>OY744483.1:242702081-244117716 GCA_963556165.1 Tipula helvola | reverse complement strand
AACTAGAAGAACATAATAGAACTATGGAAAGCTTTGTAAAACAATTTTTTTTTTTCGCTGGCGCTACATCCCATAGAGGGATTTTGAAGTTTCGTAATCATTTTTGTTAACGGATAATGAGTGATTAATTCATTGATCCTACCCTTAACCAGCCGTGATTTTTTCATCACCCGCCGGGAATCGAACCCGGGACCTCCGGAGCGTAAAGCAAGTATGCTAACCACTGTGCCACCGGGGCGGCTAAAACATTACATAAAAATAAAACCGGCACCACTAACTGACGCGTAATAAAATATAATGGACTAATGGAATTTTAAACGTTTTTAATAGATTATTTTTAATTAATTTTTTGTTAAATGTTTATGAATCAAAGAAATTAATTAAAAGACTGAATTAATAAACCAGCTTTTCAATGGTTATACGGAATTTCCTGATTATAAATTTCATTCTATGGTCACAAATTGTGTGGAGTTTTTCAGAGTGAATTCTCTCTCGATTTACAAATGAATTCAGGTGATCGTATGAAACTATGATGGGATTTCAGTTCCGTCTATTGCCCCGGTAATTCCTATAAATATTAGAATAAAATCCAAAAATCAAAAATGGAATATTAACCATTAAAATGATGTTTTACAAAATATTGTAATTTGCCGTCAGCCCTTTCATCGTTTGTCGGCTATTTTACTATTTCCTTCTCGATATTAATTCTTAATATTTTTCTAGAGATATTATATACTATGGGCACTCGGTTGATTTTACACAACCGAATCGATTACTTATAGTTCAGACATCATTATGGATATCTTACCTAAATGTTTCTCTATTGCCGAAGATCCACAAATCGATCATAATTTGCCTCTCGATTGATATTTCAAATCGTCTGGAATGCAAAATTCTTTTATCCAAGTCGTGGACGAGTTTGCAAATTTGGTTAAATATTTCAACATTTACCCTGAAATTGCTTGTTTGGATAAGTGATCACAATCTCCTCAGCAAAATTTAAAATTTCATAGTAGTCAGCATCTTAATCGCTGGAATCTTCGTTTATGTTGAAATGACGCGTGCGGCCATTTTTTAAAATCTGTTTTTAAAAATTATTTTCTGTGATTATTCACATATTTATTTTAAATAAAAAGAATACGAATTTATTTGACAATCTTATAAATTGACGTTTAATTTCTACCACACTAAAAGAACAGTCATTTTTATTTTTTCTTGAAGAGAAAATATTTGTCGGATTTCTCCGATATCTATCTGTCCTCTCTTATTTCTCTGGTATTAAAAAAAACACTCCCCTTATTTACTACTAACAAATCATTCAGCTTTGAAATTTTATCTAGCTAGTAATCTATTACACAATATTATATAATAGTCCGCAAAATGCCATTTTCATTTCTTGCCTAACGGCTTTTGTCGTAAACTTCATCCTCGTCAATAAAGCCATTATTATAATGCTGCTAATATTGTTTCTACAATAATAATGATATCCATTATTCATTGCTAGCACTGCAGTGATTAATCATTAATCACTCTTATACATTTTTGAAATTTTATCTAGTAGTCTCTTCTTTCATTATGCGCTACTACCACAAATCACTTATAATAGATTACGCCTTGCGCACTTTGCCTATTTGGATTATAAAATAAACGGCATAAAATAATGACGTCAAATGAGAGTGAACAGTTTTGTTTCACAATATTTTTGTATGTAATTAAATTCAAAAATTAAATTAAATTAAATAAATAATGTGGTGCGCCGTATTTAATTGTTGTAATAACAATATAAATAATTGTCCATATAGGGTTCATTCTTTTCCAACAAATAAGAGATTGTTAAAAACATGGATTCTATTTTCTAAGAGGAGAGAAATGTTCAACCATAATGTATCCATATTCAACCATAATACATCCATATATTATACATTTACTAGACAAATTCCTTAATTTTCATACATTTCCTTTGCAATATCTTACTAGCAACTCTCAGTTGACGTAATGCGCAGTAAACTACGAAAACGAAATCCACGAAGGCGTAATCTATTATAAGTGATTTGTGCGCTACTACCAACTAAAACATTCATTTAAATTTCATTTGAAATTTTAACTAATAGTCTCTTGCCATTTTCGCGTATTTTGTTGACCAAAATTGAATTTGAATTATTTTGGGTTTGTTTTTTCCCCAAGAAAATAGCCAACATTTTGATTTAATTGACAAAAGCCAACCTTTCCAAATAAAATATAAATTTAATATCTATTATGACATCTGGTGGAAGGTATCATAATCAAAAATTAGAATGTTGTTACAAATATAGACCCAATTTTTTTTTTGGGTTAATGTTATTCTTGCGAGGATTTACCCTATGCAATTGTTCTTGTAAATTTATCAAGGAAACACGCTTATAATTAACTTGAGACATGAAAATGTCGACGGAAATTAGGATTATTTAAAGGATTTGATTATAAAATACAATATTTTTTATCGGTCGTGGACAAAGTATCGTATTCTACTCGCATTTAATGGCTGTTATTCACTCAGATGATTTACGACACTCCCCTATCGATTCGTGTCGCCAAACTTCATGTTCGTAAATAATAGCTATCATTATAAGCTTGTTGATATACTATTTTCGCATACCTAATGGAAAAGGCCATTTTTCTCCATAGAAAACAGTAAAGAAAACTGCTATTTTACTTCTTAGCAACACTTTTCTTTATATTGTATGAACTCTGATTTTTGCATTTCTGACTGTTACAAGCTCTTAAATGAAACTATTATCCCGCTGATAAACTCTCACTTTTTTTCTTATAGAACAATCTACAATTTTTTCCATAAATTTTTCAAAAAATTCTGTTGTTCACTAAAAAAATCCCGATT
This sequence comes from Tipula helvola, assembly GCA_963556165.1. Lineage (NCBI taxonomy): Eukaryota > Metazoa > Arthropoda > Insecta > Diptera > Tipulidae > Tipula > Tipula helvola. The sequence goes on along the minus strand of OY744483.1, from coordinate 244,114,841 downwards.
TGCTCAAATTAATTGTATTTGTTAAAATATTATAAAAAATAGTGTGCACGATCACGATTTTCACGAGCAATACGTTTAAAATATCGAACTTGCAATAGATATCAAGATATCGATGTACAATACTATATTAGATCCCGTAAATTTCTGAAAATATTCATTAATTTTTACATCCTCACAAGTAGGTAGATTCGTAACGCCGTCAAAGTTACCATAAAATATTATATCCTCTCTAGAAATATCGGGTCAAATCTGTTTCTTTGTTTAAAAAAAAAAAAAAAAAAAAAAAAAAATCTGGCGCTAAATTAATCCAACATTTTTTGAAGGTTGGTGAAATTCAAATCATTTAATATTAAATTTGAGGAAGTGCCCTGAATTTTAAATTTAATTATGGATTTTTTTTCTCAAAACGTCTGTATTTTAAAATTGAACTGGAAACGGAAATCTAACTTTTAAATTTAATTTTACGTGAATACAAAAATTCTCACCTGTTTGAGAACAACCTCAACCAATTTTACTTTGGAATAATTTGAACCTTTACAACCGAAAAATTACATTACAAGATGTTTCCAAAGCTTTATAATTTTTTGAAATACATATGTTTGGGAAACGTAAATCTAATCACCCTGTATATACTATTATATGTACGTATTTACATAAATACCCTAGCACATTTATCAATATTTTATTATCAAAAATAAATTGACAAACATATACTCCCATACATTAAAATCATATCATCCATAAATCAAAAGGCGGAAATAAAAAGAATAAAAATAAAATCAAAAATTTTCATTTCTTCGAGACGGAGTACAAATAAAAGCATATTATACACAAAGCTTTATTCTGCATCATTCTAAATATAATTTTTATCACGTATAAAATATTTTTTTTTTTTTTTTTTTGCTTGTCGCAAATATTACAAGATTGTTTGTTAGCTTTATGTTTGCTTTTTATTATATTTTATTTTTTGTTTTTCAATTCAACGGATATCTCAAAACTTTTCACGTTATCATTGAGACAAATGTTTCATTAACAGCAATATTTTTACACTTTCGATTTCATTTGTTGCACATAAGAATGTGCAGCTAATTAAAATTCACCGTTGAATGGTTGTTTGTTTAAGCGAATTGGGATGAAAGGTGTTAGGTTATAAATAGATTATTGTCATTGAATATCGTGAATGGGTATGCTGTAAGCTTAAATAATCGTAGGTATTTGACGTGTACAAATGTGTGGTCACGAATCATAATGGTTTAAGTCTCAAATTCGCATTTTTTCAGAAAAACGTTTTTGAATTTAAGAGTCATTCAAAAACGTATTAGTTTTTTTAATTCTTATTTTTATAAACGCTTATTTATTATGGTGGTTTGTAGTTGCCGGAAAATTACTAAAAATGATATGATATGAAATTAAGTATGGGGATTCGAATTTGAAATAATACGTAAAAGGGCAAATTGCGAGTTAAACTTAAGCCTCTATGATTTGTGACCACATAAATAACTCATGAGTTTTTAATTAGTTCGCCGTTATTTGTCTCATATGTGCGTAAAATGAAACGTAATGGGTAGGTGTAATATAAAAGGTGAGTTTCCGTAGTTACCCAATTACATACAATTTTTAAATTTACTAAAATTTTTGAACTCCCAATTAAAACATGTGACTTTAATACTATGTATTTCGGTAGTCTAAGGTATTCCAGCACGTTCCATAGACTCACCCGATTCGAACATCACAAGATGTTTTGTGTATTTTAGCAGAGCCTTCTAGAGTATAGAGCCATAATCATTATGACGTATTTTTTACAAGCTTTTTTAGTGGTATAACTTTTCACTGATTTCCATAGGAATCCATAGTAAAAATGGTGTATTTTAGCTTGAAGGTTTTCAATGAAAAAAGCAAAAATGTTACAAAATGTTTATACAAAAGTGTTCTACATATCTTTAGCATCAATATACAAGAAGGGTATATTGATATTAAGTAAATATTAATTCCAGAAATATTAAAATTAAATTATTTCTAAAATATATTTTTCGAATTTCCATTTTGAAAAATACATCAAAGTTGGCTCTGACGAATTCAAATAATACTTGCTAAATTTATCTTTAGTTTTACTAGTGTACGTTAGATGTCTCAGATTTATACAGAAAAATACGAAAAAAATTATTTAATCACAAAATTATGACACGTTCTTAATATTTTGAGAATTTGTTTTGCTTTTCCTACAATTTTTGAACTTGAAATTTCCCAGGTGGCAATTTTTGGTAGGTACGATTTTTCAAAATATTAAGAACGTATCATAATTTTGTGATTAAATAATTTTTTTCGTATTTTTCTGGATAAATCTTAGACATCTAACGTACACTAGTAAAACTAAAGATAAATTTAGCAGGTATTATTTTAATTCGTTAGAGCCAACTTTGATGTATTTTTCAATTCAGTTCGAAAAATATATTTTAGGCATAATTTAATTTTAATATTTATGCAGTCAATATTTACTTAATACCAATGTAGCCTTCTTGTATATTGTTGCTAAAGATATGTATAGAATACATTTACATAAACAGTTTACAATATTTTTGCTTTTTTCATTGAAAAACTTGAAGCTAACAAACACCATTTTTACTATGAATTCATATGGAAATCAGTGAAAATTTATTTATTTATTTATTATTAGCTACAGTAAAATATATACAATCGGTAAGTAAACAAACAGAAAAAAAAGAGACAACATTTAACTATTACTAGACAGAAATTTAAACAACTCATTTTTAAACGAATTTCTTGTCATGTTAAAGTCGAAAACATCGTAAACTGAATTAAAAAGCCGCGACATTCTCAAGACTGGTTCAGAAAGTGCAAAATTCGTAGACACCGGATCAATATGTAGCAAACGGCGACCGCGCAAACAGCGTATGGGGGCGTAGCTATTGAAACGAGCAAGTAATTCATCACAATCTATTCGGGAAGTCAGAACATCGTGAACGAAGATAGCAGATGCAACGTCTCGTCGGTGATCCAAACGTTGTAGTTTTAATAAACTACAACGATCATTATAAGGTGGGAGAATATATTGATGCACTCGCTCAGTGGGTAATCCACGATGGGCATATAAAACAAATTGCTTCTGAACTCTGAACACTCTTAATCCTATCTGAATGGCACCTATAAAATGGGGACCAGATCTGAGAAGCGTATTCTAGAACTGAACGAACAAAGGATACATACAGAGTTTTCAGTGTGAGCGGATCGTAAAAGTCCTTACAATTGCGCTTAATGAAACATAGCATAATGTAAGCTTTGTAATAATACAATCAATGTGTGTAGTAAAAGTTAGGTCACAAGAAAAGGTTATGCCTAAGTCGGACATGAGCTCAACTCTATCAACAGCAATATTATACAAAAAATATTGCTGGAATATTGGTGAACGCATCCGAGTGAATGATAAAATCCTGCATTTACCCACATTCAGCAACAATTTATTCTTGAACGACCAACTGCAAAAGTTATTCAAGTCACCTTGTAATTTTACACAATCATCAACCTCATTAATTGAAGCAAATATTTTCATATCATCTGCGTAAAGCAGATAATGTGCAAATTCAAAACACTCAACAACATCATTTATAAATAACGAAAATAAAAGCGGACCAATATGACTTCCTTGAGGAACTCCTGAGGTAACACGAAATGACCGAGAGCTAAAATCATTAATCTTAACAAATTGGTAACGATCAGAAAGGTATGAATGCAACCACTTAATAGGGATGAACTGGCAATCTAGTTTATCCAGCTTATCGATAAGAATCGAATGGTCAATTTTATCGAACGCTTTTCAAAAATCGGTGTATACTACATCTACTTATTGCCTATGTTCCAGTCTACTATATAAATGCCCATAAAAAGAGGCTATATTAGTCGCCGTAGACCTACCTGGATAAAATCCGTGTTGAGCCGGAGAAATAAACCTTTTTACATGAAAAACAAAAATTTCTGTACCATTGATTCGAATAGTTTTGGTATAGCAGAAAGAATAGCGATTCCGCGATAGTTGCTGACTTCGCTTCTTTTGCCAGATTTGAAAATCGGACGGATGAAAGTTAATTTCCAGAGATCGGGAAAAATCCCAGTACGTAGGCTATCAAAGATAATAGTCAGTGGAGGGGCTAGACTCATTGCACAATTCTTAATAAGGATTAGTGGAAAGCCATCCTGTCCTGCCCCCTTATCAACTTCAAGTTGAGATCAAGTTAGGAAACCCAGCAACCTTCTTTTTACCATTTATGAAATCCCAGAATTTCTTAGGATGGGAAGTTAATTCATCTTCGATTTGCAAAATGTAGTTATTGTAAAGAAACCAGTTTAACGTTTTAAACTCCCTACGAGCAGTATTGAAACTAGGATAAAACTTAACACCGTGTAACTTATATAAGGTATGTAACTTATTACGGCGTTTTTCAATACGAACTAGCTGTTTGTTATACCATGGCTCCCGATACCGAGTTTCGTTTCTCACTAATGGAACACATCTTTCAATACCAGACTTGAGAAGCTCGTTGAACAAAAAAGCACAATCGTTCAAGTCTCCTCCTCGTTCTAGAAATAACCAGTCCGAATCGACAAGAAATTTGTTTAAAGAAACGTAGTCAGCATGTCTAAAATCGAAATGAAAAGAATCACTAGAAGTGCACATAGTATTACAATTCTCTTGAAAAATATATATCATAATTGGAGTATATACGCTCGTACAGCCAGTGAAGTCCTCACAAGGCGAGAGTTCCAAATACATAAGGTCAGTTGAGAAAACCAAATCGAGGAATTTCCCTCGACTATTGCTTATTCGGTTCACCTGCATCACTGCTGTGCTAGCAAAATAATCAGTGACTGCTAGTCCTTTTTAGGAAGATTAAAGTCACCAGTAACAATTAGTTGTTCACCAATTCGAACCAGTGGCGCAACAGCAGAATCGATGAAATTAATAATTCCAAGATAATATTCCAGAGTAGATCCGCAGGGAACATATGCAGCAACCACGAGGATGGAGGCACTGGCTACATTAATACGTACAGCAATAACATCATAAGTTGGGTGGCATGCAATGAGCTCGTTAGAAATCGAACATTTAACAGCGATCAACACACCTCCCCCTTCAGGCTGGTACAAAAATCATGTCGATCGTTCCTGTGAACGACGTAGTTAGGTGGAAAATACCTCCAAAAAGCTTGTAAAAAATACGTCATAATGATTATGGCTCTATACTCTAGAAGGCTTTGCTATAGGTAGATAGAAAATTAAATTAAATACTGGATTAGATAAAGTTTTAGAATATGGCCAACTACCATGGAACTTGGTTATTCCTTAACAGATTGTGATGCAATTCGACATGTCCAATTTTTTTTATTTTTATTTTTTTTTATTTTATTTATATTACGACTGAGTCTTGTACCCATTTAGTAATTTACATTGCATAATAAAGTATTTGATTAGTCGGCATAATCACATGATTAAGGAGGATTTACATATCCGACGATTTTTCTGCGCCGAACATCATGTGACACATTCAACCAATTAGAAACAACTGCTTCACAGAAATTTTCGGCACGGCGAAGACATGAACAAAATTTATCTTTTCGTCGTGACGGCACAGATGCATACATACATTTTTTTTTAGCATCCTCTGTTTTTTTTTTTTTCGTTTTTCGATTTGTATATGTATTGTATTATTCCTACAAGTAGCTTGTGTTTTTATTTATAAATTTTGTGTCAAAATATTGTTTATGAATGTTTATGTGAAAAACTGCGCCGAAAATTCGTCGAATATGTAAATCATTGATAATATAGCGTTCGCCGGATTTCCTGCGGCAGGCAGCCGCGCCAAAAAATCGTCGGATATCTAAATCCACCTTTAATTTTATCTTTTCCGTCACGGTCGGCCAAACATATACAAATTTTTTGTATGTATAAAGCGAAATATCTAGTAGGCTGTAACCTATTGGCTTGGGTCGATCAGACACTATATGGCACACTATTTAATTTGGATAGCCATCAGTGGTTAGGGCGGGTTTTGACATTACATATAGTGCCGATGGCCAATGTACAAAATTCATTAATTTACGGTAAAGTGTGCATGAGATAGAATTAAAATAACAAAAAAAAACCGCTAGTTCATTGCAGCATCCTAAGAGCACGCTCCCACTCAATCATCCCATCATCCCGATATTTTTAGTAAGAATTCATCATTTTACTCAAATTACTTTTAGCAAGCTAATCATGAAAAACAAGCAAAAAAAAATATCCGCTATGCACGGATAAAAACAAATGAAATTTCTTTCCCCGACTGTAAGTCCAACCAGAACAAAATTTAAAAACAAAAATATCCATTCACAAAAAAAAATAATTTACGTGACCCTTTTGTATGTTTTTGACTAATACTAGTTAAATATGAATAATAATAATTTAAATATACTAAACAAATCAATAAAAAAAAATTTTACGTCACCGGATTACACTGATGATGATGATCTGGATTCTTGTCCTTGTTACATCTGGTACCGTTGATTTCTTTAATTGATCGACTGATTTTTTTTAACAAAAGACGGTTTGAGATTCACTTAGTCTCGTTCCGATTTTATTTCACGTATGCACCATTACTGTTGTACTATACGTTATATACACTTAAAATATTAGATTTGGTTCTTAACTGCTTGTCTAAAATTATTATATAACGAATCTTTAGGTGTAACCGCTTGGTACAACTTTTGCTAATTTAACAGTTTCACCTTAACGTTTTTATTTCATATTAACTTATGGTGGCTCTTTCACACACTATTTTCACTCTCCATACGAAATCACAGTAAATGTTAACAGCAAAAAAACAGAGCGGAAACAAAAGTAATAAAACTTAGCTTTTCTTCGAACTTTACATTAGTATATTTTTTTTTATTTATATTATAAATGATTACTTATATGTTAAATACAATGGATCACACTTAAATAAGTGGTCCTTAATTAATTGTTTTTGTTTTCTTTTTATAAATTATATAAACTTAAGCACATTAACAAAACATCAATGGTCAAAAATCATTCAGATTTTAAAAATTTTAATTTTACTTTTAACTTATAAACTCTTTACAAACTTTGAATAAATCAACACAAACTTTATGGATACTCTCATTTTTATCTTCCCATTATTATTGATTTTTCTATTTATTCCCTGATATTTTTCAATCTACCATTCGTGGCGATCATATCAGAACTGTCCCAATTTTTTGTTCGAACCCTCCCAATTCATTTTTGGTTTTATCTTTTTACCACAAGTAATTTCCCGGTTTAGCGGTTCTTTTCCCCTATTTAATCATTACGTTAATTGAACATTGAACATTCCAGATTTGCATGTTTAATTTGTTCTTAATTACAGTACTCGAAGCATATATAGCAATTTTCATTTTTCTTCGCATCTACGAGGCAGGCAATTGAGTCAAATAAAAGTGGTATCGTTACAAGGCTTTGACGAAGCTTTTTTAAAGAATAAAAATAAAAATATAAAAAATTTTATTAAGTGTGCGTAGCGGAACTCGTCACAAATGTAAATTGTTGTCAAAAAAGCGTCACGTTTATTTCCACTTGTCACTCGACGCACGTCGTATATGTAAATCAACCTTCATCCCCCATTTCGTGTAACTCATCCACTGGATTTTCGCCACAGTAAGTCTACTGACCTCCTGGTCGCGATAAGTCCAATGGTTTTATTCTTTGCAGTCTTCTTGTTGGTGTGGTAGTCAGTATACAGCGTATGTCCAGATTTTCAGACATGTCCAATGAAAATGGGATTCTAGAAAGATGTTTAGATAAAGTTCTGGAATATGGCCAGTCAGGAAGGAACTCAATTAGTTCTGATCCGATTTTGGTGAAATTCGACATGTACGATGGAAATGCGATTCTAAAATAATTTTTTAATAAAGTTCTGCAAATAGCCAACTAGGATGGAATTTGCCTATTCCTTAACCAATTTTAGTGAAATTATGCATGTGCGATGGAAATAGAATTCTAGAATATGGCCAATTATTATGGAACTTGGCTCTTAACCCATTTCTTAACCGTGAAATTTGATATGAGCGATAGAAATGGGATTCTAAAATGACTTTTGGACAAAGTTATGGAATATGGCCAACTAGGGTGGAATTTGGATATGCTTTAACCGATTTAAGTGAAATCTGGGTGCAATGAAATGGAATTCTAGAATATGGCCCGAACTTCGCTATTTCTTAACCATTCTAGTGAAATTTGATATGCGCGATATAAATGGGATTCTAAAATGATTTTTGGGGAAGTTCTGGAATATGGCCAACTAGGATGAAAATTGACTATTCCTCAACCGATTTTAGTGAAATTAGGCATGCGAGATGGAAATGGAATTATAAAATAATTTTTAGATGAATTTCTGGAATATAGCCAACTGGGATGGAACTTGGTTATTTCCCAACCGATTTTAGTAACATTTGACATGTCCGCTGGAAATGGGTATTTCTAAATGATTTTTGGATAAAGTTCTGAAATATAAAAGGCATGTCGACTTTCATCATAATCAGTTAAGGAGTAGGCTAGTTCTATACTAGTTGGTTAAATTCCAGAACTTCAACCAAAAACCATTTTAAAATGTCAAATTTCACTAAAATCGGTTAAGGAATAGCCAAGTTCCATCCAAGTTGGGTATATTCTAGAACTTCATCTAAAAATCATTTATAATCCCATTTCCATCTCGCATGCCCAATTTCACTAAAATCGGTTTGGGAATAGCCAAGTTCCATCCTAGTTGGCCATATTCCAAGAACTTTATCCAAAAATCATTTTAGAATCCTATTTCCATTGCACATGCCAAATTTCACTAAAATTGGTTAAAAAATAGCCAAATTCCAAAATAATGTGCCATATTCTAGAATTCTATTTCCAGCGCGCATGCCAAATTTCACTAAAATCGGTTAAGGGATAGCCAAGTTTCACCCTTGTTAGTCATATTTCGAAACTTTGCCCAAAAATCATTTTAGAATTCCATTTCCAAAGCACATGTTAAATTTCTTCATCAACGGTTAAGTAATAGCCAAGTTCCATCCTAATTGGCCATATTCCAAAAATTCACCCAAAAATCATTAAAGGAATCCTTTTCCAAGACGCATGTCAAATTGCACGTACTTTTTGTTCCGAAACGGGTTATTTTCATACCCTATTTCACATGCCCTCTTATAGAGGCCTTTCGATTTCTATGGCATAATTGTTTTGTCCTCTCAGCGAGGCCTTTCGTGTGTTAAGGGTTAAAAGCACCATCTAAAAGCGGGAAATTGTGTTAGTTTTAGTGGAATACTGTTTAGTAGTCAATGATGATTTTCTTTATCAGGTCCCCAGATACATAGGTGATACCAATATGAATTGACTGGATGGTTCAATCACAATTGGGATACTTTCCGAAAGCAGCAATATTAATTCTTAAGGATTTGTAAAAGTAATAGAACTAGCAAAAGCTGTCTAACACGACGTTGCAGTTCTTAATAATGTAAAATTGTGAGTGTCTCATTTAGTTTGGAGATCTACATTATCGGAACTAGCTGTGATATTGAGAGCAGCAGGGTGCCCAAATTAAGGAAAGTAGCTACGTTTAAAGAAATCCTTATATATGTGATGTTTTTTGGGAAATGTGTCATCCGAGTAGTCGTATAGACCTATCTTGTAGTTTCATAATATGACTAATTTGTCGTCTAGGGCATTTTGGTCTCGATAAATTCGATTCTCTTTGATTTTTAGGCCTAATTTATTGATTTTTTCTAAAACGGAGAAATACCATCTGAACATTTTAAACCAATTAGTAACATTCGACCTTGTATCACCAATGATTTCGAAGTGTTTTGGTGTCCTCCTTTTTTCATGAATTGTATCGAATCATCTAAAATTATAAAGCAAGCTGTAATTGAGCGTTTTTAGAATGCCTGATAGTTATGTCGCAAAATACGTATTTCGTAATGTTTGATTTATTGAAAACGAGCTCCTTTGCGCCGTGTCCGGCAATTTAGGATGCAACATATTATGTGTAAGGGTCCTACTTCTAAATTCAATCCACCTTAAAATAGCTTTTTATTTAGTTGAAAGGATTCTTCTATACATTTTTGTTTTGAATTTTTTCCGAAAGGTTTTGTTGCACTTTTGTTTCGAAGTGCTCGTTTATTTTCTGCCGCAAAGTAAAATAATGCCTGGTTTTCTTTTCTTGTAAAAACTTGTAACCTTGACAGTCATCTATCAGCATCGCTATTTTTATTCCAATGAGTTTTTGTAGAGGAAAACATTTCACGAGATACACCATTTAACTGCTTATACCTTTTTGTAGTCATCAAACCATTTAGCTGCGCCCTACCACACTAATGACAATGCAAGTATGCAGAAGAGTAAGAATCTATATACTAAAAAATAACAAATTCCCACCGTAACAAACAGTTTTCCAGTTCAAGATTATAAAATTACAATTTATACGGTTTACAAAATTTGTTACTATTTATTGACAAAAATGATTGTGAAGCTTAATCTAATATTTTACTGTTGAATTCCTGCTAAGTAAAATCAAATACTATACAAATTATTGTATATCATTGTATCTATGTGCTACAAGCTAGAAAATATGTACTTCTGATTTTAAGAAACTGATTAAACGTGAAAATTCAAAATCACTTCAAACGATGCAAAATTTTCTGTTTTCTAAACAGTACACCGAGTATTTTTTTTTATATTGTTAAATGAATCCAATAATGCGAAAATGGAAAAGAAAAACAACAACTTTTAAGTGTATATAAAGTAGTCGGAGAGGTAGGGAGAGACTTAAGTTTTCTTATATAAATTATCTTATTGAAGCAGGAAAACTTTGTTTTATTTTTCGTTTTTGTTACAATAACCAGGTCAAACACCCTTTTTGCATTTCTTTACAATTTTTTTTTTCTTTATATACATGTACTTGCCTTCCACTATAAAATGTTCAGAAAGTATAGATTTTAATGTTGAGTCAATTTTTCGTTTTGGAAAATTATTAAATTATTTCCCCGCAATTTTTCCAACTCAGTAAACGAAAACGAATAAATATAAGGATGAGCAGAAAAATGGTATAACAAGGAGAAAGTTGAACCAAAAAAATAAAAAAAAATTCTGGAGTTGTTTTGTATGTACATACATAAAATAAAATTGATAAATAAAATCGGGATTTTATGTACTACGACGGGTATATAATATACAAATAAAAAAAGGAAAATGTACGGAAAATGAAAATATACTGTTGAATGTATTGTGCTTGGTTATTTTATATATTTTTCACTCTCCGATTATGCTCGTTTGCGTTCACTCTCTTTCTCGGAACACAAGTATATAGGAATATTTGACCTATATTTTCGTTTTTCCGATTTTTCAGTTTTGGAACACAAATAAAAACATTCTTAATTCGCATGTACGTATACTGTACATATACAAGTACTATACATAATGTTCGTATATAAATATTTGTATGAGCTGAGATATTTTACATACGAATATTTTATGGGATGGTATTCGTTATATAAATAAGTTTGAAACTAAAATATGCCGGTTTTGGGTCAATGCTGCGCCAATTTAAAAAAAAAATATGAAAATCAATTTGTTATGTGTGTTTAAAAATTTAAGGTATTACATTGTATTGTTGTTAAGAAGGGTGGGGATTAGTGATCTATTCACTGTGTTTGTGTGAATAGTAAGCTATTTATTTGGGTTAACTCCAAAACCTACCTGCACACGTTTAACCAGAGTACTAAATCGGAAACACACGTCGGATAACATTATTCAACATTTATAAACATTGGTTTATCTGGCCTTGATTTATTTATGATAGTATATACATTGTATAATAAATATACAATATCCCTATTATACAGATACAATGTATCTATGCAAATAAAGGATGTTTTTTTATAGGTTCACAACTTTGAGTTGGCAACACTGCTTTATTTGACAACCCATTTAACAGCTGATAGTTGCTTTTTGTTTAGTTTGGTTTGACATTTCATTATGGATAGACTTACAGCAGAGCAACGCTTGCAAATTGTTGAAATTTTTTATCAAAATAATGGTTCTGTTCGTTTCAAAATTTTGTTCTTCGATGAAGCCCATTTTTGGTTGAATGGGTACGTAAATAAGCAGAATTGTCGCATTTGGAGTGAGGATAATCCACAAGCTTTTGTCGAAACACCATTACATCTACAGAAAATTACTGTTTGGTGCGCTTTATGGGCTGGCGGGATCATTGGTGAGCGGTATATGAACATGATTAGACATTTTTTCGTACCTCGATTAGCTGGCATTAATCTTGCTGACATGTGGTTCCAACAGGATGGAGCCACATGCCAAACAGCGCGCGCTACAATTGATTTACTCAAAGCAACTTTTGATGAAAGAATAATTTCGCTTAATGGTCCAATTAATGGCCACCAAGATCGTGTGATTTAACCCCATTGGATTATTTTCTTTGGGGTTAAGTAAAGTCACTTGTCTACGTCGATAAACCGAAGACAATTGAACAACTGGAAATCAACATTCGAAGAGTTATTGGCGAAATACGGTCGCAAATGCTGCGAAAAGTTTGCGAAAATTGGTGTTCCAGATTGCGCTTTGTACGCGCCAGCCGTGGCGGCCACATGGCCGAAATTATATTTAAACATTAATGTCATAACATTTTCTATCCAATAAAGCCCGTTTCATTGATATTCAAAATATATTTCTTTGTTTTATTATGATTTAAACTTGTGTAACTCTATAAAAACACCCTTTACTAATCAGAAGTGATACGTTTTAGTAGTCACTTAACCACTTCCGGTTATTCGGCTTTAAAAAAAAAAGAAAGAAGAATTATTTACATGTGTCATTTACCTTTTAAATATCCTAGTTTGTTACTACAAATTTCAAAATTTTAAAAGTTAGAATTTGCTAATTGAAATTGAAAAATTAATGTTGATATATGAACGGACCAAAAATTTAATAATGCACGATTTGGATTTTCAACAAATACGAAGACGTCATAACCATGGGACTAGACGTATTTCACATTACTTGATAGCACCAAATACAGATAATAATTTAAATATCTTAAGTATTAGTTTGTTGCAGTTTAACTCACAGCCAAGAGAGATTAACCCCCCGATTCTGACGCTAAGACTCCTAAGACTGTCTTAGCTAAGACATTTTTTGGGAAGATTTTTTTTAAGACTACAGATTATATTGGTATTCTGATCGCAGCAGTCTTAATTTTTTGATTGCAAATTCTCCAAAACGTTTATAAACCTGTCAAACACCAGTGTTTTCCTTATTTTCATTAGTTTTTCAGCTTTAATTTGTATTTTGAGAAATTTTCACTATTGGAAAATAAATAAACAAACATATTTAAATGCTTTTATGTCGATACATACAATTTATGGTGGTACTTTGTTGTAAAAGCGTCATCATTATGCAACAAGAGAAATGTCAAATTAAGACCGTTGACAGCTAAGATTACTTGTAGAATACGAAAAGGGTCTTAACTAACACAAAAGTCTTAACTAACAGAAAAAGTCTTACCTAAGACTGTTTTTGATCAGTGACTGGACGTTAGAATCGGGGGATAAATATTCAAATAATGTCATAAGCTTTAAAAAAGCTTTCTGGGGTTTTTAAAGAACCAAAAACCGTACAAAGCAAGAGATAGTTTCGAATTTTTATTTTTATTTTTTTTTTTTTTAATAAAGACCCGTTATCTGTGTGAGAAACTTCACGATCTACAGCTTGCAATAATATATGTCAATAATTCGTTGGAAAATAATTCAAATAGAATTAGTGCAACCAAAAAACAATGTAACTTTTTAGTAAATATTGTAAAATTCCTTAATAAAGTAAAAAAAAAAAAAGATTTAGACAGAACAGACTACAAGAATTCAATAAAATATGTTTTACCTACATAAAACTTGTTTTAAACCGAGGTGGAAATAAAATTGAACTACCGATTCAATAATAGCTGGCAGTGCAGTCAATTAGATCAGGCCCTTTTTTAAATAAGGATCCCCGTAATTTATAGCTATCACGGTTTTACATAAAAAAAAACTTTTATCTAGTGTCTTTTCACAATTTACACTTAAACAGAAGCAATAAGCCTTGAAGTGAGCTTTGTGATCAAATTCTTTGATACGAGTAAAAACTAAAACTAACTAAAGTAAGAAGTTCTCCAGAAATATTTATAAATCTTAAAAGTTTTTAAAAATTAGGCTTGGTTTTAATGTTGAAAATAAAGTTTTCGGAAATGCCATTCAATTGCTAGTGACATGATGAATCAGACGGTTCCGGGAATTCTAGTCAAAAACATTTCAGCCAAAAAACAAAAGGCATTTCAGTCATAAAATTTCCCATACAAATATTATGACTAAAACCACAGATAAGTATATCAGATGACTCATCTAAAGCACTGTTTGCGGTTTTTCAAAATTGGCTGATAAACGCGCCAATTTGATGTGATACAAATATTAACTTCAACCTGGAACCCATAATGACGAGACATCTATAAATGAACAGCTAAACAAATTATTTGTGTTTACTTTTATTTCTTTGTTGTTTTTTTTTTTTTTTCATTTTTTCCGAAAGATTTTAATATGAATAAAATTCCCAATTCATCTAGTAACATTTTCTATATTGTACTACATATAAATGCATTGGCAATGATGTTACTTTTTTGTGTTTCGCCAAATTTGATTTTTATTTAGCTATTTTTCACCTGAGTATGTGTAAAATGGAGTTAGCTGTGGAATTTATCAGCAAGAGCTTCTTTATGAAAAAAGAAAATTGTTCTGACCTTCAATTTCTTCATTTTGTTGTTACTAAATGCTTAGAGTCTGCATGTTAAACTTTTGGCTATAATTTGTAAGGCAGTTAAAGGAAACAGTAATTGCGCAAGAGTTCTTAATGCTTTAAGCCTTAACAAATTGTATATGTATACTGCCATACTAAACATGTTTTATACTTATGTATAACCACAGAACATGCGTTTTCAGAAAATTGATGTTAAAGTTTTGAAACTAGTGTATTTTGCAAAAAAAAAAGTGAAAACCGTTTTTCTTATTACGTGTTTCTCAATTTAGTTTTAATTATTTTTTTAAATTCTAATGATAAAGCTTATTATTAGCTATCGAGTAGCATCAATAACTCAATTTGGCCAAAAATGTAGTTATGTAAAACATGCTTAACACGGCAGTTTCTGAGGATATATATAACTTATTAATTACAACTGTTCAAAGCTTATGTTCGATTTCGGTTTATTGCATAAAGTAACACTAGTAGTTGATAATTTACTCTTCAGCGCAGTAATGCTCCCATACATAAGAAGAGGCATTTCCACAAAATTATTGAAAAATCTTGAATACAAGTTGTGGTGTAGGCCAGGGCAAGGGTTCGATTTAAACTTGAGATGATTTAAATTGAGATAGAAAATATTCACGATCTAGAAAGACTATAAATTTGTGGCAGGCTCCTAAGGAAACCGAGTGGGATAAATTTTTAGGTGATTTTATCATTATGTTGTTGAACCACTTGCGAAATGTTACAAAGACGCAACAAAAAAAATCGGGGTAGGCTGTGTCTTCTACACGGCCGTAGGTGTTTTCCGTGATAACGTTTATAAGAGGTGCGAGAAATGGCACGATGTATAGGTTTGTTAAAATAAATTTCTTTATTATTAGCATCATGAAATGAGAGTACAGTGATTGTTTGCAAACGACTAAGTACTGGGCGATGGTATGAGAAGTACGATATGAAGCGCAGGGTCTCAGCGGAGATGTGCCTGATGAATGTGAGTTTTGCAGACAAGTGCTTCCCAAAGTCGCCGAGGCTAGGGTGGTGGATACGTAGCCTAGGTCAAATATATATCAGAGTCCACACTGACACGTGACCTATCAGATCAGGCATTCCCCCTTTACAGTGCTCTCTAGCATTGCCACTTTGTAGATCTAAATTTTAAATAAAATTTATGTGGAAATTAATTATTATAATTAACAATAAGTTATCTGCCACAGTTTCTTTACGCACAAATTGACACCAGAATTACTCCGGTCAGATAAGTGATTCTCATGGTTGGTTGTAAATCGCTGTTTTGTACTTTGTAATTTTAATTAACATTAATGTGGAGATTAATTATTTTAATTTAATTTAAATTATCTGCCACAGTATTATTAAGCACAAACTAATAACCGAATTGCTCCGATCTCATGAGGCATTCTCTTGTTATAGTCAATCTCAATAAATCTCTATTTTGTAGTTTGCATTTTTAATTAAAATTTATGTGGAGATTAATTAATTTAATTTAAAATTAATTAGCTACCACTGGTTTTTTACGCAGAAATTGACACCATCGGATCTCTGATCGGATGAGCCGTTCTCTCGCTACACTGGTTGAAGCATTTAAATCGGCCGAAATCAGAGGTTCGCGGCGCGGGTTCCTGTGCCGCCCGATGACGTCATTGCGAAAATATTATGCGTGACACATAAATCCGAAGGACCAATCTAAGCAATCATATCTTTAAATTAAAGGTAATGCTTATAGTTGATGAGTAATTACCCCCGACCAAGGCCTAAATTTCGGGTAAGTTTTCTGAACATGCGGTGTAAACCGTTATCACGTCAAAAGAGACCATATGCGTAGAAAAATAAGTGACTAAATCACTATATCACTATTAGTATCACTTTAAAATAATTTTAAATTTAAGTGGTTTACCGCTTTTTTTAATTTGTCCATGTTGCACAAATAATAAATATGAGGACAAATTTGCCTGCACAACTAATTTTGTTAAAAACTATTAAATTAACTGTAATTTTTCCTAGAATTAAAATTTATAATTTTTTTTGATCGGAATGTAAAGCAGAATATATAAGTTAATTAAGTTGAAATTATTATTTTCAAAAAGATTATTAACTAAAAAATTTATAAAGTTGTTTATATTAGGTACATTACATTAAAAATTGAGCATGCACAAATAATTTTATTATATTATGCCAAAATATGAAATACGAATAAGTGAAAATGTTGATGACTAAATTAAGGAATTTCAAGAATGAATTCAGGCCTTAATTCATGTTGATATAATAATGCATAATTTGAATTTATGGAATAATAATTTTTTGACAAATAAAGATTAAGGAAGCAATGCGCGTATTCGTCTGGTTGAAATTTCCCCTACCGAGTAATTTTACGCCATAAACGCGTATAAATGGTAAACAAAGTGTGAAATTGAATCATTTTGTTCATTTACTGAAATAAATTACGAAAAGTTCAAGAATATTGTTTCCAAAAATAATTGTTTTATTTAAAAGCCAATATGTACAATCAAATTAAACGATTTATACCGTGTTTGGGTGCAAAAGTGGTAATGAAAAAACCGGTAATTTTTAGTTAAATTAAATAAATAAATAATTTTCCAAAAAATAAGAAAATATTGAAATTCTGGGTCAATTTTTGTCGCCGGAACGAAACATTTCTTATTATTATAGAAATACGCTTATTTGTGGTCAACATTTCGCCCTAGATAACTTTGAAAATAACATACGGAGAATAAGTACGAATTATTGGAATGGGTACGAAGGGCCGAATTTCAAAGGGCCGAATGGGTCGAAGGGCCGAATTTTTTTGTTTATTTATTTTTTGTTTTTAGAAATATAGGGCCGACTTTTTTTTTTTTTTCAGACCATTTTATATTCGTTAGAGTGAAGGAAAATTCTATTTAGACGAATAAAATAATTTCATTGTGATTTAGTGATGTAAATTAGTGAATATTAAAAATTCGGCCCTTCGACCCATTCGGCCCTTCGACCCATTTCGGCCCTTCGACATTCGGCCCTTTGATATCATTACGAATTATTGTGCACAGTTTAATCTGCCACAAACTTATCTTGTGATTTTCAAGAGTTGTTGTATCTCCGCAATTAAAAAGGGTAATATCATAGACTAAAGTAATATTACACATACGTCTTAATACGAATAAAAAAATAGTTCCAAAATTGGTATACATACACAAATAGCTGTAACACAAAACGTACACATGCTTCTAATCTTCTTAGAAATGAGGTCTAATCTTCTTAGGAATAAACAAATATATTTTCATATATTTTATACAATGTCTAGCGGTTTTAAACCAATTTACCATAGGAATACGAAAGTATTGGCAAATTCAATGATTGATGGATCCAATGATAGTACAAGAAATAACAATGTTGACCAAAACCACTTAATTGATCAAACTCCAGAGTTTCATCAAATGACGATACAGAAAATGAATACCAAGTCGATAATGATTCGCTAAATTTAAGGCCGAATAAAAAATTAGAAAATATCGTAACCAAAATTTATATTTTGCTTTAGTTACACTTTATTACTTTATTTGATAAGGTTGTTGGAGTAAGTAATAAATAATAATTGTTCCTGAAGTACAAGTAAATCCTGAGGGAGACGAAGTGAAGGTGGTCTATGGTCTATCAAAACCTACATTAGAAATATTGGAAGCTAAGTAATCTTTAGACACAATTGTCAAATCACTCAATCGGGGGATATTTACACATAATAAAAAATTATTTAAAAAATTTTATTATGCTGATGTTAACAAAATTTCTTGTCACACAAAAGTAAAGAAATTGCTTTATCGTGCCCGAATATATTTTCGCTCTAATGTTATAATTAGTTGTGCTTAAATAAATTAAACAACAAACTTAAATAAAACATTTTATTTTAAAAAAACAATTAATATTGGTATACTTTATAACACATTAATGAGTTTTCAATAATAAAATTCCTTGTTTCGACGTCATCCACTTTGCTCTTCACAAATAGTAAAAAAATTGTCAATTGGTGCTTTAAGCTTTCCGACATCAAACTTCACCATATTTAGAAGGGGGTTCCAAATCATTTTTAATAATAAGATTTTCGCATCGTAAAATTTTAAGTTTTTGGATTATTTTACAAGCAAAGAAATCTTATATAAAATATCGCATGGAATTTTTCAAGCGGAACATCACAATTAAAAAAAAAATTCAGATATATCTGGTGAGGATGGTGACTTGTTCTACAGCTTCAGAACTCAAAGGTTCTACATCTTCTCCGATGTCACTTGTTAAATGCAGCAAACGTGAATCAATATCTCCTGTTCACAATTTGAAATGCTGGAATATTTGCTTTGAACTTTGATTGTGGTTATTTCAACTACGTTATTATTATTTATTTATTTATATTATATATATCATTACAGTGATTACAATCGGCTATACAAACATGTTAAAAAAAAAAAAAAAAATTAATTTGTAAAAATGATATACAACACAAAAGGAGTAAAAGATAGATAGAAAACGCCGACTATTTAGTTATTATTACATAAAAATTTAAATAAAGCTTTCTTAAACGACTCTCTGGACAAGTTGAAATCAAAAATATCATAAACTGAATTAAACTCTCGCGATGCTCTCGAAAGTGGTTCCGAAAGACCGTAATTAATTGATTCCTGGTTAATGAGTAACAGTCCATCGCGTGAAAGCAGTTCAGTACAATCGATTCGAGAACTGAAAATATCGCAAATGAACAATACCGATGCTGCAACACGTCGACAATCTAATCGGTGCAGATTCAATAGGTTACAGCGATCTTGGTAGGGTGGAAGAACATATTCAACAGACCGTGTAGACGGTAGACAACGAAGTGCTAACAAAACAAACTGCTTCTGAACACTTTCTATCCTATCCGAATGACAGTGATAAAATGTTGACCACACCGGCGATGCATACTCCAAAATAGAATGAACAAAAGAACCGTACAATGATGTTAGAGTAATCGGGTCGATGAAGTCCTTACAGTTCTGCTTAATAAAACCCAACATAATGTATGCCTTATGTATAATGGTGTTAATATGTCTAGTAATGGTGGCATCAGCTGAAAAAATTAAATTGATGTATGGATGGATTTCAGTTGTTTCCGTTGGCTGCTCTTGATTTAAGAAAAAATATTTTCAATTGCGTCTTGATTGAACCTATAAATTAATAGATAATCAACGCGTACATTCTCCGGTATTGTATTATTATTTTAGTGACTTCCCTAATGCCATTCAAAGTGAAAAGTTAACTGTTGAAATAGTAAACAGTTTTTTTATTTACAAGCGTATTTTAAATGTAATCTATCATGAAAATCATAAATTTATCTATTTTGCCATCAATTGTGTAAAAAGATTTAAAATTATTCTTGTTAAATTATGTTTTTGAATTTAAATAGTCAAATAACTTATCAAATTTTTCAATAAATGTAAAGTTAAAATGGCTGCAGTCATATTCTCCGATGATTTTTTTTTATGTTGAACCGTTGCTTTAATCCCTGCAGCAACACTACTGCTGAAAATTTGTGTTACTAATTTAACCCTAATTTTTTCAAACGAATTAGAAAAATGAGGTGCATCAAAAATGTCTACAATTTCTTGATTTTTATGATTAAATATGGGACGTTCGATAGACAGTCCCAACATGTTAAAACATTTATAGCGTTAACTTTTAATCCTAATTCCAAGCATTTGTCAATATTTTCCTGGACAAATAAATACAATTTATCAGCCAAAAGGCCATTATGGGAAACGAAAGAACTTAAAACATATTTCCAGCTAGAAAAAACTCCTCTTCCCATAAAACAAGATATCAATTGTCCTATAATATTTTATCGCTGACTTCCAAAATCTACAAAATCATCTGATCGAAGTAAGTATTGTAAACCAAATCACTTTTTATATAAATTTCGCCCAACATTAAAATAGCTTCTTTTGAATCGTCGGTCCTTTCAGAAACTTGGTCTTTTATTTTATGTAAAACAGTTTCATTAAAACCAGGAGTTAAATATGTTATCGGTTGCTAACGGATTAATGAAGACTTTGACCGCAAATTAGATTGTAAATTTTCTCGCATATCTGTTTGCATTTGATGATCGATAATCATATTTTGCGCGATTATTTTCTGATCCTCAGGCCATTTCCGTGTTTTAAGTCGTCGTATGTTTGTCAACATTTTACAAAAACTTTTAGAATTTTTATTTATTTTCTAAAGGGATTGAAAAGGATAGTGGATCATTATTAATTTCAAAATTAGGTTTGGGTTATATAATTTGTGTTATTGATCACACTAATTTCACCACTTATTGGATCTAAAGTAATTTCCAGGTCGAAGGTTTCAAAAATATCATCGATTGATAATATAGGTATCATTGACCAATTATCATTGGAATAAGAGTCAAGTAAGGTTTCAACTGTAATCGTATTGTCATTTGAAAGCAAATTATTCATTAAAACAAGCAAATTTTTTGTTTGTCCTCCTTAAGCCCTTCTTGGGCCCCCTCCTTAAGCCTTTTTTTGTCCTCCTTAAGCCCTTCTTGGAAAAACTGCCTTAATAAAATGTGGTTCACAAATTTCTAATTTTTTTTGTAGCTGACTTTTTAAATAACAGTTATACAATAGCAATCCATTCCTCATATTTTTTGTGAGTTTTCTCTAATTTGAAAAGCCGTATGTTCTGTCTCCTTGGCGAATTACACCCTTTCACCGCACACATAATTTCACTTTTTACCACATTTGAATCCATTTTCAATGTAAATTAGATGTTTAATAAAATATTTGTATAGTAATTAAAAAGAAAACTAGGTAGTATATTCCAAATTAAATCAATTAAAAAAAAAAACTAGAAACTTCAAAAATTCCTCCAAACAACAACAATAAAAAATTATAACAATTAGTCACCTAACGGTTACAAAAATAAAATTTGTATAAGTTGGTGTGGTGTGTACAGATATAAAAACATTAAAAAAAATTTTTACAGAAGTCAAATTAATTTAAAATTATCTAAGTTTCCTAAAAATATGATTTTATGTACGAGATATACAAATACTCAAATTTTTAGTTTTTATCATAAAAAATGCAAGATTCTTCCAACCAGACTCGTATTGATCGAAATATTCAAAATAATTGTATGTTTTTATAACTTTAAACTTTAATTAACGCAGTAACGTAAGAAAAGAAAGCAACAAAAAGTGTTTGATTTTAATAATTGCAAATGAATCAATAATTTCCTAATAATAAGTTTGTATATTTTGATTTTGCATAGTTGAAATATCACATAATTAAATAATTTTAACTTCACTTGAAAAAATTTTTAGATTTTAAATACTGAAAAGTTGTTTAGAAAAAATAACAAAAAATATATATTTTTGATACGATGGAACATTTTGTTGCAGTCTTTTCTTTTGCTAGATAAAAATAGATGGCATTACTTTCAACTAAAAAGGAATAGCTGGGTTCCAGTAGCTGCTTATAAAATATAGTTTAAAAGAAAATTGGCGCTTTTGATTTTGGACATTTCCTTGTTCTGTATGAAGCCTCTGATATTCTTCTTTGTGCTAAAACTCATTTTAAACAAGAACTTCAGTCCAAAAAAAGGTATTTCGGTCAGAAAACAGTTTGACTGAAATGCCCTTTGTGTTTTTGGACTGAACAACCTTTTTCAAAGCTATTTTAGTCACAAATTTTTGGACTGGAATACCTTTTGTTTCGTTGGTCTTTTTTTGTTGACTGAAATGCCTTCGTAGACTTATACGTTGGCTCCGGATCCCCAGTCAAAGCAGTTCAGTCAAAAACAGAAAGGAATTTCAGTCAAAAATTAAAAGGCAACTCAGCCAAAATAGTTTAAGACATTTATGCCGTTTATTAAAAAATTAAATTTATTAAAAAATGCATTCAAGTCAAAGATTTTTTACTGGAATTTCTTTTGGTTTTGTGACTGATCGTTCAATGTTGAAAGGCCGAATGTCGAAATGCCGAACGCTGAAAGGCTGAATGGGTTGGAAAGGCCGAATGTCGAATAGCCGAATGTCGAAAGGCCGAATTTTCATGAAATTTTCCTTCACTTAATTGATTGAAATGAATATTTAAAACCATTGAATTTATTTCTTAGTTTAAAATAATTTAAATAGTAAATTGAAAATACGTGCTAATAAATCCTGTGCATGTAGCATGTTTATGTGATCAAATTTTGGCGAAAAAACAAATTTTTTTTTTTTTTATTGTAAGTAATTAATTAATGGGATCACTATATTTGCCTGAAAAAAATCCAGAAATTTTAAAAAATCTAAAAAAAAAAATTCCGAAAAAAATCTAGAAATTCCGGAAAAGTAATCCAGAAAAAATACAGAAAAAATATTTTGTTTAAAATAAATGAAAAAAAATCAATTTTATTGGCATTTTAAGGGATCGGGGTATTTGCCTGCAAGACAAAATCATGTTTTGCCGTTCAATCTTGTATTTTGAAT
This sequence comes from Tipula helvola, assembly GCA_963556165.1. NCBI lineage: Eukaryota > Metazoa > Arthropoda > Insecta > Diptera > Tipulidae > Tipula > Tipula helvola. The sequence continues at coordinate 244,091,464 of OY744483.1, read as the reverse complement.
TCTTAACTTATAAAATTCTTACCGTATAAATCGTTTTCCGAAATAATTATTTTGATTATTTTATAGTGAAATGATGAAATATTGCATTTTAAAATGTTGCAATTACAAAATGTTGCAACTATAAAACTTTGCAATTACAAAATCTTGCGTAACAAAATAGTGCAATTATTTTTCTTTTTGGTAGGTGTCATTAATAGACTCTATATAATCCGCTAATACGTGCGGCACGCAGTGCGACATGTTTGCTGATCCCGGCTCCTACGTCCCTCCAAGTTCAAATCTAAAGCCCCTTGGAGAGCTAAGCGGGGGCGGGGGGGGGGGAGCGCAGCGACCTCCTGCGTACCCGTGAGAGTTACCGAAGCCGTTAGCCTCTACAATTCGAAGTTAAATTAGTCGATGTCATTTTGTTGTAATGTAAAATCTATAAAAGATTAATAAAAGCAACATTAACATAAATAAGCAGTATTTTGAAAACAAAATTTTGAGAAACAAGATTTTCTGCGGTATACAAATTTCAGAACTTTCTAGTTTAACAGTAGTTCCAATCGATTCAATGATTTTAGTTGGCAAGGCTCTCATAGGTTCATGATGTATATTTTTGCTGATTAAAATGGCCACACCTCCATATGAATTTCCCATACGGTTCATTCTGTATATGCTGAAATTTGGATGGCTAAAAGAGCACCCAGCATTCAGCCAAGTTTCGCTTATACATGGAATATCCACTGACTCATCTAAAAGGTAGTTAAAAAATTCAATGTACTCATTTTGAATACTTTGTGCATTCCAATTAGGGAATCCAAATTTACCGAAAATTTCATTTACCGGTTTCGGTATTTTTTTTTCTTAATTTACCGGTTTCCCGGTAAATTTCGGTAATTGTTTAATCTACAAAAACATCATTGAAACATCTAATATATCTTAATTATTTACTTATTATTTTTATTTTTGAGAAAAAAGACATTTTTAAGTTAAAATTTCATTTTTGTTATATTAAGAAATATACATAATATTACATAAAAGTACTTAGCAACAATACAGTTAATTCAAATTCAAATTTATAGAGTTCAGTCTCATTGATTTTCTTATAGAAAAAATTAACAATAATAGAACAAATAAAAACAATCTATTTTATAAATTTAATTTATAAATATCGTTTTGTTGGTTAAAATAAGCTCGTAGAAAACATAACATATCCAATGTATCATCATTCAGACGAGATCTTATTTTATTGCAAATTTGTCCCGCCGAAGAAAATGCTCGCTCTGCATCTACTGATGTTGGTTTTATTGTCAAGAGATATTGATAGACTCGATTAAGCCAGACACCACGTTCTTTAGTTTGTTCATGCAATGAACTTCTCTTCGCATTATTGTTGTTATGTTTTGTTGTTTAGCTCTATAGGTTTTAATTTCAATTCATGTGGCTTAGTTTTGTTTTTAATAGCAGAAATTAAACGTTCTTTCATAGTTAACTCTTTTTCACTTTGTTCTTCATCTTCCGATGAAGAGGCTACAACCAGACCATCATCCGATGTCGGTGAAGTTATCATATTCAAACGTTCAATTAAATTTACAATCAGTTTTGCTATCGTAGACTTGTTTGTACGATTGAAAACAAAGTATTCATGATCAGAAATATTGTCATCTAAATTATGCAAATATTGTAGTACGTCAGAATATTGAGTGCGTCTCTTATTAATTTGAAATATTAATGCATTTTTCAATTCATTGCTATAAAAGCTATTTTGAATTGATAATTCATCCAACATGAATTTTAATGATGCATGAGCACTGAGTAGCGTACTATTACTAGAACACATTGATTCCAACGACATTGTTATTGGGAGTAAAGAAGTTATAATTTCATCAACAGCTTTGAGCTCATTATCGGGAAAACTTACATCGATTTGCAAATCAATTAGACATTTTTGCACACATGTTTTTAATAAATAGAATCTCTTCATCATTGCTAGCAAGCTATTCCACCTGGTTTTGGTATCTAAAATCAAACAAAGCTCTTTATTAAAATCTGTAACGACGTATTTCTGTAACAAATCATTATTTTTGTCGAATAACGAAATATTTTCACAGTTTTTCTGATTTTTGCTATTATCGGATTTAATTGTTGAATTGTTTCGAAATTTTCTTCATGTTCATTTGGTCCTGGAAATATTTCCATGTAATCTCCATTTTCGCAATCACTTTCAGTTTCGCCTTCACTATTATCATCCTCGTTTGAATGAGCTAGCTCATCCGCATTTGTTTGAACGTCAGCAAATCCGTTTTTGTTGTACAAGACTTTAATCACCGCCAAATGAATTCCATGTGCGAGACACAATTGATGAATAAGATTCATGTCTTTTCCAACTCGTATCATTACTGCTGCTCCGTCAGTAGACATTCCAATTATTTTGTTGATTTCCAGGTGAAACTCATTGAGTTTGGTTTCAACTGTCTCAAAACAATTCTTAGCAGCAACAGAAATACAATGTAATTATGTAAATCTAATATAAAAATGAATTTTTTAATTTTCGGTATTTTCGGTAAAATTTTGAAAATTTCCCGGTTTTTCGGTAATTAAAAATTTACGGTAAACCCGGTTTACCGAAAACCGGTATTGGATTCCCTAATTCCAATACACTATACTTAACTTATTAAACTGTTTATCCATATTATTATAGTTTGTATACATATTTACAAATTATATTGGTAATGATTATAATTTGATCGATCTTGTTTTTAGCTGCGGAAAGATTCTGGAAGATTTCTTTGGTTATATTAATTATTTCTGGAGCAGAAAATATGTCCTCTGCCTCATTTGCATTTGGTCTGATGTCAGCTTTAGAAGCATTGTAACTACAAATAGGCTGATTGCTTCATGGTAAAAAATGTGCCATATTTTGGTTATTTGATGCTGAAAACGAGGGAAGTTTAGGAAATTGTGCCTCTTCTAAACTAAAATAAAGCCTATTTTGATGTGTTGGCTGTGTTCCTCGATTGAATGGGTGCACGGAAAAAAATAATTTCTAATATGAAGAAAAAACGGATTAGTTCAAGAAAATGTGTACATCATTTTTCAGCTAAACGAAATTTTTCTCACCACAAACTTTACGTTTCTCAATTTGAAATCCTGCTAAAATATTAAAATAATCTTTATTTGTTGGATATAAGAAAAATAATTTCTTGATACAAGAAAACGTGATTTCATCGAGAATATGGTTTTTCTTCATGGTTAATTCTTATTTCTTAAGTTTAACAAAATCGGTTTGACTGTAGAAACCGATTCTTTTGATATAAACTAGAAATTTTTATGGTGAGAAATCCCGTTTCTTTATTTAAGTAGCATTTTCTGTTAAACAGATATTTTCTTGCTGGAAACACATATTTTCTTGAGTAGAGTGAACATTTACCAATCTATTGTTTGTATTTTCTTGTATGCATCGGTTTTCTTCTTCCAGGGAACTTTAATATTCTTCACTAGAGAAACGCTTTTCTTGTGACAAATCAATATTTCTTCAGGTGTGGTTACGCAATATTTCTTGGTTTCAGAAATATTTCTTCAATTTGTGAAATGGTTGGTTATAAAATAAAACAATTACATATATGACAATTTTTTTTTGTGTTTTTTTATTTCACCATCAGATACAGAAAATATTTAAATACAAATTTGATAATTTCGATTGTTATTTGTTTCATTAGTTTTAAATATAAATAATTATAATTTTCACTTAGAACTAATATTATGATCGTTGTAATTTAATATTAAGTTTAGAATTTCAATTTTTGTTTTTTAACTAAGAATCTAATTATCAATCATTATTACAAAAAGTATCAATATATGAAAAAAATTTGTAGATTTTAAATAGATAATAAATTTAGTTTAAATATTTTAATTCCATTTAGAAGTGTAAAACAAATGATTTAAATTTATATTGTCTTTACATACATATAATAAATTCATATATGCCTTTCTTCTGTTCCAACGTAATTACTTGACTATTCAAAAACTTTGTACTAATAAGAAAAAATTGTTAGTAGTGTTTAGTATGCCAATAATTTTTAGCAGTTTCTTTTTTCTGTAAAATAAAGGAAATATGATTTTTTAAAAGTATTTATTTATATTGTATTTAATAACAAAAATACTTACATATGTTTTCAACATCTAAGACCTTTGAATATCGAGCAAGGCGAGAGAAAATATTAAAAACATTTTTAAATGTTTCTAGTTCCAGAAATCCTTTTTCTTTTGTCACTTGTCACTTTACACCACTTTGAAGTGGAAACACCACCGTTTAAAAAATCTAAGTTTGTTCACTTTTAACAAAAGAAAATTTTCACAAAATCCTACTTTCAAAATCACAAAACTTTTTTACGTTTCTCACTGTTGAAGGTTCGCGATAGAATGCTTTTTGTCGGTACGAACATGCATTATATAATGGTATTTATATACGTACAATTATAACATTTTAACGATAATTTTCTCGTCTCAAGAAAGGCTTACTTAGTTGAAATACTTTATTCTATTGATATGAGAAACAAGCTTTTCATATTATGAAATAATTTCTTGAATTAAAAATATTTTCTCAGATTAAGAAATTTTTGTTCAAATGAAAAATGCGATTTTTAAATAAGATCGTTTAAGAGAAGAAAATATTTTCTTGTCCTGAGAGACGTAAAATAATAGTTTTCTTGTTAAGAGAATTTATTAAGGAATAGTTTCTTCAATTGAAGATTTTTTTCTTAGTTCAAGGATAACATAAAAAAATTGATTGTTTCGAAGAGAGAGTAAACTTTTCCTAATTAAAAATAATCTAAATTATTCGGAATACTGTACTATATTTTCCAAATTATTCCATATTCTGAAGTTCTGAACCATACTATTATACCGGCTAATCAAATTTCGAGACATATTTTGAGAAAAGGTTCTATTTCTAGATTTAAGAAAAATTCAGTCTTATCATTAACATTTCAATAGTTTCTTGAAACAAGAAATTGCTTTTGTGTTGATCAAGAAAATTTTTAATTTTTAAAATAAGCAAATCCAAGAAAATTGGACAATACAGTTTGAGAAAAGAGTCAATTTCTAGTTGCAAGAAAAATTGGGAACAAAACATTCATATTTTTCTCCATTCGTTGTTTTTTTTCTTCAATCAAAAATTTTGAGCAGTTATAGATGCAAGAAACTAAATCTCAGATTACAATTAAGCAACAAATGTTAACTCAAGAATTTTTTTATCATTTCAAGAAACACAAATCTTACATGAAGAAAAACTTGTCAGCAATAAGAAAATTAGCTTTTAAATGGAGAAAAAGTACATTTTCTTCAATTAAAAATCCGTTTTCTTCGTTGTAACAACTCTTGTTTTCTGCGTGTGAAACTTGTGTTGCTGAGCAAATTCTCTTCTATTTGTTAAATACGAAGTTCTCTTTAGACATATGTTGTAAGCAGCAGTAGGCTTACCAGAGCAATTTGCGCATTTAATAGTTGGATCAATTACAGGTGTGGCTGTATTAGAATTATTGCTGTTAGCACAATTTGAAGTGAGGTGATCACCCTGACACATTGCACATGTTAATAAAGTTTTGCATTCCCTTGAGATATTACCAGGTTCGAAACATTTAAAACATTTGATTGGATGTGGACATTCTTTAGTGTTATATGTATCTCCGCACATCGACAACATTTCGAAAGTACGAAAGTGTTACATTTGTTGATTTATTAAAATATTGCCATCTAACAACTATGTATATGACAAATAAATTTAATTTTCCTCAATTGATTTAAGGTCACACCACTTTTTTGAACTGAATAATATACAAATTATGATCATCATAGCGCTTCATTCGAATACCAAGCACTTTGATATCAGCAGGGAAAATATTTATAGCTTTAAGATCCGTTTTAATTTCCTCAATCAGTAAATTAGGCAACCCACTTAATACGTATTTAATCATTTTATTTTCCTGTAATTCTTACGTATGTAACAATAATTTTTTGTATTCCAGTACATTAAATACGTTTAATAAAATTCCATTTGAATTAATTTTAATTTTATAATTCTCAATATTAACGTCATCTTTTGCAATACAACCGTATATCATCATATGATATTTTTGTTGTTTAATGACAACAGGTTTAATTTTACCTTTGTGTTTAGAAACAACATTGGCATCATATTTAATCTTCGTTTTGTAACACATTAAAACGGTTTCTTAAGTGAAGGTCTTCACCATATGCAACATTGTCGGACAAATCCGATTGGATTTTACGGCGACGTTCTTGTTTCTTATCACCCATAGTTGCACGAGCTAATACTAAATTTATGTTAGATTCTTGCTTTCTAACTACATATGTAAATATTTTCAGATATTCTGCTCCTTTTAAGAGCAAACGACTCACTTAATACGTGATCATATATTTTTCAAGTATCTTTTAATTCACTTTTTAATATATAAAAACAAAACAGTTAGCTTGATTATATTTATAACAATAACCAAAAACAAAACAGTATTTTGTTTTTAACTTAATTTGGATTACGATGTACCCGCTTTAAATACACAATATATTATCCCAAAAGTTTGTAATATTGTACATTTAAATATTTTTTTTTGATAATATTTTGGATTATTTTTACCCATCTTTGGAGAAAATGATCTATGTATGTAGTTTGAACCACGCTGGTCAAAAAACTTAATTTTTATTCAATAAATTCCAACACACTTTTTGGACAGAGAAGGAAGGACCTGGTCCCAAAAGTTGAATTCGTCATTGATTATATAATATAGTACATATTCTAAAACAAAGGTGAATTGGATTTTACACCGGTCAGCGCTTAAAGATCTAAAACAACAACAAATCATTTTAAATATCACAGAATTCGATTGATTTCACAACCCTAATCGTTTTATCGTTCAAATTATCCTGAAGCAAAGTAAGTAAAATCAAAATTCAATTTGAACGATGTCATTTCATCTAACTAATCGCAAATATTGTTAACCAAATCATTTTGGTGCTTTTGATCTATGAGCTATGACTAAACCGTTTTGGCACATAAGATTTATGTATGTAGGCATACTCATATCATGGGTTGTTTTATAGTTTTTATCTCACGTTGAAACTGAAATCAGATTCAAGAGGGACACTTATCAGATTGGAATAATCCAATTTAAAATGTGTAGTCCTATTTTATTAAATTTTTCTTATGTATTCCAAAATAATAAATCTGTATGACGTAAGTTTAACTCTAAGATGTAAGTCATTCTTTAACAAGTTTATAAGAATTGGCATTCAAAATATAATTCGTAGCGGTGTGTAATATTATTCTTCACACTAAAAATAGATTTAATAATAGAAAAATCATTGACTCGCATTCGATCGATAAATAAGTAATTTCTATCCATTCAAATTAGATTTTAGCTTCTTCTATTTAATTCCATATACATATTATATATTGCATGATTTGTGGAGATAAAGATATCTTCTGTTTATACAGTCACTGACAGTGTCAGCAAAGTTATACCGGTGGGATTTAAATTGAATTTTAAATTATCAAACGTGGAATAAATGGATCAGCAGTAATCGAGAAGCGTATACTATACATCTTTCGCTATGAATAAATAAATGTTTCAGTGCATTCAGTGCATCGTTTCGTAACTATTCTCTTTTCAACGACTATTACACAGCCAAATGTAGCCGAACCCATCGTCATACAGTATCAAGTCATTGAAAAGAAGCACATTTAGTCCATCAAGGAAATCTTCTTCGTTCAACTTTCAGTGGCCGATTAATGGTACAGAGCACATCGCAGAGTAGCAATGAAATTTAGTCAACGATTCCGAATTATAAATCATTCCCCTGTTATGCATTGTAAATGCCAGTCAACAGTGTCGATGTAGTTGTACCCTATTCGTCGAATTACATTAAAGTTTTCCTGATTTTCGGGTTCCGGCACATCTGCTCTCGGTTAGGCGCAGTAATGTTCACAGATTATTGAGTTGCACAAAGTCTTGATGTTGATTTGGGACAAGTTGGCAACATTTTTGATGTTCGATTAGAGCTCCAGTTCTATCGTGACAAATCCAACTTAGACTTGGATAACTGATTTTTGAACCATGTTGTACATAGCCCCACGTTTACCTTAAAATTTTCTTATGGGGAAAAGGAAAGTGTGACCATAAAAATGAAAATGTCAAAAGAGTTTTCCGGAAATTTCTTAAGGAACTTCGTTGTACTATGTTCACTTCACAGCTTTCTGTTTCATAGCGCCTGATGACGTTTCTCGGTTTTCGGCTCTTTCTAAGATTTTTTCTCATTTATGGTTTTACGTTTATTTAATTTACTCCTGGATCAGTCAAAATTTGATAAAACAAAATGTCTCAAGGTTGGTCACACCATTGGTCAAGGTGCATCGTGCATTAGAGTAGGGTGTTATTGTTGCATAAAAATCAAATAAATTCATTTCGGGTCAATACTTACTTACAGCCAGTCATTACTTACTTTGCAGCGGGTATATAAGGCACATCGCTCGCTCAACCTTTGCTTGATTTGAAATGAGCCCAAAAGTAGAATTTTAAGAGTTTTATTAACCGCGGTTTTCAAGTACGAGTAAATTGCACAATATAATTGTTAAACGCTACTTTTGTTCAATAAAATTTGAAAATTGAGTATATTGTTCAATACAATGACGTCGCACAAGTATATTGCAGAATTTAATTGAACGTGAATATCGCCCTATACAAAATTTCGTTTTATCAGATATTTTGATTATGTAAAAAGCAATCGATTTGGTTTCAGTTTTTTCTGAAAATGAAAAATGTAATTTACTTAAAGGACATAACGAACAAAGGATACAGGTAAAAGTGATTTTTTTAAATTGCTTCATATACAATAGATGTGACTCCCAAAATTAAAAGATAAACAAACTAGCGTAACATTTTTAAAATCGATCAACAAGTTAAGGAATTATTACAAAAAAAGTTTTACGGAAGTATCTTTGTGTCCATTTACTAATAAACTATTTATGTTAGAAATCTAAGGTTTACTATACGAATTTAATCAAAAAAAAAACATTTATTTCTGGGCATGTCAGACATTTTTTTTTTAAATAGAACAATCAAATTCGTGTATTAACAATTTTCAGTATTAATTCATCTTTATTTGCTGTAAAACTTATTTAAAATTATGTCGCATTTCACTAATGTGAGAAAATTGAAAATGATATTAATTTACGGAGAATATCATAAAAACTCACGCGATTCCGTTCATATCTTTGCTGAACGTTTTCCACATTGTGCTGTTGCCAATTTTTGTTTACATTTTTTCAGTTCTCTGCCGGATTTTCTGAGAAATCAATATTTTTTGGTGGTCTAAATTCCATTTCTTTACTACACTTATACTAATTTTATGTATAACCGAATAACCGATTTTTTTTTCTAAGATTTTGTTTTTAGCACGCGGTTCTTCTGACTTATTTATTTATTATTTATTACTGTTTTAGAACCTTATCTGACACCATGTTTTGTATATCTGAATTATTCTGTTAATTAAGTAAATCTTATACACGTCAATTTAGATAGTGAACTCTTTATTTTAGATCCATTAATTTTCATTTTCCATCATGTTCTGATGTTCTGTTCTATCTGATGTTTTAACCGGATTCCTTTTGATAAAGTGCTTTGAGTACTTTCATAGATCTCCAGATGGCAGCACCCATCATACTACAACACAGCTAAAACATATTTGTCACTTTTTAGAAGTTTATCTTCATTTTTTCACATACCATCCTTATTATTACATTAATCACATTGTATTAGCGAATTATATAAAGCCAAGGTTAAATTTTACTATTATAATTATGTTTAACTTTACAATTTTAATAATTAATTAAGTTTGAATTTTATACACGACTATTGTGTCTACATTAAAAAATTACTATAGAAATTTAAACTGTCTGGATTTCATTGCACAGCACTGTATAATAAAAATTTTCCTACTTTTAAACGCTTCAAATGCGGAATAACTTAACAAATCAATATGAATAGTATTGAATTCGTTTATTGGTAGAAAACTCAACTTGATTTATTTATGTGAAAATGGAAAATTATTTTTATTAATTTTATTCCACCAACGTTACACCATAGACTAAAATAGTATTATAGAGACGTCTTATGGGTGCCAATCTATAACATGGATATCATTGCAAATACGTAGAAATCCAAACAGGAATAAACAAAAAAAAGGAAGATGGAAAACAACAATTGACTCGTATGTACATATTTTGTATACCAACAGCAAAAACGAAATTCAACCGTTAAAAAAATCAAATGAGAAAAAAATGTGTGGATACGTTTACTTTACAGCGGACTATTTTTTTATTCGTATTAAGACGTCTCTATAATATTATTAAGTTAGTCTACGATTAGAGCTACATATTACAAAATGTTTATAACAAAGCTGGAAAGAGGATATATTTAATATGTAAGTCGCGACTGTTAGTATTAGTACTGTATACACAAACACATATTCAGTTGGTTTTATGTCTGAAAAAACACACCCCCACACAAATACACTCATAATAAAACTGGAGAAATAGTGCAATCGTAAAATATAGTAAAAAAATAGGTTAAATGGTTGATGAACTAAAAGCATATTCGTATATACGAATACGAGTACATACAAAATAAAATTCACCTTGTCAGGGCCGTACGGATATCCAAAGAAAATAAATTTTTAATTAAACTATCTATCAAGAAGGATATATGTACAATATACATATAGTATAGTTTTATTATTATTTTGGATCTGAAATCCAATAAATAATTCAAAGTAGTTAAAATGAAAAATCAAAACGGAAATATTCCATCAAAGAGCAAAAAGGAAAATTCTATCAACAAAATGTTAAATTTTCCTATTTGTTAAAGGTAGGTTCTTCTCCATACGTGCAATACATAATGGACGTACTTGTACTTTTTGATCAAATCAACGTTTTCACTATATTTTTAGTTATGTAGTAGTAAATTGTTTATACAAATAAAATAATGTGGAAATCGATTATTATTTAAAGTTTATTTATTTATTAGTCGGTTGATTGTGTAATGTTTATTATTTTCCCCGTTTTTTTTTTGACTGTTTCTCTTTTTAGAACCAAACAACATGAAAATGCAAAATTACATAACTTTTTTTTACGTAAAAAAAAAAATTCTTGAGAATTGCGTTTTTTTACAATTTATACCCTTTTCGGTTGTTTTAACAAAACTTTTATGGCGTCTTGGTATTGTGGGTAATTAATAAAATTATAATTTTTGTTTGTTGTGTTTTTACTTTTCCCACCGTATAACGAAGTTATATTGGGTAAGTATAGTAACTGCGAAAAAAAAATTGTTCAGATTTTCACATTTCTCGACGAATTAGGTTACCAAGACCTCGAAACACCGATCAGAAAAATGTCGTGTCCGTCCTTCCAGTCACAAATTTTTATTATTTTTGTTTTGCCTCCCATTCTCACAAATATTAATACACTTTGCAAATTCCAACAATTGTTCCCTGCCTAGGTGTCTTTAAAATAAAATGAATAGATTACCGTGTAATATGGAATTTATATATCTAAATTTACCTAAAATACTTTACTGGTGGCAAATAATATTGTCAACATTTAAAAATAATTATATCTAGTGAGCTTTTAAATATACCAAGAAATGCCCATTTCTATGACATTGGCATTTCTGTGACGTTTTATTGACATTTTAATGATTGAGTGTGGATACTCTCTGACTGAAGTAAATTAAATTCTTAAAGATTTTCAACGGTATACTAGAGAGTATAACTGGATCTAATTATTAAAGGTCGAAGATGAAAAATAGCGAATGCGACATATTTTAAGGACATTGCCTGCCAAAAATAACGGAAAATGTTTGTAAAATATAAATGGTTGGTTTGGTGATCTGTGAAAAGTGTCGTTCGGGAAGTCGGATAGACCAAATTTCTTATTTTTATGATTTCATAAATATTTCGTGCTTGAGATTTTTTTTTGTTTGTGAGAATACTGAGATTTATGGTGTGGCTTATTTTTAAGCTAATGAATTGAAAAGTGAACACATACGAGTGTTTTTCCGCACATTTGTTTATTTCTTTTCTATGGAAATATGTTCCGAATCAATAGAATAGATTCTCTCGAATTGTAAAAATAAGTCGCGTTGCTACGTAACTTACATAAAAATTAACGTAAATTATGGCAAAAACATGAAAGTGAAATCTTGTGAAACAAAAGCAGATGTTGCTTAGTAAGTATTTATATTATCCGAAAGTCTCTGTACCTAAAGCCTGTAAAAATAAAGTTACAACATTTCTAAATAGCAACATGAATAAATTCGGTTATATTTTTCTGCAAGATAAGTTATGGCTTGATCTGAGTAGAGGAGAAACGTAATTTTTACGATAAAAAAAACTTCAACTTGGTTGGCCCAGCCGGATTGAGTTATTATTATCATGATTTGAGAAAGGAGGGATTAATTTGGTCGAAACATCACAGCATATTCGGAAATGTTAAGATGTAGAATGCAATTTGTTATTATCATCTATTGATTCCCAAAGACTCTTTGAATTCATAGAGAACACAAAGAATCTGCATTATCATGGCTGTATACCAAATTATAAGCAAATCGATACATAAATAAAGATTTATGGATTTTCCAAAAATAAAATAAAAATAAAAATCCAGTTACATCAGTTACAATAAAATATATTTTTCCTTTGTTTCTAAAAATCCCTTCCTAAGATTGGAAATATTTTTGAACCGATAAAATGTATATTCTAGTAGGATAACGAGCGTACCCAAATAGAGTGGGTTGCCATATTATTAGAGGCACAATAATTCTGTAACGAAACTGTTATGTGTACAAATTCTCAATTGGTTTAAGATCCGGGCTTTGTGGTGGCCATTCTAGCCTATTAATCTTAGTTTTCTTCATGTATTCGTTAGCAACTTTTAACTTATGCTTAGGTTCATTATCCTCTTGGTAGAAATAATGACGCCCAAGGCCCAACTTTTGAGCAGACCTAACCAAATTCTCTTTCAAGATGCTAACGTAAAGTTCATAAGTCATAATTCCATTAATTTGAACTAGGTATCTCTCTCATACCTTTAGATGCGACACAACCCCAAACTATAATTTAACCGCCCCCGTCTTTTTCAGTTGGCTTCTAATATTTTTCTTTGAGACCGTCGGCTGGTTTTCTCCAAACCCTCTCTTTTTGAACCCAAATAGCCCAAAATTGTTTTTATCTGACCAAATGATTGTTTTCCAGAATTCGGGTCATGTGTTATTGTTTAGCAAAGTGTAATGTCTTTTGACGGTAATCAAACTACTTTCTTTCTTTTGAGTAACATCAAAATCAAAGTATGTGTTTAAATTATTTAGGATTTTCTTTATTTTTTGGACTAAGAGGGTATCTTGACTATTTGCCGTTGGTTTTAGGGCCCACGACCTGGATCTGTCAAAAAATATTGTTTTGTGTTTCTTTAAAAGAAACTTAATAATTTAAAATAATTTCCATTTCCATAATATAAATTGGCTGGCAATAAACCGGCACACAAAAAATTAATATTTGAGATACAAAAAAATAATGAAACGGCACAAATTAATGAGCAACAAACAAAAATTTCTTGGCATCATAAAATTAATTTTTTGGAACAAAATATAATAATTTGGCAAGATTTATAATTTTTTGGCACTATTGGAAGGGTACACAAAAAATTATTTTTTGGCATCGAAATAAATATTTTGGGCGACAAAAATAATTAACTGGCAACAAATTTATAAATAAATAAATTAAAAATTAAAAAATTGAAATTAGTTTTAAAATATTCTGGAAAATGGAGATCCCTAATTTAACTTAGAATTGTAGAGGCTAACGGCTTCGGTAACTCTCACGGGCACGCGGGAGGTCGCTTCGCTCCCCCCCGCTTAGCCCTCCGAGGGGCCTTAGATTTAAACTTCGAGGGACGTAGGAGCCAGGATAGGCAAACATGTCGCACTGCGTGCCGCACGTAGGAGCGGATTATATAGAATCTATTAATGACACTGCAATATTTTATATCGATCCCTCATCAAATATTAAATAATTTGTATCGATTAAATTTAATTTTTTGTCTCGATTTTTTTTTTTTTTTTTTTACTACTAAAAATTTTTTTTTTTGTTCCAAAATATTATATTTGTTGCCAATTTATTAATTTTGATGTCAATGTTTGTCGCCACAGTATTTAATAATGTCCTTCAAAAATATTTGTTTGTTTTTTCATATGTGGTGCCAAAATATTATTTGTGATGCCAATTTATTATTTTTGATGCTAATGTTTGTCGCCAAAAAATTTTTCTTGTATGCCCGTTTAAATTGTCCCATATAAATTTACTGAAATTTTAATATTTAATTAGTGTAAAATATTACAAAATTTTTTAATTAATTTATATTTAAAATAAAATTCACGGTAAATTAAATTGTTTGACGTTTAATTTCCATCTTTATTTTAATTTTTTTTCATATTGATGGTTTCCTCGGGTTTGACATAACATTCAATGGAATGAAGTTAGGGTCATAAGTAATTGACGTGTAGTATCATGATATTTTTTATCACGTTTGTCCGAGGAAACACTAGGGGCGTGTTGTTTTTTAATGTCGGATAAATAAGAGAGAACAGATAGATATAATATATCGGAGAAATCCGATAAATATTTTCTCTGATCTATCCGAGAAAAATAAATGATAATTTTGTTAGCGTCGTAGAAATTAAACGTCAGTTTAAGATTGCTAATCTGAACTTTTTTTCAGAGAAAAAAGATTCAATTTTAAAATTATCCGAGCGTAGAAAAAACGACATAGAGAAATACATTTTTCCTCGGATACTAAAAAAAAAACGCGAATCTGTATTTTGACTTACGCCACCTTCTATGTTGGCATTCAATTTAGATTTTCTTGCTAGAAAGGTACAGAAAATAAGTCTCGTCGCCAGGTTACTTATTTGAATAAGTAAAGCATGGTTTCCACGATGGCGAGGCGAAAAGTTAGTCAAACTAAAAAGAGAAAGTAAAAATTCACCAATAGTACGATAGAGACAAAATACCATTTTGACAGAAAAATTGGGACGTCCAGTTTTTAATATTTTAATTCAGCACTGCGAAATTGGACGTCTAATCCGAAAAAAAGATGAAATGGATCATCCTTTTTGGATTAGCCGCTGATTTTCGGATTTCATATGTCAATTTAAAGAACATTTTCGGAATAAAACAAATTTCAAAATAGAACCGTTAATTTGGATTTTTTCTTGTAAAGAAAATAATTAAATATAAAGCATTAATCCAGTAATGGATGTTAATAAAGTTAAAAAATGTAAGTTAACTTTTGAAATATCTCCAAATGTATATCAATGCAAACACAAACAAAGTTATAGGTGATCAAATCTCGAAACGTCAAAAATAAATGAATAAAAATTCGGTGTAACGACTTGTTGCTGTTTCACTCACTCTCATGTTAGTTTTTTTATTCCTTCCTCTTTTTAGTTTGACTAATTTTTTCGCCTCGCCATCGTGGAAACCATGCTCAAAAAGAAAGAAGAGAAAGAGCCTTCAATAGCGGTGTCCCCTATTGTGATTGTACGCAAAACCCAGCAACTTCGCCTCTGTATAGACCCATCACAAGTTAATAAAAAAATTCTAAGGAGACATTACCCTCTCAAAACAATAGAGGAAATCTCTATTAGAATTTGTGGGTCGAAATATTTCACAAAACTAGATTCGGTGAAAGGGTTTTGGCACATACCAGCTTCAACAAGAACACAAAAGTATTTGGCGTTTGCAACGCCTTGGGGGGAATTATACGTGCCTGATACTTCCTTTTGGGTTGGCTTCAGCTCCGAAAGTGTTCCAACAGTTGATGTCACAAACACTGGACAGCATTTCGAATGTTGAATGTTCCATGGATGACATCTTGGTTCACGCTGGAACTTCACGACGAACTGAGATTAGTTACATAATAAGGTGATATCTGCATTGAAAGCTAAAGGGATAAAGTTAAATAAAAGCAAATACGAGTTCGAAAGCAGTAGTGTATCATTTCTTGGTCATATAGTCACAGCTAATGGGTTAAAACCAGACCCAGAAAAATTAAAATCGATAGAAAAACTAGAAAAACCCAACAATGTCAAACAAGTGCAAAGGTTGCTCGGTATGGTCATATATGTTTCGAAATTTATTTCTGCATTTTCGGAAATGACAGCACCGGAGCACCCTTGAGACAGTTATTACGAAAATATGTTGCGTTTTATTGGGACTGGCTCAAAGAACAAGCCTTCATAGAAATTAAGAAAGAGCTCGTGTCAGCACTAGTGTTAAAATTCTTCGATGTTAACAAAGATGTCAAATTATCAGTAGATGCGAGTAGCAAGGCGTTGGGAGCGGTGTTGTTGCAGGATGATCGTCCAGTCTCATATGCGTCACGATCGTTGACTAAATGTGAACAAGGATACCCGTAAATCGAAAAGGAGGCATTAGCAATCAAATTCTCTCTGAAAAAATTCCATGAATATGTTTATGGAAAAAACTAATTGTGGAAAAGGAAACCATCTTTAAAAAAACATTATACACTGCACCGGTCAGATTACAAATACTCCTGTTCGACATATTACCATATACTTTCAGGTTAACATATAGAAAAAGCATCGATATACCGATAGCAGACTGTTTAAGCAGATATAGTGTTAATGAGGTTCCTCAGGATAATAATGAAGAGTTAGAATTGTGTATGGTGGTTCCAATGACTCAGGATGCGAAAACCGTGCTCTTTCATGAAACGGAAGAAGATAAAAATTTTAATATATTAAAGAAATACATTTTGGAAGGATTCCCTAGTGACACCACACAAATACCGGCAGAACTAAAGCATTTTGTTAATTTCAGGGAAGCACTATCTATAGTTGATAAAATAGTGATTCCCAGAGCAATGATACCGCGAATATTGAAATCCACTCATATTGGACATCTTGGTATCCAAGCAACACTTAGGAGGGCAAAACAATTATGCTACTGGAAGGGCATATACCAGGATGTGGCACATTATATTGAGACGTACGGAGTGTGCCAGCAAACGCATAGGTCTAATATAAAGGAACCGATCATACTCAAAGAAGTACCCACACACTTTACCATTCCAAATAGTAGCATCCGATTTGTTCAATTTCGATGCAGAAACTTATATAGTGATAGTTGATAGTTACTCGGGATTCATGAAATTCGAAAAATTTCAAGATTTATCTTCACAAAGTGTGATTAAATTCCTTAAAAAGGTATTTACGGTTCATGGCACGCCGCGAATTTTTGAAAGTGATAACGGCCCATAATATGCTTCCCACAAATTCAAGGAATCTGCAATCAATGGAGTTTCTTACATAGAACGTCTAGCCCACATTTTGCTAGAAGTAATGGTCTGGCTGAGAGGGCAGTACATACCATGAAATTGTTGCTAAAAAAATGCGCGAGGGATTGTGCAGACGTCTACCTAGCATTGCAAAACTATAGAAATAGTCCTAGAATTGATAACTTGGAATCACCAAATCAACGTCTCATGAACCGTTTGACTAGAACAAACATACCCACATGCAACAGGCTACTTGAACCTAGAATAATAAACCACGTAACCGAGAATTTACAAAATGCAGGAAACAAGCAAAAGATGGATGCAGATCGAGGTTCAAAGGAATCAAAATCGTTTAAAACGAATGATAGGATTCGGATTCAGGTTGCACCTAGGGAATGGATAGGAGTAAAAGTAGTGAAACATTTAGACCAACGGTCATTGTTGGTAAAATCAGATGATGACAGACTATTTCGTAGAAATTCACAACATCTGGGTGTAAACAGAGCACATATAAACGTGAAGCGCGAACCATGTATTCAGTTTCCTAATCAAGCCCAACCGGATTCAGGTCATACTTTCAATTCAGTCTCCTCAAACGATATGTCGATTATACGATCACCTCTCAGTTCTTCGCCTCTGGCGTCTAACTTTGTAACCACTAGATCGGGCAGACTAGTTAAGCCAGTTCAAAAACTGGATTTGTAATCGATCGCATTCAAAACATGGTAACGGGTAACACATAATATGAATTAATTTAAAAAAAAGGGAAGAAGCACTATGTAAGACTTCTCGGGCGGCATTTTCCACAAAAATGTGATCCACGAGTACGTCGCGATTTTTTTTTAACTGTTTTCGGTTAAGCACGCGAAATTATTTTCGAATAAAATTTTTTATAAAAAACTATAATTTTAAGTTTTTTTTTTAACTTTATTAATACATATTTAACTTAGCAACTACACTTAGCGTTACCATAAAAGGCAAGAAAGGAATAAAAAAAACCATACGAGTACCAGAGAGGATTAATAAGATCGGGAATTTAGCCTTCAAGATTCCTATTTTTAATATTGAGTATGAAATGCTGTAACTTGTATGCCAAAGGGAAGAGTTGTCATGAAAATATTTATAGAACCCACATAAGGCTCCTATATTCCGTCTGTGGGAAAGAGAATCTAGAGAAGAGGAGATGCTAAATCCAAATACAACGTACTCGGCTATGAGCGCGGTAGGGTGTAGCCAGATGGGTCTTCGGACCCCCCACCCAGATATATGATTTATATTCCAATTTGAGTCTGTAATACCAAAGATGATGGAATAATATTTCATCATCTTTGACAGTACTTACTTTATATCCAGATTAGAAAAATAAAATTAAATATATTAATTTTTAAAGCCAACTTTTTTATTTCGAATATCAATATACAAACACGAGTTTTCATTCATTGGGTATTAGTAGTCTACTAGAAAATGAGATTGTCCTTCCATCCAATTGGTCCGTTAAAATATAGTAAAATGGATGATCCGCAAAGAAAAATGTTTGTTTTGCTTCCGGCACAACAAAACATTCGACCATCATGACAAAAGCTGAAAAGAAAATGTTTTTAAAAAATCACAATAATTTCTTTTATTTGTTGAAAAAGAGAATGTAGGAAGAGCCTTTCATACGGGTTGTAGATATAACTTGTTTTATTAGAATTACCCAGTTATTTAGATCTTATTGGAAATTGGAATATAGATTTTTAATCTGTGTAAAAATCGAAATTAACGAATATTAGCACTTTTGAGGTGCGAGTGTGACTTCTACGGAACTAATTTGTAGAGCTAATATCAAACGTATTTCTCACATTAGGGGTTATTAAGTGGCGTCGAAATAATTGGCAAACCTTTTTGTCGAATGCTGATTATGATTTCGATATTATTAATTTTAACATCATTTCGAGATAACTTTATATTTAATCCATTTTTCCAAATTTTTTTAATTGAAATTTCAATTAAACGTCATTTAAATGAAATGAACAAACCTATCAATGCTGTTTTCAATTAAAAATTAAACACCATTTTATATTTTGCCGAGTTTTCTGGATGAAATTATATCAATTCTAACGAAATTTTCGTAGAATATGATAGTTTTTGTAGAATCGAACTACTATTTTTTAATAATGTTGCTACTTCCGAATATCATTTAAGACTAAAGTCTAACTTGGTATATTCGAATCGCTGCTGTCTTGACTTTTTTTCGTTTTTCATTGTAGGTAGTTTTAATTTGTTTTTGGAGGTAGTTTCATATATCGTCGGTTTGCGAGAATAGTGACACATCTCAAAATATCATATTTTTGAGGAAATCGATTTGAATTTTTTTTTTTTGGTATAAAATAGTAGAATTCATCAAATTCAACATCACATCTATTGAAAACTATGGGTAGTTTAGAAGTGGCACTATGCCAGATTAAAGATTGTTACGACGATATGATTTACTGTCAATTAACCGTAAACAATTGATCGTGAACAATTAATCGTACAACAATTGATCGTACAACAATTGACCGTATGAACAATTGATCGTGGATACAATTGATCGTATGAACAATTGATCGTGGATCAGTTGATCGTATGAACAATTGATCGTGGATCAGTAGACCGTTGGAACTTCGGTATTTCTTGACCGATTATGATAAAATTTGACATGGGCGATGGAAATGGGATTCTAAAAAGATTTTTGAATAAAGTTCTGGAATGTGACCAATTAAGGTCAAAGTTCGCTGTTTCTTGACCGATTAGGAAGAAATTTGACATGGGCGGTGGAATGGGATTCTAAAATGATTTTCGGATAAAGATCTGGACTGTGACCAATAAAGGTGGAACTTCGCTGTTTCTTCACCGATTACGATGAAATTTGACATGAACGATATAAATGGGATTCTTAAATGATTTTTGGACAAAGCTCTAAAATACGGCCAATTAAGGTAGAACTTCGCTGTTTCTTGACCGATTATGATGAAATTTGACATGGGCGATGGTAATGGGATTCTAAAATGATTTTTGGATTAAGTTCTGGAATATGGCCAATTAAGGCGGAACTTCGCTGTCTTGCATTACAAAATTTTGCAAGTACAAAATCTTGCATTTGAAAATTTTGCAGTTTTAGTATCTGTACCTGTCTTTAGTATTGTTAGATTTAAGTCGAGATGATTTAATAAACACGCGATATTTATTGATTATGTTTTATATCTTTTCTTTATTACATATAACACATGTTCTTAGCTTATACATTTTTATGGAAGTGTCACATCTAAAGCGTAATTTACACTGTCAAACTTATATATATTACACCAGTGACCACTACTACTGACTCCACAGTCACGGCAATCATTATTGCATCTTATCAATACATTACACTCGCCCTTTCTTAAAACTTAAACCTTACAATAACATAAAACAATACATTTCTATAAAAATCTTAAGCAAAGCAGGTTTGGCCAAAACTGGACTTGCGGCGCTCCAAGGAACTAATATCCCTGGGAAGACAAGAAATAGGATGGGTCGTAGGGATAATGACAGGTCACTGCCTTTTTGGGGAGCATGCGAGAAGGCTGGGGATACATACGAATGACTTTTGTAGAAGTTGCATGGACGAAGAGGAGGAGGAGACTTTGGAACACTTCCTATGCTCATGTCCGGCGCTATCATACAGAAGGCATAAGTATTTGGGTGTGTACGGTATGGACAGCCTTTCGGAACTCGCGAACTGTGGAGTGCGAGATTTATTACGCTATATAAATAGCTCTGGTTGGTTTCAACGGGAGTAATGGGGAGATGGGATCCTGTGGTATCACAACGGGCCATTGCTGGCCTAAGTGTGCGATAGCAGCCACTTCAACCTAACCTAACCTATAAAAATCTTCAGAAAAAGAAACAAAATTAAATTCATATTTTGATATTATAATTACATAACTATGATATATGCTTGGTTCCTTTCCTTCTTAACCAATTTTATTTTTTTACTTTAATTTTTATAATAATTCCTTATCAAATAATAACCAACTTATTTTTACTTTATTCACTCGTAATCGTCAAACCTTTTTGGTTTCTGAATCAGCAATTTATCACGCAATCGGTAACCCTTACCTCCATTTTGCTCCTGACCCTTACTCCCATTCACACTCTCCCCTTCACCATTACCTTCCTGCCTCACTTCCAAACCACTTGTCCCCTCGACTATGGCATCTTCTATTATAGCATCATCCGTATACTGACTAGCAACTCGCCTCTCATTTCTACTTACACAACTTTCCCCACGCTCAAACATAACAATATTAAATTTTTCATTCTTCTCACTCATACCTTCATTCCTATTTGTACTTTTATAACTACCTTGATCATCACTTCTTGGCTTTATAAATGTATAATCATCCTGGCTTCGCCCTGAACGTCTAATCTGATCAACATGTCTACGTATTATTCTACCGCTAGGTATTTCACATGTATATACCCTTGGTCCTAAACGTTTCACTATCCTTGCTATTATCCATTTCTTGTTAGATCTGTAGTTTCGAATTAAAACATCCTCATTTTCCCCAAACACACGTATACTTTATTGTCCCTATAATTTTCATTTTCCCACTCATTCTCTTCACATTTATCCTTTATAGATTTCGGTAACAATAAGTCTAACTTTATTTTGGGTTTATATTTCAATACTAATGATGTTGGTGCAACTCCTGTTGTACAATGCTGTATATTTCGGTAATCGGCAAGAAAATTAAACAATATATTGTCCACATTACCAGGATTCTTATTAAATCCAGCAGTGTACAAAGCTTTTTTAACTGTTTTCACTGCATTTTCCGCAGCACCATTCGTAGCTGGAAAATACGTAGGTGTCAACGAATGCTTAATGTTATTCAACTTTATAAAATTCTCAAATGCAATTGAGACAAATTGTGATCCATTATCACTTACTAATTGTTCTGGTAACCCAAATCTCGCAAACGTACCTGACAAACAACGTATTGTAAATTTGGTTGTTGGACTTAACGTATAAAATACCTCGATCCATTTACTATACGCATCCAAAATTACTAAAAAAAACTTGTTACATATTGGACCTGCAAAATCAATGTGAATTCTTTTCCATGGACCCTCTGGTCACGCCCACGGAACAACTGTAGCTTTTGACGGATTTGGCAACATATTTATACAATTTGCACATTTCCTTATTAACACCTCAATATCTTTATCCAGTTTTGGCCACCACACATACGACCGCAATACTGATTTTGTTTTGACAATCCCAAAATGACTCCGATGTACCTGTTCCAACAGCTGTTGTCTAAGAGCCTGTGGTATCACCACCCGGTGTCCCCACATTAAAATTTCTTCTTCTACTACTAATTCCAATTTTGCCAATTCACCATTCTTCACCGCCTCTATCACTACGCTTATCTCCCTATCTTTCTCGTTTTCTTGCTTTATCATTTCAAAATTGATTGGCAAGATTTCATTTGAACACACCAGATTTAAATTAATTATTTCTTCTGAATTATTTGGTTTATATTCACATGGAAAACGAGACAACGAATCCGCACAATTTTCACTCGATTTTATATATTCAATAGTATAGTCAAAAGCTGACAGATGAAATGCCCATCTTTGTAAACGACTTGTTGACATTTGTGGAATCCCATTGTGCTCTCCAAAAATTTTAATTAATGGTTTATGATCAGTCACCAATACAAAATGTCTTCCAATTAAATATTGGAAAAACTTTTTCGTTCCAAATATAATCGCTAGTG
Source organism: Tipula helvola (assembly GCA_963556165.1). Lineage (NCBI taxonomy): Eukaryota > Metazoa > Arthropoda > Insecta > Diptera > Tipulidae > Tipula > Tipula helvola. The sequence goes on along the minus strand of OY744483.1, from coordinate 244,068,268 downwards.
CTTCCTTTTCAATTGTCCCATAATTTCTTTCACTATCTGAAAGTGTTCTTGACGCAAATTCAATTGGCCTTTCTATTCCACCTTCAACCTATGTGACAATACTGCACCTATTCCCACATTTGATGCATCACAAGTTAACACAAGTTCCTGTTCAGAATGGTATTTTACCAAAACTCTGTCAGACATTATCTCCCCCTTCATTTCATTGAACATTTTGTCACACTCTTCGTTCCATTTGAAACCTTCTCCTTGTTTCAACAAATTATATATTGGATGCATTTTGGTAGACAAATTCTCAATGAATTTACCAAAATAATTCACCAACCCACAAAATGACCTAACTTCGGTAATTGTCCTCGGAACTGGAAAATCCGCAATAGTATACTTGCTACTAATTCTATTTATACCCTTATGTGAAATTACATATCCCAAATATCCCATTTCACTCTTACCAAACTCAGAGTTTCGGCGCCTATACCAATTTTCTAAATAAGGGGTTCATTATTTGACAAACACCCTCCGAGATGAAACTTTTGCACGCATATTATCGCTTATAATATCGCATATAACATGCACCACTCGCTTTCCATTCTATTTATATCTTGTACAGGAATGCCACAAATCATCGAAATTATTTAGTTATTTTTTTCAGTCTATGTCAATTAATCCGTCAATTTATCCTTGTTTAAAAATACGAGCCTAAATTTCTAAAAATAAGCTTAAAACAAATTTTCTTTATAAATAATTTCTCTTTGCGTGCCAAGCTAAAATCATTTTACTATAAATTCAAAGTTTGAAACATGAAAGTTAGTCATCAACGTTTTAACATATATTCCTATTTCGCACATACTAAATATATACCACTAAAATCGAATAAAACACTTCAACAAAATTCTATATTCCAGCAAACGTGAGTTCACCAATTACATCAAAATGCAAACAATTTTTGAACGCAACCAAATATTTTATCAAATATGAATCTTATGACGATTTCGATTCACCAAGAAAAAGCAATCCGGCTCGATGAAAAATGATCTTTCTGCTGTCAAACTGTTCGATTTGTCAAGAAAAGTCAATCCGTCGAGCAAAATTGTTGTTGGTTTACGAATCTCGATTTTTTGGCAGATTTACTTTAACAGCAGAAAGATCAACTTTCGTCGAGATGGATTGCCTTTTCATGGTGAATCGAAATCGTCATAACAAAATTCAAAAACATATTTTCAAAAACATATTTTTGTTTTTGTGTGATATGTATATTGAGTGGCGTTAGTGAAAACAAATTATTTTTAATTTTTTTTTGTATGATTTTTCGTAGTTGCTATAACTACGTCTAAAGTTTGATATTTGTAAATATTGATCTGCGTATCAGCAAAACAAGCAGGCTTTCTAAAAAGAATTTAGTAGGTTGTGGTTGCAACATTCGGGGTTGTACAAACATTTTTTCGTGTGAAAGTTATACTCCGGCTTGTATATATATATACACCCTGCGCCATTGAAATGTTCGGTTTGAATTTTCAAAGTAAATTTTGGAAATACCACCGTTTGCTTCAAAAGTAGATACCAAAAATGATAGATTCTGATTATCAAAACAATTTTTACACTATTCCGAATATATTCAAATAAAAAGAACGGTAATCCGACATTTTAGACCTACATAACGTCGGATAAGGAATATTACCGCCCTACCTCGTAACAATTTGGTACGTCTTTACAGTGTTTTTAACGAAGTTTTTTCAATTGAAAAATAGTTTTTTGTTGACAATGGTAATTTTTATTCAAAATAAGAATTAACAGAAATAAAATAATTCATGTCAACCAAAATATTTTGAGAGAAATTGAACTTTTTAAAATCAATGATTAATAACCCAGCCCTTGGCTTTTATGATCGCCTTAAACCCGATCAGCATTGAATTCTAAAGTTTTATTTAATAATATATTGTTATTTCTTCAAACCAGACTTTTTCTATAAGTTTTTTCGGCCTTTTGGCACTTTTCAGCTTGTAATTTGTAATCTTCTTTCCCATGAAGGACTAAATATTTTCAACAATATTGAGGTTAGGACTATTTCCTGTCCAGGGTAACGACTAAATCACCAAGCTATTTTGAAATTCGGCTACCTAAACAGAATAGACATTAAAATTAAGCATTCTTACTTCACAAATAACATCAATAACTCACGGAGAGTAATCGTTCTGGAAGAGTGGAATACCGATGTATTGAGTCGGGTCCTCAATAGTCACGATTCAGGTTTCGAATTTTTTTTTATATTTTCCTCCGTTTTCTGAACTATCCAGAAGGCATAGTGATCAAACTCCAAAGGCTGTTATGGCTCTCCAGGCCATAACATATGGTGAATTTTTCACTGTCGGCGAAATACATTCTGTTAAATACCGTTTGCCTTTTCGTCGCCGAACCCTTGTCCTTACATCGGGTCCAAAGATATTGAATTTGGATTTATCCTAGAATATGAACCAACGCCGGTCCCTAGGCATTCAGTTTTTTCATTCTATTGCGAATTTGAGGCTTGCAGCTGCCATTTTTGCTGTCAGTAATGATATTCTCGCAGGTCGACAAGCATATAAACCAAGTTCTTTTTAATAGTATGAACTGAAATAGTGTCGGTTGTTGCTATTAGAAGCTAACTTCTCAGCTCCAAAGCCGTAGCAAACCTTTGCTTAAGATCTAAATATCTGAAATTCGATTTGTTGAAACAGAAGTTCTCCTCTTTGCATCAGTGCCAAATTATCGTTTGATTTTCGGAATAGTGCCTAAAAAACTTTATAATTGCTGTTTGGCTACACTAAATTACTCTTGCAATTTGTCAATGTGTGTACTTTTTGCCTTTGCTTGCAAAATTTTGACTTTTTCGTTAGCATTTAATTTAGAGCAACACTTTGTAAAATTAACTCTTTGACTACTTAATTGAAACCGGACGAATATTTCATCCTTAGTTTGGTTTCAAATACCTAATAAGGCGTGAAATATGCTGAAAAATAAAAAAACAAAAAAAAAATAGCGAATGAGGTAAAATCTATGAGAGAATTGCATGAAATAAGTAAATTATCGAAATCGAACATTTCAATGGCGCAGGGTGTATATATTTATATATATATTGTGGTTTTGCACAAATAACTGTTTAGTGTGGCTCTTGCTGTTGCTGCGTTTGCTTATGTGGAATATATGCTTTGTAGAATACAACTATAAAATCATTCCATGGAGGCCCATGTCGAAACTGGAATTGGAAATTCTGACCATAACTTAATAACCACAAAAATATCTGTCGAAACACCACTAGAATCTAGACAGCAGCCAAGGCGTCTTTGGCATTTTAATAAAGCTGATTTTGATGGTTTACGGTCATTTTTTCAACATTTCCCTTGGGAACGCCATTGCCTACATAACAACAACATCGACGACGCCGTTTCCAGTTTTACTGACACGGTCTTACATGGAATGAATAAATTTATACCCTCATCATTTTCCGATCCCAATCAAAATTTTAAAATATTTTCAAAAGAAGCCGCCAAAGCTGCCAAACAAAATAAAGCGGCACACAAAAAATATAAACGCAACGAAATTTCTTATGAGGAATACAAAACGATACGGAACACCTGCAAAAAAATCTGTGGTAGAGAAGCAAAAAGAGCCGACAGCAAGAAAGCCAATGTGGCTTCCGAGTTGAAAATCTCCGATCGCAACTTTTACCACATGGTCGCATCGGTTGCAAATATTTCGAAAACATCTGTTTCAGCATTGAAACGTGCTGACGGCGCCTTGGTGGTGGATCCATATTTACAAGCTGACTTATTGGCGAGCGTCTTCAAATCGAACTCGACATTAGTTGTCCCAGATGGAATTAGACCTCCATTAATTCCATATTGTGGTTCTAAAATGAGCCCCGTCGTTATCTCGGAGGAAATTGTCTTTACTAATCTGAAGTCAATGAATGCAAACAAGGCCACCGGACCTGATGGAATTCCAGTTCGAATATTGAAGGAGTTTGCCAGTGACTTGGCTCCAATATTATCTAAAATTTTCCTACTTTCATATAAGCAAGGTCACTACCCGAATGCCTGGAAGAATGCAATGGTGCAACCCGTGCTGAAACGGGGTTGTGACAAAACTGACCCTTCAAGCTACCGGCCAATATCAATTGTGTCAGCCGTCGCTAAGGTCTTTGAGAAATGCGTCAATCAACATATAGTTAAATATCTTGAAATTAGCAAACTAATTTCGGATAGACAATACGGCTTTCGTGAAAGCCGATCCACGACCGATCTCCTGACGTATGTCACGAACAAATGGAATCTCGCCCTAGAACACCACGGAGAGGCCTTTGCAATCGCCTTGGATATATCCAAGGCTTTTGATAAGGTGTGGCATGAGAATCTTATTTGTAAACTTGTGGCATACGGGCTGGACTCGATGACCACCAGGTGGATTAACAGCTATCTCAATGACCGAAAAATCAGCGTCGTGCTTAATGGGAGATCATCATCGACGCACTCCCCAAATGCCGGAGTCCCTCAGGGGTCACCTTTGTCACCGACCCTGTTTTTGCTATACATCAACGATTTGCTGGATAGCACTGTAAACCCTATCCATAGCTTTGCGGATGATGCCACATTGCATTCTTCTATTTCATTCGAGGCGGAGCCTAGCATTACAGATCTAAATAATAAACGGTCAGAAGTCGTAACTTCTCTTAATTCCGATTTAAGTACAATATTTGAGTGGGGTAACAACAACTTAGTACAATTTAACGAGAAAAAGACACAAATATGCACATTCTCACGTAAAAAAAGTCGCAACGACTACCCATTTGTGGTAAAAAACCATATCCTTATGGGTTGCGACTCAATTCGACTGCTTGGTGTTCAAATAAGTAACAAACTCAAATGGAATGAACACATTGTTGCATTGGCTAAATCAGCTTCAAAAAAACTCGGGTTCCTGAATCGATGCAGAAGGTTTTTCAAATCGCATCAAGTTCTCCAGATATATAAAACCTTCATCCGACCATGTATAGAGTATTGCTGTCAAGTTTGGGGAGGTGCGTCTGGTACCACCCTCCACTTATTGGACAGGGTTCAACGCCGCGCTATCAGAATAATACGGAATCCCAGACTTACTCAAGAACTAGACAGCTTACAGCATCGCAGAGATGTTGCAGAACTCTGCGTCTTCTACAGATGCTTACATGGTAAATGTTCTGCAGAACTATCGGAGAAAATACCACCATTCGTTACAACAACAAGAGTAACAAGAGGAACAACCAATGCACATGGGTTTACGGTGAAGCTCCCGAAACCTCGAACTGAAGAAATCAAGCGCGAATTTATATACCGAACATCAAAAAAGTGGAATTCGCTAATACATTTCAAATTTCCGAAGGAATATAAAATGAATAAATTTAAGGTAGCTATTAATCTTTACTTGCAGGATCGCGCATTGGGTGCAGAAGCTCTGACAGTTACAAGGAGCTAGGACCGTTAATAAGTCCGCTCTGCACCCAATTAAAAAAATTGATAAAAAAAAAAAAAAAAAAAAAAAAAAAAAAGTGTTAAGCAGGAACAAAACGAAAGGAGAAGCGCCACCGTTGTTGGTGTTGCTATGACATTATACAGTCAACAATGTGCTCATCTCTAACAGTACCTCTCTAACTTCATTTATCGATTGTTTGTGGTATCCGTACAGACATCCCGTATAACTAAGTCGGAATTTTCGACAAGATCGCCGTTCTTGAGCAATGAACTATTTTTACGCTGTCAGATGGTGATACGGTTAATTTTACAGAACATTACTTTGATGCCAATAAATTACGCGACATGACATTAAAATCGTTTCATGCGAAATTAATCTAAATCGGTAGTACATACCGTGTAGCACCATCAATCAAACGACGCGACGGAGCAACGGTCACACTTTTGTAGTCTCAAAGACATCAGAACCAAGCGCGGAGTCAAAACCGATTCAGACCACTTTTTGATTGAATTAAAATTTCTTCTATTCACCACAAACAATCATCGTTTTCAGCGTATCACTCGTTATATCGAATATCATGGCATTAAAAAACGAAGTTACTCGGACCACCTTCGAGACTGCTGTAGCGGGAAGGAATCTTGTAGAATAAACCACCTTCCGAACCCGTTAAAGAACCGATACTTCAATAATAAACGTAATAAACGTAAATCGTAAGCCGTCAAGATATTGTAATGTCGGGATACTAGGATCGGTCTATTTAATTTAATTTAATAGGTAAATAATACAGCGGCGCCACTTTATTTTGGTTCCCACTTTTGACGTTTTGCCGTGCACAATAGTCTTATGGTGGAATCTTCGACTATATCGTTTATGTGTAATGGAGTATTTTAAAGCGCATAAATAAGGTTTAGGCAGACATGGCTCTATAATGAAGAATAGTTGTTTCTGTTTCTCGATGCTAACTAGTTACTGAACTTATAAAATTTACAGATTTCGTTGGGCTTACTTACTTCTTATTATTTGGTTCGTCCTCCAAAGTCAAAATAGAATAACTGATTGAATTTGCCAACCAAAAATGTTACTTAAATGACATACACTAATTCTACAATCTACGCGGTCTTAAAGCGAATATTTGATACAATTGGGTCAAAACATTGGCACTATTGTGCTTTGGCTATTTACAGTGGTCTCTCAGACTCTTCGAAGAGGATTAGAATTATTCATTATATACTTATGCACATGTTTTTATACAAATCACAACTCACTACTGAAATTTTAGAATTTTTTCGTTTTTTTGCTCCGTCTTAATTAAATCTATTTAAAAATGTCCTTTAGGCTAATAATGTGTAGGTGGATAGTTGAAGCTATTAACAAAGATTCGTAGAGATTTTCCTTCAAATTGCATGAATGTGTTGCCTTCTTAAGTTCGATCCTCCTAAGGTGGTTTTTACTTTTCCTAAAATAAAACATACCGATAAAATTAAAAATTAAGCAAAAAAATGAAAGAATTTTAGATAAAATTATGAATTATATTTGTGATGTGAAATCTGGTATATGTATGTACTCTGCGAACAGAAAACATAAACATACAGAAATTCTTCAACCGAAATACCAACCTTATGTTCTTACCTTATGTTGATGTTGAATTTACTTAAACTGAAAAAATATTAAGAATGCCGTGTAACATTTTCCCAGTGGATGTATTCTATACCTACAACAATATAATAAGGATTAGATAATAAAAGCATAAAAAGATGGATCATAAACGACCTTCCAACTGTTGCTTAAATCTGTATAATTAAAAATGGATTACAGGGGTAAAGTGTAAGAACAAATGTTTTATGGAATTAAAGAAAATCATAAAGATGAATCATTTGAATGCACTATCGTATTAAATAAATCATGGAACGCAGGCCATTCTTTATATTCTCCGGAAAATATTGGTATATTAATTTGTGGTAGCTTAATTCGTGGTACTGCTTCGTCTTGAATTTGAAACCTCGTTCAAGAAATTTCACTGGGTGTCCAAAACATCTTTTATTGTAGAGTTGAATTCCAGTATTTGATTCGAGGCCGTATCTATATTGCATTCATTCACTGCTCTCCGAAGAAATGATTTGGCTTCTAAATATTTATCTTCTAGCAGCAAATTTGCTGGCGGTACATCGGACAGTTGTACAAATTTCAGTTCATCTTTTAAATATTCTTGAAATGTGGCTTCCAAATGATCCAACCTTGTCTCGACTTCGTGCAATCCGGTTTGTCTCGTTATGATTTTCGCGAACACGTTTATCTTCTCAATTCGAGAGGTTAACATTTTAACAATTCTATATTTGTTTATTTCTGATTATTTCATACGCGTTCAGACGGATGAACAACTATTTCAATCCAATGTAACTGCGCCGCCTAATATTTTCCCACGTTTTATTTGTCATTTTTTTTCAAAGAAATCGGTTTCGTTTTATCATTAAGTGTGTATATTGTTCTGTTAATTTTCTCCAATTTTCGAAAATCTGTAAAAAATTTGCCAAATTGAGCGGTAAACCCGTTCGTATGAACTCCGTTAATGCTAAGCAATTTAAAAGCAAACAAGCAATCGTTTTTCTCAAAATTATAACTGAAAAGCTTCGAGACAATTTCCTTAATACTAAAGTTAACTTAACTATTTTCAAATCATCAAAATCATCTCAAAATCTCAAAATCTAAAATTTTTAGAATCGTATAACTATATCTTAGCAATACGCTTAATTCAATTCCTACATACAAGCTATTCTAGAATAATATTGAAAATCTTTATATGGCTGTCTCATGTGATTTTATAAGCTAACTTCTGGCAAATCAGCAACAGGGTACCTAACATTGACTAAAATCATGACCAAATCAAGCAACTTCAAATAAGAAGCAAAATTCAAATATCCATCCGCTCCAGACAAATAATCAAAACAAAAAACAGGTAGCGATTCTCTTCAGTGTACTGAACACCAAGAAAACCGATTACCTCCAGATTAAATTTTCTTACAATATATTGTACAATTACTCCAAAACAGACAAAAACATTTTTTTACCGATATTTTGTCGTAAAAACTTGCCAAATTATAACAACATCAATTTCGTCATTGCCATGTTCAAAAGATTCTATTGTGAAGGCAAAGAATTCCAACAAATTTTGATTGAATTATCGGTGCATTACAATGGAATATTCACTCAAAGGATATAAGTATGTATGTATATGTACAATTGATTGAATATTGACAGCTTGGTTGGTTAGGTGGGGAAATCTACCTATTTCCTAATCCAACCAAACAACATAAGTCCAAGGTTCAACGCAAATATGAACGCAATAACCCAATATTTCCACCTTATTACTTCAATTAGCTGCGTTATAAAGTTTTTAGAAATGTTACAACACAAAAATGAAAGGCCATCATACAGAAAGAGAAATAACACAACAATTCAAAATAACTGCAAACAATTAAAAAGGTAAACGAATGCAAGACTCGGAGTAATTTTGCGTTTTTTCGTAAAATCATGTTAGTATCATGTGAGTCGTTAAATTGGTATGTGTGAATCGAAAATTATTTACCGCATCAATAATGGATGCGTTAAAATAAATGACAAACCACAAAACATCACAATTGGTTCAGTGAATATAGTGTGCTTGTAAGCGTTTGCTTAAGAATTTAGTGAATTAGTGATTGGTGGATAATAAACATAGCAAGAAAGGTAGTTATGTGTGTGTTTTGGATTGTAGTGCGTAATGTAACATTGTTACGAATGCTATCCACCATTTAAAATGTAATTGAGTACAATATTGTACGGGAATGTGACAGTGGGTTTAAAGACAATACGAGAGATTATTTACAGATTGGCGAAATACCTAAGGTAGGTCTTATTAATTAACTATATTGCAATTATTTTGCAGTCAATTCGGGTGGAAACCGAATTATACTGAATTTTGTTTTTTTATATTTTGAGACAGTTTATATTGTTTGTATTATTGTATTTTGACGTAGTTCACTTTTGTTTCCGTGAGGGCCTTTTTGATTTTCAATTTTTTAATTGTAGCTAAACAAAAATGCAAATACGATTTTATTAGAAAACATGCTTGGATAATTATATATAAATGAATAACAAAATAATTCAAAATTTTATAAAATTACACAACTTTGTTAGACCATGTTCCCTTTACGATGTGCATATATATTGGTGTAACTAAATCTTCTATACCGCCTCTGATGGTAGAATTACCATATTGATGGTTGGAGTGTTTGTAAATTCTAAGAAAGAAAGCCATATAGTGGCTGTTTACAATCATTTGCTTTTTCTATTAATGGTCTAGCAATTTTGGTTTTTAAAATAATGTCGTTATATGTATGAATAAAATTAATGAAATTCAAATAAATTGAAGAGATTGTCATTAAATACTCTCGGGGGATTCCATGAATCGAAAATATTTTCTGTAGGTTGCTAATAATGTTAGTGGCGTTCTTTCGTTGTAAAATTTAGAATAAAATTTCAATACATATATTTAAAATAATAATCTGAGACTACAAAAAAGTTTTTATTTTTTAATTCAAAAATATCCATTGCAACTTTTTGGGAGTTGCCTTAAGGAATTTCTGATATACGCTAAATCGTGATACTATAATTCCTCAATATGGTCCTTAATTCCAGGCCAATAGACACGTTCTCTAGCACGGAACTTGGTGTAGTAAAGGGTTGGTAGCGTATTTCGGAATAACAAAATCCCGCGGGACATAATCCCGAGACACAAAATCCCGAAGGTACAAAATCTCGTAATCCCGAGGAAACGCCGAAGGGTGATATGTTGTAAGGGATCACTACATTTGCCTGGAAAAATAATCCAGAAAAATAAAATCCCGAAAAAAAATCTAGAAATTACCGGAAAAGCAATCCAGAAATAAATCCATAAAAAATATTTTTGATGGGTAATTTTAGACTTTTGACATCACTTGAAATATTTGTGGTAGAACCACAGAAAAGAATGAACAGATATGGAAGTTCCATGTCAAGTATTTACATAGAAATATTCAATCGAAAAAATGTATTCCTGCTCTAATCTAACCAGTTAAGACAGAGACAATATAATTCAATATTACATATTTCGCTTCTCTTCTTTGTATAAAAAACAAAAAAGAAGAGAAGCGAAACATATTATTGTATTATATTTTCCCTGTCTTAACTGGTTAGATTAGAGCAGGAATACATTTTTCGATTGAATATTTCTATGTAAATACTTGACATTGAACTTCCATATCTGTTCATTCTTTTCTGTGGTAGAACTATCAGTAGAAGCGATATGAGTGTAATTTGATATGTGTCTGAAAGGCATGTCGTAAATATTAAGAACTTTATGAAAGATATTACTTCATGAAATGAAGTAATATCTTCATATGTATGTTAGTCGTTTATTTCGGGGCCAATTTTAACAATTCCAGAACAAGGACAAAAATCTGAAAAATTTTGTGAGTACTGGCAATTCGGGCTTACACAATAATCTAGTGGGATCGATGTCCACCTTGCAAAATCTGGAGTTGTATTCTGCTAAATTAATAAAATGATGTAATACCTAACTGAGTCGCATTCAAGCAACGATATTTTTAGATGATAAACTAAAACTTAATTTACAAATTAAATTTTTTACACTAAATATAAATCATTGTGAATGTGTTTATTTTTAATTTAAATATTGATTACAATTTCATTTCGCCCAATTGTTTGCGTGCTCTTAATTTTAATTTAAATACACACCTATACATTCAATTTTTTCATTTAGGAATGATTTAAGAAATTTTTCACAGCCGTATAAAACGTAAACAAAATCATATGGGATTTTAAAATGCTTTATTTTGTGTTGACTTTATTTTCAATTAATTTAAATGAAAATTTTTATTTATAAATACATATAAATAATATTAAATTAAATATATCGAATTGCAGCTTATACATAATTTTATTTGAAATTAATAACATTTTTTTTTTTTTTTTTTTTTTTTTTTTTTTTTTTAAATGCTGCCAATGGCTTTATTCTTGAATCTTTCTACATAAGAAACTAACAAGAAGTAATCAAATCTTAAGCTAAAATTATTACATATTTTAAGTCTTAACCAATGTTAATACTTATTGTTGGTGCTCACAATTTAATTAATTTAGATTATACTTATACATACATATGTATAACATCAACATTTAATAAATTTACAGGTTCACAGGTTCATCAGTCCGAGTGGATCTGTTCTTTTCAGTCGCCTAAATCGTGGCTGTTTTAATATATCCCTGGCCAATTCGTTGGGATGCGCTTCTAGTTTTGAATAATATTTAGAACTGAATTCTTTAATTGTTTCTTTAATGGTTTTAATCCCAAGGTCATCATGTATATTACTATTTCGAATGTACCACGGAGCATTAGTAATACTTCGAAGTATTTTCGCTTGTGTTCGTTGCAGGAGCTCTCTGTTTGAAGCGCTGGTGGATCCCCATAACTGAATACCATATGTCCATATGGGTTTGATTATCGCTTTGTACAGTAAAACTTTATTGGCTAATGACAACTGAGATTTCCTTCCCATCAGCCAATACATTTTGGAAAATGTCATTTTTATTTGGTTGCGCTTAGTTTCAATATGGGTTTTCCACGTTAACCTTCTATCCAGGTGCAAACCTAAGTATTTGACCTTCGTTTGTTGAGGAATATTTTTATTGTTTAATTTCACTGGTGGACAGGTGCGTTTGTTCAGCGTGAATGTGATGTGAGTTGATTTGTTTTCGTTCACTTTTATTCGCCATGTCTTTAGCCAGTCCGCGATTTTTTTTAAATGATTCTGTAACTCCTTTGAGGCAATTTCGGGATTATTGTGTGACACCAGGATGGCCGTATCATCGGCAAATGTTGATATTGTTGCTTTGTTGGTTAAAGGTAAATCGGCTGTGTACAACAAATATAATATTGGCCCTAGAACGCTGCCTTGCGGGACACCTGCATTAATATCATTTAAGCAAGTAGTTGCGCTATTTTGTTTGACAAATTTTGATTCACAATTTTGCATTTACGGCTATGAGTGAATATTATTTTAGTTAAAAATTTGGTGAACATCAAATTATCGTGGTGAAATATGTTTAACACCAAAAGTAGAATTTGCTGTGTGAATTAGTTAAAATTTTGACAGTTGAAATTCATTCAAAATGCATCGCATTTAATCATTAGCGTTTATATACATTCATAATAAAATTATAACTCTATGGCTATACTTTTTTCTCATACCCATTTCCAGTGAAATCCATCATTCATAAAATGTTGGACTATTTTACACATCGTATGCGGCATATTATTAATTGACGAACGAGAAGCAATCGTGGTTAGAGTTTGCACAAGGGGAAAAACTGGAATCTTTACCAATGTTATCGCTATCGGTGCTATTGACGGATGTCATATAAGAATTAAATGCCCAGTTAATAAGCACGATGAATATCTAAATTATAAAAACTTTTACTCCATCCAGTGTCAAGCCGTAGTAAATAGTCATCATTTATTGAACGACGGACGTTCAATACTGAATGTTATTGAATGATGTTTTTTTAACATCACTTTTTCAAAATTTATAGACGGTGTCGACTGCATTAAATTTTTTTTTTGTGGTTAATAAACAAAAAATTTAATTTCATTTGTCAAAATTTTCATTTTTAACGTTTTTAACTACTTCACTAACAGCCTTAATAGTCCAGTCAGTGACGGTTTTTCGCTCCGAATTCTTACGGACAATACCGATTTTCGTGAAATTTGGATAATCCGTAGAAAATCAAGGAACAAAAGTTATATAGTGCCGATGTGTGCTTTTACCCTGGGGGTGGATGCCACCCCTTCTAGGGGTTGGAAATTAGTACACTCAAAATAACCACAGACATCGATAGAGGGATGAATTCTAAGCAAAAAATATCGGATGAAGTTTTTTCGATAAATCAATATTTTTCGAGTTATTCGCGATTGAAAATGTTGATTTTTCATCTAAAAATGCATGTTTTAGAGCGATTTTTCACTAATAACTCGAAAACCTTGCGTTTCATCAAAACATTAAATAACGGAAAAACGACAAATTTTTGGAAAAAACATTTAAAATATTTTATAATTTTACCTTTAAAATTACCTATAGAAAATGTCGGTAGCATTAAAAGTTACTGAGTTATGATAAAAATAAAATGGTGATCTCATTTTTTCGGAGAAAAAATCGGAAATGAAACAAATGGCTTAACCGCAAGAATTGAAATTAAACGTAATCCATTTACAATGCACTTTATTTAGGTACTAGCAATATGTTCTATAAGTTTGAATGGCTTAGAATTGAAAAAAAGTTTGATTCAATTTTGAAATGATTTTTCGAATTTTTGAAAAAAAATTCTTTTTCTCGCAATAACTGAAAAACTAAAGACGCTCACAAAATGTGAAAGTACAAAAATTAAGATTTTTCTTGCAGAAAATTTTGCTATTTTTTTATTTCTCTAGGATGAAAATTAATTGAGATATTACCGCTATAATTTCGCAGTTGAGTGCGGGGACCACCTTCCCCGAACCCTTTAAACTTGAAAATTTCAAAAACGAAGGGTTCAAGGAAGTTCAATCTTACAGGTCTTGTAGCCCTTGAAATTCTCTACAAAATGTTTTTAGAACATTTAGATATCTTTAAAATTGAGGAAGTTATCGTTAAAAGAACAATCGTATTTTTCCATGAAATTTTCGGTTTGCTCTCAAACAGACATTTTTTAGATGAAAAATCAACATTTTCAATCGCGATTCGCGAATAACTCGAAAAATATTGATTTATCGAAAAAACTTCATACGATATTTTTTGTGTAGAACTCATCCCTCTATTGATCTCTGCGATTACTTTGAGTGTACTAATTTCCGCTCCCGATAAGGGGTGACATCCACCACCGGGGTAAAATCACACTCGGCACTATATAAGTTTTGTTCCTTGATATCTATATGACAGATATCATGAAACAAATGTTCATTGAGTTGTGTCAGGTCTGTGAGTTTTAAACAGTGTTGCGAAACGTTACTTGTAACGGAACTAAATTCCGGTATACCGGATTTTTTTCAAGTAACGTTAACAAAACCGATATCCAAATTTGTTAAACCATGTTTACCGGTATTTTCGTTACATTGTGGTAAATTATAAATTCGAATTCCTATATCATTAACTATGATCAAAAAAATTAATATACAAAATAATATGAAAATTGCTGAATTTGAAAATTTTAGAAATTATTGGAAATTCTAAACGCAAATAAATAAAGAATATTTAATTAATTAAATAAGCTGGTTGTTTTTCTTAGAGCGAGTTACATAAAATAAAAAATTAATGTTTTGTAACGTTATACTATTTATTATTTGTCTAATCAGGATAGTTTTAGGCAGGTTGCAAATTTATTTAATGTGTCCGATAGTACAGCTCATATAATTATAAGTAATATTATCGATTTATTATACTCATTCGCCGAAATTTATTAAATGGCTAACAGAAGAGCAAGCCAATGTCAATGAACATTTTTTTTAATAAAGGGGGCTTAAGGAACGTTTTGGGGTGCATTGAGGGATCCCACATTACGATACCTAACGTCGAAAAGGATAACGACTATATTAATAGAAAAGGATATTGCAGTATACTACTGCAAGGCGTTGTAAATTACAATATGCAATTTATTGATGTTTACTGTGGCGAGCCGGGGTCAATGCATGACTCAAGATTATTGAGAAAGTCTGGCTTATACTAGGCTCTTCGAGAAAATCCTTCCTGCATGTACGGATATTTTCTGCTCGGTGACTCGGCATATATGTGCCAGGATTGGCTAGTACCGCCTTTCAAAGACAATGGCGCTTTAACATCAGAACAACTTCGGTTTAATTATATCCATTCATCACTAAGAGTAAAAGTGGAAAACGCGTTTGGCATGCTAAAGGGAAGGTTTCGCAGATTACGAGAATTCCAGAATGTAAGCCGATCATTTATAATAAATGCCACAGTGAGCGCAATTGTCCTCCATAATATATGTATGGTAACACACGACGAAATCGAGTTTCCAAACGAGAACGAAAATCAGGCGCACCATATTGAAACTGCTGAAGATACCTCTACATCAACAAATAGAAGGCTGCAAGCTTTTTTTCAACTTTTCCCAAACAGTAATTAACTCGATTAATACTATTTAAAATGAATGTTTATTGATCCAAATACATAAAATTTTTAAATAAAACTTGGTTTCAAATATATTTCAATAAAATTTTAAAAACTAGAAACCACCTTAAAACTAGTTAACACTAAACTAGTTAATACTTAAAATTATATTTTATTAACCAACTCCTTCATAATTTCAACTTTTTGTCTTTCAATACTAATAATTTCCTCCTTCCTCTTCTCTTTTTCCAGACGTTCGATTTTCAATTTATAATATTGATCTTTCGCACTTACAATTAGTCGCTTTCTTTTTGTGGTTTTTTTAGGGGTGGGTTCCGAATTTTCCGCTAAATTTAAATCAGGAATCGTTTCGACTGAAGGTGTGGAGAGACCAATGGACACACTTTTCCCACTGTCAGCATTACTGGCCTTTTCCCTAATATTTCATCCATTTGGTTGAAAAATTCAAAACGAATTGGCCTACGTCCCGATTTATGTTTATTATCTTTTACCGCTTTGTACGTGCGTTGCAAATTGTTCCATTTATTTGAGCACTCCGTAGTTGATTTCTGAAAATACCAAAATTTATAATTATGTTATTTTATACTTAAAAATTAAAATGCATTTTTACTCACCATCACATTAAGCGCCTGTAATTGATTAGATATCATGGCCCAGGCATGCTTCCGCTGTTTCACATTATTGAAAGTTTCCTTAAATTCATCATATGTCGCAATGAGCTGTAACGTTTCTTTTTTGGTCCAAGTAGAAGATTTTGCTATAAAAATTATCTGCCTATGATCCGGAATAATCTAATATGCATTTCATATCTAAATATAGTATATAAGATAAATAAAAGCAAATTTACCTGGGACATCTGCGTTTGCTAATCAGTTTCTCCTTCGACGTACTCAATTAAATTATCATAATCTTCAAATTATTATTATTATTATCCATTTTAGAAAAAATATTATAAATTTATTATTAATAATTATTTTTTGAGTTCGCAAATTCACAACCAAAAAAAGTCCCATAAATCAGAACACGAAAATAAAAACAAACGAAAATAAAAACAAACGAAAACAAAGAAATTCAAAAAAGAAAAACAAATAACTCATCTGAAGTAACAGACGAGCAAAATATCTCTTCAGTTAATTCAGTTGCTCAATTTTTAACTGACGTGAAGTGTTGTCAATCGAACAGTCTCTTCACTTCTGTTACTTCAGATACAGCTACTACTTCAGTTAATTCACACCAATCGAATACGCTTCATATCTCTGATTTTAATGGTGCGTAGCAGTGTATTTCAAGAGCGGTTGGAAACAACTTTGGATGAAAAAGGATTTTTCCAATTACTGCTTATGAATGTTCATTTATTGGAATTGGCGAAGGAATGCAACGTGATAAGAATATTCAATGATCAGCTGAATAATGCTGCTTGTTTGAAAAATTTTTTGTTTTAAATATTTCTAGACTTGAATTAACTTCTCATTTAAATATATTCACCCAAATTCTGTAGAACCAATTTTAAAATTTGACTACATCAACAATGGCGTAAATTAATTAGATATCGTGGATGTATTACGCAGTTGGTTGAATCAGCATTGTGTTCAAATTCAAAATCAATTATAATTTTCCATTGATCTATCTTATCCTTGTTCCAATGATGTCTATCGAAGAACTGCGCTATACTATCACTTAAACAACCGGTCACGCGTTAAAGCGTGTTATTGTGTCTTGCGGTTAATAACCGCACGTTAGTGCGTGTTTTTTCTAAAAAGTCATACTCCCGTATTTTACCATTTTTATTTATGTTTTTGTTTTGAATGTGTAAATTTGATATGATCATATGATGCATGTGCATCTCATTTTGTTTCTCCTCTCTATTCAGCGAACCACTATGGTTCTCATCTAAGAATCCTTTGGCGACTTCAAGTCACCTCAATCAAATTTTGGTATTTTGATTCTCGCCGTGAATGAGAATAATGTCAAAATTGCTGTCCTAATATTTTTCGGTGACTAGTGTGATTTTTTGTAAGGTATAAAGAAAGGTTGGAAATTGAAAACATTACAATATTTTTTCAGGCAAATATATTGTTAAAAACTGGACTTCTGAGTCACTTTTATGTCAATTGACTTAGCTTTAGTTCACTTTACTTTTATTTCCTTAATTGCGTTGAAATTTCGTTTATTGCGTGTCATAAATCATCTTCATTCTTGAGTATTCTGTTTATGACCCATAATCATCTGGGAATATCGTTTATGGCTTGTCATAATCATCATCATTCACATTGTCGACGGGCGGTATGTATCTATTTGTGTTTGTTGTTTATTTTACTCTGCAATCACTAAACCACGCCTTTCTTTATACGCTGCATCTAGGAATTCTTGTAAATTATTATGAATTTGTGCATTCGATGTCCATAATAAATAATTGTAATAAAATCATGGGCTACGAAGAGCATCGGACTATCGACCTTTAACGAACACTCGTTATATGATAGAACGAACACTCATAACGAACACTCGTTATATGATACACTTTTAGAAAAAATAATTCCCAACTGCAATTCCCAGGGAATCGCCAGAATAGGGCCAAGTAGCAAACCACTCGTTCTTCTGCTCCAGACAAAATACCTCCAATTCCCACGTTGCTGGCATGTGTGTCCAAAATGAATCTTTGGCCTGACCGAGGATATGCCAATATCGGTGTTTGGCATATTACTGCTTTGAGCCGCTCGAATGACGTTTGACAGGATTCAGTCTACTGGAAAGGCTGGCTTATCTCGGTGAGTTTGTGAAGCCTGGCAGCTATTTACGAGAAGTTGGCGACAAATCTCCGGTAGTATGTGCATAGCCCCAGGAAGCTTCTAACCTCATGCACATTCCTCGATACTGTCCAACTTCGTACTGCTTCTATTCTCGCTAGATCAGTACGAATTCCTTTCGCCGACACGATATGACCCACGTACTTTACTTCAATCTTCATCATTTAGTTTTCGGTAGTCTACCCAAAACCTCATTGACCCGTCTTTCTTTTGCATTAGAACTACCGGTGAACTCCATGGACTGTTGGATGGCTCAATAATTTGATCCCGATACATCTGTTGTATTATTCGGCCCGCCTCCTCTTGTTTAGCCAATGACTGCTTGCCTTTCAAATGCTGGCACAATCTTTTAATTGATTTCCTCGCCTCACTATTATTTCTATACTTGTCAGCACTGGCCTCGATACTGCATTGGACGATAGTAACGGCAGGCTGGATCTTCCCACGGATGACACCGGACTTTAGATGTTTAACTTGCTCGGTTACATTCATTATTCGAACAGGAATGCTTGCTCTAAGTGATGTTAATGTTTTTTCATATAGAAATCCTGATCGGTATATCTCTGTTGTTGGCTCTAATATTTCCACTTTCATGCTGCCAGAATCCCCATCCACGCATGCGTATGCTAAGGCTTCGCACATTGGTCCAATATCCAGAGGATCCCTTAGAATAACTCTGACTTCGTTTCCTGCCTCAGTAAGACCCAGAGGGATTTCAATATTCTGCCATCGTAGTAACCACTCCTCTGATTTCTGCTTGCAGTTGTTGCAAACTTTCATCTTTGGCTTGCCTGCGGGTTTTGTAGTTGTATCATGTGAAGTTCCTGCATATGGGGGTCTCCGTGTCGTAACTCCAACGCATTCATCAGTTGCTCGTATAGTTCCTTTGCGATTCCAGCACACTCTGGATGGTATTTGCGCTTTACCCTTTAACGGCAAAATTGGGTGTAGAAGCTCTGACAGTTACAAGAAGCTAGGACCGTTAATAAGTCCGCTCTGCACCCAATTAAAAAAATTATAAAAAAAAAAAAAAACCCCAAAATTAACCCACTTGATAACTGCTAAGCGCCCATTTATTAGTTTCGGCCGTTGCCGTGAATTACACTTTGAAATTTGGCCAAGAATACTCGCCATCGAATACTATGGTGGTTTTATGTGGCTGGAGATTCTTCTGTGGCTTTCGGTGGTGATCTGATGAGTTCGACTGTACGCTATCTTCTTTATGCTGCACAAGAGGGTCATCCTTTCTTTTTACTTCATTACTTCATTTTGAACTTTTTCAAGTTCTTCTTTCACGTTGCTCATAACCGTATCTTCAAGATGTTCAATTTCTTGTCGACAGTCATCGAGCGCTGTAATTTTCGATTGTACTCTTTTGATTGATTGTTCGAACTCTTCTTTTTGTAATTGCTGTAACTATTCCTAGGCCACTATTACTGTGGCTATCTATTGCGTCTGATCGGTGTTTGGGTTCCAATGAAGACCACCTTGACGTGAATCAATCTCTACTTCAAAGCATCTAGTACTTGTTTTGACCAATGCGTTGGATACCAACCACAATAAACCGTACCGAGGATCGGCTACCGCTTCCATATGGTTTAGTGCACTATGTTTACACACAAACTCCACATATTTGGTTCATAATTCAGAATTATTGAACAGTATTCATTCCAATTACTATCGCATCGTCAGTTGATGTGTATTTCAAAGTGCTTGTACATCAGGCGAAATAGAATTTGACCGCAGCGGTGACGTTTTTCGTTGCGGCTGACAGTATTTTCGAAATACTTCTCACAAAGATGGAGTTTCCAGAACTTATGAAATAGTGCCGATCCAATATAATTGCGTTTGTAGTGGCAAGCCGGAGGACACTACTGACAACTACAATCATTTTTGTGATTCATTTTTAAAAAGCCATTTCCAACAGTTTACATTCAGGTACGAATTACGTTAGATATCATTCTGCAATATGTTCTATTGCCTGCAAAAGTTGGTTACATATGAAAACATAAAAGAACACAACATGAATACAGACAAAAAAAATGTAAATTGTAGTCCTTTTATGGTTTTAGGTTTACCCTACGTTTTTAATACAAAGTAATTCATTATTTTGGTGGGTTGCTTGTTGGAAAAAACACTTAGTGTTTTTTCAGTGTATAACCAACTTTTACAGGCGATAGATTCAATGTTTAAACTGTTAGGCTTTCCGACCAATCCGTCAAGTAGTGGCAGTTTATGTTATTTAATTATTCATTCGGCTGGATAATTTACAAACTCTTACACACTAGTAAAAGAATCTAATTTATATTTGATCTTAGTTACCTACTTCTAAACCTTTACAACTCATTTTCCAATTTGATTGACCTGAATACTATATGTTTAATAAAATAATAAATAGTTTATAGAAAGTAAACTAACGACTACAAATTTTCTTCTAGATTATTTATGAACTACTAACGTATTTAGTTTGTTCACAGTCGTAAGAAATGAATTGCAAATTTCCTTAAAAAACAAACGCAAAACTCGCGTAACCTAATTTTGTGTTTTGTTTGCAAATTGAGAAAGAAAACGTATAAATTATACTTGAATATGTGTACAGGGTTGGTGTGAAACACTGGAAACTATGATATTATACTTAATAATAATATATTATGTAAGTTGTACACACTTGAATACATTATAAAGTGAGAGTGGTAGAGGATTTTCCATTTTTTTTACTATTAATATTCTTAACCTAATTTTCTTTTACTCTGTGTGTGTATATACGATTATACATATATACAATGTTATCTACATACTTCCCTATATTTCCCGTCTCTGTTGATGAAACGATAATATGAAGGGTTTGGCTTCTAAATGTATATAAGGAATATGTATATTATAAATATGTGGAAATTATTTCCATTTCACCTAGATTTAGTGTTGTTTTTTGTAAACAATTTTCCTTTTGGTAATCGAAAATTTCCATTTCCTCTTTCGAATGTTTTCATGTACGAGCAAATGTCACATACACCAAAATAAATTATCTAACCAGTAGTTTGTTTGTTTATACAGGATTTGCTTAATTTTAAGCAATCACATTTTGTGTTGGCCTTATCTGATTGCAGTTACTTTATCAATAAAGCTCCGAATCAGATATTTGCCTAAATATTCTTGTAATCTAGAATCTACATAATATCCTAGTCATGATTTTTATTACAAAAATAGATTCAGAAAAATCAACTTTTGTTAATCGGCTTCTTATTGTTGAAAAAGCGAAAGTTATTACAAAAGCACGACTCAAATAATGAATTTGCAATTAAAAAAGTTTAGAAGAATAGTACAATCTTATATTCAAAAATCATCATCTTTATCTTCTTTACATCATAATCACAAGTGCGTCGAAAATCCGTAGCTGCTAAGATGTATCTCTAAAATCATTTTTCAACTTTGAGGGTAATAACCTACTAAAAGGCTTCATAGTTAGTTAGCTGCGGGAATATTGATAAGTTAATTAAAATGGGAAGGTCATATTGACCGTTATTCAAAATTATTTATGAACTGTCCGAAATTCGAATCCTGAAATTAATTTTAATCTGCATAAGCTGTGGGCAAGTGTTTACGATGGACGTATAAAAGCGTTTCCAAACTAAAATGGTCCATCGACTTCTACTCAGTAGTTTTGTATGAAATGTGGCGGATAAGGATTACGAAGCAGTAAATAATCTGCATGAATTCATGGTATTTGTATTTTTGAACACAAATACGTGAAATCCGCCGAATCGAATTTTCGTTGCGTGTACAATTCGGATCATATTCAGAAATATGGACCCTGAATTCATTGTTAAAGGTGGCTGCAACTCGGAATGTTAAGAAGGCCTAAATTAGTTAGTAGCTCAGCCAA
Organism: Tipula helvola; assembly: GCA_963556165.1. Taxonomy (NCBI): domain Eukaryota; kingdom Metazoa; phylum Arthropoda; class Insecta; order Diptera; family Tipulidae; genus Tipula; species Tipula helvola. The sequence continues at coordinate 244,045,883 of OY744483.1, read as the reverse complement.
TTACGATTGAAGGAGTCTTAAAATACATAAGGCAGCGACAACGTGGAACAACTACCTAAAATAAATCGGCAGTCCTGTCCTATCAAAAAGTCGGGCTAATGGAAAATAAAATTATTTGTTAACAGCAAAATCAAAATCCACAATTTTAGGAAAAATTCCGTTTACTAACTAATCTATGCGAAATCAAGATTCAGCTGCTGGGTGCGAATGCTGGGACAAATTTGAAAAATGGAAAGAAAAGAATTGGATTTCATACTTTGATAGCTCAGAATTCGGTTATGTTATTCCAGAGGCTAACGAAATTTTCCGTAGCCTGAAACCTTTTACTTTCATGAACCTTCATGAAACACACACTTTATTTTGGCAGTTTGTTAAGAGGACCGATTCTTTGAGCGCCTTCCTTTTAAAATACAAATTTATACCGTTGTTTTTGGAGTTTACTCCTTTAAAATCGATTTCCATATATATCGCTGCGCCATACAAAAATTAGATGCGAACCAAAATCGAGCGTTAACAAAAAGTGAAGTAGTTATGCTTTGAAATGATAGAACAATTTAACAATGGAAATTGAATGTGAGATGTTATAATGTTTGTGGCATAGTGGTAATGTTATGGAGCATCGTGCGAAAGGTTTAGCATTCGATCCTAAGCTGTAAGCTTTTGTCTTTCTAATTTTTTATTTTTTTTCCTAATTATTTATATTGCAAACAAAATATTTTTCTGAAACCAGAAATAATTTCGCTATATAGTTTTATCACTAATTTCACTAAATTTCGGTTCTCTATTATATAATTGACGATTGTAAAAGTAGCGAAAACACCTCTCGCGGCAAAAATTTAAATTGAACTGAATACATAAATTAAATAAAAAATGTGACAAAAATCGAATTAACGTCTAGAATATGCATGTGATAACCACATTATTTACGAAAACCCACCTAAATTATAAGAAAAAAAAAATCTAAAACAAGTAAAAATACACAATCAACACGAAAAAATATGTATCCACCTCAGTTAAAAAAGTTTCCGCTACGTGGAATCCGTGATGCTTCAATCGTCAATAGCCCAGAGTTTATACAATAACATAACGCAAATTTGTTTATTTTAGTTTTTTGACACATTGAAAAACGAAAAGAGATTTCTATTTTGAATAGTAATGAAAATTTAATGAGGTTTAATATGTTTTTTGGTTTAGCGGTAACGCACTGGAATAGAGCGGTAAAGGACTTCGGTCCGATTCTCATCCAATTTTATTACTTTTATTAATTTTTTGGTATTCATGTAATGACCAAATATTTTACTATAAATTACATATTGCGCTTTATAGTTATTATACAGTAATTACACAAAAAATACGTGGTACGCGTTTATGATGCGCCTAAATGTATGTAAAGACTACCACAATTTATTTTAAAACTGTTATATTATTGCCCGGTTTTACAAAAAAATTAGTTATCTATAGTTAAATAATATTACCTCCCTTTCTTCTTTTATAAAATTATGTTTTGTTTCATAATACAAATTCTATGCAAGTCGATTATATTTTTTTGCCTTCGGCTAAATATTTAGCTTGACGAAATTGGCCTGTTAAATATTTAGCTCTCCAGTTAAAATACTCATGCAAATAAGATATAAAATTAGCATGCGTTGAGTTTCTAGGAAAGGGAGGAAATATTATTTAACTAGAGATTACCTGTTTTTTGTGATATCGCACTTATGAGTTGTAGTAAGCCATGATAATTTTTCCATAAACAATTTTTGTCGTGTCATAAACTTCATAGCATGCTATGTTTGAAACAATAAAATAATAGCCGCATTTCTTGACGCATGCCGCATGGTGATCCGGATCAGATCAAAGTTTACAAAAGCAACAACAAAAATTTAACAAATTATTCTTTTTGGATCAAAATGTTGATCCGAGTAGTGGTTTTTATTGCTTATCGTTTCATGAAACTTGATCTGTTCTGGATCAGATTATACATCAAGAAATGCGGCTAATATAACAATGAAAATTAAATAATTTTTTTATGTTGGATGTGGCTTAGTAGTGACGTATTGGACTAGAGCGGCTAAGGTCTAGGGTTCGATTTTGCTCAAAACATTTTAGTTTTGTTTTTAATTTATATTTTTTTTGAAGAACAGCAAACAGGTCCCGCTGTTTGTCGGTCTGTAAGCTTTTTTGTGTGATACACATGTAAAATCATCATTAAAAACCCTTAATCTGTGATTTAAGGTCTATTTAAAATACAATAATCCTTAAAAGGCTTTAATCTCGAGCTACTCCTATTCAGCTAAAAAAATATCAAATGGTCAAATGGCGATTGTGGCAGCTTTCGTTGGACATCACGATATAAATAAATAGTATTCCTCCTAGGACGGTTTGTAACACCTATTAAATAAATATGAATAAAATTATGTACATGCTTCAGTATTATAAGTGATGCGTTTATCCTACCTCCTTTGCCTATTGTATATATTCCAAGACAATCGTTCTTAAGGAGTAAACTCCAGTCGCGCGTCGGAGCTGAAACGCACCATTTTTTTTTCTAAATGAATTCGAATAATTCTGAAAGTTAAAAAGCTGAAGTGTAATTTAAATAAAATAGTTTGTGCGATATTGAATTTTTATGTGTGAGATTAATAATTTTTTTAAATAAAATAAAGAAATAAAGAGTTTCGTCTGTACATTTCAATGTAACCGCCCAATCATGCATTTTGTATTTTGGGGTAATAATCATACCACCCAATACAAAATTTATGATGACGCATGGATAAAGTTGGTATATTGGGCGACTACAATGAAATGAACGGGCGGAACTTTTTGAGTGGAAATCTGGCTTTACTTTTAGTGCTCTAACTTAGGCCGTAGTCTAATTTTCAAAGTGATTGGGATCAAGGAGGTTGGCTCGATGATCTATATGGTAAACGTCAGGTTCGAGCTTCGCTGTTACATTATTTTTATTTTATGTTTAAATTAGTATTTTCTTCATAATTCGTAAACCAATCGCCTATTTCCAATCAAAAATTACTATAATTCAGAACTTCACTCAAACGTTATTTCTGTGGTGTTATACAAAAGGTGGTTAACTGCTAAAAACCAACATGTTGGATAGCCACCGTAGTGAAATTCTTAAATCAGAATTACTTCAACAAAAATCGAAAGTCCCAAAGTCACTGATTTAAAAATTATCAAATGGCCGGTCGGCCATATTAATAACAAACAATTTTTCCATTAAATCTCCCCAAGTCAAATGATTTTTATGCTTTATTTAAAAGGCCGACCCCAATGCCCGACCGGTTGATGATTGTCACATATATGACATTTGATTTTTGTTGAAGAAATTTCGTCGGCGAAAGCAGCGATAGTACTTTCGAATTTAAGAATAAATTTTTCATATCGAATAAACTTTTTCAAGAATAAACTTTTCATACCGTTAGAACCGAATTAGTGCAAGTTTGTGCTCATTGTAAAAAAATAGTACTAGTCCAGGAGCTGAGAAAACAGGAAACGAATTTTCATTTTCCGCCTGAAAGATGGAAAAAAGGCAGAAATGAAACCTGATGTTCAACGAAAATCAGATAACTAAAATCAATAAACTTAATTTACTAATATTTTCTATTCGTAAACACATTGAACAAATTGATGCTTTTTACAAAAATATAAATTTCCACAATTTTCATTTATAGAACGATGGAAAATGAAAATCGATTATTACCCCTAAATGACCTTATATCGAATCATCCCAAGACACATTATTCATTTAATAATTTCCTGATTGAACAACATAAATAATTGTTTTAAACTATTTCATACTTAAAATGTTGTAGAAAGTAATAAAAATGTTGTGTCTGATTATACATTCCGTTGATTATAGATCAATAGCCATTCAAAAGATGCTGCGGTTGAATTGGTGCTAATTCAGAGTAAGCTAGAAAATTTAGGAATTTACGGAATAATATCTAATGGCGTGATAACCGTAATTTCATCTAAAAACGAGTATTAAGGTTTAATGTTAATCAATTAAAAATCACTGCGTAATGCCTCAATTCCATGGGAAAAATTGACTGACAGTCAAAAAATCGAAAAGACAAAAATAATCTGATACTCCATATAAGAGACAAAGACAAGGTTTTTTTTTGTTTTTTATTTTATAGAAAAACAATTTTGCTATAAAATAAAAAACACGTTGGCTTTGTCTCTTATATGGGGCATCAAATTATTTTTCTCTTTTCGTTTTTTTTGACTGTCAGTCAATTTTTCCCATGGAATTGAGGCATTATGCAATAACAAAATGGAGTGGAATGGACTCCTGGAGTCAATTACACGATTAAATTCCTACTATGTCAGTTTTTTATTCATAAGGCTTTACCATTCTTTACCACTATCCACGACATTTGAAATTTTCGATTAATCGGATTTTTTTGGTACCGATTAATCGATAAAATCAAATTTTATTTGTTACAAAAATTTTTAAGAAATATTTTTATTTTAATTTCATTTTTTTACACAAAACTCCAATTTCAACAAAATAAAGTAGTTTTTGTACTAATTTTCCAATTTTTGCCTATTATTGGATAGAAAATCGTACAGAAATAATTTACAAACAAATTTCAGTTCACAATTTCTAATTTTTGTCGATTCCATTTCCCAAATCGAGGACGTACGGCTATATAGACCCGTTTTTGTATAAACCATCTGCATATGGCATTGCTTCATGCCAGCCTATAGTGCTGACATGAAAAGTGGGTTGTGTTATTTGCTCATCGCACTCTTTCGCAATGCACATTTAACGTCCTACGCAGTAGCCGTTTTACATATAGAATATCGGCACATTGCAACGCTCCGCGCTAGTCTATCGCAAAGAAATTTGTAATCAGATAACATATTTGTTCGTCCAATTCGAAATTAACACATAACGTGCCTTGGATGTTTCAAAATATTGATTGATATTCATTTTTCATCGTTTTGTCAATAAAAATAGTCGACATTTATATTTTCATGACATGCACAAATTAGTTTTGCTGAAAATCTTTCAGGCGAAATATGAACATTTCTCGCCTTCTATGGACTAGCATTATGTATTTCCAGTGAGTACTAAATAGTACTAATGAGGTTCTAACTGCTCGAGGAGTTTCATTCTTAAATTCGAAAGTCCTCTAAATTTCATCGAGAATCAGGTCTTTTCTAATAAATTTATTGTCTCTTTAGTAATGAATTAGCGTATAAGAAAAATCTTTGTTTAAAGTTTTTTTTGAAGAAACTTTTTAATATAAATTCTTTTATTTGATGAAAATTAAATTATCACAAGTATAAAGTGGTTGTTTCTTTAGTGTTTCTATCTGTACTGGGGCTAGAGTCACATCCGACAATTTCTCAGTGTGCTTTTAACATTCTATACCTCGTGCAGCGCCACTGTGCCGTTTGGTTAATCACTGTGCCATTTGGTTAATCACTGTGCCGCAACGTTTTTGAATGGCCCTTAAGAAATAATCCATTAGTAGCATCTGTTTCCTAAAGTAGGGAGCACTTATACTTTTACTATCGTCAGAATGATTTTCTGATATTTCTTAAAACTAGTGGAAAAAATAAAATTAAAATAAAAATTCTTCTTAAAAATATTTGAAATAAATAAAATTTGGTTTAATCAATTAATAATACCAAAAAATTCCGATTAACCATTAATCGAAATTTGGCCAAATCGATTAATCTACCACGCCCTAATCATTAGGATTCAAGGCCTTTAAGAATGGCAAAGTGTGATAGATAATTTAAAGTGGTAAAGAATGGTAAAGCCTTATAGGTTAATAACTGTGATTTTGACTTCATGAATAAATCGGCCAAAATCGTATATCGAAACCTGTCATTTAGGAATATAATTGTGGCATTGACGATGAGGTATTGTTGTGATGTTTACTAATTGAAAATATTAAGTTAAATGATTTTAGTTGTCTGGTTTTCATCATTTAGTTAAATGATTTTAGTAGTCTATGTTTAGCCATAGTCTACAAAATGAAGCTTTTATAAGGGAATTAGAAACAAGGAAAAAAACAAACTTTTCAAAAACTGTCTTCCATTCACAGTATTATAGTACTCGTGAGTACTTGTATCTACTCACCACTACTCATTCTCATACGATGGTGTAGAAAACAGAAGTAGTTACGCATTCAATTTTTTTTTTAGTTGCGATGCCAATAGATAGCTTTTAGAGCTTATTCGAGAGTTTTTTATAATGTTCGAGTTTTTTTATTTTTTGGCAATGTTAAATGTCAAATTTAATGAAAAATTATTTTGTTATTGATGACACATTTTTAAATAAAATGGATTTAAATACCAATGCCGTAAATATCAAAGCTTTCTCTTCATTATATGTATGTCCAATGTTTTGTCATATTTTCAATATAATTTTATTTATCTCCTTTACTATAATATACAACTACAAAAGACAACAAAAAAACAACTAAACAGATGGCTATGTTTTACTTGTGTCACTCAATTTCTTGTCCCAATGGGTATCTACTCACAAGTACTTCCAAGTAGCAAAATTTTCCCATTGGAGGACGGCAATTGTAAAACACATAAAACATTAAGAGAAATCATTTTTTTCCTAAGACAAATTTATAAATGAAAACGCTATAAATTCTTAATTTAGTTCTCTGAGATATTTGCATAAGTGTTTGAATTTCAACATATATGATCAGATCATCATTTAAGAAAATCATTTTCGTTTCATTGTAATAATTAATTTAGTTAAACCAAAATTTATAAAATTTTCATTAAAACATTTTCTGGTCAAATTGAACTAAAAGCTTACTACGAATCGTGTGGCCACTAAATCAATCGACTTTACATAGATGACATTATAAATATGGTAAACCCGAACCAAAAATTACAACCTGGGGAAACTTCAAGTTTCAAAAATTGTAGGAAAAACTAAAAAAAATCACAAAATATTAAGAACGTGTGATAATTTTGGGACTAAATAATTGGTTTTGTATTTTTCTGTATGCAACTTAGACATCTGTCGTACACTAGTCAACAAACTATAGTTAAATCTAGCAAGAGATATTTTACTTCGTCAGAGCCAACTTTGATGTATTTTACAAAATAAAAGTTCGAAAATAATATATTATTCAACGAGCATATAATGATAGATGTTATTCACGAAGATGAATTTTGCCGACACGAGCCGATAGGCGAGTGTCGTAAATCGTCTAAATCAGGGGCGTCCAAGCCAAATGAGTATTTTTGACAGATTTTCAAAATAACTAGAGCATTAAAACAGCGATAAGAATAGAAAGCCAACTGAACAATGCGGTAATTATTTATGTATCCAGGGCCAAAGAATTTATCACTCCGAAATAGACGTGAAGATCACCGCAATAGTTGTTACATATTGAAGCATGCGGCCCGCGGGCCGCATGCCTCAAAATGGAATAAAAATTGCGGTGGTCTTCACACCCACCCCAGAATAATAAATTCTGTCGCTATGGATACATAAATAGTTACCGCGTTGACCAGTTGGCCTATTTTTCCAATCGCAGTTTTATTGCTCTAGTTATTTTGAAAATTTTCCAAAAATACTCATTTGGCTTGGACGCCCCTGGTCTAAATGAATAACAGCCATTATATGCGAGTAGAATACGATACTTTGTCCACGACCGACAAATATCATTGTTTTATAATCAAATCCTTTAAATACTCCTCAAATAATTTTCGTCGACATTTTGACGTCACAGTTTAATAATAATGAAAATGGCAAGAGACTACTAGATAAAATTTCAAAAATTAAATAATTTACTTGGAAGTATTAAATAATGAAAGAAAGACTACTAGATAAACTAGCAATGAATAATGGATATCATTAAACAAACGTATAATGAGCATATTATACGTTACTCGTGGACAAATGTATTTTTGATTTAATTTTAATATTTTTGCAATTAATATTTATTTAATTTCAATATAAGCCATCTTGGACCATCTATTGTTGTTAAAGATATGTAGAAAATATTTGTATAAACGTTTTATAATATTTTTGATTTTTTCATTGAAAAATTTGAAGCTAAACAACATCATTGCTACTATAGATTGGTTGGATAGATTGGTAGTTTAGCGTCTATTGAAGGGGGACCAAAGTTGGTAGATTAATGCACCAGGTCTATAACCTTCCAGTAGGGTGCACATCACGTAAGCTGTTCTGGTCATGTATTAAGCAGCTGCGTGATGGGTACAATTGTGCAAGCGGTAACATGATCACAATTCGCAAGTGTACGTACTGCCTCCTCGCGGCAACCACTGGTAACTGGAACCATTAGGCAGAATGTGGCCTTTTGGGACAGGCCGAAGTTCGGCGTTAAAGGAGAAAACTTGACAAAAACCCTAATCTAAGGTGGAACAGCATATGCCGAAGGATGAATGGCTGATAGGTTAATCAGTTCAAATATGCGGACTCTGGATACCAGGCACCCTCCAGTTTTATTTAGCCTTCCTTTAGTAAAGCTGGGTGAACTACAGGCAACCTTCTATTCCCAGCAACTTGCAAGAGTGAAATCAAAACGGTAGACAAGGCTCGGGTAGGAATATACGCAGAGTAATGAGCCCAGATAGTATGTATCACGTACCGGCCGGCAGTATTATCAGGTTCATTAAGAGCCTGAATATTGAGTGGACGGATAATTAAGCAGGGCTTGGAGCACAAAAGATCTTTTAGGTTGCAGTGCGAGGTGGCTAAAGGCCCACATGACCCTACAACACTAATTATAAATTCTACTATAGATTCCTATGGCGAACAATCAAAAGGTATACCACTAAAAACTTCAAAAATTCGCCATGATGATCATGGCTTATACTCTAGAAGGCTCTGACAAAATTCGTACTTAAATTTCATAATATTCTCTTATTTATTGTAGTATTCAGTATAATTTGTATTACCACACCACAGGTACGAAAAAAATCAAAGCCTTTTAAAATATAGAGCCATAATCATACGTCATACTTTTTTAGAAGGTTTTTTTGCGGTTTAATTTTTCTTTGTTCCCCATGCGAATCCACAATAAAAATGATGTTTTTTAGCTTCAAATTTTTCAATGAAAAAAGCTCCATATATGAGGTATACATTCAAATTTTCTAAATAGCTTTAACAACAATACGAAGACTGTATTGGTGTTAAATAAATATTAATTGCAGAAATAATAAAATAGTGTGCCTTTGCACTTTGGCACGTTGGCATGATATTCAAGAACTAGCCCATTGGGTTACGTCCTTGTTAATACTTGGCCAAAAATAGCGAGCTGTAATCAATTTACGAGAAGCTCGGATACCAGGATGTGATAAATTATGTAAAGTATTAAAAACAGTTCGACGTAATAAATTTACAATACCGGTGTTTCTTTTAAACTGAGACGATCAAATATCTCGAAAAATAGCCACTCTACGGAAAAAATGTCCATAATCAAAATTTAATCATGCCGCGGGGGAAATACATTAGTGCAAAAAAATAGTCCCCCACCCCCCGCTTTGTAGGTGGGGCGGGGGTAACTTTTAAACTAAGATAGGAAGCCATATTTTTTATTGCAGATACGGATTCTACGACTAAAAGTACGTATGATTTGAATGAAATATTTTGTTCGGTTCATGATAGATGGCGTTGTAATCGACGAAATTCAATTTTTTCAATTTCTTCTTCTTAAAACACACGCATTCGATTCTGCAATACGTTTGAAATAAAAAACATCACGTTTTCATTGGAAATACTCGAAATTCGTCATCAAGACAATTTATTCAATTTTGTAAATCACATTTAACGTTTGTGTTATTTCTTATCTTCATGTTTTTCGTAATTGCAAAATAAACGATAAAATACTTTAGAATGGACCGTTTAACTGTGCCAGAGAAAATTGAAATGGTTCTGGTTTATGGAGAAGCTGGCAGAAATCTTGAAAATGCTGTTGCTATTTACGCTCAACGTTTTCCGGATAGGATTCGTTCACGTGCTTCATTTGGCCGTACTATCAAACAATTTATTGCTGATGGAAATGTTCAACCGAAAAAGAGGACCCGTAGAGCAACAGTCACGGGAGAAAATAATGAAATTGCTGTATTGGCTGCAGTGACTCATAATCCTCATGTTAGTACACGAGAAATAGTTCGCGATTCCGGATTGTCCCTCACCAGTGTTTGGAGAATTTTAAAACGGCACAAGTATCATCCATATCATGTGTCTTTACACCAAGATCTTCATGGCGCTGATTTCCAAAATCGGGTAACTTTTTGTCAATGGGCACGTGAACAAATACAACAAAACCCCAATTTTTTTCGTTGCGTAATGTTCTGTGACGAATCGTCTTTTACAAACCATGGAACGGTTAATCGACACAACATGCATTATTGTAGTGTTGAAAATCCACACTGGCTTCGCCAAGTTGAACATCAGCGCCCTTGGACTGTCAACGTGTGGTGTGGAATAATTGGCAACCAACTCATCGGCCCCCACATTATTGAAGGCAACTTGAATGGTCAAATGTACCGAAACTTTTTGGAAAATGAACTGCCAATATTACTTGAAAATTTGAACTTAGAATTGAGACGGAACATGTGGTTTCAACATGATGGTTGCCCTGCACACTATTCGTTGGTAGCACGTGAGGTACTTGATCGTGATTTCAATAGTCGCTGGATCGGTAGAGCTGGTCCGATAAATTGGCCCGCCAGATCACCAGTTCATGTTTCGCAATAGACTTCAAGGCCATACAATATAAAAAGTTCATGTTTCACATTGGAAGTTGAACGACGACCGGAGCCAGAAAGTAAAGTCTGTAGATCATCATCAGATCGCCAAAATAATATTATCATAATTGAGAGTAGTCGGAACCATGCACATGCTGAATATTCGATGTAAATTGACCAATATAATCCAAATGGTGCGATTGCCTTGGATTACGTTGAGTTTTAGACTGAAGGGCTCTAATTAAAGGTTTATGGTCGGTAAAAAAGGTAAAATCACAACCTTCGACGAAATATCTAAAATGCTTAGCTGATCGAATGCTGAGTATTTTAATTCAGGACTCGTTAATTTCTTTGAGAAAAATCCCAAAGGCTCCCACTTCTTTTTATTAAACTGCTACAGGGTAGCACCAACGGTGGTGCTAGATGCATCATTAGTAATGCTAATAACTGCATCACCCAAGGGATGTGCTAGAAGTGTTACATATGCCAATTCATTATTTAAATTATTAATGCCAACTGGCATTCCTCAGTCCAAGAAAAAATCTTGCGTGTCTTAGGCAACTTATTTAGTGCTGACAGATGACTGTGAATTGGAGCAAGAAATTCCGCTAATTTAGGTATAAATCGGTGATAATAATTAATCATTCCGATATATCGTTGACTATGCTTAATAGTCTTTAATTAAATCTGGGTCACCAACATTGTTAGGTACATATACCGTTCTGTTTTTTTATTTTAATTATAAAAAAAACTTTGTTAATTTTTTGAATAACAATAATTCATTTATTTTTTACAAAAATTTTTTTTTATAATAAGTTGTTTTAATTTTACTACTTATCACCACTTTCCACTTTGTAATATTCGACTAGCTTTGTCGAGGAAAACACGTGAACTGGAACTGGGTTCTCGTCGTTCGCGTATATATAAATATATACGCACCATGCGGCAGACAGGTATGACAATAAAAGTATTCATATGATAATTACTCGTGTAAAATATCATACGAACTTTGAACAAGTCGGAAATAGCAAAAATAAAAAAATGGCTGAAATAAACATGCACTTCACTTAATATTTATAAAATAAATATTACTCATCTTAAATGTAGATGGCGTGCATGTTAATAAAGAATCAAAATATATCGCTCCAAATGTTTCTGTGCTACACTAGAGGTAGCATAGTAAGAAAGATAAACAAATATTTTGTTTAAATATTGGAGCGTGATTCAAATGTTTTTTATTCAATTAAATTACGTTAGATTTAATAAATAAAATTAAAACATTTAGAATCGGTCGCTACAGCCCCAGGTGAGAACCCTGAGGCAGTGGCGTAGCCAGAAATTCGTCGAGGGGGGGTTTTTAAAAAAAATAATTTCTATAAGAAAATAATGCATTCGAATTTATTTGAATTCAATTTTTTATTAGTTTTTTATAGTTTTATATTGATTCATCGTGACACTAAGGCCAATTTATCGAGGACACAGTCTATTTATATAACTACATCTCTATGAATATTTAATGATGTCAATCCATTTAGTCGCTTCCCATACCGATTGTGTTTCTTAGGTAATTCTTAAGGCGCCTGAACGTCTTAGAACTCTACAATTGGAGAGATTATCCAGGTTAAGAGTAGTACTAAAATTCTGATAAATATTTTGTGCTAATTTTGTTATTATAGGTACAAGCGTTCAACCGGTAGATACCTGGCCGTCTTTTAAACATGATAATTAACTTCGCTTATGTAATCTAATTTCAACTTAATCTGGAAAAAGGTCTACACAGATCTGTAAAAATTACGTCTAATATTACGCCGCTTTGTTTATATTTCTTTTATGTGAAGAATCAAAAGTAGGTTACATGCGTATTATAACAGGTAATGAGCCTTATTCGAATTATAAATTATTTTGTGTGGATCAACACATCACCATGTAATGATTTTAGTATAATACGTGAAACACAGGGGGAGGGGGGGGGGTTCAACCCCCCGCAACCCCACTTCGCTACGCCGCTACCCTGAGGAACACCAAAATGAACTTCAATCGCCTGTGATGTTACACCAGCGATTAGAATTAGAGCTGTATGAACATGAAGAAGAACAATTCCAAGAGAATTTGGCTGTAATATAATGGGCTAATACAACCTGCTCAATACATTCTGCATACATAGAATGTAAATTGTGATACAATCAGTCCCATCGCTATGGTCTGATTTGAAGCAGGATTGAATTCTCTTACAATTTTCGTAATATATTAAAATCATATAAAGTAAAATATTCTCAACAATCGAACATTTTAAACGGTCTGACCTATTTTCCAATATTGTCATGCTAAAGAAATGGTAGTAATTACTTCAGGTTAATATGATCGGTACGATAACACGTGGTACGGTAAATCTTTGCCATAATCCCCTCCACCTTTCTCAACATTTCGGATATGTTCATCATAAAAAGATAGATTCAAGGCTGCTTTCTTAAATTTTTTTAAAATCATGAAGATCTACGATATCTAATAGTAAAAATCTTTTGATTTAATACTCCAGATTTGTGAATAACAGAGCTTACAGGCGCTGAATGCATCCATTATATTCACAACGTGAAATTTTGATTGTTTTTAATTTCCTTGGTTAGAGAAAACACGCTGAATAATCAGATATGAAATGAAAGTAACTCAACTTAAAACAGACACAATTTTGAAAAAAACAACGAAATATTTTTTATTAATAAATTTTTTGGCTAAAATAATAAACAACTGTAAATCTTGCAAATTTATTTGAATACAATTGGTGAATTCAGATTCAAACCACAAAAGAATTACTCAAAGTTTATTCTCTAAAATTCTCAAATTGGCTGAAATTTTAATGTACAATTTTATTGATTTAAGTTAGGTAGAAAAAAGTTCATCAAATTTAGATTTGTCTATCTTAGTAGATAGATCCGAGTTCAATTTCAAATCCTACATCTTAGATTATGTGATTTTATTGTAATTTAATTTCCTACTCAATTTAAAAGTAATTTCAATTTAAATTACTTGTCATTGTAAATATAGTATAATACATATAAAACAACGAATAAAACAAAGAATATCCACAAATCACCATAAAATTGATTGAATTCACCCAATCAGTATGTGACCCAATATACAAATGGAATGTGTATACGGAAAAAATAGAATATACGAGAAATTAAAATTAATTTAAAATTTACGTTTATGAGTTTCATAGGTACATATGTATATAGGTATATGTACACGTATAATTCACATATACAGCCACAGGTACATAGATTCGTTTTATATAATACAATAACCTTGCCCTGAATATAACGTGGAGACTTGCATTTTACAGTTTTGTTATATGCCTAACTCTCATCAAAGCAAAACCAAAAAAGGTAAAAAAAAAAAAACTTAAAGCTCACATGGAAAACTTTTTTAGTTTATTTATGTCAACGTTCCAATTTTTTACAATATAGGAAAAGTAACAACAACAATAACAAAAAAAGGATATTTATTTTGATTTAGACACAAAAAGGGATGAGTACGCGGGTGAACATTTAAATGCTATTTATAGTGTATTTGTGTGTGTGACCTACATACATACCAAACTAGAATCCGTCTCAACAGTGATACGCTTAGTAATTTTGTGATGAATAAACTATAAGAAACTTTGAGCTTTTTTGTATTTCGGTATAATTTATTCTTCATGATTTTTGTAAAGTTTATTGGATTTACATTTTTCGTTATTATAATTTTTCCTTATAAGTGGGTCACGATTTTTAAGTTTTGCTTTCAAGGATTTTTTCCGTGTATTTTTTGTTTTTTGTGTATTTTGAAACAACCTGTACACCCGTCTTGGGAATGAAATTAATTGATTTTATGAATAATTTATGAGTTAATTGTAAAGATGAGTATTTTATTTTTAGATGATATTTTTTAAATACAGTAGGTTTAATAATATTCCCGCAGGTTAAACATAATTCGTAATTGAAATTGTGCAGTATTTAGAATTAATAAAGAATCGCTTATAATGAAGGGTTCATTCTATTTAGGCAGAGATTTATTTGAAAAGTTATAAGCTACACAACTAATAACCGACAACAACCACCGCGCCTACGAAAAGGTGTCTCATCTCTGTAGAATTTCACATGAGGGTGTGTCAATTTAAGTCAGCAGAACATTATATATTTCCGAGTTTATTACGTAAAAAATGGAACTAAATAAATTATGGAATTAACCTCAGAAACTATTTTTTACTAGTTTAATTCCACTTTTTTATGAATATTTGTCGACAATGCGAATTTAACTCCTGCGACCTTATTTCGCGGAGCTATCCAATTATCGTATTCGGACACTAACCATCTCCAATTATATGGTCTCAATGTTTTACAAGTATGTATATAATTACGCCCAGCTAGCAAAGCAATGCTGACCTTAATTTAGTGTACTTAAAAAAAAAATTTAATTAATACTAAATTTCTAATATTTCTAATATGTATAGTCTATTATAAATATTCTTCCTTAAGCCTTCTAATTTTTACAATGTTATTGATTATTGAAAAAGAATATAAAAATAAATCAAATATTAGTGACATGAATTCCACATATCTTGTTATGGCGCTCTAGATTTAATATGTTTTAAAATTTTACGATAGAATCCATGACTGAATGTATGATAATTGTTGTTAAAGGTATCATTCAAAAAATCCGCCTTTGGAAGCATGTCAAACAAATTTCAATAACAACATAGGAGTTTATCTGCGCCTCGCCGAGAGATTTTTATGCCAACTTCTTTTATAATTTAGAACAAAACGGTAAAGACAATGATGAACTTGAGGGAAACATTTTTATAAACATAATCAATTATCTGAATCATGAGGGTCTCATCGCATGGTAATCATATCTCGCAAGCTCACATTCAATATTTGATTCTTCTATGTATGTGGCTCTATCCCATTTTCTTTCTTCTTTCTCCCTTTCTTTTTCCTCCTTTCCCCGTTTTCTTTTCTTTTTTAATTTTAGGTGTGGGCTTTGAAATGAGTTCCCAGGGGGATATGCCCTAATCGTGGCATTTTATGATCGCAGTCCCATAATCCCGATTTGATGGAGTTACGTTTAATGGAGGAAAATATTGAAGTAATGGAAACTTCCAAGAATTTAAAAGTTATATAACTCCGAAACTACAATACATACAATAAGAGCGATTGAAGTTCCGAAAAGAACAGAAAAATGTATGTTGATCTTTCAAAGAAAGTAGGGCCAGGTATTTTGTGAGTTGCGGGTGTGATGCTGTAGCGGTGATATGTCTCAATGAATCGCTTAGCATTGAGGCAAAAATGCTTAATGAATGATTCAGTTGGCCGATTTTGTTCAAGGCTATTCATTAAATGGGATTGTATTAAACTTTGTAGTCCAAAATTTGATCATTTGATTGATGTATGTGTGAAATAATCTCCGAGAAAATTAAATGAAAAAGGATGTAAGTATATAATACAGTGGTGTACCTCAACGCTGTGCTTAGAATATGGTTTGACAATGACGATGGATGTGACCCTGGTAATTTATTCTATGTACTTTAGTCCTTTTGGTAATGGTCCTAGGCGTATTTGAAAGGCACTTTCTGTTTCTTAATAGAAGGTTGCATGTGCCGAGTGATGTTGATTGCCTGACGAAACCGAGTTCGTACAGTATAAAGCCGACTTAGACCTAAAGTCAGAAGAGTGTTCAAGTATCGCATTAAATCGACGCGGGTATTACAAAAGTGGATGTAATGGAAGTCGAATGGGGATCTCCGATGAGAGAAGTTCATTTGTGGTTGTTGATTTCTAAACCAGCACATCCCAGGGCTTCAATTAATTCCTTAAGAACGGGCTCGATATAGTGGTGAGGTTGTGGATGATGAGAATGATGTCATCGGCGTAAGCAAGGATGAGCGGCAGCTGTAGGTTCTCGCGCTTTTCCAGTTTTAGTTCGTTCAGGAAACTGATCGGCAATTGGGCATCCTTGTTTAACACTCTTGTTTTAATCCACCTTGGCCGTGGAGACATTGAACCATTTGATGGCGCTATAGTTTATATTTTGGCGATCTCACAAATATTTAATAATATTTTCTCGGGTAGCACCGGGTTTACCAGCTAGTATCTTATATAAATATAAGGGTTAGATGCGATTTTTACATTGCTAGATTTAGCAGAATGGAACATTTTTTCTGAAATTTTTCCGTATGTATGGTATATTTTAAGGATTTTTGTATATGTTTTGTATGTATCCGAGTTGATCTAGAATTATGAATGATTCTGTAGGGGCGATGTATACGTTTGTTGTTATATTGATTAACTGTGTATTTTCTTGATTATCTAATTCTTTTATAAAGGGATTTAAGTTAGAATTTGTTCTGTTGATGTAGTTGCGAATTTGTTCCAAAATATTCATGTCAATTCTGTCAATTTGGATTAACTCATACAGGGTTTTGTTGGAAATGTAGTGTTTGTTACCAGTTTCTGACTTTCGGTGTAAAGACAAGCATTTTCTTTCGAAGAGTCTGTAGGTCTGTACTTCTCCATCATGCTAGGCAATATGTTGAACCAAACCGGACATTCATAAGTCAGAATAGGTCTAATTAGTGTTTGATAACAAATAATCTTGATTTTTCTGTTTAACCAATTACTCCTCCATTGGCTTTCTCTAGTTGTAATTTTATATGGTGGTTAAAATATAGAAAATTAGCCAGATGGGTTCCTAGATATTTTACTAATCTTTTTCGTTCAATTGTATGATTGGCGTCAATTTTTATATTCAGAAGTTTCCAATTTTTTTTACTCCGTAATTGCTTTTTGTATTGGCTTATACGAAACAAGATACATTCACATTATTTTGTTTTTATTCAGTTGAATTTGCCATGCTACTAAGTGTGATGATATTTAATTAATGGCTCTTTGAAAATTTGATGATATATTCTGGATTTTTGGCATGAACGAATAAACAAGAATATCATCTATAAAAGCTAGTGTTTTGATATTCTCCGAGTTTAAAGTGGGGCTGCTTATCAGATCTGCAATATATAAATTAAATAGGATTGGTGCTGTAAGCTGTTATTGTTCCTTGCTGTAGACCGTTCTGACATTTAAATATTATAGAAGAGTGGACAGCTCCATCAGTCGTAAAAAAACGTTCGATTATACAGCATATCTATTAAGATCGATGAAGAATTACATCTATTTGAAAATTCATTTGAAATAATTTATAGATCAAAGCATCTAACCACACCCATTAAAATTGCACGTACTGCATGTGTCGTGGAATGTTTAATTTTAAAGCCAAATTAGTTGTGCGGTATTAAGTTATGTGTATTTGTGTGTTCCAAAACTTTGTTATAAATAATAATTTCAAATATCTAATTTATACTCGACAGTACATTGGCTCGATAATTTTTAAGATGCGTAAGATCTTTATTTTTTTTTACCAATTGGATACACCTTTGAATTTTTCCACAATCTTAGAAAGTAGTGGTTATTTAATAGGTTGTTAAAGGGGATACCATCATATTCCCGAACGAAAAAATCCCGAAAAATACAATGCCCCATCGAAAAGGAAGACCCCATTAAATTTTTGCTAACTACAATATGAAAACAAAAGGAATCTACATAATTTCATGGCTTACTTGCGCGGAAAGGACCAATGCTAAGCGGCTTTGAGGAGAGTTTTATTTTAGTACGTGAAATACAAGTGTTGGCTACCTTATCTAGAATAAAATAATACAGAAACTGAAAATCTCGAAAAAAAATCCAAAAAAATCCAGAAACAAAAAAATTTAGAAAAAACAAAAATCCTACTGATAGTTCTACCACAAATGTTTCAAGTTATTTTCTGTTTGGCGTAATTCGTTAGGTTAGTATGGTATTGACGAATGTATTGGAGCGAATTGCGGACTAGTGCTTCATAATTGCTTCTCCAACCTTGCAGACTACAGATCAAAGGAATTGTCTCGCTCGTATCACTTCTACTGATAGAGCACCACAAATGTTTCAAGTGATGTCAAAACTCTAATGGTGCCTTTACACAATGCGATTTGCGTGCAATATTTGTTGTATAATATTTTGCTGCGTGGAAATCGTGTAGTGTAAACGTCAGAAAATCAAATTGCATGTAAATTGCGTTGAAATTGCAGCCAACCGCATTTCCATAAAATGTGTGTACGATATTTTTGACAGCTACCATAAAGTTGTGTCTTGATGTTGTATTTCTGATTTTACACTTTTTAATAATATTTCGAAGACGAGGGAGTTACTCTTGCAAAATTTTTAAACGTTTTAGGACCATTTAATCTTAACTTATTAAAAACGAGACTTTGAACATAATCATACTGATGAAGAGCGAAGCTCGAAACCGGTCTACAATAAAAAAATTTTAACACATATCACGATATAGAAAGAATAAACACTTTGTAACTGAACAATAAAGTTTTGTTCTTTTAAAATTGATTTTAAATTATTAAAAATTTTTTTTAAAAATTGTTTTAAATTATATTATTATCACGTGATAAAGACACAGCAAAACCAAAATAATAATGGATCACCACCATTATTATAATCCTTATTAAAGATTGGGATCAGTACTAATTCCCGTATTCTAAAATACCGCATGGACAAAATCCCGCATAAAAAAACTGTATTTCAAAAGCCCGTATTTCAAAATACCGTAGTATGAATTTTTTACGAGATTACGGGGTTCAGCAAATTAAAAACACATTTTTTAATTTTATGTTTATTTATAAAATATATTTAATTCATTTTTATTAATATTTTTTTAATTTAAGGGTATAAACATAATAATATTTAATTTAAAATTATGTATATTATTCGCGATTCTTTTAAAAAAATCTAGCTTATTGTCTAACTATTTGATTAAAAGTGTTGTGTATTCCTTTTATGTGTTCTCGTTGTTTTACGTATATTTTCTTTCGAATTATTTTTTCACCGCACTTTACTTTTTCCACTGTGGTCTTGGAAATTATTAATTCCTTCGCCAGATTTTCAATAATTTTATAATTTTCGGGAAAATGTTTTCAATGGCATGAGCAACGGTTCAAAGATTTGGGGAGTATTAAGTGTTTGTGTGATTAGGACCAGAACTATAATTTTTTTTAAACCATATACTAATTTTCTTCAAATCCGGATCCCTAAAACTCTCATGCAATATTTTTTAATATGCAGAAATTTGATCAGCTGGCACAAGTGCCGATCTTTTAATCATTTTAATTTGTTGATTAAAACTCACAGAATTACCATACTTCCTAGCTAATCCTGTGGCTTAGACTCGCCGCCAGATTATTTGTCAAAAATGGAACAGACATCCGCTAAACAAGGTGAAATACTCTTTTGCCGTTTTTTCAAAATCCGTTATTATATGCGAAGGGTTCAGGTTTATTCCCCAATCACAAGCTATACGACATAGCTCAAAAAACATTTCATTGTAAACCACCTTTAATTTTTTTTTCATAAGACAGAACAAAAGTGTTACAGTTTCACCCTCTACAGCTCCGGTAAACAGTTGCTTAAAAATGGATGGAACAACATAGAAAGTTCCATCCATCAACCAGCATTTTATTCCGCTAAAAGCTTAAGGCTGGAACGTGTTCCCATTAAGATTATTTTTTCCATATCAAATTCCTTTTCACTTAAGATAAATAATTCGTCTTCTAAATTAAGTAAATAATCCGGGATATTGATTTCATTTAGACTCTTGTGTTCTTTTTCATGTGAAGCTCTCACTTGTATTATCTTAACCTTTTGTGCTGGTTTATTCAGAAGAAAACTCGGCATTCACCATTTGCCTGCATGTCACTTTCAGTAATTATTTTCGAAGGTTGTATGTGTTGTTTATAAAAATCCAAGAAAAATTCCATGTTTCATTTTTTAGTTAGTTCTATGTTTTTATATCACATTTTTCAGTTTTTGAGTTTATCTCATCCTATCATATTCTAAATTTGTTCCTCTTGCAGTCACAACTTTTTTTTTATTTCCAAATTTTTAATTGTACTTTCCCTTTCTTCTGATTAGTCCTTTTATTCCATTGCCAAGTGCTTTTATTTAGTTCTATTTTCTTTTCCATTAGTTTCATTTTCCTTTCTTCTAACGATAGCTTTTTCTTGTTTAACTCATTTTGTTTTTCTGATATTCTTAACATACATTTCATTGTTTTATTTGTGTCACTTAACAATTCACTAATTCCTGTTAACTTGATGGTAATTGTATCATGCAATTTCTGTTGTCCTAAAATTTGTTGCTCCAGTAGTTGGTATTTAGCTTTTGATTGATTGTGTGCCAATAGCTTTGTATGGTTGGATTGACCCTATATGGAGTCGACGTTGATACGGTGCCTGGGATGTCATCTACTAATTCACGTAAATTTATTATTCTTATTACATTTTCCTCTAACGGAGGGAAAGTATGTAATTTTGAAGGACCACCGCTAGTTCCAACGATATATTTTGCTTGTTTTCGTTCAATTGCTTTTTTATGTTCAAACTTTCTTTCAATCATTTGCAGTCCTTATTGGTGGTCCTTGACTGTTTAATTGCTCGTCGATTCCACCCCAAAGACGTTTGGTATTTATGAGGGCATCATACTTTACATTGAACTCAAATTGATGTAACGTGGTGTTTTTTGCTGTCCTAAAAATATACGAAATTCGTATGATAAAATAGTTTATTAAATCACGACATATATCCTTCTATTGGCTTTGTCAACAAAACTAACAACGACCAAAAATTCGTTCATGATCGTACTATTATTAGCCGAAATCAAATTGCCCAATTAGGGAAATTTTCGATCGTTTCTAGTTTTATTTAATCTTTTTAATTTTATACGATATCGAATTGACAAATACCGAATGCTCGAAAATGTCACTCGATTGTTCGATTTCGAGTTCCCAAATAGGGCCCCTGCACGGAGAAAAAAAATTACTAATTTATTTCCTATATGTTTATAGGAATTTAATTATAGCATCCCGTACTATATTTTTCGTAAAACATACTATGTACATAGCTGACTTTCCACTCTACATAGCATGAAATGCAATATTGGAATCATTACTATAATTAGAGCTAATATGCCATATAGGAATATTTCCTATATGCATTTCTACAAATCCAATGTATTATAGGAATAATTCCTATAAGATACAATTTCTTTTGTGTTATACGATTCTCTTTATTTTGAACATAAAATCATTAAAAATAAATTGAATCCTTCCCTCGAGAAAGAGTGTGTGTCTAAAATAGGGACCACTACTATATAAAAAGCAATATTTACCACAAATTATAGCTGTTATAATTGCATTCGTATTCTCTGAAACATATTCATGTTATTTTCATTTCATGAATATGATTCGCTAAGTCAGTACGTTCTGCTTGATACTTAAGGTATCAAGCGAGAATTGTATTTTTATAGTTTGGTCGTATGAAACCAAACTACCTCATATAGATGTCGAGGACGGTACTCACTTCTCATTTTTGAGAGTCGATACATTTGTATTGATTCTGGGTTAAGTATAGGTGGGGGGTAATGACAAATGATATTTCTACTTTTTCATGTCATTAATACTAATATATTTCCTATAACGACTTGCACGCTTCACCAACACCATTAAACATTGCAATCGCTACAAAAATATGCTGGGGAAATACAAATTTTATGGCAATAAATACTAACTTGAAATGCATATTTTCCTTTACTAAATAGGAAGCGCTTATTACTAAAATAGTACATTTTACTATTTTTTATGGTACATTTTACTATTTTAATGGTAACAATTTCTATTCGCATCTCTTTAAATTAACTATGTGTTATTGTAAAATGCTTTTCTATATTAGCCCACAATTCTGTAGGATCCTATAAATTATAGAAATGTCTCCTATAATTTTTTTTCCATGTGGGATTTTAAGATCTGTGGTCCTTGTTTTTAAGTTGCATTTCAAAATACAATCCCATTACATCTAGTTGGTCTATGGTTGATTCAAATTTGTATTTGTTGTTGAGGTATACGAATTTTCCCAATCAATTGTGTTATTGTTGATGAATGCTTGTCTATCTGAATTGTTAATTATTATATTTTTCAGTGGAACTTTTTTTGACGATCTAAATATTTTATTGGTAAACATGTTTGAGTTATTATTATTATTTTAATTTTTTGAAATTTTATTTTTCCTTTACTTCTGTTTATTAAAGATTTTACTAAACTAATACATATTCAAAGAATTTTTATTAAACGTTCTATTTTTGATTCTCACGATCAGTCCTGATGATCGTATAATCTTGGAATTCGATAAAATGTTTGTAGTTTAGTCTTGTTTCACTGAGTTGTAATATATCCGGAGAATGCTGCTTTTGAAATCTATTCGTATGTTCGATGCCATTGTTAGGGTTTTGGTAGTAGTTATTCTGATTGTTATGTTATATTATTTCTGCAAGCTTCTTTTTTAAAAGGTCATTCTCGTTTTTTAATAAGTTTATTATATCAATGTCATCTTTTAGTGTATACATTTTAATTTTTTTTTGAAGCTGATTTATCTTCCAAATGTGTTCTTTTTAATAGGTGTGACACAGACAGCCAGAGAACTACCCGTTTGCGACAACCAAATAAATTGCCTTAACGAACTAGACGGTCCGGTATAAATTTTAATTAAACTTTACGATAACCTCTTTTACTTGTTTATCAGAACTGAGAAGGAAGTTGTGATTGCCCCTTTTTAGTTAGCCTAAAGGAATTAGCTTGTACAAAGAACGAAATATACTGCATTACATGACCGACCATCGGTTGAACTTATCGATCATTCGGTTGAGTTAATCGATTATTGGTTTAGGAATGTTATAAATTATAGTTGTCGTGATCACAGATTGATTATAATAATAGACTTGGTTATTAAAGCAACTTTCTTTGCACGGTTAGTGCAATCCTATTTCGGATACTACATAATCAGAAGTAGTTGACACAACCGCATTCATTTGTTTTCTCCAACCGAATAGGATAGTTGCCAGTTCATTTAATGTCAATGAAATGTCAATACAAATACTCAATGTTTGGGGCTACTTCAAAAATTAACTTACCGCTCATCTTTTTTGCTCATTTTCTCATTCGGTAAGTCAAATTTTGAAGTAAAGGTACAATTTTTTTAATGAATTATTTTAAAGGAATTATATCGCACTTATCGCTTCTAAATTGTGTTTTGGTTAACTTAATTCGTTGGGTTAGTATAGCATCGACGAATATATTGAAGCGAATTGGATATTAAATTGTTGAAAAAGGCTTCGTCAACCTTGCAGGCATGACAGATCAAAGAAATGTTACCGCTCCTATCGCTTCTGCTGATAGTTTTCCACAAATGCTTTAAGTTGTGACAAAGATCTAAATATGCCTATAAAATAAATAAATAAATATTTGCCTATAATAAATATTTTTTCTGGATTTTTGTTTCCAGTAATTTGTAGAATTTTTTTTTTTTCAGAAAAATATTCAGAAACTCAGGTATAGTTGTCCTAACACCAATTTGGTAATCGCAACTTCGTTAAAGATCGAGAAAAATGTTTAATATAAAAACTATAAAGAGACATGAAAAACTGAGAATAATTCTCTCTATCCTAAATTTCATCGAATATTATAGAATTGTTTGTAGTTGTTTAGGTAAAACTAACATTCTAAGTACATATCTCGACTGATATGGAAAAAGGGCTTAACTTTAAATAAGTACAACCAGAGGTTATGTCTAAATTAAGTACCTTAAACAAAAATTTTCAGTGGGCTCAAATTTTCAGTGGGCTTTTACTCTTAATATTCAGTTAAAAATAAAGCAACAGAAAACTGTTGTTTAAGGTACTTAATTTAGATACAATCTCTCGTTGGGGTTATTTAAAGTTAAGCCCTTTTCCCATATGAGTCGAGATATCATGTGTAATTTTTTCAGATAGTGAATTTACCCTCTTCTCAAATAATGCCCTCTTCACTTTGTATTACGAGTATTCCAACAACATATTAAACATTTTAAGCAGTAAATCACAATAAACGAGTAGGAGTTAATGAAACTGAGTTGCTTGTAATATACAGTGTAAGATATTTTGATACAACGACAGAATGATATGATTACATTGAACTACAATATTGTTTTCGCAACAGCATTAGTCAGTTTGGTTTGTTCGCAGTTGACACAAAAGCCACATTTATTAGTGTAACAAAATTACGTTTGTGGCAATTGAAATGAGGTTAATACTTTAAAAACGATGAGGATCATTCGGTTCTGAAAACGAACGTCTAGGGAATTAGCATCAACGGAGTTGAAGATTTGGAAACGAAGTTGTTGCAACTACATTATGCATTAGTGCCTACCGTAGTTTGGTTGTACCAATCTCATGTCGATTGGTGCTATCGAAATTATGTTTTAGCAACTACATTTCGTTCATCGCAATGTAAATTATTTTCTCGCGACCTCATGCCAACGAATCATTTCTCTCAGTGCACCATCAATTTGTTGTGTTTCATTTTCATCTATAATAAATAATAAATGTGGTATTGGAGCGGTAATTAACCATTCAATAATAATAATTTCACCTTATAGTTCATTGTAGATATTATTGTTTTCTTATTTTATTTATTCATTTCACTATTTAAGTTTATTATTAGAGTTTGTTTTCGTTTTTAATTCAATTTTCACTAATTACTATGATTAATTCTTATGTGCTTATATAAAACTATTTATTTCTACACAAAAAATATATTTTTTATTATTTTCTAATTGATTGTGATTTTAATTTAAGTTTATTTTTTGATGTTTATCTGTTGAATGTCCAAACCGAACTGCATCTCTGATCACTGATTATAAAGCGTTCCCGATGAACTTTTGCTCAGCTAGATAATCTTTCAACAAGGTTGAATGTTAGATGTTACATTAGAAAAACAGAATTTTATTTATACACATTTTTGGTATCGACATGGACAGAGCTAGTCAAGTTTTCCATTTTTAATCTTATTGAAACATCTATGTTACAAAAAAAATAACGGTAGTTGCTTAGTATTTTCCAATTTCCACATACTTAATAAATAAAACCTTTTTTTACAATGGTTGTTGATTTTATATTTTGTTTTTTTATAAATTACATATCGTGGTGTGCTGTGTTGCCTGACACCAATATTTTAGTTAAGCAATGATGGCGATAAGATCAATAAAAAACATTTTAGTATACCTTTTGTATCGTCAAGAAACATGAGAATTTCTTAAGACGTTTGTTAAATCAGAAAGTGAAAATTTGATGCAAAACACTGCTGTAAAGAGAGTAGCTACTAATATTCACAAAATTGCCTTTACAACTTTACAAGCCCGCATAATGCAATATGTATGTACAACTTTTCAAAATGATTAATTTTTCACTAAGAAGGCGATCAAAAACATTATTGGCGATTTCCATCAAATGTAGTCGGCGTTGGTTTCTATGTAAACGAAGGGGACGAGTATTGTCAAATTCAACTGTTTGACAGTTCTGATCCCCTTGTTCTATGGTTAAATTTTGATCATATTGTTTTAACCAGATGTCAGCTAATTTATTGGAAATCGCGAATACATTTTGTACGCATAGATAAATAGGGAACCGGGCATATTGTCAAAATTAAGAAATCCCCCAAAAAATCTCTAAAAGTAAAGTATTTCGTTAAAAAGGAAGGCTCTATTGACTTTTTATTAAGTGCAAAATGAAAACAAAAAGACGATACATAATTGTCAGCCTTGTGCACCGAGGACCAATATTATACTAAGCGGTTTTGAGGAGTTTTTTATTTTAGTATGAGAAATACAAACGTAAATATTATTCTAAATGTAAATATTTTTGAAATGTTTCTGATATTTTCATGTCATCCTTACGCAAAGGTACCTATGCCAATCGGCTTTGGGCAATCCTCTATTTTACTATGTGAATAATTAATTTGGTAGAACCACAAATTTTTGGAAAATGTTCTAATTCCTGTGAAGGTTAAAATTTTAGGGTAGCATGTTTTAGGTGTTAGGAGCATCGGCATTAGATTTTTAATATCTTCAAAGTCACTTAATTGTTGTTTGAACTCTGCTTGCAAACAATTCAAATAATCGTCAAAACGCGGAAGACTCGAATCATTTTGCTCAGATTTAATGATTGCACATGCACAGGATATGAAATTTTGCCGTCTAATTTAGAAACTAAACCAATCATAGTTTGTCCTTGTTTTTGAAGTCGTATTTTCAGTGGATTAAGAATTCCTTTGATGTTCGTCAAAAATGCAAGTTAATTCTTAAAAACGGATTATTTTTCTTATTAATTTCCATTTGTTCGGTGCCTTGCACAATTTGTTCAAGAAATGTTTGCACTTCTGCATGAAATTCGAAAAACTTCTGAAAGTATTTCCGTTTGCTAAACCAGCGTAATAATATTTAAAATTAAACAAACAAAATTTAAAAAGAATTAAAATAAAAATCTTTCAGGTCAGAGCGTAATGTTACTTCAACTAGAACTTACGTTTCAAGCTATCTTTACTCTTCATATAAGCTTATGTTTTACATAAATAAAAGTCGAAAAAACGGTTAATTTTATTAAAACTTTTGGACATCATATTTACTGTTTCATTGTCACCATAGTTTGTTTTGTATTTATACAGATGAAGGAACTCCTGATTTCTTAAATTTGTACTCGGTGCCTTTATTTTAATCGATTCCAATAAAGATGGTGCATCGATTTGATCTAGTAAAATATTTCCTACAAACAAAGTTGTTAGTTGATAGGATTTGCATCCTATAAGAAATGATGGCAATCGCTTCGGGTTATCGTGGTACGGTCAATTTTGGTCATAATCCCATACATTTTTTCACGTTAAATAGCGTACTATATAAAGCTGTTGTGGGTATTTTCAATATTTCGGATATGTTCATCGTAAAAAGGACACCAGATATTGATACCATATTCAAGTTGAGATCTGACGTAGACATAATACAGGATCTTAATTGTTTCGAGGACATAAATATTTCTCGTCCAACGCTTCATAAAACCAAGCATGGAATTAGCTCTAGCGACGCATTGCTCAATTTGCTTAGTAAAGCACATGTTTTCAACGAAAGTAACCCCTATAGTTCTTTAATCTCGAATATTTTTATAAAAGTATGCCTTTAATTTGATATTGTTGTATAATAAGGTTAACTTTCCGATGGAAAGATAAACTCTTACACTTGTTAATGTTGAGACTAAGAATGTTAGACTCACACCATTTTGCTACATTATTGATGTTATTGCTAGATTATTGAGATTAGATGCAAACATTAATACCTTAGAATGCTGTATTACTTCAGTAATGTTGTTGATGGACATTATAAAGGTTCAAGGACCAACATGAGAGCCTTCTGGTACCCCTGAGGTAGCATGAATTAATTCTGATCTTCTATTACTAAGCTAAATATACTGAATGCGGTTACTCAAATATGATTTAAATTACGTAACAAACCACTTAGAGAAACCGAATCTATTTATACAGATGTTCCAACGTTTTACAATAACTGATGGGGTCAAAGGATTTCGCAAAGTCAGTATACACCACATTAACTGGCTTTTGCTTCTCAATTTCTTCAATGGTGTGGCTGATAAATTCAATACAATTTGTTGATATTGATACTTTGGGTATAAAACCATGCTGATAGTGTGAGATGAATCGAGGAATCAAAGATTTGAATGAGTTGCGTAATACCAGTTCAAATAATTTGGGTATTGAAGATGTTAATGTAACTCTTCTGTAACTGTCAGTTTTGAAATAAAAAATACACGCAGTAAATTTATGTTTGCTTAATCTTAAAGATGAATGACCTCGTTTCAGATAAACCAACTATTTTAGCGCTAAGTATTTCCTGATGTAAAATGCAGTGATAGAATGGAGCATTAATATTTCGTTTCCTAAATTACCCAAGTAATCCGGATTCGCTCCCTCTCATATTTGCAACTCCTTCGGTCCAAACTGCATTCAGCTTTTCAAAGCAATCAATCGACTCAAAAGTAATTTCGACAGCCTCAAAAAATTCATCTCCCTTTGTAGTGTTATGCACTGGTACCACGTTAAGAAGTGCCCATTCTATATTAAAATCATTGTCTACAAATCTAATAAATATTATTATCGTTATAAAGATGGTAAAGCTCCATTTTCATTCTTTGCCGTGGTTTATATCACAAGTTTATATATTAAAAATAAAAACATAACTTAAATTTTTATAATTTAAATAATAATTATTTTAAAACATTTTATTTACAAAATAAACAAATGAATGAAAATTGCTTGTAGAAATTTTCTTAATATGATATTTTAATTTTATTTGAGAGACCGGTTTCGGCATTCCTTATTTTGATGTTTATAATTTTCGAACTCTTTCAGTCGATCAATTCTGCTACCTTTAGACAACCTGTGTAAGTGTGTATAATACTTAGGTTGGTGTCGACGTCAGTATATGTGTGGTTTTCTGTTATCAGGGGTCGTGCGAAATTTGATTTATGGTTTATGATCGAGGGGACATTTTTCACCTCTTTTACTTGCTCATTAAATTTCTGAATGAATATTCTTCCTGTTTGGCCGATGTAGAATTTCGGGTAGTCGTTACATATTAGCTTGTAAATTCCGCTGTCAATTTCAGCATGTCGTTTTATTTTTAATTTTTGTTGCACCCGGTGATTTGTTGTGTACTCTA
Source organism: Tipula helvola (assembly GCA_963556165.1). Lineage (NCBI taxonomy): Eukaryota > Metazoa > Arthropoda > Insecta > Diptera > Tipulidae > Tipula > Tipula helvola. Next base: position 244,016,437 of record OY744483.1, on the reverse strand, counting down.
CCTTGTAGCCAAAAACCTTCTAAAATCTTCGATCAATGAAAATCTCTCGCCCGAATGTATACTCTTTTAAACACATACAAAGGCAGGCAATTTTATTTTAAGATAAAGTTCAGTCGCATTTATTTTAAGCTTAGTAAAAAATATAGTCGATACTAGAGGCTCTTATTTATACCAAAGGCTTTGATCATACAACCTAAAGTTGTACAACATAAAGACCTAAATCTCTTACTGTATCTGAATACTCAATGTTTGTACCATTTACAACTATATTGGGGAAAGCAGCCAGAAGAGTCTTCCTTTCATTCAATAATAGTCCATTTTCCCCAGACCACTTCAGAACAGAGCTAATATCTTTATTTAAGGTTTCAATACAAGGGACTCTATTTCCATAATTGTCACTCCATTAGAGTTGTATATTATGTACATCATCAGCGTATAAGTGATAGTTTGACTTAAAAATTACTCTACGTAAACCATTGATAAATACAGATTGAGAACAGACCTTGTAACATTCCATTACCTATACTGAGTCGCTTGGAAATATTTATACCATTAGTGTGTACGTCTTGCGATCTTCCTGTAAGGTACGAAAAAATCAACCGACACGAGGTTGAGTTAACATTAAAATTTGCTTTAAGTTTTCTGATTAAGCGATTATGGTTTAGGCAGTCAAAGGCTTTACTAAAGTCCAGTAAAACAAGCACATATACTTCCCTTTTAATGCTATTGAGAACATGCAGCATGGCGGACTCAGTGCTGTGGTGAGGCCTATACGCAGATTGAAATTTATGTAATAACTTATTTTGATCAAAATGTGAAACAATTTGTCTCTGTAATATCCGTTCAAAAATGTTTGATAAATCTTGTAATATGTTTATAGGACGGTAATCCGTGACATCTTTAGGGTTATTGTTTTAGGAACAGGAATTATTTTTGCAATTTTCCAACACGCCGGAAATTTAGAAGACGCGATTATTGTTGTACATTGTCAAGACCAACGGAGTTAGATTTAATAGTGAACAATGCATGTCTAAACTTCTCTATATCAATATTACTAAATGAGAAGTCACCATCGAAAGAATACGACAATTTAAGGAAGCACAGTCAGTCATCACTATTATTAGTGCTCGTACTATGACAAAAATAGTTATTAGCCCAAAAAGTTTTACTAGGAAGGTTCTGGGGAAACGCTGCATTTAAATAATTTGATTTCGCCTTACTAATCATTCTGGTCACTAAATTCTTAGCCCTTTTGTATCCGTTTTGAAAAAATCGTCTTATATTGTCCCACTGCTTCAAGGCATATTCTAGTTAAGCTATGCGTGCCTTGATATCATTAATTATCCAATGTGGCTTCTGGATTTTAATTTTTAAGAGTTTTTTCAAAGGAATACACCGCGTAAAACAATTTATAATTTGTTGATTAATAAAATACACATTTTATCATCGATGCCATTTTTCGCATAAATTGGATCCCAGTCTGTTGAATCACAGTCCATTAGAGTTCTACCTATATCACAATTACGGTAATCTCTGAATTCAGTAATAAAAGGCGTAGAATTCTCAGGAAAGTCATAAACCCAAAACAACATCATGATCCGACCCAACCGAAATTTGATTGACGAAACGTATGTTAGTAATTACCAAACTTAACAGAGAGGAAGATGCGGTAGCCTTCGAGTAATACGTGGGTTTTTGTTAATAACGCCCAATGAAAAACTGTTCAATTACCATTTAAAATTTCTAGTGGAGGAGATTGAGTTTAGCAAATTATAGTTAAAATCACTATAAGTATCACAAAAATTGTTTAATATTTCTTCTAATTCAATACAGCAATTTTGTTAGGTGGACTGTACACAACACCAACTAATATTTTGGTGAAATTTATTCTACACTCTACTAGTAACATTTCTAACCTAAGGCTGTATAATTTATGCACAATAATTGCGGTTATCGTGGATTTCACAAACATACAAACCCCACCGCTCCTTTTTCCTGTCCTATCCCATCTCAAAAGTTGAAAACCTGGTACATATACACAAGAATCAGGGACACCTTCATGTAGCCAGGTTTCACTAATACAAATTATATCCATATCGACACCATTCAAACACGCTAATAACTCATCAAAATTAGGAACCAAACCATGTATGTTTTACATGACACAACTTTAATCCAGTTTTATTTTTTCAAGAAACCTTCAGCACGGTATTTGAATAAAAATTTTCACCTCTTACTGCTGCCTGCCCAATCAAGTCCAATTTTGTGACATCTAGACTAACCATATTTATACATAAAAAATTGAAATAAAGCTTACTACAAATCGAATTGTCACTAAGTCAATACACATTATGTAGATGGCAGCACAAATTTGGTAAAATCGAACCAAAAATTACCACCTGGGGAAATTTCTAGTTCAAAAATTGTAAGAAAAACAAAGCAAATCCACAAAATATTGGGTTGGGGAAAAAGTTTTGAGAGATTTTTCGTCATTTTTTAATTAAATTTTTCTTTTATTCAAAATGAATTTAATTTAAGTACATATTGGACATTATTATTTATGACTTTTTGCCATTTTTCGGGAAGTTCCATAATTTCATCGATGTAAAACTTCAGTGATTTATCGGCGAGAAACTTGGCCAAGTGATTTTCACAGTCTTTTTTTGAGGCTAACTTTAGACAATCAAGAAATTTTTGCAGATCCAACTCCGGGCTATACGGTGGATGCATCAAAACTCTCCAGCCAAACTCTCTCAATTTTTGCCGGGTCATCAAAGATGGCGTTCTCATGATGCAAAACAACATCCTTTCTATTGATCTATTCTGGCCGGTTTTGTTTTGAATTGATTGCTGCAATCTGGTTAATTGCTGACAGTAGAGATTAGAATTAATCGTTTCACTAGGTTTTAGAATAAGATACGATTCTCATAATGCACCATTCCCTTCCAATCCCACCATACACATAACCTTATGGGGCATCAATCCTGGCTTTGAAGTGGTTTGTGGTGTTCACTTTTCTTTGGCCATGTTCGTTTTTGAAAGACATTCTCGTAGTTTAGCCGTTTTTCATCGTCAGTAATGAATTGCTTCAAAAGATGGATGGATTTCGCTGTGATTCGCTGTTAGAAATTCGATCAATCAAATTTTTTATCGACAATCCATGCGGCACTCAAACATTGAGCTTGACGAAAATCACTTAAAACTGTTTTATGATTTACTTATATTTAATTCCTTAGCAATATCATGGCTGATTATGTACCAGTCTTCTTCGATTTTTTGTTGGAATTCATCTTTTTCAGTGATTCATCAACCAGAGCGAGGTGCATCATTTGCTGTGTTTATACCGCAGCTAAATTAGCAATGCTAAACCGAAATGACGACTACAGCAACGGTATAAACGCGACATATACCTAGCTCAGCCAGCTAAAATAGCATTGCTAAATATCATTGCTATGAAACTGACATTTGTAGCACGGCTAGTTTAGCAGTGGTATAAACGCAGCAATTGCTATGAAACTGACATTTGTAGCACGGCTAGTTTAGCAGTGGTATAAACGCAGCAATTGCCATTTAAATTTCCAGAACGGAAACGATCAAACCATCTTCATGCTCTTGGGCAATGTTTTTGCCTTTTTCTTAGTAAAATTATAAAACATAGCGAACTTTTCTAAATTGAGCGAAAAGATTCTAATTTGTGTTAATGTGGGAATTTTATTGGATCGTCAAAGCGAGGATTTGGGGGCGATAGCCCTCATCCTCTAATGAATAAAACGAATTAAAATAACGTTTTAAAAATTTGTATGTTCGTTAACCAATTTTTAATAATAATATAGATGTCTCATTTCTGCTACGAGAAGTCTTTTGCGGGGTCAAATTCATAATCAAACAGTAACAAGACAACATAATTCTTACATATGCATTTTTGTATAATATTTCAGAAGGTATTCGAGTCGTCCGACTCTTTGAAAACAAATGGTGCCCTTCACATTTATTTTCAATTAAACGAGTTTACGATATTAACCTTTATGATACAAGTTAACATTCAATTTATTCACAATTGATGTGTCACACAATTAATTCCGGTTCCTCAGTTCTTAACCCTTTCAAACGCCATTTAAAATTGGCCTACTTCCCAAAAACAAAATACGTAGCACAACTATGCACTGCTATGATATGGCATTGCTCATAAAACTGTAGTATGAACATAAATACATAAGATAACGATCCCACAAGAGAAATGAGACACAAATTAAACATTACGGTTGGTAGAAGCGATGAAAGTTGATGTACAATATATTGTACAAGGCGTTTGAGAGGGTTAAATTTCCTTTTTCTTCGTTTGTAGTAAATGTGAAACTTGTGCGAACAGTTAAACTGTGTTGGCAATGAACTTGAAAATTTGTATCTTTTTCTTTTAGTGTTACATGTTACGACACACTACACAGTGAACGGTTCTTGAGAGTCGGTATAATATATGATTTCCTCAAGCGTGTAAATCTAAAACAAAAAGTCGAAAAAACTAAGAAAAATAAAAGGAAAATATCCTTCCACAGAAACACATGACAAATTTGGAAAATAGCACACATCGAACAATGATAAAATTAAGATAAGATCGAAACGAAATATTAAGGCGTTTAGTTTTTAGGCTAAGTGGTGTGACTAGACTGAACTTGAAATTATGTAAGTAAGAAAAATGGGGGTTTCGTTCTAAATTTTTGCGTTATTAATGAATTGTAAATAAATGGAAATGAGAGAAAATTTATTTTTTTGGTACACATAAAAAAATGTGATTTGAAATTTAAATTAATAAAAATTTTTCGAGGATTTGGATGATGGTATTTTTTTTACAGATTTGCGAAAAAACGAAATGTGCGGATGGGATGGGAACTGCGGTTGAATTATGGGTATTTGTTTTAGCGGAAGGTTTATGTAAATTTAATATCGATTTGATATTGAAAATGTGAACTGAACTGTATGTATATCCATTTTTATGTGGGATTTTGTGGTATTTTAATTTAAGATAATGGTGTTTGGGTAGTTTAGGAAGTTGTTAGATAAGTTTTTAAGTAGTATCGCGTTATGGGACGTCATCTGAGTGGATAAACACTTTTTGTGTTTAATAAGTCAGAAACCAAACGTTGGAAGATAATAATTGGGAATACCAGGCTTAGCGGCTCACAAATATATTTTTATTCATGAGATTAAAATTGAGATGAAATAAATTTAAACGAAATTGAAGCTCCATTAATTGACTAATTTTACAATTCCAGACCTAATTTATTGGTTTAAATTTGTTATATCTAATGTAAAAAATAATTGAAGTTAGTAATAAATCAAATCGAGAAAGTACAAACTCATAAAAGTTATCTCTGCTTTTTACAAGTTTACACGTTTACACATTATTTTAGTTTTCAGATAATTATGGTAATGTATTACCTTAATAAAGCGCAAACGCACTTAGAAAAAGAAACCTGTTTAGATTTTTCGCAACAATTTCAAAACTTTAGCATTATTTTGCTAACATTTTGCGGAACTTGATTGAATGTATCATACAATACTATTTTTAAATTAAAATATGTAGTAATTATTTGGAAAATGAAATTTTAATTTTATCTGTACTAAACATTTGTATTCTGACAGAAAACGTTTAATTTCAATCTTAAGCTTCTAATTCGATTGTCTCGGTGAATGGTTCCGTTGGTTTTAAGATACAGCAAAAATTTGGAAGTAATGGCAAAAATGCTTGTTTGGCTTTCCTAGAGGTTTAGTAGCTGTATTGAACCAAATTTCGTAACTTTTTCTACTATTTTACTTTGAATTGTGATAAAATTTGTCAAGATTAGGCAGCAATGTCTGGACGGAAGAAACTTTGAATGAAATAAATCAAAATATATAGGAGAATAAACTGAATTTATTTACGGGAGCTTTCATTTTATATAATTTGAAATATGTAAATAACACTGTAAAATTTGTAAAAATCTAATAAAACTGAGTCATTTATTGTTAAATTGAAAGTGTGATGGAAGATGTCTGAAAATTGTTTGTGATTTTTGTTTCTGAATGTCGTACTTTCATATACTTATCACTTAACACTTTCGCTACCACAATGCACCTGCACAACATGAATATGACCAGAGCCTACTGTATAAATAAGAGCCTCCAGTATCGACTGTATTTTTTACTAAGCTTAAAATAAGGTACATACAATTTATTTTGACTATGAAACTATACGGGAAAACGGTTATTTTCATTTACAGATTTAGTTTATTAGAAATGTGAGCTTTTGTTTTATTTTTATATGAAAATATTCATGAAACATGTAATATTATTTGATTGAAAAATTGAGTCTTGAAAATGTTTATTTCTTAGTGAAAATCGTCATGAAAAATAAGGTACTTTTGAAATTTTAAATATTGTTGTTTTTGTAATACACATCATCAACATAACTCGAAATTTATAAACAGTACAATAATCATCTCTTTCATTGCCTTCATTCAAATTTGAATTCGAATATGTTTCTATAGTTATTTTGAATTTGCAAAGCATGCTAGATTATTTTGATGTTTTGTTTTCTTCGCACTCATTGTATTGATTTAATTTATTCTGTTTGGCTCTTTTTGATTTTTTTTAGATTTTGATTGTTGAGCGGAGACGTGTTGTCTTTTTTCTTACCATTGGTTTTAGATGTGGAGATATGATGTCGTCATTAAACAGAATTTTCTCGTTTTAATACACATTGTTGTTGTTGTAGAATGTTTTTTAATTTAATTTCCCTTATTTTCTTTTGATTATTGCTGGAAAATAGGGAAATTTGAGAATCTGTGTTTTAAATGAGTAAGACATTGAGTTGTTTGTTAGCGATTTCATAAAAAAATATTTAACTGGGTTTAACTTTTAATTCATGTTTAATCTTCAATCGGAATCGCATTTTTTCATACAAACACTATGAAAATAAATGAATTTTTAGTGTTTCTATATCCTTTATTTTAAGTTCATTTTTCACATGCCGGCTCTATTCACATCAAGATGGTTCTGATATGACTCTCCTGATACACCGGGACATTACCCATTTTTTTATAGTTTTATTTTAAAGGTTACTTTGAATCCGAGATAATCACACCAGAAACCAATTGTTTGTTAGTGTATCATTAACTTTTTAAGATGGTGAAAGCACAAAAAATTTTACTGACCTACTAAATATATCGAATTTTAAAAAAAAATTCTGGGATGCACTAAACAAGTACATAATGATAAAAAATTAATTTACAAGAGAAATCCAACTCTTAAAATAACGTTTAAATATTATGATGTAAATCGCAGGTATATTCTGGAATGCCCTATCAACTGATGACTTAGATTGCATTTATTTAAAATAACACAGCACAATACCATGCCATATTTCGCATGCCATTGTGCTGTGTTTCTTTTTCCCGATTTTATTGCTTGATGATTCCGATGTTGTAGTCGTAACAATTACTGCATCCATTACCCATTTCAGTAGAGGACCAATTCATATATACACGCACACATTGTTTCTAACAAATAACAGCGTATTATCCGAAATCATTGCTACCGCTTTACTTACTGTTATTTGCATTTTATTGTTAAATTTAATTTTCGAAAACAAAAGCAAGATATGTCAGAGGATGAATCAGACTCGAGGAAGGAAACTCAGAATGAAACTGCAAATTCTGGAAATGATAACGGTGCGAATGCGAATCACGTAAATGTAATTTCATCTAGAGTACCGATTCCAACCTTGCAAAAGGATCAGGTCGAGACTTGGTACCTCCAACTTGACCAATGGTTCGGAAAATATGAAATTTGTTACCGTCGTCGCTTCATTAGATGCACATATAGTCATCCAAATTCATGACGCAGTTAGCAAACCACCCGCTACGAATCAATACGAGAATTAAAAAAAAGCGGTACTCACAGCATAGGCAGACTCTTTACAACAACGATTCCAGAAGCTTGTGTCCGGAATCTAGTTAGGGGATCGTCGTTCAAGCCACCTGTTAAATGAGCTTCGTCACGTGAGTGACACAACGGATGAAAAATTGCTGAATTTTTTTTAAGAAGATCACTTCCCTGGACGTTCACGATTAAACAACCGATAATCGGGTCGGATTTTTTATCGCACTACAATTTACTTGTGGATGTTGCTAATAATAAATTAATTGACAGCTTGACGTCATGTGAGACGCGTGGGGTTTCAACTAATATCGGTAGTTTATCAATAAAAACGTACGATAACAACCACCCGTTTGCGGCCCTGTTACATGAATTTTGTGATATAACACGATTCAAAAGTGAGATCGGTATACCAAATGCGAGTATTACACACCAAATCGAGACAACAGGTCATCCAATCAGTTCAAAGCCGAGACGCCTTTCTCCGGAAAAAATTAAAGCAGCTAGAACCGAATTCGAAGAATTAATGCGCCAAGGAATTTGCAGACCGTCAAATAGCAATTGGTCCTCACCGCTCCACATGGTTTTGAAGAAAGACGGTTCTTTGAAGCTATATGCGGAGACTTCAGGAAGTTTATCCCACATGCCGTCAATCATCAAATAATACTACAGAAAATGATCAAGGGGAATAGAAAAAACGACAGAACACCGCTTATCTGGGATGACATCACTATTTCGGCATCTAACCATTGCAAAGATGACTTGTCAACATCAACCTTATTTTATCATCCATCACCTGATGCACCATTGGCATTATCAGTTGGTGCGTCAGACAATGCAGTAGGGACCGTATTGCATTAAATAGTAAGTCAACAACCTCAACCTCTATTTCTTTTCAAAGAAACTAGATAATACACAACAAAAGTACAGTACGTACGACCGTGAGTTGCTTGCAATTTACTTAGGCATAAAGTATTTCAGGTATATGATTGAGGGTAGACAGTGTCGTATATACACTGACCATAAACCTTTAGTTTTTGCGTTCCGGCAAAAATTAGACAAAGCTGCTCCTAGGCATATTCGACATCTCGATTTCGTGTCACAGTTTTCAACCGACATCCATTATATTTCGGGATCATCAAATATACCAGCAGATTTCCTTTCTCGTATCAATGAGATACTTAAAAAAATCACGATGGATTACAACGAATTAGCGGTGGATCAACAATCGTGCAGCGAACTGGAATTACTATTAAAAAATGGTAATTATATGTACATTAAGTCTGAAAGCAATTACTCTTCCAGGTTCTAGTTCACCGCTGTTTTGTAATATATATAATAATAATATTCGCCCTTATATGACAAGGAAGTTCAGAAGTGAAATAATCGAAAGTCTCCACAATTTTTCACACCCTGGTGTGAGAGGAACTCATTGCAGGGTCCAGGAGAGATACGTTTGGAAAGGGATGTGGAAAGACTGTCAGATATTTGTAAACAACTGTTTGGCGTGTCAGCGATCTAACACCACAAGACATAATAAATCAGAAATACTAACAACCGTGCCGCCTAATCAACGGTTCGATTACATAAATAACGACTTGATGGGTCCACTTCCTCAGTCAGAACAAAATTGTTATTGTCTTACAATATTCGATCGATATACTAGATGGCCGGAAGCAATTCCAATTCCAAACATGACTGCGGAGACCGTTGCTAAAAATTTGATTTCGGGATGGTTTGCAAATTTTGGCATTCCCAAGAGGATTACAACTGATCAGGGTCAACACTTTGAATCACATCTATTTCATGTGTTTTTCAAACCACGAACTACCATCCACAATCAAATGGGTTAGTTGAAAGATGGCACATGACCTTAAAGTCAGCAATTATGTGCCACCAGACATCCAGTTGGTCAAAACTTGTACCGGTAATATTACTTGGATTGAGATCGACATACAAGCCGGACATTAAATCTATACCAGCAAAGATACTTTACGGGCAAACGCTACGGCTGCCGGGACAATTTTTCGAAGACGAAGAGAAAACAATTCATTAATCGGAATTCATCAGCAATTTTCGCGAAACCATGTGTGCCTTGAAGCCAACAAACACATCAAATCATGCCAAAGATGACATTTTTCTTCACAAAGATATTTATCAATGTATCCACGTTTTCGTTAAGTACTCAGTTCGCCCGACTCTTCAACCACCGTATAACGGGTCTTTTGAGGTTTTAAAGCGACATGACAAATACTTTATAATTCAGCTAAATAACCGACAATCGAAAATCTCAATAGATCAGCTGAAGCCGGCATTTTGCACTTTAGACAGTGAAAGCGCTCAGCCATCGGATCAATTAAAACACCAGCAGATGCCAGCGCAATCAGCAGATCAGAATATTATCTCATAACAGTTATAAAACATGTATTTTTTAGCCAAATTTTAAAAAAATTTTATTTTAAAAGGTTTATCAAACCATTACAATTTTTTAATTTTTCGATATTTCGCTTGGCTCACAAGCATTTTCAAGAACTAATTTTGCGGAAAAAATATATAAAAATATAAAAAAATATTAGATTTTGCACACTAATTTACATAATTTACAATTTAATTACTTACATAATTATTTCTAAAGAAGAAATATTACAAAATATTTTAAAATTAACATTAGTAATTAGTACTATATTTTAATTTGGCGATACAATTTATAGTAATAACATATAATCGTTTATATATAAAAATTAAATAAAAAAAGTTTTAAATAAGTATACACATGTAACATTACACAATTATTCTAATAAATTTTATGTTATCGCCTTTAATGTTGTCTTTTATTTAAAATTACTAACCCAATAAATTCTTAAACTTCAAAACCAAAATCACAAATTTGCGCTATTTTATTCCAAAATCTATTACAAAAATTTGTTGTGCAATTATTCCAATTATTTTTAAGTTGTCATTACTTAACCGGGATACAGAAAAATATAAAAAAAATAAAAAAGAACCGTATATTGGAAGAAATAAACAATTTTTTTAATTTTTTTGAGTTGGTATTATATTTATTACTGACCAGTGAAGGCGGATTCAGTGTTGCTTTCTTTCGTTCCTTCATTCCTTCTGATCACTTTTTTTGTCCAATCAAAGGAGCCAGAATAAAAAATAACGTCATTTCTAAGCAATGAAATTGGTTTAAAAAAATTTCAGAAGGAAGGAAGGAACGAAAGAACGCAACACTGAATCCGCCTTGACGAGATCACAATTAGGGAATCCAAATTACTCGAGTTTTAAAGTACCCGGGTAGTCGAGTACTAGTTTTTTCAATACCCGGGTTACCCGGGTACCCGGGTAATAAACAAAAAACATAAATATACATAAAATCTCTAAAAAAAATCATAGAGCATGCTATTGTTACCCTTTCTTTGGATTAATAAGTGGCGCATACTACATTCTGAGCCCTATTTCCCTTCCGTCTTAAAATGGTGTCATATGAATCATTTTTTAATGGCATGTATTAGAATATATAGATTAGATCAATTTTTTTAAAATCGAATCAGGTCAAATATTTGTTACATTTTTGTCGTAACTTAAAATTTTCGGAAATGCCTTACAAATAAAATTTGTAATTATTTTCTGTTGTACTCATGACTACAAGCCAATCAAATTGAATCATTGTACTTGATTAAATTTAGTTGAATCCAACTAATTTTTATTTTACCATGTATTATTAAAAAATGATTTTAAAATCTTTCATGGATACGTGAAGAATTTATGTTCTTGTATATTTAAAATATTAGTCACCATCTACTCGTGATTTTCTAAATTAAATAATAAAACAAACTAAAAATCTGAAAGATAACCAAAAGCCGATAATAAAAGTAATCGAAATTTTAATTAATCTGGAAAATTGATAGAACGCATCAAATTCACATTTATCACTCGACACAAACTAATGTTGTTTTAGATTGATTTGTTACCTCTCTATGGAAAAGTAATCGCAATCTCGGCGTTAATCGTACAAGAAAATCTCATTGATTTTTCATGTTTGTGCATTATCCGCCAAAATATAAGAACCTTGCAAATTGCACATATAAAATCTAAAAAAATCGTTTGCCAAGCAATGTTGAGATTAACTTAATGGCATTTCTAACAAACACAACAACCACAGTAAAGTTTTTAAACTGAAAACGTCAGCCAATTAGCCAAACTGCTATGTAAAAGGGGGCAACTGCCAAACATAATTATGTAAAAGGGGGATAATCTACGGAAAATTTAAATCGTAAAAGTGCCCTCGAGCTAAAATATTTTGCCCTCAGAAATCACTAAAAAAAAAATTCACCCTTTCAAAATTTTCTTTGAATCAAGTTACCCGGGTAGTCGCTCAAATTACCCGGGTAATCGAGTACTCGAAAAAAGACCAAAATATCCGAGTACCCGGGTACTCGATAATCGGTATTGGATACCCTAATCACAATAAAATATTAGATGTATAAACAATAACAGATGATGGCCGAAAAAAATTTTTTATAACAAAATAATAATTTTTCTGTGTTTAAAATTGTGTTCTAGTTACAAATTAATTTTAATAAATGAATTACATACTATTGTTGTTCCTCTTTTTATTTTTGTATAACAAAAGTGTTCTTTTGTATTCCCTACATAAATTGTTTGTGTCAGTGCGAAAATTAATATTGTTTTTATCCAGTGTTATGTGTCCAGATTCTAAAATTAAGCGAGAGCTTTCTTTCTTTTCATGGTATACAATCTTGGTATTGTCGAAATCAAATTCGTGGGTTTCCGTGATTTATTTATTTGTTTATTTATTTATTTACTTATTTGTTTACAAAAAATTTGAATAAAACATCAACCCCATACTTACACAATCTATTTTGAGCTATAGAGGCTCATTTAAAATAGACTGTGCAAGATTAGGTGTGGATTTGCATAAAAATTGTTTTTCTTTAACAAAATGTTCACTCTATAGCCCTTCAAATCTATCCTGTAAAGCGTCAAGTCTGCTGCTTTGATATTTTTTTAATTTGAAGGATGGATGACTTATCGATGTGTTGTATCCACAGCAGAAAACCAGTTATAACCATTCACATACTTGTTGATCTTTGCAATCAACGCCATCATGAGTGTTTCTGTCCGCTGACCCGAAAATCATAATATCGATGTTGGGCTCATTCGGCGAGTTTTAAAACATTCCAAACGGCTCGAGCACGAGGATTATATGCGGTTTATGACTTGTTGCATTTGTATGCTAATGGAATTTAAAATTATAGAAAAATAAATTTAATATAAACATTTTTGTAAGAAAAAATAATTCCGTTCGGCTGACTCGAAAGTCAAAGCCAACATGAGATGCCAGGCTGTTTGTGTGTTATTACATCAAAAATCACTTTTGTGCTTTTGAATACGAGCCTTAAGGCGTTGAGATGTTTGCCCCACATATTTTTTGCCGCATTGATATTTAATTTCATACACCAAATTTGATTGTTGTTGTGTTGGAATTTTATCTTTTAATTTGGTATATGAACTGTATACTTTATTCGGAATTTTACTTCCTAGCTTTAGATCGTCATTGTTATCATTTTTTATTATTTTCGTAATGCACTCAGTGACTTTTGGGACGTACGTTAAGCTACCAAAAATATTTCGCTTTGGAGTACCTGATGTATTATTGTTACTATTGTTAGGAGTGCTGTTATTAATGTTAAGATTTGTTTCTAAGTTAATTTTAGCTTTAGTTATAATTCTATTGATATTTCTAATTGGATAATTATTTTGATAAAGAATCTGTTTTATTTTTAAAATATTTCTTTTCCAGAAAATTTTATCTGAAAGTGAAAGTTCTCTTTTAGCAAATGACAATGCAATATTCCATTTCATATTTTTTGGATGTGAAGACATAAAGTTCAAAAGTTTGTTTGAGCTATTTGCCTTTTTATACCAATCTGTTTTAATTGTAAGATTGTCTCTAATTAAAATTAAATCCAAAAACGGAATCTTATAGTTATTTTCCATTTCAGTGGTAAATTTAATTCTAATGTCATACGACTCAAGCAAGCTTTTGATTTCCTCTATTTTGTTGACTGGAATTGCCATTATAATGTCATCTACATATTTTTTAATAAATGTTGGAGGTCGATCTAATTTTGGTACACATTTTTCGAACATTTTTCGGATTCCCCATTGCTAGACCATATTTTTGAACATAAATTTTGTCATTTGACTTGAAAAAATTATTTTCTTTCACTATGAACCTTAAAAGTTTCATGAACGAGCTTTTGTCCAATTCCGTTGAGTATTTAATTTCTTCCCATCTTAATTTAACAATTTTTAGTGCTCTATCAACAGGTATATTCGTAAATAAGGAAATTACATCAAACGATATTAAAACATCATCCTCTTTTAATGTTATTTCCTTAATATAATTTTTAAATTCATACGAATTTTTTATGTTATATCTACTATTTGATGTTAAGTTATTCAATACTCTTGACATATATTTGGATAAAGCGTAACATGGGGAATTAATAGTGGAAACAATTGGTCTTAATGGTATACCTGTCTTATGAGTTTTAGGTAGCCCGTAAATTCTAGGGATCGTTGGATTTTTAATAATAACTTCCTGATATAATTTATCGCTAATACTTATTTCTTTTAAAATCTTTATCAAATCTTTTTGAACTTTTGTAGTAGGATCATTATCTTTTAATTCATAAGTATGTTGATCATCTAACAATTCTTTTAGTTTTGAATCGTAATCATTTTTATTCATAATTACGGTCTTTTTTGTTTTGTCACTAGATGTCACGATTATATCTTTGTTTAATTTCAAAAATTTATTTAAGTTATTATTTGATTTGGTTAGAAAGTGATCATATGGACTAATAGATTTTGGTTTATTTAAATAACCGTCTATTGTACTTGAAATTTCCCCTCGTTTTTTATTTCTTTTTTCAATATTTGTTTCTTGATTTAAGATATTTTCTACATCAGCTAATAGTGGTAGAAGTGGAAAATTGTTTACTGTTGTAGGTAAGGCAAATTTAGGACCAAATGATAGTAAGGTTTTCACGTCTAGAGGAATTTCTATTTGTGTTAAATTAACTATGTAATCTTCATTAAAAATTATTTCACTAAAATTTAATTGATCTTTTAAATTTACTAAATGATTAAATTTTTTTGCCAATCTATCTTTATGTCTATTAGAAACTACTTTATTGTATTTACACTGACTAATTTTTAAAAAATGAAAATCTTCTGAATTAATATTATTTTTAAGATATTGATCAATACATTTTACCTGATTGATTAAACTGTTGACTGTATTGACGCAAATTTTGATTTTGATATTTAACAATTTTTTTATGACACTTATTCTAATGCTGTTGACTTTCTGGATAATTGATGATGATGCACCTACCTGATGTTGTAAGGTAATGCCTTTAGTTTTGCCCAGAATATAACATAAAAAATTCGTATGAATTTAAAAATTATATTAAGGAAATAACATTAAAAGAGGACGATGTTTTAATATCGTTTGATGTAATTTCCTTATTTACGAATATACCTGTTGATAGAGCTCTAAAAATTGTTAAATTAAGATGGGAAGAAATTAAATACTCAACGGAATTGGACAAAAGCTCGTTCATGAAATTTTTAAGGTTCATAGTGAAAGAAAATAATTTTTTCAAGTCAAATGACAAAATTTATGTTCAAAAATATGGTCTAGCAATGGGGAATCCGAAAAATGTTCGAAAAATGTGTACCAAAATTAGATCGACCTCCAACATTTATTAAAAAATATGTAGATGACATTATAATGGCAATTCCAGTCAACAAAATAGAGGAAATCAAAAGCTTGTTTGAGTCGTATGACATTAGAATTAAATTTACCACTGAAATGGAAAATAACTATAAGATTCCGTTTTTGGATTTAATTTTAATTAGAGACAATCTTACAATTAAAACAGATTGGTATAAAAAGGCAAATAGCTCAAACAAACTTTTGAACTTTATGTCTTCACATCCAAAAAAATATGAAATGGAATATTGCATTGTCATTTGCTAAAAGAGTACTTTCACTTTCAGATAAAATTTTCTGGAAAAGAAATATTTTAAAAATAAAACAGATTCTTTATCAAAATAATTATCCAATTAGAAATATCAATAGAATTATAACTAAAGCTAAAATTAACTTAGAAACAAATCTTAACATTAATAACAGCACTCCTAACAATAGTAACAATAATACATCAGGTACTCCAAAGCGAAATATTTTTGGTAGCTTAACGTACGTCCCAAAAGTCACTGAGTGCATTACGAAAATAATAAAAAATGATAACAATGACGATCTAAAGCTAGGAAGTAAAATTCCGAATAAAGTATACAGTTCATATACCAAATTAAAAGATAAAATTCCAACACAACAACAATCAAATTTGGTGTATGAAATTAAATATCAATGCGGCAAAAAATATGTGGGGCAAACATCTCAACGCCTTAAGGCTCGTATTCAAAAGCACAAAAGTGATTTTTGATGTAATAACACACAAACAGCCTTGGCATCTCACGCAATCACGGAAACCCACGAATTTGATTTCGACAATACCAAGATTGTATACCATGAAAAGAAAGAAAGCTCTCGCTTAATTTTAGAATCTGGACACATAACACTGGATAAAAACAATATTAATTTTCGCACTGACACAAACAATTTATGTAGGGAATACAAAAGAACACTTTTGTTATACAAAAATAAAAAGAGGAACAACAATAGTATGTAATTCATTTATTAAAATTAATTTGTAACTAGAACACAATTTTAAACACAGAAAAATTATTATTTTGTTATAAAAAAAATTTTTCGGCCATCATCTGTTATTGTTTATACATCTAATATTTTATTGTGATTAGGGTATCCAATACCAAAGCCTACTTAATAAATAAAGCCTCCATGATATCGATATTTTTTTCAAAGCTTTTTTTATGGTATCAAAAAATCCAAAAAAAAATGTTTATTTCATAGTTTTTGTATGGAGAGACATGACCTCAGTTTATTCAAAATATATTAATGAAAATTGACTCGGAATTAATTTTATTTTAATTCAATTGCATCTCTAAACTTCCATTTCCACCTGACTTGGAGGATTTTTCCGTGAGCTTTTCCAATTTACGATAATAATGATAACAAAATAAGATATTTTTTATTTGAAAAAGCTTAAAAATAGAGTACATATATGTAAAAAAGAGACAGACTTATAAAGGGAAAGGCATGACATTTACAATACTAAACATAACAAACAATATGGAAACACGGTTAATATACGGAAAATGAAGCAAACCTATAATATAAAGCATTTTATCAGATGCAGTAAATAAAAAGAAAACAAAAAGTATGAAAACAAATATTGTTGATTTAAAATTTTCAAAATATGTATTTAATTGTTTCATATTTATTTGTACATTAAAATATTTTTGTCAAATTGTTATTATTGACGATTTCCAGCCAGGAATAATGAAATAAAATATCTTGTTATGTATCTGAAAAAGCTTAAAAATGAGTAGGTACACAAATATAAAAAAGAGATAAACATATATTATGAAAAATAAAATGGCGCCCGCACGGCATTTACAATAAGAATGGTGAGAAGATGACAAACAAAAAACAACAACAAATTATGAAAATAAAATTTTTATTTAAAATTTTTTTCAATTTATAATTTTAAAATACATAATTAACGATTAGGCATCGTTTTTTGTTGAATTAGTTATGATAACGATTTTCAGTTTTGCGTATTTTATATCTTCAATGTACCTAAATAATGTTGGTTTGGCAACTAAAAATAAAATTAAAAACAAAAACAGCTGTTTAGAGAAATTTTTTTGTACATATTTGAAGAAGATTATACCTATGCGTATTCGATTAAATATTT
This sequence comes from Tipula helvola, assembly GCA_963556165.1. NCBI lineage: Eukaryota > Metazoa > Arthropoda > Insecta > Diptera > Tipulidae > Tipula > Tipula helvola. The sequence goes on along the minus strand of OY744483.1, from coordinate 243,998,582 downwards.
CTTTAAATGTGCCTTGGTAGATAGAGAACAAATACCTTATGCATGCCCATAATTATTTGTTAAACTGCCAAAAATACCAAATATGATCAGATTTTGGACACAAAAGGGCCACTTTTTCTACCAAGGTACAGCTTTTATTTTCTCTAAGAAAAAGAAAACTAAATGTTGTTTTGCACTTTTTTTTCACTTAATTACACCATAAAACACAATAATCTTGAAGATATAAAATACGCAAAACTGGAAATCGTTATCATAACTAATTCAATAAAAACCGATGCCTAATCGTTAATTATGTATTTTAAAATTATAAATTGGAAAAAATTTTAAATAAAAATTTTATTTTCATAATTTGTTGTTGTTTTTTTGTTTGTCATCTTCTCATCATTATTATTGTAAATGCCGTGCGGGCGCCATTTTATTTTTCATAATATGTTTATCTCTTTTTTATATTTGTGTACCTACTCATTTTTAAGCTTTTTCAGATACATAACAAGATATTTTATTTCATTATTCCTGGCTGGAAATCGTCAATAATAACAATTTGACAAAAATATTTTAATGTACAAATAAATATGAAACAATTATATACATACAGTGCTTTTCAAAGTTATAACCGCACCGCTCACAACTGTAGTTCAGAAAAAATAAGAGAGCACTAATGAAAATGACTGACATTAATGATTGTGCTCTTAAATGCTCTCAAAATATACAAAAGAGTAATTGCACTGATAACGGTATTTTTTTGTAAAAATTGAAAATATCATAAAAGTGCGTAAAACAGATGTTTCATTGTTATAACCGCAGTCGTTGAGGTAGGTGAAATTATATTTTTTGTTATATTTTCTTAAATTTTAATAATAGTTATAGAAATTAGAAAGTATTATTAATTATGCCACGTGGTAGTGCTCTTTCCGAGAGGGAAAAAGGTAAAATCGACGCCTTTTGGAGCCAAGGAATATCAAAGCGGGAAATTGCTAGAAAAATTGAAAGATCCGACCGGGTTGTTCGAAATTACTTAGCGGATCGAGAAAATTACGGATCCAGATGATATCCTGGAAGAAAAAGGATACTGCAAGATAGAGATGTGAGGAGAATTTGCAGAACAGCGTCCAACTCAACGATCTTAATTTCTTCGATCAAACAAAAATGTGATCTTTCTGCATCAGTTCCAACGATTTGGCGTGCAATCAAGAACAGCCCTAACATTATGCGTGAGTACATGCAGAAGGCACCACGTCTAGACCCTCAACATAAGGTTGCGCGGCTCGCCTTTGCTCGCGATCGCATTACCCAAGACTGGAACAATGTAAAATGAAAATTAATTGAAATTCGTTATTCACACTCTATAATTTAAAACTTTTTTCATGCATTAGGTGATCCACCCAAGACTGGAACAATGTAAAATGAAAATTAATTGAAATTCGTTATTCACACTCTATAATTTAAAACTTTTTTCATGCATTAGGTGATTTTTTCGGACGAAAAAAAATTCAATCTTGATGGTCCAGATAGCCTAAACGGATACTGGAGAGATCTACGTAAAGAACCGCGCTATTTCTCAAAAAGAAATTTCGGCGGTGGTTCGGTGATGATTTGGGGAGGTTTTAGCAGCCACGGCACTGTTGATCTGGCATTTCCTTCATGCCGGATGAACAGCATCGAGTACCAGGATGTGCTCCAAACAAAGCTATTGCCATACATCCGCCGAATTCCTGAAAATTGCCTTACTTTCCAACAAGATAACGCACCAATTCATGTGAGTGCTTCCACAAAGGCTTGGTTTTTAAACCATAACATTAATTTGATGGATTGGCCAGCTCGTTCTCCGGATGTCAATCCAGTTGAGAACGTTTGGGGTTGGCTCGTCCGAAAAGTCTACGCCAACAGCCGTCAATTTAATAACGTGGAGGAATTAAAAGCTGCCATCAAAAACGCGTGGTCGTTATTAACAAATGAAGCTTTGATGCCATACGTAGAGTCCATGCCAAGACGAATTCTCGCAATTGTAGAAAATAATGGTGGACAAATAAATTATTAATTTTACCGTGATGCTCGTTGTTTCTATTATTTTTTTGAAAAAGTCATGTGCGGTTATAATAATGAAACGTCTGTTTTACGCACTTTTATGATATTTTCATTTTTTACAACAAAAGTACCGTTATCAGTACAATTACGCTTTTGTATATTTTGAGAGCATTTAAGAGGGCAATCATTAATGTCAGTCATTTTCATTAGTGCTCTCTTTTTTTTACTGAACTACAGTTGTGAGCGGTGCGGTTATAACTTTGAAAAGCACTGTATATATTTTGAAAATTTTAAATCAACAATATTTGTTTTCATACTTTTTGTTTTCTTTTTATTTACTGCATCTGATAAAATGCTTCATATTATAGGTTTACTTCATTTTCCGTATATTAACCGTGTTTCCATATTGTTTGTTATGTTTAGTATTGTAAATGTCATGCCTTTCCCTTTATATGTCTGTCTCTTTTTTACATATATGTACTATATTTTTAAGCTTTTTCAAATAAAAAATATCTTATTTTGTTATCATTATTATCGTAAATTGGAAAAGCTCACGGAAAAATCCTCCAAGTCAGGTGGAAACGGAAGTTTAGAGATGCAATTGAGTTAAAATAAAATTAATTCCGAGTCAATTTTCATTAATATATTTTGAATAAACTGAGGTCACGTCTCTCCATACAAAAACTATGAAATAAACATTTTTTTTTGGATTTTTTGATACCATAAAAAAAGCTTCTTTTCATCATGGAGGCTTTATTTATTAAGGCCATGCCCGAATATTGTGATAATATCGTGATAAATAATAATTTGTGACATTTACTTGAGAAATTTTCCCCTTCGCAGACATTTTTTATTTTTCCTGCCCGAATTCAATAATAATTTGTACGTGTTAATTTCCCCGTCTATTTTTTTTTTTTTTTTAATAATAATAATATAAAAACAATAATATTTGTATTGTTATCATAAACTGCAGGCTTTTTGTTCAAAGTGGTCATAATTCTAGACGGCAAATTTTAGGTTTCCTACAAAACTCCGAGGTATGCAAAAATTATTATAAATTATTGAAGTAATATAAAAATGCTTCAAAAATCGGCTACATTAATGTTATTGGTAAATTCAAGCGACTACATTATACTCCGCTATCCCAGAACCCGATTATTGGACAAATGTTATGTTATAATGATGAGGAAATGAAGAAACAGCTAAAGATTTCTGGAGATACGTTTCACGAAATCACGGATTTTTTATCACACGAAACACATGGATGGCAACCTGAGTTAGAACTCATGGCTTTTTAATTGTGGCTTGCCAGTGGAACGAGCCATAGAGTGGTGGGAGCAGTAATGGGAATGCCTAAACAAACAGTAAGAGGAATTGTTCATAAATTATTGAATTTTACCATCGAAAAAATTATGCCCCAAGTGTATTTACAAAAAGTCCTAAGTGTGTTCTACCTCTTGTTTTGCTGATGCTTATTTCAATTTCAAATCACATGTACTACTAAATTATTTCACATGGATCTGTCAAAATGTATCATAGGGAACGACTGTAATAATTTGGATGAGTGTGTTTTATGTCAAAAATTAGTACGTGTGAATATTTAACATGATATTCGGGCACGGTCCTAAGTAGGTTTTGCCAATACCGATTATCGAGTACCCGGGTACTCGGATATTTTGGTCTTTTTTCGAGTACTCGATTACCCGGGTAATTTGAGCGACTACCCGGGTAACTTGATTCAAAGAAAATTTTGAAAGGGTGAATTTTTTTTTTAGTGATTTCTGAGGGCAAAATATTTTAGCTCGAGGGCACTTTTACGATTTAAATTTTCCGTAGATTATCCCCCTTTTACATAATTATGTTTGGCACTTGCCCCCTTTTACATAGCAGTTTGGCTAATTGGCTGACGTTTTCAGTTTAAAAACTTTACTGTGGTTGTTGTGTTTGTTAGAAATGCCATTAAGTTAATCTCAACATTGCTTGGCAAACGATTTTTTTAGATTTTATATGTGCAATTTGCAAGGTTCTTATATTTTGGCGGATAATGCACAAACATGAAAAATCAATGAGATTTTCTTGTACGATTAACGCCGAGATTGCGATTACTTTTCCATAGAGAGGTAACAAATCAATCTAAAACAACATTAGTTTGTGTCGAGTGATAAATGTGAATTTGATGCGTTCTATCAATTTTCCAGATTAATTAAAATTTCGATTACTTTTATTATCGGCTTTTGGTTATCTTTCAGATTTTTAGTTTGTTTTATTATTTAATTTAGAAAATCACGAGTAGATGGTGACTAATATTTTAAATATACAAGAACATAAATTCTTCACGTATCCATGAAAGATTTTAAAATCATTTTTTAATAATACATGGTAAAATAAAAATTAGTTGGATTCAACTAAATTTAATCAAGTACAATGATTCAATTTGATTGGCTTGTAGTCATGAGTACAACAGAAAATAATTACAAATTTTATTTGTAAGGCATTTCCGAAAATTTTAAGTTACGACAAAAATGTAACAAATATTTGACCTGATTCGATTTTAAAAAAATTGATCTAATCTATATATTCTAATACATGCCATTAAAAAATGATTCATATGACACCATTTTAAGACGGAAGGGAAATAGGGCTCAGAATGTAGTATGCGCCACTTATTAATCCAAAGAAAGGGTAACAATAGCATGCTCTATGATTTTTTTTAGAGATTTTATGTATATTTATGTTTTTTGTTTATTACCCGGGTACCCGGGTAACCCGGGTATTGAAAAAACTAGTACTCGACTACCCGGGTACTTTAAAACTCGAGTAATTTGGATTCCCTAATTGTGATCTCGTCACTGGTCAGTAATAAATATAATACCAACTCAAAAAAATTAAAAAAATTGTTTATTTCTTCCAATATACGGTTCTTTTTTATTTTTTTTATATTTTTCTGTATCCCGGTTAAGTAATGACAACTTAAAAATAATTGGAATAATTGCACAACAAATTTTTGTAATAGATTTTGGAATAAAATAGCGCAAATTTGTGATTTTGGTTTTGAAGTTTAAGAATTTATTGGGTTAGTAATTTTAAATAAAAGACAACATTAAAGGCGATAACATAAAATTTATTAGAATAATTGTGTAATGTTACATGTGTATATTTATTTAAAACTTTTTTTATTTAATTTTTATATATAAACGATTATATGTTATTACTATAAATTGTATCGCCAAATTAAAATATAGTACTAATTACTAATGTTAATTTTAAAATATTTTGTAATATTTCTTCTTTAGAAATAATTATGTAAGTAATTAAATTGTAAATTATGTAAATTAGTGTGCAAAATCTAATATTTTTTTATATTTTTATATATTTTTTCCGCAAAATTAGTTCTTGAAAATGCTTGTGAGCCAAGCGAAATATCGAAAAATTAAAAAATTGTAATGGTTTGATAAACCTTTTAAAATAAATTTTTTTTAAAATTTGGCTAAAAAATACATGTTTTATAACTATTATGAGAAAATTTGAAGAATTAGCCGTTCTTATAATAAAAATTTCCTAAAAAATTTTTTGGAGATTGTTCAAAAAAAAAAAAAAAGATCAGAATATTAGGCAAGCTCCGACTCAATTTCAACCTTTTCAAGCAGGCAAATATCAACCAACAGTTTAGCCAGCCATACACTACATGGTCTGGTAGGATCGTCAATCCTAAAGTCAGGTTTGCATAGAAACATCAAATTCAGTACTCTACGCCGCTTCATCAATTAAATTACTTCCTTTCGAATTGTATAATATTTTTTAGTTATATCGAATCTCAGTCTAGCGGTGGAGTACTGTGGGAAATATAATTATTCTATGTCGGTGTTTGTGTAATCATGCAACACTCTATACCTGGGTGCACTGTATGCGATCATTGTTTTTACCGTTGGAATAAACCGGTCAATTGAGAAATGCAAGAATAAAACCTTCTCGTACCAATCCTTATGTAGTCAACTCATAAAGAATATAACGATAATAAGCTTAACAATAAATAGTTATATAATTAATAAAAAACGTTTTTAATATTTATTTAATGTGAAGTGATAGTAAATAACATAGTAACTAAAGGGATTACTATAGGCTTATAGGTAAATAAAGTTTCATATGAAATTTACCGCTGGCGTTGTGAAGAGACTAACATTTGTAAGGCACGTATGAGTACTAAGCTGGAAAATTCAGAACACAAAATATGGAAGGATCCAACGGAGCACTCGCATCAGCCTTTTGATTTCAAATTTGAAAAATATAAAACGAATCATGTCATTAAAATAATGGCTAAAATTTCAATAAATAAGCCATTTCAAATTATTAATGAATCCGTTGCCCTTTGCGACAACAAGAACCGACCAACCTAGAAGGAATTGATATTCATAAAGGGGAAAATTTTATGTTAGCTGAAAAATCTTTCAAAAACCAAAAAATTATTATTTTGGGAACTTTAGAAAACTTGAATTTACTTGGTAATTGAAGAGTTTGGCACATTTGCCATAGTACCATCTACATAATAATGCGGCAACTTTTTACCATTCACTGTAAAGTGGATGGTGGGATGATTGTTCCAATGGTATATGTATTGCTTAATGTCTAGCAAAAATAAACAGTGTAATACTGAAATATTTTATGAAATATGCCAAATTGCATGCGATAATGATATAAATTTGACACCAGAATACATAATCTCAGATTTTGAAAATTCGAGCGTGAATACTGCAAAAGTTTTCTTCCCAACCACCTATTTCAAAGGATGTTTTTTCCACTTCGGCTAAATAATATAACGAAAAATGCAGGCAGAAGGATTGGCAACAAAATATGGCAAAGAAGCAGGATTTAGTATTCAAATGCGAATGCTTAAATTTTTGGCATACTTGGATGAGGACAAAATCCCGGAATATTACGAGGGATTAAAAAACTCATTGTTGACTAAATGCCACAAAATTTCCGAATGGTTTGAGAAAAATTATGTGTATGGTAAAATACGAAACCACACTAATCAAAGACAACTAAAAGAAAGTTGTATTCCTTATCCGCCACAGTCTTGGTCTATATTCGACTTTATAAATGAACAACATCCAAAAGCTTAGAATAGTGTGGAGAGTTGGCATGGAAGGCTTAAAATCCTCGTAGGAAAGCTACATGTGAATTGAAATTTTAGGCAAAGAACAAATTTATTTAAAATGGAAACTGCAGAGGATTCAAATTGGAGCAAAAATAAAAATTAAAAATGTTTATATTGAACGTGACATTTAGAGTTTTATTATCTACATAAAATTTACAAAACTCTTATCGATCAATTTACATAGATTAATTTAAGGTATATTTTATGTCTAACTATCTTTTCTTTTATGCCAAATTTTACCTTGGAGTCCGCTTTTTGTCTTGTTTTACGTCAAAAACTGCAAAGAGGAATGATTACCACCATATTCGAGGAGACCCACAGAAACGAAAACAGTCCGAATTTTTCCTATGTGTGTTTCCTAATTTCTTAAGGAAATGTGGCGTCGTCACCTTTTTATAATTCAAGATGTGGGAAGCCTAAAATTTGCATCCCAGAAAATAGGATACTCTTTTTATGCTATTTCCATCAACAAAATTATTCCTGTGTTTTTAAATAAATTTTGTTTTAGGCATTTTGGTATTTCAAGGAAATCCTATCAGTGTAGTTTCTTTAAAAAACTAAACCGTACATGTTTTGAGTAAAGACGTCTCCCAATAATTCGTGGTATTTTTAATTATTTGGAAGAAACATTCTTTAATATTTAACGAAAATAATTTTTTAAGAATATCTGTGCTTGAGTTAAATCAGTTGTCTCATCATTTTTTCAAGTAGTGTGAGGATGAATACCGATTTTTTTTTTTTTTTTTTTTTTTTTAAATGCTGCCAATGGCTTTATTCTTGAATCTTTCTACATAAGAAACTAACAAGAAGTAATCAAATCTTAAGCTAAAATTATTAGATATTTTAAGTCTTAACCAATGTTAATACTTATTGTTGGTGCTCACAATTTAATTAATTTAGATTATACTTATACATACATACTTATGTATAACATCAACATTTAATAAATTTACAGGTTCACAGGTTCATCAGTCCGAGTGGATCTGTTCTTTTCAGTCGCCTAAATCGTGGCTGTTTTAATATATCCCTGGCCAATTCGTTGGGATGCGCTTCTAGTTTTGAATAATATTTAGAACTGAATTCTTTAATTGTTTCTTTAATGGTTTTAATCCCAAGGTCATCATGTATATTACTATTTCGAATGTACCACGGAGCATTAGTAATACTTCGAAGTATTTTCGCTTGTGTTCGTTGCAGGAGCTCTCTGTTTGAAGCGCTGGTGGATCCCCATAACTGAATACCATATGTCCATATGGGTTTGATTATCGCTTTGTACAGTAAAACTTTATTGGCTAATGACAACTGAGATTTCCTTCCCATCAGCCAATACATTTTGGAAAATGTCATTTTTATTTGGTTGCGCTTAGTTTCAATATGGGTTTTCCACGTTAACCTTCTATCCAGGTGCAAACCTAAGTATTTGACCTTCGTTTGTTGAGGAATATTTTTATTGTTTAATTTCACTGGTGGGCAGGTGCGTTTGTTCAGCGTGAATGTGATGTGAGTTGATTTGTTTTCGTTCACTTTTATTCGCCATGTCTTTAGCCAGTCCGCGATTTTGTTTAAATGATTCTGTAACTCCTTTGAGGCAATTTCGGGATTATTGTGTGACACCAGGATGGCCGTATCATCGGCAAATGTTGATATTGTTGCTTTGTTGGTTACAGGTAAATCGGCTGTGTACAACAAGTATAATATTGGCCCTAGAACGCTGCCTTGCGGGACACCTGCATTAATATCATTTAAGCAAGTAGTTGCGCCATTTTGTTTGACCATGTATTGCCTTTGAATAAGGTAGTTTCCCAAAATTGAGTGAAATTTCTTCGGTAGAAGCTCTTTAATTTTGTATATTAGCCCATCGTGCCAAACTTTATCAAATGCTTGTGCTATATCCAAGAAAGCAGCAGAACAATATTTCTTTTCCTCGAAGGTGATTTTGATTGCGTTTACAATTCTGTGAATTTGCTCTGTGGTACCATGTTGGTTTCGGAACCCAAATTGATGGTCTGGTATAACGCGCCGTTCTTCCAATATTGGTTTCAATTTTGTTAGTAACATTTTTTCAAATAGCTTTGATATTGTGGGTAGCATGCTTATTGGGCGATATGATGAGATCTGCGTTTCATTTTTTCCAGGCTTATGTATCATTGTGATCAAAGATATTTTCCATTTTTGAGGAATATAACTGGTTCGCATGATCGCGTTGAATATGAATGTTATTAGTTTTATGCATTTGTCTGGCAATTCTCTTATCATTTTTCCAGTAATGAGATCATGTCCTGGTGCCTTTTTCGGGCTTATGCAATTTTTAATTGTATTCTTAACTTTCTTCCAATTATACTTTATAGGTTTGTAGGATAAACCATCATCCATTTGCTGGGGTAGCACGAAATTATTATCTTCTTCGTGTGGTGTGAATACTGTTGTTAGATGATCAGCAAAAGCATTGGCTTTTTCTTCATCACTTCTCGCCCAATTTCCAGTTGGTAGTCTAATCGGTGGATTCGAATTTGTTGGCCTTTTTAATTTTTTTGTTGCCTTCCACAAAGAGTAATCTGTCCTCTCGGTTGCCGAGAGATCACTTAAATAGTTCTGGACGCTCTGGTTTTCTTCTTCCCGCAAAGCAAATCTTAAGGCCTTGATAGCTCGATTTAATTTCCATTTCAATAACGGTGATTTTGTTTGCTGCCATAGCCGGCGAATTTTCCGTTTTTCCTGGATTAGTTCCTGTATATTATGTGACAGCTTATTAACTTTTTCGGAACTACTTATGACAGGTGTAGCCCTTTCAGCTGATAATGCCATGATGTCTTTTAAATTTTCAGCCGCCGCATCAATATCAGCTGGTGTGGTCAGAGGAATATTAAGTAGGCAATTTTGTTCGACTAGCCTCCTATATTGATCCCAATTAGTTTGCTTGTTTGTAAGACGGTTGGGTGTTTCGTTCCTTAAGACATCGGTACTCACTGTTACTATTACCGGTGAGTGATCAGAAGACAGATCATAACAATCGGTGGCCTTAGCATATGTACGTGGAATGCCCTTAGTTACACAAAAGTCGATTAAATCAGGAATTTTCTTTTTATCCGTCGGCCAGTAAGTTGGATTACCGGCAGATAAATAATCCAGGGACTGTTCCTCTATAGCTTGATAAAGTTGTTTGCCTTTCGGCGATGTTAATCTGGAGCCCCAATGAGTATGTTTGGCGTTGTAATCACCTCCCGCAAGAAATTTATTACCCAGCTGGCTAAAATAATCCAAGAACTGGAGTTTTTTTATAGCATGTTTTGGAGGACAGTACACTGCCGATATGACACAGTTTCCAGACCACTCCTGAAGACAGATGCTCGTTGATTGTATATGTTCTTTCTCATATTTCGTCAGCTCATAGTGCTTTAATCTTCTTTTAATCAATACAGCTGTGCCTCCATGTGCTTTCCCATCTGGGTGCTTGGTGTCATAAATAGAGTACCCATTAATTTTGAAATAGCTATTTTTGGTGAAGCGTGTTTCGGATATTAACATTATGTCAATATTGTGCTCAGTGAGGAATGCTTGAACCTCCGCTTTATGTTGTGCTAGGCCGTTTGCATTCCATATAGCTATTTTGATGATGGTCATTTTTGACTTTTTACGACTATCTGCATCAGCGTGTTCATATTCTGCATCATTAGATCCATGGTTCTCTCCATCATCGCCATGAGGCTTTGCATCATATTAGTCAATTTGTTTAGAGCTTTTGAGATGTTTCCCTCTTCACTTGCTTGCACTTTAGCGGCCGTACCTTTAAGAACACTTGCGTATGAAACCCCTTGGTGCACACTACCGTTGACAGTTGCGTACTGATTTCCATTTTGAGCGTTTGGATTTACAATTTCTGGGCGTGCTTGTTTTTTAGCTGAAGAATGGAGATTAAGCATTCGTTGTTCAGCTCGCTGCTTTGGATTGATTCTTCTTTTCAATTCAAGATAAATTGGGCACCCTCTATAATTAGCTGTGTGATTTCCATTGCAGTTGCTGCATTTTCTCACTGATGCTTCTGTTTTGGCTTTATTGCAAATCTTTGCGTTATGGAGTTCACCACATATAACACAAACATCGTTCAAAGTGCAATATGCTCTAGTGTGTCCATATTCTTGGCACTTAACACACTGTACCGGCCCATTTCTTTTCCTGGGTTCTTCGATGGTAACCCTTCTGTGCAGTAGATATTTTAGGTCATATATTGCATGTTTGCCTTTGACCTTTTTATTATCTGGTTCTAATTCCAGGCGGAACAATGGCTGCGGCGCCTTCTCCCGATTAATAATATTGGTAATAGATTTACATTGGAAACCTTTCTCAGCGAGAGCAGCTTGAATTTCGTTTGCATCTACGTAGCTCTCTATTCCTTTCAATACTACAACTAATCCTTTTTGACTCTTTAGTTGGTACGTGTAGTAATGTTTACCAACTTGATCAAAATGCTTGATTAACGCTCTGTAAGCATCAATATTGAGCGGTTGAATTTTTGTTTCTTTTATATCTCCTCTTTTGATAACGGAAATATAAAATGCACCTTCCGTAATAAACTCGATGGTTTTTGCAAGTTCTCTATTTGATTCTTCCCTCAAATAGATTGGTGGCGGCTTCTCAATTTTTGGAGTTTTTTCAGGCGGCGGATCTTCAACAACCAAGCAAGAATACCTATTGCCATGTGTTAATTCAACGGAAGCTAACTTAGTGAATTTGTTCGCGCTTGTACTGGCCGCTGATCTAGGGCTTCTCCTTCGCTTTGATCGGACAGTAATATACCGGTCAATTCCCGTTTGCACTAAACACTGACCTACATCACTGTTCATTTTTTTTTCATTTGTTGTCAATGCACTTCCATTGTTTATATTATCGTCAATATTTGTCGACGATGCACTTTTATTTTCTTTATGGTTCAACACACCAAAGTTATTTAAATTAATTTCAAGTTCATTTTGATTTAAATTGCCTGGTAAAGCAATTTTTTGAGCATTTAAAATTTGTTGTCGCTTTGGACTATGCTGCACATTTCCAATTTTATTAATAATTGAGGTCGTGACGTTCGGTGGCAAATCGCTTGCGGACATCTCTGTCTGCTGATTTAACCCAGCCTTTTTTACTTGAGGCGGAGAATTGAACATCACGATTTCACTGACTTTTCACATCACAAAATTTTTTTTAAAAATAAAAAAAAAAAATTTAAAACTGCTGATTCAACTTTTCACACAAGTAATAAGTAAATTATTTTAAATGTTTACTCGGTGGTAGTAAAATTGCAACTGAATACCGATTTGGATAAGAAATTTTATCGTAAACTGTTTAAAAAGTTTACTGCATTAAAGAGTAAAACACTTAAAAGAATGATCAACGATAAAGATCAAATCTACTACCAATTTAGTTTGTTTTGCTTATTGAGTCATTCGTTTTTATTCTAACCGAAAACTAAAATCAGTCGCATTCTTACCCTTCATCCTTTTAATTTAATAAAACTGACTAGAAAATGAAATTAGGTTGGATACCAATACCGCAATGGTATCCAACCTAATTTCGTTCTATTTATTTTATTTCATTTGCTTAACCCAAATTTTCTATAACCCAATTCTCATAAAAACAGTATCCTTTTCACATTTTCGTTTGTTTTTATATTTTATGAGGATCAAAATCAATTATACGCATTTAATTGAATTGATAAGAATATTATTGGTCTACACCGAAAATACAAGCGTAACCGCAACACCAAAAATACTAAATACAAGCTAATCAACAACCCATTCGAATAATCGAAATAAAAATGGCTTTGTTGTTGTTATACAGAAAATACAACCAAAATTTTCTTATTGTAATTACCACCCGCCTCAAACTATACTCATACATATTGTTTATCCGCTACACATGTTACGTTCGGAAATCAAAAGGAAATAAACGAACGGAAAGGAATGAAAAACTTTTTTTTTGATTTTGTGCTTTTTGTATTATTATTTACTGACAATAGCTCAACAATAACAGTGGTACGACAAAGATGAGTATTGTCTGCATAATGTAAATGGGTCTAGTATACTTATCTATATTTTATCTACATTTCATCTTACACATATATACGTAGACGTACATACAAATAAAAAAGCAAAATCATGTTTAATAAATTAACTTCTTGCTTCTTTTATACAGAGACTTGTGCCGGTATTCAAGTAGAGTTTTTTTTGGCGTGTCTTTATGTGTGGGTGATATACCAATTTTCGGAATTGTACTCGCACAATCAAAAAACAAAAGTAATTTTATTAAAATTTTCTTTTTTGGAAAATAAATTGGAAAATGGTTGCTGTCAAGTTAACCATTGTTATTTAATACAATTGTTTTGTTGTTTTATTGTTGTTTCCAGCTAATTAAGTGTTAAATTTTTTGATTGGGGAGGTATCCTATCTATCGAATGGTGCAAATTAATCAAAATGCGATAAATTTGATGAGATTTTTTTTTTTTAAATCATTAGTTAATTAGTACAGAATCCTTATTAGAATCAAAATTTGTTAATTAAATTATGGTGTAATTGGTTGTAACGTTTACGTTTTGCGTATCAAAGATTTCGTTCCAATTTTGCACCCTAAATGTTGAATCGTTCTTAAAGAAGAGCGGATAATCACAATTCAAGATAATTGGTGTGATGCACCATAGGGAGTCTGTTTATTGTTAGCTGAATTTATATGGTCATAGAACATATTGTATTGAACAAATTGTAAGAAATCAGTTTATATCTTTTGAGAGAAAGAAATGAACTTTTTACATGAAACAGCTGGATTTAAAAATCCAAATCAATTTATAATGGAAAATCGATCAGAATCAAGCTAACACTTTAATTTTATAATAATTGGTTATTGTGTTACAGCATACGTTATACGAGTATATGGCAATAAAAGTTTTTATTGAATTCTTACCATCCAGTAATTCTATAGATTAGTAAAAGTTTTGTATTAAATCATGTATTGTACTGTTTTTGCAGAATAATGACTTTTGTTATAATAATTGGTAAAATTGTGTTTAACATGAAGCCAATTTCTCCCAATGAATGATTCAAATTTTATTTATTTAGAATTTTACAAAATGTACAATTTGTACAAGTAGACAACTTTGCTGTTATTTTAGTATTATTTTAATTGAATTCCGCAACTGATATGAAAAGAAAATCGTAGTGAAATTTCAATATTAGACAAAAATGTCGTTTTTGATTCACCAAAATCAATCTGTGACGCAATCTTTTCTGCTGTCAAGTTGTTGTGATTTTTTTGCTTTCAAGTTGTTCGATATCAACTAGTATTTTTATTTTGTTGATATTCTCAACCAAAACCAACAGAAATGTAGATATGTACAAGCCGTAGTAAAGCAACACCAATCAAATTATTTAGGACGTTATCGCAATTGTAAAATTTATAAATATCTAGCATTGAAACAAATGTGTTTGGCGAAAAAGTAGCCAAAGTGGAAAGAGAAGAGAAACAAAAAATTCTTGAAAAGATTTCATATCCTTAAAATTTTGTTGAATGAGACGGTTTGGCTGCAGCCAGAGTGCGCGCGATAAACGAAGCGAGGCGAGAAGCGATTGCGTGCGACAAAATTGCACTTGTGTATTTAAATAGAACTGTCCGTAGTTACAGCGATATGAGGTGCGAGTGAATGCGTTTGAATGCGAGAAGCGATAAAACTGAACATGTTGAGTTTTATCGCTCGTGCTCGCGCGACGTTATAGAGTTAGCGATGAACGCTCGAACGAGAAAGACGTGGCTCTGTCTTTCTGCGTAAATTAAATTTTATTTTAGATTACAATTTCAGTGAAACAAAAGTGTGTCTGTGTGTGTGTGTGTGATTAATAATTAAATGAATAATTAATTAATTAATAAAATTGTAAAGTTGATTTTAGTTTTAGTTGTATGATGTAGGTAATTGCATTTTTGTATAAAATGGTGAAAAAGTGTAATGCTAAGAATTAATAATAAATAAAATTCTGATTATGTATCACAAAGTGGTGAAAAAATATCGGTCAAAATGTGAATAACGGTCCGATATCCATTTGCAGGTAAATTGACAACTAATCCATTTGAATAACAGTTATTATTTGTTCTTGAATTTTGAAGTTGTGCTGTAGTTGCGCTGTATGTAATGGTTTTACATTATTTTCAATCGGGATCTTTCTTGTTTAATTTATTGTTACGCGATTTATTCATTATATACATACATGCTATGCATATACTTAATAGGTTTTATAATAAGAGAATGTAGTAGTTGCATGTATCCGTTGATTGAATATATTATAGACAGTATCACTGCGGAATACAACAACAACTTAAATTGTTTGTTTCATCTTTCACATGGCCAACGAAGAGCAAATCAATTTTGGTTTTGGTTTAAGAAGAACAAAGCCAGATTTCAATAAACAATGCAGCTAGAAAGGAATAAAAACAAGTTTTGGTTTGTTTGGTTTTTATTATACTAACACTAAACCATAAAACATCATGCTTTATAAAAAAATCAAATGTTTTACTCTTTCTTTCATAAGCAATAAAGAAAAATATATTTTAGTTTGAAGTTTCAAAGTTCAAACATATTAAAAAATAAAATATTAACACGTTGAAGCTCAATTTACAATAGTCTGTTGTATAATATTTCACTAATATCCATATCCTAAGAAAAATGTATAAACCAATGCTTCAAGATGTTTAAAGCAAACGAAAAGTAAAAACAATTGTATCACTGTCTTGATTTGTTGTTTTTATTCGTTTTTTTTCAGTAGCCTCCTTTTTATTGTAGTCAGTTGTTTTTTGATGTGAAAACATCTTTAGCGGGGGTAAGTCAAAAATTTCATGTAAAAAAAGGAACGGAAAATCCGGTACGACTGAAATTGCAAATTATACAAGAAAAACGAACACGAAATGCACCGAACTTGCATACGATATAATTCGAATTGCAATTTCCGTCAGATTAAAATGAAAACACACAAAAAGTATGCATGTGTAGTACAAGTGATTAAAAAAATCTGAAATGGAAGTACGTTAAACAAAGACAAATGCACCCATACTTTAAATATTAAATATTATACATCTTAGCGAGCTGTCAATAAGGCACTTATACATTGATACATAATAAAATAATAATTTAGAAATTGTTTAATCGGTATGCTATGTTTATTGTTTAGTATTGCTCATGCTGTTGCTGAGTTTGGTTATGTGGGGGATATAGAAAACAAAAACTATAATAATGGTAACCAGATTCGAATGCCATTTTCTAAAGATACGCGCAAGGAAGAAGCCGCAGGGAGACATGCTACCGTCTTTCCAGCTGCTATGATATTACAGTCAAAATAGCGCCTTTTAGTTTAAATCAATCAAATCAGCGATGCCATTTTGCTTTGTTCATATAGATTGCCGTAACCATTTTCAAAAGTCTAAATATGGAATCTTCAACAATTGCTGTGTACAAGTAATGATGAATTTTAAAGCGTTTAGGGCAGGTTTAGATGATTAACTTAACGAAACTGTACTTTGCTCAAGCTCACGAAGACATGGCTAGACTGAAATATACTCGGTTATAAATTTCAATTTTCAATTAAACAATTAATGTCGGTAAGATTCGTCTTCCAAGTCCAGAATAGAATAACTTATTGACTTTTTAAACCAAAATTGTAGTGTAATTTAAATACTGAGCGAACAGCAGCCGTCTATCTGCATTGGCTTCTCAGGCCCATTGAAGAGACTTGAAATGATTCAATAGTTATAGGTTTTCACATAATTCTTTTGCGAGTTGAGCGTGAACTCGCCCGTTGTTTTTTTTATTAAACGTGAGAGTAACATTTTCCAATATAATTAAATTGTGGAACGAGATTCCATTGTTAATCAAAAAAGCATAACCAAATGTGGAACGTCTCGTATCAATATCACGGGCGTGATCTTAATCTGTATAATCTTTTAATTCAACTGATGAACCACCATATTCAATACTAAAATCATTCGTTCTTGACAGATATCGAATGATACGGTTCACGGCGTTGACATGAGCTGCATTGGGACTGCTCCCACTTCATATGAAATATCAGGTATTGATACAATCGCTGCATACATTAATGAATCAACTGCTTATCTGTATATGGAAAAGGTTCATTTTCGTCTTCTTCTTGAGATTTACGTAATACCACATTAATGTCGGCTGGAGTCGATTCCTTCTTACAATTTCTCATTTCAAACTTGCTGATCAGTTTTTCAATATAATATCCTTTTGATTGATGATTGTGTTATGTGTAAAAATGGTGTAAAGTGGATCCGGCGTATCCGGAAATCTTGCTAAGGCTTGGCCGCACACCTATATCAATAAATAAATTAAATTTTTTAGAGATATTAATCATGATGATGAATTTAATTAATTACACTATAGAAATTTAACAACTAAACCATGAGGATCTCAAAGCTTTAATAATATTTAGTTTATTTTTACTTTTCCCACTATAACGAAGTTAATTTGGATAAGTATTGTAATCGCGAAAAAAATTTTGTTCCAGACTTTCACATTTCTCGACGAATTAGGTTACCAGGACCCCGAAACACCGATCAGAAAAATGTCGTGTCCGTCCTTCCGTCCGTCCGTCCGTCCTTCCAGTCGCACATTTTTATTATTTTTGTTTTGCCTCCCATTCTCACAAATATTGATAGTTTTGGTCGAAATTTTGTACAAAGATAGATTTTAGTAATAAGCAGTTTGTGTTAACTTTAAGGTCCATTCGAGTGTAGAATAGAGTGGGTTGCAGTGGAAGAGAAAACTGCCAAACAGATTTTCTCAAAAACGAGACCGACGATTTTTTTGGTATGTTGATGATAAATTTGACAATTCATCATCTACTTGTTCACTAAATTTGAAGTCGATTGAAGCATTGCGTGGGGGTCATTTTAACAAAAAGGAGTTGTAGCGACTCACTCATTATTCATTTATTCACAAGAAATATTCAACTCATTAATCACTCACTTACAATATATTCAAACACTCGTTCATACATTTAACATTTCACTCATCGCTACAGATCAGTTCGCACGCGAACTTAACACAACACAAAAGGACGCATCTATTTTTACCAACAAACAACACAACTCATAATTCATTTTACATTTTTACACTGCAGTGCATCAAACAAAATATATTCATTTTGCTTCTCCTCTTCTGTGTATTCATCCGCTTCAAAAATAATATTCGCTCGGTTACCGAATATATATTTTTTTACTCGTTCTAGTCGCGCTACTATATTCATCGTATATAACATATTTGCTATCAGTGTTACCACTTGGAAACTTGAAATTAGTACCAAATTTGATACATTTTTTTGAAAATATGTACCAACTTGGTACATTCTACTATTTGCCAGTATTAAAAAAAAAATCATAAGAAAGCAAAAATATAAAATCATTTTAAGGTTTTTATTTGCAAAAATCACAATTATTTTCGTAGTACATATCACAAATATAATCAGTTTTGATTCATCAGTTGAAACATACAACAAATGAAACTTAATATGGCTCAAAAGCAGCGTCTTTAAATTTAAATTTCGCAGTAAAATTTCCCAAATCTTCTTCCGGTATATATCTGTATTGATATTTTCTTTAACTAATGTTCTAGTAAACATCACATTACTAATTGTATTATTGTCAAAATGATTTATTTTCTTATTTTTTATTAAATTTAATGTGAAAGCCCTTTCCGCTGCTGCACTGCTGCGGCAACGGCAGCAGTGTTAGGATGTAATCGGCTAATTCTGTACCAATTAGGAAATTCTAAATTATTTTTTAAATTTTTAACTTTGATCCAATTTTGAACAGCGTCATCAGAATTCATGTGTGTCAACAAATTTTTATTTCCAATTAAGCTTCGCCACTATTCATTTAGTGTTTCAATTGAGACATCCGTTCTTTTTTTTAAAGGATAATTGTTTAACAAAGGTCGAATTGTTGGCATAGTTCCGGCTACAATTTCAGCTACATTTCAAAATTTTAGAATTTTCAATTTGCTGTCATTAAGTTGAAAACGTTTTTTTATTTGGCAGCCAAGCTCCATATAAAAAGAAATAATATCGTTTTTAACGGTTGCGATTTTAAATTTGTTTTCTTCTAAAAATGTTTCCTCAAATGAAAAAAAAACATTGAGATAATTGGGAGATGTTTGTTAGTATCTCTAACATCAACTTTTAGACCAATGTTGTCCAAAACAATCAAATTTTTTAAAATTTCCAAATAAACGCGTTTGATTGTTTGGTAAACGTTTTGCATTTCGGCTTTTTCAAACTGAAAAATTTTGTTAACATCGTTCACAATTTTTAAAATAAATGATAAAAATAGCAATTATGATTTAAATTCGCCGTTCGGAAGGAATTCGAGGATATCGTGGGCAGAATCAGTTTTATCCTTTACTTTGAAGCAATATAAAATTAAATAATGCTTTAAGGCCTTCCATTACTCTAAAATTCTGAAAACCACCGCCTCAAGTGAAAGCCAACGAGTTTTGCAAAATTTTAAAATTTTGTGATTTTGAATATTGAAATTCGCTTAAAACGCAGAATTTTCGTTTAGCCGTTTGGGACTATGTGTGAAAAGTGATTATAAACGTTTCTAATGTTTCTTTCGATAGCCTTGGGAAAATGTTTTAAGGCGGCGTTTACGCAAAGAGAAATGGAGTGGCATGTACCGCCCAAAAAGTAAACATCTTTTTGAACTTCTTTAATTTTCGCATTTACACCGTTAAAATTACCTGCCATAACTGACGCGTTATCACTAGCGAAGCCTATTAAATTTTCAAAATTTATATTAAATTTATGAAAATGTACTTTCAATAAATTAAAAATTTCTGTCGCGGTAGACTCTTTTAATTTTATCAAGCCGAAAAAATTATCAATAATTTTTTGAGATGTTGGATCGAAATATCTGCAAATTATTGCCAGGCATTTTTCTGTAGTTAGATCGGCAGTTTCATCTATAATAAGTGAAAATTTTTGTTGTCGAAGAATTTTGCTGATTTTTTCTGCGGCATACGGCCCAATTATTGTGTTTACGTATTCTGTGGATTTCGTGCGACCACATTTTATTTGTTGCGCTTTTATTGAACTGCACGAAACAGTTTGGATCAATTTTGGTAGTGAATACATAAGTTTATATGGTAAACTGTGCTAAAAAAACGAGCTTCTTCTTGTATATGTAATTAAATTACACAAATTAAGTAGAAGTATTCAAAGAAATGTACCAAAGTTAAAAGGTACGTACCGAAACTCTTGGGGCGGCAAAATGTACCAAATTTGATACAATTGTATCAAAGTGGTAACACTGTATTGCTATATACATATAACGCAAACAAAACTCATCTTGTCATTTACAACTCGGTGCCATATTTTTTAAATTCTTTATTTTGAAAACTAAAATTAAACCGAATTTAGTTAGCGGCATCTGAATTTAAAATAATAAAAATAAATACTATATATTTTGCCTCGCGTTAAAATTAATCTAGTGAAGTGGTGAAAAATATTAATATCGCTAAATATTGTGAACACAAAATAAAAGTGAAATAGAAAACATACGCGTCCTGTGCGCGTCATAAATAAAAAAAAACTTTTATTTGATTATAATTATATAACGCCAGATTTCAAGACGTTATAGAGTAATAAAATTTGTTCATCTGTTTACCGACGTAATGTCAAGCTTTCCGAAGAAATATTATTCTACAGTTAATACACCTTGCAAATTCCAACAATTGTTCCCTAGGTGGCTTTAAGACAAAATGAATAGATTGCCGTGTAATATGGAATTGAAATTTCTAAATTTACCTAAATACTTTGCTGGTGGCAAGTAATATCACCAACATTTAAAAATAATTATATCTAGTGAGCTTTTAAATATAGCAAGATATTCCCGTTTCTACGACATTTGCTGCGTTTATACCGCAGCTAAATTAGCAATGCTAAACCGAAATGACAACTATAGCAACGGTATAAACGCGACATATACCTAGCTCAGCCAACTAAAATAGCATTGCTAAATATCATTGCTATGAAACTGACATTTGTAGCTCGGCTAGTTTAGCAGTGGTATAAACGCAGCAATTGACATTTCTGACATTGACATTTCTGTGACGTTTTATTGACATTTTATGACATTTTAATGATGGAAATATCAACGGCATGTTGATCGATGCATTATTTGTGATTTTGTGAATAAAATCGCCTTTAAAGGTATTATTTCTGGATAATAAATTCTCTTTGTATTCAACGTCGTATATGCAACTCCTAATAGCAAATTACTATGGGAGGCTTTAAAATAATATCGCGCCACTAGGGTGGCGTAGGTTTAGGAGATCGGTGAGATATATAACATGAAATGCTATATGACAAGGAGGTGGGATTCGGTAACCAATGATAATTAACGTTAATTCTGATTTTGTATTGTTGTGTTTTATTATTTTGTATTTGTTCAAGCTGATCCCAATTGAAGATTCCAACCTAAAAAATAGAACAAAAAAAACAAACACAAAGAATCAAGCCAAAACAAATACTTCAGAGAAATACTTATCTGATGGTACAGCGGATCGAAATCCCACAGCATACACTCGGTTTTTATATTATATAATTTGTGATCTGAAAATTAAAATTAATATGTATAATTTAAGTTGTCAATTAATATTAATTAGCTTACCTTTTAATGATTTTTTCAACCAAAATGTCTGTTTTGTTTACAATTATTTGACATTTGGCAAAAGAAAAAAACCGTGAGTAAAAAGGTGATGGAGCATTGTCATGATAATATTAAAATGTTGTACTAAAAATCCAGTGACAATGTTCAATCATAGATGGCACTTTGCCATCGTCGTAAAATTTATAAAGTTAAAAAAAAAAAATGTAAAATGTAATGATAGGGGACACGTTTATTAATCTGTCAAAAATCTACAAAATTGGAAAAAAAGATAAAAATTAGCTATTCTGAAAATTACCGTCAAGGTGCGATCATATAAAATAAAAATAAAAAGGCGAGATAATCACTTGTATTTATTGGAATTAAAAAAGCTTGTATTTTATTCAGTATTTTCGAATGGTCCACAGTGCTGCCCCGTCCAGACTGAAACACTGAGTAAAGAATTATATTGGAAAATTCTCACGTTGCTTTCATAATATTATGATCTGAACAAACGGCACAAATTTTCAGAAAATAAATTTTTGAACATTGTGGAGACTCTCTGAATGGAGTAAACTAAATTCTTAAGGACTTTCAATGGTATACTAGAGATGTATAACTGGATCTAATTGTTAAGGATCGAAGATGAAAAATGGCGAATACGACTTTGATTGCTGTGTCAGTTCTAAATAATCTAACATTATTTGTGAATCTGTGATTTGGCGGTATGAGAGTAGAAGATTTAAATTGTCGTGGTCAATTGTGATATTGGGGAAGAGCTCTCCAAATTTAAGAAAATCCGTGAAATATTGTGCCAGCCTAAAATAATGCCTGCTCAAAATAACGGAAAATGTATGTAAAATATAAATGATTGGCTTGGTGTTTTTTAACGATACTTTCTGGGAAAAGTGTCGTCCGAGAGTCGGATAGACCCAATTGTTTTTATGTAATAGTAGTATTTAGACATGATCTACGGTTATTTTTGGAGAATGTTTGGGTTTGCTGAGTGGTGTGTAATTAGGTTTAGTGACTGATTGGCAGTTAAGTTAGCAATAATGTTGTAAACTGATGATTTAGTTAATTAATTGTTAAAATTTTTAGAGGTGTCACCTAGAGGAAATTTATAATTATTTATGTGTCCCAAGACTGATGAGGATGTAGTTTTAAGTATGTTTAGATCAATAGGAACAACGGTATTTAGAGTATTTGAAGGGATTTATTTTAAGTATACTGATAAATAATTTAATTTGTTTCAAAATCTAAGATAGTTCCAAAATTAATCATTGTTAAATGGATCAAATTAATTCCTAATTTCAGAAAGAAGGTTATAACCGGACTCAACTCTCCAGGAACAACAAGTAGTTAACAATTGTATTGTCTTGTGCTAACTATTTATCATATAATATTACTAACAAAAATATACTAACTATCGACTACTTAGGTGACTGGAACCGGGTCGATTCCTTGTTACTAACATACCTTTCCTTTCCTTCGGTTTTGTTATATGTAAAAAGAGTGTACGGTGGACCCGGCGTCTTTCTGAATTTCTGAATCTTCTTTAAGTATTATCGTGTTGTGCAAAATACATATGCATTTTACAATTTTTCCGCTAATTTACGAGGTGCTTCGATGGGTTTCCATAAAATTCGCCATTTAGAATTAATTATCCCAAATACACATTCAACACGCGTAAGGCGTGCATTAAAATATTCATTTTCTGTACTGCAATTTCTTCCAGGGTACGGTCTGAGAAGTCTTTCAAGAAGTGGATATGCTTCATCCCCAATGAAAACGTATGGCATTTTAATAGATGTTGCGGATAAAGAAGCATTAGGTGGAAGCGCTAATTCGTTGGAACTCAACATTTTATTTAGTTGCGACGAGCTAAATGTTCCTCCATCGCTTTGCTTTCCAAACCGTCCAACTTAAAAGAACTTTTTATAATTATAGAATGGAGTTCCCAAATGCGCTGGACATCGAACACGAGTGTGTTTAGGTTTACCATCAATAGCCCCCACGCAATCGGGAAGTTCTAAATATTCCAGAAATCGTCAGCTACATTTTTGAAATGTATTTCCCAAAGAGCTTCACACGTTTCTTCTACTAAAAGGGTTGGGTACCCTATCCCAAAATCAAATTCCCAAATACAAGATCCTAAAATCAATATCCCAATTTTCAAAATCCCAAATACAAAATCCCAAATTACAAAATCCCAAATTTTAAAATCCCAAATTATGAAATCCCGTTGTTAAGAAGAATATTTATTAAAACATGCGCCGCGCGTGTTTTAATAAATATTCTTCTTAACAACGGGATTTCATAATTTGGGATTTTAAAAAATATTCTTAAAGGCTGGTTTATATTATACTTCATTTTATTGCAATTATGTGCATATTCGTAGTTACATTTGTAAAATTAAAAATTTGTTTCACTATAGACAAATGTATATAAACGTGAAAATTTATAAAATAAAAGACTCAAATTTGAGCAGTGAACAATAATACATATACAATATGAAAGTTGTAAAAAATAATAAAGGAGGGAGGAAATTATTCCATAACGGATATGCCTATAGATAACGAATATCTTAATACGTTTAAATGGAGGTGTGCGATAGAAATTTTTTTTTCTGCAAAGTAAAATAGTAACAACGGTGGAAGCTAATCAACATAAAGAAATTCAAATATCATGTGAACACTCCCATGATCCCCGTGCTGCCGATGTTGATGTTGCAGAAGCGAATGCCGAACTTAAAAACAAAGCTGCCTCGACCACTCAGCCACCATCACAAATAATTCGCGAGATAGCTGTGGAATGTGAACCAAAATCTCGTATTTACCTACCAAACAAACAAGCACAAAACCGTAAAATCAAGAGGATTCGCTCGGGTGTTATTAAAGAGCCAACAAACTTATCCGAAATCGACGTTCCACAGAACTTGCGTTTCCTTCAAGAAGAATTGTTTTTAATGTCGGAAAAGGAAGTTCAAAATGATAAAATTATTATACTTGGCACAGTTTCCAGTTTAAAAGTTTTATCTGTGTCGTCTTGCTGGTTAATGGACGAAACTTTTTAGTATCCATGCGCAACTGGAAAATAACCAGATAGTACCGCTGGTATTTTGCTTGATGAGCAAGAAAAATAAAAAATGCTATACAGAATTTTTTTTGAACTTCACTGGATCGCGGCAGATCACGATATTCAATCGAAGCCAAATCGAATTAAATGCGATTTTGAAAAAACCACTCAAATTGCGGCACGTGAGTTTTTCTCGTCAACTGATTTTAAGGGATGCCTGTTTCACTTTGGACAGATTATTTGGCGCCAAGTACAAAAATTTAAAGTAGCAACCAAATATGGAAAGAACGAAAGTTTCAGTTTAGAGATCAGAATGTTAAAAAGCGTGGCTTTTGTTCCTGCTTCGGAAATTTTTCATTATTTTAAAGAATTGTATAAACATTTGGAGGACCCCGATTAAAAAAAAAATTGCAAAATGGGTAAAATCAAATTATATTAAAGGAAATAACAACACTGAGCCAAGATATGATCCTAGCTTTTGGTCGGTTGAAGATGCGTGGAAAGAAAATTTTCCGAGAACCCAAAATAGCGGAGGAGTGGCATCGGCGACTAAAAATTGTTATTGGAAAACGCAATTGCGGTCTATATAAAATTATAGAAAATTTAAGAAAAGAATCAGTTCTATCTAAAGTAACATACGAAAAAATTAGAAGTGGTGAACATTTTCCACAAAACAGAAAAAATATTAACCCTCTCAAACGCCTTGTACAATATATTGTACATCAACTTTCATCGCTTCGACCAACCGTAATTTTTAATTTATGTCTCATTACTCTTGTGCGATCGTTCTCTTATGTATTTATGTTCACACTACAGTTTTATGAGCAATCCCATATCATAACAGTGCATAATTGTGCTACGTATTTTATTTTTGGAAGAAAGTCAATTTTAAATGGCGTTTGAAAGGGTTAAGCAATATACGCAAATTAAAAGAGTATTCAAAAAACGATTGACGGTTCCTAAAATTGATTATCTCCAAAATATAGCGCACAATATCCATCTTATGAACTAAAGTATATCAGGAAGAATGGAATATTCATTTTTAATTCAAGTCCGTACTTGAATATAATATTACATATTACCATAAAGAAAATGCTATAGTAGTTCCTTATTTTATGATATTACTGTAACCTGGAATTTTTATATTGGGCCGCACATGTTTTAATAAAAATTATTCTGAAAATTGGGGATTTTTTATATTGGGATTTTTTATTTTGGGATTTTGCGAATAAAAGTTTTCAATTTGGGATAAAAAAATATTTTGGGATTTTGTTAACTTGGCATTTTTTTTGTTGGGATACTGTACCGCTCACGATCTGAAAGATACCCCAGTTGCAAGAAACCTACAAAAAAATAAATTTAATTAGTTACTATAATTTTTCAATTACACCAAAAAAAAATTTGCATTTATTTTCCAGGCGTTATTTTAAAAAAGAAATGGAAAAATTTGAAGGATCAGTTCAGAACCGTACTCAAAAAAATTCCAAGTGGACGATCTGGAGATGCAGCGTGCTCTGATGAATCTTTTTCAAGTTGGCTATACTTCAAATTAATGTTTTTCTTAAATGACCAAATAAAATGTCGTGCTGGAACTACTGGAACAAAATGTAGATATTATAGACGACACGGATGTGAACGCATCATTAGAGGATTAAGATACAAATTCCTTTTTTCCAAATAATGAAATTCCATTTCCCAACACTCGAGATGAAGACGAGGCTTTTTTTGATAGCTTACTACCTCATATCAAAAAATTGGAACCCTCGAAAAAATTCTTATGCAGAATGGAAATTCAAAAAGTTATATACAAGCACGTATACGTGAATTCACCATCACCACAAATTTTCTCGAATTCTTCATCACGCTATTCCATTCCAATTCTCCTATAAGTGATAATTCTGACTGTACAAATTCAGTTCCGAATATGCAGAATTCTTCATTGTCAACTGTGTTTCAAATCATACAAGATGAGGAGCCAACAATTGTTCCTGGACCGCGTTTTCGAAATACACTTCACACTGATGAAACCACCAACATGCCGAATAATTCGGAACATGGCGTTTATTAACTACTAGCAGCCTGCGGCAGCCACGCTTGCCGAATCTACCGTGAATAAGCAACCGCTTGCTTTAGGTTTTACTTTGTTTAGTGACAAAGATTACGATATTCAATGGTTAACATAAAATTAAAATTTATTTTATTTACATAATATAATTTTTTATTTAAAGCACTTCTGAATAAGTTATATTTTTGGTTTTATTGCAGTCGAGTATTAGGATGAATTGTTTATCGGAATTACCAATTCTTGACAGACCCACATACAATTGACCATGTGAAAAACATTCTAATCGCAAGTCTACCCTATCCCTATATACTTAAAGGTTTAACCCTGTGATTTGTTGATTGTGATTGCGAAAGAAAGTTTAATTGGAAACTGTAGCCTTTCAAGCTGAAAAGGCAAATCTGTAGGGATCATGGAGATGCGAGATATGTATATATGCTAGTTCGCCAGCTGCTGGTCCTGTAAGAATGATGGCTTCAAGTATGTTATTGCGCATTGCTTTGATCTGCAATCTGGTGCCATTGCACATGTTGGGCGGATTCAGGTTGCGCAGCAATATAATTGGAGTTCCAACTTTGAATTTAAGATTGTATGGTGGACAGCCGGCGGGATTAAGCCTGTTCAAGAATTCTTGCGGATAATTAACTACATCTTCTGTATTAATGATAGTGTCGATGGATTTGTATTCTCGAGTTTCTTCGTCGAATTTTTCTAAAATGATGTGGTTTATTTCCTCTGCAGATGAGTTACTTGGCGAAACGATTGCTCCTTCGCATAGCCAATGATATGGTTTTTGAAAAATATTTTCTATTCCTGGATAAACTGCCGAAATCAACTCTGCTACTATGGTAACTACGGTCCCTATTTGGTGATCAACTGTGATGATAGAATTTACATTTCGTAATTTTCCATCTCCGATTAGAAGTAATTGCCGGGAGAATTCGGCACTTCCTCCGCCAAGTTGTGCTCTCATGTTTGTTCTTAAACTCAATTTCTCTACGAAATTCCAGATAGACGATGATTTTAAACATGCTTTTATAATATCCGCCTGAGTTCCTTTTGGTATAACTGGAGTCTGGCGGAAATCCCCAGCAAAACAAAGGTCACGCCGCCCATTAGTTTCCTGTTTGATTTAATATCTTTTAGGGTTCGGTCCATGGCTTCAATGTGTGCTCGATGACTCATCGTACACTCATCCCACACTATAAACTTAGTTTCTTGTATTATTTTTCCGAGAGGACCATTTTTCTGATTTAGCAGACGGACTCTTGATGAAGAGAGACGTTTAGAGGTAGTTTAAACGTAGAATGTGCTGTTCTACCGCCGCTGATGAGTGTGGCAGCAATACCTGACGATGTAACAGCCAGGGCCATACTATCTTCAGATCTAACTTTAGCCAGTAAAATATTAATAAGAAATGTCTTTCCCGTTCCACCAGAAGCATCCACGAAAAATATTTTACCACGGTTGTTGTTAATGCTATCGATGATTTTATCGAAAGGTCCTTGTTGATCAGATTCCAACTTAGGATAATTTTCTTGTACGTAATTTCGCAACATAGTGGTATCATACGAACGCCTTAAGTTACCTTCGTAGAGATAACTGGAATTTTGATGGGAACGGATCGGTGAAGGCAAGCCTAAGCCAACTATATGTCTCTCACTCATACTGTAAACCTTGTCTTCTATTTCAATTGAGCTCGCACTATTTAATTGTTGATTAGTTTATCCAATCATTCATTGGATTGGAAACCACACATCTTTTTAAATAAATTTAGTTAAAAAGTTTTAGAATTGTTGTGTGGTTTATTAGTTTTTATAGAAAACTCAAATAAAACGGCAATTCAAATTTTAGTAGCTTCACAATGTATTTTGATGAACAAAACTGATTAAATATTAAAGAATCAAATGTCGTAAATAAATATATAAAAACTGAATCACTCAATCAAAAATACCATACCAAAATTTCAAAAAGTTGAAACGGCATGTGCATTTCTTCTGAGTGCGTTTGAAACCACATCGTTTCATGTAAGGACTGTATCGAAAAGAAAGTAGCGACAAAAAAAAAGCAATTTTAAACACAAAAAACCAATTTTAAGTATTATGCCATTTTAAGTTGATGCCTTTACTTAGATTCTGCACAGTAGTTTTATTCATTTGTCTGGTTGCTTTGGACTAACTTTTTGAACTTTGTTAAATTTTCTGCTAGTTTACCGTTATTTTTCAAGTAACGCTTCGCAATTGCCCAATATCTTTTAATTGGTCAAAGTTCTGGTGAATTTGGCGGAGTTTATTGTTTTTCCACAAAAGTGATGCAGTGGATTTTTAACAGCTCCAAATTTATTAATGGGCAGTTACACGGTTTTAACATACAATTTTTTTTTTCACTTCGTTTCGGAACTTTTTGTTTCTTATATGTCTTCAAGTCACACGCCTTATTTTACCCGCTGGATCATTCCTATGCTAGTACCACCCACATAAATCTCTGACAGACATTGATTTGTTTTTGCGAATTTGACTCACAATTTTGGCTCTAATTTGGCATTGCTGGGACCTTGTTTTCGACCGTTTTTTCATAAATCCTTTACCGTACCATGTTCCCCAGACTTATTAATTATTTTTCTCACTGCTTTTTTACTTATATTTTCGCGCTTAGCTACATTTCTAAACGAAACACCGTTTTAAATGCAAAATTTGTGCAAAATAAATTTAAGCACTGCTTCTTTAATTCGTGACAATATTACAACTGGGTACAAAAAGCTATTCTATCTAACGGAACTTTTCCGTTACAATAGAATTAGAGCAAGGCGAAGAAAACTAAATTTTTTTGTGGATACTTTCTTTTCGATACAGTCCTTATTTGCCACTTTTGTTTTCGCTATTGATCAAAAGATGGCTTATAAATGCCAACAGGTATGACATTTAGGCGTTAACAGGTAAAATAAAAATGCGTAATAATATTAACTCAAATTGTGTTTTTATTTTAATTTAATATTTGCAATTAGATATAAATTATAATGAAATTGTTTAAAAGTTATCGATTTTACTAATCTATGTGCCATATATGTTTATTAACACATCGTAATTTACGTATTAACATATTAGAAATGAGCTTGCATTTAACGAGGTTTGCCTGCTTATTTCACAATACGTGAAACAATACGTACTTTTGTTTTGTTTATTAAAAATAAAATCTATTCGCCTTTAAAGCACCGCAAGAGGTGCCACCATCGCCACTAGTTAAAGGTGAACAGCAATTCAGCGTTTATTTTTATGTGTGTTATTTTTGAATTATTTTGCCGCTGAATAAAGAAATATATCTTTCATGTGCAATAAATGATTGGGTTGAACCGAATTCAACAACAAAATTGTCCAAATATATATTTTTTGATTGCTGTTCACCTTTAACTCTAGTTTCAATATCGTCCACCAGATGTCAGCCACTATGCGTTAAAAAGCGAATAGACTTATTTTAATTGTTTGATTGTATTAGTTTCTAAAATGAAATGGTTTTCTTTTCTCGTTCTTACTGAAAATTGAAATAACTTTTCTTCTACGATTTTCAAACAGTATATAGTAAAACTATTGAAAATGTAAATTATAGCAAAATATTCTCAATTTACGCTGTATTTCATTCATAAAATAATAAGTCAAAAGCCAATACAATAAACTTTATAAAACGTACAACCAACCACAAAATAAAATAAATTGATTCGTAGAACGTTAAGAAAAACTCGTTTTTGCTGATTGCTTATCTCGCTCCTAAAAAAGCCCGATCAATAGCCTAAAACCATCCCGAGGCTAGAACGAAGCCAACAGTGAAAATTTGGTGAAAATTGGTCCAGTAGTTTTTGAGATTTGCGCTCACTTAGTCTCACAAGTCGTACTTACCAGAACATAATTGAATTTTTTTTTGATATTTTCTTATGAAATAAATCTGATTTTTTGTTGTGAAATTAACACAGCATTCACAATGCAAAAACTTATTACTTTTGACTTACAGGTTTGTTTGTTGGAAATTCATACAAACCTGGAAGGCAAAAGTAAAAAGTTTTTCATTGTTAATGCTGTATAATTTTTTTTACTTACCTTATTGACGATTGGAGCATCACGGATTCCACCTAATGGTACATTTTTAAACTGAGCTGCCTGATAATTTGACGTTCGAAATTGTTGTAAATAATTCCAATTTTGATCTGTAAACACAATTTTTACTTACCGGATTGCTAATAATTGTAAATAATTCCAATTTTGGACTATAAAAACAATTTTTAACTACCGCAATGCTAAATTTTCTTTCGTTGCATTTGTGAAAAATGTCATTTTATCAGATACATCATTTTAACTATTGTCCTCGAGAGGCGCTTTTTTTACTTTTACAATCGTCAATAGTCACAATAATCCGCTAGCAAAATTAGTTCAATTTTTTGAAATTGTAGATGTAATTTTTTCTAAAATATATATAATCAAATGTTTTGATTGACATTCTCGTATATTCGAAAAATTTAATGGG
Source organism: Tipula helvola (assembly GCA_963556165.1). NCBI lineage: Eukaryota > Metazoa > Arthropoda > Insecta > Diptera > Tipulidae > Tipula > Tipula helvola. The sequence continues at coordinate 243,967,062 of OY744483.1, read as the reverse complement.
AACTTCTCTCAAATGATGGTATAAATGATGAAATTCTCCGTACGTTAATCTCCATAAATTTATTTTATGAATGTAATTCCTCTTTCCAAAAAAAATGTATTCTTCCTCATCTTGATTGAATGAATAATTACCATACACTGAAAATGATATTACTTTTTTACTTTTATTCAGCTCTAAAAATCGCTTCTATCGCATACACTTTGGACAGAAAGCGCTTCGCGCCTCGTCTCGCTTATTGCGCGCACTCTGGCCGCAGCCTTTGTGTTGCTGTTTCTGTAAAAATCATAATTATTAAAAGAAAACTGGATAGTGTTGAGGAATTATTGGCAATATAAGTACTCGCTGACCTCAGTTCATTGAATTATTAAAGAAAGCACTTGTCCATAACTTCTGCTCTTCGATATTCAGTTTTTTTTTCCTAAATTAACGTCAAAAATTAAAAAAAACCTTGGCAAAGGCTTCCTCAATAAATGGAGTTTTCTCTGTTGTACAGGAGCAATTTATGGGAAACGTGTAACAATTGAAGTAAAGCTTCTGATTTTATTAATACATCAATAGAATAAATTTATAATTTGAATGACTATTTCAGGCACCGGCTAATGAAGGATCTGAATTCTTTAATTATTAAAAAGCCATTCTGTAGTACTCTTTACAATCTGTGATTATAATTACCATTTTATATCTTGCGATATTAAAGCAGCCTGTAGACGAAGTGAAAAAATTTACTGGGTAAAATATTCGTTTCAGAATTCCATAACCGTGTGGTATTGTAAAAGACTTAAAAAGCTGACCATTTGTATTTGTTGCGGATGATGCTTTTCTATTAATTAAATTGAAATTTGAAGAAACCATAACACACACACAACCACAAAATAGCAAGAATTATTGAAAAGTATTCAGGATTTTAAGTAAAAACTGGCGAATTTTCTAGGCTAATGTACCTTTTTCACGTTAAGTTAAACATTTTTCAAACCAAATTTACAAATGTTCAAACCAAATTAACAATTTTTCAAAACAAATTTAACTTTTTTCAAATAAATTTAACAACAATTTTCATCATCGATACTCTTTAATCTCATGTTGGAATACATCTTTTGTAAAAGTGAAATACCTGAGAATATCTTATACTAAGCAGTACAATCAGACTCTAGCCTACGCAGATAATATCTGCGTGATTGGACTGCATGGCAACAGAATAAGGAGTTAATAGGTCGATAATAAGCAGTTACTTGATCTGGTAGTATAATTTTCAGCTTCTGTTGGGGTCAGCATCAATGAGTCTAAAACATAATATCTGAGGTAGTAACGAGATTATGCTGCTTACGATCTTTTACCGCTCACGAAATTAGTATGCAGTAAGATATCAAGGAGTGTTTTGTCGATGGCAACCATGCTTTGTATCCTTTACATCCACTGCTAAAATCCAAATTTCTTGCAAATACTAACAAGCTGAACTTGTAGAAAGCATTCATCAGACCCGTTGTCATTTATTTGTGTGCAACTCTCACAGTTATCAACCTAATAAATATAACTAAATCAAACTTAAACTCACGCCCAATTCAAGCCCAAAATCAACAAAAAGGAACATCAATCATTTATTATTTCATGCATTACAAAAATGATTCATATTAGACTTTGCGATTCAACTTCGTTTCGTCGAACCTACATATTTAGAGAGTCACTTAATCTACTGTATTTTCATAAATCTAACGATTTCCTTTGAAGTAATAAAAAATTTAAACTAAATACAATAATGAGCGATTAATCTCTTACATACATAATATTAAATCTTTATGGTAAACATTTACAAACAACGTTCTGAGACCAATTTTTAATTGGTTGCGACGCTATTATATAAATGAGCATATAAATAAGTACGAGTATTACACCATACAATATGTGATAATTTTTATAGCCATTATTACTAATTCAATTTTCGCAATTATCCCAAGAATTATTTTTTTTCCTCACATAATTATAACAACCCATATACCCCTGTATATCACAAATTCACAACATAATATACAATACAACCGGAAACGGGAAAAATTTAATGTCTTTTTTTCATTTTTCCGCCTATTTGACATTGTTTTGCTTTTTCACAGCACATTATATATTATGTACAAAGTGAAGGAATAAACAAACAGAAAAAATGTGATGCAGGGGGTATTTATATCTTCTGTCTGTGTACGACAATAGAAACTAGATAATAAGTTGTTTCCTAATATTAACTTTTACTCTGCTTGATTTAATTAATAAAAAACAAAAGAACAAGGATGTAATAGAATATACACACACATGTATGTTTAATTATATGAAATTGACTGGATAATTCATATTTTTAGTGTACACGATAATTGACTTAATAAATCTCAAGACGATTGTCTGTAGGAGTAGCTACATAATACATAGTTACATATTATGTAGATATATCTACAGTGTTTCATATTATGTATCGTCTTATCGATTTTCTAGTACATACATATCTTTAATCTTGCGACTAAATACTATCTCGCTTATGTACGCGAAAATCACAGTCTTTATTATACCCATTCCTTAAAACCCACATCAATTTTTGGAATCATGTAATATGTATTTACATATTTGATAAATATTAAATGTGAGATAACAAAATACACAAGATTTTTTACGACATACATACATACACATATTTCGATATAAAAGAGAAAAATTCACTTTGTAAATTTAGGAGGGAAAAAATGTTAAATTGTTTTAACAATCGACTTACATACGTATACGTATGTACATTCGCACAAGGAGGTAATTTGTAATTTTCCATTACTTTATTGCGAACAATATTGTTCATTGAAAGTTTAATTGTTTAATAAAAGGAGCACCAACGAAACATACATATGTTTTCACAAATGGTTTTGATGGTCCAAAGAGGATAATTTATTACTGAATTACTAGACTTGGTCTAGTTAATCTATTCCGATAATAAAAGAATTTTAAACGTGTGATATATCTTTTTAGTAGGTTTTGCTTTATGGAATGTTGTTTACGAAAACCTTTATGATTATTCTTTGAAATTCTCAGAAATTTTAAAGGAAGAGAAAGAGAGAGAGACAGAGATAATAATTCAAATAATACATTAAGGGAACTTTAAAACTTTTGATGCATAAAGTAATTAAAAATCCTGGGGATTAAATAAATGAAGGTATTTTTTTATAAAAATAATTACATTTTAGATTTCAGAGAGATTTCGATAATTAATAGATCTCTAAGAATATTTTTTTCAGAATTTATTCAAACATTAAATTATTCTGGTATATTCCATATTGATAAATATTTTACGAAGAGGAGAAATTGTTAAGAGTTTTGCAATTCAGTTTCGATCTGCAAGCATTGTGAAAAATAAATCATCTTTCAGTCATTTCATCAGGCTATAGGGACTGAACTGCTAAACTTATTACTCTGAATTATTCCTATATATAGAATCAACCATGTACATGTAGTATTAGCGAATTCTACATTTCCCCTTAAAAACTCTTAGTTTAAAAAATTTAAAAATTCTATAGCTTTAACTTTGCAGAAATTACTTATAGCGGAAAACCCACAGAGTGTTAAAACAGGGTATTCACAAACTGTAAGAAATTCGCTACTGTAATTTGTGGTGGCGATCAAATTAAAATCATTCCGATGTTCGCCGATCAAATTAAAATCCGTCCAAATTTATAAAATTACATGCATCTGTATGAATAGTCAAGTACAAAAATTATATAAAAATATAGTAGATTGTGTGAGCAGAACCAGAACCATCTTGATGTAAATAGAGCCGCCATGTGGAAAATGAACTTAAAATAAGGGATATAGAAACACTAAAAATTCATTTATTTTCATATAGTTAAACCCAGTTAAACAATTTTTATGAAATCGCTAACAAACAACTCAATGTCGTACTCATTTAAAACAAAGATTCTCAAATTTCCCTATTTTGCAGCAATAATCAAAAGAAAATAAGGGAAATTAAATTAAAAAACATTCTACAACAACAACAACGTGTATTAAAAAGAGAAAATTCGGTTTAATGACGTCATCATATGTCCACATCTAAAACCAATGGTAAGAAAAAAGACAACACGTCTCCGCTCAACAATCAAAATAAAATAAATCAGAAAGAGCCAAATAGAAAAAAAATAAATCAATACAATGAGTGCAAAGAAAACAAAAAATCAAAATAATCTAGCATGCTTTGCAAATTCAAAATATGTAACTATAGAAACATATTCGAATTCAAATTTGGCAATGAAAGAGATTATTATTGTATTGTTTATAAATTTCGAGTTATGTTTATGACGTGCTATTCTTGCGTTACTGTGAAGGTGGTTAATGTTTTTTTGTTGCGGGGTTAACGAGCGGTTTTTCGTAAATGGAGTGATTATAGATATTGAAATAATTGAAATAATAATTAAAATAATAATCTCGTGCAGGATATCTTCGATTCAAATATAAGTCGCTGTTCTTTAGTACAGCTATAAATAAACACAGTTCAACTATGGATATACAAAATTATATTGTACTATAGTCTGTAGATCGGTTAGACATTTTATTTTGATGTGCGTCCCATCGATAGCACCCACGGTCTGACGGAAAATGAGTGATCCTGCGCAATTAGCAAATTTGAGGCCTATGCTCTCAAGCTCATCTTCATTAGGCAATAACAATAATATTTTCCATCAAGTTCAATATCATATCCAGCGAACGCCGAGTAATATTGAATACTGTTGTTGTTGGCATGTTAAAAGCAGTACTAACCGTACATTAGCTTGTTCCTGCTGCCAACCAAAACAAGGTAACTCCCAGTTCTATTTGTGAATCATACGTAAGTGTTTTTTTATTAATAGTGGGTTCCGTTCTAGTATTGCGTCATATATACCGCTCCGCTTCATGGAGCAATATTTTAAACCCTGATATAAGTAGATAAAAATAATATTTTAAACTTATGTATTAATAAAACAACTTTATACCTCCCGCATCTTGCATTTTTCCAGACACTTCAACAAATTTTTATCGCCATCCATTATTTTGATGCTCAGTTTTATATTTTTATTTGTTAAATAATTTAACAACAAAAATTGTTTTTTTTTCCATTTTATTTATTAATGCTGTTATTATTTTATTTTTGAACAAGAAACACACACACAAATTTTTGTTATCATCAGCTGTCAAAATAAGTCAGCAAAATGAATTGGAATGACTTTACCGACTTATTCAAGATGGCGTCAAATAAGTCATTAAATTTGAAATAAGTCGGTAATTGGAAAAGGGCCTAAGAATTCGGAAATAACATTATGTGTGATTCGCGGTCGATAAAGTTTTTGACAACAATGGACAAAAATCACATGTATCTAAAATTAACAAAAATAAATAAATTAAAACTTGCAAATTATGTAACCATAAATAATAAATTAGCCTAAATAAATTTCACACACTTTTGTAATTAATAAATTATGAAACATTAAATCTTTATCAATTTGTGTTAGACTAAGAACTTAATAAAGTGCATTATACAGGATGTTTGTTGTATCGTTTGCCAAATTGAATTAGCCGAAAATGGAGATCATTTGCTATTTATAACGATAAATTTTAGGTTTTTTTTTATTACAATGAAAAGTTGAGTTTTAAGTTCTTTTACCTTTTTCAAACATTTTACGAGTTAATAAAAAAAAAAATCCGTAGGGCCAGAAATGAGTTATTGAGGCTTAGGAGATAGTAAATGACCCTCCCTTTATGTATGCATGTAATTTAAGCCAAAACCAGTTTTTATCGCTAATGTCGAATATCAGGCTGATGATACACAAATTTTGTGATTAAATAAAGTATTTAAAATGGTTTTTATGGCATATTGCCTATCAATTTATTCTCCCACCTTATAATGATCGTTGTAATTTATTAAAACTACAACGTTTGGATCACCGATGAGACGTTGTATCTGCTATCTTCGTTCACAATACTTGCTCGTTTCAATATTTACGCTCCCATTCCCGCGCGGTCGCCGTTTGCTACACATTGATTTTTATTTACCGATTCTATATATTTACTGTAGATAATAATAATATATAAAAAAAAATTTCTCATTTTAGTTATGAGTATGACATTTAACACTGAAAATACAATTAAATTAATTCACATCTATAGAAATAATGAATGTCTATGGAATATAACCAGCAAACAATTTCGACGAACTGTTTTGTAGTACCTTTGCTGCGTACTGTTAAAGTTAGCCGAAAGTGAAAAGTCGATAAAGCAGATTGTATCACTCCAGTCGAAAGTATAAAAAAGGTAATGCAGATTGTGTTATCCCAACCGAAAATAATAAATTAAGTCGATATCAATCGGTAGTGTGTAGCCTAAAATTTACTAAGGATGCATGAATAGCATTGATGACCTATGCATGTTAATATTCTTATATGGCAAAACCTGGCTCCAGTTCTTCGTGGAAAATTGCGGGAAATTCGCGTAACCAAATTTTCCGTGGGAAATCTCGAAAAATTTGAAAAAGTTTCAAAGTTTTTTAAATGTATAAAATCAGCATCTAGAGTGTAATGTCAGGAGAACATTTTTATTGATGTGACTTGTCAATACTATTGCTGGAAAAAAATTCAGTCGAAGTTTCCTGTGGGAAATCTCAGAAAATTCGATTTTCCAAAAATCATTAGAAAATTTGTTTAAAATCAGCCTCTAGAGTGTTATGTCTGGAGATGTATTTTATTGATGTGACTTGTCAATAGCTATTGCAGAAAAAAAATCAATAAAAGTTTCCCGTGGGAATTCGATGCAATAACTATTGGCAAGCCACATCAATGATGAATGCATCTCCAGACATAACAATGTCTGATTTTATACAAATTTTCTAATGATTTTTGGAAAATTGAATTTTCCGAGATTTCCCACTGGAAACTTGAACTGAATTTTTTTCCTGAGACAACTATTGACAAGTCACATCAATAAAATACATCTCCAGATATAAAACTGTAGAGGCTGATTTTATACATTAATTTCTTACTTTCGGCTGGGAACTTTTTCGAATTTTCCTAGATTTCCCACGGGAAGCTTCAACTGAATTTTTTTCCTGCAATAGCTATTGACAAGTCACATCAATAAATTACACCTCGAGACATAACAACACTCTAGAGACTGATTTTATTCCAATTTTGTGGATTTTTCTGATTTTTCGATAATTTCTACGATCAGCGGGTGTATTCTGGTTTTCCTTAGGAATTTGGAATTTTTTTCCTATATATAGGAATTATTTTTGATAGCAGTGATTAGTTAAAGGTAATCAAATGCCAAACATTTTGTTGTTAAAATACAATTTTCTCTTAATATAAATAAATAAAAACAATTTGTTTTACTTTGTTATACATTATAAAGATATAATTAAACGGATTTGTTTTATTACGCTGAAATTTGTCGGTTATATACATATACCCGTTTTTATTATTTTTTAATCTGACGTCTCGGCGAACATATATTTACAAATAACAAAATGCCTACTTAGGGTTAAAGTAAAAAGTACAATAGGAATTAATTTACCGTATCAAAAAAGGCAAGGAAAAATAAATTTCAAAACTGCTATTGGCGATTTTCATCAAATGTAGTTAGCGTTGGTTTCTATGTAAGTAAAGGGGATGAGTATTGTCAAATTCAACTGTTTGACAGTTCTGGTCACCCTTGTTCTATGGTTAAATTTTGTTCATATTGTGTTCACCAGATGTCAGCTACTTTGTTGGAAATCGCGAATAAATAGGAAAATTAAAATTCCTATTAAGGCTTGCCAGAATAAGCATTTAGGGGAAAAAATAAAACTGCTATGAAAATGTCAATTTTCTTTCCTTTTCCTATTCCTAAGGGAAACCAGAATACACCCGCAGGTTAAACAAAGTTTTCCACGTAAGACTATTTTCAAAAAATTTTATTGCAATCCATGAATCCTATTTACTTTCGACTGATAACCACTAAATTTTTATTTTCGAGTGGAATATTAATAACGTAATCTGCATTATCGACATTTTGCTTTCGGCTGGAAACTTTCGGGTAACTTTAACAGGGTCTTTGCTGCACGACTTTAAAAACCTACTAATTTTTCGACAATATTTACCGAATTTTATTTGACATTTAAAGAAATTATCATGAGACTAAAATGCCCAGTTATGATAATTTCTTTACAAATTTATATATCAATACATTGAAATACATATACATAAAATTTCATGAGAGAAAATTTCAGCGATTTTGCATAGTGTAGACACAGTGTAAGTAGTTTTGCGATTATTCGCAATCTGTTTTACATTTTTGCACACGAATAGTACACATTAAAAAGTACTCACGTCTAAATCTTTTTCCATTGCGAATTTTGCATTTACAAAATAAATAAAAATTTCCTTTAGGAACATTTTCAATCCTGCGATAAACAAAGCAAGCTGAAATATTTTTCTATGTGAATACTTTATTGTTTTTATTATGATTTTTTACTGACGTTTAGAAGTCTAAAATGACAAAATTATTTTGTAATACAAATACAAAATGTCTCTAACACAGTCTAAGGCGGATATTACATTATCCTATTTATATAATTATATAAATAAACTATATCTTTCTACAAAGAAAATACTGTTATGTATATGTATTTAGCTTCTTGAACCTAAATATAACAGTATTTTCTTTGTAAAAAAATATAATTATATTTATATAATTATATAAATGTGATAATGTAATACCCGCCTTACACAAGAAACAAAAATTTCCCTTTGCGAATATTCGCAACCTACTTTATGTGAGAACTAACCTATGGTTTCCACTTGGATGCTTTGCGAATATTCGCAAAGGGAAATTTTTTGTTTCATTTCACTGTGTAACTGTGGGTTTCCACTTGGGATGCCTTTGCGAATAATCGCAATCTGTTTTAAATTTTTTCACACGGATAGTATACATTGAAAAAAATACATATCGGTATATAAATTTATCTACGCTACCATAGACAAATTTACAATACAATTTGCAATCAAAAGTAGTCATGCCTACATCTTTTCCATTGCAAATTTTGCATTTACAAAAAAGAAGCAAAAATTTCCCTTATTTTGTTTAGGAACATTTTCAATCCTGCAATAAACAAAGCAAGCTGAAATATTTTTGATATGTAAATACTTTATTGTTTTTATTATGATTTTTTATTGACGTCTAGAAATGTCTAAATTGACAAAATTATTTGGTAATACAAATACAAAATTTTTCTAACACAGTGACATGAAACAAAAAATTTCCCTTTGCGAATATTCGCAAAGCATCCAAGTGGAAACCATAGGTTAGAAAAATTTTGTATTTGTATTACCAAATAATTTTGTCAATTTAGACATTTGGAGACTTCAATAAAAAATCATAATAAAAACAATAAATTATTCACATAGGAAAAATATTTCAGCTTGCTTTGTTTATCGGAGGATTGAAAATGTTCCTAAACAAAATAAGAGAAATTTTTACTTTTTTTTGTAAATGCAAAATTTGCAATGGAAAAGATGTAGGCATGACTACTTTTGATTGCAAATCGTATTGTAAATTTGTCTATGGTTGCGTAGACAAATTTATATACCGATATGTATACTATCCGTGTGAAAATATTTAAAACAGATTGCGATTATTCGCAAAGGCATCCCAAGTGGAAACCCACTGTAACATTCGTTAATTGAGTCGCTCAGAAGCCAATGCGGTTAAGTCCATTTTTTGAAATTTTCTGATTTTTGTAAATTTTAATTGAATAAAATTTATTCAATTAAAATTTACAAAAATCAGAAAATTTCAAAATATGGACTTAACCGCATTGGCTTCTGAGCGACTCAATTTATTTTACAAAGTTTTAATCAGACAGGATAACGGGAAGGCCAAAAACTGTCTGTTGCAATCCAACACAGCATCTTAATGGCATCTCTCATCGAATTGCAGAGGAACACTTGATGATCCAAAATTGCACCTGAAATATAAAAACAAAACATCAGTAAAATTAAAATCAATCACAACACAACAAACACAATTTATAAACTTATCCTTGAACTTGAACTTCATTATTTTCATTTGTTGTCATGTTCATCTGAAATCAAACAGTAAAATCAATTATTTTAAACTCTTTGTAATTATATTATGTTTAATCACTTAACTTATTAAATTGTTAATTATTATTGCACATATTCCATTAAATTTGAGTAGCCTAAAATTTAAAATAATCAATTTATTAATTTAACTAAATTCAACTAAATTTAAATTATAAAATTTCTTACCATTTTGTATTATCGTAAACAAATGTGTACTATTTGACATTTAATTGAGTTAACTTTTATGAGGTTTGTTTGTATTTGTGTAGCTCAATTAGAATAAATTAGTACATTTTACGTTTATGAATTAAAAGCTTATTAAGAGAATTAAACCCTCTATTGGAAATTAAATGAATTAAAACTATTGTAAACTACTTCTTAAAGCTAAAATAAATTATAATCACTCTCTTATTCTTCAACTGTGGAAGCGACAACACATAAATTTATTTAATAAATATAATATTGTTAACACTTCAAGAATTTTAATTATCCAAAATCACAAGCCTAAATTGGAAAATTAACAACAACAATTTCGTTTGGCTTGTCGAAGTAAATATTGCGAGGCAAATTTAGACATTTTATTTGCCGTTCCTTTTTCTCTGGATTCATTTCGGTGCAATAATTTCTACAACGTTTGGCTCGCAATTAAACATGGTCCTTCGAGCCGGATGAGGCTAGATACGTGAAATTAATTTACATACACTTCTGTTCAGGTAATTATTTTAAGAAGAGCAAGTGATTTATTTCATTATTAACGCTGTCATCCATATTAATATTTGCCACATTTCGGTGTATTACATCAATATACTCCGATAATTTATACATCAATATTATCGATAAAATATAATATTTGAACAATACATTAATACTGTAAGTACATTTATACAAACTATTTAAGTGATTGGCAAGTGAACTTTTAATTGTGAATAGTGAATAGTGTTTAAAACTCATCAAAAACATATTAGTGCGTGAATCACAAATTAGTGAATTATTATCATAAAGCCATTGCGTTGCATTTATACAGTTTCTGTAACTTTTATTAAGTGTAAATATGGCTGCTGCGCTTATACAAAAACGTGGTCGACTACTAGGTTCTCTTACAAAGGCTTCTACTTTCATTGAGAACATTGGCGACGAGACATCACATGAAGAGGTTGAATCACGGCTTCAAAAGCTCGACTCATGGTGGGAAGAATTTTGCAACATTGAAGACGAATTGCTCTTAATACCGCAGCAAATTTCGAAATCTGATGAATTCGAAACGAAATTTTTTAGTGTTCAAGCCGCCATGATGCATGAAATAAAAAAACGAAAGCCAAATGTACAGTCGAATAATGATGACCTGAACAGCACTTTAACCAGCATTTACTCTCATCAAAAGGCATATTTTGATTCGCTACACAACAAAACAATTGAACAAACCAATGAAGTCAAAGTGCCAAGAATTAATATTCCGCCATTTAATGGGGAATACGCACAATGGCCGTCTTTTAAAGCTTTATTTGAGGCTACTGTGCACAATAATGCATCGTTATCACGTGTGCACAAGTTTCAATTACTGAAGGGACTTCTTCAAGGCAGCGCGTCTCGTTTAATCAACCACTTTTTAATCACTGATGCCAGTTATGGAGAAGCATGGGACAAATTAAAAGAAAGATATGATAAAAAACGCACAATAGTAAGTACGCTAATAAAAACGTTCTTAGATCAGCCAGCTATCACCCATGCTTCGCCAAGGTCACTGAGAGATATTACCGAAAAATCGGATGAATTACTTCGGGGATTAAAGGCTTTAGGACCAGATGGCGAAGCTCGTGACCCATGGATTTTATATTTACTTCTCAACAAGATGGACGATGACACCAAACAGCAGTGGGCTTTGCATTCAGTTACGATGGATGCTCCAAGTATCGGTAGTTTTTTTACTTTTCTTCATCAGAGATGTGATGCATTAGAAAGCTGTAATATAACCATAAAGCCACCCAAACCTACTCCAAGGGTTTCACATGTAGCAAGCGTAAAGGTGGAGTGTAGATATTGCAACAAACCACATCCCATTCACAGATGCTATAAATTTCAACGATGTGATATTGATGTTCGGAAAAGGTTTATTAACAAACACGATTTATGCACCAATTGTTTGAAAGAAGGGCATTCAGTTCTTAGCTGTACTTCGACAAATACATGCTTTAAATGCAAGGAAAAGCACCATACGATATTGCACGATAGCAACAGCAATCCTAACCAAACCAACATAAATGCAAATATCGCCAATAAAGATATTAACACCGAGTCAAAAGTTCCTGGTCCATCAGCAAGTGCAGATTAACAAAGTTACACCATTACAAAGAGGCCAGTCAGCGGAAATAAACAATCAATATTGCCAACTGTAATTATGTCTACAGTTGATACGCACGGCAATCTTCACAATGTTCGAGCATTGCTAGATTCTGGATCGGAATCTTCATTCATTACAGAAGCACTCACTAAAAAACTAGGACTAAGGCGTAAACAAGCTTCCATCACAATAAATGGTTTAGCTTCAATTTCAGCTGGCGTGACTAGAGGTGCAATCAACGTTAAATTATCATCCAGATACAGCGAAGAGCAATTTGTAGAAGTGTGTGCTCTAATATTAGGAGTTAACTAATTACCTACCGTCTCAGGCAATAATACTCCAAGAGAATCATATGGCCAAGCTTCATGAATTTTGTCTCGCCGACCCAGAATTCTATGAACCAAATCATATAGACATGATTCTAGGTATTGACGTATTCTACGACATTGTGAAGGAGAGGCGGATAATGCTAGAACCAAATCTATTCTTGCTGGACAGTCTATTCGGTTGGATCGTCGCTGGTTCTGCTGATCAACAAACTAATTCCATGACTGGATGCTACACTATTCAAACAAATTCCGAAGACATTTGCAAACTGTTGCGGCGATTTTGGGAAGTGGAAGAAATCTCGAGTGATATTCCGAACAGAGATGACATGTGTGAAGAGCATTTCTCCAGTACTCATAAATTCAACAACGGCCGCTACTTGGTCACATGTCACGCATTCCTGAACGAGAAGTGTCAACAGAAACGAGTAAGGTCTATTATTTACCACACCATGCCGTATTTAAACAAAGCGCAACGTCCAAAAAGATAAGAGTAGTTTTTGACGGCTCATGCAAGTCGACCTATCTTTAAATGACGTTCTGATGATCGGCCCTACCATTCAAGACGATCTTTTTTCAATAATAACTAGATTTCGCAAACATAAAGTTGCATTTGTATCGGATATTGAAAAAATGTATCGACAGATAGCAGTTCATCCAAAGCATCAAAACTATCAGAGGATTATGTGGCGAGAAAATCCAAATAGCGAGATGCAGCATTTTAAGTTAACAACGGTCACATACGGGCTGACCTGTTCGGCCTATCTTGCCATCAGGTCTTTACATCAAATACTGAAAGACAATGAAAAATTGCCTTTCAAATTAAGCAAAATAATTAAATCCGACTTCTATGTGGACGATTTATTGTCAGGCTGTGACAGTATAGAAGAAGCCATTACACTATATTCGGATTTGTCAACCACTCTATCGCATGCTGGTTTCACACTACGACAGTGGAGTTCAAACTGTCCTGAGCTGTTGAGCAAAATACCCATCGCAAAACGAGGAGGAAGTTCCATTTCATTTGACGATCCTGAGGTGTATATTAAAACATTGGGAATTTGCTGGTTGACTAACGAGGACGCCTTCACCTTCAGTGTTCCGGAACTACGAATTGAACCATCAACCAAACGAAGATTATTGTCCGAATGTGGTAAAATATTTGATCCGCTTGGGTGGCTATCTCCAGCAACCATTACGTTCAAAATTTTACTTCAGTCGCTTTGGTTGACCAAAATTGAATGGGACGACCCATTGCCAGATCACATCAATCGCACATGGTCCACCTCAAGAAACGAATTAACTTGTCTCTCCGGCATACGTATCCCACGATTTCTTCAGATGCAATCAATACACAACGTTCAATTTCATGGGTTTTGTGACGCGTCTGAAAAGGCTTATTCAGCAGTAGTGTACGCGAGGTCAACCAATTCAAACGATAACATCTCCGTCCATTTAATCGCTGCTAAAACCAAGGTTTCGCCATTGAAACAGCTTTCAATTCCCCGCTTGGAATTATGTGGAGCCGTCCTTTTAACCAAACTTCTTATGAAGATTGCAGGAATTTTTGAAGCATCGCCAGACGCACTCTACGCTTGGAGTGACTCCAACATTGTTCTATTGTGGCTCTCAGATGTTCCCAGAAAATGGAACTGTTTCGTCGGTAATAGAACGAGTTTTATTATTGACCAAATACCAAGCAGTCATTGGCAGCACGTACCAACAAAGGTAAATCCAGCTGACTGCGCCAGTCGAGGTTTATCACCAAGTGAGCTGTTAAAACACAAAATTTGGTGGAATGGTCCAGAATTCTTGCAAAAGTCGACATATTATTGGCCGAATTACGAAAATGCTCCAAGTCAAACTACTACCATCGAAAGAAGAAAAAATGTCTTAACTTCAACAAATGCTGATACTTCAACGTTCGAACATTGGACTATTAAATATGTTCTTATTGGCAAATTTTCTTCGTATACATTAATGTTACGGGTAGTGAGTAGTTGTATCCGGTTTGCTGAATTATGCCGTAAAATGAAAGTACCATATATATCTAGTCAACATCTCCAGAGAAGCGAAAATTTGATAATTAAATATGTTCAACATGATGCCTTTAATGAAGAAATACATCAACTGCAGAAAAACAGGGCAATCAAAAGAAGCAGCAAATTATTATCACTTTTCCCAATTATCGATGAGGATGGTTTACTACGAGTAGGTGGCCGCTTGACAAACTCGAATCTTGGGTATTCCAAGAAACATCCACTAATTCTACCGAAGCAGCACCAATTCACAGAGATGCTCATCAGACATTTACATTCAAAATATTTGCACCCAAACCCATCAACGTTACTGTTCATAACCAGAACAAAATATTGGATCATTGGGGCAAGAGACATCGTAAAGAAGGTATCAAATAGCTGCGTCTTTTGTATAAGAAGTCATCCAAGATTGGGTGAACAAATTATGGGCAACTTACCTTCACCTAGAGTGACTCTTATACGGGCATTTCTAAACGTTGGGATTGACTACGCTGGTCCTATCACAATAAGCTCCAAGAAGGGTAGAGGTTCCAAAAGGCTAAAGGCATACATATGTTTGTTTGTTTGTATGTCGACAAAGGCCATACATCTCGAAGTAGTCTCGGATTTGTCTACAGATGCATTCATATCATCACTGAAGCGATTTGCAGGAAGAAGAGGCATGCCAAAGGCAATATATAGTGACAACGCAACTAATTTTGTCGGTGCCCGAAGAAAGTTCGATGAATTTTTCCGGATTCTGTCTTCTAAAACTTACAATGACAAGGTAGCTGCATATCTTGGCTCATACAACATTGAATGGCATACTATCCCTCCTTCAGCTCCACATTTCGGGGGTCTATGGGAAGCGGGCGTGAAATCAATAAAAACCCATCTTCGTCGAGTATTGGGCGAGTCAGCACCTACGTTCGAAGAAATACAAACGCTTCTTATTCAGATCGAAGCAATAGTCAATTCACGCTCACTCACAACAACTTCTAACGATCCTGACGATTTAAACATCTTAACACCTGGGCATTTTTTAAACGGTTGTCCAATTCTCGAAGTACCAGATAAATGCACAGACGACATCAAGCTAAAATTAAATGAAAGATGGGAACTTCTACAAAATATGTCGAGAGGTTTTTGGAAAAGGTGGCATTTAGAATACCTCACTTCGCTACAAAAACGATCCAAATGGCAGCATCAACAGCAGAATTTCAAGGAAGGTGAGCTCGTATTAGTCAAAGACGAAAACGCATCATCACTGACTTGGGCGAGAGGCCGAGTTATTAAAGTTCATCCTGGCCAAGATGGCAGTGTACGGGTTGTCACACTGAAAACAAGTACAGGAGAATTAAAACGTCCCATCGCCAAACTATGCAAACTAATGATCGAATAGTTAAGCAAACAACTGCTTAACCGGGGGAGTATGTTGCAATCCAACACAGCATCTTAATGGCATCTCTCATCGAATTGCAGAGGAACACTTGATGATCCAAAATTGCACCTGAAATATAAAAACAAAACATCAGTAAAATTTTAATTATCCAAAATCACAAGCCTAAATTGGAAAATTAACAACAACAATTTCGTTTGGCTTGTCGAAGTAAATATTGCGAGGCAAATTTAGACATTTTATTTGCCGTTCCATTTTCTCTGGATTCATTTCGGTGCAATAATTTCTACAACGTTTGGCTCGCAATTAAACACTGTCGTTATCATTACTAATTTTGATTTGATGATCCGTTGTCGGCCTGGCCTGCCTGTCTTTCGTTCTGGCCGTCGGTATGGTTGTGTTGTGGTTGTCTCATAGTCTGTCATTAATTGTCACTAGGTTCGGTGATACCTAAGTATTACACGAGTTTCTTCTCCCAAACGGTAGAGAGATATTAGGTGAATTATTCAGAACGGAAAGTTTTATTTTAGTAGTGAACTTATACAAATAGGAACCGTTCTTTAAAGTTTTAATTTTCTCTTGAGTCAAACGAAAGCGCACAGCCGCGGTTACAAATGTTTTTCTTATTCCACCGTCTAAAATCGCTAGCTACTGGCAGTTTTCCATATGTGACACAATATATAGGGTATTTTCAACAGCCTTGAATTGGGTTAAGGTCGGGAGGGTTTCCAGGTCAATCTGTCCAGATATTGGGTTTGTTTTCTTTATCCATTTCATAAACATTTTAGATGTATAATATCTGACACCATCCTGCATTAAAATTACATTTGTTCGTATCAGAATTTACAGTCATTTAAATATACTTAATAAATAGGCAAAATTTCGTTAATGTAGTAACGGCTATCCACCGTGGTAATTTCTCTAGTGGAAGACACTCACATTACTCACAAAATCCTACAGAACGATCCACCAAAGTGTCCAATGCTTGTTGTAGGAGGGGACTAAGCAGCTCGATAGTTGGGCTATCCGAAAAATATCTTTCTGTTAAAAATATCAAGAAACAAAAAACTATATAACATAAAAATAACACCTACCCCTCGCTAACGTAGCCGGATGTGAAATTTAGAACGAAAACCACTTAAAAGTGGAGACGATGTGCCCCAAGGATAAACATTGCCTTACAGTGAGATATCTATTGGTCTTCTTATTAGGCCACAGCCTTGGATAATCGAATGTTTTAGCTTCGCTTGTGCATGTAATTAGCCAACCTGCCGATAATCTGCGTACACTCACCGACTGAAATTAGCCAATCCAACGATAAAGACTCATTTTACAATAAATTGGAAGATCTGATGGGATATATACCTGGGCACCATGTCACTAGACCGGCAAAAATCACACCGCCTTCTGTGAAAACATTAGTACTCCTAACATGAAATTGCGACCAGTAATGGTGAGAGCTGGATCATGATGTACTTTGTGATCGTCCACGATCTCAAAATGGCTAGCAAATTCTTACAAAATAAGAAGATCCGTTTAGAAACATGAACTCATTCACGTAAGGCTTCCCCAAGCTAAATTGACCATGTTTTATTTACTAATTATTTTTCGTTCATTACACATTGACTTTAATTATAAATTAAATTTAAATGTATTTTATTTTGTAAATTAGTATTAATTATTTACTGTTACACATTAATTTTTGCTATTTTCATTTCTTCTTCAGTTTTTTTCACTCTTCTACCAAGCTTTATATTTTTTTGGCGGACCAATCAGTTTACATTATTTTGTTAAATTATTATTTAAATTAAGAAGGAACAAAAAAATGTTGAGTTTACTTATTTAAATTAAATTGTATTTTTACTTCAATTTTATACTTTCATATTTGCTTAATAAAATTTTTCTTTACCTGGTTACCATCATTCCTCGTACTCATACCACATTTTATTTAATATCTTAATATACATACTTAATAAAATTGAATAAATTAAATCTATTTGAATAAAAAAAAAAATAGTTTTACGGATATATCGAATATAATCTGTTGTTAACCTTATTTAAATTTTAATTCCATAATACCTAACTTTTATTTTTATTAATTTTAATTCTAAATTATTTTATTTATTTTGGTTTGGCGCCTTTTTAGGATTTTGGATCCTATGAAGTTGCCATCTTATCACAGGAAAAATTTTACAAGAGTTATTAGATTAAAATATTTAATTTGTAACTACTTATTGAACGTAATATTTAGAACTGGATATTTCCCGATACAATGGAAGGTTTCAGAAGTAATATTAATGCCAAAACTAAGCCTTGAGAAGAAATTTTGTCATACAGACCTATAAATTTACTACCATTTACGTCTAAATTATTTAGTATGCATAATTATTGTTTATTCATATCTTGCACAATTAATAATTCACAATTCGCAGTACATCTGTATGTCATTTCAAAATTGCCTTCAGAAATAATATACCATGTAGTACATACTTTGAATAAACAAGGGTCCGTTTTCTTAATTGAAAAAATAAAATTAAAACTGAGCATACATTTTAATAATTCAATGTTTCCATTTTATTCACGCGTACGTAACGTAAATTTGTTTAGATATCTCATTTTATTTATTCTATATTTGGTTCAGTCTACCGTAATAAAATCTAGGATTTGATAACTATTGTCTTGATGTGAGTACAAATTAAAAAATCCTATGCACAGTTATAAAAAACATTTAGAAAAATTAAAATGTCGCTGTACGTAACGTGGAATTTGTGAATTATGTCCGAACAATATTTGTTCCGAAGTTATATTTGTCTGTGATTAGTTTGTTTTAATTTTTTATTGGACTCAGATTTTTATAGACAAATTTAATTTTGATTAAAACTAAACAAATGTATTTTAGTTTTTTGGAATTTTTTTATTTCCTAATATTTCGATCTTTTGGTCATAACCATAGGATTTTAACTATAATAATAGAGATGGGAAAAATTAACAATTAATAATATTAAATTTTAAACAAAAATTAACAATTAATAATATTAAATTTTAAACATTTTAGAAAAAAAAACAAAAATGAAGAAAAATGAAGACGTTAAAGTGTAATAATTGATTACATATGTTACATACCTAATATTGTATAACAAAAACATCCGCAGTTTCAATCACAAATTGATATTTCAAAATATGTTTATAAAAAAGCATTTTATACTTTAGATTGTTTGTAAAAAAAATCAATTAGTGACGAAAAAGCGGGAATTTCCATTATACATTTTTGTTAGTATAGGGTGAGTTATTTTTAAAAATACCAGGCTTTTATCTCGAGAACGGTGCTAGATAGGAGAAAATTACTTATAATGAAATTTGTTAAGGGTCGAGGGGGACGTCTAGTGGTGACCTTGAAACTCATTAGTTTCGGAGATAAAGACTAAAGTTATAATTTTTTAAATTAGAACCTATAGTATTGTAGTATTGAGTGTTTTTTTTTATTAAGCAATTAAGGACGCGTCCGAAGTTTGTAATAATATTTTTTTTTGTAATAATTTTGACGTGAGTGAAATAATTTGCTCTTCCATATTTTGTAATAAGTTCATTTGCGTCCGAATACTGATATAATTTTGACATGTAATAATTTTGACAGATAATGGTTGTAGAATAATATAATATACTAAAATAGCGTATAGATTTATTTTTCTTTTAAATAAAACCCCAATAAATAAATCTGCGGATCACCGGCATAGTATTTATCATAAAAATTAATGAAATTTTAGGCGTGCTAAACGAAATTTTAGCATTTTTAAACAAAAAATATTGCTAGTTGATCAACAATATTTGCTGTATATTAATAATCTTAAAACTATAATTTAACGATGTAATGGCAACGAATTTCGGAATTATGTACTTATAAGGTAAAATTAGGGCTTGCTTTTAATATTATTACAAGGGCTTGCTGATACAATAGTACACATTTTTGGTGTAGCTCAAAAACTAATAAATTGCTCACAAAATGATTAAAAAGGACAGAATAAAGGCACGCATGATCACTTTTCCAACGATTATAAATTTATTGGTAGTAAATTTAATTTCTTCAGGGCAAAAATCTTTTTACTAAAATCAACAAAAATTATTACAGAAACGTCAAAATTATTACGCGTAGTGGCTGTAATAATTTGGTTGCATACAAAATTCTGTCATAATTGTTACAGCTGAAATAATTATTACAAACTTCGGATATGTAAAAAGTAAATACTTTTCGCTCACACAAAATTTTTGTAAAGTGTATGATTTCAGAGATATGAGCAAAAATTGATATTTTTTTTTTTTTTTATTTTTTTATTTATTATTTTCCGAAAAACATACATTTTTATTATGGAAAACATCAAAAATTGAAATAAAATGTATACAAATATTATTCTTTTTTTCCTTAACCAATATTCAACATACATAATTAATTAATCTAGTTAAACAAACAAAGAAGTAAAAATACAATTAAACATTAAATATATATATAATAGGTATCAACTAATATAACTATAGTACATAACTACATACAAACAAAAATTAATCATCAAATCAAGTAATGAACAAAGAAATCAGTGGTTTAATTCATATTCGAGAACAAATTCAGTAAATAAGCGACTTTTCATACTCGTTTTAAAGGCTCCAATTGGCAAACATTTAAATACAGGCTCAAGTTGGTTGAACAGTTTTAATCCACGATAAAATAAACTATCTTGAGACAGTTTATACAGGTAATTTGGTAAGCGAAAATGCGCAGCATCTCGATTAGAACGTTCCGTTATCTCATAATTAGTAGTTAGTACGTTATTACATTTTATCATGCGATATTTTATTTTATATACCAAGAGAATGAATTCATAATCTACCATTTGAGATATTGGCAGTAACCTATTGTTATAAAGTGAAATTGTTGGTGTTCTCATGCTAAGGCAGTTGATGGCTTTAAGGGCTTGATTCTGGTAAATCTGTAGCTCATTCACTTTGGTTTTACCTGCAGATCCCCAAATTTGTATTAGGTATAATAGATTTGAATGAATATACGAAAAATAACAATTTAGTGAAACTGCATGGGGGACAAATTTCCAAACTCGTCGGAAGACTGCTATATACGGAGCTATTTTTTGTTTTATAGAGTTTATATGATGCGTCCACTTTAAGTTGAAGCTAAGATGCAACCCGAGATAGCAAATGTTCTCTACCCTATTGATTTTTTCCGAATCTACAATAATTTCCTCAAGGTCAATAAATATCGGTTGCCTAAGGGAAAATATTATAAATTTAGTTTTTGATTTATTAAGTCGAAGTTTATTACTGGTAAAGTATTCACTCAAGATTTTCAGATCAGTTTCCATTTGTAATTTTAAAGTATATCTGTCATTAGCACCATAAATAATTGCCGCATCGTCTGCGAACAATTGAATTTTACCAGAAAGATTCAGAGAAAAAATATCATTTATATAGATAGTGAATAACAGTGGCCCTAAAATAGAACCTTGTGGTACTCCACACTTTAATAACAGCTCTTTAGATTTATCGTTTCCTATTTGAACGTAGTGTTTGCGATTATTCAAATAATCTTGTAACAGCAAAAGAGCATTTTCATTAATTCCAATACTACTTAATTTATGAATTAAAAGTGTATGATCTAGGCAATCAAAGGCTTTAGCCAGATCAATGAAAATGCACGAAGTGCACTTTTTAGCTTCTAGATTATTGTATATAATTTCCATTAAATTCAAAATAGCAGAAAGAGTACTGGAATTTTTCTGAAAACCAAACTGGTTAGGATGAATTAATTGGTTCAAATTCAAATAATTCTCCAGTCTTTGATGCACAGTTTTTTCAAAAATTTTAGAAAACGTAGGAAGGACGGAGATCGGTCTATAATTGTTAATATCCAACTTAGACCCAGATTTGAATATTGGAGTTATACGTGCAATTTTTAGTTCATCAGGCAATTTGCTGGATAAAAAAGTTTCGTTTATAAAATTGCACAAAAGAGGAGTCACTGTAGAATTAAGCCTCTTAATGAGTTTTGTTGATATAGAATCCCAGCCCGATGAACAGGATGACTCCAAGCTAGAAATAATTAACGTAATTTCTTCGGGTGTTGTGGGTTCGAAGTTACAAAATTTGGTGGTTACGCTCTGACAAGGTGGAATATTGTAGTTAATATTGAAACCAAATGACATACCAATATTATTGAAATATTCATTGAATCGGTTTGCAACTTCAATTCGACTTGTAACTAATTTATCATTAATAATTAAATTAATGGGGTCTTGTGCCATAGTATTTCGATTATTTAAGATTTGATTAATAACAGACCACATTTTTTTGGGTGTTCGTAAACTGTCTTCTAATAAATTTGTGTAGTATTTGGTTTTTAGGGTAATTACCATTTCATAAGATTGTTTCTTTAACTGATTAAATACGTTTTTGTAATACAAATTATCGGGATACCGTTTCTTTAGCTTCTGGAATTTAATTCGCGATTTAATAATTTGTTTAAGATCATTGGTGAACCACGGCTTGTTGTAATTATGCAAATTTATCACGCGTTCCCTATTTGTGCTATTTTCTATAATTGCATTTACCAATAAGTGATAAAAATTTAGAAATGCAGTACAACCCAGAGCAGCATTTACAATATATTGAAATATCGTTTGTTCATTATACAGCTTTACCTGTTTGGTAATAATCATTCGTTTATTAGGGGCCATACAACGAATTAGTAGGTATTCATGATCACTAAGGTCGGTCGGGGAAACGAGCACAAAAAACTGGTATGGCACGGAAGACAAAACATGATCGATAATGCTACTGTTACTATTCGAAAATCGTGTTGAGTATTTTTTATCAATTTTGTTAATAATTTTATATGAAAATATTTGCAGGATAGTTTTGTAGTTAACCACATCTGTTTCATTTTCGTTTAAAATATTTAGATTGAAATCACCAACCACAACACTTTGTTTGTACTGGTCCAATAGAGAAGCAAAATAGTTTAAAAACAAATTAAAATCAGTATGTGGCGGTTTATATACGGTCATTAGATTAAATTTTAACTTACGAGAGTGGAGGATGAGGAATTCATTCTCCATGTACAGTTCGCTGCGTTTAAGCTCAAAATCAAGATCAACATGTATGAAAACAGAAATACCACCGCCCCCTCTATGTTCACGAGTTAGATGAAATGATTTATAATTAACAAGATTAAAAAAATTAATATCGCGGTTGAAAAGAAAAGTCTCAGTTAAGACTATTACATCAATTTTCAATTTCAGTGAATATAAAAATTCTTCCAATCTTTCAAGCTTGTTCATTAGACGATTGATGTTTAAATATAAGATGTTGATACCTAAAATTAAATTTAAATTAGCATTATAATTAAATTGATTTAAATCTAAAAAATATTTATCTTTTTTGTTGTTCATTTGTGTAGACGCCATAAATAATTGATGTCGAGCAACTATGCTGTTAATTTTTTGATGTCATCTTTTGTTTTGATTAATATTGGTTTATTACCCTCATTCAAGCGTGCAAATATTTTTCCACTACGGAACCAAACGTGAGCTAATTGCTTTTCTCTTTTCAACTGGTTCAACACTTTTATTAGTTGTACGTTATTTTTTGTCATCCGCTCATTAATAAAAATTTGTTTATTATGTTGGTGATCTGGATACAGTTGATTCAAATATAGCGGGCCGTTCTTGCGCAGCTTTATCATAAAATCCGATTTAGTAACACTATTTTTAAAAGTGACGATAATGTGCAAAAATTGTTTAGGTTCAGCATTACTTGTACGATTTGTAACTTTTATAATTTTTTTATATGATTGTGTAATGTTATTTGTATCAAACTGAAATATTTTGTTTAGGTTACCCACTACATCCTCATCGTTGAAATCCAATGATGGAAATCCGCTTATGACGATATCATTCAGAAGTTGTTGTTGCTTCAACGATTCCACTTCATTTTCTAGAGATTGAATTTGGATATTGCACTTTATAACTTTGTCGTCAAGTTGGTTTACATTTTTTTGAACGCTAGATAATTCATTGCCAAGACTATTAACAGTTTCACTCAATGTGTCAAATTTCTTAGATAAAATTATTTCCGACGTATAAATTCTATCGAATATGACCTTGTTAGCAGTTAGAAGATCTTTCATAGACGGATTTTCCGCTTGAAATATTTCTGCTAACTTAGAAGAGCTACGCGTCACTGGCATTTTAGACACATTATTTTTGGTTGGTGAATCAGACATTCTGAAAGATTATGCCAACTAACTATATGATTACAAAGCAGACCAAAACTTTATGATTTTAATATAGCACGTTTAATAAAACTTCACTGTTATGAATGTATTTGTTTTAAATTTTAGTTTTATGTTATTATTTTCCACTCTAATTATAATCTATTGTCAATAAATTCGTAGATTCGATTAAGATTTTGATTATAATTGTAATTTTTTCAGGAAAAAAAAATGCAATAAATTTTTTATTTAGTTGTTCACAGATATGCACAAAAAAAAAAAATATAAAATTCACTGTTATAAGCGAAGATATATGAATCAAATTTAAGTTTTAGTTTATTTATTAAGCACGTAAAAAGATCACAGTAATTATTAATGATTACATATAACTTTGAACTATTCGGGCAATTAAATTAGTTAATATTTGATCACGACATTAATAATAATTTAATTAAAAATTTTTTGCTCTACATCAACACGACTAAGTTACTCGGTAGCCATTTTGGAAAAAACCTGTTTTTTATTTGTTTATTCACTAAAGCAAACGAGTTTTCGCTAAGTTCTACATTGTTACATTGTAACAACAAATAAAAATAGATATTGGGGCACATACTCGATAATTTATCAATTCGCAAACTGCAACTCGATAAATATGGCGGATTTGCATACGTCAACATTTCTTGCGTAAAATCCCATACTCGATCGCTTTCGCAATGCAATATATTTTTTTACTCAGCACGCAAATATCATTACGCTGAATAAAAAATATAACCTCAAAACGTGAATAATTGAAAGTTTTTTGTTCTGTTTTTCAAATTCAACCAAAAAGTTGTTTGAAAAAGTGGTACCAAGAAATTTCAAAAATTTTAATTGAAAAGTTATGATTATAAAATGACTATTGAATTTTTATTACATAGTTTTGTCTAAATTAATTAAATTTTTTCCAAAATATGAAATACAATTATTTCGAATACAATAGTTAGCTTCGTTTCTAAATATTTCCCAAATGAAAAATGGTCTAAACTCAATGATTGACACTAAACAATAATTTGCCGATAAATTAAATCGTTCGCAAAATATCAACTATTTGCTGGCTTACTAGCTAAAGCAAAATATCGAGTATATCATTTTTTGCAATTCAGCAAAATTTGTTTGCTTATTAGCATCGAGTTTGCCGCAATCTAGCAAAAATGCCCATTTGCCGCAATCTAGCAAAAATCGCTTGCTTATCTGCTTGCTAGAGTATCGTGTATTTACCCCAATATCAATAGTTCTTTAATTTATTATGCAATTGTTTATTTTATTACTATGATATTAAAAAAATAAATGCATTTATTAGTCTTGAATTGTAACTGTAGTAAGATTTTGAAAAAAAAAAAAAATTTATCATGTTTTACACTAATGAGGAAGCATTCGAGATGATGATGATATACCAAGAGTGTCAACAAAATGAACGGATGTCCATTAGATTATACGCTGAACGATATCCCGATCGTCGGCATTTTGGAAGAGGTGTATTTAAACGTTTAGCAGATAAGCTTCGCACTACCGGAAGCATAAGAAACCAAAGGAATCGTCGTGAGTTTCCTGAGGAAATTGTTGTAGATGTGCTAGCTGCAGTATCGCAGGACTCACACACTTCAACACGAAATATTACACGAGATAAAGGAATATCTCAGACAACCGTGTCTCGCATTTTGATAAAAAATAAATTCCATGCGTACCACATATCATTGCTGCAAGAGTTAACTGCAAATGATTTTAGATCAAGATTTCAATTTTGTCATTGGGCGAAGCAGCAAATAGAAGAAAATCCAAATTTCTTTCGTCGTGTCCTTTGGACAGACGAGGCAACGTTTAAGAGTAACGGTAATGTGAATAGGCATAATTTACATTATTGGAATGACGTGAATTCACATTGGATGCGTTTCGTTGACCATCAACATCGTTGGAGCGTAAATGTTTGGGCTGGAATAGTTGGATCTCACCTAATCGGACCTTTTTTTTTTAATGGAACACTAACAACACAAAAAATTGTAAATTTTTTATTAGAAGATTTGCCCAATTTATTGGAAGACATTCCATTGCGAGAAAGACAAGAAATGTGAATTCAGTTGGATGGTGCATCTCCCCATTTTGGGACAGCTTCCCAACAACAACTAAATTTATTGTTTCTGAATAAATGAATTGGTAGAAATGGCCCTACTTTATTTATTGTGTTAGTCAAAGAAAAAGTTTGTGACGTTTTTTTTTTCAATATATGGCTATAGGGTTGCATGACTTTGGTAATAATAATCCTGTCAGGTCATACTAATTTACTATAGAGCGCTTGCAAGGTGATAGTCGATAGATTATTTAAAAAAAAAACATTGTGACATTCGTCAATTCAGTCGATAAAAAATTCTGAAAAAATTCGCTACAATTTACAATATCACTTTGACCAAGGGTTTAAGGGTATAGGGTTATGTGGTATTTATGGTGAAGATGCTTTATCAAAATCAGCAGCACCCAAATGGTTTTCACTTTTATTTTATTTTCATACGTTACGGTGGAGTGGAAATATGTACTTGCAAAATGAATAATCATCTGGAATGTTTTGGGTCATGAGTTACTGTGGAGCGAACGTTTTTTCGAAATGAAACTCAAACTACATTTTTGGTATCATGATTTACAAGTGGGGTATAATTTTGATACTATTTACTCTTATTTATACTTTTAACTTGTTTTATTGGAACATATTATTGTATTGGAGGTGTACAAAATAATCTGAGCACTTTAGCGTTCCTCTTGTTAGCTTTTCTGGCTTAGCGACAAATGATGGTATTATCTGCGATAGTTCTTTAAATGAAAAGAATGATAACGTGCTCTGCAAAATAGGTAAAGTTACACATACAGCCAAATAATTTAAGAAACTATTGGTAAAAATAATTAAAGATATTTTCAACAGTACCGTGTTGACGTGCTTGTATTGCTAACGTGCTTGTATTGTTGACGTGCTTGTATTGTAAACCTTAAAATCGGTTCCGGCCCAAGGATTTCCGTTTACTTCATACTACTTGCTTATTTACTGTTTTAATGGAAACCAGTACAAGGTTCCACTGTATTTTGTTTTTAAGGGTTATGGTGAAAATATATTCCTTAAAAAAATGTGTCGTGTGTTGTATCCTCCAAAAATGTTGTTGTGTAAATCGTTAGATTTTCTTGTTCAGCTAAGCATCAATATTTTGTCCTTTCGTAAAAATTCACAAAATTAATTCGTAAAGATTCATGTCACATGTTCATTAAAATTAAAGAAGTTTTAATGGATTTTCCTCCTTAAGCAATTTATATGGTCTTGTTTTTATTTCTAATTTCTAGTTAAGAAAAAATTTAATGACCAAAGTTCTGATTATTACAAGTAGTAGCTATACTGCTAATATTTACTTGTTTGTGTTATATTACCGGGAAGAACAGTTTATAGAAAAAATGTTATAGTTATTGTTCTTAGAACTTTTTTTATGCAGTACAAAATAGTTAGTATAAAGAGTGATGTGTTATTTCAATTTCATGTTGGTCAACTACTCATACCGTAATTGCCGATTTGTGATATTTTACATACAAAAATTAGCATGTTTCTCTTTAATTGTTTAGTTATGTTTAGTGCTGAATTTACGTGTTTTGGTGGTTTTTCAGTCAGAAAAAGTAATTATTGATGTGATTGGGCTGACTTTAGCATCTGCTAACTCTTCTGATATGGGCGATATAAAATCTGCTTTGAATAAACTTACGACTGTAGTAAGAAAAAATAGCAAATCTCAAAAATTTCTTGCCTATAAATACGAAGATACTCAAGAAGAATTTAAACAGGTTCTGAAAGAAAATCATGAATTAAAATCTAGAATTTCAAAATTTTAATGGTTTCGATTCTAGTGAAGAAAATTTAGTTATTTTAAATGGTCTACCTGTAATTTCTAATTTATTTGATCAGATTGCTGGTGTTTTTAAAAATATTGAATTTACCATTTCTAATGACGGTATTATTATGTGCAATATATTGGAGTATAAATCACAACGCTATACAATGAATATGAGAAATATAAATCGGATAATAAATGAAAATACTGCTGGTATAGAAATAGGACTGTTCTATTGAAAAAGAAGGACAACGTTAGGCCTGTTTCTATCTAATATCTTCATTTGAAGGCACACAAGATTCAGATAAATCAAAAAATGAACCCATCAGACTTTGGAATATGTCGTCAATTCACTAATTGAACCATGCAAAAAAGCCTGAAATTACGAATTTTTTCAACAGAGTCATCTGTAGCAACGAAGCAAATTTTGAACTGGGTGAATTTGTAAACAAACAAAATTGTCGAATCTGTGATCTCGATGCATTCACAGAAAGTGATTATCTCTGGTGTGGTTTTTGGGCTGGTGGAGTAATCGGACGTGGAGTATTTTCTTGAAAACTCAGCTGGGATTGCTGTTACTGTAAATGGACGTCGATGTCGGAATTTGAATACGATTTTTATGTTTGACGAACATACAGAACATACAGCCATACAGCATCAGTAACCATTGATCTTTTGCGCGAACGCTTTGGTAATCGAATAATTTCTCGAAGAGGGAACATTAATTGGCCACCTAGATCTTGCGATCTAACTCCTCTAGATTTTCATATGGGGTTATTTCAAGGAAAAAGTCTAGGCCAACGAACCACAAACAATTGATGACCTAAAGGAGAATAGTATTAATTGTATTCAAGAAGCAGCTCAAGATTTTGAGCCGCAGTTATGCGAGAATGTCTTCGAAAATTTTGATAAAAAGATGCTAGCTTGCCGTACAGAAGCATGAGTTCTCTTACGACATATTATTTACCATTTTTAAACCGGAACCTTTTTACTATCCTTTGTAATAAAATGTTAGATATTTTTTCAAATAATTTAAGTGTTTTATTAAAAATTTAAACATTAACCTCAAATTGGAACACCCTTTGTGATCTGTGCCATTTTTGATAACCAACACATTAGAAGTTTGAGGATGATTTTGGATGAGTTTATGAGCCACTTTGATGTTGGGAGAAACAAGCCAAACATTTTTTTCTTTTCAGAAATTTCTATTGATGATGCGGAGATTATATTTTATGACAATTTAGTAGATTATAAATTTGTAGCTAGTTGGAACTCGGGTAACAGAAATGCTGGTGTGGCTGGTTATGGTGTGACCCTACGATAGTGTGACCATGTTATGGTTTGATGGTATAATTGTATGGTAAGATGCTATATGATGGAATCAAGGTGTGATGGTTTAATGCAATAATGGCATGGTGGCATGACAGTACGATGGTATGGTGATATAACGATATGTCGCTATGCTGATATGATGGCTTATGTGATGGCTTAATATTTAACATGTATAATAATGGTATAAATCTTTGATGGTAAGATTTTATGATGGAATAATGGTATAAAGTTATGATGTTAAGATACTACCATGGTATAATATGATGGTATGTTGGTTTGATATTATGATGGTAAGATGGTGTGATGTTGTGACAACATGGTTTGATGGTACGATGATAAGATGAAATGTTGGTGCGATGGTATGATCGTATGATGGCGTGATGTTATTCGAGGCTCAGGAACTCCTCCATAAAGACGGATGTTGTTCGCTCAGTATTTAAACTAAGTTACATTTTTGGTTGAAAAAGTCAATAAGTTAATCTATTTTGGATTTGGACGACGAACTGTACTGTCTTTAATTGAGCATGCGCAAAGTACAGTTCTGTTAAGTTAATCACCTAAACCTGCCATGTACGCGTTAATTAAAATATACCATTACTCATACACAGTAATCTTGTTCAAGATTCCATAGTATAGTAAACGGTCACGGCAAACTCGCTGAACAAAGCAAAATCGCATCGCTTTACCACTAATCAGTTTAAAATAAATTAAATAGAGCGGTTCTATTTGGACACACTGTTGACCGTATAAACATTGCAATTGGAAATATAGTAAGCCTGAAACCTCCCGCTCCCATAGCGACAGCATACTGATTAAACAATTTTAAAATTATTATTCTGTTATGTATCAATGCATGATAAACCAATTGAAAGGTATGATTGACTAGCTGTTTCAAATTCGTCTTTTCTTGCGCATGTCATCATTCGGTGCGATAAAATCACGAGGCTTTGTTGTTTTCCCAAAATTTTCACAAAAACTATCGCCGCAAAACAATTCGATTTGGTTTTGTTTGCTATGAACTAGTGTTTATAAAAAAAAAGTATAGCACAAATCACCGAATGACGAAATTTTTTAGGGAAAGAGATAGCAATACATGCGCTTGATCATACCTCTTAAATTAGTTTATCATGGTATCAATGTACATACATATGTATGTGCAATTTTCACAGCCCGCTATTTCCATTTAATTTTTTTACACTCCACAAGTATTATTATTTTGTGGTCCTTTTGCTCGTATGTAATTTTTATTTTCAAAAACACTTGCTGCTGCAGCCATATATAGCAGATATTTTCACAACAAAATAAATTAAAGTAGGCGGCTTTCTTTTAGATTTTTTTTTTGTATTCGGCTCACGATATTTTTGAAATGCCGGATGATGTTATATATTGCATATGTATGCGTAGATTTTGCATTGATTTTGCGTTTTATTTATTTTTTGTTCTTGCCGATATTCACACATACCTGCAATACTTTTGTTTCCGTAACCTGATGTCTATACAATTTTTTTCTTTCTACTGCCACTAAAGATGGTTTCACCACGGTTGGGCGAGTAAATTACACTATGTAATTTACACAGTTTTTTTACACGTAAAAAACGTGTAATTTACTTAAGGCTATTTTATACATTATGTATGAAAAAATGTAAAAAACTATATCGTAAATTAAATAAACTGACTACATACCATACATATTTAATTATTTTTAAAAAGCAAAAACACATACAAAATATTTATTTTTCATTTTTTGTATAGCTTCTCGTCTTAAAATACTTAGCGTCATGCTTAATTCTATCTTAATGAGTACAAACCCCACCTTACTGTAAAAAGGTGGTATTGTATGTCAAAATTATTATTAGTATTTTAATAAAGAAATGTAAACAAAACTTTAATTTTTGTTGTAATCTTCACCTATATTTTCAAATTTGAAATTCGGAAATATTTTTTCTTTTGGTACAATTCTAAGAAAATGATATATCGAGTTCTGATATGAGATATCAAATTCGGACATTGTAAGTTCAAATTCGGATAAGATTTATCTAACGAATTAACGAACATATTGTCATAAAAATACAAATTCTGGAATACATATTGAATTCAGTCACGATATTTCGAATTTTGACATCCATACTCAAGCTCTTACATGAATTATTGAATTCTGACATCATAAAGTCAAACGCTGAAGTCATGAGATGATATATCAAATTCTGATAAGACCTTTCGAATTCTGACAAAACATGTCGAATTTTGACCGAATATGTCCAATACGGAAAAAGTGAAAATATCGACGTGTAAAAGTTGAAATTCTGATATAACCTGCCGAATTCTGAGATAACATATCGAATTTTGAGATGATATACGGAATTCTGAAGGATTCATGAGTGATTTATTAAATTGTGACAACTTTTCAAATTCTGGAATGACATAACGAATTCTGTCATCCATTTTCTGTCATAATTTTGATATAATACCTTAAACAGACACAAAATTGATCGTGATATTCACTTAACCCGATTGTGATAAATCGCGTTCTGAAAACGAAATAATCCTGTTTTTGTGAAAATCGTTTAATGACATACATACAAAAATCCTTTAATAATCTAGAATTCGCGATTATTCGTTTTGTGTCTGCCTACGGTATAAGATATACAATTCGGACATTATAAATTCATATTCTGACATGTCATATCGAATTTTAGCATAGTTTTTATAATTCTGATATATAGAATTCTGACACGAAAAATTCAAATCCTGATTTCAGAAATATCGAATTTAGACAGCATTAACTCTAATTTTGACAGGACAAATCGAATTCTGGCTTAATATATCGAACTCTGACATATATAAATTCGAATTCTGATATGACATCGAATTCTAAAATTACTTATTGAGTTTTCCATTGGTATTTCAAATTCTGTCATGATATACAAACTACATACTACATCAGAACATTACATATCGAATTCTGATATGATTTACCAAGTTTTGGCATGATACGAGTATATCGAACGGTGACATCATTAATTCAAATCCCGACTTGATATATTGAACTATGCCATGATTAACACATTTAACACATAAATTCCGACAACTAAACTGGAAATTCTGACATGATGTATCAATTTCAGACGTGATACCTATATCAATTCTGACCACATATATTCAAATTCTGACACGACATATCGAATTCTGGCTTGCTATCATGATATATAAATTTCGACATCTAGGGGGCTATTTGTGAATTCAATTCCAACGTATTAGACTCTTCGATTTATAAGATTCGTATTTGATTTGAATAAGAAACGAACGAATCTGATTTAATTCAAATAAGAATCCAATATTCGAAGAGTCAAATACGTTCGAATCGAATTCATAAATAGCCTCCCTGATATTTAATTTATGATATGGCGCATTGAATTCTGACATGAAGTAACGAATGGTACAATTTATCGGATTCTGGCATAATATCTCGAATATGCGACATATCTGTGACATTTCTGGCATGATATATCGAATTCTGACGTAAAGTATAGAATTCTTCATGATAACTCGAATTTTGGCATCAAAAATTCAAATTTTGAGTGGCATATTGAATTTTGATATGATATTTCGATTTCTAACATAATTTCTTTTATTCTGGTATAATGTAACGACATGATGTATCGAATTCTGACATTACAATTTTAAACTCTGAAATTTCATAATGAATTCTGGCATGATACATCGAATTCTAACATACAAAAACTCAAATTCGGACATGACACATCAATTTCAGACATAATATAATATATCGAGTTCTGACATCATAAATACAAATTTTGATATTGCAAATCTAACTCTTACATAATTTATCGGATTCTGACATGATAATCCGAATTCTGGCCTCAAAAAATCAAATTCTGGCATGATTGGGATTCTGGCATATATGTGACATGGCGAATTCTGGCGTGATATATCGAATTCTGACATAAGATATAAAATTCTGACATGGTTGGTCACTTTTTCTGTTTCGTGTTCTCCTACAGCGTTCAAGTGAATTTGGAAAATATTTTTTCATCATATGTATAAAACGAAACGTAATTTTAGCGAAGAGTGAAAAGAAGCAGGTATCGTTCTGTACAGAATAAATCTTAGCACTGCTAGAGTGCAAAAGTTTCTGAACAAAGGTCCATACAAAAAGCTTACGAAAAAAGTCCGTCATTTTTGACGGGTTATACTAGTAAATATCTAAGAACATCAAAAATATTATCAAAACAGTGGTTGCGTTTTAAATTTGTATTTTGTACCACTTGGTACATTTTAATAAACTCTCATTCGTTTTAACACTTTTATAAAAGTTTAAGCAGCTTTGATTGCCGTTAATTTTAATTATTCGTTCTGCCTTTAAGAGCTCAACAGAGCATCTGTCTTGAATAAATTTTCATTGTTTGTAACAGAATTGAAAATTTGGCACCACTTTTCCGAAAACGTTCCGAAAATTATATTCTCTATCTATGTGTTGGTCCATCATTCAACAAGTTGATTGTTGAAAGTTTCATTTAAAGATTAAATATTTCCTAATTAATGGAAAACTATTAAACTATCAGTCTAATGAAGATTTTAAACAGGAGTAGGCCATTGCCAATAATCATGGCCAATTTCAGAAAAAAAAAATTTGGAGCGATCATAATATAAATTAGGATTGAATAGAAACTTGTTGTTGAACGTTGAACACAGATCTACCATATCACCGTACCATATCTCATGTAACTCATCGCGTTTTGAAATATCGTGTTTTGAAATATCACAGATTTCAAAAAAGGTAGAACAAGTCAACATATTGAAATTACTCAGCTTGACTGGAATAATCCAAAATTAATTTCGGTTTAGTCAACTAATTTCAGATTACATTTTCATATTTCGCTTTATACAGGTAATGTAATAAGACTATAAGAGATTACTTCATTTGAATAAAAATAAAAGGTTTGAGATAAATAAGGAATTGATTATCCTCCTTTTATACGTTTTCCCATCGCTTGAACATTTTATTTATTTAGTGTCAAGGATTGTTTTTAATAATGTCAAGATTGATAGATGATTTTGATATATTGATAAATTCACGTTAAAGGTTTTATAACAAAACGATAATACATTAGATGTATGTTATGGTAATTTATTTAGGTTTGCGGTGCTGGATTTATCAAATATAATCTTATACTTAACTATGAGTATTTTGTCTCTAGACTTTTTAATTAAATTGAGTTTCTTTTATAGTCTGTATAGTTATATCCATAGATATAGAGAGAAGGATAATTTTCTAACATCATAAACACATACTCTGTACATATCAACTTATAAATTAATGAAATCGAATTATAACACCCTATGGAGCTTATTTACAATTTCGCTTTTTTATACTCTCATCTTTTTTTTTTTTTTGTTTTCTAAAGATGAAAATGAAGAAAAATAGATTTTGGTTAAGTGAATTTAGAATATTACACATCTTTGTAGAAAGATTAAAAAAAAAAATTATGTAATCTCATAATTGAATTTGTTATTATTATTGAATGCGTGACAATGAAACAATTCTCACATGACTAAAAAAAATTGTGGTTTGGTTGGTGTGATACGGTGTCAGCGTAAAATTTGTCTCGCACGGGCGTTTTCTAATCAAAACATTTAATTTTCTGGAATAGATTGTTTCAAATTTAATTAAACTGTATATGAACTCAGTTGTTGTATACTATACCTATAGGTTAAATCATAGGTAGGGAAGGAGGTTGTTTAAAAATTTTCTTCTATCAACACACTTCATTTATGATTTTTAGACTAGAATAATTTTCTGAAAGGGGATGCCCTTGGGTTTGCCTAGTATATATTTGTCGATATTCTCTCTATATCTCTATATACACTTATTGTGACTAAAACATTTAGGTTTTTAATTTATGTTTTTATTCGATAGCCGGTTTAACCTTTAACACTACAATTATTGGAATTTTATCCAACAATTCAATACTTTAAGTTTACTTGTAACCAGTGTATTAATTGTCGTCGATAGCGTAGACAATAGTTTTCGACGTAGTCAATGTAGGCAATATGTAGATAATGTAGATAATTTGTAGACAATGAAAATATCTCGTTTGTTCTTATTTTTTTCTTTGAATTGAGTTCCTCATTTCTGCGAATAAAATATTACGCTCATAATTGAAGTTCCCAAATCAATCATAAAGCTAGATTCAATAATATAAAACACGGAGGCCCGAAATCATCGATATCTTAGGTTTGCAGTTAACGGAAGAAATAAATGAAATTTATGACATCGTTTCTCAGGGATACGAAGGAACGCTAAAATAATAAACACAGTTGGTTTTAAAGCTTATTGTCTTTAATTTATACACCGATGAGTCATTTCAATGGGTCAATTTCAACATCATCAGGTTGAATTACATTAATAAATAAATAGTAGATTGTTCTACAAGTAAAGAATAGTGATGGTAAATCACTTTTCTTTTTCATATTTTTTACGCGTAGCGGCGCGGCGTAGTACTATTTTTTCGTGTATTTGACGAGAAACCCGGTAATTTTCAAAATGAAAAAGGTAGATCCAGTTTCGATCAAAGTATGTATGCATATGCTGTACATAACAACCGCAGTAAGCAAATAAATAAAACTCAAAAATGCAAATATCATTTGTTTGCGAAATGGATCAACACAATGAAGGTTTTTCTGATATTTTAAAATCAGTTTCGGAAGCTACCTTAAATTTACTACGCACGAAGTATAAAAAGAAATATAAAAAATGCTACGAGTTATTTTCTCGGTGGAGAGTGCAAAAAAATGTGAACGGAATTAATGAAAATATCATAATAGCGTATTTTTTTGAGAAGGTAAGTCTTACTTATTAATTATGTATGTCACTTTCCAATAGTAGTTTTAATGTATTGCTACAGGCCAAGACTCTTAAATCGTCAACATTGTGGTCAATTTATTCGTTGATGAAAAGCACATTGCAAATAAATGAAAATGTGGACACTTCTCAGTATATAAAAAGTTACTTGCTTACTTAAAACGTCAAAATGATGACGATTTTGACCATGAATGATGTGAACACATTTTTAGCCAATGCTCCTGATGATTCCTTTCTTTTGATGAAAGTAGTATTAGTTTTTTCTCTGCATGAAGGATGTCGTAGTGATGAGCAACGTATGTTGAAAGTCGACGACATAGAAGATGCTGCATTTGTTTTAGTCGTAACATTACACTTACACGACACAAAAACAAAGAAAAAACGTGTCGCTACAGATATTTTCGAAGTGAAAGATTTTAATGGAATTGCATTATATCAAAAATATATAAGTTTAAGACCATGGAGTATTGACCATCATAGATTTTGTATATACATACAAAAAAGGCAAATGCACTGTACAGCCAGTTGGTATTAATACGGTCTACAGTATGTAATTTATGAAAATTGGCAAAGTATTTAGAATTCCAAATGCTAGTTGTTATACCGGTTATTATCTCCGAAAGACCTCTTCTATCCGAAGGATAATTGCGGACGTAGCCTCTTACAATCAGAGGCATTAAATAAAACAAGCCACATTATAACATAAATAAATAAAAACCTATCTCTATAATAGAAAATGACATTTTATTAGATTGGTTAACAAAAGTCACACCAAATTTGCACGTGTTCAGTTTATTTAACAAACAACTTCAGCATTTTATTCTATAAATCGATAGTAGCGCCCCCACATTACTGACCGATTACGTCTCATTACTTTACCCTTTTTTACTATTACTGACCGTTTGAAGTGTATCCATAGAAATTACTTACTTTCTAACCTTTAAGAAGTTGGAAACGCTGTAAGTTACCAAATGATTGTGAATAAAAAATATTTTTCAAACATTTAAACAAAGGCAACAATTTTGAAACTTCTTGGATAAATTTGTTTTTGAAATCTGAATTTGTTTACATAAATATTTTCTAAAATTTATCAAGACTTCCTTTTCCAAAACTGAAGTATCCTCTAAAGACAATGGGTGGAGAGTGGAGTGAATACAAACAAGTAAGTACATACTTATAAGAGTTATCTTTTCCATAAAAGGTACTACTTTTAAGCAAAAGCTTTCTCTTATTTCGAAGTGAATAATAACTACCTTGTGCTACAAGTACTTACCGGAAAATATTTAAGTAATACCTTCAAGTCTTTACTTATTGTTAAGGCAGTACTTATGATAATTTAATTCTAATTATTTATCTAAAGAGTTTGGTGCTTATTTTGTACCAAATCAGTAAATATTTGGTGTATTTCATCCTCAGCTCTTTTTTGTTAACCTCGAATTTGTAGCTGTTCATGTTTATTCTCGGCTTCTCCATCGAACACCTAAACATGATTGCTTCAGTTGTCTGCATTCTCCTCTTCTGATATGTGGTGTTGTGCAACAAAAACAACCATTGTAGCATTTGCAGTAACAACACGCCAATGTCTGGTAGGCTTATTTATGGAGATACAAACTAATCCGGTGCCCCAAGAAAAGAAACAAGACCTGTAAACTGCACTAATTTTTCTTCTATATTTAGGTTTGGGTGCCCTTTTCTATTAATAAAATTGTCAATATTTTTACGAGTGAATGATCCAAAGCTATAAAACTATTAAATGAAATGCTTTACAAACGATAGTTCTGTATACTCCCATATTCTTAGGAAGACCACCTTTTTTTACTCTTCCAGTGGATTTAATTTCATTTGGAGGAAAAGCTAGTAACACTATATTTCCAACACCACAATCAGCGTGATAAATTTCTTCTTGCTATCACCACTAAAAACAAAAAATGTAGAACATAAGATCATTAAGCCGCGAATGAAATTTTACTTACTAAACCTTGAGAGCGACCAACCTTGATATACTCAGGATCACTTAAGTATCGTAAAAAATTAAAATTTCTGATATGAACACAAAGCTCCACTAGTAAGATCGAATGTTTCAACCAAAAATTCCCTTTAAATTTTAAAAAAATAACCCCGCTATAATTTTTTCATTTTCAACGAGCAAACCTCAAAATTTGTGAACTTTTGGTTGGATCCTCACATCCCCCGGCGTTCACAATAATTTTTCATTTTACGAATATTAATAATTTCTTTTTTTTAACATTTGTAGCGCCTCACGCATTCAAATACATATATAAATTAATTATTTATTTATATAAATTGAATACGTTCGCCACCACATACACATTTGGGTTTACGCATAAGATATCTCTTTGCGTAATAAACATTTTAATTTTGCCATCTAGTGAAAATAACATGGATACAAAATATAATGGAACATTAAATTATATTTTGTGATTATTGCTCCATCTCATTTTTCATTAGCTTACTCAATTCGAACTCGAATTGATAATTTCTGTTTCCATCTCGCGTTCAACACGAACAGCGAATTTGTCATTACGATTGTTCGTATGTCAACCAGTGTTACCACTTTACTACAATAGTAGTAGATCTGCTACATTTCTAACCTTGTAAAATTTCAGTACGTACTATTTGATTTCTGCTACATTTAATGTACTTTTTAATTCAATCAGATTTTTCTATATTTCGATGATTGGGAATAAAGAAACCCTAACCAGAATTGATTTTTCCAATTCGAATACGATTGAGAACCGGCAAAACATTAAAAATTTGAAAAATCATTTAGGTTGTCTAATGTTTGCTGATTTAGCAGATTATTTCTGTGTCTACTTTCTTTGCCGGACAGCAGCGCAGCCGCAGAAAGAGCATTTTCCCATTTGAATTTAATAAAATCCCAAAAAACTAATAGACTTGCAACAGAACAATTGAAAATATAATGTTTTCATGAATACTAATTAGAGAACTTGCGATACAGATATAAGTATATTGTCCTGAAGAAGAATTATTGAAATTTGCATCAAAATATAAATTTGTATGGGGTGTTTCAACTCATTTGAAAATTAATCTAGTTTTTAAAGTGATAATTTGCGATTTGATTGACTGAATTTCTAAGACTAAAAATATTTATTTATTTTATTACTATTCATACATAAAGTTGCTGACAAATGAATAAAAGTGTACATTTTTATATGAAATAAGTTGTTTTATTATCTACTACTTTTGATTTTCAAAATGTAGTGATCTACTACAAAGTTAAAAAAAAATGTAGCAGATTTGCTACACTATTCGAACCAAGAAGTGGTAACACTGATGTCAACCCCAAAATAATTTCCTTTCGTCGAAATAGAGAATCTTTTCGTTTGGTAGAAAGAGACAGATACATATATCATTCATTGCCTCATTGG
This sequence comes from Tipula helvola, assembly GCA_963556165.1. NCBI lineage: Eukaryota > Metazoa > Arthropoda > Insecta > Diptera > Tipulidae > Tipula > Tipula helvola. The sequence goes on along the minus strand of OY744483.1, from coordinate 243,927,085 downwards.
TAGGTAATAGAGATTTTGACGTGATCACAACGACTCGCCATTTTGAAGTAATTGGTTTTAATTTTTCGTGCGCGATTAATAATTTTCATACAAAATAAATTAAGATTTTTCTCTTCGCGTACCTTCAGTGTTTGGGAATATTTTTCCCCTAAACTTTTATAGTGTAAAACATTTGTTAAAACGTATAAAATAAATATTTTTTATGAATTAAAAATTCTATAATTGAAAAATTGAAAATTCTATAATTGAATCAGTGATAAAAACCCCATAAATTCTTGCCATTATGCGATCAATATATATATTTTCAAAATAAACTCAAGTCTCCTTGTACCCAACCTTGTAAATCATCAAGTAAGTACGGAAGAAGTTAAGAACTTACTTTTTTTTATGCATAGCTTTTTAAGTACCGTAAAATGGGGTGAATAGAAACACTTTTCAAGTTGCAAGAAGCATGTACTGCTAAGAGGATATTTGTTTTTAATATATGAAATATCTTAAAATATGGGTCTTGGGGTACTCTTTCCTTTGCAAACTACTTTGATCTATTAGAAATGAATATGGCGGATTTTTTTTTAAAAAACCTCACTGTTTCTATTCACCTGCCATTGGGGTGAATAGAAACAGTCATTGAATTTCGGTTTTTTTCTATTCCTATATTCATTTATTATTTCTGGTGGAACAGCAGCCCGATTTCTTTTGGTATTTTGGCATAACCGGCGGTGAAATAATGCTTGCTTGTGTCGTTTCAGAAACGAGCAGATGAATTCTTTACCGGGTAAGTTGTCCTTAAATTTTTCGACCTGTCTCTCTTGCTAGTTTAACAATTCTTGAATATTCATTCGTAATATTATTGTATCAATGGGATAACACACTCTGAACAAATGATCAATCTGTCCACAAGGGTTTTTTCTTCAGTTTTGTTTAAGCAGGTTTGTCCCCCCTGATTTTGTATTTTATCACCTTTTTTAAATGGCGATATATCACGGAATGGTGTATACCGTACTTCTACGATGATTTCCTTAATCATAGCTCATTATTTTTAACATTCAACTGCTTGTTTCAATATCAGAGGATCATGCTCTTTAAATGGTTTTGGCTCTTCGACTTGTATTGCCTGGGCATTTTAATACTCTGCAATCAAAAACCGAATTATATACTATAATAATTTACCGTTAGGGAAATTTAGTAATTTGGAATTAAGGAAAACTTGGTAATGTGAATAAAAACACTATTTCTGGTGTTTCTATTCACCCCACACTTTCTAATTTTTGACACTAAACTACAAAATGGTAAAATTTAGGAAAAACGGTGAAAGTTAATTACAATTTTAACTACACAAGTAAAAAGAAGACATAATTGAACAACTTACATGAATTTTCTCTGATATTACTCCAAATATGGCTCAATTACATACAAAGTTTCTTAGAGTATTTTTCGAATCAAAAAATGTTGATTTATATTTAACAATATATTCTTTAAAACTGCGGGTGTTCAACCAAAAATCCCTATTATTTCTATTTTTGCACTCATCACCAACTTAACAAATTAACGTTGTTTTTTTTTTATTATGTATTATGAAAAATTATCAAGTTAATTATTTTTTAAAGTTTTGTTTCTATTCACCCCGCTGTTTCTATTCACCCCATTTTACGGTAGGTACTGGGAAATTTTTAAGTGTTTGCTTATAGAGAAAGCAGTTACTTGAACTTCAAGTATCCACTTCTGCATCCAGAATATACTTAAATTTTATTCACTTGCTTACAAGCAGATACTTGAAAAATCACAAGGTTAAACACTTACTTCTTTTTATTTACTTCACCCATTGACAGGCCACTGTCCCCTAAATGGTTTGTAATGGCACTTTGCGATTTTTGAAAATTAAATGTGTTATAATCGTGGATTTGTTGGTACACTCCTTTTTCTCAAAATTATTTCGTTTATCCTACATTTTGTTTTTCACAAGAGCGTTTCAATTTATACACCAAATTAAATTAAAGGAATTTGGTCTTTCATCATATCCCAAAAAACTAACCGATTTTCTTTTTCAATTTTACACGAAAATTTTATTCGCTGAGTAAATTTATTAAAATCGAAAAACATTGATTTCAGAATTTGGTACAGCCGCAATAATATCGCCATATATCTAAAAAGAAAGTAGGTTAACTGAAGATGCTTCCAATCCTTTAGTCCATTAATTATCAGTAAAGCTACTGCGGGGCTAACTGGCGATACCATCGGTAAACTAAACACTTGCTTGGAGCATCTTTCGTTAAAACTAAATTCAATGTGATCAAGTATAACAAATTAAGTCCTAGTTTCCACCGAACATTTCGTTGTAAATTTTACAAAGGGAAATTTTTTTATTTTTACGATTTTGTCGGTATTTCGTTTGTATATGTATTTATAAGTTTTGAGGTTTAATACAATTACAATTATAATTGTATTACAAATACATTTACAAAAGAAACACTGATACAACCGCAAAAAAATCATATTTCCCATTGTAAAAAATACAACGGAATTGTCGGTGGAAACTAGGACTAACTCATCTTCGAAAAAAGAATTTAATCCAAATTGGTAATCTTTTTTAATTTTATATCATTCCGTAATTTGTTAATCATCTTTAAAACTAAAATTGAAGTCATATTAGTAAATAACCAAACTAATATGCGGCGTTTCTTTTGAACTTTAACTATATCACTATTTTAAATGCAAAACACGAAATCTTAATGCAAAAGGGACTATGATTATATAGCTATACACTGATACAAAACAAAAACAATTCGCTGTATTTCATAATTTCTTGTAAATTCACTACTTTTGTAAAATTTACAAACTTCAATTAAATAAATAAAAATAAAGTACATTTATCTTCTGGGGTCTTCCTTTGTTTTCTCTCAACGGTAAAACCCAGTTTGAGCATGATTTCAATTAATTAATGATTTCGGGCGGTTCACTTCAGACAAGTTCAACCGCTATTCTCAGCTCATTAACCGTCTGGAATTGTTCGTTACCCCCGTATTGAAAATGATATTTCTCATAGGCTTTCCATGGGGTTCTGGTGCGGCAGGACAAAATAAAAGGTGACATCACTTTAGGTCACTTGTACTGGTTAAGACCAACAGTAATTCTAGAAAAAGTATTTAGCTGAGAAGGTATTTAAACTTAAAGGTATTGTGAAGCGCGATTGTCACAGAAAAACCGTTTAGCTTTGTGAACGTCCTTAGTCAAAAATTGATTTCCCATGTTAAGGCCCGTTGACACCTCTCGTGAACATGAACGTGAACAAAACATTTTTTGTTGATAAATCTTAAATTACTTGATTTTTTTCATTAAAACTGATTGGAATAAACTTGAAATAAAATTACGTATCGAATAATTATGAAAATAATGAATAAAATGTCATTATAACAATATTTTTTTCAATTCCCCGATGATTTCATTTTGTGCACAGACATTTCATCGGGGAATTGTGGTCTGTGGCCTTTTGGCACAGGCGAAAGTACGGCGCTAAATGGGAAAACCTTGACAAAAAAAATCTAAGGTGGAACAGCATATACCGAAGGATGAATGGCTGATACAACAAATAATAAATACACAATAATTCTCATATATCAGCGGCAAAACAAAAATATATTTTGAAATATGTATATACATTTTGTAAAATGGCGCAGGTTCAATATGTTTATGGAAATGTAGTCGCCTCTCGTCTATTTATATTGATAAAAGCTACCGAGGCAACAATGGCTAATTTCATAGTTATTGCAATGAAAATCACACTTGTAATAAATCAAAACTTTTACTCATTTGGCTGCTGTGCATGTGCAAATCGTTTTCTTTCCTCGCGCGCTGAGGGTTTCATCTCTCTCATTGTGAATTTTATCATACATTTTTTGAAATATACACACACATACAACGCTTAATTTAATTGAATGACCCACTGAAACATTTTATTTTATTTTCACTAAAAATAATGAGCGACAGAATACCTGTGTCTACGACACCTTTTTCAGTTGGCGTTACATTTTGTTATCACCATTTTCGATTACTTGCGTACAAATTTAGACAACTAGTGAAGGCGCATTTACAGAATCTTAAACAAATACGCAGCGAACTAAAACACAACCAACCAACTATACACATGGTGCACCAATAAATCACACTTGACCGGGCGAAAGAAAAATTTGTTTTTGGTCCCCAATCCTTGGCTTCCCTAAAAATAGCGCAACAAATATTTCTGTGGTTCTGACTATTAGACTAGTTGTACTTTCAATGCTACAGCATTCGTAGTTTTTGAAAAAATCGGTTGTGATCCACAGACAGATAAAAAAGTCTCACCATTATGGTTCCTTTTTATACATTTATTGTATTGGGCCCTAAAAATAGGAACACCTAAAAGATAAATCTTTTATTTAATTGACCTTTATTTAACAACGAGGTCTTAATAAGCATTAAATTATTTAAAACGTGTTTTTATTATTTATCCCTAGTGTAAACTAATTGTCGGTTTGCTCCTTTTTATAGAACCAAGTAGCGATTGCAAACCGGGTTTTCCGGTAACTGGACAACCGTGTTTTTCTGCTATTTTACATCACCGAAACACCAGGTTTTATTAATTTAACAAATAGCGTATTTTGTGGAGAAATTTACAACAACAATTGCACGTGACAAGAGTTAAATAACTCGAACAAAAAATGTGAGTCATTTAATTGGAGCTCGAACAAATAGAATACCAACATAGTGGAAGAAATAAAGGGTCTTTCAACAAGAGCGCTTCAACTTTTTTTTTGAATAAAACACAAACTGTTCGACTTTTGAACTAACTTTTTTTTTTATTAACGAATTTGAACATATACATTTAAGTATGAAACTCGATTTCTTTTGCATGACCACCGTGCACGTTTTACGAAGTCCAATCTTTGAACCCAATTTTCGACCACTCTTTCGCATAAATCGGCCGAAATTCCAGCAATTTCACGTTCAATATTGACTCTGAGCTCTTGCAACGTCGCCGGCTTATTGGCATAGACCAATGACTTCACATAACCCCAAAGAAAATAATCTAGAGGTGTCAAATCACACGAGCGCGGCGGCCACTGGATGGGCCCATCTTGCGAAATAACACGCTCATCGAACTTAGTTTTCAATAACGCGATTGTATCGTGTGCTGTGTGGCATGTGGCCCCGTCCTGTTGAAACCACATGTCGTCCAAGTCCATTCCATTCAATTGCGGCCAAAAAAAATCGTTTATCATATCGCGGTATCGATTTCCATTAACAGTAACGTGGCGATCGTTATCGTCGATGAAAAAATATGGCCCAATGACGCCGCCGGCATGTAATCCGCACCAAACAGTGACTTTTTCGGGATGCAACGGTGCCTCATGAATCACGTGTGGGTTGCTTCCTGCCCAGTAACGCATATTTTGCTTGTTGACAAATCCATTTAGCCAAAAGTGAGCCTCATCGCTAAAGATGATTTTTCGGTGAAAATCTGCATCATTTTCGATTTGCTCTTGAGCCCAATTCACGAATTGGCGTCGCTTCAAATGGTCAAACAACTTTAGTTGTTGTGTCAGCTTGATCTTATACGTATGTAGGCCAAGATCTTTACGTAAAATTCGCCACAATGATGTCACAGAACGGCCCAATTATTGCGAACGTCGTGTGAGCGACACATTCGCGTCTTCTTGAACTGAATCCCTGGCGGCTGCGATATTTTCAACACTTCGAGCACTTCTTGCTCTCGAGGGCACTGGAACATTATGTAGCGAAAACGTAGACTCAAATTTTGCCACTATACGGTCGATTGTCGAACGGGCTGGCTTGTTAAATGAACCGTAAAATGGCCGTAATGCTCTTAAAGTAGCAGCAACAGAACGATTATTTTGATAAAAAATTTGCACGATTTGCAATCGCTGTTCACGTGTGTAGCGTTCCATGATGAAATGTATACTAATGAAGTTTCCAAATGACAAAAGAACAATAAAAAATATGGCGTCGTTCGCCGTCCCTATCGGAAAAAAGTTGAAGCGCACCTGTTGAAACACCCTTTACATATATGAACCACCAACAGCGGATGTGATGAAGAATTTATTACAAAAAGCAATTGACCATCAATTAACGGTTCAACCACAGAAAGACCAAAACGCTCCTGGTCTAAAACTAAGGTTCGCCGGGAGTTGCCCCAGTTCGAATCGGATGGGGTCAGAGGCCCGGAATTCGGGAAAGTATGCAACTTTCTTTTGTCGATTCCATCGACAAGCGTGGGAGCAGAAGCAGGGTTTTCGGCGTCAGTAACTATATGTACAAAAATTCGGTGACGTCTGACGACATTTATTATTACATTTAAAAAACTTGAAATAGATTTTGTTTGGGTTATTGTTTTCTAAATTCTGGTAAAAATGTAGTACAAAATTAATATATTTTAATTTAAAAAAAAACCGGTTTTAAAACCGGTTTCCGATTTTTTTAGAAAATTAAAATGGATAAACCGGTTTTAGAATTTTGTCCCAAATTTGCAATCACTAGAACCAAGTAAGTTTCTTCGGTTGATTAGAGTCCCCCTACCTCCTCCGACTATTGTCAGGGCGCACTTGTAAAACCGATATTGTTTTATCCGTTTTTTTGTTCCAAACCAACTAATCTATAAAGCAAGAAAAACTAAACTAAACTAAATCATTTTTTACTATGAATATGACATTAAACAAAATTAAATGAATTGAAAATTGATTGAAAGAGGATAGAGAAATATCGAATTTTGTTTTGCGTAGACTTTTCAGCAACACATTTTCAAAAATATATTTATGATGATTTAATTACTTATTATTGCAAAATGCGTCAGCCCATAACTATTCTTATTAAAATCTAGAAAAAACAACTAGTGAGGGAAACCTAATATTAATTTTTAACAAAGAACACAAAGTTTTTGGTTACTAGTTAAAATCGAATATTTATTGATGGCAGCTTCGTTCTTAGCAGTTGGGAAGCCTTCTACTTCTACCTACCTAATCTTGCATTTTATATGCTCATTTTTAAGTATTGAACAAATATTTAATTCCGTGACAAACTCCGTGGTAGAGAATGGTATTTAGATAAGTAATTCAATATTCCTTTATTGTTGGGTGATTCTCGCTAGCCGTTTTAGTAACTAGGCAGCTAGCCAACACCTAAATACTTCGATTCCTTTACTCTCTGGATCACTTGCGAATTAATTGATAAAGCAAATGGATTAGTAAGAAGAGGAATATCTCTAAAAATCATATAATTTGTTGTTCTCAGATTGAATCTTAGGTGATTTTCGCAATATTTATTTAAGCTGAGTAAATCATTCTTCATTCTAATCTTCAGTTCTTTAAATTTTTCACAAGAATAAACTATTATACCATCAGCTGCATACATAAAAAATTTCCCCTTCAACTTCAGACCAAAAATGTCATTAAAATAAACATTAAATAAAACTGGACCAAGAAATGAGCCTTGCCGCAACCCAGATACTAAATTCAACTGCATACTCACAACATTCTTTACCTCCACCAATTGTACCCTCTCAGACAAGTAACTATTAATCAGATTAACTGCCGATAAGTCAACCCAATGTTATATAGTTTCCGTAATAAGCATTCTTTATTTAGTGAGTCAAACGCACGACTAAGGTCAAGAAATAGTTAGTACAAGGCCGACGTTGTATTCGAATGTTGTATAAAACCAAATTGGGTTATGTTTATTGTTTCAGTTAGTTGAAGGTAATCTGAAATTTGTTGTTACATTATAAATGCAAGAGGCTTAGACAAAACTGGGAGTACACTTATACATCATCTGTAGTTATTCGGATCATTTATATCACCTCCTTTATATATGGGAGTAACTTTAGCTATTTTGATTTGGTTAGGAAATTGAGAAACATTAAACAATCCATTGGTTGTAGTGGTCAGAAGACCACTAATATACTCTGCAACACCCCGGATAATCTTTTAAGAAATAGAATCATACCCCCAGCAACCTTCCTTATGTTTTGTTATCATACTCCTCATCTCAAATTCAGTAATCGGGATAAAATTAAATATGTTTAATTTAAACAATTTATCTGATGCCTTATTTAATTCGTTAACAATTATTTGGGCATCCCTCGAAGTCCCCTCACTAGATGCAATTTCTACGAGTATTTTAACTGCAGTTGCTTTATTCGCTTTGTTATCTTATAAATAACCTCATTGAAAGTTTTTCATATCCTTCTTGGGTTACCTAAATTATTTTGTATTCCATCTGAAAAAGACGTTCTTTTTCTGGATCTCAGGCAATGAGCACCCACTTTCAACACACACTCAGGATTTGTAAGAAGATTCTCGCACTTGGCACTACTCAATTCAACCGACTCAACAACACAAAAATAAAAGCGTTCTTTATTTTTTATCGAACTCTACACTTTCACGAATTTATTTCGACCCCTCTTTTCTTATTTTTTTCGTTGTTGACATTTGTAATTTTTTTCAGGCTGCTCGTCTACATCCTTTTTCGTCCCTTTTTGTACATCTCCTAAAATTCGTTTTAATGAACAGCAATAAAGCGCAGTGACTCTTTAGTGGTTTACTCGTCTATTAAGACCTGTTTGTCCTTCTTTATGTTTTAAACAAAAACCGTGGACTGCAAAGTACGGTGGACTGCAAATGCTTGATCTTACAGTCAAATTGATCTGTCAATCGTGGGATAAATGTCTGATAACCCTTGGTAATTTACGGAAATATCTGAACTTAGATCTGTTTAATTTGACGACAAGTAGTTTTTTATCGTTTTGTTCTTTATTGATATTAAAAAGCATCATTTAATGTCTGCAATTTCTTTTAAATAACTTTAACCGACCACTTCACCAATACAATCCTAACAATCATTTATTGTTAAATTAACAATTTTTATAAAAGTGAATGTTTTATTAATGTATAGGTATTTTGTCGAAACAAAATATTTTTGGCGCTGGGATAAGACTTTCGAATTTTAATTCTCTGAGGAACTTAAAGCAAGAACAAATCAAAGCTAATTCAACGTTTTGAACTAATTTAAGCTTGCATCGAAAATAATTAATTGTAAAGCGCTCCTCATTTCATGGTAATATTCCTAAAAAATTATTTTAAACGGGCTAGGGTATATTTGAGGTTTTGGTTGATTATTATGTTAGTAACATTTGTTGCGTTGTGTCTTCTTGAAAATTTGCCAAAGTTTTTGTTTAGTTAATGTGATGGCCATTAGGTTTGCTGGTATTTGGGGACACTAAACAACACACCCGTTGCATTGCCGAAATGTATGTTTTATCTTTAATATACCATTAACATGATAATTCATTGGACGGCTGACTTCCCAGTACATTTGGAAGAACCCTTTAATAATTTGAAATATTAGGTTAATCCGAAATTAGCCAGATAATTGTTTCATCATATTCAGGTTGAATATTAGTCATTTTCTAACAGTTTGAAAACACGCTCAATGTCATCAGGCCCAGTTTTTTTTTAGTTTAGATATTCAAGAACTTTACCCACTTTGGTTGTGACAATTTTTTGAAGTTCCCAAAGGGACTCCTTAAGGAGTCCAAAAGTTGTTTACTCGATTAGCAATGAGTAGGGGCTATTTTTAAGTTTAAAACTGTCGGCTTGGTGCATAGTATAAATAGTTATAGTACTTCCAAGTGAAGTGCATTAATGAAATGGTAGATGGCGATATTTTATATTTAAATTCGCCCAAATATGAATGCTAAAATGGCATCATCTATTTCTAACCGTAGATGGTAGATTGAATAGTTACGTATAGTATATACATTCAGACATAGAAGACAATTGATTTTTAAAAATATTCTTGAAATGAAATTTTTCCACAATTTTCATGTTAATAGTAGATGTTTGAACATCGTCAATTTTATTGCTGTTTTACAAAATGTATTTTTATTACAGATTACAATATTAAATTTCAAACAAAGTCACTCCTAAATTATTTCTTTTGTTGCAGAGTGCTAGCTGAATATTTCGTTTCGCTCAAAAATCAACTCTCACACAATATGAAGACATTCTCTAGTTCTAAATACCTCTTCGATTATCTTAAGTTAATTACCCCATCAAAGGTGTATTTTTAGTGTTTACAGATTTATAAACCGAGAATTCATTCAATGTGTGCAAAAATGTTGTATCGCATCTAAAACCTCATTTAAAGTTTTCTACTTTTACCTGTAATTGTCCTTCAAAACCTTACCTAAACATTTGTGGATCAGGGAATTTCGTAAAATCAAGAACACATTCTCATATGGCCTTGCAAACATATTTGGCATATGTATATAACGAATAAAGACACTCTTCTCTGAAAGCCTTCGAAAAGCTTGAATAACACTTACCAACATTCAACTCAACATAATTTCGAAAGTTGCATAATATGTAACGTCTAACAGTGCTTGGTCCACTCTAAAACTCGATTATTTCGAACCATGGGGAAGCCAAGCAACATAGTATAACCATAGAAGAAATACTATAGTAGTTAAACATCAAATATAGAAAATTTTATGGGCTCATAGGAAGGAACTCTGAGCTATCATTACATACTAAACTGCTCTTATATCGGTAGATATTGAAACCTGTATGGACATATGGTATACAGCTCTGAGGCCGTACCAAGAAATCAAACGTAAAAGTAATTCAAACTTTTCAAAATAAAGTTTTGCGTATATGGTCAACGTATCATGGTATTAAGGAATCATAATCTTCATAAGCATCTAAAAATGGACTACGCCATTGAAGAAATTGAGAAATATGCGAGGAAACACGTATAGTGCCTTAGTCAGCATGAAAATGCGGATTTGCGTCGTATGCTGAGCAACCCAAACCCAGTAAGATGACTTCGAACAGCGAAGTCCTTAGAACTAGGGCAGATAAATATGAAGTAACCAACCTGGAGCTAACCGATGGGTTATACTCCTCAAACAGTTAACAAGTATTTAGTTGTAATATTTGTTAAATAATAAAAAATGAAAAATTATTTTAAACAGCCATCGACAAAAAAAAAACGAATGGTTTTTCTATTTTAAAAGTTAATCACATCACGTTTAACTTATTTACAATATTCCTTTGTATTAGTCAACCTAGAAATATTTTCAAATATAAAAATTGTTTCATATTTTCACAGTATATTCGGTACAATAATCAAATGTCATGCTACTCTAAAATAGCGGCGAATATTTTTACTATAAGCATGCTGCATTAGAAAAATCAGTTGATTTCCAGTGGGTCACCGACTTACCGCAAATATTCTGAGTGTGTATTACCACTTGTACCCATCTTTCTGGTTCCCATCTTCATATCAGTTCCTTTTTATTAACATATTGTTGGCCACCTCATGCACGCACCAAGCTTAAAACATGTTTTAAAATTAATTTACATAATGTTTACAAATAAATAAATAATAAATAGTAAACCTTAAAATGTCTTTATATTTTTGGTAATACATGGTTGGTCTGACTACGTCTAATTTCCATGTCTCGCAGATAGCTGAAAAGACAAGGTCAAAAAATAAAATCTTAAATCTGAAATAATAAGCCAAAATTAAGTGTCACGTTCAACAAAGCAACATGTCATCCAGAATGGTGATAAATATAAATAAAAAAACCTATTCTCGGCATAATAATTTATCACACCACACTTTAGGCAAAACCTTCATGAAAATTCACCATCACCATAATTTTTTATGTCGAATATATAGATTTAGGTCAAACAATACATAAACAACTTTTTTTTAAGTTTGTTCCTTAAGTACATAGTTTATTATATAAATATTATACATGTATAACGGTTTTGAGTTTTCATCCTCTCTACAAACAACAATAAATTAAATTTTACCTTCAATTCTATCTTCACTTTGCCTATATATTTAAAAAGGAAACCAGGAAGAAAAATACTTTTAAAGCTCTTTAGTCGTTTTTATGTTTGGTATATTCCAGTAGTTATTTCTCTTGAAAATAACCGAAAAAAAAAATGGCAAATGAGAAAATTCTCCACTAACACAAGTGCAGAGATTATTTTATATAGGCCATGGTCCAACGATGAAAAAAAATGTATCTACATATGTATGTACATATATAGGGAAAATAAAATATTGGGGCAAAACTAAGAAGAAAATGGTACAAAAACAGCAGCAGGATTTTTGTTTGTTGTAGTATTTTCCTCTCCAACTCCATGAAAATCAGGTCATAAAAATAATCACATATTTTACTTTTTTCTTTTTTATTTCTACCTGTTATGAATCAAAAAAAAAAAAATGAAAATAAACCCCAATATAAACATAACACACAGAAAATACCTTTTTGGAATATTATAACAATAAAATAGTTTATAAGTCAATGTTATGCTCAAAATGATGAAATATTTTATGTGCTCTAAATTATGACAACAACCACTACGGTATCAGTAAACAAACTAAAAAAAAAGGGAATATTATGGAATTTAATGGGAAGAAAATATGTGTCACTTATATAAACTTTGTTGAATTCGAAATTTTATTTAATCAATGGAATTTATGGTTGGAAGGCCGAATCGTATTTATTAAATATTTGTATGATTTATATGCGCTTAATGGGTATACTAATACCAAAGTTCATTGTTTCAATAATTTATTTAACATTAATATCTGCACAAGTTTTCTGACATTATTTAATGTGTTTATCAAATTGTAAATAATACAATTTTGGATCAGCTGTTGAATGTTAAAAAGCATTCCGATGCTGTTAAAGCTAAATCAGATTATGATTATTTCAACGGACTGATGAATTTAAAAAACTTAAGGCTTTGCTTTTTCAACAACCCAGACAGTATCCAACATTCAAATGAAAGTTTCTGTTAAATATTAGATTTAAATATAACCGTATTTCTCGTATAGAATAAAGTAATTTCAAAGCATTGCTTCGTTTTATTTCAACACTTCATTCGTTTGAAGTAGCCTTGCTAAGCGATAGACGTCAAATACGGAAAATGTTGCTCCTATTAATTTATTAAATTTAAATACATATCGTCGGTTTCCGAGAACAGTGACACGTCTCAAAATATCATATTTTTGAGGAAATCGATTTGAATTTTTTTTTTTTGGTGTAAAATAGTTGAATTCATCAAATTCAACGTCACATCTATTGAAATCTATGGGTAGCTTAGAAGTGACACTATGCCAGATAAAAGGTTGTTACATTTAAAGGATTTTTTTCCTATTATCTCAAAATTGGCCATTTTTGAGATGTGTCACTGTTCTCGCAAACCGACGATATTAATTCTTGTTGTGATCAACTCTTGTGCTGTAAATTATGCGTATTAAATAGTCGGATTGTGGCTTAAATAAATAATTAGAAAAAGGAAAACCGCCATACTGAAAGTTTATAACATTTTATTGTCATTAAATATGTAGATTCGGTTAATAATTATAGTGTTTACGTGTTAATAATTTTTTCAGTTTCTAACATAACATAAACGTTTCTTAACATAACATAAATATAAATAACTGTGTTGCGATAAATTGTGATGTGCTCATAGCTTGCGTAAATTTTGGAGCGATAAATAGATTATTATTAATTTATTGTCATAGTGTAGAAAGATCTTCGATAACTGTGAAAATGCCGTATATTAAAATTAACAAAGCAAATCCAGTTGCTTCAGAGGTTTTCATACAGCTTGCAAAAAAATATTTGCTCAACATGGTACTGCTGTTTGGAATGTAATTCCCTAAATCCAAATAATGCGATGCATGATCAAATACATGATGGCCAGGGTATAGCTTGTGTACTTACTAATCTCTCTTCTAAATCATCTGATTTGAAAGCGATTAGCGAATCACTTGACAAATTAACTGTCATTGTGTTAGATATTCACAAATTTCAAGATTTTTTGACTCGCCAATATGAAGATTCAAAGCTGATTATAAAAGAACTTAAAGATGACAACAAATTACTACAGAGTAGGGTGAAGCAACTTGAAAGTGATCAACAAGTTTTTATTAAGAGATTATATGACCTGTGGAAAAATGTACTAATAGGACAAATGATGAGCAAAGTAACAATACTATGTATTGTCATTTCGGGACTGCCTAAATCGAAACAAGTTAATCAACAAATAGCGATGAGCTCAGGTTCATTAAGAGCCTGAATATTGACTGAACGGATAATTAAGCAGGGCTTGGAGCACAAAAGATATTTTAGGACGCAGTGCGAGGTGGCTAAACGTACATATGGCCCTACAACAATAATAATAATAATAATATATCTGTACCTCCGAAGCACAGGACACCATGCCACAAATATCAAATCCGTTGTATTAACTGAAACAAGATTTTTTCATCAATTGTTTTTTTTTTACATTAATATTATTTTACTAGATTTTTAACGATAATATAACACTTTGGCTACCGTATAGGTGCATGTTTAAAATTCAAATAGTTTGATATGAAACTAAAATTGCAAAGGTATATGAACTTATGTCTATATAGTGTCTTTTGCCTCTAACGGAACCTACACGTGGTGATACCTGTGAAATACTTCCCAAAATAAAATCCCAAATTTTCCGTATACGTATATATGTATGTGGTGGTAACTTAAGCGCCTAAATGCCTTTCCAGAAAAAACATGTTCTAAATAATCATCTTTTAGGAGAAATCCAATATTCTGTTTAATTTAAAATATTCCATTTAGGTAGCTTTTATTAGTCAAAATGACTGAAGCAAAATCCGTCAATTGGCTTTACGTTTTGTTTTTATGTAAAATTAAATAAATAACAGGCCCGTTCTTACATATTAAATATAGTTCGGTTCAACAAAAATCAAAAGATAGACATTCGACTATGGTTACCGGGAACTCTATCACATAGGCCTTGTATGTAAAATATCACATGGCTAACCCTAGGGATCAGCTATATAAATAACAAGCAATGTATATACGGGCATGTTGCACCAAATTTCAACGACGAAATTGGTTCAACAAAATTCAAAAGATTGTCATTCGTTTATGGTTTCTGGAATCTCTATCATATAGGTCTTGTATGAAAAATGGCACATGGTCAATCCTAGAAGTCAGCGATATAAATAATAGGCAAAGGACATATATACGGGCATGTTGCACCAAATTTCAACCACGAAATCTGTTCAACAAAAATCAAAAGATTGACATTCGACTATGGTTTCTGGGATCTGTATCGCATAGGCCTTTTATTTAAAATATTACATGGTTAATGCTAGGGGTCAGCAATATAAATAATAAGCAATATACATACGGCGTGTTGCATCAAATTTTAACGACGAAATCTATACCATCCACCATTACCATATAGTCCACCTTCGTTCATCATCGTAATTACAAAACTTCTGAAAATGATCAGATCTCACAATAGTTCTGTTGCGTTCGCATCAATGGGAGAAAAATTCAGAGACCTCCAAGTTCCGGCCCTTATGTGGGTCATATTGATGCACAGATTTATTAGGTCACGTGCCATTTTCATCCTGCAAAAGGAGAAATGATGGATAGCTCGTCGCTCATATCAAAGACACTATAACACTCTACTAACAATGATGGAGTCATTCATTATAGATCCTGATAATAAAAATGAACATTCACTCAGCGATTCATTCATATTAACATTTTAATATGGATCTATATCTGTACATATGCAATTTTTATATCTACACGGAGAGCCGGGATGGCAACCAAAAGTAGGGAGGGGGTAGCTTAGCTATATGACGATATACAACGGAAAATATTAGCATACTGCAGTCTAAGGCTTTTGAACTGACCCTTAGAATTCCTTTAATCCAATCAATAATGCCGGTCGTCTTATTCAGCAATGGATAGTATAGATTTATATTTAAAGTTGAGGCAAATAATTTGAATTTCGTTCATTTCCGTCAGGGAAATTTGTAAGTTCAGGCCGGCATTTCAGTGATTCTGCCATCGTCATGCGAAGGTTGACCATAAATAACAGAAAGGTATTACAATGTCAACCCTTTTGGAAAATTCGGCTTGTTTGTTCTTTTCGTTACCGTTACGGCAAACCCAAATGACCTAAAATTATTAAGAACCACCAAAGGGAGAAACCACATCAGGTAGCCCAGATTTAGTTGTTCGAGTATTTAAATTGGAAGCAACGAAGCACGGAGTGCTTAGAAAGTGTATGGCATATGTATGTATACTCGAATGAATTCTAAAAGTGAAAATTTCTGTATGCCTACCTAGCAATTATTACAGCCAAGAGTGCATGAGATCGCCCTCCATTGTATAATGAATGGACCATGCGGTCCCGACAATCCCATTGCTTCATTTAAAAAAGATATCCAAGAACCATAGTCGAATGTCAATATTCTGATTTTTGTTGAACAGATTTCGTCGTTGAAATTTGCCTGTTATTCATATTGATGACCCATAGGATTGACCATGTTATCGACCTTGTGACATTTAGCGTACTAGTTAGTAGATGTATACAATACAGCTTGTAGCGTAATATTCAATATTTAATACTTCTGATTTCAAGTTAAACTTTTTTGGGATTTATATGCAACAATTATATCGCCTGAATGAATGCAATTTGTAGAAACACACACATAAATATTTTTTGTTATTTGGGAAGAATTTCAGTTCGGTCACGTGGTGTTATTTTAAACATGTGTATTTTCGTAATGTTTTTAAGGTTATCATAGTGTTATATTGCATTAGAAAGAGAATTAAACATGGTTAAACACCAACTGTAGAGTTCATTTTCGGAAGAAATTCGTATGCTTCCGAGGTACAGATATAGACTTTAATGGAAATAACATTTTCTTTTAATTTAATTTTAGCAGGTAGCGAAGTTCGTCGGCTTGACTGTTAATTAAATCTTTAATATTGTGTCAGTTAATTATAATTTTCTCTGCAAATGAATTTAATATTGGGTCGATGATTTTACGAAATCCACTGTTTTCTACAGCGGATAGCAGTCTACAACTTTTTGTAACCATTTCAACACAAGCATTTTGCAATTCTTGTGGCGTAATCTTTACTGATTGCACTTTTTTACATGTAGTTACATAATTATTAAGGGTGGGTTGGTTATTTTCAGTCTGTCGTCTTCTTTTAGTATCTAAGTTTTTATAAATATTAGGATGTTTTACTTTTACAATAGGTGGCGCATCAAATTTTCTGCGTGGCTACTATTGAGCCCAATATCACATGAATAACATTTGATTGCTTTTAGATCTCATTTCGGCGTTTTCTTCTACATCTAAAATTAAATTAAAGTATATTACAAGCCAAATATATTATAAGATCTTTATTAAAATTACAAGGGGAACATGTTTAACATTATACACCATAAACTGGGACATACGCCAAATTTCTCCGCCCCCATCATTTTTTTTATTTTGACGGGACTGATTGTAGCTGCTAAAAGCAACGTTCCAGGCTGCATAATAACCGATCAAAATGTATATTCAATCGAAATGGTGGAGGAGCATCTTATTGAAGATGAACCATTGTCGATTGATGATTCAACACATTCTACATCAAGTATGCCAACCGTGATTCCTCAATTTCGTCTACATCGAGTGGCACTAGTTCTAGCCGGACTACAGCCCCAGGAGGCAGACTTCGGCTTTAAAAATAAAACAAAATCAATTGCTGAATTATTCGAAAAAGAGTCGAAAAGGTTTAAGAAAGAGACTGAATGAATTCTTCAGTTTTTAATATGCCGTCTTAATCATGGTACTCCGATTAAATCAATAAACTCTGGAGGATACTTTATCCTCTTTCTTAAAGTTTTGTGATTTTTTGAAAATAAAGGTTGAATTAATATATAATAATTAAATATAAAATTAATATGAATTAAAATAATTCAGGACTTTCGATGTCATCTTCAATTAAGGTCAAGAGACATGCTGTCTCTGTCGTTTGTTTTTACGCAAATCTTATCGAATGTACAGCAAGCGGTCACAGTTTTTACCCAATTTACGATTTGTAATACCAGTGATTTTTGTAAAATATTTCGTCATCTCACCTTTAATTGACTGGAAGCACTGTTTAAATCCAGCTGATCACCTGAAACAAAATAATTAAATTAATTAAAATTGTTAACACTTCAATTCAAAATACTTATCTTCTGTCATTACCACCAATGTAAATAATCCAACCAAAAACAAAATGTACTTTAAAATTTAAAACACAACAAATGTGAAAGAAAAATTAGATGATTTCGCACAGTTCCTAATAATTTAATTAGTCATAAACGTAATCATTGTAAATCATCCGATTCATCTTAATTAATAGTTTTACCATAGACATGTATACTAGATTTCTCATTTTATTATAACTAAAGGAAAAAAACAAAACTTCTGATAAGACTAATAAAAATTTGAAGTTTTTGTAAAAAAAATTTTTAAATTTTATTTTCTTTAAATTTTGTGAAACGTTTAATGATGGTGTTTAGTCTAAGTGTTTTGAATATTTTTGAGGAAAATTAGAGAGGAAAATCAGCAGTCAAAACCACGTTATCTTTTTTTGAAACGCCAATTTATTGATGCCGATTATCCATCTTTACATACAATTCAAAATTGTCTAAGCACGTTTAACGGTGTTCCTATTTTTGGAGTGGTTTTTGTTGAACCTTAATTTGAAGTAATGCTCTGATTCCGTTTAAATGGAGCCTAACTGGTTGTAATCTACAGGGGTATCCACTGTCATCCAAAATAATATATAGAGAAGGCGGATATAGTTTTTTAGTGAAAATTATCATATATTATTATTATTTCATGAACAGACCCTGGATACCCAATGCAAACGTCTAAAAATTGCAAACTAGCATCACAAATTGCATGGCATTGGATGGCATAATCTAACTTCCCAAAATACAAAATACTTATATGGGTCCCGTCTCCCGTCGATTGCACTGACTACATTTTTGATTAGCTTTTTTGTTCCAGCTTTCCTGCTGAACTGCAATCCAACATTATCCAGTTCTGAAATATTAGGTTTATCGGTTCTAGCTAAATTATTTGTTACGGAGAGAGAAATCAAGAGTATAAATATGTGTGTTTGCGTATAATTCGCTAATAATTAACTACATGGTTGTTTCCTATATATAGGAAATAATCAAAAGTGTAATTAGCATTGCAGTCGCTATAGCCTGATAGATTGGCTGATAAAAAATTAAATTTTTCCGTATTATCCAGTTCATTTGGTTTTGGTTATTAAATTATGTACCTGTGGCATAATGTGATCCACCGTCTAGCGGCTTTTATATTATATCTGTGACGGCTGTTCTGGGTATTCCCATTAAGGCTCCCACTATTCTATGGGTAGTGCCGCTGACTAGCAGAGCAGAAATGCCATTACCTCAATTTCAGAGATCCACCCAACGGTTTTACGTGATAAAAATTTGGATATTTCTCGAAAACTTTTTGAAGAAATCTTTAAATGTTTTCTAGTTTCGTTTTCATCGTACGCTAAGATTTGTGGGATAATGAGGTTGTCGAGTACAACTTAATCGCAATAATTTAAAAATGACGTATTATTTATTATACATTTCACACTTATAAAAACGTTCTTATTTTGGGTTACCTCGGAATTTTGTATGACTCTGGAAAAATGAGACGTCATGAATTATTACGTCTTTTAACCAAATACCAATAATATAAAAACAACATAAACATTATTTAAAAAAAACACTAAATTTAAATTTGAAATATTTGGTAATATGTATATTGTAAGTTGTTATAAATTGAATTCAAATTTAGTATTCGTGAAGTAAAGTGAAATATTCAAAATAGTATTCGTGAAGTAAAGTGAAAAAGGAAATACTATTTATTGTACAACAAATGTCACCACACTATTCTAGCAGGCCCTGTCGAACTGTATTGGCGATTTCTATCAAATCAAGGGGACGGACGAGTATTATCAAATTCAACTGTTTGACAGTTCTAACGTTCCTTGTTCTATGGTTAAATTTTGTTCATATTGTTTTCACCAGGTGTCAGCTATTTTGTTGGAAAACGCGAATACTATTTATTCGAAATATTTCAGCAAAAACCGTTTTCGACATTGCATCTATCGATAGTCACTACAGTACACTCGAATTAATTGATCGAACAGAAAATTGTGACATTCAAGGTTTCTATGTAAACTAGAAGGTTCCGGAGAATTTCAAAAGCTTCAATAAAAAATATTATATATCGTTAAGCCTCTTTAAACCTTTATTTAGACTCTGAAGTCAGTCAATAAACTACTACAGGTTGCAAATATTTACACAATATATACATAATTGCAATTTTTTTTTCTTCTTATTTTCAGCTTGGATGCTGGGATGGTTAATGTGTAAAACAGTACCATATATTCAAGGAGTTTCAGTTGCTGCTTCAGTTTATAGCTTAATTGCTGTTTCATTAGATAGGTAAGTGCACACTATATATATTTAACAGTAAGATATAACATGATTCTTCTACTTAAAATAACTGAGGGGTAATGAATTTGGCAATTTTTAGTGTTTGCCTCCTGCTGTGCTCGCAGTGAGAGGAACACAATGTTATTATATGTAATAAAATATTAATTGGAACACATTTCAATCAATTAAAAGAATAATCCAATAATCAGAAATATTGTTACAATAATTTGTGTTAATGAGTTACAAATATTTGTTTAATGTTAAATGTTACAACAAATCAATATAAATATTAATTTGTAATGGCGATTCTCAGTAGGGTTACATGTTTTACAAGTCGATAGTGTTTTTCGTGAAACCTTTTATGTCAAAAAACTTTTCGGTTGTGCCTAATTTCAATGAAAAATATTTAATAATTTCTCCTGGTTAAGTTTTTTTCTGTAACATTTTGCAAAGACTTACAAATATTCTGCTAGCTGGCGAATTTTTTAGTTTTAAGTTAAGGTCGTTGTTTTAATATTTAAAAACTAAGAAACTTTGAGTTACGTAATTTATCGACCAAGATTCAATTTGAATTGAAAAAAAAAACTTGATTTACTTATTTACAATTAAGGGTATTGAAAATGCCAGCAAAAACGTTAAAGAAATCAAGATCTTCTAAACGTCCTTAAAACTCAAAAACCGATGGCATTTTAATATACTAATAAGAGTACATTTTAAAATTATTTTATTAATTTGTTCAAAGGAAATGGATACGGATGGAGAAATTTGGCTGTGGAGCATGTAAACAGTTCCAACGAAACATAATCCAAACAAAACTAGGAAAGATTTAGAATAGGATTAAATCAGATGTTGCAATTTGTTTGTCCGCGGTAAATCTTAATTATATAGTATCTAGAATAACTTATCTAGGTGGGCTAATTATAAAACGTAAGTCGTGGTGCGGCCTTATAGGGCCTTTTTAGTTGCTCGGCAATTTTTTTATACAATACTCTCCAAATTTGTTCCAACATTTTTGATTTTATTAATTTGTTTTATTAGATTCCAATAATTATTTTTTGAACTATAACTCTTGACTTAAAAATCGATTTGTGTAAAATGACTTATTCTTTATCTCATTCAACAAAGCAAATGTTGAATTTTTGAAACTATTATCATTGAATAATATTTTCTGGACTTCCTAGGTAGTTAAAAAAAATGTTACTCGACTATCCGATTATTAAAATATCCGATTATTTGGATACCTTACTCGTATCTGTAGTGATTCACTCATGTAATTCGTTTATTTCATTCGTATATCTCCACAATCATTCGAAATGTAACCCATTTCAACTATTGAATATAATTGTATTTGAACAACTCTTTTCAGTCTAATAGTGTTCAATCGAGATCTTGTTCGCCCTGGCCAGATCGACAGTTGTGAAGT
Source organism: Tipula helvola (assembly GCA_963556165.1). Lineage (NCBI taxonomy): Eukaryota > Metazoa > Arthropoda > Insecta > Diptera > Tipulidae > Tipula > Tipula helvola. The sequence continues at coordinate 243,905,263 of OY744483.1, read as the reverse complement.
AGGTGGTACCCTGCAGTTGTTGCGTAAAATCGTGCATATACGGAATTGGAAACCTGTCTGGTAGAGTGACATTGTTTAACGCCCGATAGTTTCCGCAAGGTTGCCAATCACCGTTCTTTTTGGGAACTAAGTATAACGGGCTCACCTACGGGCTGTACGAGCGCCTACAAATGCCTTGATTTAACATTTTTATTCAAATTCCTCTTATGAGATTCTGAGGTTGTCCGCGCTCAGTCTTCGCGTTTTTTCATACAGTCGTGGAACACGAGCTCCGATTTCGATGATTGATACCTCTATCAATAGGTGTTGAGACCTGTAGTTGTGATACACATTTTGTGGAAAATTTAATTTTATTGAAAATCAACTGAACAATAGCCCACAAATTCCGAGCTTTAAAAATCGAAAATCTGCAATTGTGCTGCGATTTCGATGATTGGTCAATAGTAACGGATCAAGGGGGGCAGTTTGAGTCCGAGCTGCTTCGCGAACTAGCAACATTTTTAGGATTTCAACGAAAACGGACTACTCCGTATAATCCTCAGGCAAATTTGTTTATTAAACGTTGGCATCGCTCTCTCAAGGTAGCAATAATGCGTCAGAACAACGCTAAATGGACTATCTCTATGTCCACAGTACTGTTGGGGCTAAGGACATCTTTTCGAGAAGATTTTAAAGCAACATCAGCCGAATTACTGTATGGTGAGACTATACGTGGGCCAGGTCAGTTTTTCGAGAATCTAGTAACCTAGTGTGTCAGTCGGAGTTCGCTTTCCAACTTAAAAATGTCATCAACAAAGCTAACACCTGCGTCAAGACCCGGAAATAGATCGTCCCTTGTGCACAAAGAATTGAACACATGCTCGCACGTATTGGTGCGGATAGATGCAATAAAAGCATCGTTGCAGTGCCCATACAAGGCTCCTTTACGGTTATCAGTCGTACTGAGAAATATTTCACAATATCAAGGAAGAACAAAGAGTGCTGCAACATTTCAATTAATAGGCTGAAGCGGGGTGGGTTTCAACGAATCGGATAAAGACATCAAGGAAAATAGCAACATAAACAAAAGTTGCTCAAACGAGGCGAATGGTAATCAAACAGCAGTTAGGCAGCCGCGGAACAATATCGAACATCCAACAAGAAAACTATCGGTGAATTTTCAAATGGAACTGTATGTACGCTTATGTATTTTCTCAGTTTGTAATTAAAACATTATTTTTGTTAAATTATAGTTTTTTAATAGTATTTTATAATTCGTTTATTTATATATTGTTTTTATTTATTTATTTCACTTAAAACAAAAATTACAATATTCTTATGTTTTTAATTTTATATTTTAGAATTCACAAAATTTTAATTTATGTATATTTGTTGTTATTGGATTCATTTACAATATTTATTTATTTATTTATTTACAATTTTGGACACCCTATTTTAAGCATAAGCTCATTCATAATAGAGTGTATGTCTATAGAAATTAATACCAAAGTAATAATTACAAAAAAACTTCTTGTTTTAAGAAAATTATCAGCTAAGCCTTCAAACTCCATCCGGTGATGACAGTATATTGGCGCTCATACCGTGGCTTGGGTCGTTTACTCTCAGTATTCATAAAAATGAGATCATTTTGACGTCATCGTATTTTCTCAATTATTACGGTATTGCTGACCTCAAAGATAGCACGGCTGGGCCCAAAATTCGACTATATGGGAATTGTACCCAATTTGCTTAAAAAAGCAATGTAACACCAGACACAATTAAATTTATATAATTACATTATATAATTTAAAATAATTTTGGAAAAATAAAAATCACTACGTACTGACACGAAAAGCATAGCTGCTGCTCCGGCTGATTATGTAATGATAATTTCCTATTTTTTTTTGGTAACCATTGCTCCACCCGTTCGATATACAAAATTTCTGGTTACTTCTATTTTATATATACATACAGTATTTATCATTATTGACATTTTTTTAAAACTTATTTTTATCTAAATTAATTAATTAATTAAATACATTTGTATATCTTACTAAATAACTAAATATTATTTTTTTCTTTAATGAATATGTGTAATAGTTGAATAAACTGGCTATACTCTAGCTCTTGAAGGTCATTAAGATTGCAATAGTTGCTGAAAGTGTTATATAACTTCACACCATTATACTCTAGCGATCGTTGAGAAAATGATTTACCGTACATTGGTAATCTAAAATGAGTATTCCTGGTATTATAATTATGAAATTCTCTGTTGGTAGACAGCAAACTATCTAAATATTTAGGAAAATCCCCCTTTTCGAGGAAATAAAACAGTTTTAGCACATTAAAGTGTATTCTCTGGCTGATTGATTTCCAGCTTAGTTTTTCTATTATCTTTTCTATTATCCGAGTTTAAAATGCTTCTCATAAATCGATTCTGTATTTTTTGCAGACGTGTTAATTGTGTTTGATTCATGATAACGTATGAGGAATGAAATATGGACAAATGTAAAATGTATTTGTATTTGTATTGTACAACCAAAAATAAAAATTTCCTTGTTTTTAAATAAGGTGGTTCCCGTATATTTTATAAAAAATACATTACAACTGCGTCATTTTACGATTAGTTACAAAAATGTCGTTGTTACAAGTAGATCGTCGTAAATTAATTTATAAATTTTGTCAGGAAAATCCAGACAAAAAAAAGAACGAGATTTTTCACTACTTCAAGGATCTTGGATTCAAAAAATCCTTTATCTACAAAACAATTAAACTGTTTGAGAATAATGAACCTGTGGAAAGAAAACCCGACTCTGGTAAAAAATGTCAACTACAAGGTAGCAAAGTTCGAATGAAATTGAAAGGTGAAACAGTGGGTCGAACTGCAAAATCGTACAGAAAACTGGGTAAAAAAAATCAAGTTGCCCTAAAAACTATCAAGAAATATTTACAAAGTATGAATATTCAACGCAAACCCAAAAAATCGGCACCAGCAACTACAGACAAACAATTAGCTACAATCAAATCTAGATTAAGAGTGCTTTCCCAAACATATTTCGCTGCTTCTTCAGCTTATAAATGTGTGATGGATGATGAAAGTTATTTCACTGTTGAAGGTAATGAATGGCAGCCAAAATACTACCACGAGGCTACCGATCACAAAGCACCAGAAAAGGAGAAGTTTATTCATAAGACCAAGTTTCCAGGTAAAGTTATGTTGTGGTTGGCTATTAGCGAACGAGGTGTCAGTGACCCAGTATTTTTCAAAAGTGGTTTGGCGGTTAATGCGCAAACATACACAAACAAATGTTTACCTGTGCTTCAGAAATTTATAAATAAATATCATAAAAATGATAAAACGATTTTTTGGCCTGATTTGGCATCCTCACATTATGCCAACGCAAGGTTATCTGATTTACGTCAACGCAGAATCGTTAATGAAAATGTTCCACAACTAAGGCCCATTGAAACTTTTTGGGCAAATCTGAAGAGAATGGTATACAGCAATGGATATCGTGCCAAAAATGTTGAATGTCTGATTAGAAAGATAAAAAGAGATTTAAAGAAGATTGATACATCAGGAACGCAGGCGGCAATGAAAAGAGTGCCAGAAAGGATCAGGAAAGCGAATCGATATGGAGCGCAAATTTTTCTGTAAATTTTATCTAAGAATTAAAGTTTTAAATAAATTATGGATTAAAATCGTTTGATTAGTAAATAATTTTTTTTTTACTTTTTTTTGTTTGTCCATATTTTATTCCTCATACGTTAAATAGAACAGATGAGCAATAATCTACATGAGGAGCTACAATTGATTTATAAAATAATATTTTGGTCTCCATTGGTAGCTTGTCTTTAATTCTGTTGAAAAGTCCTAATTTTTTATTCATCTTTTTGGCTAAGTAATCCAAATGCTGGTTAAAATTTAAGTTTTCATCAATGACGACACCGAGATATTTGTATTCTTTAACTCGTTCAATGATTTGGTTCGCAGTTACAATATCTAATATACCCTCGTACTTGGTTTTGATTGACAAGAACATATACTTCGTTTTCGAAATGTTCAATGACAATTTATGAAACATCAACCATCCCCGTAAATTCTCAAGATCTTCATTTACTTTTGTACTACTTCTTGATGAGTTGGTGCTGAAATAGTAATTAATGTGTCGTCCGCAAACATATTAATTTGACAGTTCTTTATAACATCTACTATATCATTTATATACAAGATAAATAACAATGGTCCAAGTGTTGAACCTTGTGGTACTCCGAGCTTGTTTTCTATCAACGATGATGCAAAATTATCGACTTTTGTATATTGTTGTCTCCCTTGAAGATAATTATTGAACCATTCAAACTCTTTTCCTTCTATACCGTACTTGCATAATTTTTGGAGTAAGATTTTCCTATCTATAGTTTCAAAAACTCGTTGGAAATCTAAAAACACTGCTATCACTACTTCATTTTTGTCTATTTGAATTTTCCATATGTCCAACATAAGATTTAATGCTGTTCCACGCAGGAATGCAATTCTCTAAAACCAGATTGTTGATCCACTAATATATTGTTTTTAGCAATATGGTCAACCAACTGCTTTTTAACTACTCGTTCCAGAACAGCTTCATAAATTAGGAGCATATTTATGGGGCGCAGATCTTCAGATGTGATTGGTTTTGTGGTTTTTGGAATTAGAACAACTGTTGATATTTTCCATGAAGCCGGTACTACTCCTTCCTCTAGACTTCGATTAACTAAATCTGTAAAATATTCCGAGAATAAATGGTTCTTCATCGCATGCAGCATGACCGTTCTGTTTAAGCCATCAACTCCACATTGAGACTTTATTTTACTTATTATTTCTGGTATCTCCTGGCGAGTTATTTCTTGAAAGCTAAATTTTTCAAAATTATTATCATCCTATGAAAAATTCCAATCCTTTATCTCAGGGATGTTCTGGTGAATATCTATCACGCTGGACACAAATGTTTCATTTAGCGCTTCTGCTAACTCTTATTTATCGGTGAGTGTTTTGTTGTTAAATTGAATACACCATTGTGTCGTATTTTTAGACTTGTAGATGGATTTAAGCGTTTTCCACAGTTCCTTTGGGTTGTATTGGTTTTCAGTGACCTTGTTTCTGAAGTATTCAGATTGTTCCTTTCTCAACGATTGTTTATACAAATTTCTAACTTTCCTGTAACTTTCCCAAGTTTCATCTGAATTCATAATTTTCATAACACTATAACTACGAGTTTTTTCTTGCTTCAGTAATTTCAAATTTTCTGAGAACCAAGGTATTGTATCTCTATTTTGACTAATTTTTGTTTCAGTTAATTCATTGACCGCCTGTTTTAGATTCAATAACAAGCTATCAGCATACTTATTTAGGTCACTCTGCGTTCTAAATTGCCGCAACCGGTGATTTAAAATGAAGTTAAGCTTATCCTCAGAGTAATTTTTCCATGATTTAATTTCTTTCATTCTGCATTCATCTAATGACACCGATTGTTTACTGCTTAAATTTGCACTTATCATATAATGATCGCTTATTTGTTGTTCTTTTATAACTTCACACTGAACGGTACCTGAATTGGTTATTAATAGATCTAACAAACTTTTGCTGGTTTGCGTGACTCTGGTGTATTCCTGGACTATTTGTGTCAATCTATAATCTTTAATTAGCTGATTTAATTTTAAACTGTACAAATCGTTGTTTTTGAGATCAATATTAAAGTCTCCAAATATAATATTGAGTTTATTCTGATTGATAACATTTTCAAACCACTCCTCTAAATTATTTAAAAATATTGCGTTTGTCGTTTGGAATGATCTATAAACTACACCAAAGATTCCAGTTGTATGATACTCTTTTATAATTTGAATCGCTAAAAACCAAGCGCGGTCCCTTTCGCAGTTTGATATTATTTTGAAACCTATATTGTTATTTATGTACATAATAACTCCTCCTGTATGGCGACTATCCGAATCGCACATCATACATATCTCCTGTCGTTCGTGTTTCGCTGAGAAACACTATCGCTGGTTCATATTCTTTAAACATTTGCTGCAATTCCAAGAAATTCGAGGGTAAGCTCCGATTGTTAGTGTACAGCATGTCTTTTTTTATGAATTGCTATTGATAGTTGATTTGGTTTTTCAATGTTTTCATCTTCCGTTGGTACACCGTACAAGAACTATCCCAAGCCGAGTGATTAGTAGCAATGTTCATGTTCAGTTTGGTATTTACTGCAATGCAATTGCAACACTTTGTCTCCTGACTTTTACACTCCTTTAATAGATGATCCCCACTACACTTTGGGCAACTAAGTTTACCGGTACATTTATTACTATGATGGCCATAACCATTACAATTATAACATCTTGATATCCCTATTTTCTCCACTACGTGACATCTGTCAAAATGTATATTTAACTTCTCAGCTTGAATAATTTTTTTGAAGTTTTCATAATCCACTTCAATAATTGTATCTATCTTATGAGAATTTCTTCTACAATAAGTAGTCACTACCTTAATTTCACCTGTTTATCAGGAAAGGGTTTGCTGTTTTAGCGCGGATACAATTTCATTAGTTTCTAATTTCTCTGACATTCTAAGTATTTTCACTCTTGGGTTTCGTTCCGTTGGTAGTTTCACTTTATATTCAGCTCCCATCTTCTCCGTAACAAGTGTCTTCAGTTTCTCCTTGGCATCATTAGAATCACATTGTAAGATGATTTCACCGTTGGAAATATTTCGACATCCCATTAGTGGTATACTTTTAGGGTCAATGTTCATTGTTAGATCTTCTCTAGTTTTCTTATTTTCTGGTGGTTGTTTCGGTTGTAACAAAACTAACTTAGTGGGATTGTATTTGACTACTGCTGTAAAAGATGTTAGCTGCTCAGTTGGTTTTTGGATCTCCATTCTCCACCACTTGATTTTTTGTTTCTCCTAACTGTTGATTTAATTTCAAATGATTTACCGTCAAATGTTGTTTCAACTCCATGATGAAATCATTAATTTTGCTGAACTCTTCAAAAAAAGTATATTCTTCCAAATTTTGGCACTCTAAACAGACAAATCTTACATAGGGACATTTCTTAAACAACTTCCCGTACTTATCAAAGTTCCAATCTACACATGTAGATACGCCTGCAGGCGTAATGATACAATTTCTTATGCATTTTCCGCAACATCTTAATGAGGTTCTTTCCCTCGAGTCTACTGTTCCTTTGCACTTTTCACACTTAGACATTTTATTAACTCTTCATTAACTTTACACACAGAAAAAGTTTTTACTTCTCTGACTTTATGTCTTAATTATGAAAAAAAAAATGCTAAATGCACACAATAATGAATTAATGAACAATTAAAATAAAAACAACAATAACAAAAATAAAAAATGTTGTATGGAAATTTTGCACTTTTGCACTTTTGATTAATGTTTTAGATTTTTCTTTTTACTCGTACTATGGTTTGGTTCATAAGTATTTTCACAAATTTAAAATTAAAAAACCACTCCTTATCAGTTTAAACATATTCACTGCAATTTTCACCGAATAAAAATGTCATTGACTTTATTAATTAATTTATTTATTTACACGCACTAAACGTGTTACTTCATTTAGAAACCAGGGCTTCAAAACTATGAATGAATAAATAAAAATATTATATACAAAACTTTGTGCGCGCTAATTATTGTCGTGCAGTCGCCAAGTATTTTGCAATGTTGCAACCACTACATCACCCCCCTGCAAGTAACCCCCCCCCCCCCCCCTCCAACCGAATAAATTATAATTAAGGTTGGAGGATAGGAAGGTTGAATAAAAGTATAGGTAGGACTATTTTGGAAATGAACTGACTTTTTAGGAGTTGCATGGTTAAATACTAAGCTTGACTCAGTTATAATACCATAAGCCGGCTTTAGTCTGTCGATAGAAATACATATTTACATTCTTGCCTTTTATGTCAATAATGTAATGTTTACGAAAACGACGAATTACCTTATGGTCCTTCGTATGGAGCTGTTAGGCCCGTTCGTACTCTGTCAATACGAACGAATACATACTCGCAACTGTTTAGGGACTTGGGAAGAAAAATAGGCGGATTATTTGACTTGCGAGTGTCAACAGGGATTATGTTACGCATCGCTGCGCGAAGCATTTCTACATAGTCATGTGGATCGGAACTATCCTTGGAGGTGGTCTCGAAAAATTCTCCTGGTAATCTGAGGGCTTGACCATAAACTAATTCAGCTGGAGAGCATTTTAATTCATCCTTTATTGTTGCTCGTAATCCCAGCAAGACGATAGAATCTCCATTGTATTGTATTCCCTCGAGCTTTGAGCGAAGCTTTAAGTTGTCGGTGAAATCGTTCGACCATACCATTTGCCTGTGAATGATAGGCAGTGGTACGAATCCTGTGAGCGCCTAGTTAACGCGTAAGTTCGGAAAATAGCTTAGACCGAAATGAACTGCCTTGATCTGTCGTGATTTCAAGCGGTATCCCAAATCTTGAAACGTATTGCTCAACAAATGTCTTAGCAATACTGGCAGCGGTCGCTATCTTGAGTAGGGTATGCCTCAGGCCAACGAGTGAAACGATCGACAATGGTAAGCACATGCACCAAACCGTCGGAATGTCGGATGGTGGCAAAGGTTCCACTATATCCATGTGTACGTGCTCGCACCGTTGAGAAGGGAGGTTAAACTTACCGGGTTCGGACTTTGTGTGTTGGTAAACTTTGCTATTCTGGCAGCCGATACAGGATTTCGCCCAGTGTGTAATGTCCGCGTTCATTTTCGGCCAAAAATACCTACTTGAAATTAATCTCCGTGATGCTCGAATACTTGGATGAGATATGTAGATTATGTAGAACATCGAAAACTACACGTCTATAAGATGTAGGAACAAATGGACGATTCACGCCTGTTGATGTTTCACAATAAATTTTAAACTCGGGTAGGATTGTGAGTTCCAATTTGAATTTGGAATTCTCAGGGCGCGATGAATTATTCAATAATTGAAGTAATTCATCATCAGACTGTTGTGTCTGAGCTAGATTTTTAAGATCTAGTTTGACGGAGTCTACTGTCGAAACGTGATCACTAGTCCGTGACAATGTGTCAGCGACAACGTTTTGCTTACCTTCTATATGTTGAATGTCCGTCGTGAACTGAGCGATGTATTCAAAATGTCGAGTCTGCAGTGGACTCTTTTCGCTCAGGGAGACTATAGCTTTAATCAAAGGCTTATGATCTGTATAGACAGCAAACTGTCTACCTTCCAGGAAATAGCGAAAGTGTTGAATGGCTAAATAAATGGCGAGAAGTTCCCTGTCAAAGGCAGAGTATTTTACCTCTGTTACTGAAAGTTTCCTTGAGAAAAACCCCAAAGGTTTCCAATAATCAATATTCCATTGTTGTAAAACTGCTCCTACAGCACTACCAGATGCATCAGTGGAAATGCTATAGCGTGTATCGCTATTGGGATGGGCTAACAGAGTTGAGTTAGCAAGTGCTCGTTTAATTTTGGTGAATGACTCGTTGCACTCGCCGGGCCAAGAAAAATATTTTTTGTTTTTGGGTATTTTATTTAATATTGCCAAATGAGCATAAATTGGAGAAAGCGATTCGTCTAGCCTTGGAATGAATCGATGGTAGAAATTGACCATTCCGACGAATCGCTGAATTTGTTGAATTGATGTTGGCGGGAGAAAATTTTCAATAGCTTCAACTCGCCGTTGCGAGGGTATTATGCCTTCTATGGTAATTTGGTGGCTGAGAAATTCGAGAGCAGGAACACCGAAAACGCATTTTGATATTTGGATATTCACTCCAAATTCTACGAGGCGCTCAAACAGTTGTTTGAGATGACACTTGTGCTCTTCCTCATTTTTACTTGCCACAAGTATATCGCCAATGTAGGCGGATACAAAATCTAATCCTTTGGCCACTTCATTCATGAAGCGCTGAAAGGTTTGTGCAGCGTTCCGAAGACCAAAGGGCATCCTTGTAAACTCGAACAACCCAAAAGGAGTCGTTATTGCCGTTTTAGGCACGTCTTCAGGCGCAATTGGTATAAGATGATATGCCCTAACTAAATCAATTTTTGAGAAAACACTGCATCCATTTAGGTGCATTGTAAAGTTTTGGATATGGGGGACTGGGTAACGATCCAGTGTGGTTACGGCATTAAATCGACGGTAATCTCCACATGGGCGCCAATTAGCACTGTCCTTTTTCTTTACCATATGGAGAGGGGATGACACCGCAGAAGATGACGGTCGGCATATGCCCAATTGGACCATATGCTCGAACTTAGTAAGCGCAGTTTTATGTTTAACTGGATCCAGCCTGCGTGGTCTTGAACAAGGAAGTCGACCTTCAGGATATATACCGGGTGTTTCTTTTAAACTGAGACGATCAAATATCTCGAAAAATAGCCACTCTACGGAAAAAATGTCCATAATCAAAATTTAATCAAACCGCGGGGGAAATACATTAGTGCAAAAAAATAGTCCCCCACCCTCCGCTTTGTAGGTGGGGCGGGGGTAACTTTTAAACTAAGATAGGAAGCCATATTTTTTATTGCAGATACGGATTCTACGACTAAAAGTACGTATAATTTGAATGAAATATTTTGTTCGGTTCATGATAGATGGCGTTGTAATCGACGAAATTCAATTTTTATCTCGGATTAAATATCTCGGAAAATAAGCACTCTACGAAAAAAATGGTAGAGATCAAAATTGAATTATTCCGCGGGGGAAATACATTAGTTTTAAAATTAGTAGCCCTCACCCCTCCATGTAGGTGGGGCGGGGGGTAACTTTGAAACTAAGATAGGAACCCCTATTTTTTATTGCAGATTCGGATTCTACGGCTAAAAATACGTAGGATTTGTCTGAAACATTTTTATCGATTCATGATAGATGGCGCTGGAAATACATTAGTGTTAAAATGAGTACCCCCACCTACAAGGAGGGGGTGAGGGTACTAATTTTAACACTAATGTATTTCCCCCGCGGAATAATTCAATTTTGATCTCTACCATTTTTTTCGTAGAGTGCTTATTTTCCGAGATATTTAATCCGAGATAAAAATTGAATATCGTCAATTACAGCGCCATCTAACATGAATCGAAAAAAATGTTTCAGTCAAATCCTACGTATTTTTAGCCGTAGAATCCGAATCTGCAATAAAAAGTATGGCTTCCTATCTTAGTTTAAAAGTTACCCCCGCCCCACCTACAAAGCGGGGGGTGGGGGGCTATTTTTTTGCACTAATGTATTTCCCCCGTGGTATGATTAAATTTTGATTATGGACATTTTTTCCGTAGAGTGGCTATTTTTCGAGATATTTGATCGTCTCAGTTTAAAAGAAACACCCGGTATATATAGTGAACCACGTTATGTTTTGCTGGACTGTGGTAGTCTGGTGTTTCAACCAAAGAAGGAAACATCTTCAAAAGTGAATTATATCCATTTGTAACAGCTGGATGGATTGGCGTAGGTGTTTTGACCTTTGCTGTCATTGCATTCACAGCAAGATTCGTCGTGGGATCCAAGAGGCGTCTTCCACGGAGGTCGACGAGGAGACCATATTTTGTCAAGAAGTCAGCACCGACAATTGGTCTGTCAACTGATGCTACCGTAAAAATGTGTGGAAATTGTCGCCGTAAGCCAATAATTTTGTCCCGTAAGTCTGAATTACTGAACAATTAGCTGCGGAGAGGATCAGGTCAGGATCTATTTTTGATGCATTGGTTGGGAAATATTTAACGGGAAGAACCGAAATGTCAGCACCGGTATCTACGAGAAACTGGAGTTTATTCTGTGCGTCGTTTAGAAATAAGCGGCGATTAATTCGTATCCGATTACTAGCCGCACTCGCTATCGGATTTATTCTTTTTTTTGATAATTGTTTGATGATTCCGGTTTATTCCATGAGCTTCTTGGTTGATAGCCCGAAGTTGGTGAGCGACTGCGACCCGTACATAACCGTGACAATATCGATTCGACATTAACAAGTCTTTCACCGAGTTGTTTTATAGTTCCCACAGCTTCTGATAATTCTGGGCCGCGGGAAGTTAATGGTTGTAAAGGGGAAATTGTCGCCACACTGGGTGAGGTTATTTCATAAATTTTATCGGCTACTGTAAGCTGTTCATCTATGGGCTTATCCCCCGTTGATTACTACATGGTAATATTACGGTGGCTCGTGTTATATTTTTCACTATGAATTAGTTGCGGAATAAATTGTAGCAAAATACTTTCGCACTTTAGTACGCAACAATTTTCGATTATATTATATGCGTTGACTTTTGGTTTTTAATTAGTTATTTTATTTATTTATGCATTGAATTATATTTCGAGAGCGAACTTCCTGCGTACACTAAACTATAAATTAGCGTTGTTATTATAAACGGTTATTAATTATGTATATACGGATATTAATTTTAGTTTTGGATATTATGTATCCACGTATCTTAACTTTTATTAGTAACTTCACTATTCAGTTTTTCTCTCAAGATTTATACACTTATTTTAATTAATTATCCGAAACGTCGGGGTCACCACTTGTACGCTTATGTATTTTCTCAGTTTGTAATTAAAACATTATTTTTGTTAAATTATAGTTTTTTAATAGTATTTTATAATTCGTTTATTTATATATTGTTTTTATTTATTTATTTCACTTAAAACAAAAATTACAATATTCTTATGTTTTTAATTTTATATTTTAGAATTCACAAAATTTTAATTTATGTATATTTGTTGTTATTGCTGCTCCGGGTGATTGTGTAATGATAATTTCCTATGTTTTTGGTAATCATTGCTCCACCCGTTCGATATACAAAATTTCTGGTTACTTCTATTTTATTGCATATGTATACATTCATACTAAGTATATAATGAATAAATAAAAATATTATATACAAAACCTTCTGCGCGCTAATTATTGTCGTGCAGTCGCCAAGTATTTTGCAATGTTGCAACCGCTACAGAACCAACCAGTGTAGTAACGCGATCGGGTTCAAAATTATCGATAAGGTTTCGGTAAGTCCATTAATCGTTCATGTCATTCACTGGCAGGGGAGTATTATGGTAGCTGTATCTATTATGGAATAGTAAGCGGACATGATTGCTGTAAATTATGAAAATAAATTTAATAAGGCGCGCGTGGCGAATTGGACACGGTTAAGCAACGGGTCTGGTGTTCTGGACGTAAACGTCGGAAAAGAAAAAACAAAAAGAGAATAGATATATGGCCGCGTTAGTGTCGTAGTACGCGCCATATAAGTTTGATTGATTGCAGAACATTAGGGCATAAAATAAATATGAACACTGGTTTTTTTTTTTTGTAACTATTTATGGTTTGCAGTTACATATTTTTGTAACCCTTTATTTGTTCCGTATTTACCAGTCTCCGCTGGTAGCTAATATTTATTTTTTAGCTTCAATTTGAGACGACACGAACGCTGTGCGTCGTGTGCTGGTTAAATGATTATTGGAATCTATTCCTTAGGAAAATTTTCATTTATACCCATTCTCTTTTTGTTTCGTAGCTCGTACTTGATTGCGTAAATTTTTGAAACCATCAGTTTTCGCATTTTTGATTTCGTAGTTTGGAATACTGCCAACTAGATGTAGCGCGGAATGGTTAAAGGAATAAAAAACTTTGCATAATTTTGTACTTTATTTATTTTGGAAATGTCATTGTGATTTGTGAAATTCTGCTCAGTGAACGCCACAGATATACACCCTGCGCCATTGAAATGTTCGGTTTGAATTTTTAAAGTAAATTTTGGAAATACCACCGTTTGCTTCAAACGTAGGTAGCAAAAATGATAGATTCTGATTATCAAAACAATTTTTACACTATTCCGAATATATTCAAATAAAAAGAACGGTAATCCGACATTTTAGACCTACATAACGTCGGATAAGGAATATTACCGCCCTACCTCGTAACAATTTGGTACGTCTTTACAGTGTTTTTAACGAAGTTTTTTCAATTGAAAAATAGTTTTTTGTTGACAATGGTAATTTTTATTCAAAATAAGAATTAACAGGAATAAAATAATTCATCTCAACCAAAATATTTTGAGAGAAATTGAACTTTTTAAAATCAATTATTAATAACCCAGCCCTTGGCTTTTATGATGGCCTTAAACCCGATCAGCATTGAATTCTAAAGTTTGATTAAATAATATATTGTTATTTCTTCAAACCAGACTTTTTCTATAAGTTTTTTTCCGCTCTTTGGCACTTTTCAGCTTGTAATTTGTAATCTTCTTTCCCATAAAGGACCAAATATTTTCAACAATATTGAGTTCAGGATTATTTCCTGTCCAGGGTAACGACTCAATCACCAAGCTATTTTTAAATTCGGCTACCTAAACAAAATAGACATTAAAATTAAGCATTCTTACTTCACAAATAACATCAATAACTCAAGGAGAGTAATCGTCCTGGAAGAGTGGAATACCGATGTATTGAGTCGGGTCCTCAATAGTCACGATTCAGGTTTCGATAATTTTTTTATATTGTCCATCGCTTTCTAAACTATCCAGAAGGCATAGTGATCAAACTCCAAAGGCTGTTATGGCTCTCCAGGCCATAACATATGGTGAGTTTTTCATTGTCGGCGAAATACATTCTGTTAAATACCGTTTGCCTTTTCGTCACCGAACCCTTGTCCTTACATCGGGTCCAAAGATATTGAATTTGAATTTATCCGAGAATATGAACCAACGCCAGTCCCTGGGCATTCAGTTTTTTCATTCTATTGCGAATTTGAGGCTTGCAGCTGCCATTTTTGCTGTCAGTAATGATTTTCTCGCAGGTCGACAAGCATATAAACCAAGTTCCTTTTAACAGTATGAACTGAAATAGTGTCGGTTGTTGCTATTAGAAGCTAACTTCTCAGCACCAAAGCCGTAGCAAACCTTTGCTTAAGATATAATTATCTTAAATTCGATTTGTTGAAACAGAAGTTCTCCTCTTTGCGTCAGAGCCAAATTATCGTTTGATTTTCGGAATAGTGCCTTAAAAACTTTCTAATTGCTGTTTGGCTGCACTAAATTACTCTTGCAATTTGTGAATGTGTGTACGCTTTGCCTTTGCTTGCAAAATTTTGGCTTTTTCGTTAGCATTTAATTTAGAGCGACACTTTGTAAAATTAACTCTTTGACTACTTAATTGAAACCGAACGAATATTTCATCCTTAGTTTGGTTTTAAATACCTAATAAGGCGTGAAATATGCTGAAAAAAAAAACAAAAAAAAGAAATAGCGAATGAGATAAAATCTATGAGAGAATTGCATGAAATAGTAAATAATCGAAATCGAACATTTCAATGGCGCAGGGTGTACTTTTAGTATTTCCCTATATAAAGGACATTAAAAAATAATTGGGATAAAATAGTTATAATAAATAAATAAATAACCATAAAATAAAATTAAATGGTTTTAATTTATAAACCGCTTTGGTGCTCCGCACAGTAGGTAGATCACTTTACAAGAATGCTATGGGTGTTGTCCAGCATAACCAATAAGAGTGTACGATAACCCATATTTCCATTTCGAATAAACAATCAATCGTATCAAAATATTATATACATTAATAATTAATATGGTTACTTTGTAAGATTAGTGGCTTTCCAATCGACCACCGCAATTACTTATAAGTGCGAAAAAATGTCTCGGCTAATAGTTCGATTGGAACACACAAAAAGTTATTACATAAGCAAAACATAACCTCTAAATTTTTAATTCGCATAATACAAAAAAAAAATAATGCGATTGTGGTTTAATTTTTTAAATGTATGGTAATAAAATATTCAAATAAATATTTAAAAAATAAATTTTAGCTTTATTGTTGTAAATCATTATCAAATATCACCTAGCGGATAATGTTGACGTAACTGCTTGTAGCTGCTCATGAAAAATTAGGTAGAACACTTGCGAGCAGTTAATTTAGCAAAGACAAGAACCATAAATGCTTATAAATAGAGATGGAAAAAACTGTTATTTTTCAATCACTGTTCCCACCTGTTCCTGTTACTTTTCAGTAACAGTGAAAAATACCTGTTACTAAAATAACAGTTGTGATTTTAGAATTTAAGTAAGTCTTTCTTGAACTGTGATTTGAAATCACAGTTGATTTGTATTGGCGAACAATAACAATAATTTTTTATCTATAAATAAAATGAAACAGGAATAAAAACTGAATTAATAATATTTCTGCTGTTTTATTCATTTTATAAAGAGTTAATTATAAAAAAAATCAATTTTTTTCAATAAAAATGTAATTAATTCTTTAACCAAAAACA
The DNA here is from genome assembly GCA_963556165.1 of Tipula helvola. Classification (NCBI taxonomy): domain Eukaryota; kingdom Metazoa; phylum Arthropoda; class Insecta; order Diptera; family Tipulidae; genus Tipula; species Tipula helvola. Next base: position 243,888,942 of record OY744483.1, on the reverse strand, counting down.
ATATTTGATATTTATGCTTATTAAGATTTCATGTTGTTTGATTTTGATTTAAAAATAAAATTTGTAACCACTAACCATACAAACACAACACACAAACACAATGAATAAATATAACTCTCTCTCTCTGTTTATATGAGAATAGGTATCCGTTATCCGTACCGTAACCGTATATAATGAAGGAATACAAGAAAAAGAGATTGATATGTTATTTTATATTTACACTGTTCCTGTTCTTTTGATTGCGAGAGAAAATCGAAATGCAAAAGTAATAACAGTTCATAAAACAAGAATAGCAATAGCAAAAGTGAAATAACAGGAACTGTTCTTCAAATTTTTTAGTAACAGGTTGTTCCTGTTATTTTGTAGGAACAGTGAAAAAATCACTGTTCTGTTATTTTTATACCATCTCTACTTATAAATACTTCCGGTGGTCGATTGGAAAACCACTATTGAGGTTTTAAGTGTGTAACGGCCACCTGAGCGACCGCTACAAAAATCATTCGATCGGAATTCCTGGGCACAGTTTTGCCGGCTACGGACTCACGGTATTGGTCGTGGGGTATTTTCCAGGCTCCTTTCGAACATGTCTTACTGTGCATATACGGGGTTAACGTGTTCCATGCCCAACTACTATATCCGACACCACCTATTTAAATATTTAACGCATCTTTACAATTATATTGCACATATTAAATAAAGACATGAATTCAAGATACGTAAAAAAGAGAAATTAATTGAATTAACCAAACTTAACTAATGAAAAAAAATTAATCATATAGAATTAATATAATAAAAATTTAGCACCTGAATTAACCGTTGAAATGTCCTGATACCAAAATCCCACCGCTAGTGTTTCACTGTATAGTATCGAAGATGATTATTGGTAATAATTCCACAGCTATCGATAATATTCGATGAGGATTATTCCAGTAGATGTCCACACAAAAGTCTTTTTACCACCCGATATAGTATTTACGTCACCACTGGTGAATATGTTGTCCATATAAAATTTGATGGCAATATTATAAACACTTTGACATCCAGCATATGTTGCGTTGTGAATGTGAGTAATTTGCACTTGTGAAGTTTAATTTTCTCACGATTTCCTCTTCATGAGGGGCGATGTAACGACAAATAGCGAAACTGAGTGGATCACTAATCAAAACTCGTTGATAGTTTTTATTTTTATAAAATTTATTTTTAATTTAATTTGTTTTATAATTCAACATACAATTACACGACAGTTCATAATTATGACGTTATGAGTTTTATATTTTGTTTTATTTTAAATAGCTTAACAGTTTTGTCTTTTATTTTATTAATTTTTTTATGTACAAATTTTATATACTATACAGCATACACCGATACACATATTTGGTTTTATCTTAGCTTTTAATATTTAGTATTTAAAACTTTTGCAAGTGTGATTTGTGATTTTCAATACAAAAATTAACAATTGATATTACATTATATTGATCACACCACTCGCGTTTTATGAACATAACTTAAAATTTTGTTTTTCTTATTATTATTTATGATTTTTTTTTTATAATATTTTTAGTTTTATTTCACAATTAACAATTGAAAACTAGTAATTTTATAGATGCGTTAAATCTTTCTATATTAGATTAATCACAGCTAATTTAATAGGCCAACCAAATAAATTTTTTTTTTTTTTTAAACCAAATCACTTCTTGTTTCTCGAACGTATCATCACTTAATGCCCATCCCAAAATATATACCTAATTGATTTATTTGTATTTTTATTGTTTTATGTTATGTACATTCTCGGTACATTCGATGATTTCGCGCGCAAAGCATTTTCCTCTATTCAAATTAATAGATCAACAACAAACAAAAAAACATGGTAACAGCCAAGGTTTGGATTTAATTTTCGGTTGCAAGTTAAATTTAGGCTGAAATGTAATCGACTCAAATGGGTCGTTACAAGTGGTTGCGGATGTAACTACAAATATGTATATCCATTTGATCTTGTGTTTTTACTCACCCGCGTTTTTAAAAAAAAATGAATTTGATTTTCGAAAATTCGAAATTCTAGGCAAGGAAGATATATTTTTACTTTCTCTGTCGCACACTAAGAACGATTTTTAGTTTTAATAGTTTTTTGTGTTTTTCGTGTATGCCATATCCATAAGTTATAGATCAGTGAGATAGACAAATTGTATTCATCAGTGGCTAAACTATCAACTATTTACCTATCCAATTACTAATGCAACTTGCAAAACTTGAATACAATAAGTAGGACGTCTGGATAGTTTTAAAGTGTATTTGCATAGGGGCAACATACATATTCATATACTTATTGTATATTACAGCTTTAATAGAGCGAACAGCATCTAAAATTTTGGATCTCGAGTAAAATCATAAAAGCACTTCTGTAGTGTCCGTTTAACTTATAGATTAATTTTAGATAAAAGGTAAAACCACTTTTAGACCTAAATTTTACTATGACATTGACATTACCTTTTAGAGATTTAATTTGTAAATAAATACCTTAAATGTCGATTAGATTAAAAATAAAATGTATCTATTGAAGAAGATAAAAAAACATTTTTCTGGAGTTTAATCAGTGTTCGGTCAATTTCCAAGAAAAAGGGTTAAACTAAATTATAAAAACAATTATTTTTTGTGTCAAACAAAAATTAAATATAAAAAAAAAATTGTATTCGGAAAATTCAATAATGGGAAATTTATGTCGACATATCCGTATGAATTGTGATAAAAATTTGACCATTAAAAACTAATGTAAATAATAAATAATGCACATATGTATATTTTAATTTAGCTAATCCTAATAGAAATATTTTGTTATAATTATAAACAATATTTTTATTTAATTTTATATTACTTTTTTTTTAGTTTTTGGTATTTTAAAATATAATTTGAAAATATTTCCCAAGTTTCCATGATCGTTAACTTCTATATGATTGTTAAGGCTAGAATTCAATTTTTGTTTCAACAATGGGGAATATCTGTCTACATCAATATTTCGATGATTAAACGGATCTAAGAAATGAATTCTAATCGAATATGTGTTATGTCCCTTTAATAGTAGCGATTCACCAAAACTTATAATATAATCCCGAGCATAATCTGTTAATCGAAATCCCATTGGAAAATCAAACGTTGATTGATATGGTGAAATTACTACATTCATATTAATCTCTCTACCATTTAAATCGTATACACAGCCTAGCCATATTCCAACAAAAAGTAAATCAATTTTTGATTTAATATATCTAACTAAGCCATTTGGAAAATTCACTGTAACGGTAAGTTTTTCTCTCGGTTTCATAATTACTCGCGCATTTGAGTTCCACGTCTCCAATGTAGTGCCATCAAAAAAAGCAGCAAATTCAGCATCAGAAAATAAATCCTTATTACTTTTAATCACTTTACTAAAATCGGATATAGTCATTACTGGAAATCTTATCAAGTGGATTAGGTCGTTGAAATATTTACGTCGTTCCCCTAATGCAATGTTATTTGCCTGGCAATAAATATTCATCCATTTTAATACAGCTTGGAAAATATCAAATTCGCTCACGTGCTCCGTTACGTAACCAAATTTTAAAATGTGTTCTACCGTTTGAGGTTGCAGTTTTAAAAAATATTCTGAATGAATTACGCTATTGTAATCATGAGCTATATTATCATTCATCCAGTCATATAACAATTCATACTGGTAAACTAAACAAAATTCTAATAATTTCATTTTATTTTCAATCGCTAGGTATCGATAATTCATTGTTATATACGAGAGTACTTTATTCTCTAATTTTGGCACTTTATACTTGATCGCCAATTGAAGTAATTCAAGTGAATTAGTCTCCAATATCAGGCAATCATCTTTATACAAAAAACCAAGAAAATCACTAAAATGTTCGTATTTAGTATTTTCAATCGGTATTATATGGGGAAATTCGTGTTTTTTTGCAAATATTTCTTCGAACACAAGACTGCGACACATTAACAAAATGCTGTGGCCATATAACGATCTGCCACTTATTTTAAATTCAACATCCGATAAAAATTTGGTATTCCACAGCTTTGATGTAATTTGACTTAAACAAGATAACGGAGAATTATTCATGACCGCCATGATGATATCTAGAAAGAAAAAATTTATTATATAGAAACCTTGTTGAATTATGGAATTCATTTGGCCAACATTTTTTTCTTTCACCAAACAATGTTTTTTTTAAAGAAATTTATTTATGTAATATAATTAAGCCATAAATTGACAAACCACTTAATTCTCTGCTCCAAATCAAAAGTAGATTTACAACGAATAAAATATTTTCATGGAAAAATTCTGTAAATAAATAAATACAAAAACAAAATATTTTTGAGCTGTTAAAAATACAACAACATTTTTATGGAAATTTTGATATGGAAATAAAATAATATCTCATCTAGAATGCATTGAAAATAATCACAGTGAAAAAAAACTTGCCACTACAAAAGGGCTAATTGTTATACAGGCCTATCAATTGTACATATCAAATTTTGAGGTGATGAATTGTGATTGATTGATTGATTTAGTGTGTACGACCAAGCCTAAGGAAAGTTTCCCGGATTACGCCGGGTCCACCGTACACCCTTTTACGAATAACAAAATCGAGGGAAAGGAAAGTTATGTTAGTAGCAACGAATCAACCCGGTTCCAGACACCTAAGTAGTTGATAGTTAGTAAATAAGACAGCACAAGACAACACAATTTCTAAACTACAAGGATTTTAACAGCTTGTTGTTCCTGGAGAGTTGAGTCAGGCTTTAGTTTTAGTTCTGAAATTAGGATTAAGTTTAATCCCTTTAAGAATGATTAATTCTGGAACTATCTTATAGCGTTGCCAAACAGCGATTCAATAAGTCCGATTTAGTTAAACCGGTTCAGGCACTCTATGAAATAAAATCCCGATTAGCAAAAATTAGGTTTGACATACAGTGGTGGCCATATTATTAAGGACACATCAATTCTGTTGGGGAAATGTTTGCTTTTGGCGACTTATGTATTTTACTAAACATTTTTATAGCCTAGCCATACGAAACTATTATTTGTTAAGGTGCATTCAAAATGCAAAGTTTTACTTTGTACTAAATAATATTTGTACTAAAAGTAGAAATACATTTTTTTAACTAAATTAGAAATATCTTAAAAAACACATTTCTAGCTGAGCTACCTCAAAATATTGAGTGGATGCACATTCAGCATTATTGACTCTACATTTCTTTCATTTGGGGTTTTGTGCTATCTAGGCTAGAAACAGCTCTCAGGGCATTACATAAATTTAGATTAATATGAATAAAATTAGTACTAATTACAACAAGTAATTTTAGCCTTTATGATTTTTAATACACAAATAAAAATTACATTTTAAGTACAGTTAATGAATTTTCCACTTAAAAATATAACTTTTGCTCGTCTACTAGATACGATAAGTACTAATTAATACATATACCAACAAGTACTAATTTTATTCATATTAATCTAAATTTATTTAATGCCCTGAGAGCTGTTTCTAGCGTAGATAGCACAAAACTCCAAATGAAAGAAATGTAGAGTCAATAATGCTGAACGTGCATCCACTCAATATTTTGAGGTAGCTCACCTAGAAATGTGTTTTTTAAGATATTTCTAATTTAATTAAAAAAATGTATTTCTACTTTTAGTACAAATATTATTTAGTACAAAGTAAAACTTTGCATTTTGAATGCACCTTAGCAAATAATAGTTTCATATGGCTAGGCTATAAAAATGTTTAGTAAAATACATAAGTCGCCAAAAGCAAACATTTCCCCAACAGAATTGATGTGTCCTTAATAATATGACCACCACGTATTACAGCTAAACTCAAACCACCAAATCCGACTTATTAAATCGCAATGTGTCAACGCCATTAGATTCTGAAACAAATTTAATTATTTTTATCAGTATACTAAAGCAAAATATACCCCTTCAAATACTCTAAACATATGTTCTTATTGATCTAAATGCCCACCTAAATAATTCAATAAACAAATAAAATACTTCTATGTGACATCTTTAAAAATTTAACAATTAATTAACTATTTCATCAGCTTACAAGATTAATGTTAATTTAGCTTCCTTCTGGATCCACTAGTCACCAATTAAAATTAGCTTCTTTATTAGTAAGAATTAATTTTAATCCCTATACTAATGATTAACTCTGGTACTAAGTCATATTCTGAAAATTAACTTATTAATCAGTAAATTAAGAAAGGAACCCCTTTAGATACTATTCACAATTATGTTAATAAATAATAACTGATGAATGTAATAAATAGGGTGCCACTCCTTCCTGGAATCCCAATTTCACCAAACCGATCCAAAAAATGTCGATTAACTCATAAATACTATTATAAATGAAACATTTTCGTGAACCTGCTACTTAATAAGTTTGATCTGTGATGACTGTTCTGTAATGAATTACAATTAATATCACCAGTACCCAATATTAAAATTATAAGAACCAATTAGTTTCTAAAGTATGAATTCAGTATAGGAATTCCGTGCAGTTCAGTAAAATTAACTAAGCTAGAGTTTTTATCAGTTGTTTTATCCGCGATTATTTTAAATATTTTCTATGAATTTTGAAATAAAAATAATCAATTCGCATGTAGAGGGTTTTCAAAAGCACACTATAAATTTTATTTAGTATAAATTGTTCACACAAATTTGCAAGGAATCCCTATATAGAACTGAAGTTCTCTAATTTAGGAGGATAAAAATCTAAACAACAGAATTTTTAAAACTACCTGTCCGCTGTTCACTTCAAATTTTTGGAGATCTGTGTTGAGTCCCTACGAACGCCACTGAAAATCATGTTCTAAGCCAGTTAATTATCACTAAATACCATTTTTAAAAATTTTAATTAACATTATTAAATAAGAGCTTAAGCCTCCATTATTTAGATATTAAACCTGCCATAGTACAAGTAATCAATTAAATTCCCAACCATGAACCAATATCTCTGAAAATTCAAAACAATTATTAATTCCTGTAGTTTTAGCTCGTGAACATAAGTATAATTCTGTAAATAATTATTTTAATTTGATACTTAATTATAAAAACTTAATTGTAATTAATAACCCCGACGCGATTCAAGAAGTTCCAGAAATATCAAAATAATTGAATATGCCGACTAACAAAACTCCTCATTTTTGCAATTTTTATCAACCGCAAGCTGCAAAACATCTCATCTCATCAAAGCGGAAACATCACGCAACATCGGAAATAAATCTATTAATATTGTATGTACCAAACATCATACAACTACTCCTGATCCATGTACCAAAATTCTGGCATACATTTGTGTCGATTATACATATGTAGAATAAAATGCAAAAGTATTTTCAAATATTATTAAAAAATATAAAACAAGACATGAAACCAACTGAGCACAACAAATTGTGTCAATCCCAATTGTCTCAAACATGGAACCCCGGCATTTAAATTCCACCTACAATCGCGGAACCAACAAAAATCAAATTCATACAATTAATCGAGAACTTAAGAACCCGATTTCATTCACACGCTATACATTCAATAAATAAAAACTAACTAAAAGGAAATTGAAAAATTGTATTCTTACAAACTTTCATCATTGTACCTAGGGCATACCTTTTTCGGGTTTTATCCAATATCGAGTTTCCGAAAAACGTATATTAACTTAAATAAAAACTGATTTTGTATCTTACTTCATTTCCACCAAAAATACATATATAATACCCGGGGAATTCCCTCCGAACACAAATGTTCATATTTCCCGAAAAAGTTATACCCTAAATACATACCATAATTATAAATAATATTTTCGTTTATGTGTAAGAACAACCTAAACTCCATAAATCAATATTAAGTTCAATATATTTAGCATCACGCACTTTAACTTATGTATATATTTTTCGTTGTTCCCATTCATAGGGTCCAAATTAATGCATATTCAAATACTTCATTCTCAGTTCAACCAAAATTTAATATTTATATTAGTATTTTATTTATAAATTTATTGAAATTTTAATATTTTAATTTAATTTAAATTAATTTAATATAATTTCTAAAATTTAATGCTACTTATAATATCCCGTACTAAAATTAATCATGCTTAAATAAACAATTTTATATGAACAGTGAAATCTTGATACAGCGAAGCCAAAGGGACCGGAGAAATGTATTTAATTATGTATTTAATTTCGTCATGTATTTATGTAAAGTTTTATTATTTTATTTCCTTATATTTTCACATAAAACAATTATCACTTTGGCGAATAAAAATTTCATTGCGAAATTACAATTTCCTTAAATCAGCATTTGCTATAACGAGACCCCACTGTATTACATACGATAGTTTCTGATTCGATTCAAATTTATTCGATAATACAAAGTAAACAAATCCCATTAGAATCGAATACATGAAACTTTTAATTCTAATTAAATTTCCAATTCGACTCAAATTTACTCGATTATAAGTAGTATAAGAATCTTATTTGAATCGAATACATACATGAAAATTTTGCGTTGTACTTGTGCAGCTCATTACACATAGAATAAAACAACGCCAAGTAAATATAATAAAATCGCATTACAGTACAACCAAAACCAACAAAAATGTTTATACAAGCCGTGCCATTCGCTCTTTACACCGATCCTCTCTCAGAAATTGTGCTCTATGAGTTGGTATTGGTATGTCACAAAACCAACAAAAATGTAAACAATAATTTAGGCATTTATTCTCAAGTGAACCTCTCTCGTGTGAAGTAGTGTTTTTGCGAGAAATAATTATCGGTGAAAATTAATTTTTGGTGCATCTAATTTTTAATATTTAATATTTAGTTGAATTTTCTCAATTTTTTTTCTGCTTGTTTATATTTATTTTATTTTATTTATTTATTTAATTAATTTAACAGAACAATCTGTGGATCCTACAAATCCAGTGTCGATTGTATATATTTACATATGTACATATAATAACTTAATAATTAACTATAATACAATATTGGAAAAAAAGGTAAAAATGACATTATATAAACATTAAAATATTACTTAACAATTAAAGCTCTAAACTTGGAAGTGCCACAAATCATTTATACTGGAGCAATATAAAAGATGAGATTTTAAACGCGAAGTGAATACATTCAATTTTGTACATGTTTTTAGATCATTTGGAAGACTATTATATATTTTTGGAGCCAAAATTAAAAATGAATTTTGGAAGCTGGTAGTTGTAAATTTTTGTAGATGGATGTGTTGCTTATTTCTTAATTTATAATTAGTACTGTTAACACCGGCATTATTACTAATATTTAAATAAAATTCTTTCAAAGCTTTAAACACGAATAAATGTCTTAGTGGAAAAATTTCTAAACACTGAAATAGTGGCCAAGACTCAGTTAATTTTGGCTTACCCTTCATAATTCTCAATATATGCTTCTGTGCAGTAACTAGTGGCTGGATCCTAACATAATACGTACCTCCCCAACAAACTATACCATAAGATAGTTTTGAGTTTACAAGTGCAAAATACACATTTTTTAAAACCTCAATTGGACAAATTAATCTTAAAATGTACATTTTACGTATCACAGCTACCAGATAATTATGGAGATTTTCAGTCTGACACTTCCAATTTAAAGAGTTATCAATAGTGAGTCCAAGGTATTTAAATGTTGGGACACATTCAATTTTAAGACATTCATTCGAACATGTTGCCTGATTACATTCCAATTCATGATATATGATGTTGTGATCCGAAATACCAGTACCATTTAGACTATAAAACATAGCTTTGGTTTTTGTACTCAGCAACATGGAGTGCGAATCACACCATCTCCTGAGCAATCCTAAGTCAAAATGAATATGGTTAATAGTATCAATCTTATTCGGTTCATTGTACATGAATACTAGGTCATCTGCATAAGCAACCACTACAGAATTAAATTCAATATTAAATAAGGAGTTTAGGTAAATCAGGAACAGCAATGGTCCTAATACAGATCCCTGTGGAACTCCATCATTAATCACTAGACTTTGACTAACACAATCATTAATTTTTACACTCTGTACCCTATTCGACAAGTAAGAACTAAACCATTTAATACTAGCTCCACGAAATCCAGCACAAAATAGTTTTTTTAATAACACACTATGGTTTACCATATCGAACGCCTTTTTCAAATCAACAAAAACTGTAGCTACAGAATTTCTCACATCGAGACCTTTATACACAAAATTAGTAACCTGTAGCAAAGCATTTTCAGTACTTCTGGATTTCCTGAAACCAAATTGCATTTTATGTAGAAAATTTGTGTGATTTAAGAAACCTGAAAGCACAAATGATTACATACAGATGAATTAAGATTAACAAAAAAATGAAAAAAATTGGTAGCGCCATTTTTTGAAGCTGCATATTTTTTGTACTATAAATGGGTGACATAGAATAGAAACAAACCAACCAAGAGAGTATAAAACAGAGCCATCTAGTATAAATAAATAACTAAAAATTAACAAAAAAATTGATGACAAAAATCAAATAAATTACTTTTTTATACTATATACGGACGGCGATTGTCATGTGAAGGGCCGTGTTTGTACAAAAATCAAGGCAGCCCTGATTTGTTTTAAATTTTTTCCTGTATACAGAAAAATGTTATTGTGTGATTGTAAAGTAGTGAAAAATAGTGGTTTTATTTTCTCATCCTACCTGAAAATGTAGAGAGATTTTATTCCACGATTTTTCAATCATTAATTCTAAATATATTGAGGACGAAAATTATAGAATAATACTATTCAATTCGAGTGAATTTTAGTTCATAAACATTTATGTTAAAATGAACAAATTTACATTAGTTCTTATGGGAAATTAAAAGAAATAAAATTTTTATCCCGTATTGCGGGCTGTTTCTTCTAGTTTGTGTATATAGTAGGTACAGTCAAGCATCAAAGTCTGTAGGCATATCTTTGAAATACTTATTTTTACTCCAAAATGAACTTAGATCAAAAATGTAACTTACGGATAAATTCAATTAATTGTTTATACAATTATGGTCTATTGAAAAGTTTAAATTCTATCTAAGTACATATGTACATATACAATATACATTTATATACAATTTTCAGTTTTTCAAAACTACTTACGATAGTAGGTATAAGTGTTATTTTGGTGCATGTTAGTTTTTGATTCAATATAGAACAAAACAAAATTCACTAATCCAGAGCATGTAATAATGTACATATGTTAAAATGATGAATTGATACGTATGTATGTACATAAATACAGAATAATTTTGTATTAGTTTTAAACATTCTTTTGTAGTATGTATGTTTTTATTATGCAATATTTATATTGAACTTTGAGATCGGATCGTTAAAAGTAAATAAAATCTAATAAATTTTAATTGAAATTGAATTTCAATTCGCGTAAATCTGGAATAAAGTGTCGGTTGCAGGTTGTAAATTTTCAAATCGGCATAATATCCGATTATTTAGATTGACCATCAAAAACCCAAAATATAACGAATGAATTTCCAATTGTAATTTATAAAATAACGACTTGAAATTTGTCAAAATATGTGCAAACATTTCGAACCGCGGTGCTATTCTACGGGTAAATTAAAACGAAATTATGTTCCCACAATCTTATTTCATCTAACATTGCTCCTTCGGTTAATCATACTGTTACTTCTGGAATTACTCTCAGTACTATTATGAGAGTTATGACGAGAAGTCGAGTAGTTCTTCAGTGGCAACAATTTTATTGTATAACAAAACGAAAGCAGCATTTGTAACATTTCTATTTACATCCAATTGCACTTATAAAGACTTACAGCCGTTCAAAGGCTACATCAGAATCAGACATTAACTTCATAGAACGCCAATAAAATTATTGTAATTTTGATCTAACATCGAAAAATATTGAGTCAATTTTCAATAATCTGGGGAAATCGTCATAGTGTTCCAATTTTTCTATTACACCTAAAATGTAAAAATTACGACCAGAAAATTAAGCGCGATAAAATTTCTAAATATCAACGACCATTTTAAGCATAAATGAAAACGCCAAACAGTTTAACTAAGTTTTACTGAATATGCGGTCAAAATCAAAAACGTAGCCGATGAATCGAAAATAAAACTTATAACGAAAATTAGCCAAACTTTGGGTTCAGCGAGCTTATGTTTGATGATATTGATGAGATTTCGTAGAAGATGGGACCATTGAAACTGATATTTTTGATAAACCCGAAAAACAATTTTAATTTGGATGTCGATTTACAAGAAGTCTCTAAAAGGTGTTTTATAAGCTAAACAGTAAAATAGTTTCATTAAATATTACGTGTTTTTGCAAATGGGCAAAATTGCCATACTTTTTCATGGAAAATTAGATTGAAATTGAAAAACCAATTTTCATTGATATACCATAAACTCACTATCAAAGTCACGTAGCAACTAAACTGAAAAAAACGTGTAATTTTACGTGAATTGTAGAGATTTACGAACAAATTCCAGCATTTTTTTACACTTATAGAGCGATAATTTTACGTGCTTCTAGCAAATTTGCATGTAAAAGTTCATCCAATTTTACATGAATATTCTGGTACAAATTTAAAGGTATACAAAGTGAATCTCGCAGTTTCACTAAGGAACCAAAATTTTTATAATTGTACCAAAGAATTGTATGTAGAGAATATGAACAAACGAATAAGTTAACCCTCCGAGAACACACCTAGTTTTTTAATCACGGAGAACACTCTCGGTCAATCTGACCCTAGACACTTTTTGACCGTCTACCATTTTAAATTGGTGAAAGCGATCAGCTTGAAAAAGTTCTCAGATGCTCTTAAAACATTGATAAATCAATTAACATAATTCAAAAGTGCCGATGGAATTATTTACATAATCAAAAAAATAATCGAAAATATTTTTTTGTTTTTCAATATTTCTGGCTAAAAGTTGACCCGTATGTGTGTTCTGGAAATGTAGTATAATCGAGAAAATGTTTGTGCTTTAGTGTTTTTAGGTATTTATTTTGCTTGGTGACGAAGATGATTTTTAACGTCAGAAAAATTGAACATTTTTGTGAAAAAACTAAAGAAAAAATTGATTTTTTACTACATACACGTACATATTCTATGAATTACATGATGTGTGATAATTATTAACTTATTTATTCATTTCCGGCGCAATCATACATATAGTAGATAGGTAGGATGTTCATCGCACTTCGGACGCAAGCAAGGCGGACAATTAATTTTAGTTTTTTTATCCTTCGCGTAAAGGCAAATTGAACATCATGCTCTTTTTTGTAATTGCGGTCATCATCTTCTGGTGCAGCTGGTTTTCGATGAAGAATAATCTGAATGCCTTTGAATATTCAGAACGCAGTTTGGAATTTTTTAGTTTTCTTACAAGTATGGAGTGAGTAGGTGAAAGACAAGTTGCCTTATAGCAGCCATAGCAGACAAATATCCTTCCGCTTCATACTTGCCAGTACACAAAGTTCTTCCATTTATTCTTTTCACTACTTGGCAACCAAAATTTCCAAACGAGACAGAAATTATTTACCTTTGCATATTTTAGTCATACAAAATCTCTCTCTATTTAAAATAATTTTTTTTTCGGAGTAAACCGATGCTTGATTCACAACAGGGTCAGAACGACCCTGCACGAACTTCGAATGATGCCATACGCCTACTATGTGTTACGCTTTACAAAGGGACCATTTTAACATGTATTTACTACCGAAAACTATAGCTAGAAGGAATCAGGCCCGCCAATTTTCAAAATATTTTCAAGCGATCGACACTGTGTGTTCTCGGAGGGTTAATGAAACTCCATGTTTCTAATTTCATTTATTTTCTTAAGATGAAATTTCGTACATTTATGTATATCAAACTTCATTATAATTCATTCATTAATTATGTAAACGTACGCAAAACTTTAATGATGTATATTTAAAAAAAATAAAATTTTATGATTTTATGTTATGCAAGATTTTTTAAAAAGTTTACCACTTTTGACTTATAATTCATTTTGATACTACTTTTATTAGGTCTGTATCGTTCTCGATTTACAAAGCATTATTTTTAGTTTCGATAAATTTCTTGTATTTTTGCATTCTGATTGAAAAACACACTTAATTACCAATTTTACTGAATATTGAAAGTATTATTGCTGTTTTCATGTAATATTATTATAGTAACAATGTAAATTTACGAGAAGAACTTCACAAAATTTCTATTAAAGATTAAATTTCTTTTACTGTGTATGTTGCATTCAACATGTCAAAAAAATTATCATGTAGTCAATGTATCGATTAGAACTGGCCAAATACTTGATGTCCCGTCGGATTATTTGATGCAATACAAAAATTATAGTGTTGAAAACGAGTTTGGTAAACTTAAAGTTCCAACTGAATCGTTTTACAAAATTTGCAGAGAACTAATTTATTTGTTTGTTTGCAAGAATATTCAAAAATTATCATGAAAAACGACGTCTTAAAGTTACTGTTGATAAGCAATGCATTCTTTTAAAAAGATACGGTAATTTTTAAAATGATTCCAATTTTTAAAATGATTGTAGTTGTCATGCAGAAAAATGTTCAAAAACCAAATAAAATACCCAATATCTGCACTGTAGAATTCTGTTACAACCTCAATATAATAATTTGTAGTTTTATTTGGTGATGAACGCATTTTTAATTTCTTTTAATTTAATGATTTTATTTTTATTTTTATTTGTAAGCGCGTACCCACTCTTTCAGGATCGCACTCTTGATGTGGTGATAGGGCTTCACTATTGCTTGATAGATATGTTTAGGATCTGGATATCTCTAGCAATGAGATAAGTATGATCCATTTAATATTTTGGTGAGTTTCTGAATGAACTGGTGCCAAAAATGGTTCGTTAACTTAAAAACTGGCATCTATTGTTTGTTCTATTGGCAAAAAAAAACTACATACTTTCTATTGTTACACGTCAAAAATTAAATTATGGTTTAAGTCATATAATCGAGGATGTTTGGGTTGAAATTAGAAACGTTGAAAATTCCTTGGATTAATGTATAAAATCCCGCAGTAATGGGTTGCCATTCAAATTTGAAATTACAAAAAAATGCGAGCGGTCTATTAGTAGTTCAAATAGTTATGTGTAAATAAAAGAACAAGCTCACACTATAGCCGCAACTTCTCAAATTAAAAAAATCTGTGTCGTCTACACGGCCAAGTGTTTGCGTGTAACGTTTATACGCAGTGAGAATAATGATAGTCTGTAAATAATTATTTGTAAAAATCTATATTATTATTAGCTTCAAGTAGATTTTTATTTTAATGTAAAATTAATTAATCGCCATTGTTTGTTTACGCAAATATTTACACAGAATTGTTCCGATCAGATGAGGCGTGCTTTCGCTACAGTGATCTTAAGCATTGCAAATCGCTTTTTTGTAGTTTGCAATTTGAATTAAAATTTATGTGGCGATTATTTATTTTAATTGAAAATTAATTACCGGCCACTGTTTCTGTACGCACAAATTGACATCCGAATCGTTAGAGTTCGCCGCAAGAGAACGCCACACACGGTCCCTTCCAACGTCATCCATCCATCGGGTAGGTGGTCTCGTGGCATGAGAGGTTCGTGGCATTTCGATAATATAATATACATATACGTAAGGCATGAAGCCTAATGACCAAACTATCCAAATCTATATTTAAAGGTAAAGCTTATTGTCGATGATGATGAGTAATTGCTCACGACTAAGGACAACATTTGGAGTCGCTCACTTTCCGAACATGATTATAATTTACTTTCGTAACAACAACAACAACAATATTTATCTTGAATATTCAAAATTCAAATAAATCAGAATACGTCGTGCGTACATACGTACCTAGCCCTACTCGTATTCTTTGTTTTGTTTTTATCCGGCATACCTACATTTATTTTATTTATGAAAATTTCTCAAAAACCAAATTGTAAAATACAAAATGCACTGAAAGCTAAATATGTATGTATTGTATCTATGCATACTATAGATGTAATAAATACGTACATAAGCAAATCATACGTGCACTTCCTTTGTTTCAGTTTTAATATGAATCGGGTTTTTTCATGAAAATGGTTAGAGCTATGCAAGAAAAAAACATTGACAAAACGAATAATATTTACGCTAGATGCAGACACTGAATATTATAATAATAATTAGCAAAGATTTATACTTCTTAGCAAAGACAATGGGTAACATGGCAAACTTCGTTTTTTACTCACACAATTGTCGCTTGTATCAGTGATTTTGTAAAATTTCATAAATTTCTTAGACATAAAGCATCTGTATATATTAATTTGTGCTGAAAGTCTTACATGAGCTAATTTCTCTATAATCTTGGCAAAGACAGAAAGCAAGCTTATTGGACGATAATTTGAGATAACTTTTTTGTCACCGTTTTTAAATATCGGGATTACATCTGCTTCTTTTAGTCTAGATGGAAAAATTCCAGAACTAAAACTAACATTGACTATATAGGAAAAAACATCTACAATATAAATGGCAATTTTTTTGACTGTATAATTGCTAATACCATCATTGCCCGACGAATTTGTTGATTTAAGTGATGAAATAACTTGTAGAATTTCTAACGGAAAAGTATCATAAAAAGCAAAAGATTTAAGTTGAGAATTGTTGGCAAATAAATCATCACAATAAATATCTCCGCTTAAACCATTAATTTTTTGGTCTTGAACCACACTAACAAAAAACTTGTTAAAGAGTTCAGCTTTCTCAATATCTTGTGTAACCACGTGATGCTCATCAACAGCAATTTCGTCAATAGCAACATGATTAAATCCCTTTCCTAAAAGTTCATTAAGTAATTTCCAACTCTTTTTGATATCGCCTTTGACATTATTAAATTTTATATTATAAAATTTAGTTTTAGCCATATTCACTTCCTTTTTAATTGATTTACTTAGCTCACAAACTTTTAGTTTCAAATCAGTGTTATTTGGATGTTTCGCTAACTTTCTGGAAAATGCATTTTTATGTCTGATTTTTCGGCACAAATCTTGGCTGATCCATGGTTTTAAAATGTTATCTTTGCTTTTAATTTCCATAAGGAAAGTATTGTTATCAATATGCAATTTTAATAAGTCAATGAAACAATTATATGCATCAGAAACATCAGTCTTAGAATAAACCGGAAACCAAGTTTCATTCCCTAAATCATAAACCAGTTTTGAAAAATTAATCTTATTAATTTTGAATTTAGTTGATCGCCTAGAATTTAAATCTTTAGAAATGGAATTAGGTACGATAGTAAAAGAAGTCATGCAATGATCAGTGATGTGAAGATCATGAACAGCAGCTTCATAATCATAAAGGAATTTTCCAGAATGCCTAAAATACAAATGATCTAAACAAGTAGACGAGTCGTTTAAAATACGAGTAGGTTCATTTATCAAAGACTTCAAGCCATAAGATGACATCATAAGAATATAATCGGATGAAAAAGTCTTGTTAAGAATATTGATATTCATGTCACCAATAACCAACAAATTTTTAGATTTATTAGCTGCCAAAACATTACTAAATTCATCCACAAATACTGTCGTATTTGTAGTATGGAGTTTATACACACAAATGATTGAGAACAAATCACAGTTAAATTTAATGTTTACCTGAATAATGTCAGCACTAACAGTTCGAATACAAGAAATAGCTATTATTAATATATTATTAGTATGTATATTATTAATCTACCTGGTAAGTTCTTTATAGTACACATTTTCACAAGATTTCGTATTTGTTTTCTATAATAGAAAAGGAGCAAAGTGCTACGCACTTTGTTCCTATTACAAATTATACCTCTGCGGACGAATCGTATGATTCGGATACATACGGTATGGCAAATAAAAAATTTAAAGCTGTTTTTGCAAAAGAAAATATAGTGAATAAAATAAATTGCCTAGTAATAACAATCTCAAACATAAAATAAGCAAAAATGCAGAAATCAAAATGGATACCCAAGTAGAATCGACACCGTCTATTTCGGATTCCAATTTGAATATCGAAAATAATATAACGGTTCCAATTAACACTGTGGAAAATTCCACAGCGTTACCAAATAAATCAAATATGTACAATAAGATTCCAACTAACTTATATAATAAATTCGATTCAGGGCCTTTTTCTGTCTTTATCAAAAAATAAAAAATAAATTTAATTCATCTTGCAAAAGCAATCAAATTTAACAATTTTAAAAACATTAAAAAAGTTGAGGGCATTGGCAAAAACACCGCCAAAATCACTTTCGATAATTACGAAGACGCAAATAATGTAGTGAAATCAGAAAAATTCATAAAATTTGACAATTATATTCCTTTCATACCAAAAAATTTCACAACTTCAATAGGAGTAATTAGAGATGTCCCTACAGACCTAACAGAAATAGATATTAAAAATAATCTAAACGCTAACATTCCCATACTCAAAGTGGAAAGAATGAAGAAATGGGATTTCAAAACAGAAACATTAGTAGATATGGAATTGGTCAAAATTACTTTCGACTCGGGAACTATCCCCTACAATGTATCCCTTTATGACAATATATTACTCAAGGTCAAATACTTCATCCCAAATCCATTATTTTGCCAAAAATGCCTAAATTACGGCCACACCACAAAATTCTGTGAATCAAAATTATCGAAATGTTTGACGTGCGCTAAAATAAAAAGTGATGATCATGTATGTGATGAGATTAAGGCTTGCAATTTTTGTGGAATTGGTCACACGACTAATTACTACAAATGCAATGAAAAATCAAGACAGAAACAGATTAGACAATACATGATCATTAACAAAGCCAGTTATGCAGAATCTAGAACTCAACTTTTTGGTACTAAAAGTAAACCCAATAGTTCAGATTTCAACACCACAATTAATAATAAAAATGAAGCATGGACTAATAACAATCCGGATAAAAATCTAAAGAAAATCGAAGTCCTCAACTCATTATTAGAAGAACTTAAAGAGCAATTGTCTGAAAGAGACTCAATCCTCAAAGACATTTCCACACTTGTTTTAAACGATAACAGTTTAAATCAAGGTGTCATTGATTCACTTAAAATTAAATTATCAAAATATTCACAGTAATAAATTTTCCTCTCCTATTTATTTCATATGAATTCAATTAAAACCTTACAAATAAATATCAGAAGCATAAACAGTAACAAAGACATTCTTCAACACTTTTTACTATCAAATAAAATAGATATAGCCATACTATCAGAGGATTGGACGAATCCAGGATCTGATATCAAATTCAATAATTTCAATTTTTTAAGAAAAGATAGAATCGATGGATATGGGGGTGTTGGTTTTCTTTCATTTCATTCTATAACAGTTCATCAAATGACTCCTCGTTGTTAATTAATGAATTCGATCACATGTTACTTAATAATACGGTTAATACTATAATAGCGGGTGACCTAAACATCCATAATAGTCTCTGGGATTTTTCCGATAGCACCTACCCACAATAAAATTGGCGACAAAATCGCCGATCTAATTTCCTCCAACAATATTATTTTGCTCAATGATGGCACACATACTAGAATGGACTTATACAGACATAAATCATCAGCTATAGATATTTCCTTGTGCACCTCAGATCTAATAAGCAAAATTACATGGAAAGTTGACCAAACGAACCTTGGCAGTGATCACCTCCCAATAATTATGGATTTCAATTCAGGTTTTGTTTCCATTAAAAATATAACTAATTGGAGCAATGTACTGTCCAGCTTTGATTTATCAAATGCACAAAAATTCGATAACATAGAAACTTACATCAATAATCTGATTGAATCCAATACATCGGTCAAAAAACTTAATAAAAATTTTAAACCAAAACCATGGTGGAATAGCCACATTCAGAAACTTTGGAATATAAAGAAAAACAAACAAAAAATATATAACACTGTCAAAGATCTATATACAGCAATAGAACTAAAAAAAGCGGTCCAGAAACTCAAAATCACTATCAGAAGGGAGAAAAGAAGGATTTCTTGGAATGCTTTCCTCACAAACATTAATCATAAAATCAATAATGGTGAACTCTGGAACAACATAAATAAAATCAAGAATAAAAAACACGCCTATTTCAATATATTAAAAAACCCCACCATTGCCACCGATTTCCTAAATTTCAACTTTCCCAGTTCTTTTGAATCTCTCACTCCACATCATACCAATAGTTTAAACACAATTATTTTCAAGAATTCAGAAATACGTGACGTAATCATCAATGCCAATAAAACATCTGCCGGTTATGACAACATATCCTATAAGTTACTAAAACATCTAATTCAAAAAGACGATAACATCATATCACATATTACATCATATTTTAATGATATTTGGAAAAACCAAATCTACCCTGAAAACTGGAAAATTTCAAAAACAATTGCAATCCTCAAAAAAGGCAAAGACGATAGAATCTATTCAAACTACCGACCCATCTGTTTATTACCGGTTTTCTCCAAAATCTTCAATAAATTAATCTTAGAAAAAATTAATACCCACATTAACTCCAATAACATTATTAATTATAACAACTTTGGATTCAGGAAAAACAAATCCATTACCGATTATTTCGTGGAAATGTTCAATTTTATTCTGAACACTAAAAAACAAAATAAAAAAATTATCTTAGTTAATTTGGACATTTCCAGGGCGTTCGATAATGTTGATAAAAAGATTTTACTAAACATCATGACAAATTTTAATTTCCCTCATGACATTACCAACTGGATTCATCAGTTCCTCACCAATAGAAAAATTGTTTTACCTAATAACAGCTCTATCTCTCATTACACGAACAAAGGTATTCCACAGGGTAGCGGTTTGAGTCCTACCTTATTCAATATCTACACCACTTCGTTGCACAACTATATCAACAACAACTGTAAAATCTTTCAATATGCGGATGACATTTGTGTTGTCATTTATGCTAATAATCATGACGAATTACAGATCTGGGCAAACTCCACACTCCAATCTCTATCAGTTAAACTTCAACAATTAAACCTACAAATTAATACAGAAAAATCACATTACCTAAGGCTCTTCACCAACAGAAACAATTCCAAGTCAATTCGCATCGCAGTCAATAATTCAAATTTAAACGAATATAAAACCACTAAAATTCTTGGAACCACCTTTTCTAACAGACTTTCTCTAACCAAATATTATACAAACCTGAAGGCTAATATCACAAACTCAATTAATCTACTTAAAACACTCACTCACTTCAATGGAGGTGTAAACGCAGAAACTATGATCAACATATACAAGGCATTAATCAAATCTAAATTGGACTATTCTTACGTCTTGACAGATACTAAATTTAAAAAAGACATCAAAATATGTCAAACCATAAAAAATACCTATCTTAGAACATGCCTTGGATTTATCAGAACTACTCCGCTCCCGACCATTCTATCTGAATCTTTGGAAACCTCCTCAGATTTAGACATCATTAAAAAATCATTAAAATACATTTCGAAAAATTTATTCCACGACACAAAGGTTGGAAGAGATATTGTTCAGAACAGATCTATACCACATCTCAATAATTTATATACAAATCACCCATATCTTGCAAAAATTATCCCATTTCACAAAGAAAAAAACCTCCCCAGAAAATTTCAGCATACTATCCGAAATCAAAGGACTTCCCAATAAAAATTTATCTAACCTTACCGTTCAATATTCATTATCTATGCATGAATTAAATAATTATAACAATTTCGCAAAGATCTTTACGGATGGTTCCCTAAGGGGGACAGAGGCCGGTATAGTAGTATTTGTTGAGGATCACAATTGGAATTTTTCCATTAAATTAAAAAACTTCACAGACATTAAAAACACAGAAACCATAGCCATAAAAATTGCAATAACATTATCATTAATTTTGAAAAACAATAATATTTTAATCATCACAGATTCCAAAAGTTCTTGTACATCTTTAAATCCAGCTCATCGCAAAAACACGTATAAACATTTCGAAAATCAAATTATAGACACAGCCGGCTTTAACCCAAACAAAAATTTCGTGATACATTGGTTTCCAAGTCATTGCGTAATAAAAGGAAACGTCATTGCGGATGGCTTAGCCAAGAAAGCAATTGTTTCACCCTCACACTATTTAGATAATAATCCCACAACTTCAGACATTCTAAACATAATCTCTAACTCAATACATAATAAATGGAAAACAAAATACATTTCTCTATGCAACAACTCAGGCAAATATTACAAACAGATATGTCCTCTCCCGAGAACTTCATTCCTCTTCAAAAATTCCAATTTTTCATCTTCCCAAACCAAACTGATTTTTAGACTAGCATCAGGCCACGCTATGAACAATAAATTCAAATATCTGGTAGGGTTAGAAACCTCCCCTTACTGCGAGATTTGCAATACAATAGATGATAGCGATCATATAATTAACGATTGTACTAAATACAACAGTGAAAGAAATAAATATCCGTTACTATACAGGAAATCACTGTTAAACATATTAAAAGATAATAACTTCGAGGAATTTGAGATTGTATGCGACTTTGTGAAAGAAATTAAATGTGTATTATAATAGAACTAACCTTATTAATATTGTTTAACTCAAATAACAGCACTAGACTGGTTCTGAGAATTACTAGAATTAAGAATTTATCTAGAATTAACATTATTTAAGAATTTTATATTTTTATTGAATTAAAACATTGTCTATTTAAAAACTTTACTTTCCATATCATTTTCATTTTATTATATTTATTTTGTTTTCTCTTTTAACATTATTAACATTCATTAATATTATGTAAACTAGATTATTTAAAAAAAAAAAAAAAAATTTCTTTTTCTTATTTTGTATTATATAACTTATTTCAATTAATTTATTTATAATCAATATCATAAACCTGAAGAAATCTACAATTCAACCCTCCAGCATCACCCTTGAGTGGTTTTTGGAACTACGGGCTGCAACAATTCTCTGGTCATATGGATTGAAAGATCTGACTTGAGCAATCCAATAAACAAACAAACAAACAATTTAGGCATTTGTGTTGGTTTTGTGTATATGTATATATTTTCTGATTTATTTTATACATTACTAATACTAATCCATAGGGTACAATTTGTATAGCTTAAGTGTTTGCTTGGCACGGCTTGTAAAACATTTTTGTTGGTTTTGGTACAACACTAAAACCACCAACACACATAGAGAAAATAAATGTTTTCATATAATCATTCATGTGCGTAGCAGGGAAAGTATCTATGTGTGCATAGTGTGTTTTGGCAATTGGCAATGCCAATGCCGTCTTGAATATACAGACATATGACAACAAACAGTGACGACACACTAAGTCTCCGCCGCTACGTGGCAGTGTAGTAAAGTAAAGATTTTTTTTTTTTTTGTGTATTGTTTTGTTTCATCTTTCATATTAAAAATTCATTTTTCGTCCCCTTCTTTAATCTCTCTCTGCGGAAGGAAACAAAAACAATTTTTTTTTATTTGGAGAACGAAATTCAAAATAATAAAATATCTCTTTCTCTCCTCGTATAAAAAATAAAGGGAAGGGAAGAGATAGGGAATGAATATGAAACAGCGACCGCGATCGATTTCTTTCTTTTGTAAAAAGAGGAAACAAAAATTTATTTATAAACAAGAAACAAAAACAACTAAACAAGGGAGAGAAGCGAAAAATAAACAAAAAATCGAAATGATAAATTTTAAATTTATTCGCTGAGTTTTTTTTTTGATTTAGTGCATTATATTACGTCAAAGGAAGATGTCACGCGTTTATTTTACGCTTTGATTTGTTTTCAAATCGAGTACATAAATTAATTTTTATTTGATAATAATATTTCTAATATTTTATTATTAAAATACATAATACACTAGATTTATCTAAAAAATTTAAATTTACATGAATAAATCAAATTCACATGGCATTCCTCTTTGATAAGAAAGTGCGTGTCTTCCTTCTTTGAAGCATTATGCTGCACTAAAAAAACTAACTGAAACTGAATAATAAAATGTGTAATTTCTTGGTCTGTCTTATCCCAATGGAGGACTCCCAGAGTAATTTCCTATAGCTCCCAGTCCCTAATACCATCTGCCAAATGGGTTTTTGAAAAAGCGATACTAGGACTGGGACCCAGGAAATCTAGGCTTGCTCCCATTTTTGAACATCGGTCTGCTGCCCAGATCAATTTCGAGTTGAACAGTGAAGCTCCTAAGGCTATCGGAGCTACCTGGCTGTCCAAGATGATATAGATCTCGGTCTCCTTATATTTCTTTTTGAGACATTGAAGTTCTAGGTCGGGCCCGACTATCCCTGCACCGGTACCGCCGTCTGTCTTTGACCCATCCGTATACCATACAGAAGCATGGCGGGGAGGGAAGAGATAATATTCTCTGCCAGTGCCCTATCCGGCAACCTGATGGTAGAATTCCTACGATAGTCGATTGTCCTTACCATCAAATCTGATAGTTGGATCAATTCCTCCTTAAGATTTAATTTATGTAGGATACTGTTGTGTCCTGGCCTTATGGTTTTAATTTTAGCAGTAATTTTTAGGCTCAGACCTCTTGAACCGGCTGCTTTTTTAATGTGGAGGTACAGTGGTCAGAGCCCCAGTATTCTCTCACGGGCAGCTGTTGGACAAGTCCTCATTGCTCCAGTTGCACCCACACAAATTAACCTCTGGATCTTGTCCAGTATTCTCCGTGAACGAGTCTGCTCTGTCTTTGGCCACCACACAAACGCCGGGTAAGAGCCCATAGGTCTTATGACGGCCCGGTAGAGTCAAACAAACATTTGTGGGCCAGTCCCCACGTTTGACCAATTATTCTTTGGCAGGAGCAGTAGGCCTTATTGGCCTTGTTTGTGATATGATTTGAGTGGGGTTTCCATGTCAATTTCTGATCAAGTATGACACCCGGATATTTAACCTCCGTCGACAGTTGGAGAGTTACCTCACCCCCCCCCCCCCTACCTCCAGGGCTATCGACGGGAGGACAGTTTTCCTCCGGTTAGTAAAGAGAGTGCAGTTGACGTTGTTAGGATTTACCATAAGGCCCACCTCCGTGCACCAACCATTTACTACCTCTAGGCCTTGTTGCATTCTTCCCTACTGTATTTGCGAATCCGCCCCTAACCATCAAGACTAGGTCGTCCGCATAGGTAATGTTCGAGAAGTCTAAATTTCTCAGTCTGGTAAGTAATTGATCCATCAGCCATACACTGCCAAACTTGGAACGAAATGGTTTACAGATAATCAAATTAAATTGCTTCCCTGGGTTGCCCAATCACCGGAGTAAAATCCAAGAGAGCATTTATAGGCGGAACGAGAACAATTCTTCGCCGCAAGAAATCTTGCTACAAAAGAAGGATTAAAACAGATTATTGCTACTGAATGAGGAAAATTAGGGAGGCGTGTCTCCCAAAGCATGGCGGAATCAATGCAACAAAATATTGAAAACGTATAAATACTTGTTTGTCGTGAATTTTCGTTCTTTTAGATTAAATAAAGTCATAATGCCTGAATCAACGGTTTGTTTAATACTGAATTGTGATGTTTTTTCGGTTACAGATTAAATTTATCTAAAAAATGAAAATTAGTTAGAACTCAATTAATCACGTATTACTGCTTAATAACTCACACTCGGAAACCTTGTAACAGATTAAAAATGAGCATTTCAGAGATATCCTAATTAAATAAATTAATTATCTTCAAATATTCACTTGTTAGTTCAGGTTTCTGATGAGAGATATTAAATCCAATATTGCTTCCTTGCGGTCGGGAACTACTCTTGGTATTAACTTTTGCTAAATACTTATTTAAGAAGAGTAAAATAGTTTGAGAAGAGTCTTCAAATTAAAAATGTCTAAATTTAAAAACTTATTTTTGTGGCTTAAGCCAGAGACGACAATAATATGATTTAATTTGATGTTGCATAGTGACGTGTAATACAAACTTACCTTAAAATTTCCTATATTACATATAACATTAGAAAGCTCATTTTCTTTCGTAAATAAAATTAATAACATTTCAAGATACAAACATTTATTTCATTAATTTATAGGATTTTTAAAACAAAATTTCAAATTACAAAGCTCACCAACAATTTTAACATTATTTTCTATCTCAGTGTTTGATTGTTGTGTAAACCATCGACGATATTTAAGTCGAAGTATTCTTTGTGCTTCTATTTCTGGTACTGAAACACGTACAGTATAATGTCGACACGATGTTAAACGAATTAATTCGCCTAAGCTTATAATATGTTCATGTTCCTTTGAAAGCGTAAACGTAATTGGTGAGATCCACACCGTGTCGTTTGAATGCACTGACATTATCATGTTTAATGGAGTATCGTCTTCTTGGTACAAACTTCCGACCAATAGCCCACTTAAAATTAAATCATTTTTTGGTGTAAAATGAGCATGCAAACAATTAGCATTCACCGCAATTATACCCTTTTCTCTTGGTTTCTTTAATTTTCGATCTTCCGAAATCCACGTGTCTATAGGATTTCCATTATAAAACGAAACGATTTCTTCGTCACTAAATAAATCTTTATTTGTTTTAATCAATCTATTGAATTGAACTAACGTCATGACTGGGAATCGTATTAGAAGTATTATATTGTGGAAATAGCTGCGACGTGCGGTTAAATTAATTTTATGTTGATCGCAATATGTTTCCATCCATTTTAAAATAGCACTAAATATATCGAATTCGCTCAAAGAACCTGTTGTGGTACCAAACCGTAAAAGCTGTTCGACTGTCTCTGGCTTCAGATTTAAAAAACAGCTAGATTTAATGATATTATCAAAATCATTGGCCACTTTTTCAGTAATCCATTCACTTAATAATTCATAATTTATACTCGCACAAAATTCAAATAATTTCATTTTATTCTCGATAGATTTCTTTTCATAATTCCTTATTATGTCCGCAATTAATAAATTTTCTAATTTCGGCACTTTATACATGATCGCCAACTGAAGTAATTCAAGTGTATTTTCTGTGGATATGGTGCACACATCTTGATAAATAAAACGTAGAAATTCTTTAAAATTTTCATACTTATAATTTTCGATGGGAATTAATTTGCGTTCCCCCATATTTGTGGCAAATTTTTCTTCAAATGTAAGACTTCGAGCAGACAGAAGTAAACTATGGCCAAATAATCGTTCACCATTGAAATGAAATTCAATATCAGATAAACATTGATTATTCCATAAATGTGACACAATTTCATTCATGGATAATATTGGTGAATTATTGTATGCCGCCATTATAATGCCGAATGTGGTATTATATTCTGGAAGAGAAATTAAAGAGAGAAAAAATTAAGTCTTATAAGATAATATTAATTATAATATGTAATTAATTATTTATGTATAGGTCTACTTCACTGATTGAGTTCATTTTACATTTACTATAATAGTTTTTGAATTTGGTAATTTTAGTTTTATTTTAAAGATGTTTCTTGAGGTCTAGGATGATTCATCCTGTAAAAATATTTAAAATCGAAGAGATACATTTTCATTAGAAGGATTAATATGATTAAGCCTTGATACCCAAATATTTATCGATAAACGAATATAATTTGCAGCAAAAAGTTAGAAGCAAAGGCGCAACTAGTTATCAGTTGCTTATAAGAACAGATCCCCGCTCTGTTAAAACAACGTGCATTTTCTCACTGAATTGTAATAATCCTATGCATTTTGATGATATATTATTGAAATATCTTATTTTATCTTATTTTTAATTTAGTTGGATATCTTCCTATTCTACTGCATATTCGAAAGTCTAAATAAAATTCGTGGCAAATCCAATCAAAAACTTAAGATACAGTTTGCAAATTCAAATTGTACGTCGGTCAAATTGTGCAACGGTTCGACATTCCTCGAAACTAACGATGCTAAAAGATGTTCGAATCCATTAGCCCCTCGATTCAAATAAAAGCAATCCGAAAATATTGATCGGAACATGAAAAGGTAAACAAGGTTAACTTCAAATTCGAGTGATAGTTCATTATCAAAGTAGATAATTTCAAAAAATTTTATTTTATAAAAATATAAAGAAATTTTATAACTTCTTAATGACAAGGCGCAAGTAATTACCTGTATACCAAGTTTTGTACAATTTCTTCGAATTCTCTTAGGAGGTAATGGTGGCCGAAGTAAATTTCAATTAAACAAAATTCTTTCTCAAATTTTTAATTCTTTGTTTCATTACACAAAACAAGTAAAGAAATTGCATATTACTTAATTTTTAGCCTATCACTTGCTAAAATAGGTAAACGAGGAATATCTACTTTCCACCAATCACATGCCGGCAGCTAGTCATAATTCCCCTTCAATTACATTTGAATTTACTAAAAAGTCTTTTTCGTCAATAGTTTTTTCATATTTGTATTCCTTCTATCTACAACTTATCGTTATTTTTGTTATAATCAATCTAACTTATTTCTTAATTCAATTATAATAAATACTTTGACAGCTTTTGTTTTGCAAATGGTGATTACATCCATAACATTTTTGTGTCATCATTTATTAGTTTTTCAAGATTTTACTTATTCCCAGATTGCTTTTTTTGCCATATATTTAGGTTGGTTATGTTAAAGTTAATTAAATGATTGACAAACCAGGGTAAGCAGCTTGGACTTCGACAGACAAACCGATGCAAAAAATATAATACCATAACAACTAAAAAGTTAGCATAGTTTGATGAGTTTTCCTTGTATTCTATTATAAAACATCTACTATGAGAATAAATACTCGTAGAATAGGATAATTTTATGTTATCCAACGAGCGTGTACAAGATGGCTTTTTTATTACGACAAATCATCAGAGAATGGTTTTATCGAATACACGAATTTCCTTCTGTAATTGGAATAATTGGTCAATGTACATTTTCGGCCCCTTAATACTAAATGATATTATTATGTACTTACATTTTATGAATTATGTATATCAATAAAATTTAATTTTTTTTTATAAACCGATCCGTATTAAAACTAAAACAATTTTCTTGGCAATTAAATGGTTCTTCATTAAATCGCCAACTCAATCGCGCTGTCCTATCGAAATGGAATGACTACTTTTTATGAAACTATTAAAGTTCTAATAATTAAAAAATATTCGTATAATTGGCTTTAAAAACTACTTGGAATGCCTAAACAAATTATTTAAACGGATAATGTTGACAAATTTTGCTCAAAAATAATCTTTTTAACCTAAACGCAATTAAAAGAACTCGAAATGTCTTAATACATTGCCCCATGTACAAACGGCTAAACGGCTTTTCAAACCGCCAATATCGAAATTATTAAAAATGGTTCAAACCCATAAGTACCATCTTATTCTTAGAGAATATCGCAAAACTCGAATCCCTTAACGCTTACAAATTGGCACCCCAGGAGTATAAAATATAAAATATAAAGGGCTGAAACCTCACGAGGTGATCAGAACTTCGGTCTTTGGTATCTTCAATAATATCATAAAGTTGGTGTGACTGTTTTGACATTATTGATTTCTATTTTAATCAATATATATTTACTTATACAACAACAGCCAAACAGGTCAAAAGCTTCAACATGGGTACAGGCATCCAATTTAAAACGAAAAATCGTATTCTAGAACTTTATACCGAAAGTAGTATAACAAATTATACTGATACTTCTAACCGTTTAACTGACCATATTCCAGAAATTTATCCGAAAACTCATTTTAGAATCCCATTTACAACGCACATGTCTAACACAATGATACCCGCGGTTAAGGCATAGTCAAGTTCCATCCTACTTGGCCATATTCCACACATATCAAATATTGCCATTTCCAACGCACATATCAAATTTCATTATAATCGGTTAAGAAATAGCCAAGTTCCATCATACTTGGCCATATTCCTGAACTTCGCCCAAACCTCATTTCAGACTCCCATTTCCAATACACATGTCGAATTTCATTATAATCGGTTGAGAAATGAGCAAGTTCCATCATACTTAGCCATATTCCAGAACCTCATCCAAAACTCATTTTAGAATCCCATTTCTAACACACAAATCAAATTTCATAATAATCGGTTGAGAAATAGACAAGTTCCATCATACTTGGCTATATTCCAGAACTTCATCCAGAAATCGTTTTAAAATCCCAGAACTTCATCCAAAACTCATTTTAGAATCCCATTTCTAATACAAATGTCGAATTTCATCGTAATCGGTTGAGAAATGGGCAAGTTCCATCATACTTTGCCATATTCCAGAACCTCATCCAAAACTCATTTTAGAATCCCATCTCTAACACACAAATCAAATTTCATAATAATCGGTTGATAAATAGACAAGTTCTATCATACTTAGTCATATTCCAGAACTTCATCCAGAAATCGTTTTAAAATCCCAGAACTTCATCCATAAATCATTTTAGAATCCCATTTCCAATAAAAATGTAGAATTTCATCGTAATCGGTTGAGAAATGGGCAAGTTCCATCCTACTTGGCCATATTCCAGAACTTCATCCAAAATTCATTTTAGAATCCCATTTCTAACACACATATTAAATTTCATAATAATCGATTGACAAATAGGCAAGTTCCATCATACTTGGCCATATTCCAGAACTTCATCCAGAAATCGTTTTAAAATCCCAGAACTTCATCCATAAATCATTTTAGAATCCCATTTCCAATACAAATGTCGAATTTCATCGCAATCGGTTGAGAAATGGGCAAGTTCCATCCTACTTGGCCATATTCCAGAATTTCATCCAAAACTCATTTTAGAATCCCATTTCTAACACACATATTAAATTTCATAATAATCGGTTGATAAATAGGCAAGTTCCATCATACTTGGCCATATTCGAGAACTTCATCCAGAAATCGTTTTAAAATCCCAGAACTTCATCCATAAATCATTTTAGAATCCCATTTCCAATAGAAATGTCGAATTTCATCGTAATCGGTTGAGAAATGGGCAAGTTCCATCCTATTTGGCCATATTCCAGAACTTCATCCAAAATTCATTTTAGAATCCCATTTCTAACACACATATTAAATTTCATAATAATCGGTTGATAAATAGACAAGTTCCATCATACTTGGCCATATTCCAGAACTTCATCCAGAAATCGTTTTAAAATCCCAGAACTTCATCCGTAAATCATTTTAGAATCCCATTTCCAACACAAATGTCGAATTTCATCGTAATCGGTTGAGAAATGGGCAAGTTCCATCATACTTGACCATATTCCAGAACTTCATCCAGAAATCGTTTTAAAATCCTAGAACTTCATCCATAAATCATTTTAGAATCCCATTTCCAATACAAATGTTCTGGTACAATTTTAAATTTCGAAATAGAAAAGTGTTTATGGGGTATGACTGATTTTGCAGTTGCTGGTGTTGCCTGTTAGTAAATATCATAATTTTATATCGTTATAATAGTTTATAAATTTTGGGAACATTTTTATTACATTTTGTATGATTATTGGTATTATTATTATTTAGTTATTGCTACTGTTATAGTAGCATTGGATTATAATTATTATTTTTTTTAAGTATGTATTGATGTTTGTAAATCTCAGTTTTGAGGGTACACGTAATTGGAGTTTATCTGTGTGTTGCCCCATTATGGAATAAATAAATAAAAATAAATAAATAAATAAGAAATCTATTACTTTTAGCGGAGGGGCTACACAGCATTGCTGATTCAATAAATAACTTGGCGGAGGTCATACATATGGCATTAAAAAAAAATTGAGAACTATGTAAATAAAAATAAAAATAAAAATTTAATTGAATTATAATTATTTAATTTATTTATTTGTTTAAAAGAGTCAGAAATATTTATTAATATAGGAATTGCGTACTCTGACGCCTAATGTGTGCCATGATTCATTTTCTGGCACTATGTTAGGCGATTCGTTTGTATCATCGGTTATCGGATTATCGACTTCATCTGCAAAGTTAGGTGAATTATTTGTTTCCTCATCGTTTTCGTCTGGGAATTCATCTGCACTGCCTTCTAAACTATCTTCAACATCGTTATTTTTTGTAGCTATATGTATATTGTGCAATGTACAAACGGCGTATATAATTTGTGACGCCATACGTGGATGGTAATGAAGGGTTCTGTGGCGTAGTAGACACCGAAAACGGGATTATAAAACCCCAAAACATTTCTCGATAATGTTACGAGCCCGAATAAATTTTTCATTAAATGCAAATTCGGTGGTATCTCTTTGTGGGTTTGAAAAATTGGTTAAAAGCCACGGCTCGAGTGGAAAACCGGAATCGCCAATTAAAAAATTTGTTTGATGTTGTATAGAACTAAATTTTTCTAAAACATGTGCTCGCAACTTTGACATCATCCAAATTGCGGAATCGTGCACGGAACCGGGGAACCGTGCATTTACATACAAAATTTTCATATTTGCATCTGAACATATTAAAGTATTAATACTGTGGTAACCCTTACGGTTACGAAACAAATTACCCCTATAAAATTCATCATGTTCGGATGGTGCAACTATAGATACGTGGCACCCGTCTATAGCCCCAATAATTTCGCTCATTTGAAATTTCTGGTTAAAACTTGATTTAATTTCAGCAAGTTCTAACATATTTTGGGGAAATTTAATGAAATCATTCATCAAATTTTCCACTATAAGTTTTGTCAATTCTCTAACTGCTCGAGATACGCTGGGTTGAGAAAGTGCGATAATCTGACAGCTTCCAACCGACACTTGATATGACCCGTGTCCAAACAAATGAAGAGCACACAAAACCTTTAAATTAAATGGAATCTCTGTTGGGCGAGATTTACTTTCCAATTTTTGTATAATAAATTGTACTGCTGCCTTATCGTTGAATGAACCTAAAGAAGAGAATAGTTGATAATCTAGAGGAATTAGTAAGGAGTTCAATTTCGGGTTGAACTGTTCCGATGCTTCTAAACATCAAATAAAAATCATTGTATCTTGTAACAAATTTTTATTTCAAGGGGATTTATTTAATATGTAACAATAATAAAATATATAAAAATGAATTCATTCATGTTATTATTGGAATTACTAGGGGATTTTATAATTTATGATGATATTGGTCAGCATCATTATCTATATCTAAAACCAGTGAGGCAATAGGGAGAAGAATTATATTGTTGGATGGAGGATGGCATGGATATAATGATTAAGGTTTTATCACGGATTTGTGTTTGGCAATCGGATAAATTTAGGGAATAGGAGTTTAAAGATTATCCGATTGCTCAACTTTTTGATTTATATGTGGCTGTAAGATTTTTGGCTCAGGAGGAATTTAAAATGCGAGTTAAATATGAAAAGTAATCATGAAGGATTGCAAGAATGTGTATGTCTCATTGAGGATGGATTTTAAGATGATAGGTTCAAGTGGAGACTGATGGTCTGGTGCGTAATTGAGTTGTTAGAGAGTGGATGTTTGCGCCATTCCCAGGAAGTAAGCTCTAATCCAAAATGGGGATACCGAAGGAATCAGACATGGCCCCTGAGATGGATGAAGGAAATTGTGGTCGATTGGGAATGTGATTTCAGTGAAAGTTATGTATTCTTCCGTGTTCTTCCTCGTCCTCACAACCAATTGATTCACTGGAATCGGACTCGATTTTTGTGTATATTTCAGCGGTTGCGTTTCGCAATTCAATGCGATGAGGTAGAAGGTTTTCCCAGTGTGAGGGCGAGGTTTCGTAATATTTTAAATCTTGTTGAAGAGAGTCATTCCAGGTGAGGCAGGGTCGTCTTATTTTTTTCGGTCCTGCTGTATATGTTGATGCTGCTTTAAGTGGGTGCGTCGGGCCTCGACGATGAATATGTCCCCAATAATTGATGCGTTGGGCTTTGATTTTTTTGGTTATGGTCTTTCCATTCAGAATATCCTTGACTTTTCTGAACGGAGGTTTGTTGGTGCTAAATTCGAGCAGTTTTCTAAGGAATAGGGATTCATATTTTCGGAGCCGTCGGCGATTTGCTGAGGTTAGAGCAGCTGTTTTAAGGCCATAGGTAAGCATGGGAACTATCACAGTGTTGTACATGATGAGGGCGGTTTGTGCTGGAACATGGTTTTGTTTTATGAAGTTCTGCATAAGTCGAACAGTGTTGCTTGCTTGATGATAGCGAGTTCGTATGGTGAATGGCCTACTAAGCCCAGCGGTTAAATAAGTCCCTAGGTATCGCATCATTTTGATGACGGAAAATGTAATTCCGGCCAAAACCAGAGTAGCAGGGGGTTCGTAGGATGGATCGGGGTCTCGAATGAGGCTGGTACATTTCTGAGGGTTTACGTTGAATCCGGCGTATTTTAAGTTGGTTAGTAGTTCGATCAAGATAGGTTCAAAGGTAGTAATATTTCGGGTGATTAGGATAAGGTCATCAGCATAGGCAAGAATAAGGGGTAGTTGGAGATTGTCGCGCTGCTCTAGTTTGAGCTCGGGGAACTGGTCAACTACGGTAAGGAGTACTTCATTTAAGATGAAAGTGAACAGCCGGGGTGATATAGGACAACCTTGCTTAACACCCTTGTTCTTCTTGATCTTTTCAGTAGTTAGGTTGAACCATTTGATACATGTGGTTTCCCAAAAACAGGCTGTGATTATCCTGTTAACCAAATAATGGGGTATATATTGCTGTAGACAATCGGATAATGTGTTTAAATCCACTGTATCGAAGGCTTTTGCTAGGTCAAGGGACAGTATGAATATTCGGTTGCCAGCTCGCCATTCTTCATCAAGGACACGACGTATAGTGTACATATGATCATCTGTAGATCGGTGGGTTAGGAAGGCGGCCTGATATGATTGGGGTAGATATAGATGCTGATTTAGACGATCTAGCAGAAGCTTGGCGTAAATTTTATAGCCAACATTGCACAAGGTGATACGGCGGTAGTCTTCAACTGTTTTTGGATTTTTTATCTTAGGGATAGGAACTTGTATTGTATCGATCTATTCCTGTGGAATTTGATTGGTGATCCAGATTTGCTTTATTAAGGTATGAAGGAAGTGTATTAGGTTATCCGGAGCGTATTTGAATAGTTCAATGGGAACTTCGTCTTTTCCGGGAGCAGTTCCTGATCGTAAGTATTTAATCGTCAATTGGATTTCTTCTTGGGTCGGGGGAGGTCCTAGAGGGTGGTGATCGGTCTCCTCGATGAGCGTAGGCTCCTTCCACCTTCGAATTTTCGCAACTCAAGATGCCAGGCGAAAATTGGGATATAATGTGACTGGGTTTTTTGGGTGTTTCTTCTGTACTGTTTAAAAAAGTTATATGTCTTATGTAATCTGGTTGAGGGTGAAAAGCTGTCCAGTCTAGTGAAAAATTCTTGACATTCAAGAGATCTATGTTTGGAATAAGCTTTGGTTAAATTCTGTCGGGCTTCTCTTAAACCGATAATGGCAGCTGAATCTTTTGGATGAGTATTTTGAAAATATTTTGCACTTTTAAAGTGAGCTAGGGCCTTTCTTCGTTTAGGTGTCAAGGGTGTCTGGGATGTGAGGACGTGACTTGATGCAGTCTTTAAACTACTGAGTATTATCTTCCATAACGAGGCATGTCCATATTCTGAGAGATGTTTGTCATGGACTTCTTGAAGAGTGGATTGATAAAATTGAGCCGCAATATTTTTATCTTTTAGTAAGGAAAGGTTTAGGGTTCGGAGGTTATAACCGGTTGAGGATGGGATGGTTTTTTTGGAAGTAATTGAAGTGGCTAATGGTAATGGGGTATTGTGTGTTCCTTTTCGATGGGTACAATTTATCCATATAAGGTGGTGATCACTTATTGTAGGGCGGAAAATATCGGATTTGGTGGACTTGATGTAGATATAATGATTCTTCTCTCTGGTTAGTATATGATCTACTTGCGAGTGGCTCCGTCCATCAGCGCGTGTGATGATTATTCGACGGCCTTTGGTGGTAGGCACTACGAGATGAGCTAGACTGACGAGTTGGCCTAATGATGATCCGTTTACATTGGTTTCACGGTGAAATAAATTGTGTCCGATGTATCTTCTGTCCCAGTTATTTTGGCTGCCAATATGGGCATTAAAATCGCCGAGGATGACTACATCACGTGATTTGGGACAGCGGTCAAGTAAGGAGGAAAGTGTCGTGAAAATTCTGGAAGATAATCGTCGATTGTATTGTGAGGTGTGTGGTGGAACATACACAGTGAGGAAGAGGATCCTCCCTTTATTAGGGAATTGGACTAGCAATGCGATGATGGCTCCAAAATAATATTTTATTCCTATTAGTACTATGTTTGAGTTTTTCCGCACGAGAATTCCCACGCCTCTACGAGGTCTCTTTGGATCTTTGGTGAGATACCACGTATAGTTTGCGGTGGAACATACACCCGAGCTCATGTTAGTCTCTTGGAGACCACAGATATTAATATTGTGGGTGTGCATGAGAGCATCGATTGTGCGGCGTTTTTGATCGCTGTTGATCCCGCGTACATTCCAGGTGCAAAACAGTATGAAGAAGGCGTTATGGGAAAGGTGGTGGTAGTGGTAGGTGGTGGTGTTGGTGTGGCATCAATAATGGTGTAAGGGTTATCTGATGAACGAAGAACGCGTGTAACGTGGTCAGCTAAACTAGGAAGGTAGGAATTTGGTAAGGTGAAATTGGATTGCGGTAAGGAGTTTGCCTGGGACAATAGACTACTAGAGGTGGCTTGAGGGGATGTAGAGTGTGGTAAAGAGTCTGGTATAGGTATTAGACTGTCGTAGTGGGTTCCGTTGTATAATAAGTTGATTTCATTTACATAGTTACCGCCATCCGGAATGAAAGTTGTTTGTCGCTGGGTAGCAGCATGATGAACGACAATTCTGATACTTTTCAATCTGCATATAGCTGATAAACATTCGGAGCCGCCCCAGGTGCCGTTCATCTGAAGGTTGGAAAGATATCTGGAATAGGTTTTGTTGATTTATTAATATAATGAGGCTTATTTCTGTTTATATCGGGGTTGTAGCAGAAAAATGAAAGGATAGTTACCTATTTATGTATTGGTTTTTGGACTGCTCCGTAATCTGGTTAGTGTCGCATAGGTTGAAAGAGTCTAATATAGTGGGAATATAATCTTGCAGGTGCTCTCTAATGAACTGGACTACCGTAAATCGGAGTTCAAGATGTGTATAGATAGGGTGTTGTGGTGCTATGGTTCCCAATTGATGGATAACTGCATTAAAAAGACAGTTTCCATCTGGTGGAATGGCGTGCACTTCCATTATATTCTGTTTTGACTTGGTAACTAGCGTTAATTTTTGTAAAATTATGATTAAAGCGCTTTTCGTCTGTAGTTTGTGAATGTACCAAAGTTTTGACGGAAATGTCAAACTGTTTACTGTTTAGGGGTGAATAAATTTTGAAGACAGGGTGTATATAGGTATGATGGTAGGGGGCTTCTATTGAAACGATGTTGAGTAAATGAGTAGGTAAATACCAAAAATATTTTTGAAGATGTTAGAAGTGAAAGTTGGGTTAATTTGCTTACATATATTATTTTGTTGAAATGGGTGTAGTTGTTGATATTAATAAAGTTTTTATAATTTAGATAATTAATTAATTTCTATGACTTTGGTAGTGATAATTTAATTAATGTTAGTTACTGTTATTTAATTTTGTGCATTTATCTTATTTTACTTACGCATTTATATGTATGATCTATATTATTAAATAACACTATGAAATCTTTTGATTATTAAATGATTATCGAGATCGAGTTAGTACGCGGTATTTTTTTTTTATTTTTTTTAATTAGAGGTTTACAGCGGGGTACGAGTCTGGAATGGGATGGACAGTAATTTCTGTATAAACAAATTAATATATATTTATTTAAAATCAGGGCTGGAAACCAATTTGTATTTTAGATTGGTTTGGTTTTTGGTTTTATTGACTGAAAAATTTTGGTTTTGGTTTTAGTTTCGGTTTTATAAATTTTCGAATTTTGGTTTTGGTATTGGTTTTGGTTTTATAAATTTTCGAATTTTGGTTTTGGTTTTAAAATTTTTAATTTTGGTATTGGTTTCGGTTTTGTAAAAATAAAATTTAAATGTAAATTTAATTCAATAAAAATTTAAATAGCTTCTTTTTTATTAGTTAAAAACAAAAATAAATTATGTTACCTCCAGACATTAAAATAATTAACAAAAAATAAAATTATAAACAATAATTATATATTTGGTTTTGGTTTTGGTTATTTTTTATTTTGAAAAATTAATTGGTTTTGGTTTTGGTTTATTTGATTTTAAA
This sequence comes from Tipula helvola, assembly GCA_963556165.1. Lineage (NCBI taxonomy): Eukaryota > Metazoa > Arthropoda > Insecta > Diptera > Tipulidae > Tipula > Tipula helvola. Next base: position 243,850,534 of record OY744483.1, on the reverse strand, counting down.
ATTTGGTTTTGGTTTTACAAATATTTTGTGGTTTTATGGTTTTTGTGGTTTTGGTTTTGGTTTTGCAAAACCGGTTTCCAGCCCTGTTTAAAATTGATTCTTTGTTTTCATCTTTAAATTAAATCGTTTAATCATATAGAATGATAAACTTTAACATTACTAATTTCTTTTGTCCAGATCTATAGGAGAAATATGAACGAGGATGGGTTTAATTTTATGGTCATATATTTATTTTAATTATATTTTATTTTGTAATAAAAGGCTTTATATAAACAATTTATTATATAGCTACATGATTACTGTAAGTAGGATACAAGAGCTGTGGTTTTAAATCTTAACTTAGTTAAAAATTATAAAAGCATGTTCAAACTTGACTTTACTAAGTATTGGGAAGTTTACTTAGTAGATTTCGTAAAATATCAATTGTCTGTAATTTTTAGTATGTGTAATATATTGTGTTTTATTAATGTACATATTTTGTTAACTAATGTCTTTTGATTTATTTAGATTGAAGATGTAATGTGGTTGTTTCTGTATGTTACTAACAATAATAAATAATCTAATTTTAGGATATGGTATAGTTACAGAATTAGTCATTATCATTATTATAGGGATTAAAATCAATCTTGAATTTCAGATTAATATTTTTAGCTTGAAGGAAACTTACAGGAGCAAGAAGTAGTGAATAAGATGTTGTTTTGTTATTGTGTTGTCCTGTGCTAAATATTTTATTATATACATATGTAAGTACTAACAATTTTTCTAAATATTGATCGCTAAGGTGTGGTAAAGGGGCCGAGTCTGTTGTTATTAATAACCTTTGATTATCCTTCGGTTTTTGTTGTTTGGGTGTATGGTATGTGCCAGGGAGTCCGGGAGTTCCTGCTATAACGCCCGATAGTACATTCTAATAAATCAATCAATGCAACATAAGTATTTTTAAATTATATCATATAACTAAAAATAGTAAACAAGTAAATTTAACATTATTAATTTCCTTTTTCCAGATTTTTAGGTATTTGCTGATTAGTTTAATTTTATGTTAAATAGTTTTTTTTTTTTTTTTAACTTTTTATGCTTTCATTTTTATTTTTAAGTCTAGTTGCAGTATATACTAGAGCCCTGCATCGGATAGTATTATCCGCGGATATCCGCATTTATCCGCTATCCGCGGTTAAAAGCGGATATATCCGCAACACAATTGTGCGGATGCGGATCGGATGCGGATCAGTAATGTTTATCCGCATTATGCGGATATTTACTTTTTATCCGCTTATCCGCTGTTAATATAATGTTGAATTGAGCATTGGCTGATCTTGAACAGAAAAAGACGGAACTCGCCATAGTAGAAAATGAATTAGTTCAGTTTTTTTTGCTCGAGATCGGTTTTTTAAATCTGAAAGAACTCGACATAAGTAAATTCATATCAAACCGACGGATGTAATAAAAAATAAAAATTATTCTAATATTTCGTATGTATATAGGTATATGTGTGTGTAAAATTACGCCGGTTGCAAAACACAAATCCTTTCCTATTACACATGACATAACTATATACACGCATAAGTGAAAAATTTAAAGGTAAATTTTGAAAGTTCCCACTTTCCACACTTGTTTTCATTTTGCGGATGCGGATGAGTGCGGATGCGGATATGAGAATTTTTAGCGAGTGCGGATGCGGATAAATTTTTGTTTTTTTCAGCGGATGCGGATCGGATGCGGATACGAAAAAATGTATCCGCGCAGGGCTCTAGTATATACACAATGAATTAACTAGCTAATTTAGTTATTTTGTTCATTAATGTCTATTACTATTAATTAATTTAGTTTAAAGTATTTTTAAAGGTATCTCTTCCTTAGTTTACTAATAAATAACTCCATTTTCAGAATATAACATAAGTCCAGAATTAATTAATATTATAGGGATTAAAATTAATCCTGAGTTTCAGAATTTTTTAGCTGGAATCAACCCTCTAGGATCAACAATTAATGGAGAGGATTTAGTTTAGAAACTGTGTTGTCTTGTGCTAACTATTTTATTATATAACTACTAACAATTTTACTAACTATCGATCGCTTAGGTGTCTGTAACCGGGTCGAGTCTGTCCCAACTAACATTCCTATCCTATCCTTCGGTTTTGTTATATGTAAACGGGTGTACAGTGGGCCCGGCGTAATCCGGGAGTTCCTGCTATAATGCTTGGCTGTACATTCCTATCAATCAATCAATCAATAAATTGTACTGCTGCCTTATTTAATCGAAAATGTTTTATAAATTTCGTTTCCGGCAACTCAAAGGGGTTGCTTGCATCTCGCAGGTGTTTTAAGTTACGCCTGTACTTTTTTCTGAAATAAGATTTTATTTTCCTGAATCACTTGAAAATATAAATGACATAAACAAATCTTCTTCTTCGTTCTTCTCGAGCTAACAAAATGGCCCTTACTATATAATTGGGCATATTGATTTCAGTGGAAAAATTTAATTTAATGAAAAGTATGTAGGTATTTGCTTTTTTTATATAAATGTTTAATTTTATTGCAAAACTTTAAAAAAATAAATAAATGTTCAATTCAATTTGTATTTCGACTTGTTAAAATCTTATAACATGCTTAAATTTAATTCTTTTATTTTTGACAGATGATAACATAAAAAAAATAACATAAAATTTTTTTTAACACGAGAATACCAGTTTACTATGTTATTTTAAAAAATAACATAAAATTGTAAAATTAAAATAAGTATTAAACAATGTATTAAAGTACCACTTGGTATATGCCAAGATATACAGAAAAAAGATGTATATTCCCGTGTCTCATTTTCGTTTTTCTTTGCGCATCACGTTACGTGTAGACAAAAAAGCAGATATTTATATTAAGTTTGGCGGTTTTTTTGATTGATTTTTTAAATAAATAAAGAATAATCGTAATTTTTTTTAACAAATCGTATTTACAATAGATCATGTTTAAATGTCAAATTTTCTACAACCGCAAGAGCTACCATCTTTCGGAAAACTCCGAAAACACAAGCAACTTTTACATAATGCCACTAGGTGTCACTAAAAATTTGCTGTCAAAAATTGTTTCGACATTTTTATGTGTGAATTTTGTGAACATAAACAAAAATATTTTCGTGTTATAATCGTGATTATTATTAATACGTGATAATTAAAACACAGACTGATAGACAGGCAACATTTCGAAACCCACTTTTTCGGACTCAGGGAACCTCAAAACAGATAAATCTTCAATAATCTCAAGGTCGAAAATTTTCATAATTACTACAATTTATTTTACTTACGTAAAAGAAAGTAAAAATAACCGACCAAACGGCTCAGTGGTTAAAGCTGTGGCATTTGGATCGGGAGGTACCGGGTTCGAATCCCGATAGGCGCGGGATGCAAAAGGGATTTTTCATCATCTGATTACGATCGGTGATGACGATAAACACATCTATGACCCCCTGTTGAGAGTGCAGAATCCATGGGCCGACCCATCTTTCATGTCAGCACTATAGGCTGGCATGAAGCAATGCAATGTGCCGTTGGTTTATACAAACGGGTCTATAGCCGTACGTCCACGATTTGGCAACTACTGCGTAAAGTAGGACGGTAAAAGTTAACTGCGAAAGCGTTGGACGTGCCTTGAGCCCCAGAAAGATTGCATAGAATAAAACGGAAAAAAAAGTAAAAATAAGAAACGGCAGCAAAATTGATCAGATCGATCTCAGCGAAAATAAAAAACAGATTTTTAGTACTCATATCGATCAAACCGATTAGATCAAAAGAAACACAGCATTTGTAATACTTGGGACAACATAAAAACTAAAAATATATCATTGCTCTTAACCAAAACGAGCTCTATTTGGAAATAAACGCTTTCCTGAGGGAAATCAAAGCCAAACTATGTATAAATTTAAAAAAACATATTAAAAAATAAAATAAAAAATAATAATAATGATAATAAATAATAATAATTATAGTAAAAATTAGAATAATAGTAGATTTAAGAAATTAATACCAATTAAAGATATAGTAGCATTTTAACTAAACAATCCCATAATCATTTTGAATTTAATAGATAAAATTGAAACAGACATAACACATTTAGGCTAAGTTAACATAGAGAATTAAGTTTTAAGTGAAATTAGACAAAATAATAAATGTTATTGTCAAACATTGGTGATGTGAGCGGTGACGTCTCAAGCAAAAAAAAAAAAATTAAAATATAAAAAAAATAATAATAATTCAATCAATAATTTAAATTCTTGTACAAGAAACATTATCTATAGTTAGTTACTTATACTAACTCAGATTTTTGTGAAATGGCCAGTTTATAAATTAATGCAACACTGTATAGGTAGTCTATTTAGTATTTACTTTGTTTAGCGTGAACGTGAACCAAAATATAAATACACACATAACATGATGATAATCAAAATAATACAATATACACAATTACAAACCGGTTAAAAATTTATAAAACACTGAATAGTTAGGTAATTTAATAACAATAATTATTACTCTTATTATTTTATTTTATGAAAGAATTGCGTAACTCAGACAACACTACAACACACTGCACTGGAGAGAGGTACCAAGAAATAACTTTAGTATATTACTACTCATATGTATGTAACTATGTATATAAAATCTGAAAAAGAAGCAACTTGAAAAAAAAACATATGTAAATAAAAAGACGCGTAATCACAACTGCTTAAGTTAGCCAAAACATTCGATTTTGCTTTACAAATTTGTGTAAGGCTAATAAATAATAATTGTTTTAATATTTAATAGTAATACTAATAGGTTAATAATTATTACTTTTTTTAAATTAACTTTCTTACTTAATTGTCTTGTCACTAGACTAATCACACGTTTGAACTATACATGGCAAGTGAAATGTCAAACCAAATTTTGATAATGCAATTTCTTTTTTCTAACATTTATGCTAAGCTCTTCATTGTGTGTGTTATAAATCGACTGTTGTCAGGTTTATAATATAAAGTTTATACGTATATGTACATACATATGTATTAAATTTTGAACTAATGGTGCGTTCGAAATGCGAAATTATTCAAACTTTTTAAAATATGTACGCATTTTTGAATTAAATTAAATTTTATTAAAATCATAAAAAGATAAGACAACACTAAATTAATAAATCGATAAATGTGAATAATTGTAACGTTTTACTTAAAATTCTAATGCCCGGTTTCACAAAAAAACAAGCAATCTCCAGTTAGTTAATATTTCATCTCTTTCTTCTTTTATGAAATTGCGATTTATTTCATTATGTAAATTCAACGCACGCTAATTTTATTTCTTTTTTAAATGAAAATTTTATCTGGAGAGCTAAATATTTAGCTGCCCAAATTCGTCCAGCTAATTATTTAGCTGAAGGCTAAATATTTCCATGTAAAATAAAAATATAATCAAGTTGCATTGAATTTTTATTGGGACATAAAACGCAATTTCATAAAAGAAGAAAGGGAGGAAATATTATTTAACTAGAGATTGGTTATTTTTTTGTGAAACCGAGCATAAGTAGTGTTATATACATTTTTAATTGTAGTTTAATAAAACTCGTGTTTATTCTTGAATTCAAAATTATAGAATGTTTATTTTATTTTCCCAGATCTCCTTACAGTTTTATATACATATTTATGTTAAATTCTAGCTATGGTAGGCTGAATGTATATTAGGTTGTAAATAACACAAACTCGGAGTTTTTGTTAATGTATTGGTAAACAAAAGCAGGCGCTGTCGAGTATAAGAGAGCAACAAAGTTTTCAGTCATATGCATTTGAACGTTTCAATTTATTTCAGCCCATCTTGAGTTATTGTTTTACATTTAGTAAAATAGTGTTCAAAATAATAGTATTGTGCGCCGTTCTACTACATATTTGTTTTAAAGACCGTGTCAAACCAGAAGGAGAGTAATGATCGACGCTACGCCAGCCGTGCAGAAGAATATAGTACTGCAATAAAAAATAGACGCATGTCTAATAGAGATGCGATAAATGCCCGCCAGCATATACAAAGAGCTAATTACTCCCCTGAAACAAATAATTGGCGCATAACTAATCGCCACCAATTATCGGACGATAATCGCGAAAATTGAAATGTGTTTTTTAAATGTGCAATAAGTGGTTCGATTTGGGATTGATTGATAAAGTGTGTGAATTTATAAAATTTGGTGCAGTCGGCAATACAATAGCGCTATCGCATTTGCCTCATTTGGTGCTAACCAACAAAATATACCGGGATACGGCCCCTATTGTTTTAAAATATCAGGTGAAATATACCATGAAGCTACCATTTAATTAACAACTAATGACCCCAATCAAATTCCGTCTTACGCGCAATTGTACATTTTCGATTCGGATAAAGTAATCGAAACTCGCATGCAAAATGCAGATAATAAGAATTCTGTTAGAGATATCATGTTGCTTGTTGATTCGGTTTTGTGTCGTATAAATCCATACGCCCGCCAATACAAAAATTTAAGTGTAGTTGTTGCTGAAGAAGAAGAGTGCATGGCACGTACCGGGCTACCTATTCGTGATGTCCGCTTGTTATTTACACATTAACGATGGAACAGCGATGATCCACGTACGTATAACACCTGCTCCACGGCTGATGAATTTGCTTTCTTTTTCGTTGCCGATAGAGACGGCAGCATTCCAGCATTGATATTGCAGTATATCCAAAAAATGAATAAACTTGCCGAAGAATAAATAAATTGTCGCGTCATGTAAACCGCATGGTGTTTGTTCTTCTGTTTCCCTTAGGGGAGCCAGGTTCGGGCACGCGAAATATTATAACCCAAAATCAATACTACGCTCACAAAATATCGATCCGTCGACAGATTTTTAAACCTATCCATTTAGCAGGAAAACTTTTCCAATAATTCATTATTCATGCGTATGGGATGATAGAATCTGAAAGGTTATATTTTTTACGAAATAACCAAAAACAACTACGTGTTGAAAGTTATAAAGATTTATTAGACCAGATGAGCAATTTAGCTCAGAATTCGAATTCCACCGTTGGAAATCTGTATATTCTTCCATAGACATTTGTAGGTGGGCCCCGTTTTATGAATAACTTGTACCAAGATTCAATGGCAATAGTGAGACGATTTGAGCACCCAGGTGTCTTTGTAAATTTTACGTGCAATTCGAAATTGGAAAGAGATTACGCGTGAACTGTATCCTAAAAGTAAAAATGTTTCAGCTAAAGGTTGAAGGATTTTTACGTGATGTTATTGATGGAGAAATCTTCGGGAAAGTCATTGGATACGTATACCATAGAAGAACCAAAACGTGGCCTTCTCCATTTAAATTCGCTCTTTACTCTTATATAAGATGATAAGCTTCGCACAGCTGAGAAAATTGATTCTGTAATTAGTGCGGAAATTCCGGATCTTGAAACTAATCCTGAATACACCAAATTATATGCAAAAACAATATTCATGGGCCATGCGGTGTCTTATTCCCAATAGTATTTGTATGGTTAATGGGAGTTGTTCTAAATCTTTCTCAAACCTTTTAGAGAAGAAAATGACTTTGGAGTAAATGGATATCCCGTATATAAACGATCTGATAACAGTTCAAAAAATTATTTAGCTTTGCTAAACAATTGCATTTCAGATAATTTAATAATAGACATTTTTTAAGACCAACATAAAATATCAGATGCTGAAAATTTTAGTAAACGTGCAATATTATGTCCGGCAAATAAACTGTCGCAAATGGTAAATTTAGAAGTCTTATACGTAAACTAGAAGGCGACGCCAAAGTTTATCGTAGTATTGACATGACTAAAAACACCGAAGAGCAAATAAACTTCCCAGTTGAATTTTTAAACACTATTAACATACCTGGCCTACCTTTACATGAGATGGAATTAAAAGTAGGTGCCATTGTCATGTTTCGTCGCAATCTATCCATAGACAAAGGATTATGTAATGGTACAAGGCTCACAGTACGATTCTTAAGTGCCAATGTTATTCAGGTGGAAGTTATTACTGGTGCAAACATTTATTTTTTACATTTTACACTTTCTGCCGTAGGCACTTGGCGAAACACACTTAATACACACATTTTTTAATTTTTTTAAAAACACTTGATAAATATTTCGCAAAATTACAAAAGGTTTAAAAAATCACTTGATCGATTTCGGCTTGTCAGGCCATCATCAGGAGTATCATTCCATTACATTTTAGTTGGTCAGATCTTGTCGCATGAAACAACACCATAAGGTATAAAACAAACAAACGCCAAATTTCAATTTTCGTCTCGTTTCGTTTTGAACCTGCCTCTTCATATGCGTATTGTAATCATGATATTCTTTGTCGCTTCTTCCTTTAATACAAAATTATTGTTCAACTACATTTTAAAACCTGGACAAATTTTTAGATAACCTTTTGTGATTCAAAATCAAAGTTGGATCAAATGTTGTTGTTGCTTCACATATAAATTTTGATCTGATCCGGATCACTATGCGATGCGTCAAGAAATGCGGCTATAATTGACATAAGACTAACTCGCATTTAGTGTTTTGTAAATAGTATCGAACGGATTCCGTTTCAGGCATAATTTTACATAAGATAAGACAGATAAATTTAAACAACAATAAAATTTTTAAATTACAAATACAAATTAGATTTTCTTTTGTGTGCTAATTAATTTCTTATTTTTGTTCGTTTGTGTTTATTACATTTATTTAGGGGTCGGCAGTCGGCACTCGAAGTGTTACCAATTAAAAATGCTGTAAATTTGTCAATATTTATTTTTTTTATTTCAAAACTTCAGTAAATCGTAAAAAATTTCAAATTTAAGAAAAAATATGTTATTGTTCGATGTAGCCACCTTTAGCGCGGATAATAGCATCGATACTGACGCGAATGAAGTATTTACTAATTTTTACTAAATACAAATTTATTTCCTACTCAAACACATACATTCAGGGGTATTTCATCAATAAATGGAATTATTAAAAAAAACTTGAAAATTATATTTTGATAATTCAGAAAAAAAATTGCAATTAATAGCGAAATTTCGTTAAGATAATTTTTATTTAATTTTGGGTAAAAAACGAAAAGTTAGAAATTCATTAATGAAATATAAATATGTATTTAATAATTTTAATTATACAAACAAAAGTTTAGTAATTTAAAAACAAAAATTATCTTGATATTTATTCGTAAAAATTAGCAAATGAAAATTAAGAAATTGAAATGCTTTCCGCAAATAGGGATTATTTGAAGTTTAATTTTAACATGACGTTATTTCCTAAAAAACACATCGTGGATCGATAGATTGCTATTTTCGACTTGAATTTAATTAATATAAATAAATAGTTCAAGGGAATTTAATTTAATTGTATATTTGGTATCGCTCAAAACTGGAATGTATATAAACTATAATGACCGAAATATAAAATTAAATGTTTAATAAAAAAAATTTTACTGGCCTAAAACCACATGACGGCTAACGATTGAGTTATGAGCTCAGCTATATCTATGCAAAAAGTTAGGAAGTTCTATTGGACTTTGCTACCCTTAGTATTAAAATCTAAAAATTTCAATTTACTACATAGGCCGAAATATAAAATTAAATGTTTAATACAAAAAATTTTACTGGCCCAAATGCACATGATCGCTATCGGTTGAGCTATGAGCTCAGCTATATCTATGCAAAAAGTTAGGAAGTTCTATTGGACTTTGCTACCCTTAGTATTAAAAATTAAAAATTTCAATTTACTACATAGACCGAAATATAAAATTAAATGTTTAATACAAAAAATTTTACTGGTCCAAATGCACATGATGGCTATCGGTTGAGCTATGAGCTCAGCTATATCTGTGCAAAAAGTTGGGAAGTTCTATTGGGCTTTGCTACTTTTAGTATTCAATCCGAACGTATTCGATTTTTCGAAATATTGATTCCTATATATATTGGAATTGTTCGTTTCTTATTTAAATCAATTACGAATTGTATAGGTATAAGTGTAGAACAGTTGAATATTATGTACGAGTACGAATCGAATTCACAAATACGAGACATCACTAGGGCTAAACGTAAATACATTTGTGTTGGTTTTATTCTTACAAGTTTTTATTTTTTACCTGTCCTTCTCTTTTGGTTGTTTTTAGGCGTACATCACGCCAGAAATCCCATTTTAGAAAACCCACGTTTTCTATATATAATTCGCACCATTGGGATTGTGCAATTTTGTGCCTGTGATTAGAAAATTTGTGCATAGCCTACTTTAGGAAACAGGGTGGGATTTCCCACGTGATTATCACACCAGAAATCCCATATATACCGTTTACGTAATAAAACATATTTTTCAGTTAACAATGATTGTGCAAAATTGTGCGTTACTAAACTTACCTTAAAAAAAGTTAATATTGGCCAGAATCGGCCATAGAACATCCACAATTTATCAAAATTGTGGTTTTTCAAAGAGGTTGTATGGGTGATTTCCAGAAATCCCACCTTTTATTAGAATTTGAATTAAAACATAGAATAGTCAATATTCTGGCCAATATTCACGTTTGTGCATATTATACTTTAGCCAGAATCGGCCATAGAACATCCACAATTTATCAAAATCGCGATTTTTCAAAGAGGTTGTATGGGTGATTTCCAGAAATCCCACCTTTTATTAGCATTTGAATTAAAACATAGTATAGTCAATATTGTGGTCAAGATTCACGTTTGTGCATATTATACTTTAGCCAGAATCGGCCATAGAACATCCACAATTTATCAAAATTGCGATTTTTCAAAGATGTTGTATGGGTGATTTCCAGAAATCCCACCTTTTATTAGCATTTGAATTAAAACATAGTATAGTCAATATTGTGGCCAATATTCACGTTTGTGCATATTATACTTTAGCCAGCATCGGCCATAGAACATCCACAATTTATCAAAATCGCGATTTTTCAAAGAGGTTATATGGGTGATTTCCAGAAATCCCACCTTTTATTAACATTTGAGTTGAAACATAGCATATGTAATATTTTGGCCAATATTCACGTTTGTGCATATTATACTTTAGCCAGCATCGGCCATAGAACATCCACAATTTATCAAAATTGCGGTTTTTCAAAGAGGTTGTATGGGTGATTTCCAGAAATCCCACCTTTTATTAACATTTGAGTTGAAACATAGTATAGTCAATATTGTGGCCAAGATTCTCGTTTGTGCATATTATACTTTAGCCAGAATCGGCCATAGAATATCCACAATTTATCAAAATTGCGGTTTTTCAAAGAGGTGTTATGGGTGATTTCCAGAAATCCCACCTTTTATTAACATTTGAGTTGAAACATAGCATATGTAATATTTTGGCCAAGATTCACGTTTGTGCATATTATACTTTAGCCAGAATCGGCCATAGAACATCTACAATTTATTAAAATCGCGATTTTTCAAAGATGTTGTATGGGTGATTTCCAGAAATCCCACCTTTTATTAACATTTGAGTTGAAACATAGCATATGTAATATTTTGGCCAATATTCACGTTTGTGCGTATTATACTTTAGCCAGCATCGGCCATAGAACATCCACAATTTATCAAAATCGCGATTTTTCAAAGAGGTTATATGGGTGATTTCCAGAAATCGGACCTTTTATTACAATTTGAATTAAAACATAGTATAGTCAATATTTTGGCCAAGATTCACGTTTGTGCATATTATACTTTAGCCAGCATCGGCCATAGAACATCCACAATTTATCAAAATTGCGATTTTTCAAAGAGGTTGTATGGGTGATTTCCAGAAATCCCACCTTTTATTAGCATTTGAATTAAAACATAGCGTAGTTAATATTCTGGCCAAATTTCACGTTTGTGCATATTATACTTTAGCCAGAATCGGCCATAGAACATCCACAATTTATCAAAATTGCGATTTTTCAAAGATGTTGTATGGGTGATTTCCAGAAATCCCACCTTTTATTAGCATTTGAATTAAAACATAGTATAGTCAATATTGTGGTCAAGATTCACGTTTGTGCATATTATACTTTAGCCAGAATCGGCCATAGAACATCCACAATTTATCAAAATTGCGGTTTTTCAAAGAGGTTGTATGGGTGATTTCCAGAAATCCCACCTTTTATTCCAATTTGAATTAAAACATAGTATAGTCAATATTTTGGCCAAGATTCACGTTTGTGCATATTATACTTTAGCCAGCATCGGCCATAGAACATCCACAATTTATCAAAATTGCGATTTTTCAAAGAGGTTGTATGGGTGATTTCCAGAAATCCCACCTTTTATTAGCATTTGAATTAAAACATAGCGTAGTTAATATTCTGGCTAAATTTCACGTTTGTGCATATTATACTTTAGCCAGAATCGGCCATAGAACATCCACAATTTATCAAAATCGCGATTTTTCAAAGATGTTGTATGGGTGATTTCCAGAAATCCCACCTTTTATTAACATTTGAATTAAAACATAGTATATTCAATATTGTGGCCAAGATTCTCGTTTGTGCATATTATACTTTAGCCAGAATCGTCCATAGAACATCCACAATTTATCAAAATCGCGATTTTTCAAAGAGGTTATATGGGTGATTTCCAGAAATCCCACCTTTTATTAACATTTGAGTTGAAACATAGCATATGTAATATTTTGGCCAATATTCACGTTTGTGCATATTATACTTTAGCCAGCATCGGCCATAGAACATCCACAATTTATCAAAATTGCGGTTTTTCAAAGGGGTTGTATGGGTGATTTCCAGAAATCCCACCTTTTATTAGCATTTGAATTAAAACATAGCGTAGTTAATATTCTGGCCAAATTTCACGTTTGTGCATATTATACTTTAGCCAGAATCGGCCATAGAACATCCACAATTTATCAAAATTGCGATTTTTCAAAGATGTTGTATGGGTGATTTCCAGAAATCCCACCTTTTATTAGCATTTGAATTAAAACATAGTATAGTCAATATTGTGGCCAATATTCACGTTTGTGCATATTATACTTTAGCCAGCATCGGCCATAGAACATCCCCAATTTATCAAAATCGCGATTTTTCAAAGAGGTTATATGGGTGATTTCCAGAAATCCCACCTTTTATTAACATTTGAGTTGAAACATAGCATATGTAATATTTTGGCCAATATTCACGTTTGTGCATATTATACTTTAGCCAGCATCGGCCATAGAACATCCACAATTTATCAAAATTGCGGTTTTTCAAAGAGGTTGTATGGGTGATTTCCAGAAATCCCACCTTTTATTAGCATTTGAATTAAAACATAGCGTAGTTAATATTCTGGCCAAATTTCACGTTTGTGCATATTATACTTTAGCCAGAATCGGCCATAGAACATCCACAATTTATCAAAATTGCGATTTTTCAAAGATGTTGTATGGGTGATTTCCAGAAATCCCACCTTTTATTAGCATTTGAATTAAAACATAGTATAGTCAATATTGTGGCCAATATTCACGTTTGTGCATATTATACTTTAGCCAGCATCGGCCATAGAACATCCCCAATTTATCAAAATCGCGATTTTTCAAAGAGGTTATATGGGTGATTTCCAGAAATCCCACCTTTTATTAACATTTGAGTTGAAACATAGCATATGTAATATTTTGGCCAATATTCACGTTTGTGCATATTATACTTTAGCCAGCATCGGCCATAGAACATCCACAATTTATCAAAATTGCGGTTTTTCAAAGGGGTTGTATGGGTGATTTCCAGAAATCCCACCTTTTATTAACATTTGAGTTGAAACATAGCATATGTAATATTTTGGCCAAGATTCACGTTTGTGCATATTATACTTTAGCCAGAATCGGCCATAGAACATCCACAATTTATTAAAATCGCGATTTTTCAAAGATGTTGTATGTGTGATTTCCAGAAATCCCACCTTTTATTAGCATTTGAATTAAAACATAGTATAGTCAATATTGTGGCCAATATTCACGTTTGTGCATATTATACTTTAGCCAGCATCGGCCATAGAACATCCACAATTTATCAAAATCGCGATTTTTCAAAAAGGTTGTATGTGTGATTTCCAGAAATCCCACCTTTTATTAACATTTGAGTTGAAACATAGCATATGTAATATTTTGGCCAATATTCACGTTTGTGCGTATTATACTTTAGCCAGCATCGGCCATAGAACATCCACAATTTATCAAAATCGCGATTTTTCAAAGAGGTTATATGGGTGATTTCCAGAAATCCCACCTTTTATTAACATTTGAGTTGAAACATAGCATATGTAATATTTTGGCCAATATTCACGTTTGTGCATATTATACTTTAGCCAGAATCGGCCATAGAACATCCACAATTTATCAAAATTGCGGTTTTTCAAAGAGGTTGTATGGGTGATTTCCAGAAATCCCACCTTTTATTAACATTTGAATTAAAACATAGTATATTCAATATTGTGGCCAATATTCACGTTTGTGCATATTATACTTTAGCCAGCATCGGCCATAGAACATCCACAATTTATCAAAATCGCGATTTTTCAAAGAGGTTATATGGGTGATTTCCAGAAATCCCACCTTTTATTAACATTTGAGTTGAAACATAGCATATGTAATATTTTGGCCAATATTCACGTTTGTGCATATTATACTTTAGCCAGCATCGGCCATAGAACATCCACAATTTATCAAAATTGCGGTTTTTCAAAGGGGTTGTATGGGTGATTTCCAGAAATCCCACCTTTTATTAACATTTGAGTTGAAACATAGCATATGTAATATTTTGGCCAAGATTCACGTTTGTGCATATTATACTTTAGCCAGAATCGGCCATAGAACATCCACAATTTATTAAAATCGCGATTTTTCAAAGATGTTGTATGTGTGATTTCCAGAAATCCCACCTTTTATTAGCATTTGAATTAAAACATAGTATAGTCAATATTGTGGCCAATATTCACGTTTGTGCATATTATACTTTAGCCAGCATCGGCCATAGAACATCCACAATTTATCAAAATCGCGATTTTTCAAAGAGGTTATATGGGTGATTTCCAGAAATCCCACCTTTTATTAACATTTGAGTTGAAACATAGCATATGTAATATTTTGGCCAATATTCACGTTTGTGCATATTATACTTTAGCCAGCATCGGCCATAGAACATCCACAATTTATCAAAATTGCGGTTTTTCAAAGGGGTTGTATGGGTGATTTCCAGAAATCCCACCTTTTATTAACATTTGAGTTGAAACATAGCATATGTAATATTTTGGCCAAGATTCACGTTTGTGCATATTATACTTTAGCCAGCATCGGCCATAGAACATCCACAATTTATCAAAATCGCGATTTTTCAAAAAGGTTGTATGGGTGATTTCCAGAAATCCCACCTTTTATTAACATTTGAGTTGAAACATAGCATATGTAATATTTTGGCCAATATTCACGTTTGTGCATATTATACTTTAGCCAGAATCGGCCATAGAACATCCACAATTTATCAAAATTGCGGTTTTTCAAAGAGGTTGTATGGGTGATTTCCAGAAATCCCACCTTTTATTAACATTTGAGTTGAAACATAGTATAGTCAATATTGTGGCCAAGATTCTCGTTTGTGCATATTATACTTTAGCCAGAATCGGCCATAGAATATCCACAATTTATCAAAATTGTGGTTTTTCAAAGAGGTGTTATGGGTGATTTCCAGAAATCCCACCTTTTATTAACATTTGAGTTGAAACATAGCATATGTAATATTTTGGCCAAGATTCACGTTTGTGCATATTATACTTTAGCCAGAATCGGCCATAGAACATCTACAATTTATTAAAATCGCGATTTTTCAAAGATGTTGTATGGGTGATTTCCAGAAATCCCACCTTTTATTAACATTTGAGTTGAAACATAGCATATGTAATATTTTGGCCAATATTCACGTTTGTGCGTATTATACTTTAGCCAGCATCGGCCATAGAACATCCACAATTTATCAAAATCGCGATTTTTCAAAAAGGTTGTATGTGTGATTTCCAGAAATCCCACCTTTTATTAACATTTGAGTTGAAACATAGCATATGTAATATTTTGGCCAATATTCACGTTTGTGCGTATTATACTTTAGCCAGCATCGGCCATAGAACATCCACAATTTATCAAAATCGCGATTTTTCAAAGAGGTTATATGGGTGATTTCCAGAAATCCCACCTTTTATTAACATTTGAGTTGAAACATAGCATATGTAATATTTTGGCCAATATTCACGTTTGTGCATATTATACTTTAGCCAGAATCGGCCATAGAACATCCACAATTTATCAAAATTGCGGTTTTTCAAAGAGGTTGTATGGGTGATTTCCAGAAATCCCACCTTTTATTAACATTTGAGTTGAAACATAGTATAGTCAATATTGTGGCCAAGATTCTCGTTTGTGCATATTATACTTTAGCCAGAATCGGCCATAGAATATCCACAATTTATCAAAATTGCGGTTTTTCAAAGAGGTTATATCATGGGTGATTTCCAGAAATCCCACCTTTTATTAACATTTGAGTTGAAACATAGCATATGTAATATTTTGGCCAAGATTCTCGTTTGTGCATATTATACTTTAGCCAGAATCGGCCATAGAACATCCACAATTTATCAAAATTGCGGTTTTTCAAAGAGGTTGTATGGGTGATTTCCAGAAATCCCACCTTTTATTAACATTTGAGTTGAAACATAGCATATGTAATATTTTGGCCAAGATTCACGTTTGTGCGTATTATACTTTAGCCAGCATCGGCCATAGAACATCCACAATTTATCAAAATTGCGATTTTTCAAAGATGTTGTATGGGTGATTTCCAGAAATCCCACCTTTTATTAGCATTTGAATTAAAACATAGTATAGTCAATATTGTGGCCAAGATTCTCGTTTGTGCATATTATACTTTAGCCAGAATCGGCCATAGAATATCCACAATTTATCAAAATCGCGATTTTTCAAAAAGGTTGTAAGGGTGATTTCCAGAAATCCCACCTTTTATTAACATTGTGGATGTTCTATGGCCGATGCTGGCTAAAGTATAATACGCACAAACGTGAATCTTGGCCAAAATATTACATATGCTATGTTTCAACTCAAATGTTAATAAAAGGTGGGATTTCTGGAAATCACCCATATAACCTTTTTGAAAAATCGCGATTTTGATAAATTGTGGATGTTCTATGGCCGATGCTGGCTAAAGTATAATACGCACAAACGTGAATCTTGGCCAAAATATTACATATGCTATGTTTCAACTCAAATGTTAATAAAAGGTGGGATTTCTGGAAATCACCCATATAACCTTTTTGAAAAATCGCGATTTTGATAAATTGTGGATGTTCTATGGCCGATTCTGGCTAAAGTATAATATGCACAAACGTGAATCTTGGCCAAAATATTACATATGCTATGTTTCAACTCAAATGTTAATAAAAGGTGGGATTTCTGGAAATCACCCATATAACCTCTTTGAAAAATCGCGATTTTGATAAATTGTGGATGTTCTATGGCCGATTCTGGCTAAAGTATAATATGCACAAACGTGAATATTGGCCAAAATATTACATATGCTATGTTTCAACTCAAATGTTAATAAAAGGTGGGATTTCTGGAAATCACACATACAACATCTTTGAAAAATCGCGATTTTAATAAATTGTGGATGTTTTATGGCCGATTCTGGCTAAAGTATAATATGCACAAACGTGAATATTGGCCAAAATATTACATATGCTATGTTTCAACTCAAATGTTAATAAAAGGTGGGATTTCTGAAAATCACCCATATAACCTTTTTGAAAAATCGCGATTTTGATAAATTGTGGATGTTCTATGGCCGATTCTGGCTAAAGTATAATATGCACAAACGAGAATCTTGGCCACAATATTGACTATACTATGTTTTAATTCAAATGCTAATAAAAGGTGGGATTTCTGGAAATCACCCAAACAACATCTTTGAAAAATCGCAATTTTGATAAATTGTGGATGTTCTATGGCCGATTCTGGCTAAAGTATAATATGCACAAACGTGAAATTTGGCCAGAATATTAACTACGCTATGTTTTAATTCATATGCTAATAAAAGGTGGGATTTCTGGAAATCACCCATACAACCTCTTTGAAAAATCGCGATTTTGATAAATTTTGGATGTTCTATGGCCGATTCTGGCTAAAGTATAATATGCACAAACGTGAATATTGGCCAAAATATTACATATGCTATGTTTCAACTCAAATGTTAATAAAAGGTGGGATTTCTGGAAATCACCCATATAACCTCTTTGAAAAATCGCGATTTTGATAAATTGTGGATGTTCTATGGCCGATTCTGGCTAAAGTATAATATGCACAAACGTGAATCTTGGCCAAAATATTACATATGCTATGTTTTAATTCAAATGTTAATAAAAGGTGGGATTTCTGGAAATCACCCATATAACCTCTTTGAAAAATCGCGATTTTGATAAATTGTGGATGTTCTATGGCCGATTCTGGCTAAAGTATAATATGCACAAACGTGAATCTTGGCCAAAATATTACATATGCTATGTTTTAATTCAAATGTTAATAAAAGGTGGGATTTCTGGAAATCACCCATACAACCTTTTTGAAAAATCGCAATTTTGATAAATTGTGGATGTTCTATGGCCGATTCTGGCTAAAGTATAATATGCACAAACGTGAATCTTGGCCAAAATATTACATATGCTATGTTTTAATTCAAATGTTAATAAAAGGTGGGATTTCTGGAAATCACCCATATAACCTCTTTGAAAAATCGCGATTTTGATAAATTGTGGATGTTCTATGGCCGATTCTGGCTAAAGTATAATATGCACAAACGTGAATCTTGGCCAAAATATTACATATGCTATGTTTCAACTCAAATGTTAATAAAAGGTGGGATTTCTGGAAATCACCCATATAACCTCTTTGAAAAATCGCGATTTTGATAAATTGTGGATGTTCTATGGCCGATGCTGGCTAAAGTATAATATGCACAAACGTGAATATTGGCCAAAATATTACATATGCTATGTTTCAACTCAAATGTTAATAAAAGGTGGGATTTCTGGAAATCACCCATATAACCTCTTTGAAAAATCGCGATTTTGATAAATTGTGGATGTTCTATGGCCGATTCTGGCTAAAGTATAATATGCACAAACGTGAATCTTGGCCAAAATATTACATATGCTATGTTTTAATTCAAATGTTAATAAAAGGTGGGATTTCTGGAAATCACCCATACAACCTTTTTGAAAAATCGCAATTTTGATAAATTGTGGATGTTCTATGGCCGATTCTGGCTAAAGTATAATATGCACAAACGTGAATCTTGGCCAAAATATTACATATGCTATGTTTTAATTCAAATGTTAATAAAAGGTGGGATTTCTGGAAATCACCCATACAACCTTTTTGAAAAATCGCAATTTTGATAAATTGTGGATGTTCTATGGCCGATTCTGGCTAAAGTATAATATGCACAAACGTGAATATTGGCCACAATATTGACTATACTATGTTTTAATTCAAATGCTAATAAAAGGTGGGATTTCTGGAAATCACACATACAACATCTTTGAAAAATCGCGATTTTAATAAATTGTGGATGTTCTATGGCCGATTCTGGCTAAAGTATAATATGCACAAACGAGAATCTTGGCCAAAATATTACATATGCTATGTTTCAACTCAAATGTTAATAAAAGGTGGGATTTCTGGAAATCACCCATACAACCTCTTTGAAAAACCGCAATTTTGATAAATTGTGGATGTTCTATGGCCGATGCTGGCTAAAGTATAATATGCACAAACGTGAATATTGGCCAAAATATTACATATGCTATGTTTCAACTCAAATGTTAATAAAAGGTGGGATTTCTGGAAATCACCCATATAACCTCTTTGAAAAATCGCGATTTTGATAAATTGTGGATGTTCTATGGCCGATGCTGGCTAAAGTATAATATGCACAAACGTGAATATTGGCCAAAATATTACATATGCTATGTTTCAACTCAAATGTTAATAAAAGGTGGGATTTCTGGAAATCACCCATATAACCTCTTTGAAAAATCGCGATTTTGATAAATTGTGGATGTTCTATGGCCGATTCTGGCTAAAGTATAATATGCACAAACGTGAATCTTGGCCAAAATATTACATATGCTATGTTTTAATTCAAATGTTAATAAAAGGTGGGATTTCTGGAAATCACCCATATAACCTCTTTGAAAAATCGCGATTTTGATAAATTGTGGATGTTCTATGGCCGATTCTGGCTAAAGTATAATATGCACAAACGTGAATCTTGGCCAAAATATTACATATGCTATGTTTCAACTCAAATGTTAATAAAAGGTGGGATTTCTGGAAATCACCCATACAACCTTTTTGAAAAATCGCAATTTTGATAAATTGTGGATGTTCTATGGCCGATTCTGGCTAAAGTATAATATGCACAAACGTGAATATTGGCCACAATATTGACTATACTATGTTTTAATTCAAATGCTAATAAAAGGTGGGATTTCTGGAAATCACACATACAACATCTTTGAAAAATCGCGATTTTAATAAATTGTGGATGTTCTATGGCCGATTCTGGCTAAAGTATAATATGCACAAACGAGAATCTTGGCCAAAATATTACATATGCTATGTTTCAACTCAAATGTTAATAAAAGGTGGGATTTCTGGAAATCACCCATACAACCTCTTTGAAAAACCGCAATTTTGATAAATTGTGGATGTTCTATGGCCGATGCTGGCTAAAGTATAATATGCACAAACGTGAATATTGGCCAAAATATTACATATGCTATGTTTCAACTCAAATGTTAATAAAAGGTGGGATTTCTGGAAATCACCCATATAACCTCTTTGAAAAATCGCGATTTTGATAAATTGTGGATGTTCTATGGCCGATTCTGGCTAAAGTATAATATGCACAAACGAGAATCTTGGCCACAATATTGACTATACTATGTTTTAATTCAAATGCTAATAAAAGGTGGGATTTCTGGAAATCACCCAAACAACATCTTTGAAAAATCGCAATTTTGATAAATTGTGGATGTTCTATGGCCGATTCTGGCTAAAGTATAATATGCACAAACGTGAATATTGGCCAGAATATTAACTACGCTATGTTTTAATTCAAATGCTAATAAAAGGTGGGATTTCTGGAAATCACCCATACAACCTCTTTGAAAAATCGCGATTTTGATAAATTGTGGATGTTCTATGGCCGATTCTGGCTAAAGTATAATATGCACAAACGTGAATATTGGCCAAAATATTACATATGCTATGTTTCAACTCAAATGTTAATAAAAGGTGGGATTTCTGGAAATCACCCAAACAACATCTTTGAAAAATCGCAATTTTGATAAATTGTGGATGTTCTATGGCCGATTCTGGCTAAAGTATAATATGCACAAACGTGAATATTGGCCAGAATATTAACTATGCTATGTTTTAATTCAAATGCTAATAAAAGGTGGGATTTCTGGAAATCACCCATACAACCTCTTTGAAAAATCGCGATTTTGATAAATTGTGGATGTTCTATGGCCGATTCTGGCTAAAGTATAATATGCACAAACGTGAATATTGGCCAAAATATTACATATGCTATGTTTCAACTCAAATGTTAATAAAAGGTGGGATTTCTGGAAATCACCCATACAACCTCTTTGAAAAACCGCAATTTTGATAAATTGTGGATGTTCTATGGCCGATTCTGGCTAAAGTATAATATGCACAAACGTGAATCTTGGCCAAAATATTACATATGCTATGTTTTAATTCAAATGTTAATAAAAGGTGGGATTTCTGGAAATCACACATACAACCTCTTTGAAAAACCCCAATTTTGATAAATTGTGGATGTTCTATGGCCGATTCTGGCTAAAGTATAATATGCACAAACGTGAATCTTGGCCAAAATATTACATATGCTATGTTTTAATTCAAATGTTAATAAAAGGTGGGATTTCTGGAAATCACCCATACAACCTCTTTGAAAAATCGCAATTTTGATAAATTGTGGATGTTCTATGGCCGATTCTGGCTAAAGTATAATATGCACAAACGTGAATCTTGGCCAAAATATTACATATGCTATGTTTCAACTCAAATGTTAATAAAAGGTGGGATTTCTGGAAATCACCCATACAACCTCTTTGAAAAACCGCAATTTTGATAAATTGTGGATATTCTATGGCCGATTCTGGCTAAAGTATAATATGCACAAACGTGAATCTTGGCCAAAATATTACATATGCTATGTTTCAACTCAAATGTTAATAAAAATTGGGATTTCTGGAAATCACCCATATAACCTCTTTGAAAAATCGCGATTTTGATAAATTGTGGATGTTCTATGGCCGATTCTGGCTAAAGTATAATATGCACAAACGTGAATATTGGCCAAAATATTACATATGCTATGTTTCAACTCAAATGTTAATAAAAGGTGGGATTTCTGGAAATCACACATACAACATCTTTGAAAAATCGCGATTTTAATAAATTGTGGATGTTTTATGGCCGATTCTGGCTAAAGTATAATATGCACAAACGTGAATATTGGCCAAAATATTACATATGCTATGTTTCAACTCAAATGTTAATAAAAGGTGGGATTTCTGGAAATCACCCATATAACCTCTTTGAAAAATCGCGATTTTGATAAATTGTGGATGTTCTATGGCCGATTCTGGCTAAAGTATAATATGCACAAACGTGAATCTTGGCCAAAATATTACATATGCTATGTTTCAACTCAAATGTTAATAAAAGGTGGGATTTCTGGAAATCACCCATACAACCTCTTTGAAAAACCGCAATTTTGATAAATTGTGGATATTCTATGGCCGATTCTGGCTAAAGTATAATATGCACAAACGTGAATCTTGGCCAAAATATTACATATGCTATGTTTCAACTCAAATGTTAATAAAAGGTGGGATTTCTGGAAATCACCCATATAACCTCTTTGAAAAATCGCGATTTTGATAAATTGTGGATGTTCTATGGCCGATTCTGGCTAAAGTATAATATGCACAAACGTGAATATTGGCCAAAATATTACATATGCTATGTTTCAACTCAAATGTTAATAAAAGGTGGGATTTCTGGAAATCACACATACAACATCTTTGAAAAATCGCGATTTTAATAAATTGTGGATGTTTTATGGCCGATTCTGGCTAAAGTATAATATGCACAAACGTGAATATTGGCCAAAATATTACATATGCTATGTTTCAACTCAAATGTTAATAAAAGGTGGGATTTCTGGAAATCACCCATATAACCTCTTTGAAAAATCGCGATTTTGATAAATTGTGGATGTTCTATGGCCGATTCTGGCTAAAGTATAATATGCACAAACGTGAATATTGGCCAAAATATTACATATGCTATGTTTCAACTCAAATGTTAATAAAAGGTGGGATTTCTGGAAATCACACATACAACCTCTTTGAAAAATCGCGATTTTAATAAATTGTGGATGTTCTATGGCCGATTCTGGCTAAAGTATAATATGCACAAACGTGAATCTTGGCCAAAATATTACATATGCTATGTTTCAACTCAAATGTTAATAAAAGGTGGGATTTCTGGAAATCACCCATACAACCTCTTTGAAAAATCGCAATTTTGATAAATTGTGGATGTTCTATGGCCGATGCTGGCTAAAGTATAATATGCACAAACGTGAATCTTGGCCAAAATATTGACTATACTATGTTTTAATTCAAATTGTAATAAAAGGTCCGATTTCTGGTAATCACCCATACAACCTCTTTGAAAAACCGCAATTTTGATAAATTGTGGATGTTCTATGGCCGATTCTGGCTAAAGTATAATATGCACAAACGTGAATCTTGACCACAATATTGACTATACTATGTTTTAATTCAAATGCTAATAAAAGGTGGGATTTCTGGAAATCACCCATACAACCTCTTTGAAAAATCGCGATTTTGATAAATTGTGGATGTTCTATGGCCGATTCTGGCTAAAGTATAATATGCACAAACGTGAATATTGGCCAGAATATTGACTATTCTATGTTTTAATTCAAATTCTAATAAAAGGTGGGATTTCTGGAAATCACCCATATAACCTCTTGAAAAATCGCAATTTTGATAAATTGTGGATTTTCTATGGCCGATTCTGGCTAAAGTATAATATGCACAAACGTGAATCTTGGCCAAAATATTGACTATGCTATGTTTTAATTCAAATTGTAATAAAAGGTGGGATTTCTGGAAATCACCCATACAACCTCTTTGAAAAACCACAATTTTGATAAATTGTGGATGTTCTATGGCCGATTCTGGCCAATATAAACTTTTTTTAAGGTAAGTTTAGTAACGCACAATTTTGCACAATCATTGTTAACTGAAAAATATGTTTTATTACGTAAACGGTATATATGGGATTTCTGGTGTGATAATCACGTGGGAAATCCCACCCTGTTTCCTAAAGTAGGCTATGCACAAATTTTCTAATCACAGGCACAAAATTGCACAATCCCAATGGTGCGAATTATATATAGAAAACGTGGGTTTTCTAAAATGGGATTTCTGGCGTGATGTACGCTGTTTTTAGTTGTTTCCTCGTTTCAAATCTCCTTTCCATTAAATGAAATTATTAGTTTATAAAAAAAACTAATAACTGAATAAGCAAACATACATATATGTACATATATTGTAATCTGACTTCACCTGCTCAACGATCAAATTTTTTTCCCTTTCTTGAAATGTTTTACATGCATTTCAACAGATTTTAAAGAGGGGGAAAAATAAATTTCATATTAGCCAGAGTGTGTGTGGGTGTGTGCGTGTGTGTGTGTGGTGTGTGTGTGTTTGAAGCTAGAAAACCAAAGCGAAAAATCAGTTAGGATAGTCAGGCTTGTAATACATTAATGTTGGTTTTGTAGAAAACCCAAAACCAACGCAAATATCTATATGGATGTCTACAGACACTTGTATTGATTTTGCATTTACAACATTGAATACTGATAAGTATTTGAAGAATTACCGCCAACGGATTTATCCGGCTGTGTATGTAAAAAAAATCGTTATTTTTTTAACGTACTCCTTCTTTAGAAAGAGTTTTTATTTTGAAGGCTCATTGCGATTTTGGATATTAGTGCGTTTAGACAAACTACATATACTATTTAATTTCTTGATTTCACGTTGCTTCTTTAAACAGTTTTTTTAAAAACTTATTGTGTGTACTTTTAATATTGATTGCTTTGATTTTGGACATTCTCTACATTGAATTTTACATTTTGAACTCAGATTTGTTTTTGGACATTTTTGTTTATTGGCTTTTTAAATTTTGGACCCGGCTTTGATCTTGGACATTCTCTATTTTTGTGTTTTGTATTACTGTTTTGATTTTGGATAATTTTATTGGACCTGGCTTTGATTTTGGACATTCTCTACATTGAATTTTACATTTTGAACTCAGATTTGTTTTTGGACATTTTTGTTTATTGGCTTTTCAAATTTTGGACCCGGCTTTGATTTTGGACATTCTCTATTTTTGTGTTTTGTATTACTGTTTTGATTTTAGATAATTTTATTGGACTTGGCTTTAATTTTGGACATTCTCTTCATTGGATTTTTAATTTGATTTTCTCATTTATTGCACTTTACGGTTTGAATTCGGCTTTGATTTCGGACATTTTCGTTTATTCGATTTTCACGTTGCATTTTACGTATTTCATAATTTTTTTGAATTTATTTATTAAATTTTATACCTATTAAAACTATTAAAATGACTAATTTAAAAAAAACATTAAATGATGTGTCACGTAATTTAAAAACCCGACGTGTCGGCAAGCTACAACAAAGAAAAAATGAAATCAAATTAAATGCCAGTACGCTTCAAAAGGCTCTTATTATATTGTACAACGATACAAATTTTAATATTAAAACTAAGAGCAATTTTCCAATTATGGCAAATGTTTGTTCATATTTAAAAATTGCCAATTCTTCGAAAAACCGTGTGAAAATTTATAATTTAATCCGTAGAAAAAAGGTTTCTGAATTTGGAACAATTACCGCGAATTCATATACTAATAATGAAGTGTCGCCAAGTGAGACTGATACAATTATTGAGAATTTGAATCATTTAACGGCCAATATTCATGGGGCGTAGACGTTGAGCAGCAGACAATAATTGTTCAAAGTAATTGTGAAATCAGTTCATCACAAGAAATACTGCATGCTCAGGTTTCGTCTGAAGTAGCAGGAACAGTTAGTAATGCTTATGTTTCATCTGAAGTAGTAGAAGCAGTTAATAATTGTTCCCTAAGTCTCCAAACACCAAATGAAACTACTAGGGAAAATGACGATATTGATCTCAATAGTTTACCGGTAATATTATTGAGTCCATTAGATAATGAATGGTTTTCTCGTGGGACAGTAATCATCAATATAAATATTTCCGGAAGCTGGTCTAAGGATACGTTAAGATCTTCAATCAGAAACGCACTAATTCAAATTTAAAATAACTGCGTTATTAGCTTTGGAACGAGCAATATTAATAAGCCTTATCAGCAATTAGTGCAGTATGGAAAATGCAAATATAAAATACACAACCAAAAATATAAATTTGTGATTTGCGGCAATACCATGGAAATTTGGACAAAAGGACAAGACCTACAAACGCATGGCAAAATTAAAGAATTCACTCAATTGAGAGGGCAAGAACGCTTAAACATCCAATCACAAATGGAGAGTATGCTACCATATAAATATTTTTTGGAAAACAACCAAGGTATAGACCTAAATCTTCTTCGCATTGGGAATACCCAACATATTAAGCAGCCAAACGTTTTAAGGAAAGCACGATCCGAAAGGTTACTTGTGCAAGATGTGGTAAAAGGTTGTGACTTAATGGATGCCATTTACCGCTCAAATCAAAAGAGCGAAATAGACAAATATGTTTATTTTGCCGGAAACCCTTTGTTCATCATATTACTGCGACCACAAAATTTGCGATTTTTAAATAGGGAAGACGGTATTCCAGTTTACTTAGATGCCACTGGAGGTCTAGTTCGCAAAATCAAGTGTTGCGAGGAACATAAATTTGGCAGAATTTATTATTATGTTTGCGTAATAAATATTAATAGCATAATTTTTCCAATTTGTGAACTAATAAGCTGTGAGCATGATACTGCAGCGATAGTTACGTTTTTGTCTAAATTTAAAAAGGAAATCGAACGTGCTAAACCTAAAATTCGATTTCCAAAATATTTTGTTTCTGACTGGTCATGGGTATTCATAAACAGTACAATTCTAATAATGAACTCAATGTCTTTATCGTTATATTTAAGTAAGACGTATTCAATGATCACTGATAAAACCAATGACAAAAATTTGATTGGAATTTTTATATATTGCTCACATTTTTCAGCGATTATAATCCGGCAAATCAGTTCCAAAATTCCAAATTGCTCAAATAACTTGAGAGAATTTATTATGATTATGTTTTTTTTAATTTTAGATAGTTCAAATTTTAATGAAATTGACAAACTTTTTACAATTCTTTGTACGGTATGTTGCTCAAAATATAAAACTAATTTGTTCATCGAGCTCTACGGGAAATTTATCGAATTTTGCAAAATAAAAGTTTCGACCCCAATTTTGGAATCGATCAATATTGATTTATGTGACAGTTCAACCGATGAGAACATAGAACAGGAAGAAATTAGTCTAAATGATTCTCCGTACTACACTAGATTTTTTAATTTATATTCGGCTACAATTGAAAAAAAAAGCTCAATAGAAAAATCATGTGATTTGGAAAAAAACTCTTATTTTTGTAAGGATTTTATTTTATTTAGCATCAAAAGATATTTCACTTATTTGCCTCTATGGGGAACCATATTTTTGAAATATATGGAAGTTGAAATCAGACCGGCCAATGCATCAGTCGAAAATTGGTTTAATCTAATAAAAAATAATAGGTATTATTAGAAAATCAAATTTAAAGCTAGGTAGTTTCATCGAAGAATTAAAAAAAACTAATGAACTTGTACGAACGAATATTGAATTATCGGATCACATGGTAGCAGGCAAAAGAGCACAAAGAAATATTGAACTAACCAATCAACTCCCAGCTTCTAAAAGAACACAAGGGAGAAAAAGAAATACCCCAATAACTCCAGCATCAACACCTAACCTTAACAGAGCGGATGAAGATAGTCCAAATAAACTGGACGCTGAAGAACGGTGGGAAAGAAAACCTCATCGAAATAAATCGAAATATTCCGGCAGAAAAGTTTTAAGTAACATGGTGAAAAGAAAAAAATTAGAATTTTTTGAGATGAGTAATATGGACCATTACAATAAAATAAGCGAAGCAGGAGATTGCTTTCAAATTTTTAGATTTAATTTTGATGAATATAGAGAGGCAACTCTTACAAATGTATGCTACTCCTCTCTAAATGGCAAAAACTATTTATCGGCAAACGCATTATTTGTTTCTTGTAATGCACTTTTAATAGGTACCAATGATGTGTTTATTGATATGTACCAGCAACAGTTAATTTTCAATGAAAGTAGCAGAATTGAAACAATGCCTTTTAGAGATGAGTTATTGATAAAAATTTGTCAAAATAAAAATAAAATTTATATTCCCTATTTGGAGAATGGTAACCACTGGTTAGTGGTTATCATTGACGTAATTAGTCATTCGGTGTTAACATATGATCCACTAAATTCGGGGGTCATTAGGCACATATTATGCAAAAAGGCAATTATATTTTACAATAAAATGCAAGAAATTTGGGGAGAAGAAAAAGTGTCATTTCAATCACGTTCCAATTATATGTTGCCAATGCAGCGTGATAACAACAATTGTGGGCCTCTAATTTGTTACGCAGTAGATATGCTTTCGAATAACACGAGAATTAACGAAATACACTCAACAAATATTAAAGAATATAGCAAAGCAATGATCGATTATCGCAAAAATTTGAAAAAAATCATAATGGAAAGGTCTAACTGCGAACCATTCAATTGTTTAATTTGCTTTAATCAAGTAAATACAACATTAGACCATAAATATTGTGAGAAATGCAAACGAATTACACACATTGCGTGCTCTATTTTGAGATTAGACATAATTCAAAAAAACAAATGTAAATACTGTTAAGATTCAATAGTGGATTCGCATTGTATATCGCTGTGCCGCTATGGTTTTTTGCAGCCGTATTGTTGTAGATACACTACCGACTATTCTATACATAAAAATATAAACTCAGTTGTGATTATTGAAATATAACAAATAAATAAAATAAATACAAATATAAATTCAATTGAAAATACATTAATGATCGATTACCAACCAGAAATTTCATGAATTTATTTATTCGAAAATATCTTTGAATTTATTTATCTACATTCAATTTAAGGTATGTTCAGTAACGATCGCTTACCACCCAGAAATCTCTTTGCAATTATTTACTAAATTTAATTGCAGAAAATCATCTAATTGTATGAGTGGACCATATATAGCTAAACTCATAGGTCAATCGATGGCCATCATGTGGTTTTGGGCCAGTAAAATTTTTTTTATTAAACATTTAATTTTATATTTCGGCCTATGTAGTAAATTGAGATTTTTATTTTTTAATACTCTACTAGTACACAATAACTTTGATTGAAACCTTTCCAACTTAATTCCCCTAAATGTCATTGTTTGAATAGCGATGTTTTTGAGTTTAGTACTGTTTTAGTAAAATATTCATGCCGTTGTGTGCCCAAGTGAAGAATTTACTAAAATGAAACTAAACAAATTTTAGTAAAATATAGTATAAACTTCATAGGCATCGATACTGTCCAAGAAGGCTTTACACGCGACACGAATATGGTCTGATGGTATTTTGTCCCATTCTCGGCGAAATGCAATCTTTAAGTCGTCGAACGTCTCATATTTTTAGTTAATACTTTGGCCTGCAGAATGGACCATATGGAAATATCCATTGGGTTTAAGTCCGGGAATTATGGTGGCCATTGTTGTGAAGAAATGAAGCTGGGAACTTTTTCTTGTCAAAAACGTTGGGTTTCACGGGCTATATAGGATGGTGCCAAGTCTTGTTCACACGTCCAATGGTTTCTACCGAATTGTTTACGTGCCCAAGGTAACAAAGCATCGTTTAAAATCTTTTCACGGTAGATTTTTTGATTTACTTTACACCCTATTCAATGAAAACAAGTGGTAAGCGTCCTGTGGCAGACCGCGGCCCAAACCATAACTGATACAGGCACTTGCTTTCGCATCGCAATTCGCTGGTCTAAATTGTCTTTTGATTTGCACTCTAAAGGCATTGCCCCATGCACAGACGGCAAACCGGCATTTCAAAACGTCAAATCTAATTTTTGACCAAATTGTTTGATTTTCAATATCAAAATTATTAAAAAATAGTTCGAATCTATAAGTTTCGCCTTATTTGTAGAAAATTTGATTAAAATTGATTTCATTTCATTCAAAAAATCCCAATTTTATATTTTGACGGACGGATTTTTGCTTGACGACCGGCAAAATATAAAATTGGAGTTTTGTAAATGAAATTAAATCAATTTTAATAAAATTTTCTACAAATAAGGCGAAACTTATAGATTCGAACTATTTTTTAATAATTTTGATATTGAAAATCAAACAATTTGGTCAAAAATTAGATTTGACATTTTGAAATGCCGGTTTGCCGTCTGTGCATGGGGCAATGCCTTAACCCAAACACAATCGTTTTGTTTGTTTACATATTGCTGTGCCGTAAAAAATTGTTTATCAGAAAATACCAAATTTTCAAGCTCGCCACCAACGCGCAAGTATTTTAAAACACCTTTGCTCTTGCTAGGCAAACTGCCTGGTGTGCAAGTATTACTTGCACTTTTTGTATTTTGTAGGGCTTCAATGGTAGTTCATTTTTTTAATATGAGCAGACATATTAACACTTTATCGACCGGGGGTGTTTTGCTATGAACATGTGGCCTGTTACCGGTGTCATTTTTATAAAATGGGAAAAACATTGATCTTTTCTTCAAATTTTTGTGTATTTTGAAGTAATTTAGATATTGAAATGAAAATTTAAGAACATATTAAGGAGGTTTTGATTATAATTTATGCATTATTTATTCAATATTATTAGGGTCACATATGATTAAAAATTATTATATTCAAATTCTAAGTAAAATTATACCATAAGAAATCATATCACACCCAAAATAATAACGTAAATTTACAAAAAAAATTCCACATAAATTTATTATAATAAAAATAAAAGATAACAAAAATAATAATATGTTCTGAACCATTCAAAATATATCACTAATAAAACATGAAGGAATCAAAAATTCACGCGACGTTTTATGTTTTATCAACAACTGAACTAAATAGCTTCAATTTTCGCAGAATACGAAATTATGTGAAGATAACGGTTATTAAATACGACGCTGCATATTTCCTAGAACATCGCATTTGCAGTTTTTAGCGAGAGTCAAAGTGCTTTACATGATTACATATCGCAATATGATTATTTCATATATGACGCCAATTGGCGTGCCCGGTCGTTTAAGTGTTAAAATGTTTCACCAATTGAACTGCGCTTTGCAGTGGATTAAGTTGAATTCTGGCCTTCACCTTTCGAACCATTTCTGGCGATGTTGTTTTTGAATGTCCACCTCCATGGCGTTTGTTAATGCTACCAGTTTCATTGTAACGTGTAATGGTCCGATACACAAACAATGGCTGGTTGCGATTTTCCAGCCAAATATAAAGCAATAACGCTGTTGCGTTTGAATTCCATTTCGATAACTTTGTTTAACTGCGCCGTAAAACGATATGCTTCCGTAGACTTGTAAAAAAAATCACAGACTGACGCTTGTCAAAAAATGAGCGCGCTGTCGTGCGCCGTGAGCAGCGTGAAGTTGTTAACACTTCGAGTGCTGACCCCTGTATTTATTAAAATTCGAAAATGTATGAGTTAGGCATTTTTCCAAGCTCAAGCAATGGATTTTAAACGGTTCGGAAGCCGCAAGATTGCTACGAATTATCTTGCACAAAATTTATTAAACTCTTCCGCCTTAAAAAAATCTTTCGTTAAGCTCTTTTATGGATATTCAATTAAAAGCTAGCGCTTTGACTCCAAAAGAAAAGTAAGTACCCATATATATACATAAAACATATACCGCCATGCAAAGTTCTTATTACACGTTAATTAAATTTGTCAGGAAAATGCACGTCTATTTTAAGATTTTATAATCATTGAGATTTCCTGCCGCTGGCAGCTAACGGCATGGCGTTGAAAAAAATATTAATATTTTAAAGAGTCAGCTGTCCGTCAGTAAAAGCCTCAACGATATTATAAATGATTACAAAATACATTTTCATATGAACTTGGATGAGTTGAACGCCGCAAGAAACAGGTGTAACATAATTAATCTATCATGTAAAGAACATTCATTATTGTTAAATTTTTTCTAAAGGTTTTACGAGAACTGTGACTTTCCCAGCGTCATTGGGTATATAGATTGCACTCATGTCATGTTACGCTTATGCCGAAGTTAAGAAAGATATGTTTCCTGAACATATTTATGTGAATAGAAAAAATTATCATTACATGAATGTTCAACTTGTTAGAGTGAAATAGGACCCATTCCTGCATTTATCCTAATTTATCTTTCTTTGCTATAAGGTTTGTGACACTGATTTCAGAATTATAAATGTTAAATACCAAATTTCCGCAATACAATATTATATGTATTCTTTGCAGATGTTACCGTAACGCTAAAGAAATTTTCCCATCTAAAAATTTCTAGTTTACCGTTAGGAAACATTCTTTTTTGTGTACTATTGACGATTGGAGCATCACGGATTCCACCTAGTGGAGCATTTTTAAACTGAGCTACCTGATAATTTGACGTTCGAAATTGTTGTAAATAATTCCAATTTTGATCTGAAAACACAATTTTTACTTATCGGATTGCTAATAATTGTAAATAATTCCAATTTTGGACTATAAAAACAATTTATAATTACCGCATTGCTAAATTTTCTTTCGTCGCATTTGTGACAAATGTCATTTTATCAGGTGCATCATTTTAACTATTGCCTTCGAGAGGCGCTTTCTTTACTTTTACAATCGTCAATAATGATGGAGATGAAATTTTTGTACCAGACTTTAATAATGGTAATGCAGTTACAATTTTTCAAACATTTGTTAAGCTTTTGAATGTCAATAATTTTAGTCGACTGTTGCCATACTTAATAAAACCTTATACTCTAAATTCTGGATTCATTAAAATAAAATCGGTACGGCCTTTTATAGAGTTAAAATGATTCCTTAGACCTTCCATATAAACATAAATAGTACTCATAATTAATTGTACATAAACTCACTTTGTATTGGGGAGTTATAATGTTCTGCGTGTTGTTTATAAATCGTCAACATTTGTCATGCTTTTACACAATGCATCGGTAATCGGTATTAACCTTAATCCGTTAAGTTAAGGCCATTAAATTTAATTGTTTAAATTTTTTTTGCTGCTAATCGTTTGTTGGATTGGTTTTAGAATTTCTTGGTAATTAATTTCTTGGTAATTGATGAACAAAAGGGAGATATGTTTTAAGTTAGCCAGCTTAAAATAATGTGTGATGTTTTTTCAATGTTATAGTTGTTAGAAAATCGCATGTTGGTCATATAAATGGTATAGTTTGTTGGTCAAAAGTTTAATAAATATTTTTAAATAAACATTTCAATTTAACTTGCAGAAGTGAAATTTTCTATGAATTATTTTGATTTAGCATAAAAATGTGTGATTGAAATTTAAAAAAATAAATTTTACCTGTTGCATTGTTATCTAAAAAAAAAAAAAAAAATTACCCCAGGCTTTTAGATGATTATAATATTTTGTTTTAAATAATTTATCATATTTTATAATGAGTAGAAATGCATTACAAAATATGTTCTTCTTAACGAATAATGTGTGTTAAAAATTACGAATAAACAGACAATTTTTTAACTTCCTAAATATTCGTGCGAGCATTATACGCACACAAATGAGATTTCTTCTTAGGTTTTTGAGTTTGAGTTAGTGAATATAATTCGCTAACTCAATACCCTCTGGCTATATACTTAGGCCCGTAATTTTAAACGAGGATAGTGATAAATCGGCGAATTTATCCCCTCTTTCCTATTTTTAAACGACGATAAATCCACTGAATCAAACCTGGATTAAAATTGTATCCTCGGATTTATACCACGATATCGATGGCTAAAACAGTGGATACGGCTATTTTCGAAAATTCGGAAATATAAAACGTCATTTACGATCTGTCAAATTACATATACAAAAGTAAATATATGCACAGAATGAATTGAAATACATTTTTGAAAATTTAACTTAAAAATGGAAAATATATTTAATGAATCTGTCATTAGATTATGGGATACTATTTTCGATACGATCTAAATGTCCTAAAGTATTTCACGATAGAATAGACGTGGAGTTTTACAATAAGGAAGAGTTTCGGCGCCCATTCCAGTTTTCTAAAGAAGGGGTTTATGATTTTACCAACACTCTTTGAGGAGATATGGAACCTTTGGGGGCATATTATTGCTTATAATATCGTTTTAGTAAAATTGTGTAATGTTTGGAAAACTTCCATAGTGGGTTTAAAACTGAAACAGGTAAGGATTATTAAAAGGTATTAAAATGTACATACAATTTGCAATTTAATAACAAATTGCGTTACTAATTATGTAGCCCACATCACAATTTTTTTTCCCGTTATTGAAAAAACAAACACGTGGGGTTAAGTTAAGCATTGTATATGGGGTAAAATTAAGCATGCTTATTATTACCCCAAGAGATTTTAATGAATTATTTAAAAATGTATATCTTAGTTTAATTAGTTAATACTTTTTAATTCAGAATGGTTAGAAATTATAAGCGAAAAACAGAAAGCCGAATTAACTAGGAGTCTATGGCCACAGCGTTAAAAGACGTCCTTAGAAATAAACTGTCCATTTGAGGAACTGTATCAACATATAGGATTAACCACAACACACTTTTCGAGCGGGTTAAATTGGCCAAATTAAATCCAGTAGTGCGTGAAGTGGATTCTGGAAATGACAGCGATTATGAAAATATAACGTGCGAATCCCAGCATCACAAACAAGTGTTTTGCATAAAAGAAGAAAATGATCTTCGACAATATTTATTAAGATTTCTCAAATAAATTATGGCCTAACGTACGCTCAAACTCAAAGTCTTGGGTATCAATATGCACATAAGCTTGGAAAATCGTATCCTGGGTCAAATTGTCTCGGCAGAACGTGGTGAGTTGGTAACGTTTTGTGCAATTGTGAATGCCGCAGGAAACTCGCTCCCACAAGTGTTCATCTTTCTCCGTGTTCAATACAACGACCATTTTTTACAAGAAGCTCCATCTGGAAGTTTGGGTCTTGCATCAAAAACCGAGTGGATGACTACTGAGCTCTTACCAGAAGTGTTAAAACATATCCAAAGCCATACCCAGTGCACCAAGGATAATCGTATTCTTTTGCGGATAGACAACCATAACAGTCACTGCTCGCTCATTAGCTGCAATAGATTTTGCAAGAACGTGGGGAATCGTTCTCCTCTCATTTCCACCACACTGTTCACACAAGCTTCAGCCACTAGACGTCGGAGTTTTTGGTCCACTCAAAAACGCGTTGAAGATAGCTTTCAATGATTGTATACTAACTTGACCTGGTAGATTAATTACCATCTACGACATACCTCAGCTTGCAAAGCGTGCTTATGAAAGTGCTTTTACCTCAAAAAATATTATATCGTCATTTCAAAAACCAGGAATTTGGCCACTAAACCGACTTATATTTAACGAAAATGATTTTGCTGGTGCATATGTAAGTATGTAACAGATCGGCCTTACAATCAACCTGTTGTAAGCGATGCTTCTGCGAGTCAAGTGTTTTAGATCGGTAGAATTGAGCAGACATATGAAACAAAAGATTTCGATACAAAATTTTTAAGAACACACAATAATTATTATGTTTTCCCAATTATCGATGCCATATCGCAGGTCAGTAGAAGTGACAATGTTGCGAAATTGCCTGATCCAAGCCAAATCCCAGGAACTATAAGGACTAAAGGTTACTTTAGGTTTATCGTCGATTTAAGCGATTACAATATGCGATAAATATTCTTAAGTCTGTTTAATTATTTTTAGTTGATGACTGTGCATTATTATTTTTACTATTTTACAGTGAAACTGTTTAATTTTATTTTGTGATATTATTTTATTTTAATAAAGTTATGTTAATCAAGTATATCTAGTAGAGTTTGTTTAGTTTACTTTTACCCCACAGTAAAATTTCACTTGCTTACATTTACCCCAATGTAGGGGTAAACGTAAGCGGAAGACTTACTTTTTTGTAAGCTGTTTTTTTAATAAATCAAAAGGATTCTTTTTGTTTTCAACCGATCCACTGTATAGGCCAAACTTCATAAAATAATCGACTTATCAAAAAATTACGAATATTTTAGTTTTTAAGCTTTTATTAAGAAAATTGTGAAAAGTGCTTACTTTAGCCCCACTTCCCCCTATTATTAGAAAATCAAATTTAAAGCTAGGTAGTTTCATCGAAGAATTAAAAAAAACTAATGAACTTGTACGAACGAATATTGAATTATCGGATCACATGGTAGCAGGCAAAAGAGCACAAAGAAATATTGAACTAACCAATCAACTCCCAGCTTCTAAAAGAACACAAGGGAGAAAAAGAAATACCCCAATAACTCCAGCATCAACACCTAACCTTAACAGAGCGGATGAAGATAGTCCAAATAAACTGGACGCTGAAGAACGGTGGGAAAGAAAACCTCATCGAAATAAATCGAAATATTCCGGCAGAAAAGTTTTAAGTAACATGGTGAAAAGAAAAAAATTAGAATTTTTTGAGATGAGTAATATGGACCATTACAATAAAATAAGCGAAGCAGGAGATTGCTTTCAAATTTTTAGATTTAATTTTGATGAATATAGAGAGGCAACTCTTACAAATGTATGCTACTCCTCTCTAAATGGCAAAAACTATTTATCGGCAAACGCATTATTTGTTTCTTGTAATGCACTTTTAATAGGTACCAATGATGTGTTTATTGATATGTACCAGCAACAGTTAATTTTCAATGAAAGTAGCAGAATTGAAACAATGCCTTTTAGAGATGAGTTATTGATAAAAATTTGTCAAAATAAAAATAAAATTTATATTCCCTATTTGGAGAATGGTAACCACTGGTTAGTGGTTATCATTGACGTAATTAGTCATTCGGTGTTAACATATGATCCACTAAATTCGGGGGTCATTAGGCACATATTATGCAAAAAGGCAATTATATTTTACAATAAAATGCAAGAAATTTGGGGAGAAGAAAAAGTGTCATTTCAATCACGTTCCAATTATATGTTGCCAATGCAGCGTGATAACAACAATTGTGGGCCTCTAATTTGTTACGCAGTAGATATGCTTTCGAATAACACGAGAATTAACGAAATACACTCAACAAATATTAAAGAATATAGCAAAGCAATGATCGATTATCGCAAAAATTTGAAAAAAATCATAATGGAAAGGTCTAACTGCGAACCATTCAATTGTTTAATTTGCTTTAATCAAGTAAATACAACATTAGACCATAAATATTGTGAGAAATGCAAACGAATTACACACATTGCGTGCTCTATTTTGAGATTAGACATAATTCAAAAAAACAAATGTAAATACTGTTAAGATTCAATAGTGGATTCGCATTGTATATCGCTGTGCCGCTATGGTTTTTTGCAGCCGTATTGTTGTAGATACACTACCGACTATTCTATACATAAAAATATAAACTCAGTTGTGATTATTGAAATATAACAAATAAATAAAATAAATACAAATATAAATTCAATTGAAAATACATTAATGATCGATTACCAACCAGAAATTTCATGAATTTATTTATTCGAAAATATCTTTGAATTTATTTATCTACATTCAATTTAAGGTATGTTCAGTAACGATCGCTTACCACCCAGAAATCTCTTTGCAATTATTTACTAAATTTAATTGCAGAAAATCATCTAATTGTATGAGTGGACCATATATAGCTAAACTCATAGGTCAATCGATGGCCATCATGTGGTTTTGGGCCAGTAAAATTTTTTTTATTAAACATTTAATTTTATATTTCGGCCTATGTAGTAAATTGAGATTTTTATTTTTTAATACTCTACTAGTACACAATAACTTTGATTGAAACCTTTCCAACTTAATTCCCCTAAATGTCATTGTTTGAATAGCGATGTTTTTGAGTTTAGTACTGTTTTAGTAAAATATTCATGCCGTTGTGTGCCCAAGTGAAGAATTTACTAAAATGAAACTAAACAAATTTTAGTAAAATATAGTATAAACTTCATAGGCATCGATACTGTCCAAGAAGGCTTTACACGCGACACGAATATGGTCTGATGGTATTTTGTCCCATTCTCGGCGAAATGCAATCTTTAAGTCGTCGAACGTCTCATATTTTTAGTTAATACTTTGGCCTGCAGAATGGACCATATGGAAATATCCATTGGGTTTAAGTCCGGGAATTATGGTGGCCATTGTTGTGAAGAAATGAAGCTGGGAACTTTTTCTTGTCAAAAACGTTGGGTTTCACGGGCTATATAGGATGGTGCCAAGTCTTGTTCACACGTCCAATGGTTTCTACCGAATTGTTTACGTGCCCAAGGTAACAAAGCATCGTTTAAAATCTTTTCACGGTAGATTTTTTGATTTACTTTACACCCTATTCAATGAAAACAAGTGGTAAGCGTCCTGTGGCAGACCGCGGCCCAAACCATAACTGATACAGGCACTTGCTTTCGCATCGCAATTCGCTGGTCTAAATTGTCTTTTGATTTGCACTCTAAAGGCATTGCCCCATGCACAGACGGCAAACCGGCATTTCAAAACGTCAAATCTAATTTTTGACCAAATTGTTTGATTTTCAATATCAAAATTATTAAAAAATAGTTCGAATCTATAAGTTTCGCCTTATTTGTAGAAAATTTGATTAAAATTGATTTCATTTCATTCAAAAAATTCCAATTTTATATTTTGACGGACGGATTTTTGCTTGACGACCGGCAAAATATAAAATTGGAGTTTTGTAAATGAAATTAAATCAATTTTAATAAAATTTTCTACAAATAAGGCGAAACTTATAGATTCGAACTAT
Source organism: Tipula helvola (assembly GCA_963556165.1). Classification (NCBI taxonomy): domain Eukaryota; kingdom Metazoa; phylum Arthropoda; class Insecta; order Diptera; family Tipulidae; genus Tipula; species Tipula helvola. Next base: position 243,811,176 of record OY744483.1, on the reverse strand, counting down.
TTTTTAATAATTTTGATATTGAAAATCAAACAATTTGGTCAAAAATTAGATTTGACATTTTGAAATGCCGGTTTGCCGTCTGTGCATGGGGCAATGCCTTAACCCAAACACAATCGTTTTGTTTGTTTACATATTGCTGTGCCGTAAAAAATTGTTTATCAGAAAATACCAAATTTTCAAGCTCGCCACCAACGCGCAAGTATTTTAAAACACCTTTGCTCTTGCTAGGCAAACTGCCTGGTGTGCAAGTATTACTTGCACTTTTTGTATTTTGTAGGGCTTCAATGGTAGTTCATTTTTTTAATATGAGCAGACATATTAACACTTTATCGACCGGGGGTGTTTTGCTATGAACATGTGGCCTGTTACCGGTGTCATTTTTATAAAATGGGAAAAACATTGATCTTTTCTTCAAATTTTTGTGTATTTTGAAGTAATTTAGATATTGAAATGAAAATTTAAGAACATATTAAGGAGGTTTTGATTATAATTTATGCATTATTTATTCAATATTATTAGGGTCACATATGATTAAAAATTATTATATTCAAATTCTAAGTAAAATTATACCATAAGAAATCATATCACACCCAAAATAATAACGTAAATTTACAAAAAAAATTCCACATAAATTTATTATAATAAAAATAAAAGATAACAAAAATAATAATATGTTCTGAACCATTCAAAATATATCACTAATAAAACATGAAGGAATCAAAAATTCACGCGACGTTTTATGTTTTATCAACAACTGAACTAAATAGCTTCAATTTTCGCAGAATACGAAATTATGTGAAGATAACGGTTATTAAATACGACGCTGCATATTTCCTAGAACATCGCATTTGCAGTTTTTAGCGAGAGTCAAAGTGCTTTACATGATTACATATCGCAATATGATTATTTCATATATGACGCCAATTGGCGTGCCCGGTCGTTTAAGTGTTAAAATGTTTCACCAATTGAACTGCGCTTTGCAGTGGATTAAGTTGAATTCTGGCCTTCACCTTTCGAACCATTTCTGGCGATGTTGTTTTTGAATGTCCACCTCCATGGCGTTTGTTAATGCTACCAGTTTCATTGTAACGTGTAATGGTCCGATACACAAACAATGGCTGGTTGCGATTTTCCAGCCAAATATAAAGCAATAACGCTGTTGCGTTTGAATTCCATTTCGATAACTTTGTTTAACTGCGCCGTAAAACGATATGCTTCCGTAGACTTGTAAAAAAAATCACAGACTGACGCTTGTCAAAAAATGAGCGCGCTGTCGTGCGCCGTGAGCAGCGTGAAGTTGTTAACACTTCGAGTGCTGACCCCTGTATTTATTAAAATTCGAAAATGTATGAGTTAGGCATTTTTCCAAGCTCAAGCAATGGATTTTAAACGGTTCGGAAGCCGCAAGATTGCTACGAATTATCTTGCACAAAATTTATTAAACTCTTCCGCCTTAAAAAAATCTTTCGTTAAGCTCTTTTATGGATATTCAATTAAAAGCTAGCGCTTTGACTCCAAAAGAAAAGTAAGTACCCATATATATACATAAAACATATACCGCCATGCAAAGTTCTTATTACACGTTAATTAAATTTGTCAGGAAAATGCACGTCTATTTTAAGATTTTATAATCATTGAGATTTCCTGCCGCTGGCAGCTAACGGCATGGCGTTGAAAAAAATATTAATATTTTAAAGAGTCAGCTGTCCGTCAGTAAAAGCCTCAACGATATTATAAATGATTACAAAATACATTTTCATATGAACTTGGATGAGTTGAACGCCGCAAGAAACAGGTGTAACATAATTAATCTATCATGTAAAGAACATTCATTATTGTTAAATTTTTTCTAAAGGTTTTACGAGAACTGTGACTTTCCCAGCGTCATTGGGTATATAGATTGCACTCATGTCATGTTACGCTTATGCCGAAGTTAAGAAAGATATGTTTCCTGAACATATTTATGTGAATAGAAAAAATTATCATTACATGAATGTTCAACTTGTAAGAGTGAAATAGGACCCATTCCTGCATTTATCCTAATTTATCTTTCTTTGCTATAAGGTTTGTGACACTGATTTCAGAATTATAAATGTTAAATACCAAATTTCCGCAATACAATATTATATGTATTCTTTGCAGATGTTACCGTAACGCTAAAGAAATTTTCCCATCTAAAAATTTCTAGTTTACCGTTAGGAAACATTCTTTTTTGTGTACTATTGACGATTGGAGCATCACGGATTCCACCTAGTGGAGCATTTTTAAACTGAGCTACCTGATAATTTGACGTTCGAAATTGTTGTAAATAATTCCAATTTTGATCTGAAAACACAATTTTTACTTATCGGATTGCTAATAATTGTAAATAATTCCAATTTTGGACTATAAAAACAATTTATAATTACCGCATTGCTAAATTTTCTTTCGTCGCATTTGTGACAAATGTCATTTTATCAGGTGCATCATTTTAACTATTGCCTTCGAGAGGCGCTTTCTTTACTTTTACAATCGTCAATAATGATGGAGATGAAATTTTTGTACCAGACTTTAATAATGGTAATGCAGTTACAATTTTTCAAACATTTGTTAAGCTTTTGAATGTCAATAATTTTAGTCGACTGTTGCCATACTTAATAAAACCTTATACTCTAAATTCTGGATTCATTAAAATAAAATCGGTACGGCCTTTTATAGAGTTAAAATGATTCCTTAGACCTTCCATATAAACATAAATAGTACTCATAATTAATTGTACATAAACTCACTTTGTATTGGGGAGTTATAATGTTCTGCGTGTTGTTTATAAATCGTCAACATTTGTCATGCTTTTACACAATGCATCGGTAATCGGTATTAACCTTAATCCGTTAAGTTAAGGCCATTAAATTTAATTGTTTAAATTTTTTTTGCTGCTAATCGTTTGTTGGATTGGTTTTAGAATTTCTTGGTAATTAATTTCTTGGTAATTGATGAACAAAAGGGAGATATGTTTTAAGTTAGCCAGCTTAAAATAATGTGTGATGTTTTTTCAATGTTATAGTTGTTAGAAAATCGCATGTTGGTCATATAAATGGTATAGTTTGTTGGTCAAAAGTTTAATAAATATTTTTAAATAAACATTTCAATTTAACTTGCAGAAGTGAAATTTTCTATGAATTATTTTGATTTAGCATAAAAATGTGTGATTGAAATTTAAAAAAATAAATTTTACCTGTTGCATTGTTATCTAAAAAAAAAAAAAAAAATTACCCCAGGCTTTTAGATGATTATAATATTTTGTTTTAAATAATTTATCATATTTTATAATGAGTAGAAATGCATTACAAAATATGTTCTTCTTAACGAATAATGTGTGTTAAAAATTACGAATAAACAGACAATTTTTTAACTTCCTAAATATTCGTGCGAGCATTATACGCACACAAATGAGATTTCTTCTTAGGTTTTTGAGTTTGAGTTAGTGAATATAATTCGCTAACTCAATACCCTCTGGCTATATACTTAGGCCCGTAATTTTAAACGAGGATAGTGATAAATCGGCGAATTTATCCCCTCTTTCCTATTTTTAAACGACGATAAATCCACTGAATCAAACCTGGATTAAAATTGTATCCTCGGATTTATACCACGATATCGATGGCTAAAACAGTGGATACGGCTATTTTCGAAAATTCGGAAATATAAAACGTCATTTACGATCTGTCAAATTACATATACAAAAGTAAATATATGCACAGAATGAATTGAAATACATTTTTGAAAATTTAACTTAAAAATGGAAAATATATTTAATGAATCTGTCATTAGATTATGGGATACTATTTTCGATACGATCTAAATGTCCTAAAGTATTTCACGATAGAATAGACGTGGAGTTTTACAATAAGGAAGAGTTTCGGCGCCCATTCCAGTTTTCTAAAGAAGGGGTTTATGATTTTACCAACACTCTTTGAGGAGATATGGAACCTTTGGGGGCATATTATTGCTTATAATATCGCATTTCGTGCAGCACTCGCTTTCCATTATTTCTTGTACAGGAATGTCACAAATCGCAATATTGACTAAATACTAATAGGAGTACCTAAGATAGACTCAACACATGACGTAAATGCTTTTATCGTAATCTAGAGTTTGAAACTCGATGAATTTAAAGACAGGAAACTTAATGCAGAAAGAATTATTTTATTTTGCTGTAATTTTTAAATTGAATTTGAAATCGCGATCTGAGATTAATCCGATTATCTTTTTGTCTGTCAACGGTATAAAACAAAAAATATTGGGAGGAAAACAAACAAAAAAAATCGACAAATGTCCCAGCAAGCAGTTATTAATTCGAAAATTGATTTCGAAAATCACCAGTTTTAACTTCGTTCAAAATTACGACACAAAAATTCCACGGATCTATCCACGTTTAGAATTACCAAAAGTAACCTCGGCGATATCAGTGTGAACACGCCTTGTGTTAACCAATTTCCAGGATTTTTATTAAAACAAATAGGTTTCTTATAATTTCTGATTTTATTTTAATTTTCTTACTTGATAGTTCAATTTCCTGATAATTTGTGTCACATTTATTATTTGACGTCTCTTTATATACCAGAGACGTGCGCTCTATACGGAGTAACGCATGAGCAAGTTTCATACCATTTCAATATAGATGGCAGTAACGTTAGTGAAGATACAAATTAACTACTTAAATTACTATTACATAGATGGCACTAATTCAAGACATTTTAAATTTAATACAACTAATACTATTCAGATGTCATTTAGCCAAGACAACTTTTGTAAGTTAAAATATTATAAACTAGATGGCAAAATACAAATTGGAACATTACAACGATCAATTATATATTTCACATGATCACCATTACGGTGGCCGTAACAACTTGGCGCCCTCGAGAAACGACGTGACTCACTAGTTCCTCGATATTCAATATTGTTGACTACACCATGTTTCCAAATCTCTTGTCTTATAATTCAAATTATACAATGTTACAAATTTGCTCCCATCTCCTGATTATCTCCTGAATACAACTTATCACTTATAATAGCCTATGTTGACCTAGTTGACTGGGAAATTCTCTCATCATCCATTGGCAGTAAACACAATTGGGTAATTGGCCGAATTATATTACTTTTCTCAGTCTTAACTTTGCACGTCCTCACCTTTCCATCTTGGTCCATAAATACTTCGACGACCCTAGCCATCATCCACTGACTAGGAGGTGTTATCTCATTCTTCACAAATACCAAATCTCCTACTTCAAATGAGCGAGCCTCGATGGCCCATTTATTACGACGTTGTTGTTCCGTGATGTATTCCTCTGACCATCTTACCTAAAACTCCTGTTGTAGTTTCTGCAACTTTTGCCATGCAGATAATCGGTTTGATGGTATATCAGCTAACAGCGTCTCGTATGGAGTTATAATTGGTCTCCCGGTCAGAAAATGTCCCGGTGATAATGTCGCTAAATCCGTGGGATCATTACTTATTGGTGTCAATGGTCTCGGATTTAGACAACCCGCAATTTTACCTAATAGTGTAGCTAATTCCTCAAATGTATACAACTGCGCTCCACTTATTGTTTTTAGGTGATACTTAACCGATTTTACCGCCGCTTCCCATAGACCACCATGATGTGGGGCATTTGGTGGATTATAATGCCACTGGATGCAATGAACTTGAAGACAATCCATTACTGAAGAATTTCGCCATAGCTCTGCGGCTTCCCGAATGGTGCGGTCCGCACCAACAAAATTACGCCCGTTGTCGCTATACATATCGTGCACTGCTCCGGCTCGTAAATTTACGAACCTAGACAGTGCTGCAATAAACGAATTGGCATCCAAACTGCCAACTGCCTCTAAATGGACCGCCTTGTAGATCAACACACAAATATCGCAATGTAACCCTTTATAGTCACATTGCGACTTTGTTTTAATTGGATTGGCCCGGCGTAATCTACCCCATAATGATAAAATGCCGGTGCTGGTTGTAGTCTGTATTCCGGCACATCTGCCATTAATTGTTGACCTGCCTCTCTCCGGTGTCTGCAGCAAACTACACAATGATATACTACGCTGCGCAATAAAACTCTACATCGAAGAATCCAATACTTATTTCTCAAATATTGCGTACAAAGTTGCACCCCACCATGACATAAATCTTTATGAGCCTTTTCGTTATTCTCCTATCAGGCTTCCACTGTGCTAATGGTAACTGTCCCTAGTTCAACCTTCCAGTAATCCTCAGTAATCCCTGCCTATCCATTCATGGAGTCAACATCCACAATCGACTAGTCTTCGATATTCCAGCCTTACCAAGTAGCGCTTTATATTCTGCTGGAAAGGATTGCTTTTGGGCACTTATCAACCAGTAGTTCAAAGCGTTCTCTATCTCGTTTACAGTTAATCGTGGCACAGAACCTACTACATTGCTTATTGTAATACCGTCAAGGTTGCTGGTTCCCCGTGCGGAAGTTCCTGATTTAATAGATTATTTGCCTTCACGATGTTATTGTTAAGCCTGCGATTACGAACTGGCTCAAAACACAATTTACAGAATCGTAATACATATGCCGTAATACGACATACTGATTCATATGATGACCTTTTCTCCATTAATTCAATTTCTTGATCACCATGTTCAACCGTCGTCAGCCAGACGCTGTCTAGTCTCACTGATGGTTCTTTACATTCCGTCTCAATCTGGTTATTAGTCTCTTTGTTGCTTAGGATAGGAGTCCAATATGGCCACTCTTCATTACTCTCTCTCAGCATAGCTGGTCCCCTCCACCACAAATCATTCCTTAACAGATTTTCCACTTTTATTCCACGAGATATCAGATCGGCAGGATTTTGTTCTGACTTGATATAACGAAATTGCTCCACTGCTGATTCCTTAAGTATCATATCAACTCGATTTGCCACAAATGGTTTCAATTCATAAATAGGCTTTTTCAACCAATGTAACACTATTTCCGAATCAGTCCAAACATAAATTGGCGCTTCTCTAAACATCGTTATCTCCTTCACCTTCAGAATTAATTTACAACCCATCTCAACCGCACATAGCTCCAATCTCGGTATTATCACTAACTTTATACGGGCTACCCTGCTTCTTGAGCACAATAACCTTGAACTCCACTGCTTGTTAATACACACTCGTACATAAATCACTACTCCATACGCCTTATTTGACGCATCAGAAAATACATGAATTTGGGTTTTCTGGTTGCTTGATGTATCTAACCATCGTGGAATTAATTGATTGCCAATTTTTAACCGGAAGCAAGCTGTCGCTAAAATTGTTCTTGATGATAAGTCGACAACTCGGTACACCGATCGAATCGGCTTTTCCGGGGCCCTCCCTCCTTTTAATTGCTATTGGTTATTTCTTTGAGCGACTGCCCCAGGTACCTCGGCGGTTTTATCATTATGTTTGGCCTTAAAGCACAATTGAAAGTGATGTTTCCTTAAGGTATTGGGGCAATTTGTGCAACCATCTCTTCTGCATTCTGTTGCAGTATGACCGGATCTCAAACAACATAAGCATAACTTACGTTGATACACAAATGTCTTTCGGTCTTGTAGATTTAAGTTTTTAAACATATCACACCTCTCAATTTCGTGTTTTATATTATAAATATTTAACAGAATTATTGCACTGTTAAAAATATTTTCAAAATTCGAAATTCGAATTTTCGAAAACGAAAAAAACCTTGTGTATCTAACTAATTCATAACACCCTGCGTCATTGATTTCGATTTTATTAATTTTATACTGTATTTACATTACTTTTTTACATATACATACAAAGAAAAAGTAAATTTGTACAATTTTATTTTTAATTATAATTATCAAATTACTAAATTTAAATTATTAGTTTTAAAATATGTTATACTCAAAGGTTTGATTTAAATATAAACCTAAAAATATTTTCTGTTACGAGTATTTTTCATTCATAAAATTTTAATCAAAAATGTTCAATTTTACATGGGTTCTTATGGGAAATCGTAAAATGTATCCCCCTTAAATTGAGCTTCTTAATTTAAAGGGCCGATGCTGATGGCTTGTATATCTAGGAGCTTTGCTTATACCCAACTAAACTTTTTAAATCTCATTCAAATTTCATAAACAGCTCAAAATATTGTAAAATTATAAATTTACAATGATATTACCACACACGTTATTAACAAATTTTCTATTGTGCTATTACAAATATCGTATAAATGAACGACGTTAATAAAAATAAACGTTTATTAAATGTAATTCAAAATAAGATATGTAATATGTATAAATAATTTGTGAAGGTTTGTTAGTCATACAAGAAACTTATTAAGAACTAGGAGTAATCAAATATGGAATTGAAACAGTCATATCATCAGATTGGGCCAATTTCATCTTAGACACGAAGATGACACTCCCTGCTGTTACAAGAAAGCCAGTACGTTTCTTTATTCTTTTATTTAACTACTGTTATATTTTATAAATTTTAGTGATACAATTTTTGCTTTTAAATTTATTTAATTTGGTTTCATTTAACTTGGATAAAGTTTCATTCCACTTGAAATTAGTTTCATTCTTTCCGTAAAAGAGTTTATTCATTTTGGAATAATTTTCATTAATTTTAGAAATAGTTTCACTTAAATTGGAGAAGGTTGCGTTTAATCCGAGATTTTTCAAAAATTATCAAAATTAATCAAATTATTCAAGAAAATTAAAATTGTTATCATATATAATTAAATTTTATATATGTATTTCGTACATAAGATTTTAATCTCAACTTATTGTTAGGAATTACATATATGGTAAGTCAGATCGTCTGTAGGCGACCATCTTTAGAGACTATCTTCTCTAGAGACCATCTTTAGTTTACCAACTCTAAAATATTCTGTCCGATTTTGTCGAACTCCTCAACGACTTTGCAAGTCTTTAGATTTTTTATAGCGCCAATAAACTAATTTAATATTTTGTAGACAATTTTGTGTACGAAATTCCAAAAAAAACATGGGTAACCAAAATAAACATGGTAAATCAACCTGCGCGCGAGCTAAAATGAAAACAAACGAAAATTCAAGCAGTATTCCTAGTTATTTCCGTTAAATAGTAATAATATTCGGTTGACGTTCCAAAAGTCGGAATTTAGAATAATGAAAAGTCAGGCGCAGCTTGTTTTATTGATCCTTAAGCCATCTATCAACGACTGGTACGAACTAGTCGATAATTTAGAAAATTCAACAATTTAGTCAAAAAATCGACGTTTCAGCGGCCCTATAGCGACGTTCTGGGGCCCTATTCTCGAATTCCACATCCATTTTCCACATGTGGACATCTGTCAAAATTCTTAAAAACGTTTGGAAATTGTAATTCCTGTATTCGTAAATTCACTACTAATAGAATTTTTTAGGTACTAAGGGAATATTTCCGAATGAGTATAAGCAGGTGGAAAAATCCCTCATTATACGAAAATGTCAATAATTACGTAGATTTTAGATTTACTTTGTGTGAATAAAAAGTTCACAAAATGTTAAGGGAATTTTAGCATATGTGGAAAATGGATGTGGAATTCGGGAATAGGGCCGCTGATAAGATAACAAAGACAATTTGCAAAAAAATTAAAAATTACATTTGTGTTTACTCTACCAACTTTTAATATACAAATAATTACTTCTTCTACTGTATATTCTAGATCTCGCCTGTCTAGTGCATAATAAATTTTGATTTATCTCAAATTTTATTTGTTGGCGCCAACTACCCACGGAATATATACGAAAACAATTTGAAATTGTAGAACAAACATGAAATTTTTATTTTGTGGTCATGATCAAATTGCAATCATAAGATTTATAATTCAACACTCGTATATAATGTCAATAGATTTGATTGGTCGGTTTTCTTATATGAAAATTGCATAATTATAACAAAATAACAAACGCGTGTAAAATGATTCATTTCGATTTTATTAGTTTATTCAACTATACGAATCTAAATTTAAAAAACTACTTTTTTTGTGTGGTTTCTGGTTTTTATAACTTTTTACTCTTCAGCGTATATAACGAGCAAAAAAAAACGAAATTTCCATTCGAAATTACAAAGAACTATAACAAAAAGTTGTATAGACAATGGAAAAATTTTATTAAATTACTCGATGATTCCAGTACCACAAAAAATAAAATTTTCCAATCCCGTTGTAACTATCTCTATGAAAAGTGGGTTAAAAATGATCAGAATTAATGTGATAGTATAATGACTATTGTTTATTATGCTATGCGAAATTAAAAATAGCATCAATCATCGGCCAGTTGCAAATAATTACACGTCTCGAATCGTTTAACTAAATAAGTTTTTTCAACAAATTTAAGAATAATTACAGACAACGATGTCAGTTTGACATTGTAAATTAATCCAAACACATTTTAATTTGAATCACTCCATTTCTGATTTTTCTCTTATATACAATAAGTAATGTTTCTCAATTGTTGGTCTTTATCACTCCATTAAAAATTAATACAAAATTGAATTAAGAATTATTTTTGTCCGGCCTTAATGGAAAATGCGATGATTTAAAATTATATTAAACTAGGGGTATTAACCAGTCCTAGGAAGGAATTTGTACATACACATTTTAATTTTTTATACAGGAAACATCTTAATAAATTTCGAAATATTCGACATAATATATGAGCTGATTTTAAAAATAAAATTAGATAAATAGGGAAAAATATGTTTCTTGAATATTCATACAAGGTATAGCATTAATATTTATTTATGAATTTGTTGTCGTTGAGAGTAAAGTAGGCCTTGCGCGAACACGGGTTTCTTTAAATGGCCCTTGTTGAAGGTGACCTCATAGATCGGAATGACAGGAATTTGGCAGCGACGAAAGATAAATGGAAGAGTGGTTTCCAATGGTGCTAGATCAATTCGAAGGAATCAGCACACTTGCTCGAAATTCCGAGTGAGAACTTCAAATCGAGTGTCATTACACAATCCCTTCTTTCGACCAAGGTTTCCCAGAAGCATGATAATTACACCAAAATAATCAAAAGAAGCACATGAGCTAGCACACCAGATGGAGTTTGATCGTTGAGAAATTTAGTGAAGAAATTAAGGGTATCATTGGGATCTTCAGTCACGATTCAATCAGCGCTGTAGTACACATACGTGCGCTTCACCGGCATAATGTCAATAATTTTCGATTTATTTCAAGCGTTTGTGCATTTGTTTGTGCAACGATAACTCTTTTTGATAAATCCTCGACGGATATCTGCTGAATGTTGCCAAAAAATGCTGGTTATTAAATCATTCAGTTGTAATCATTCCACTTGGAATGTGAATGACGTCTTCTTAAAAATTTTCTGACATCTGAGATGAACTCCATTAATTGATTGGTAAGACTCAATTGATCGAAAAGTCTCCACAATGGGCTAGATTAAATACAACACTCGATGATTTCAACGGGGGTCTCTCTTGGCATTACTGACAATGTCTGATGAAAGTCGCCATCGATACCTGAGACTTTTCCGCAACACGAGATGTCAGATTGCATGACTGCAAGCAATTGGTCGATGCAGCGAAGTTCTTATTTAGGCAGCATTGTTATTTCGTTAGTTACAATCAGACCAGTTTCTCGTTAGACCTTTGCTTCTGGTGAGTACATACGCATTAAAGACCTAAATGTATTGAGCAAAGGTATGGTTGATTTGAATTCCTTTCAGTAATGTAGCAGCAATTCCCGTTATTGCGAATGGCAAAACGATTTTTTTCCCCTCAGAAGTGCGGCGTCAGCGTTGTGTAAAGGAACATCTTTCATCTCTCATTGAGCTTCTCGATTGGTTCATCAGCTTCTCGAGCCTCCTCAGCTTGATCATAGACTTCTTCATAAAGAGGGTTTCCTTGCGACACTGGAAATCCAACAGTTGAACACGACTTGACATGTAGATTGAGATAAAATTGATGTCATGAAGCGCATGGTTGATTGATGAAGCTTCATCGTATGACACATATGGTGAAGTGTCAAATTTTCGAAATGATCTTGCCAAAGTTTGAGCATATGGAAGACGATCATTTCGTGTAATTCTTTAGTCATCAAGTAACTACCACCATCCTTTTGATATTGCCGCTGCCTTGAAATTGTGGTAAACTACTTCATTTACTATTCGTTACGTTTCGAAATTGATTGCACTAGGCACCTTAAGTAGTAGAATACGTAAGTAGAAACGCTCCCCGTCTTTGACACTCATCGTATACATGCGGGCAACCATTTTTCCGCCATCTCTTTGCCGCTTATTCCATTTACCCCGCACATAAACATAATTTTATAGAATATCCGGGTATAGAGATACTAACAAGCATCTTCATTAGTTATTTTCAATCCAAACCAAGGCTCCAATTTAGTTTTCTTCGTTTGAGCTGCGAGCAATGCCTCTTCCTCGTACCTGCCTCGAAAATTATTTATTGCTAATTTGTCAGGTGAATTGGGCGGCTCATGACCGTATGTGAGCGATCGTACATTTTTGATTCTCTTAAACGCCAGATTGCTTCAGGAGCGGCCACATAACGGCAATCGATAAAGTTGGAAATTTCATTTATATGTATAGTTCTGACACAATCGAATCCCTTAAATAAATATTTGTAAATGTAATTTACAATTCGAAGAGATGTAGCTGCTTCTACATTTATGTGTGCCTTGTACTTCTGTAATAAGTAAGAGTTTTATGGAACGATGAATCGATTACCTACGTTCATCTCTGACTAACGTCTGCTCATCAACGCTCACTGCAGCGATTCTTTGGGGTGCTATGAGGTTGTATTCAGCTCTTAAGGTAACCGCAGAACGTGTGCGTGAGAAAGACCTATTTTGAAATTTAATGCGTAGACGTATGCATTAAATGATTGATTTTAAAAAATCTGGCCATTAAAATCTGCCGATCTGAAGATATCTCGCCAGGTCTCTAATTTTCAGCAATTGCACGCCAACTTGGATTGGCATTGAACATAATAAAAAGAACTGGAACTGCGCCTAATATTGCAAATATTGACATTGCTTCGCAACATCTTTCTCGCATGGTATGTGGTGATCATTCGAAGCTTACCAGAGAATAACCGTAACACCGGCGTTCTCCAAGTGATCAGCGAGTCCATTTTATTGCTCTGCTCTCAAATGTTGTCTCAAATCATTAGAGACAGCTTCTGGCATTCACATTGCCAATAAGGCTATCAGTCTCAATATGCAATTGCTGCGAAGCCAAATTTGATACAGGACGGGCTGATCCTGATACACGATCGTATGTTTGGCGATCGACATACCTCGAATGAGAGATGCATGAACAGTGCGACGAAAGACTCCTTGTTCAACGGTTTCTTGTCGAATACGCAGACGATAAGATTCTACATTTTTTTTGCAAATGTTCCCTAAAGATTCTTGACTTTGCTTTGCCAACCATCTCGCCTTTCGTTCATTAGCCTTCCGTCGTCTTCTCGCAATCGGATCTTCTTCGGCTTGGTCCATTGATTTATTCTTGGTTTCGAGTATGATCCTAACGAAAAGTTTAATCTATTTAGAATTTTATCACGAATAATTTGTGTACATAAGAATGTTATTTTAAAAATTTGAAGATGAGAAATTAATAATCACCTGCATTTCCTGGTAAATTCCTGATTATATTATATGTATCTATTTTATATTCTAATCACTTCAGAGATATCTTAAAACAAGTAAATAATTCAAACAAACTATGTCTAGTTGTCATTTTTATTCGCGTTGGTTGCTTTGGTTTACATTTTTTTTTTTTGATAGAAAAAAGTCAATTTGACGATTTTCCGCGAAAGGGTTGCCATCTATAATGAACTAACATTAGTGCTGTACAATAATTTTGTTGTTTGATTTAGTATGTGTGGAATAAACATTTAAATGATATACAAACGAATTCAAATGAATAAGAATTTAATTTTAATAAACAAAATTGTACCTACCAGCCATTTCATACTAAAACATTATAATCCACTAAACGTCAAATTTGGTTTATACATAGCAGTATAGCACTAAACCTACGCGACATCTATATCAGTAAAATCGTCAAATGCTTTAGGATTAGGCGTGGTATCAGCCTAAATGTCGATACCCGTTATACACACATTTTTATTATTTGTTTATATTTATTGTTTATATAATACAAAATTTTAATTTTTATAATTAAACTAGCGGATGCCCGGCGTGCGCTGCAACGCCATTTTGTAGCAAAAGTTGCAATATGTATATATGTAGCTGATACCCGGATTGCACTGAATCGCAGTTGAATGAAATGAAATATTTTTTTTGTTATATGTTTGCGTGTTTTTTTATTGAATAAACGAATGTTTGAATGATAATTATATATCGAATGTTTGAATGTAAACAATATTTTCGGTTTTGCCATTTGGTGCATCGTAAATCAGTTGGCGGGTTTTCAGACGCGTGAACAGACCACTTATAGCTGCCCATGTGTGAAGCACGAATTTTGTAGATTCAATCCACAAACTTGAAGCAACTGTCCTTGTGCTTTATTAATGGTTATTGCAAATGCGAGTTGCACTGGAAATTGCAATCTTTTAAATTCGAATGGCATATCGGTCGGTAACATTGGTATTTGCGGTAATAAGACATGATCTCCTTTGAATTTGCCATTCAATATTGTTGCTTCGATAATGTGAAACAAAGGTAAGGTTAGGGGTAATACCTCGCCCCTTACCTGTTACATAGAAATTGACACAACATCTCACTCACCACGGCTATATACTGCTGCTAGCTCAGCAGGGTGGCGTGGGGTTTGGTGAGGGATGTTGTGGCCTTGTTTTAGCCGTATAATTTTAATGAGGGGGGTGGTGTAACCCTATTGGGTTACAAAATTCGGGACAGACATGAAATGGTCCGACAGACCACCAACCAGACTGGGAATTACATGCAAATTTATTCCGCTGAGTCAGCCAAGCGATTCAGCGGAATATTACCAAAATAAAAGTATCATCAGGTAAGAGGAGGAAATAAAATGATCCTAGCCTAACATATTGGTATTACCACAGCATCTAAACACTAAACAAATGACCAACGCACTAACGCGGAACATCACAAAAAACGTAGTAAGACAAAAAAAAATGATATAAAAAAACAATAACAGAAACTCACGTACCTGATAATTCTGATCTCCTCGCAGCTATGCACACCCAACTCAACAAAACAGACACCTACCTAACTATTTAGTCTGCAGATTCACAAACACCCTCTAATAAAAACACTTCTGTTTTTTTATAAAAACACTTCTGTTTTTTTTTCTTTATCTTTTTATTTCTTTGTTATAGTTTTACACCAAAACACAACACTTTACCATCGATATTACAAAAAAAAATTTGAACAACACCCTTAAATCACTAAATGTTTGCAAATTTTTTTTTTCGTAACAACAAAACACAAAACAAAAAAAAACCGAATTTACCGTAAACTATTTAACACTTCTTCTACGAGCTAAAAATCACGACTCAATCTTTTTTTCGAGTTCTCGTCTCGAAAATCACCAACCAACTGACTGTCTGTCCGATCACCACTTTATTTTTTCTTTTTGGGTTGGTCGTCCCAAATAAAACTGTTTGGTATACAATACCGAAAATGAAAACATAGGAATTTGGGACATTATATAATGTGCCAAATCAAAAAAACTTAGGTTGGTGTTTTGTACAATTTCTACAAGCAGTAAACATAGCGTTTGTTGTTGTAGAAATTCCACCGGAAAAAAACAAGACTGGCACACTTTATGTATGTCAAATTACATCAATGCGTCATGAAATTATTGTGTATAATTTCTTGGTTAATGCAACTTGACACTTTTCAGTGTGTCAATTTTTAGTTTCTTTGATTTTGTATGAGTACAAGCAATTTTACGTTACAATTAGGTTGCCCCAATTGAAACAATAAATTCATGTTGTACTCATGAATCAGATTGACCAAATTTTTGGAAAACGGGTCTGTTGGAACGGGTACATGAAAATAAAGAAAAATGCTGCCCGTTACAAACGTGGGGAAAACCCATCACCCTGAGATTAAAAAGAGATCTCATCGCTCTGTTGGATGGGGATTAGTTTTCTAACTCCTTATGACAAAAGGAAAAGAAAGAAATTTTGCATTTGAAAGAAACTGTGGCTGCAATGGCCAAAGCCCAACGTGGCGGACGTCCCACACGAGACCCTGACTCATGCTCTACTGATTGAGCTAGCCAGGCTAAGTGTAACTTCATTAAACGAAACTTATTTGGATAATCAGGACGTAAGAATAAAGACAGGATAGTCACGAGAAAGGTAAAAACATTTGACATAATAACCGATCGCGCTTTCAGTGGTTGTTTTTTCATATTTGTTTTGTGTTTTTTTCTGTTTGTTTAGTTGCTTATGATAACTAATTTTTTTTTTTTTTTTTTTTTAAACTAAACCGCTTGGTTGTCTTAACTTATATAACAAAAACCCTAATACATTATTCTTAATCCTAATCACTAATTACTACATTCCTATCTTTTTCCTAAATTCCTATTACTATAGAGAGTAAATATAATTTTTTTTTTTTTTTTCTCTCTAAACTTAGTAACTATCTAGACTACTTAAAAGGATTTTCATAAACTAAATACGTATCTTATCTATAGCTATGTTAGTTCATTTGGAGACGGCGCTGCCTCAACCTTACTTACTTCCTGATAGCTGTGGTTGTTTATTGCATCAGTACTTATGTTTACTAGTTTAAAGTTGAGATAACCTCGCCTCTTTGCTTCAAAGTAAGGTTATATATCTTATATATTTATTTTTAAATCTAGTTCCTAAGATGTCATTAGCATTTATTTAGATCAGTCCATCTAGTGTTGTTATACTTTGTCCTTGCGCATAAGCCGCTGATTTTTTTCTGGATGTTATAATTGTGGGATTTGATGTTGGCGAACCATTGCTACCAGTGCTAATACAAATAGGATCAATACCCATCCTTGTTACCACACAATGAATTATGCGATGAAAAGTTTCCTCCTAGCCAGTGCTTTCTACCTCTTAGGTCAGTCCAGTATTTCTTTACCCATATCTGCAGTTCCCGCAAATATTCCCCAGTTTGGATTTCCTGCGTCTGATTGAACTTTGAGGTGAGAGTTGCTTTTGTTGTTGTCACACGCTGGATTTGTGATTTGCAATATACATCGAAACCTCGTCCCCTCATAAGTCCATGAACTGGTAATTGTTTTACAGCTTTTGATCCCATGTCGAATCTACTGAGATGGTGATGTAGACTTAATTTGACATTAACTGGTTGTGCTCCTGTATGTGCCAAATGAGCCCCCTCGCAATTGACTTTAGGTGACTGTCTGTTGTATAACGAGTCTTTGTCTAGTAGACCTTCCTCTTAGAGTTTACACATCCTTAGCGCTTCTGCCGAGTATGGTTAGTAACCGGTACAGTGGTTGTATACTAGAACCTCTTTGAACACTAAGTTATCTTACTGTTGAATGGGTACACGAGTGGTGTTAAACTCGTCTCTGTGCTATAGTGATGACTGGATTTCAAAGATGATCTCCTCTTGAACAATTTTGAGTTTGATCGTCAGGAGCTGGTATAAATGAATCCAACGTCTCATCTGCTAACTGGTGCTGCTGATGTTGGTATTCTTGTGCTTTGCGCTGGTTTGTTGTCTATCATTGCGGATATATACGGTAATACGGTAACATTTAGAGAAAATTATGCAAATGCGTTTACTGCGGATGTTCCCATCTGTACTAGTGACTGGTAGAATGGTTTAAGCTTCGCATTTAAGCACCAACATTGTGCTTGGTAACCTTCAACTGCTCCCTTGTAAACTAATTCAAATTCTTGATCATGACTTGTTGCTAATCCGTAATCACTAATGACATTTCCTATTCTACTTACTTCCTAGATTAGTGTCCCTAGTCTAACTCCTATTTTAATGTTTTTATTCCTACCTAACTTAACTATTCCCTAATTCTAAATACTGGTGCTTCTTAGCTTATGGCGATAAACCAGAAACGTGCCAGTCTTCATTTTACTTTTACATTACCCATTTATTCAAATGATTTACAATCTCTTGTAGGCATTGTAAAAGTAAAATGGTAAACACACGAACCACGTCGTTGCTGCTACCAGACGCCAATTTTTTCTGGCCAGCACCTCGTCCTCTAACCTCAGATCAAGTACATCTGATAGTTGATCTGTTGCTATTTCGGCTAGTTCTGTGCGCCACGCAAACCACTTGTAGACTTTTGCGGCGTCACAGGTGTTGCAAAGTTTCCTCTTCACCATGCCGGTGCCACGGTGCCTCATGCGCAGCCGTCGCACTTTGCGCTCCCATAGCCCTCTGTGCGTGCGCTTGCGAACTACTTTCTTCTTAACGCCCGAAGGTGCATGATCTTTTTGCTGCACAGAATCCCTGCTGACATTCTGTGATGACTTTGCAGTGATGGAGCCGATCTTTTGAACAGACAGGGTAGAAACTTCAACTACAGGCTGGTAGACTTCAATTGCCCCTTGCTCTTTGAGCGAAAGAGTTTCATCGCTTACCTCATATATATTTGCCTTGTCTTTCTCTACTTGATGTTCGAGTGGGAAAGCTCGGTCTTCAGGTATTTCAACTTGCACCGTGTATTCAATATTCCATTCATGATATTGAACCTTCGCCTTTGCCCTACGCTGCCGCCGCGATCTGCGCGTGCGTCTGGTGGAAATGTACTTCGCCTGCGCGGACAATTCCTCCACTTCACTTAGGTCCTCCTGAAAATCGCTAACACTGACCTTGTGTTCATCTAATGCGGGATCTTCTTTCACTATTACCTTCTTTTCTGCCCTGCCTCCGAGTAACGCCTTCTCGTCATCTTTCTTTTGTACTTCTTCCGCACCTTCTGTCTCCCACATCTTTTGCTCATTTTCAACTTCCCCAGCATCTGCTTCATCAGATTTTAGAACTTCACTTTCAACTTTGACCACTTTCTCGTTGAAATTAAACTGCAGGTTGAGAAGTATCTTTGCAGCGGTACTTGGTGAAATTAGACCTGTGTCTAACCGTTCCACCACCGTCACCAAAACCCTCAGCGCCGTGCACATCTCATCGTATTTTTCTGAGAAAATGTCACAACTTACTGAGCGCCTCATCCTTCCTTGGATGTGGTTTATCCTGGTGAAAGCTGGAAGTAAAATCCCGTCCAGTGTCTTCTTTTCCCTGATGTCTATCCACAGGTTCTGCTGTATTTCCCGTATCTTCTGTTGGCACAGCATGGCCTCCTGTGAAGGGTTCTTCTCTGCAGCCTCATGCCGGACACGAGGTTCTTTATAGAAGTCCTTCTGTTCCACCTGGAACCTAACTCTGAGTGATCGCTTCATCTTAGCTGTCAAATTCTTTGCGCCTGGTTTAATCAGCCCGCGCACCTCCAACTCTACCAGAAGCTCATCACCTTCTAGTAAGCTTACGTCCATTATATAAAAAAAACTTTAACCCTAAAAAAAACAAGAAAAATAATATTTTGCTAGCTAGTAGTTAAACCCCTAGCAGCGACACAAAGATTCACCAAAACAAATGATTTTAATTTAACCCTAAATAAAATATTGTAAACATAATAAAAAAAATTAAGCATTCCTCCCTCTACCATGATTAATACACCGTCTTTTGCATGTAAATTCCCACTCTGGTGTGGTCAAACAAGGATGGGAAATAAGGAAACTGAAAAGCCAATCTTAAGTAAAATTTTAAACAATTGCCTCAACCTCGCAGTAAGCATTCATAACTCTACAGAGTGAGCCTTACTGCTATGAGCGCAATGTCTTAATCTCACTTTACCTAAATGAAATTCACAACCTCTGAGTCAATCTCGCAGTGAACATTCAAAACTCCTCTGAGTGAGCTCCACTGCTATGATCTTTAAGTCGAACTTCAATTAATTACACCCGCGGTCACCACCAACACCCTTGTCCCCGTTGCCACAGTACCGGATTCAAATATCTTCTTTGGCAGACACGGACCGTGTGGATGACAAGTCGTACGCTGGTCGTGTAAACAATAACTTACAATCTCTGCTTGGATTGCGTAAGCATTGTTTGTTTTACCACGGAACAATAACTCGCCAGTTACTGTTTTTTTTTTCTTCTTAATCATTTCTTTATGTTTTTACAATGTAACCAGAACTAACTTATGGGACAAATTCGCATTCATACTCGCCCTATCAGTAGAGACGAATACATGCCCATTAGTCCTGATCTACATCCAGGACGAACTTAAAACTACATAGGACTGGCAAACCCATCCCGATGGATGAAAAATTAAAATGATTTTTTCCAGAAGTGAAACATTAACGCAAACTTAACTATTAAAACATAAAGAAAACTTATAAATTTTTATAACATTAATCTGTTATTACAACCAAATTAACATAATCTGAGGAATGACATTTCTCAAGTATGACATCAAGCTGTGCAAGCACCCTCACTTGGATCATGCCAGAAAAATATCCAGCAATACGGACAAAAACGTATCACTGCAAACTAGGATATGTCCCGAATTAAAACTAAAAAAAAACTTCAACTCAATAGACAATCTGTGTTACCGTCGCTACCATGACCAACAGTTCGTTCCCCAGAGTGTGGGTTGGGACATGCCACAAACGACTGAGCAATCATGGATCCAGCAACTGTATCCACAAATTGTAAGTTTCTTCAACATGAATATGTCCCTCCAAGTATTTGGTCAGGCTAAGCCGCAGCCATATTCACGTCAATAAACCTTCGTCTAATTGAACCCAAGGCTCAAATTTAATCACACAACACTTTATTTAAAACACAAAAAAAACAAAAACTTTGGCTGAAAAACAACAAAAAAAAATAAAAAATTCAATAAAATAAAACAAAACTTGGATCAGATGTTATCAATCCGTTTGATCACCACATGAAACAATAGTGCAAAACTTATAATTAATAAAGAGACTAATATTTGTCCCTGTTTTTGGGCGCCACTTTGAAACGAAGGTAAGGTTAGGGGTAATACCTCGCCCCTTACCTGTTACATAGAAATTGACACAACATCTCACTCACCACGGCTATATACTCCTGCTAGCTCAGCAGGGTGGCGTGGGGTTTGGTGAGGGATGTTGTGGCCTTGTTTTAGCCGTATAATTTTAATGAGGGGGGTGGTGTAACCCTATTGGGTTACAAAATTCGGGACAGACATGAAATGGTCCGACAGACCACCAACCAGACTGGGAATTACATGCAAATTTATTCCGCTGAGTCAGCCAAGCGATTCAGCGGAATATTACCAAAACAAAAGTATCATCAGGTAAGAGGAGGAAATAAAATGATCCTAGCCTAACATATTGGTATTACCACAGCATCTAAACACTAAACAAATGACCAACGCACTAACGCGGAACATCACAAAAAACGTAGTAAGACAAAAAAAATGATATAAAAAAACAATAACAGAAACTCACGTACCTGATAATTCTGATCTCCTCGCAGCTATGCACACCCAACTCAACAAAACAGACACCTACCTAACTATTTAGTCTGCAGATTCACAAACACCCTCTAATAAAAACACTTCTGTTTTTTTATAAAAACACTTCTGTTTTTTTATAAAAACACTTCTGTTTTTTTTTCTTTATCTTTGTTAACGCCGGAATTATCAAACCGGTGTTCCTAAAAAGAAAGAAAGTTGTTAGATTGTAACATCATAATTGTTTGACATGTTTAATTTTGTATTCTTATCTCTATTCGCGTGATGTCATCTAGATTGTTATTGTATCCAAAATCTGAAGTAAAAAATTATTATTTTGATGTAGCTATTGTGTGTTATGTTATTATTAATTAATTTAGTTATACTTATGTTGTTATCACTTAATTTTAAATCCATATAATATTTAAATATGTAAATTAAACTTTATAATTAATTTATATATACAAAATGTAATTATTCAATTTTGTTTACCTTTTTTCATTTTGACTGCTACCAAGTACCAACATTAAAATAAACTTGTAAACCATGACGTTGGTAGCCGTCTTTAATATAAAGTATGTGCTATAATTTACATGAGCATTGTATTCTTCATATTTGTGTATTCTTTAGGTTTTAAATATTGTATTTTTTTGTATATTTTTGGAAAAGTGGTATTCTGGCTTCGAATTTTGTACAATAAAGAATTTGAGTGTATTTTGATCCGCATATTATTGTTTTTGGATAATTACAAATTACAATTATAATTTGCAACATCTCACACTAGTTTCGTCGACATCTGTAATTTGAAGTTAAAGTTATAATCCAAATATTATTTTATATAACTCTTGTGATTACTTGTATTGTTTGTAATAAATATTATTAATAAAAATACGTAAAGTTAATAAGTACTTCTTCGGCGTTTTTCAAATACAGTCCACAAGATTTTCGCATTACAAAAATCAAAAAGATAAGTGGCGAACTCAGCACCGGCGTCGCCAATCTTTTTATTTCTTTGTTATAGTTTTACACCAAAACACAACACTTTTACCATCGATATTACAAAAAAAATTTTGAACAACACCCTTAAATCACTAAATGTTTGCAAATTTTTTTTTTCGTAACAACAAAACACAAAACAAAAAAAAACCGAATTTACCGTAAACTATTTAACACTTCTTCTACGAGCTAAAAATCACGACTCAATCTTTTTTTCGAGTTCTCGTCTCGAAAATCACCAACCAACTGACTGTCTGTCCGATCACCACTTTATTTTTTCTTTTTGGGTTGGTCGTCCCAAATAAAACTGTTTGGTATACAATACCGAAAATGAAAACATAGGAATTTGGGACATTATGTAATGTGCCAAATCAAAAAAACTTAGGTTGGTGTTTTGTACAATTTCTACAAGCAGTAAACATAGCGTTTGTTGTTGTAGAAATTCCACCGGAAAAAAAACAAGACTGGCACACTTTATGTATGTCAAATTACATCAATGCGTCATGAAATTATTGTGTATAATTTCTTGGTTAATGCAACTTGACACTTTTCAGTGTGTCAATTTTTAGTTTCTTTGATTTTGTATGAGTACAAGCAATTTTACGTTACAATTAGGTTGCCCCAATTGAAACAATAAATTCATGTTGTACTCATGAATCAGATTGACCAAATTTTTGGAAAACGGGTCTGTTGGAACGGGTACATGAAAATAAAGAAAAATGCTGCCCGTTACAAATGTTATTCATAAATTTTTTGACTGCAAGCCTTGTCCCGTTGCACAGTCGTGGCAGATCGATATTTCGAAGCATAATGATGGGTGCACCAATTTTCAATATCAATTCGTGTGGTGGCAATCCTGGTAAATCCAGTGAATTCATGACGCAATCAACTGACTTATACGTTGTAGAATTGCCAGAATTTGATTTTGAATGACTGTGTTAATAGCATTAACATTATTGTTTTTGGCCGCCAATATTGCACGTTCGCTTAGCCATTTGTGATTTTTGTAATTACAGTTGATATTTGGAAATACACTGTTGATCAATTCATCAATTGTCTGTGTAAAGTTACAAATCTGGTGGAATGGTAATGCAATTTGTGGTGTCATTGTGGTTGGCGCGGAACGTGGTATAACTAGTAGCGTCTGACGAAAATCACCAGCCATCAAAATGAGTGCACCTCCGAATGGATCTGAATTACTTCTTAAATCTTGGAGCGTCCGATTGAGCGCTTCCAACTATTTTTTGTGGGCCATTGTGCATTCATCCCTTACTAGTAGTTTACATGTTTGCAAAAAATTTCCCATTCCTGAATTCTTTTTTATGTTGCATGGGGGTGTCTCAGTGAATTGCATATTTAATGGCAATTTGAATGTATAATGCGCTGTTCTACCTCCATCCAAAAGAGTTGCTGAAATTCCAGAAGATGCGACGGCCAATGCAATGTTATTTTGTGAACGAATGGTCGCCAAAATCAATGATAAATGTTTTGCCTGTTTCACCGGGTGCATCGAGGAAAACAAACCGCCGATTTGTTGTGAAATTGCATTCATAATACGGTTATATGCGTTGTGTTGTTGTATCGTCAGTTTTAGCAGATTTGTTTGAATTAATGTCTGTTGCTCATTCACATGGTAATCGATTCGAAGCAACCATTCCTAATTGAATGAGCGTTTTGTTGACGATTGATAAACATTTTTCCTCAATCATTAGGCGGGAACCAAGTTGTCAAAATGATGAAAAATAATATGTGAATCTGGTGCGGTTGGCAAGTGAGTGATACGTCCGCTAGTAATGTATCCCAATGTGTATCATTTTCCAGTAATTTTAATTTCTGGCATGCTTCACGATAAGTTTAGCATAATTGTGCATCAACTGTTCTCAATTGTTGAAACGATGCGGGTCCGCGTACATTAACTAACGATAATCGCAAGTGAAAGCATTCTGCATTGTAGGGATGAACGGTAAACAATCTACTCAATGCATCGGTTGAATATAAATTGTTGTATCCTTCTACAGTTTTTCCTTGTTTGCGCCTTGGAATTTTTTTTGATGTAGCATTCCATGTGAAGTATGTTGGCACCTCTGAGTATAGCAAGGTCCTAGCGAATTCATCTTCTTTGTTTAATGTGAAGAATGCTGTCAATGTTGTGGCTGGTGGTGTATCTGCTCAACGTCATGCATTCTCTGAGGTGAAATACACGAGCTGTCCATTTTCCAGATGAACAGCCAAATGAACAACTGTTGGATGGCGTTTGTGTTTGGGGAAGGCCAAAATTCACCAAATTGCCTCATTACTACTTATATAGCGCCCCATTTGATATCTCGTGAAGACAGCCATGCCTTTGTTGACATATTTGCAGATATTGTATGTTTTGGAGCGCATTGGCGAATACGGTACCACCCAGCGATTATCGATGTCGATGGCGTTGTTTCGCACTTTTATTATTAACGAAAGTCTGCCACCGTCAATTGAGCGACGTCGATAGAGTGGATAACCATCGTTGCCAGCGATGATTTCTCTAAACAATTCCTTTGGGTATTTTTTGCTGCATTTTCCATCTACCATGCACGGAGACGTTGGATTGATGATTCCGCATGGTCCATGGATTATATTTTTGGTGACTACTTTAAATAAGTCTGGATCGAGTTGTTGATCGGGTATTGCAGCTACAATCTGAAACTACTTCTCTGGATCGTAGTGGATCATCTGACTACGCAGTTCACGCCCATCATTCGTTTGCAGTGCTCGTGATCGAGCGTTGTTCTTAGGTCTCAGTTGCTCGCTCGGCTCTGAGCGATTTACGTGTATTTCGCCCAATAAATCGTCGTTGTGGCATCGTACTTCCTTGGATGCTGTTCTAAACTATAGTGGAAAGTATATTTACCTGCCCAATAGATCTTTTCTTCGGGGGGTTAACTACAAACAAAAGTAATCACAGATTGACAAACTTTAAACTGAACACTTATATTAAATAAGAATGTATGTATATTCTATTGAAACAATATTTAATATGTACATACCTGAAAAATAGTCAGTAACACTTATTTTATTTCACTGTACTTACCTAAGTAATCGGGAATAACGGGCATTCGGATATAAACAAATCAGTATATTAATTTACACAAACTGATTAAAATATTTGTTGAAATAATCGACGACGGTATAGTCGTATCGTGAAAATCACATTACGAAAAACAAAAGATATTTTTCAAACTAAACCAATTTTACACGTACAACCCAATTTTACACGAAACCTGCTCATTGGTATAAAATCAGTATCCAAAGTTTGAAACCTATTGGATGAATGGTGTGTAAACTTAAGGAGGGTCCCCTTGATCCAGGGGACAGACCCCTTGGATTCAAGCATGTCACTAATTTCATAAAAGCTCTTTCCTAAACTCATTCCCGTCAAAGAATTTTAAAAATATTTTAATTTTAGGTAAATTTGTACCGGGGTCCCTAGACCTCGAGGTCCAACCCCTTCAAAAATATCGTAAGTTTGGTTCTGGATATGCAACTTATACATGGTAAAAATTTTCTGACGATCGGTTGAGCGGTTCGCGAGATTTGGTAATGTGACTCGTGCGACACCTATTGTAAAAAATCGCACTATGCTCACGACGAGATACACATTGTGTGAAAGTTTCATGTCCATCGGCCGTATAGTCTTTGAGATTTTTGGTAACAAACATACTGACAGAAATTGATTTTTATGTACATACATACATATGTACATATACAGAATAGATAATAATAAAATATGCAAAACCCCATGGTGAGCATCGAACATTTTCTTTTCTAATTTTGTTATAAACACTTTTAGCACTTATGCCGGCAAACTACATTAGTCAGAACCTTTTTTCTTGCCTTAAAGTGACTGACGGTCAACATACATACGATTATATCGTGCTACGTACATTTAATCAGGCAAAACAGTTTTACGTAACACATTTTGTTTCATAAAACAAAGAACGGTAAACATTGTATTGTGCTTTATGAGTCCATTAACAATTTTTAAAGCCAAATTTGATTAACGAAACATGATTGAAGGCGACCACAGCCTTTAAACAAATATTATGTTAATTCACACTGAATCAAAACAAAGTAAAACCCCAGAAATTTGTTTGGATTAAGAAGAAACGGTGTTTAAAGTTGTTTCGGGGTCGCTGTTTTTTAAAATTAATATTTTTAATTAAAATTGCTTATTTAATTTAATTAATGTGTTTCTCGACCTATTTTATTTATGGGATGCACCCAATACTTCCTCTTATCAAACCAATTCACACCATCCTATAAAGCAGGCGTGTCCACTAATTTTATTGAGGGATCTTTTACGAAGTAAAATAAAGTATAGTAATCATGAAAATTTTCGACCTTGAGATTATTGAAGATTTATCTGTTTTGAAGTCCCCTGAGTCCGAAAAAGTGGGTTTCGAAATGATGTCTGTCTGTCAGTCTGTCCGTCTGTCCGCCTGTGTCCGCTCTGCAGCTCAGATGGCTTAACCAATCGAACTGAAACTTCAGACTTAAGCTTTTTTGATAAATTGGAAGGCCCCAGTGAATTTTAGTCCAAATCGGGCAACCGGAAGTGGCCACTATTTGTTTTGCAAATATCTCAAAAAGTATTTGGTTTACAAAAAACTACTAAAACAAAATATTTCCAAAAAATAAAAGTAAACAAAAAATTTAAAAAAAAATTAAAAAATTTTATAAAAAAAATAAAATTGATGTGTGGCCAACTCATTTCTTCTACGAACAGGGAATTTTGAGAAACCAATTTCGCAAACTTCTTACAAATTTATAATTTTTTATTGCTTTCTTTTACATAAGTAAAGCTTAAATTTAAAGTTTTTGTTCGATTGTTTAAGCCATCTGGGCTATAGAGAAGACTCAGACTGATAGACGGACGGACAAACGGACAGACTGACAGACAGACATCATTTCGAAACCTACTTTTTCGGACTCAGGGGACCTCAAAACAGATATATCTTCATTAATGCCTTACATAATATTTGGGGTTACAGCTCCCAGATTCCGCGAAACAGAAAATTTATTTTGCAAATATTTCAAAAATATACAATTTACAGAAAACATGAAAAAATAAAAACAATCTTAATTAAGTTTGCAAGAAATTTGTATTATAATAGTTTCTTAAAATTCGCTGTTCGTAAAAGAAAGTCGTGTGTTGGCCACACCTCCATTTTTTTTGTGGTTAAACTGCAATTGATTCAGTTTATTTGAATCAAGAATAACTTTTTATTCAACATTTGATCGTTTTTAATTCATTTCCTTGAATTACACAACTTATTAATTGTATATTATGAAAATCTTGCTTTTTATCCAGATATGCTATCGAGACTACAGATTTTCCCTTTTATGGGTAAAGACACACATTAAAAATTTGTATTTTAGCATGGAAGCATACCAAAGTCAATTTTTAGTACATCTATCATACAATAGGAAACTAGTAGCTGATTTACATTCAATCTTTTGCTCTATTTTAAAAGACATAAGATGTACGATACAAGTATTCATTTCTTTATTATTTCTTCCATTATGAAGAGGCATATTGAAAATGTGTTATTAATACTATATTTACCCCAATCCACAAGATTTTTTGCCTAAAATAATGGAAAACTCAATAAAATGAACCTGTTTATCATTTTTCGTAAAAGTATAGCTCAAAATTTAAAAGATCATAGTAACATTTCGAAAGAAAAGAATGTTTTAGTATGTCCGTCTTATTTTTATATATGGATAAAATATATTCGCACTTTTCCTCATGTATTTATTCTTTTGGAATAACAAAATATAGTGAAAAAAATGACGCAGTGTTGTCAAAATAAACAAAATTCTTAGTGCTGCGAGTGCCAGTAATTTTAAGTGGATGATAGAAGTAGCTAAAATTTCCCATTTTTTTTTTTGCTTTGCAAAGATCTGAATAGATCTATCGAGACTTATAAAAAAACACAGCTATGAGACAATTTGACTAGAAACAATTTGTTTGATTGTATGTGGGCAAATAGATTGTATAATAGGCAAGTTTTCTTGCCTATTGCCCATTCACATCTTGTATACAGGGAAAACTTTGATTTATTTGTCAAAGTTTGTAGGCAAAGAGATATGAAACGAGGAAGTGTTGCGATGCGCTGTATACTTGGTGTAAACAATTTTATTATAAATGACATTTGTGCAGAAATGTTTGCAAGTGTAATATTAGAGAAGAAGTCTTTAGATCGTTTTTGTAAAACTTTGATATTAGATCAAAAATACATATTTTTAATAAGAGGCAAATCCGGTTAAGCCAAGCAACTTGTATTCGAGCCTATATCAGAGGGGAGGGCAAATTATTCCGTTTCCTTTTTTTTTACCTCTAACTCATATCCACTCAGTTTTTCGAACTGGTTCGTCTTTATCCGTATGGTACTCTCGTTCAGTTGTATTCTAGCTAGGAGTAGAACAGATGTCCTCGTTTGGCTTAAGAGCTTTAATTTCGTTTTCAAGCGTCTTCATACGCTCATGCATCCATGTAATTTTATCATTTAATTAGTGCATTATTAGCTTTACACAATTCATTGTGAAGCTTTTCTTCGTTTGTAGAACGAATGTTCTTGCTGCTGGCTCCAATGGAGGAACTATCGCCTCTTATCGGAGAATACGATACTCTCTTACTCCTTTGGAAGGGATGTGAAGAATCATTTTCTGTTTCGCTTAATTGAGCTTGATTATTCACCAACATGCCTTGAGGTATCAGGGGTACAAATTGAAAATGCGGGATTGATAACAGATGGCGTTACTAACGCTATACGCATCAGGCAGTACTGTGACTATGTTCATGTCAAAGTTACGTCTTATAGCTTTAATTTTCAGTATGTGTCAATTTGTCGCAGTGTCAAATTCATAGTTTTTTTGAGCTCTCAATATGTCGAGTTTCGTGCCAACAAAACAGCATTTGCGGGAAGTTTTAATTTACTTCTTTAATTTGAAGAAAAGTGCTGCTGAAGCACATCGATTGGTCTCCGAGACTTATCCGAGTCATGTTCCATCGGTTTCAACGTGCGAGAGATGGTTTGTGCGGTTTAGAAGTGGTGATTTTGACGTTGAGGACAAAGAGCGGCCGGGCCAAGTGAAAAAGTTTGAGAATGCTGAATTGGAGGCAATACTCAATGAAGACTCGTGTCAAACTCAACAAGAGCTCGCAGATTCATTGGGAGTGACACAACAAGCCATTTCCCATCGTATAAAAGCCCTCGGAATGATCCAAAAGCAAGGACATTGGGTGCCGTATGAGCTGAAGCCGAGAGACGTCGAGCGCCGTTTTTTTGCATGCGAACTGCTGCTCGAACGGCAAAAACGGAAGGGTTTTTTGCATCGCATTGTCACTGGTGATGAAAAGTGGATCCGTTACGATAACCCGAAGCGCAAAAAATCATATGGTTACCCCGGCCATGCATCATCATCGACGGCCAAACCAAATATTCACGGCGCCAAGCTCATGCTCTGTATTTGGTGGGACCAGCTGGGTGTGGTGTATTATGAGCTATTGAAATCGAACGAAACCATCACAGGAGCACTATACCGAACTCAATTGATGCGTTTGAGCCGCGCACTCAAAGAAAAACGGCCACAATACGAGCAAAGACACGACAAAGTAATTTTGCAACATGACAACGCTCGGCCACATGTTGCAGCGCCGGTCAAAACATACCTACAAACGCTGAAATGGGAAGTCTTACCCCACCCGCCGTATAGCCCAGACATTGCTCCTTCCGATTACCACCTTTTCCGATCGATGACACATGGCCTAGCTGACCAGCGCTTCCATTCTTACGAAGAAGCCCAAAAATGGGTCGATGACTGGATAGCAGCCAAGCCGGCCGAATTTTTTCGCGACGGTATCCGTAAATTGCCAGAAAGATGGGAAAAAGATGTGGCTAGCGATGGACAATACTTTGAATAATTCATTTGTTACCATTTTTTCAGAATAAACGTTCAAAAATAGAAAAAAATCCCGCATTTTCAATTTGTACTCCTGATAAGTAAAAATAATTGAATCATTTAGTCTTGAAAGGGCTCATGCCCACTTTTTCAAATTATTCAGGGAATAAAAAAACTTTATATTATCAGTTAAAATAAGTTTAGGAGGGAATTTGAGTTTGTTGATGAAAATGTGAGTCGTTATGAAATTTTAAACTGAATTTTGGTGGTTATTTTGCAATCATTTCAGCTAGTATGCTCATTTTTAAAGCATCGACATGAGCCCTATACAGAAAATATATTTCAATTTCATTTATTAAAATTCATTGGGATCAAAATAAATTAGAAAACCTTAAAAATGGAAAAGAATATATATTTAAAGACTTCAGTAGTCACCGTCCTCACTATTATATTCCATTCCAGTTGGCCATTGCATAATTTTGTCGTAAAAATACAGACACTGAGCAGGTATGTACTTAAGGACCTTTTGCAGGTCACATATTTTTTTAAAATTTATTACATTTACAGTCTCAAACACTCTTTGAGACGGTAATCTTACCTCGGTAGTATTAAACCGTAGAAGTTTAAATGTAAAACTTTCCAAACTATCAATAAATTCCCGGGCTTGCCAAATTTCCGTCGCTGCTCGTTTCAAAATGTGAAAATTCAAAACTTTAAATTTTTATTTTTTTTGCTTTTCTGCCTTTTGATTGAACAGCAACTTGCGGCTTCCAATCCTTAAAGTTTAATATTTTATCATTATTTGATAAAATATTTGTATTGATTTTTGTAGTGTACTTGATCGGTTGATCAAGGCCCCATATTCCTATGGCAAATAAATTCTGTTAATTTTCTTTAAATTTCTCTTGATTACTCCAAACACACGATCACAAGATAGAAAACTATGGCCTCGAACGGGGAAATACTGATAGATTTTGGTCAGGTTTTTTCAATACAAAAAGCCATTAGAAATCGTAATACGTGTTATTACGATTTTAACCAGGGCATGCATCAGAAAAACTATGGAGTTCGGTAGTCTCAGATGGTAAATATTTTTCTACGAAATCACTGACCAAATAGTATACTTAATTTGCCCCTTTTTTTGCTATTCCTTCGTGATAAAGGTACATTCCGCTACATTTCCTCTTCACATCATAGATACAAAACGTATTCATCCAAAGCTGCCGATAGTAAAAAATTGCATAGGGGTAGTATGTCCTGGACATGTGCCTTTTTAAGAATAAATGATTTTTTTTTTTTCAAGGTAGGTGCCGTTCCATTAACCATATGGTAATGTCGTCTTTTCATAAAATGTATATAAATGCCTGTGATACAAAACCGTCATAATAGGTCAACCCCTACCCTACTGAGACGCATCCAACACCCTTTTCATTTTGTATTGTTTATGTGTGATTATTCTAGGACCCAAATCAGCAGACGCACCTAATTTACTAAACTTAAAGTTACGACTATAAAGTAAAAAGACATTTTTTAAACCAAATTATAAGTTGGATTTCAGTGGCTAACACTACTCGAGGTTTCTTCGAGATTCCTATATAAATAAATCGACTTTTACAAATCATCGAAATAATGTAAGCGAATTGTACGCCTGCTGACATCAAACTTTTTGTGAACATTGTGAATATTGTGAACATCCAAACCCTTCAGATTGTTAAGAATAGACACTATACGAGGCTATTCATTTCATAGCATTCCCCTAGCAAAATTCTTAGTGCAAAAATTTGATCTCTGATTGCTTTGGTTCAAAAAAAGTCACATTGATAGTTAGTCTCTAGATTGATAACTTTGCTGCGATTTACCTTTTTTGTAAGAGTGGACAAATGAAGGTCGTCGTCTTATCTTCTGATTTCGCTATAATTTTTAGTATTTCGTGCAGAGTACGATTTTGACCGGGCGCCTTTCAGTTTTTCATTTGCGACACCAAAGGGGAGCCAATCGATCTCAGGTTGAAGTCTGTCCTGGTATCTTATTTGTTGAAAGCAAGTCTGTTCCAATACGCTGGAACTAAAGATTGTATTGTAAAAAGGCGAAAGGTGTATTTAACAATAGTAAATATTTTGATTATAACGAAACAATAGCTCGATTTTTCAGTCTTTATTGTGGGCTGTATTTAGTTTAGGAAGGAGTCCTTACCTGCAGAAACCCCTTGTGCGTGCGCGTTTGACGGTGGCTAATCACTAAAGTGGTGCGAAATTTGTATTTATCCCTGGTATTGCTTTAAATAAGAATTAATCCAAAGCTGGTTTCTTGTAGCGCTCTTTAGCACTGTTTGTAAAAGCAAACTAGGC
The DNA here is from genome assembly GCA_963556165.1 of Tipula helvola. Lineage (NCBI taxonomy): Eukaryota > Metazoa > Arthropoda > Insecta > Diptera > Tipulidae > Tipula > Tipula helvola. Next base: position 243,778,389 of record OY744483.1, on the reverse strand, counting down.
TGAGTACATACAAATCAGTGGTCGATAAATCGTATCGTTGATGTCTAAAATACATCCAAAAATATCCTAGTTCATTTTGATTTATTTTCGCAACAATTGTGTTACTTATTTTGAGAAGCAGTTGAAGTAGTTTCGGAGGTGTTGTACCTACTCCTGGTTTAGAGTATTTTAACTATTCTTATATTATTCCACAATTACAACCGCACCCGCGAGCCGCGATTCCAAGCATTTTCAATTTTTTCCTCTCCGTCATTTTTTTTTCTCGGTAAAATCAGAATCCAACTCGTTTCTGAACTTAAATGTTTTCAAAATTGTTTTTGTTATTAAATCTTTCTGATTTAAATAATAAAAAAACTAAAATAAATAATAATAAACCGTTAAATCAATTATAAAGTTTTGACTGTTTTAATTCGATGGAAAAAATAAAAATTCAAATCTATTATCTGGAATAATTAAATTATTTACTTAATTTTTTCATTTTCTATTTGAGAGGAGTTCCGTTTGTGGTTTTTATGTTTCAAATCTTATACATAAAAACAAACAGACAAAACATAATAAAATTCAAACATTAAATTATTCTGGTATATTCCAGATTGATATATATTTTACGAAGAATTATTTATTTTAAAATCAATTAAACCTATAAACCATTTAAATTGTTCTTGAAAATCTTGTGCATAATTGGAACAAATTATGATGATTACTTTAAAATTAATAAACTTAATTATTATAGTTTATGTTTGTTCCATTGGTTTTGTTATTGGAGTACGCGACGTTTTTTTTTTTGCTTTGTACATCTCAACGAGTCTTTATGACCACATCATTATGCTAATTTTTCACTGTTTATAATATTAAAGCACAAAATAATTATATATCATACGAAGATCAAATAAATGAAAATTGAAGGATGAATTTTCCATTACGACTCAAGGAGGTTGGTTAACCTTAATGTTCTTATATTTGAATTTGTTCCATGTAAGAACATTGAACGAAACTTGCGTGTATTAAATATGTACTCATATGACATAATCACGTAAACATAAGTTTTTCTAGTGGACTAAATCTAACCCTCCTCCACAAAAATAAATAAATAAAACAGAAAATTCTTGATTTTACGATTTACTTTTTAGCTATTTTCGGTTATCTTAAATAATGGAATGTCAGAGCCATAACAAAATAATAAACATTAAATTTCTAACAAAAAACTATTCTCGACCAACGTATTATGAAGATATTTAGATTTTTTTTTGTTGCAAGTTATGTTTCTCTTTTGTGTGCTGCCCAATTTTGCTTGATGATGGGCAAAATTTTGTTAAGTATCGAATATATAACATATGTAACCTAAAGATTTTTGCCTGTCATTCATAGAAAACTCATTTTACAATACAATCGCTGAAAACGTAGCAAAAAGACCTTCAGGCTTCAGTTTGGATAAAAATAAGAACACATGTATCGTATATGTAAATCAGTTGCTAAAATTTATTGATTGATGGGAATAATGAAGTGACTCCAAATTAATTAAACGCAGGTGTAATGAAAATAGGGCACTTCATATTTTTGCTTTAAATTTGCCCGTATAATATTTTAGTGGTATTGAATAAATTTTTTATAACTTGAATGTTATGTTAAGAGATAAGCCAATAATTTCAACAAAATTTCTTTATTTTCTTTACTAAACAACAAAATTATGCAAACAAGTGAAATTATAAACGATTTTAATAAATTATTTTTATTTATATTGAGCTAATTCTTAATATTTAAACAAATTATATTATGTTTATAGGGTTCTTTATTTTTACTTATTTATGCTTAAGCTTTCAATCCCAATTCGGGATTATTGTCAAAAGTATAATGAAGAATATTTCCAAAATAGTTCCTTTTTATATAAAAATTCAACATAAAACAATCGAACATTATTTTTACTAAAAACCGATTTTCCATGGAAACGCACAGCCTAGACAATTTTTCGAAAAAATTTCCTGGGACACTATTTGGAAATTCGTTTCGTTTCGTCATTCGAAACGAATGATGTTGTATTCTCTTCAAATAAGAATTGGTATTTTTGAATTCGATCGAAAATAAAAATATACACTGTTAAATAATCAAACGGGAAATTCTTCTATTTGGGTAAACCTTGATGAATTTTTGACGTATACATATCTGTGGCCACAAGGAAAAACGGCATAAGTCATAACTTCGCATTTTTTAGGAAAACGTTTTTAAAATTAAGAGTTTCTCAAAACAGTTTTTAGAATTCTGGCTTTTGTAAACGCTTATTACGGTTATTTTTAGTTGCCGCGATATTACAAAAAATTCATATGATATGAAACCATAGACAACTATAGATTAACATTTTGTATGAGGAAAAAATTCCCAAGAAATAAAAATCATTTTTTATGTATTATGTTGTTGTAATTTTATGAAATAGTATGCCGAGTTTTTAAAATTATCTATTTGCCTTTTTCTATCTTATATAAACAGAAATTCATTTGCACAAAAAACTAAACTAAATCTTCCGTAATAAGGCGTTCCAAAACTAATCAAAACGAAAAAGTGATTTTTTTCATATTTCATTCATAAAACAAACACCTGCGACGAGCATTGTTTTTACTTTTCTAACCAATCAAAATAGCCGAACAAAAACCAAATTCACAGAATAAATTTAAAAACATTTTTGTTTTTCGTTACTAGAGCCATGCATCATAATACTTATTTTGTGAATTATACCGTCTCAATTTCTGTTGTAAAGTGCTTTTTAATAAATATTTTTGGTTTGTACAAATTTAGAAAATAAAAAAAATTAAGAACAAACTAGAGAATGTTACAGCATTATTGTTGTTTTAGATAAATGAAAGATTTTGCAGAGGAAATAACTGTTAGCCACTGGTTCGAGTTCGATTATACATATCTGAGAATTTTATATTACCATTCTCCGTTTTTCAAATACATTAGCTACATACATATGTATATTGAAATTGAATTATGTCAAAAACATCTATAATTCCAAGACGAACTATTCAAAATTTAAAAGTACAAAGTGACCACTGGTTATAGTGTTGGTTGTGTACATATAGACTTTCAATAATAAAATTAACCAACACTAATATAATTTGTTTTGGTATTAGAAAACAAAAAATACATTAGAAACAACAACAATTTACATCACGGCAACGCCGTATAATAATATCGAATAAAACAAGACCTATTTATGTGTATGTTTGAACAACAAAATAAATTACAACAACAATCAGCATATTTTCAATTTTGTTGAGAAAAATTTGTAATGTATGGATGTAAACATTTGAATATTTTTTTCTTCTCTAGAATATAAGTCGAGAATTATTTTTTCGATTTAATTTATAGGTTTTATGTTGTTAATTCTCCTGTTTTTCTGTTAACATAAATAGTATTTTATTTGTTTGAGCTTGAATTAAATAATTCAAATTACGTTTTGAATTAATTAATTTTTCTGGTTAGTGCAATTTTTGTTGTAATTTACAAAAGTACTAAAGTAGTTTTTAGCGTACAAAATACGCTAAATATTTGTTCGTCATTCGTTATTCGAGATAAATGTTTGAAGACAATGATTCGCTTGCCCTTTACCTAAACATGTCAGTGTAATAAATAATTAAATTTATTTAGTTTTAATGAAATAATTTAATTATTGTACACCAGAAAACAAGATGTCATTTTGTCGTACAGATGTTTTCGATAATGCACTGTGCGTAGTGTGTTACTATGTTAAGTGTTTGACAGGAAAAAGATTTAACCTACCTTTATAACACTAGTAGACCAAAAAGTAGCACATTTCATTGTTTTAGAAAACACAATAATCGTACATATTTAAATGCTTTAAACACGTTAAATATAAAAGTATTAAGGCACAATTCAATTTTCAACATCAAGACATCTTGTAAATTTATATTATCTTAATTATTTTTTTATTAAATTCAAAAATGAATTTGAACTAATACAATATTTTTGTCAAGAGTGTAAAAATAAAAAGTAAATATGTATTTGTTTGAAAATAAATGTCAAATAATATACAACGTTGCCGTCGTTATTTAGTTACCAATACTACCTTCAGTGGTCGTTTTCATTCAATAACAAACTATAATTCGTCTTGGAATTATAGATGTTTTTGATTATGTTCTCAAGATCATCACTTATCCGAAAACAAATATTTTGAGTGTGTGCAAAGTTATCTACATGTACATATGTATATTAACCCTAATCCAACCAGCATATTTTTGTTATGTCAATAAATTCAAATTGTACTGAAATAACTTACTAAATTTTTGCAAATAATGCCAAGTACGTTGTATGGAATGTATGGAAATGTTGCAAAATAAAATACATACAAGTTTATAACTAAATTAACATTATTTTGAAAATCGATGCATTTATCAAATGAACCAAAAGGCACACCTTGGTTGGATTAGGGTTAATTGGATCAACCAAAACCAACAAAAATGTATAATGTGTTTGATATGTTAGAAACGATCAATGAATAAAGAGTTTGTTTCTCCCTCAGTTGTACATATCGATGGTGTTCAATAAAAACGGCATAACTTATAATTTTTTTCGTTTGCAGTTACATATCTGTCCCCCATTCTCCCGCCTACTAAACAAGCCAAATGAATTTTTTACAATTTTATTCACAAGTGATTAGTAAATCAAATTCTGGAAAATTTATTCCGATTTTTTAGTGGGCGGAAAAGTATGTAACATGTAGGTAATTGCAAACAAAAAATTTTATTTTTTGAATTGTGCCGGTTTTCTTGAATACCATCGATATGTATAATATTGACGAAATAAAATCAAAACAAAACTCAACTAATGTCTACGATGTAAGCTAAATGCATATACAAATACAATTTTTCCCGTTGTTTTTCCGATATTGCGCGACATCTATATTCGCCTTTTAACGCAAAGTGGCTGACATCTGGTGGACGATATTGAAACTAGAGTTAAAGGTGAACAGCAATAAAAAAAATACATTGGACAATTTTGTTATTGATTTCGGTTCAAAACAATCATTTATTGCACATACAAGTTATATTTATTTATTCAGCGACATAATAATTAAAAAATAACACACTTTAAAATAAACGCTGAATTGCTGTTCACCTTTAACTAGTGGCGATCGTAGCACCTCTTGCGGCCCTTTAAAGGCGAATAGACTCGTTTATTTTCCGGATTGTGAAATACATATAAATGTGCTATACATATCATTATGTATGTATATTTACAACAAATAAGCTAAATGCATAATACAATTACAATTTTTTCCGTTATTTTTCCGATATTGCTCGATTTTAATAAAATTGTTTAATATTATAAGGTTGCGTTTCACATGCTTTATAAATAATTAAAAATTAAATTAGTTTCATATTTCCGTAGAGAATTTAAAATTATTATGTCAAGCAGAGCAACTGAAGTAGCTTATACAGGTGAACAAAATAACATATACATCCTGAGCCATTGAAATGTTCGGTTTGAATTTTTAAAGTAAATTTTGGAAATACCACCGTTTGCTTCAAACGTAGATAGCAAAAATGATAGATTCTGATTATCAAAACCATTTTTACACTATTCCGAATATATTAAAATAAAAAGAACGGTAATCCGACATTTTAGACCTACATAACGTCGGATAAGGAATATTACCGCCCTAACTCGTAACAATTTGGTAGGTCCTTACAGTGTTTTTAACGAAGTTTTTTCAATTGAAAAATAGTTTTTTGTTGACAATGGTAATATTTATTCAAGATAAGAATTAACAGAAATAAAATAATTCATCTCAACCAAAATATTTTGAGAGAAATTGAACTTTTTAAAATCAATGATTAATAACCCAGCCCTTGGCTTTTATGATGGCCAGCATTGAATTCTAAAGTTTGATTAAATAATGTATTGTTATTTCTTCAAACCAGACTTTTTCTATAAGTTTTTTCCGCTCTTTGGCACTTTTCAGCTTGTAATTTGTAATCTTCTTTCCCATGAAGGACCAAATATTTTCAACAATATTGAGGTCAGGACTATTTCCTGTCCGGGGTAACGACTCAATCACCAAGCTTTTTTTAAATTCGGCTACCTTAAACAAAATAGACATTAAAATTAAGCATTCTTACTTCACAAATAACATCAATAACTCACGGACGTCCTGGAAGAGTATAATACCGATGTATTGAGTCGGGCCCTCAATAGTCACGATTCAGGTTTCGATAATTTTTTTATATTTTCGTCCGTTTTCTGAACTATCCAAAAGGCATAGTGATCAAACTCCGCAAAGGCTGTTATGGCTCTCCAGGCCATAACATATGGTGAATTTTTCACATACCGTTGCCTTTTCGTCGCCGAACCCTTGTCCTTACGTCGGGTCAAAAGATATTGAATTTGGATTTATCTGAGAATATGAACCAACGCTAATCCCTGGGCATTCAATTTTTTCATTCTATTGCGAATTTGAGGCTTGCAGCTGCCATTTTTGCTGTCAGTAATGATTTTCTCGCAGGTCGACAAGCATATAAACCAAGTTCCTTTTAATAGTATGAACTGAAATAGTGTCGGTTGTTGCTATTAGAAGCTAGCTTCTCAGCTCCAAAGCCATAGCAAACCTTTGCTTAAGATCTAAATACCTGAAATTCGATTTGTTGAAACAGAAGTTCTCCTCTTTGCATCGGAGCCAAATTATCGTTTGATTTTCGGAATATTGCCTTAAAAACTTTCTAATTGCTGTTTGGCTACACTAAATTACTCTTGCAATTTGTGAATGTGTGTACTTTTTTGCCTTTGCTTGCAAAATTTTGGCTTTTTCGTTAGCATTTAATTTAGAGCGATACTTTGTAAAACTAACTCTTTGACTACTTAATTGAAACCGAACAATATTTCATCCTTAGTTTGGTTTTAAATACCTAATAAGGCGTGAAATATGCTAAAAAATAAAAAAACAAAAAAAAAAAATAGCGAATAAGGTAAAATCTATGAGAGAATTGCATGAAATAGTAAATAATCGAAATCGAACATTTCAATGGCGCAGGGTGTACATATGTATGTATAAGCTAACACGAATAATTTCTTTTAACACCAACTTATTAAAATCAATGTTTTATTTTATTATCCCCATAGCAAATCGGAAAGTTTACGAACAGAAGCGTGTATCATGTAATGTTCCGCACAATAAAGAAAAATCTGCCGCGTCAAATTTTAAATTTTTTAAACTACCGCAAGATCCACAAAGACAAAGAACTTGGTTAAATTGTATAGAGTAGAGATAAATCTACAATACTTAAAAACCAAACAAAATTTTGTTTGCGCGAAGCATTTTGCACCACACAAAATTGGTTACTCCCGACTAACGAGAAATGATATACCGTGTTTAAATATTCGATCACAAGATGAAGAACCTTCTTCAAATCCTAATGCTCACAACATTATACCAATGGGACTACATTTTGAAAGTAAAGATGAGCTTATTAGCAAACCAACCAAGCCAACCAATTCCGACAAGGACATCGAATTTTTAAAATTAATCAATGAAGTAATTTGCTCCCACTGTGATAATGACAAAGTTTTATTAGAATGTAATGGTTGTAGCAAAACATCTGCAGAGCTTAATTTATATAAAAAAAATTAAAAGTGTTGCAAAAAAAATCAAAATATTAAAAGCTTCGAACATCAAGTGTAAAAAGAATGTTCGTGCTTGGAAAGTTAAATTTAGTAAACAAAAAAATCAATCATTAGACGAAGTAATTGATAACACTACCCTGCAAAATTCTAAAAATGTGGTGCCACTTGACAATGAATAGTTGTTTTCGAAGTAATTTTTTATGCTGAATCCGAATCTGGGCTCAGAATTGCTCTATCACGTCAGGTTTATGAGATATTCTAACCTAAAAGTGCAAAAAACACTGTTTTTTGACATATTTGAGGGTATCTAGCACCACGATTTTTTTTTCTTCAAAAGTTCATGTATGGGATCTTATAGTGCAAGTCTTCTTCTTTCAAATGCCTTTGAGTTTGCTCAAATATGTTTTTTTTTCGCCGAGATATCGCATTTTCAAAATTGCATGTTCGTGAATTTGTCGGTATACTGTATAATACACTACCTTTTATACCTACGGTATATATGCACTTTTAGGTTAGAATATCTCATAAACCTGACGTGATAGAGCAATTCTGAGCCCAGATTCGGATTCAGCGTAAAAAATTACTTCAGAAACAACTATTCATTGTCAAGTGGCACCAAAATTCTTAAAATTTTGCAGGTTAGTATTTTTATACAGAAAAATTCACGAATATGCAAATTTCAAAATGCGATATCTCGGGGAAAAAAAAGATAACTGAGCAAATTTCACGGCATTTGAAAGAGAAAGGCTTGTACAATAAGATCCCATACTTGGGTTTTATAAAATGTAAAAACTGCCTTGCTACATAACCTCAAATATGTTAAAAAACAGTGTTTTTTGCACTTTTAGGTTAGAATATCTCAAAAACCTGACGTGATAGAGCAATTCTGAGCCCGAATTCGGATCCAGCATGAAAAATTACTTCGGAAACAACTATTCATTGTCCAGCGGCAAAATTTTGCAGGGTAGTATAATTTAAATGTCAATATAAACTCAAAAAATGTGGTCAAATTACTGCTAAAACAAAATTTTTGTTATACCAACTCAGAAAAGACATTTGCACAGTGTTTATTTTATAAATCGGCGTCGACTTATAAATTTTTAAGGAACAGTTTAAAGTTAAAGTTACCCTCACCATCTTCAATATATAATTGGTATCCAATTAAGTTTATTCCGCCTGGAATTAATGAGTTTTTAATGGCCCAACATAGGGCATTTTTCACTAATGTACCAGAAACCTCAAAAATTTGTACATTAAGTTTCGACGAAATAACAATCAAGAAGGATTTAACTCACAATATCTTATTCTTAACCGATAGAATAGAAGGATTTTATGATGACGGTGAAGTAACGAAACCTGAGATAGCAACTTCAGCTTTATTTTTTAAGGCCAGATCACTAATGGGTGACTGGAAATACGTTATTATTTACGTACTTATCAATAAAACATTTACTGCTTCAAAATTAAGTGAGTTGATTAAAAAAACATAACCGTATGTCAGGAAAAAATTGGGTTAAAAGTAATAATGCTGACATGTGATCAAGGGGCAATAAATATGCAACCATATAAGCATCACATCCGAAAAACCATATTTTATATTAGCCGGCAAAAAGATTTTTGCACAATACGATTCTCCACACATCATTAAATCTATCAGAAATGCGTTTGTTGGTAACAAAATCTCACATATGAAACAGCCCAACTTTCGATGACAACAAATGACTAAAAAAAAAAAAAAATTATCATAGATACACAAATTTACCGGTGTTTAAGTGTTGGCTGGAGAAATGTTTCCTTGCTTTAAATTCCTGGCCCCATTTCATAATGGCATTTACAAAAAAATCGCTCACAGAAAAAACAAAACATATCAAATTAACATACATACATTCGTGAGTCTCATTAAAAAACAAAACAAAAACAAACTAAAAGTTTGACGTCTCATAAATAATACAAACAATCACAAAATGTTGAATTATAAATGGAGGAGTGCGGCACAGTATACGCTACCAATTTACTGTCGAGGCGAATGATAAGGTAAAAAGTTGATTGGTTAAAATGAAGATGGCAGCGAAATTAGTAAAGGGGACGCATAAGAAGTTATAAAAGGCGGTGTTGTGAGATTCGAGAGGAGAGACCGAGAAAACGGTGGATAGGAAAGTCACAAAACCTCAAGTGATGAGGTGGACATGAAAATTATACACAAAAAAAAGTAATAAAAAAACAAAACTTGGGATAGATCAATTGGCGTTATTTCCCATTGGACATTAAGTGTTTTTTTTTTTGGTGTGCTAAACAAGAGTGTTTGTAGGATTTCGTCGTAAGCAGAACGTCGCGAGCAGCCGGAATTGGATTCGGCGGGGCCCTGCTTCGAAAAATCCGTTTGGTTCGTTGTGTATTATGTGTTTGGTGGCAAAATAATTTGTAAGCGGCCTAACGGTACAATTAGGCATAGACGGTAAAAAAAACACTTAAAACACTTACAAGATAATACATAAGTGAACAACAAAAGAAAACAATTAGATAAGGAAACGAATAGTGAAGCACAAACAAGGAAGGTCTTTGTAAATTGAAGAAAGGACAACGAGATCGGATAAACAAACATTGGGTGTGCGAAACGCGACACTCACAGTCGCTTCCCATTGTTACACCCAGCCCGAGAGTCTCTAGCCAACCTAACGATATCTAGTCGGACCCGTGCGCGCAGGCTGGCGCCCAATTAGTGTAAAATTTAAGTTTGCCTGTAAATGGTCAGAAGCGAAGGCGATCCAAGCGTCAACAGAATTTATATAAAAAAAAAAAACAAACAGATTGGTGTAAATAAAGAAAAAACAGTTATTTAAATAAATCGATAAATAAAAAAATAAAAAAAAAACAAACAGATTGGTGTAAATAAAGAAAAAACAGTTATTTAAATAAATCGATAAATAAACAAAAACAAAAAAAAAACAAATTACGGAATTTTGAATCGCGCACGTCACACATAGCGAAATTGGAATAGCTGATATAGACGTAACCAGAAAAATTGTGGAACGAGATGCCAGCAACAAATGTAAATTATTACCAAAGGTCGGCCGGAAACACTTATACCCCCAATTCGTTTGAAAAAATGAACGTGTCTTTGGCCATACAATTACTAAGCAACACCGTAAGCTGTGCAATTCGAGTCGCGGTACAAACGTGTCCAGAAATTTTAACTACATCTTTGGAAAATGCATTATCAACATCGAAATTCGTGGAAAGATTTAACAATATTTTTAATTGTTTAAATTGCCGAAATATAATTATCTAGTAGAGAGTTTAAGTTTTCTGAGCAAATTAAAAATTATTTCAAAAACCCATACAAAAAGTTAAAATTCGTCGGTTTGCGAGAATAGTGACACATCTCAAAATATCATATTTTTGAGGAAACCGATTTGAATTTCTTTTTTTAGTGTAAAATAGTTCAATTCATCAAATTCAACGTCACATCGGGTGCGGTCAAGAATTCAGCCGCTGCGCAGTTTAAGCTGCACATAATTATCTAGTAGAGAGTTTAGGTTTTCTGAGCAAATTAAAAATTATTTCAAAAAATGAAAATTATTTCAAATTTATTAAAGGCCTTGAGATTACTATTAACGCTCAGATAATATTAATCGACCATTTAACATTAAGCAACAGTATAGAATTTGTTTTGACAGGGAAAACAAACCACGATCACCCAGAAAAAAAAATTTCTCGACTACGCGGTGTGGGTGGTTTCAATTACACTCCCAGCAGCAATGAAATCGGAATTCATTTTGCAAACATCATTGTGACCAAATTATTATTTAACTCGGAGTATTCCAATTGCTTGGCAGATGAAGGCAACATGGTAGAATTAGAATGGGACAATTTTCAACACATATACAAAGAAGTTTTAGAACAACAATTCGACTCTGGAGACGTTTCGGTTGAGGATGAATATTTAAATCTTCATCAACTTAATTGCGATGACCACGTTATTAAAAAAAATGCTATTTCATACTATGCTGGCTATTGTGCATTTAAGAAAATTAATTGTAGTGAGTGTAGAAAAAAATTAATTAAAGAAAATGATGAAATACCAACTATGTCCGACACATTTATACTAGGAAAAAATTATTTTCACAATCCGTCAACTTTCGGTTCCTTGAAAGCGCCGACAGTGGTTTACGTTTACGCTGATGTTGCAAACATTTGTCTCAAAATCTTTGAACAAAAATTTAAAACCGAATGTCATCTTCTTGCAACCGTTTGTGTACGAGCAACTGAAACTTGTATAAATGTTATTAAGCGAGATGTTCCGGGGTTTATGTCTTCAGAAAGATCGTGTTACGAACACTTGAAATCTCTATAATTAAGTTTTTTATTCTTGTCCTAATAAGAAAAGATTCCAAATAGTCTCTACTACAAGGCCAATTTTCAAATATAAAAAATAAAGGTACATCATGTCAGCTCCAACACATACTCCAAAAAGATTATAAATTTTGAATAACTAACAAATAAATTTAATTGGGCATATAATAATTTTGTGTTTTCTTAAAGTTCGTTATGTATGTATAGATGAATGTTCGAAATGTGATCAGCAAGTTAAAATGTTGTGACCGTTTTGCCTAAAAGTGTCAGTGTCCAAGGTCTATACCATCGAGGGTGTATGTAGAGCCGATTTGTTGTAGGATCTGACTTCATACAAACTCGGTATGTACAAACAAAATTTCCCTAATTCTGTTATATATTTCATCGTGATGTTTTGATAATATATATTTAACACCGTAGACATTAGTTGAGTTTTGTTTTGATTTTGTTTCGTCAATATTATACATATCGATGGTATTCAAGAAAACCGGCAAAATTCAAAAAATAAAATTTTTTGTTTGCAATTACCTTCATGTTACATACTTTTCCGTCCACTAAAAAATCGGAATAAATTTTCCAGAATTTGATTTACTTTAAACACTTGTGAATAAAATTGTAAAAAATTCAATTGGCTTTTTTAGTAGGCGGGAGAATGGGGGACAGATATGGAACTGCAAACGAAAAAAATTATAAGTTATGCCGTTTTTATTGAACACCATCGATATGTACAACTGAGGGAGAAACAAACTCTTTATTCATTGATCGTTTCTAACATATCAAACACATTATACAATTTTGTTGGTTTTGGTTGATCCAATTAACCCTAATCCAACCAAGGTGTGCCTTTTGGTTCATTTGATAAATGCATCGATTTTCAAAATAATGTTAATTTAGTTATAAACTTGTATGTATTTTATTTTGCAACATTTTCATACATTCCATACAACGTACTTGGCATTATTTGCAAAAATTTAGTAAGTTATTTCAGTACAATTTGAATTTACTGACATAACAAAAATATGCTGGTTGGATTAGGGTTAATATACATATGTACATGTAGATAACTTTGCACACACTCAAAATATTTGTTTTCGGATAAGTGATGATCTTGAGAACATAATTCAATTTCAATATGCATGTAGCTAATGTATTTGAAAAACGGAGAATGGTAATATAAAATTCTCAGATATGTATGTATAATCGAACTCGAACCAGTGGCTAACAGTTATTTCCTCTGCAAAATCTTTCATTTATCTAAAACAACAATAATGCTGTAACATTCTCTGGTTTGTTCTTAACCCTTTAATGCATAATGTAGCATATCTGCATCATGTTATTCTAATTTGAACTGCATCTATATTTGAGCATATTTTTTCTGTTTTGTTTCGTATATCTATTGTTCATTTGTTTTTCTATCTCGTTTCACACATTTTTTTGTTTTTTTCTGCGTTTTGAAAATAAAATCGCCATTTAGAATTAGTTAGTCGATGTTTTGCATACAGTTAGTAGTAACATACATTTACATATGTAATTTTTTTTAAATAAGAATATTGTTTTTGAATATTTATTTTAATTTTGAACGAATTGCCTTTTTATTAAGAAGCGTTATAAATGGAAAAATATTTAAATTTTATACTACAAATGCATAATGATGCAAATAGGCATAATGTCATAAAATCGATTTTCCCGGAGAACTAGCTGCTTCCAACCATTTTTACTTTGAAATTCGTTTCAACCAAATACATCTTTACAAGAAAAAAAACATTTCAATTAAAAACAAAAAATCATGCATTAAAGGGTTAATTTTTTTTATTTTCTAAATTTGTACAAACCAAAAATATTTATTGAAAAGGACTTTACAACAGAAATTGAGACGGTATAATTCACAAATAGTTATTTACGTCACAAGGGCGATAAATGAGTTGCTACAGTACGAGTTCGACGTTTATGGACGAGGCGACGAAGGAGCCGAGTCCAGAATTTTGAACGAGTACTGTAACGATCATTTAACGTACGTGTAACGTACAACGTTTTATTTCATACTACATGGGACATTAATTCGATTTTTTCATTTAAAATTGAATTTTAAAGTAAAAACATGAATTTGAAATTTAAAGAAAATCAACTCAAATGATTTTCAAATTATCAAGTTACCCTAGTTATTTTTATTTTTGGTTCTACAGTCTACTCTACTGTAATAGCTCGTTTTCCGGACTCTTTTGTTCTCTGACGTAATGATTAATTTCCCGGACTGAAATCAATCACGTAAACATTGATTTTCGGTATAGTATGAAATAAATAAGGTCCGTTGCACATCTAAGCTAAGCTAAGCTATGCGATGTGAGCTATGTTTTGTAATATACATAGTTTAAATAGATCGCTGCATACCTGAACTAAGCTATGCGAGCTATGTTTTTCTGTTATGAGCGATGCAAACTAACTTAGCTCGAGTTGTCTTTGCCTTGCTATGCCAGCTATATCGCTCACATATACATAGATTTTATTTTTTGTTTTGAAAAAACAAAAAATTATACAACTTACATTCCTTACAAAATGTTGACAGAATAATATGTTATAATCTTAAATTTGCATCAATGTTATATTATATAAATTCATCAATGTATTTGTGAGCGATGTAATTATATATTTGAAATGTGCAACGGTGAGAGCTATGCGAGCTATACTAAGCTAATATAAACTATGTTTCTCGCTTAGCTTAGCTTAGATGTGCAACGGGCCTAAGTATTATGATGCATGGCTCTAGTAATGAAAAACAAAAATGTTTTTAAATTTATTCTGTGAATTTGGTTTTTGTTCGGCTATTTTGATTGGTTACAAAAGTAAAAACAATGCTCGTCGCAGGTGTTTGTTTTATGAATGAAATATGAAAAAAATCACTTTTTCGTTTTGATTAGTTTTGGAACGCCTTATCACGGTAGATTTACTTTAGCTTTTTGTGCAAATGAATTTCTGTTTATACAATATATGTAAGATAGAAAAAGGCAAAGAGATAATTTTAAAAACTCAGCATACTATTTCATAAAATTACAACAACATAATACATAAAAAATGATTTTTTCGTGTACTTAATGGCAAAGAGCGTCATTTATTGGCTGAAAACAGTAATGAAAACTGCCACTTTTCTCCTTAGCAACACATTTCTTCACTATAAACACTTTTCTTCATAGAAGCGCTTTTTTTCCAAATGATTTTTGAATTTTTGACTTTTATTTATTTGCTTACTGCGATTGTTATGTACATGCTATGCACACATACTTTGATCCAAACTGGGTCTACCTTTTTTATTTTTACCTGATTTGCCATCAAATACACGAAAAAAGAGCATGTCCAACACGTAAGAAAAGTGGTTTTCCATGCTCGTAATATTGTTAATATTGTAAAAACAATTACACTCGCTGGAAAACTATCACTTTTCTTTACTTGTAGAACAATCTACTATTATTTCTTGGGAATTTTTTCCTCATACAAAATGTTCATCTATAGTAAAGTTGACTATGATAAAACGTAAAATGGAATAACTCGTGTTATGCCGTTATTCCTTGTGGCCACAGATATTGTTTTGGCGATTGTCTCGCAGTTTGAAAATTTTTAATTTGTGTTGTGGATATGTCTTCCGCTAAATAATTATTTAAAACAATATTTATTATTTGTTTCTTCCATGCGGAGTTAATGTTGATGATGATAAATTGCTTCATACACTCGTGTTTTTAGGTGTATATCGTAAAAATGGATCTGTCTAGGGTTACCATCGGTCCTCTTTTTAGAGGACATGTCCTCTATTTTACGGTTGCACTTTTGGCCTCTTTTCTATTTTACTTAAAAAATTATTTTGTCCTCTTTTTTCGCACCGTCCTCTTTTTGTCCTTCCTCTTTCCTCAATCAAACACTACAAAAGGAATTTCCTATGTTCAAGAAAACCGAGAATGACAGTATAGTGGAATGCATTACCTGTAATAATAAAAAAATATCTATGGACATCAAAGCACGATTAGATTTATTACAGCATACCCAATCTGAAAATTAAAAAAAAAAATTTGGTTCGGCTGAATGTCTAAACCATTGTCTACATTTTTGTTAAAGGACCCATTAGATGATAAAATTTCAGCGGCTGAGGTTACTCTAGCTTACCATGAAGTCCATCATCAACAGAGCTATCTATCAACAGATTTCACTACCAGATTGCTTGTTAATCTTTTCGAAGATTCAAAAATCGCTATCCGCCTTGTAGCAGCTCAGGTTTGGTAAAAAACTCATCGGGATTAAATCTATCCCGGACGAGACCGCACAAATAGTAACTAATATTTTGATTGAAACTTTGGATAATTTCGAGATAACGAATAAATGTATGGTATTTGGTGGAGATCTGGCGAAAAAAATGTGTTTGCGTTATTAAAATCAAATTTAAATGTATCAAATTTAGTTGGTGTTGGTGTATTACATAACTGTATCAGACATGGAACAGATTTGTGGCCAACTGATATAGAAACCATTATATCGAAATTGCACAACTATTTCTCAACCTTTACGGTACGAACGGAAAGCCACAAAGATTTTTGTGCATTTACAGAAGTCGATTTCAACTCTTATTAAGTTCATCGAAAACTCGATGGCTAACACTATTTCCAGTTATAGAACGAACCATTAAAACGTTTGAACCTTTAAAATAGTATTTCCTATCAATTGACAAAGCGCCTGTAGTATTAGAAATATTCTTTGAGAACCTGTTAAGTGAGGCTTACTTGTTCTTCCTATATTCCTTAACATATATCTTTCATCGAAAAATTGAGCAGATGGAGAAAGAAGAAAACTCTTTATTAGAAATTATGCGTATTTTAAAATACGTTGAAGACGAATTTAAAGGGACGTACAACCTTCAAATTTTCAAAAAATCGAAATTTTTTTATGATAGATTATGTAAGAATGAACGTTTAAGAACATGATTTTAACATGAAAATCTCAAAAAAAAATTTATTTATTGCGAAGGGCGCCAAAGTCGTTTTTTTTGTATCGCTACACCGACTTTCTCTTAGTAACACCTGCTTATATATACATGCATATATATAATATAATACGGTATTCTCTCACATAACAGCTGTAAAAGTAGAGGGGAAATTTTTGAGAGGAAGGTATATTGTACGGTGCAGGCATCGCAGATTAAATTTTGGTAAGGTTTATTACAAAAAAAAAAAAAATTTTAACTTTAAACGCGATTATCTCGAAATGACGTTTTTCAAGTTGGCGTGGAAGATTGAGAAAAAACTACTTATCCAATTAATCGTTCTAAAATTTTAACACGTTGATCTACATATATTTCTGCTCAGAATGAACTACGGACAAAAACGCTGCATTTTCGAAAAAATGCCGCCATTTTTTTATTTTTCAACCATTTTTTTTTTCTTTAGTTCATTCCAAGGGCGATTTAATGCTGAATAAAACCGTTTTTTTATTTTTTTCAAACGTTTCTGAGAGCAGTTATGATGCACGCCGCGAATTTTCAGTGTTTTTGGAAAACCGTTATAGCAGACGACAGTGGGCTAAAACAAATGTAAAAAAAATTTTTTTTTATACTTTCAGTTAAATAAAATGGCAATGGAAAGTAAATTCCATTAAAAAAAAATCTTTGAAAAACTTTTTGTTTTTCAATTTTGAAGGTGGTACGTCCCCTTAAACAAAGGATTTCAAATAAATTTCTATCGATGGCAGTGTTAAGAATTTTAAGAATTAATGATGAAATGAGCAACGAATGTATTGTATTCAAGTCTAGGGCTTTACAGATTTATGAAGATTACCTCTGTTATCTGCAACAATGGACGAACAATTTTGAACCGTTTAAGATTTTTGAGTGGATGAACTTTGCGAAAAACCGACTTGGGAGCAAATAACCAATTCTCTTCAATTTTTATTCCGAATTGGCATAGAAATTGATGATACTTTATTAATTTCGCAATTAACGAATATATTGAATTTTTATGACACGGTGGCTATTAATGATGAATTCAATGCTTTATTGGTTCATGACAAATGGAAATTGTTTTTTACAATAATCCAAAATTTGGAACAAATTTCTGAGTTTTTGAAAATATGTGATAATTTTTACATTTTCTGCCGTAGGCACTTGGCGAAACACACTTAAAATAAAATTTTTAAAAAATGTGTGTAGAAAATATGTGAATTACTTCGGTCTAAAAAGACCACTTTTCTCGACGTTTTGAAGGTCCCTGAGTCTGAAAATGCAAAAAAAAAAAATGTCCGTCCGTCTGTCTGTGTGTCTGGACCCATGGTATCTCGAGAACGGCTTGTCCGATTTTGAATTTTTTTTCGCCAATCTGTTTCTATGGTCAAGGCGGAGATTTGAAAAGCTTTTGGAGACTGTACGTCAAGAGGGTGGGGAACCTGCCATACGAATTGACCCAAAATACCTGGTTTTATAAATATTTACGCGATGTTTTTATGTATGCTGGTTTGATTATTATTGAATTGGGCATTGAATTGGGAATTGATTTGAAGGTTAAGTTAGAGGTAAATTTTAGGGTTGAGTTGAAGTTGAGTTGGGGTTGAGTTGGGGTTGCATTAGGATGTAGTGAGTAGTTAACAATTTTTTTATATGATGGAACTTGCGCTTGCCTATTTATCAACCGATTATTATGAAATTTGACATGTGTGTCGGAAATGGGAATCTAAAATGATTTTTGGATAAAGTTCTGGAATATGGCCAAGTATGATGGAAGTTGCCTATTTTTCAACCGATTAAGATGAAATTCGACACGTGCGTTGGAAATGGGATTCAAAAATGATTTTTGGATGAAGTTTAGGAATATGGCCAAATATGATGGAACTTGACTATTTCTCATCATATGTGCGTTGAAAATGGGCTTCTAAAATTGTTTTGGATAAAGTTCTGGAATATGGCCAAGTATGATGGAAGTTGCTTATTTTTCAACCGATTAAGATGAAATTCGGCACGTGCGTTGGAAATGGGATTCAAAAATGATTTTTGGGTGAAGTTTAGGAATATGGCCAAGTATGATGGAACTTGACTATTTCTCATCATATGTGCGTTGAAAATGGGCTTCTAAAATTGTTTTGGATAAAGTTCTGGAATATGGCCAAGTATGATGGAAGTTGCTTATTTTTCAACCGATTAAGATGAAATTCGGCACGTGCGTTGGAAATGGGATTCAAAAATGATTTTTGGATGAAGTTTAGGAATATGGCCAAATATGATGGAACTTGACTATTTCTCATCATATGTGCGTTGAAAATGGGCTTCTAAAATTGTTTTGGATAAAGTTCTGGAATATGGCCAAGTATGATGGAAGTTGCCTATTTTTCAACCGATTAAGATGAAATTCGACACGTGCGTTGGAAATGGGATTCAAAAATGATTTTTGGATGAAGTTTAGGAATATGGCCAAATATGATGGAACTTGACTATTTCTCATCATATGTGCGTTGAAAATGGGCTTCTAAAATTGTTTTGGATAAAGTTCTGGAATATGGCCAAGTATGATGGAAGTTGCTTATTTTTCAACCGATTAAGATGAAATTCGGCACGTGCGTTGGAAATGGGATTCAAAAATGATTTTTGGGTGAAGTTTAGGAATATGGCCAAGTATGATGGAACTTGACTATTTCTCATCATATGTGCGTTGAAAATGGGCTTCTAAAATTGTTTTGGATGAAATTCTGGAATATGGCTAGTATAATGGAACTTGCCTATTTCTCAACCTATTGTTATGAAATTTGACATGTGTGTTGGAAATGAGATTCTGAAACGAGTTTTGGATGAAGTTCTGGAGTATGGCCAAGTATGATGAAACTTGCCCATTTCTCAACCGATTTTGATGAAATTTGATATGTGTATTGGAAATGGGATTCTAAAATGAGTTTTGGATGAAATTCTGGAGTATGGTGGAACTTGGCTATTGCTTAATGGGGTAAATTTGAGATGGGTGTTGGGAATGGAATTCTAAAATAATTTTTTGATATAGCTCTGGAATATGGCCAAGTAGGATGGAACTTAGTTATTCCTTACCCGATTATGATGAAATTTGACATTTGCGTTGTAAATGGGATTCTAAAATGATTTTTGGTTAAAGTTCTAGAATATGGGTAGTTACACGGTTAGAAATATCAGTATAATTTTGTATACTACTTTCGGTATAAAGTTCTAAAATACGATTTTTCGTGTTGTATTGGATGCCTGTACCCTGCTACTAAAGATTTCGACCTGTTTGGTTGTTGTACGTATAAGTAAATATATGTTAGTTAAAATAGAAATCAGTACTGTCAAAACTGTTACGCCAACTTTATGACACAGGTGACAGATGAATGCAACCGTCATTGAAAAAACCAAAGACCGAAGTTCTGATCACCTCGTGAGGTTTCAGCCCTTTATATTTTTCTTTTGTATTCCTGCACATAATGCTACAGTGGAGCGGATATTCAGCATGATGGAGCAACAGTGGACTAATAATAGAAACCGTTTAACTGTCAGCGCTATTAAAAATAGTAAAATTTAATTTAAAATTAGAGTGTGCTGACTTTTATAATTCTATTAAAGAAAACAAAGAAGCACTTAGCGCGGTTCGTTCGTCCTTAAAATACAAAGACATATGTAATGTTTAACCAAATAATAAATGCAGAACTGAACGTTTAGCGATATACATTTTTTTATTTAATTTACGTTTTGTTACATAAAAATTGAAATTTGAATTTTGTACGTTCAGTAATTAAAAGATTTTCTATTGATTTTTTTGTGAAATAAAATATAAAATTAATTATTAGTGTTTTTTAATTTCTACTTCTTAAGAAAGATTACTTTATTTTTTACTCTAAAAAAATGTCCTCTTTTTTTCAAAGTACTCATTTGAAAGTCCTCTTTTTTGAATTTCAATGTCCTATATTTAATCTGTTAGCTTATGGGAATCCTAAATCTGTCCAGTGGTATTGAGCTAAATCATAAATATTTCGGAAAATAAATCTTATATTTTATTAACCAGTTATAATAGTTTTATTTTAATTATGTATAATATATTTAATTGGTGCATAATATTTCAAAATACATAAAATTTTTGTACGCTTATTTACTATTTGCTGAAATGTTCATATTTCGTCTGTGTTTACGATATTGTTTCCACTATTCCATTTTTATAAAAAAATTGTTTTTATTGTAAAATTATTTATTTAGGGTTACGTAATGGAATCTTAATTATTAAATTACTGCTATGCAAAAAGAAATATTCTTCATTTTTATATGAATTCGTCAATAATTCTTGCAGCGTAAAGAAATCCATTCATGAACGTTACAAAAATGGTCGAAAACGGATTGGTAGATTAAGGGCCTATTTTTTTATTCACCCGGTGCAGTGCAGTTCTTTATTTTTCCTTGTCTGCTTTGATTGTTTTCTATTAGAGAAAGAAGGAAAAATTGTACACTACACTGCTCGGTGTGATTAAAAAAATAGGCCCTAAGAATTTAAGATAGAAGGGTAATTTATATTCGTTTCGTAGTAGTTCGTTTTTTTACTTTCAAAGTTATTCGTTTTCGAATACAAAAGACTCGAAAACATCGTAGAAAGGTTGTCGAATTGAAAATGAACATGAGACAAAGAAAATTATATAAATAAATCATACGAGTTGCCAATATAAGCATAATCTTCCACAATATTAATCGAATTTTTACTTGATTTAATATAGTCGCATTTCTTGACGCATTAAGGTATAAACAGAACAAGAGCGTCGATAACGAGCGATGACGCCTGTCAAATTAAAAAAATACACAGAAACCATACGATGCTAACAGAACCAATGTCGCTGGCGACGACGACAATATCGCCGAACTTTTTTTAGAATCTATTTCTAATTTTTTCGCCGGCGATACAATGTTGCCAAATGCCAACTGCTTTTTTATATTTTTAAGTAGGCTATACGATAGCTGTCATATTATTAACCATTTTTTTCAATAAATTTTTATTTCTTTTGCAATATTTTGATGACATTATATGAAATAAAAATATTTAGGTTTTTTAGGCGCATTAGGTTTTCTTCAACAGAAATGCAGCGTCATCCACAAAATAAAATGAAAATGCAAAATCTATACTCACCAACGTCTACTTGGCAATATTAAATTATAATATTCATGTGTCAAAAACACAAGATTTAGGTTATGTCGTTTGTTGTTATTTTTTTATCGCCATGCGCTGGTGCTCTTGTTATGTTAACTACAGCGATATCGCGGCGATATTTTTTTTTATTCGTCGACGCTCGTTGTTGTCGCTCTCGTTCTGTTTATACCTAGTGATCCGGATCACTAATGGCTCAAGAAATGCGGCTAATGTAACATTTCCAAAATCGATTTTTTCCTAAAATTGGTTTGTTTATCGAGAATTTTGATGTTATCTAAATTGATTAAATGATTTAAATTTTTCATATGCCGTGTACTTACTTATTCTTACTGTAGGGCCATGTGGACGTTCAGCTACCTCGCACTGGAACCTAAAATATCTTGGTGCTGGACCCTGCTTAATTATCCGTCCAGCCAATATGCAGGCTCTTAATGAACTTGATAATACTGCCGGGCGGTACGCGATACATACTATCTGGGCTCATTGCTCTCGCTCCTAGATGTTTACTGCAGCATGTACTTCTGCTAGAAATACTGTAGCATTGGTACCGAAGGACTTCGTGAGGGCAGTACCACTCCTGGGCAGTCCCCCCTCCAATAGACACCAAACCACCGCAAATGCCGCGTATTTGAATTTAGGTCTTTGTTGCTGTCATATCCGTGTTGAAAATATGTTTTTTCCAAAAATTGTTTTGTCTGTCCAGTGTACGTGGCGTTGCAACTACAACGAACTTGGTAAACTACATTTGATTGTTTTTTTAGAGGTACCTTGTCTTTAATTTTGGAAAAACTATTGCCATTTGAGCTAGTGGCTGCACAGTGCACATCCCACAATTTTGAAATTATATTTCTGGAGCAGACGTTTTATTTTTTCTTAAATGTTTTTTATATATGGAATGGCCAAAAAGTTTGTGATTTTATTATCTAGATGATTTGTGGAAGTTTTTGTTTTTCCACCGCGAGTTTTAGGTCGAGTTTTATGTTTTAGAGCATTTGACACCATGTTCATCAAACACCCTACGAAATTAGCCATTTCTTTTAATTTTGGACCCTCCCGTCGTAGTTTTTCGATAGTTTCTTTCTGGTCTTCGGAGCAATGCTTACCACGTCCCATTTTAACTAACTGTCAGAAACAAAATATCAAAAAAATTCTATCGGAATTTATTATTAAGTGCAATTAATCATTTAAATCACAAAACCATTTAGTTAAATCACAATAAGTATTTATTAATAAGGAACAATTAGTAATATGTAGTACAAAAAAATATGCCGTAAGAAATCGTTTATAAAAATGCGATTTTGGAAATCGATGTCTCAAAAAATGTTCGAACTATAATTTATGCGATTATTTTCATGGATTGAGTAGCTGGATTTTCAAACCAAGTTTGTTCTACTGAAATTCCAAGCTCTCCCCACAATCCTTGGTTAGTGGATCCCATATCGGAAACAATAGCAACAACAAAATATTGAATTGCATGTAATTTCGTTATAATTTCGAATAAAATTGCGGTTGTCATTCTGCAGTCGTAATTATTAAAAATTGGCTGCTTCCACTTTCCGACTAGCCCTCTGACCATCACCACATGCACAAAGTTTGTTGGCTTTAGCGTTGTATCGTGGGTCTTGCCATATTCATGCTCTGATCTAATTTTCATTTCATCAAATGAAATTACACATATTTTGTCTCTTTCTGTCAGCTCGTAATGCTTCATACATATATTGTTCACTAGTAAAAGTGGCTTTGATAGATTTTTCCAAATGTCGCAAACTTTTCGGGTTAGCCCATTAATCTTGCATTACAAAATGTTGCATTACAAAATCTTGCATTACAAAATCTTGCAAGTACAAAATCTTGCATTACAAAATCTTGCATTACAAAATCTTGCATAACAATTTCCCGTAATCTGATTTTGTAATGCAAGATTTCGGGGCGCTCCCAAACTTTTCATTTCATGTTTCATTCTTATATTATCTTTACGTATTTTCTCATGATGGTAAGTATCAAAAATAAGCGAAGCGGGTGAAATCGGTTCAAATGTTTAGTGCTTACGCCCGCCTTGAGTCATTTTTCCCGTTCTGCTGACATGAGGAAGTATCTATCGTGGTTGTAACCCATGATACAATAATATTACAAGGTAAGCTTGACAGCTGAAAGCACGTGGAGCGTGACGTCACTCAGAGTCAATTTGGATATTTTTTTTGCGAATTGGTTTAGGTTTATAAGTGTATTTTTAGGTTTTGGAAATGGAAATAAGTTTCAACGATTGTACACGACAGAAAAAACACAAATCCCAGCCAAACAGAGTCAATGCTACGAAATATATTACTCAAGGTGACGTCACTAAAAGGAAAAATGGCGATATGTCGATTGGTTGGAACATACACCTTGTATATTTATTATACCATGGTTGTAACCGACGATGTTCATTTGGTTTCGTTAATAAAAAACCAAAACGTAAACAAAAAAAATTTCTCGTGATCGTCAATAAAAACAAAAAGCAAGCAAAAACAAAAAGCAATATAAATAAATAGTTTCTAATTTATACATTCTTCGTCGGCCACATTCGTAATATTTTACATATTTTGTTTTTGTTTTGGATATAGTTGTTTCTTTCTAGGTTATGTGTGGGAGTATCAACTTAATAAAGTGTAGTCAATATGTTAATATATTCTCTCGATCGTTCTTTTCTGAGCTTATTTCCTTTATTTGTATCATGTTATCCCTCTTTTTCTCGTCATTTTGTCTCTTATTTGCATCATTTTAAACTAAAAAAAACTAATAAAAAATCGCCCATTCGACACCAATATAAGTAAACAACTCACCAATACTATTGCCTTTCGGTAATTCTCATCATCTTTCGGTAATTCAAATCAATCCTCATTTTGCAACCAAAATCGCTGTCCTGGTCATTTTCCTTTATTTATTTTTCGCCATAAAATTAGCGTCAATTTGAAAAAAGGGCAGTAAGAAACAAGTGACGATATTTAAATTATTCCGTTATCTAACATTCATCATAATAATACCGCCCATTTTTAAAACTTGCAGGTACATTTTTGATTTTTGTTGTAATAACTGTTGGTTTTTAGTACATAGTTATACATTTTATTGATAAATTGGATTACATACAAAAATATTTAATAAAGTGGTGGAATAGTGATTTTTGATTAATTTTGTATTCGTTATCATAAATTTTGCAAAAATGCCATTCAAATTGTTCTGTAACCCTTAGTCTCAAGTCGGTGAAGTTAGCCCGAAATATCAGCCCGAATTTTTGGTTCATTTCTCGGATAAAATGTAGCTATCCCGAAAAAGTGTAAATTTTTGTAAAAAGTGTAGGCTCATCCCGAAAAAATATTATATGTAATTAAAATGTATCTAAAACGAAAAAAAACAAGCTTAAACCAAATGAAAATGAATAAATTTCTTAATATTTGTAATAAAAAAAATAAATTCTTATATGAGTAAACCCATTCAACATATTCTACAAATTCAATAATGTATGTGGTGTGGGTAGCGTATTCCATTTACTATAAAGAAACCTTAAGTTATATACAGACAATACTAGATATATTGCTAAATAGTTTTTTATATGAGTCATGATGCTTGCTAAAAGTTAGTCAGCACCCCAGGTTCAAATCATGAAAATAACATGATTTTTCAAAAAATGTATTTTAAGTGTAGCGCATGTGATGTGATTTGGAAAAATTTAAATTATAAACAGACAATACTAACAGAAACTTAAATTCTGTTTGGCTGTACTAGAAGCATATATCACCAAATAGGTCTTTGAAATGCTAATAATTCATGAATGGGTCATATTCAAATCAAGGCGATAAGATAATTCGCCTTTTCGTACACCGCGTCCAGCTGAAACTTAAATTTTTTGTGGCGATACTAGAGATAAATACCACTAACGGTATACAACACCAGATAGGTCTTGGTTATACTAAGTAACCCTCAATAGGTCATTTCCATATCATGGAGATAGGATATGAAAATATCACTACACATAATATGCCTTTTTCTACACCGCGGACAGCTCCAGCTGAAACTTAAATTTTTTGTGGCGATACTAGAGATAAATACCACAAACGGTATACACCACCAGATAGGTCTTGCATATACTAAGTAACCCTCAATAGGTCATTTCCATATCATGGAGATAAGACATACAAATATCACTACACATAATATGCCTTTTCGTACACCGCGTCCAGCTTCAGCTGAAACTTAAATTTTTTGTAGCGATACTAGAGATAAATACCACTAACGGTATACACCACCAGATAGGTCTTGGTTATACTAAGTAACCCTCAATAGGTCATTTTGATATCATGGAGATAAGACATGAAAATATCACTACACATAATATGCCTTTTTGTACACCGCGGACAGCTCCAGCTGAAACTTAAATTTTTTGTGGCGATACTAGAGATAAATACCACTAACGGTATACACCACCAGATAGGTCTTGGTTATACTAAGTAACCCTCAATAGGTCATTTTCATATCATGGAGATAAGACATGAAAATATCACTACACATAATATGCCTTTTTGTACACCTCGTACAGCTCCAGCTGAAACTTAAATTTTTTGTGGCGATACTAGAGATAAATACCACTAACGGTATACACCACCAGATAGGTCTTGGTTATACTAAGCAACCCTCAATAGATCATTTCCATATCATGGAGATAGGATATGAAAATATCACTACACATAATATGCCTTTTTCTACACCGCGGACAGCTCCAGCTGAAACTTAAATTTTTTGTGGCGATACTAGAGATAAATACCACAAACGGTATACACCACCAGATAGGTCTTGCATATACTAAGTAACCCTCAATAGGTCATTTCCATATCATGGAGATAAGACATACAAATATCACTACACATAATATGCCTTTTCGTACACCGCGTCCAGCTTCAGCTGAAACTTAAATTTTTTGTAGCGATACTAGAGATAAATACCACTAACGGTATACACCACCAGATAGGTCTTGGTTATACTAAGTAACCCTCAATAGGTCATTTTGATATCATGGAGATAAGACATGAAAATATCACTACACATAATATGCCTTTTTGTACACCGCGGACAGCTCCAGCTGAAACTTAAATTTTTTGTGGCGATACTAGAGATAAATACCACTAACGGTATACACCACCAGATAGGTCTTGGTTATACTAAGTAACCCTCAATAGGTCATTTTCATATCATGGAGATAAGACATGAAAATATCACTACACATAATATGCCTTTTTGTACACCTCGTACAGCTCCAGCTGAAACTTAAATTTTTTGTGGCGATACTAGAGATAAATACCACTAACGGTATACACCACCAGATAGGTCTTGGTTATACTAAGTAACCCTCAATAGGTCATTTTCATATCATGGAGATAAGACATGAAAATATCACTACACTTAATATGCCTTTTTCTACACCGCCGACAGCTCCAGCTGAAACTTAAATTTTTTGTGGCGATACTAGAGATAAATACCACTAACGGTATACACCACCAGATAGGTCTTGGTTATACTAAGTAACCCTCAATAGGTCATTTTCATATCATGGAGATAAGACATGAAAATATCACTACACATAATATGCCTTTTTCTACACCGCCGACAGCTCCAGCTGAAACTTAAATTTTTTGTGGCGATACTAGAGATAAATACCACTAACGGTATACACCACCAGATAGGTCTTGGTTATACTAAGTAACCCTCAATAGGTCATTTCCATATCATGGAGATAGGATATGAAAATATCACTACACATAATATGCCTTTTTCTACACCGCGGACAGCTCCAGCTGAAACTTAAATTTTTTGTGGCGATACTAGAGATAAATACCACTAACGGTATACACCACCAGATAGGTCTTGGTTATACTAAGTAACCCTCAATAGGTCATTTTCATATCATGGAGATAGGATATGAAAATATCACTACACATAATATGCCTTTTTCTACACCTCATACAGCTCCAGCTGAAACTTAAATTTTTTGTAGCGATACTAGAGATAAATACCACTAACGGTATACACCACCAGATAGGTCTTGGTTATACTAAGTAACCCTCAATAGGTCATTTTCATATCATGGAGATAAGACATGAAAATATCACTACACTTAATATGCCTTTTTCTACACCGCCGACAGCTCCAGCTGAAACTTAAATTTTTTGTGGCGATACTAGAGATAAATACCACTAACGGTATGCACCACCAGATAGGTCTTGGTTATACTAAGTAACCCTCAATAGGTCATTTCCATATCATGGAGATAGGATATGAAAATATCACTACACATAATATGCCTTTTTCTACACCGCGGACAGCTCCAGCTGAAACTTAAATTTTTTGTGGCGATACTAGAGATAAATACCACTAACGGTATACACCACCAGATAGGTCTTGGTTATACTAAGTAACCCTCAATAGGTCATTTTCATATCATGGAGATAGGATATGAAAATATCACTACACATAATATGCCTTTTTCTACACCTCATACAGCTCCAGCTGAAACTTAAATTTTTTGTAGCGATACTAGAGATAAATACCACTAACGGTATACACCACCAGATAGGTCTTGGTTATACTAAGTAACCCTCAATAGGTCATTTTCATATCATGGAGATAAGACATGAAAATATCACTACACTTAATATGCCTTTTTCTACACCGCCGACAGCTCCAGCTGAAACTTAAATTTTTTGTGGCGATACTAGAGATAAATACCACTAACGGTATACACCACCAGATAGGTCTTGGTTATACTAAGTAACCCTCAATAGGTCATTTTCATATCATGGAGATAAGACATGAAAATATCACTACACTTAATATGCCTTTTTCTACACCGCCGACAGCTCCAGCTGAAACTTAAATTTTTTGTGGCGATACTAGAGATAAATACCACTAACGGTATACACCACCAGATAGGTCTTGGTTATACTAAGTAACCCTCAATAGGTCATTTTCATATCATGGAGATAAGACATGAAAATATCACTACACATAATATGCCTTTTTCTACACCGCCGACAGCTCCAGCTGAAACTTAAATTTTTTGTGGCGATACTAGAGATAAATACCACTAACGGTATACACCACCAGATAGGTCTTGGTTATACTAAGTAACCCTCAATAGGTCATTTTCATATCATGGAGATAGGATATGAAAATATCACTACACATAATATGCCTTTTTCTACACCTCATACAGCTCCAGCTGAAACTTAAATTTTTTGTGGCGATACTAGAGATAAATACCACTAACGGTATACACCACCAGATAGGTCTTGGTTATACTAAGTAACCCTCAATAGGTCATTTTCATATCATGGAGATAGGATATGAAAATATCACTACACATAATATGCCTTTTTCTACACCGCGGACAGCTCCAGCTGAAACTTAAATTTTTTGTGGCGATACTAGAGATAAATACCACTAACGGTATACACCACCAGATAGGTCTTGGTTATACTAAGTAACCCTCAATAGGTCATTTTCATATCATGGAGATAGGATATGAAAATATCACTACACATAATATGCCTTTTTCTACACCTCATACAGCTCCAGCTGAAACTTAAATTTTTTGTAGCGATACTAGAGATAAATACCACTAACGGTATACACCACCAGATAGGTCTTGGTTATACTAAGTAACCCTCAATAGGTCATTTTCATATCATGGAGATAAGACATGAAAATATCACTACACTTAATATGCCTTTTTCTACACCGCCGACAGCTCCAGCTGAAACTTAAATTTTTTGTGGCGATACTAGAGATAAATACCACTAACGGTATACACCACCAGATAGGTCTTGGTTATACTAAGTAACCCTCAATAGGTCATTTTCATATCATGGAGATAAGACATGAAAATATCACTACACATAATATGCCTTTTTCTACACCGCCGACAGCTCCAGCTGAAACTTAAATTTTTTGTGGCGATACTAGAGATAAATACCACTAACGGTATACACCACCAGATAGGTCTTGGTTATACTAAGTAACCCTCAATAGGTCATTTTCATATCATGGAGATAGGATATGAAAATATCACTACACATAATATGCCTTTTTCTACACCGCGGACAGCTCCAGCTGAAACTTAAATTTTTTGTGGCGATACTAGAGATAAATACCACTAACGGTATACACCACCAGATAGGTCTTGGTTATACTAAGTAACCCTCAATAGGTCATTTTCATATCATGGAGATAGGATATGAAAATATCACTACACATAATATGCCTTTTTCTACACCTCATACAGCTCCAGCTGAAACTTAAATTTTTTGTAGCGATACTAGAGATAAATACCACTAACGGTATACACCACCAGATAGGTCTTGGTTATACTAAGTAACCCTCAATAGGTCATTTTCATATCATGGAGATAAGACATGAAAATATCACTACACTTAATATGCCTTTTTCTACACCGCCGACAGCTCCAGCTGAAACTTAAATTTTTTGTGGCGATACTAGAGATAAATACCACTAACGGTATACACCACCAGATAGGTCTTGGTTATACTAAGTAACCCTCAATAGGTCATTTTCATATCATGGAGATAAGACATGAAAATATCACTACACATAATATGCCTTTTTCTACACCGCCGACAGCTCCAGCTGAAACTTAAATTTTTTGTGGCGATACTAGAGATAAATACCACTAACGGTATACACCACCAGATAGGTCTTGGTTATACTAAGTAACCCTCAATAGGTCATTTTCATATCATGGAGATAAGACATGAAAATATCACTACACTTAATATGCCTTTTTCTACACCGCCGACAGCTCCAGCTGAAACTTAAATTTTTTGTGGCGATACTAGAGATAAATACCACTAACGGTATACACCACCAGATAGGTCTTGGTTATACTAAGTAACCCTCAATAGGTCATTTTCATATCATGGAGATAAGACATGAAAATATCACTACACTTAATATGCCTTTTTCTACACCGCCGACAGCTCCAGCTGAAACTTAAATTTTTTGTGGCGATACTAGAGATAAATACCACTAACGGTATACACCACCAGATAGGTCTTGGTTATACTAAGTAACCCTCAATAGGTCATTTTCATATCATGGAGATAAGACATGAAAATATCACTACACATAATATGCCTTTTTCTACACCGCGGACAGCTCCAGCTGAAACTTAAATTTTTTGTGGCGATACTAGAGATAAATACCACAAACGGTATACACCACCAGATAGGTCTTGCATATACTAAGTAACCCTCAATAGGTCATTTCCATATCATGGAGATAAGACATACAAATATCACTACACATAATATGCCTTTTCGTACACCGCGTCCAGCTTCAGCTGAAACTTAAATTTTTTGTAGCGATACTAGAGATAAATACCACTAACGGTATACACCACCAGATAGGTCTTGGTTATACTAAGTAACCCTCAATAGGTCATTTTGATATCATGGAGATAAGACATGAAAATATCACTACACATAATATGCCTTTTTGTACACCGCGGACAGCTCCAGCTGAAACTTAAATTTTTTGTGGCGATACTAGAGATAAATACCACTAACGGTATACACCACCAGATAGGTCTTGGTTATACTAAGTAACCCTCAATAGGTCATTTTCATATCATGGAGATAAGACATGAAAATATCACTACACATAATATGCCTTTTTGTACACCTCGTACAGCTCCAGCTGAAACTTAAATTTTTTGTGGCGATACTAGAGATAAATACCACTAACGGTATACACCACCAGATAGGTCTTGGTTATACTAAGTAACCCTCAATAGGTCATTTTCATATCATGGAGATAAGACATGAAAATATCACTACACTTAATATGCCTTTTTCTACACCGCCGACAGCTCCAGCTGAAACTTAAATTTTTTGTGGCGATACTAGAGATAAATACCACTAACGGTATACACCACCAGATAGGTCTTGGTTATACTAAGTAACCCTCAATAGGTCATTTTCATATCATGGAGATAAGACATGAAAATATCACTACACATAATATGCCTTTTTCTACACCGCCGACAGCTCCAGCTGAAACTTAAATTTTTTGTGGCGATACTAGAGATAAATACCACTAACGGTATACACCACCAGATAGGTCTTGGTTATACTAAGTAACCCTCAATAGGTCATTTCCATATCATGGAGATAGGATATGAAAATATCACTACACATAATATGCCTTTTTCTACACCGCGGACAGCTCCAGCTGAAACTTAAATTTTTTGTGGCGATACTAGAGATAAATACCACTAACGGTATACACCACCAGATAGGTCTTGGTTATACTAAGTAACCCTCAATAGGTCATTTTCATATCATGGAGATAGGATATGAAAATATCACTACACATAATATGCCTTTTTCTACACCTCATACAGCTCCAGCTGAAACTTAAATTTTTTGTAGCGATACTAGAGATAAATACCACTAACGGTATACACCACCAGATAGGTCTTGGTTATACTAAGTAACCCTCAATAGGTCATTTTCATATCATGGAGATAAGACATGAAAATATCACTACACTTAATATGCCTTTTTCTACACCGCCGACAGCTCCAGCTGAAACTTAAATTTTTTGTGGCGATACTAGAGATAAATACCACTAACGGTATACACCACCAGATAGGTCTTGGTTATACTAAGTAACCCTCAATAGGTCATTTTCATATCATGGAGATAAGACATGAAAATATCACTACACATAATATGCCTTTTTCTACACCGCCGACAGCTCCAGCTGAAACTTAAATTTTTTGTGGCGATACTAGAGATAAATACCACTAACGGTATACACCACCAGATAGGTCTTGGTTATACTAAGTAACCCTCAATAGGTCATTTTCATATCATGGAGATAAGACATGAAAATATCACTACACTTAATACGCCTTTTCGTACACCGCGTCTGGTTGAAACCTCAATTCTTTGTAGCGATACTAAAAATAAATATCATTAACAATAATACACCCCCAGATAGGTCCTGGATAATCTTATATTATTTCTTTAAAACTTGTTGTTGGGTCTATTTTTGGCAAAGTAAATATAACCACAATTCTGATTTGGTCATACCAAGTACCTCATATTGTTATTTTTCAGTTATGTCAAACTTCTCTTTCTTTTGTTTTACTCAAGCTTATTTTTTATTTATTTTCTGAATTTAAATTACACAAATGTGTTTTATGTAATAAAAAAAGAGAAAATACGAATTCGAAGGAGAGTATATAAGGAATTTTTTTTCGTTTGTAAAATCATTACTATTTCTGACTTTGCTTTGCTCGCTTCTTGTGTGTTTTTTGTAATTCCCGTATTTTCGTAAACAAAAAAGTTTTTTTAAAAACTACCTTCTGAATTTTGCATTTTTTTTGGATATCCTTTAAAACAGTTCCGTATTGATATTTTATTTTTGTGACAAATTAAAAACGTGTGTTTTTATTTGCTTATATGTAATTACTAGTAACGGTATATTAGTATTATTATAGTAATACATATATTATTCCTTTGTTAGTGCTTCTCGTTATACTCGTATATTATCATCATTTTTTGTCGAGTTTTATACTACATAGCGATATTTATAATACCGTTTGTTTATATTTTATTTTATACTCCATTTATTGTTCGTTTCGGCACATTATTGCGATGAGTGCGAAACGTTACAACAATAGAAATAAAAGATGTAGTCTTAATACCGGAACTCTCGAAAGTGCTATTAGATCATTGTCACTATCAATGTGTAAATTGACTAAATCTGATACAAAGCAGATGAAATCTCTATGTAAAGAACTTCATGTTATAAATAACAAAAAAAATCGATTGTTTATATATAACATTTGGAATTCTAAATTACGCCACAAATTAGAAGTACCTGGAAATTTTAATGACGAGATATGTTCTAGAAATTCTTTTATTTCCGGAATAACTACTGACGATGTAGATACAATAATACCACCGACATATGAAAGTAAGATAGATACTAATGATGGTGTTTTCATTAAAAATGCTCTTTTTTATCCCGAGTTAGTTAATGTTAACGATGGAGATAATTTCAATTCTTGTAATATAGACAAGGTATTACGTGCTAATAGTACGAGACCCTCCGAACCTATAAAAATACTTTCGATTGAAATTTTAAAGCCGCCATACACGATAATTAATTTACCAATATATAAGCTTGTGATTCCTAACCAGGATATTGATGCTGGAGAGAAAGTTAATATCCCTACGGCTAATGTAAATTTAAACAATTTAGATATTCCTGATATAGGTATATCAATTACGGATTCTAAGTTGTGTAATAATCAAAGATCTGCCGTTGCTTTGCCTGTAGAATATTCGGATGACAGTCAGGAAGAGTTTGAAGTGATGGATGACAAATCTCTAAAACCTAAAAAAAATTCTCCCAAATTTAACGCACAAATACCAAAACCTAAAATTTATTGCACAAAAATTAAGAATCGGTTTAATTTAATGGATTATCAGATACACATTTCAGAGGAAGTTTGGAAGATAATCTTTAACCAGAAAGAAAGAAAGCTCGACCCATATCATTATACCTACCATATTTCCAGTCAACTAATAAAACTAACTGGTTGTTTAATTAACATTAAAGGACATGATGTAGCTCAGAATCGTTTAACTGTTAGAGCGTACTGTGGTCACAAAGATAAACATCAATCGTGTAAAAGTTATAAATTAGTTAATTCCAACCTATTATGTGGGACTTTCGATGTTTATAGTTCAACTGAGCCGATTCACCACCCATTCAAAAAATTTCAACAGACTTCCAAATACCACAGAGATTTACTTAAAGAGAAATTGATTCACAATACAGTTGAATTAGTTTCGGAAAATCTTACAAATGAAGAAGACCTAAATGTTTTTGCGCAAACTAATACTGCCCAATTTCTAAAAGATAGAAGAGTCTTAAAAAAAATCAGATCCGAAAAGCTCTTAAGCAACGACAACCATTCCGATGACATTGAAGATGTTCATTTAGAAAAGGAAAACACGGATTATAATAAAGATGAGTCATACATCCAACAGGTGGGAAAAAATCCATTTATCGTTACGACGTGTAGTAAAAGGCAATGTTTGATTCTAAACAAATTTAAAGAACAACAGAAAACAATCGACCTAATTGTTTATTTAGATGCTACGGGCGGCCTGATTCGAAAACCCTATAAAACATGTAAAACTGTTATGTACTATGCTCTAGTATTACCAGTGAAAACTCATTTGAAGGATACCGCCACTCCTTTCCCTATTAGTGATATGGTCAGCTCTAGCCATAACACTCGAACTATTGGAAATTGGCTAAGAGAATATCGCCTATTTGTAGAGGACAATTTAAAAAAATGGCCTATTTTCAACACCGTCGTAGTTGATTTTTCATATGCTGAGATTCATTCGGTACTTGATGCGTTTAATCGAATGAATTTAATTGATTATCTAAATACGAGTTACATGTGGGCATGTAATATTAAATCCACAAAGAATCCTGAGCAAGTAGTTAAAATACACTTGTGCTGTTCACACATCTCCCACACAATGGCTAAAGATGTCAACAAGTTTTTTGAAAAATTTCCAGAAGTTCGAAAATTTGTCAAAGAGGTTTTGGCTTCTTTGATTATTGCAAATAATTATGAGAGTATTAAACAAATCTGGAAAAAATTTGCAGTTTTAATACTATCCAAACACATCACCATTGAAGTCAAAGAAGCTTTTGACCATTTAATCGGATTGATTGCTTCAAATAATGTAGAACTAAAATTAAATTTGAATGAATTTA
The DNA here is from genome assembly GCA_963556165.1 of Tipula helvola. Classification (NCBI taxonomy): domain Eukaryota; kingdom Metazoa; phylum Arthropoda; class Insecta; order Diptera; family Tipulidae; genus Tipula; species Tipula helvola. Next base: position 243,742,399 of record OY744483.1, on the reverse strand, counting down.
GTAAATCTGACGAACGTGACAAAGATTTAGATCGAAATAAGTTTTATACTCCACTCTATAAGCAGAGCCCCTTTTATAGAGATTTGTGCGAAATAAGCATGAATGTTAATTTATGTTTATCTGAAGAAAACACTGGTTTGGCCTTAAATAATTTGTATAACATCGACTTCCACGACACATTTCTAAAGAAATATGCCGCTTTATTACCATTGTTTACTGGGATTCTGCATAATGGAAGTCGATTAAGCAATGGTCATGTGGAAAATTACTTTGCATTTTTAAAAAGAAGGTTTTCATCGACAAGTCGTACTTTTGAAGTTGGCAGAATGCCTTTGAAAGTTGGTCGCTTTGTACGCGAATTAAACTTAAGAAACCAAACAGTCTGCAAAGAGATATTCTATGATGTACCAAAATTTTCGATCAAACAAATAGAAAGTCCAACCCATTTGTCACCCAAAAGCAGTAACCATAGCTTATTTGATATACAAAATAGCAAATCTATTTGGAAACGAAAGAGCCCATATTCTTCACCAGTAAGCAAAAAGAAAAGACCGACTAGCAGTTTTGATTTTAATTTTGTAAATTCCTTTTTACGTTCTTCTAATATCGAACAAAATATCACGACTATGGCAACATTAAGCCAAAATTTAAATACACAAAAAACTCAAAAATTGACAAGACCTAAACCAATATTCAAACCTCAAGCAAAATTAAAGATGCCTTTAATTAGAAACGCCACCCATACTTGTAGCTTTTATAAAAATACGTGTGCTCTAGATTCGACGTATCAAGCGATCGGTTTATCAATGGATAAAGACGAAATTTTCTTAAAAAATCTGGAAGACGGCCGACCTAAATCATTATTAGAAGCACTACTAAGAAATGATTTAGATAAACTGTACCAAGTAAGAAAAGAAATTTTGGTAGAACTGTCAGGCTTTAATTCTGATTGCACCACAGAATTATACAACGTCTGCAAGAGTGTCTTTCAAAGTTTCCCAAGCTTGACAGTGACTTTAGAATGTTCGAATAAGAATTGTTTATTCAAAGAGGAAGAAAAGCGGCCAATGATATATTTGAATGTTGAAAAATATGAGAAACTAGGAGTTTCTAATATTGAATCATGTTTCCAAGAAATACCACTCAAAACATGTAAACAGTGTTTTGAAGCAATGGGTACTACACTAAAATCTTTTGGACAGATATTGTGTATAGACACTGAAACAATAAATGATGCTACTGCACAACTGTCCGAAGTACAGAGCACAATAACGCTTGAAAATAATAAATATGAAGTGACTTCTGTTATATGTTTTGTTCACGAGGGTTCAATTCATAAATACTCTAAATTATCCGAAGGCCATTATATTACTTATGGCAGAATTGATCAAAAATGGCAAAAGTACGATGACCTGAGCACGTATATACCTACAATACGCAATCCTAGTTCAGTAAAAATTAAACCCCAAATCATTATGTATCGAAAAATATAAGTTTTTTTTAAACAGAATTTTAGTAATAGTGTTAATAAATTCAAATGATGATTCCGATATACCAAATTGTGTTGAACCATTTCAAAAATCTCTTTGAATTTATTCGTATTAATAAATTCAAATGATGATTCCAAAATACCAAATTGTGTCGAACCATTTCAAAAATCTCTTTGAATTTATTCGTGTTAATAAATTCAAATGATGATTCCAATATACCAAATTGTGTCGAACCATTTCAAAAATCTCTTTGAATTTATTCGTGTTAATAAATTCAAATGATGATTCCAATATACCAAATTGTGTCGAACCATTTCAAAAATCTCTTTGAATTTATTCGTGTTAATAAATTCAAATGATGATTCCAATATACCAAATTGTGTCGAACCATTTCAAAAATCTCTTTGAATTTATTCGTGTTAATAAATTCAAATGATGATTCCGATATACCAAATTGTATTGAACCATTTCAAAAATCTCTTTGAATTTATTCGTGTTAATAAATTCAAATGATGATTCCAATATACCAAATTGTGTCGAACCATTTCAAAAATCTCTTTGAATTTATTCGTGTTAATAAATTCAAATGATGATTCCAATATACCAAATTGTGTCGAACCATTTCAAAAATCTCTTTGAATTTATTCGTGTTAATAAATTCAAATGATGATTCCGATATACCAAATTGTATTGAACCATTTCAAAAATCTCTTTGAATTTATTCGTGTTAATAAATTCAAATGATGATTCCAATATACCAAATTGTGTCGAACCATTTCAAAAATCTCTTTGAATTTATTCGTATTAATAAATTCAAATGATGATTCCAAAATACCAAATTGTGTCGAACCATTTCAAAAATCTCTTTGAATTTATTCGTGTTAATAAATTCAAATGATGATTCCAAAATACCAAATTGTGTCGAACCATTTCAAAAATCTCTTTGAATTTATTCGTGTTAATAAATTCAAATGATGATTCCAATATACCAAATTGTGTCGAACCATTTCAAAAATCTCTTTGAATTTATTCGTGTTAATAAATTCAAATGATTATTCCAAAATACCAAATTGTGTCGAACCATTTCAAAAATCTCTTTGAATTTATTCGTGTTAATAAATTCAAATGATGATTCCAATATACCAAATTGTGTCGAACCATTTCAAAAATCTCTTTGAATTTATTCGTGTTAATAAATTCAAATGATGATTCCAATATACCAAATTGTGTCGAACCATTTCAAAAATCTCTTTGAATTTATTCGTGTTAATAAATTCAAATGATGATTCCAATATACCAAATTGTGTCGAACCATTTCAAAAATCTCTTTGAATTTATTCGTGTTAATAAATTCAAATGATGATTCCAAAATACCAAATTGTGTCGAACCATTTCAAAAATCTCTTTGAATTTATTCGTGTTAATAAATTCAAATGATGATTCCAATATACCAAATTGTGTCGAACCATTTCAAAAATCTCTTTGAATTTATTCGTATTAATAAATTCAAATGATGATTCCAAAATACCAAATTGTGTCGAACCATTTCAAAAATCTCTTTGAATTTATTCGTGTTAATAAATTCAAATGATGATTCCAATATACCAAATTGTGTCGAACCATTTCAAAAATCTCTTTGAATTTATTCGTGTTAATAAATTCAAATGATGATTCCAAAATACCAAATTGTGTCGAACCATTTCAAAAATCTCTTTGAATTTATTCGTATTAATAAATTCAAATGATGATTCCAAAATACCAAATTGTGTCGAACCATTTCAAAAATCTCTTTGAATTTATTCGTGTTAATAAATTCAAATGATGATTCCGATATACCAAATTGTGTCGAACCATTTCAAAAATCTCTTTGAATTTATTCGTATTAATAAATTCAAATGATGATTCCAAAATACCAAATTGTGTCGAACCATTTCAAAAATCTCTTTGAATTTATTCGTGTTAATAAATTCAAATGATGATTCCGATATACCAAATTGTGTCGAACCATTTCAAAAATCTCTTTGAATTTATTCGTGTTAATAAATTCAAATGATGATTCCAAAATACCAAATTGTGTCGAACCATTTCAAAAATCTCTTTGAATTTATTCGTATTAATAAATTCAAATGATGATTCCAAAATACCAAATTGTGTCGAACCATTTCAAAAATCTCTTTGAATTTATTCGTGTTAATAAATTCAAATGATGATTCCGATATACCAAATTGTGTCGAACCATTTCAAAAATCTCTTTGAATTTATTCGTGTTAATAAATTCAAATGATGATTCCAATATACCAAATTGTGTCGAACCATTTCAAAAATCTCTTTGAATTTATTCGTATTAATAAATTCAAATGATGATTCCAAAATACCAAATTGTGTCGAACCATTTCAAAAATCTCTTTGAATTTATTCGTGTTAATAAATTCAAATGATGATTCCAATATACCAAATTGTGTCGAACCATTTCAAAAATCTCTTTGAATTTATTCGTATTAATAAATTCAAATGATGATTCCAAAATACCAAATTGTGTCGAACCATTTCAAAAATCTCTTTGAATTTATTCGTGTTAATAAATTCAAATGATGATTCCAATATACCAAATTGTGTCGAACCATTTCAAAAATCTCTTTGAATTTATTCGTGTTAATAAATTCAAATGATGATTCCAATATACCAAATTGTGTCGAACCATTTCAAAAATCTCTTTGAATTTATTCGTGTTAATAAATTCAAATGATGATTCCGATATACCAAATTGTGTCGAACCATTTCAAAAATCTCTTTGAATTTATTCGTATTAATAAATTCAAATGATGATTCCAAAATACCAAATTGTGTCGAACCATTTCAAAAATCTCTTTGAATTTATTCGTGTTAATAAATTCAAATGATGATTCCGATATACCAAATTGTGTCGAACCATTTCAAAAATCTCTTTGAATTTATTCGTATTAATAAATTCAAATGATGATTCCAAAATACCAAATTGTGTCGAACCATTTCAAAAATCTCTTTGAATTTATTCGTGTTAATAAATTCAAATGATGATTCCGATATACCAAATTGTGTCGAACCATTTCAAAAATCTCTTTGAATTTATTCGTGTTAATAAATTCAAATGATGATTCCAATATACCAAATTGTGTCGAACCATTTCAAAAATCTCTTTGAATTTATTCGTGTTAATAAATTCAAATGATGATTCCAATATACCAAATTGTGTCGAACCATTTCAAAAATCTCTTTGAATTTATTCGTGTTAATAAATTCAAATGATGATTCCGATATACCAAATTGTGTCGAACCATTTCAAAAATCTCTTTGAATTTATTCGTGTTAATAAATTCAAATGATGATTCCAATATACCAAATTGTGTCGAACCATTTCAAAAATCTCTTTGAATTTATTCGTGTTAATAAATTCAAATGATGATTCCGATATACCAAATTGTGTCGAACCATTTCAAAAATCTCTTTGAATTTATTCGTGTTAATAAATTCAAATGATGATTCCAATATACCAAATTGTGTCGAACCATTTCAAAAATCTCTTTGAATTTATTCGTGTTAATAAATTCAAATGATGATTCCAATATACCAAATTGTGTCGAACCATTTCAAAAATCTCTTTGAATTTATTCGTGTTAATAAATTCAAATGATGATTCCAATATACCAAATTGTGTCGAACCATTTCAAAAATCTCTTTGAATTTATTCGTGTTAATAAATTCAAATGATGATTCCAATATACCAAATTGTGTCGAACCATTTCAAAAATCTCTTTGAATTTATTCGTGTTAATAAATTCAAATGATGATTCCAAAATACCAAATTGTGTCGAACCATTTCAAAAATCTCTTTGAATTTATTCGTGTTAATAAATTCAAATGATGATTCCAATATACCAAATTGTGTCGAACCATTTCAAAAATCTCTTTGAATTTATTCGTGTTAATAAATTCAAATGATGATTCCAATATACCAAATTGTGTCGAACCATTTCAAAAATCTCTTTGAATTTATTCGTATTAATAAATTCAAATGATGATTCCAAAATACCAAATTGTGTCGAACCATTTCAAAAATCTCTTTGAATTTATTCGTGTTAATAAATTCAAATGATGATTCCAATATACCAAATTGTGTCGAACCATTTCAAAAATCTCTTTGAATTTATTCGTATTAATAAATTCAAATGATGATTCCAAAATACCAAATTGTGTCGAACCATTTCAAAAATCTCTTTGAATTTATTCGTGTTAATAAATTCAAATGATGATTCCAATATACCAAATTGTGTCGAACCATTTCAAAAATCTCTTTGAATTTATTCGTGTTAATAAATTCAAATGATGATTCCAATATACCAAATTGTGTCGAACCATTTCAAAAATCTCTTTGAATTTATTCGTGTTAATAAATTCAAATGATGATTCCGATATACCAAATTGTGTCGAACCATTTCAAAAATCTCTTTGAATTTATTCGTATTAATAAATTCAAATGATGATTCCAAAATACCAAATTGTGTCGAACCATTTCAAAAATCTCTTTGAATTTATTCGTGTTAATAAATTCAAATGATGATTCCGATATACCAAATTGTGTCGAACCATTTCAAAAATCTCTTTGAATTTATTCGTGTTAATAAATTCAAATGATGATTCCAATATACCAAATTGTGTCGAACCATTTCAAAAATCTCTTTGAATTTATTCGTGTTAATAAATTCAAATGATGATTCCAATATACCAAATTGTGTCGAACCATTTCAAAAATCTCTTTGAATTTATTCGTGTTAATAAATTCAAATGATGATTCCGATATACCAAATTGTGTCGAACCATTTCAAAAATCTCTTTGAATTTATTCGTGTTAATAAATTCAAATGATGATTCCAATATACCAAATTGTGTCGAACCATTTCAAAAATCTCTTTGAATTTATTCGTGTTAATAAATTCAAATGATGATTCCGATATACCAAATTGTGTCGAACCATTTCAAAAATCTCTTTGAATTTATTCGTGTTAATAAATTCAAATGATGATTCCAATATACCAAATTGTGTCGAACCATTTCAAAAATCTCTTTGAATTTATTCGTGTTAATAAATTCAAATGATGATTCCAATATACCAAATTGTGTCGAACCATTTCAAAAATCTCTTTGAATTTATTCGTGTTAATAAATTCAAATGATGATTCCAATATACCAAATTGTGTCGAACCATTTCAAAAATCTCTTTGAATTTATTCGTGTTAATAAATTCAAATGATGATTCCAATATACCAAATTGTGTCGAACCATTTCAAAAATCTCTTTGAATTTATTCGTGTTAATAAATTCAAATGATGATTCCAAAATACCAAATTGTGTCGAACCATTTCAAAAATCTCTTTGAATTTATTCGTGTTAATAAATTCAAATGATGATTCCAATATACCAAATTGTGTCGAACCATTTCAAAAATCTCTTTGAATTTATTCGTGTTAATAAATTCAAATGATGATTCCAATATACCAAATTGTGTCGAACCATTTCAAAAATCTCTTTGAATTTATTCGTATGTATTAATATGGTTCCATGATATGGAAATGACCTATTGAGGGTTACTTAGTATATCCAAGACCTATCTGGTGGTGTATACCGTTAGTGGTATTTATCTCTAGTATCGCCACAAAAAATTTAAGTTTCAGCTGAAGCTGGACACGGTGTACGAAAAGGCATATTAAGTGTAGTGATATTTGTATGTCTTATCTCCATGATATGGAAATGACCTATTGAGGGTTATTTAGTATATCCAAGACCTATCTGGTGGTGTATACCGTTTGTGGTATTTATCTCTAGTATCGCCACAAAAAATTTAAGTTTCAGCTGGAACTGGACGCGGTGTACGAAAAGGCATATTAAGTGTAGTGATATTTGTATGTCTTATCTCCATGATATGGAAATGACCTATTGAGGGTTATTTAGTATATCCAAGACCTATCTGGTGGTGTATACCGTTAGTGGTATTTATCTCTAGTATCGCCACAAAAAATTTAAGTTTCAGCTGGAACTGGGCGCGGTGTACGAAAAGGCATATTAAGTGTAGTGATATTTGTATGTCTTATCTCCATGATATGGAAATAACCTATTGAGGGTTACTTACTATATCCAAGACCTATCTGGTGGTGTATACCGTTAGTGGTATTTATCTCTAGTATCGCCACAAAAAATTTAAGTTTCAGCTGGAGCTGGACGCGGTGTACGAAAAGGCATATTAAGTGTAGTGATATTTGTATGTCTTATCTCCATGATATGGAAATGACCTATTGAGGGTTATTTGGTATATCCAAGACCTATCTGGTGGTGTATACCGTTAGTGGTATTTATCTCTAGTATCGCCACAAAAAAATTTAAGTTTCAGCTGGAACTGGACGCGGTGTACGAAAAGGCAAATTAAGTGTAGTGATATTTGTATGCCTTATCTCCCTGATATGGAAATGACCTATTGAGGGTTATTTGGTATATCCAAGACGTATCTGGTGGTGTATACCGTTAGTGGTATTTATCTCTAGTATCGCCACAAAAAATTTAAGTTTCAGCTGAAGCTGGACACGGTGTACGAAAAGGCATATTATGTGTAGTGATATTTGTATGTCTTATCTCCATGATATGGAAATGACCTATTGAGGGTTATTTAGTATATCCAAGACGTATCTGGTGGTGTATACCGTTTGTGGTATTTATCTCTAGTATCGCCACAAAAAATTTAAGTTTCAGCTGGAGCTGTCCGCGGTGTAGAAAAAGGCATATTATGTGTAGTGATATTTTCATATCCTATCTCCATGATATGGAAATGACCTATTGAGAGTTACTTAGTATAACCAAGACCTATCTGGTGTTGTATACCGTTAGTGGTATTTATCTCTAGTATCGCCACAAAAAATTTAAGTTTCAGCTGGACGCGGTGTACGAAAAGGCGAATTATCTTATCGCCTTGATTTGAATATGACCCATTCATGAATTATTAGCATTTCAAAGACCTATTTGGTGATATATGCTTCTAGTACAGCCAAACAGAATTTAAGTTTCTGTTAGTATTGTCTGTTTATAATTTAAATTTTTCCAAATCACATCACATGCGCTACACTTAAAATACATTTTTTGAAAAATCATGTTATTTTCATGATTTGAACCTGGGGTGCTGACTAACTTTTAGCAAGCATCATGACTCATATAAAAAACTATTTAGCAATATATCTAGTATTGTCTGTATATAACTTAAGGTTTCTTTATAGTAAATGGAATACGCTACCCACACCACATACATTATTGAATTTGTAGAATATGTTGAATGGGTTTACTCATATAAGAATTTATTTTTTTTATTACAAATATTAAGAAATTTATTCATTTTCATTTGGTTTAAGCTTGTTTTTTTTCGTTTTAGATACATTTTAATTACATATAATATTTTTTCGGGATGAGCCTACACTTTTTACAAAAATTTACACTTTTTCGGGATAGCTACATTTTATCCGAGAAATGAACCAAAAATTCGGGCTGATATTTCGGGCTAACTTCACCGACTTTTAGTCTCCAGATTCGGAAAGTAACTGAAGATGTTATATCTGAGGCTATGAAGGTCAGAAACCTGGAGCAACTGAACAAAGAAAATTTCATTTGTGGTGCATGTCGAATGCGGTTCAGACAACCACCCAAGATGCCACCAGAGAACACAACTACAAACTTGTATTCTATATTTGTAAATATTTTTGTTATTAATAAAATTTTAAATAACGGATCGACGTCTATAAATTCAGCCGTGGTGAACATATCATTTTTCATACATAAATGGGATAAACCTTCAAAATAAAGTACCCAACTTGATTCAAAAATAAATATGTGTAGTTTTAGTTTGTGTTTATTTTCCTGCGTCTTAATTGGACAACCCTATACTATGTATAAGGATACACTAATATTAAGGATATGGATATCCTTAAATTCGTAAAATCAACCAAAAAGGTTTTTTTTAAGTTATGTAAACTGCAACTTGTAATGCGTAGAAAAATAATGAATACATCAGTTGGCAATTTAGCGTAACAATTCGTGAAACCCCTATCATTCTGATCATTGACTATCGATTTCATTCTGATGCCCAATTGTATTAGATTATTGCCACGGCCATACTATACGACGTGATCGTTTGTGGGTTAAGCTAAAAATTTACCATAATTTTACTGATTACGACAGTGAAATCTCTTTTTAACGAACACCGGTTCAATGAATTTTTAAGTACAACTCTGACTAGCCAAATGAGTTACAAGGAGCTACAAGGAAGTAAAATAAAAACAAAAATTACATTTTCATAAATTCATTACAATGAAATCCTATTATAGCCAACTAATTTCTCCGGTACTTTTGGTTTCAAGACACCAAGATTTGACAGAATTAGTATTGAAATCTGAGGGTATATTTCAAAAAGTCGAATTCCGTTATCTTTAGCGCAATGTTTATTAATACTTGTGTTTCCATCCCGTCAGGAGACCTTGTAAATGTTTATTTAAATACCTAAGTAACTCCTTTGAAAATTCATTAACATTTCCTTATACAAAAACCCTTATTCGACCAATTAAAATGTTCAAAATTAATTAACATAAAATAGGCAAATCATAATAGTGATGATTTTCGTTTCTCTTGTTAATGGCTGTACATATGTGTACATTATACATATCTTAAAGGTATGTTAATTTAGAGGCCGTTCAGTATTCTAAAAATAAATTGCTTTTGCTTCATTTCTGCTGTTATGTTGTTTAGGTGTTTTTTATGTTGTAATTGTTCATAAATGATTGATGATTTTACATTAGATATTAAACAATACAGAATAATTGACTATTTTATTTATTTTGACAAAAGCCCTTGAATTCTGTCAAAGATTATAATTTGTTTAATACTTTCACTTCTGGGTCTTGTATTATGTAGTTTTTAAGACAATTTGCTTCTAGTATTTGACAAATATGCTGCTATATAGATTTCAAATTTATTATTCGAATCAAATTAACCTATATTTCAGCGTCTTTCATTCAAATACATACGTACAAGAGTATATTGCTTGAAGACAATCAACCCACATATTTTTTTTTTATATTATAAATAGACAAAGCAATTTTCAGTTTATATAGTATGTACTATATACAATTTTTTTTGATTATCCCAAAATGAGGTCAAATAGTGCTTATAATAAAATAAAAAATATTAAAAGGGCAATTTCACTATACATAATATAATAATACTAATGGGGATGATTTAATTAAGTTCATTCATTCAAAAATAAGTTTCTTATAGTGGCTAACGATGTTTTATACCTTTTCGTCTCTTTTAAAGCTACAAAGGACACAGAACACTAAAGTGAGATTATTAACCAAAAATTGCGATTTCGTGCCACGATTACATCAACTTAAGACCACCGGATGAGTTTATTTGATATGATTGTTATTGCTCTATTTTATTTTATTCGTGGGTGATTATTTCGTGGTGTCTTTTCACATTTGGTGATAAAAAACTGTGCCTAAGAAAAATTCATAGGCTACTGCGGGTGTCATATTGGATGAACAACGACATTACGTCGTTTATTGATAGAAAAATAGTTTTACCGCCGCTACAAAATTATCCATACGAAGGTAATCCGTACAATTATCCGTTGAAAGGGCAATTGTTTCCTTTCATTAAAAATAGATTTCGGTAAATATTCGGCAAAGGAAAACTGCGTTTGCTCCCCAAAATTAAAACTGTGCGAAAATAATAAGTGCTACCGTAGTTGTCATATTTTTTAATTTTAAACTGCTTTGAGGACGATACCCTGCAAAATTTTAAAAAATTGGTGCTCCTGGACAATGAATAGTTGTTTCCGAAGTAATTTTTCACGCTGAATCCGAATATGGGCTCAGAATTGCTCTATCACGTCAGGTTTATGAGATATTCTAACCTAAAAGTGCACAAAAAACACTGTTTTTTGACATATTTGAGATTATCTAGCACCGCGATTTTTTTTTTCTTGAAAAGTCCATGTGTGGGATCTTATAGTGTAAGTCTTCTTCTTTCAAATGCCTTTGAGTTTGCTCAAATATGTTTTTTTTCGCCGAGATATCGCCTTTTCAAAATTGCATATTCGTGAATTTGCTGATATACTGTATAATACACTACCTTTTATACCTACGGTATTAAATTTTCGTATACCGAAAACGTAACGGAAAAATTCACGAACATGCAATTGTACGGAAAAATTCACGAACATGCAATTTTGAAAATGCGATATCTCGGCGAACAAAAAACATATTTGAGCAAACTCAAAAGCATTTGAAAGAAGAAGTCTTACACTATAAGATCCCACACATGGACTTTTGAAGAAAAAAAAATCGCGGTGCTAGATAACCTCAAATATGTCAAAAAACAGTGTTTTTTGTGCACTTTTAGGTTAGAATATCTCATAAACCTGACGTGATAGAGCAATTCTGAGCCCATATTCGGATTAAGCGTGAAAAATTACTTTTGAAACAACTATTCATTGTCCAGGGGCAAAAGTTTGCAGGGTAGTATTATTAATAAAATTAAATATAAAAAAATATTGTTTTGCTTAGATTAGTACGCGTTGCATATCTATCAACTGTTTTATTCGTGATGTTGACTCTTTTCACCGGTGTTCATTCTCCAGTCATTCTTTCTTCGTAATTCGAATCATTTCCTGCTTCAAGGAGCTGCTTTTGCGGAGCTCGTTTAGAGCAACTTTCTGCAAATAAAATATCTCTTTGCTATTTTTTGAAAGGGAAGTCCTGTATAAATCGTGAGCAGAGCTGGAGCGGCTTCTTGGGTGATGGTGTTAGTCGTGACAATTCCAGATGCGTAGCTGGAGATGGTGTTTATTCCAGTGGCATGATGAGAGCCGGCGTTGTTTATTTTAGATAAAATGATTTTATTTATTTCAATTATGCTTGCCAGAACATTGTATTTTAAAAGAGTTTACCTGATTATATAAAATTCTAGTTGTGGGCCCAGGTAATTAACTCATACAAATTTTACCTTCACACAGTCGATTCCGGCGACTTGCTCAGGAGGTAACACCCCAAAGGTTCACAACCCCCACTCCTATAAGCATGATTCCCCATTTCCTGGAATTTGGTTTTTATGACAATCTGTATATCATAATTATTAATCATTAATCATTTTTATGCTATGAATGTGTTGGGTAACATTTACCTTTACTTTGGGTAACCTTTTACTTTGCCCGTGCGGAACTTGTAAAAACAAACACAGCAAAATGTTATTTATACATTCTAAGTTCTTACAAAAGTTGTTTAAGCCTGAGTACTTACTTATATTTACATGATTATTATCATGTTTTGTGTTGGCGTTCCAGTATGTAATGATACAACAAAAGAAAAAAAATTCAATGTTAAGATTCTTCACTCCCTAATTAATGAAGTTGTTTTTTCATATGTACATATATAAATTATGGTACGGAGTATTTTGTTTTGGAATTAGAGATGTACGAAATTGTGGACGTTGTGAATATAAAGCAGAAATATAATTATATAGAGATAAAACGTTTGTACGGATTTAATAATTCAAAACACTTACTCATCCATATAGTTTGTCAGGTTATACAGTGGCTAAGTGTCTTAAGGATAGGCATTGATGGTTCCCATTGGCTTCACCAATGAATTTGAAGTGAATGATTAAGAATAAATTAAAATGTAAAGTGTACGTAATTAACCCTTAAATGACACATGGGGTCCAGTGGACCCCAGACGTTTTTCAATCGGTCATATTTAAATGTTTCCTCCGGAAATGCATCTCGTGTCCCCTCCCTTGCTAAAGTTGAGATATTGCATTACCTGTTTACGAACTCAGCGCAATCCGGTTGACTGCTAGTAGCTGTGTAGAAAGGTCCAAAATCACGGTGGGGTACAACGGACCCCAGTGTGTCGTATACGTATATTTGTGTGAAAATTGGAATAATTTTTAGGCATCTCAACTCTAGCAAACCTAGAGTGAGAGAGATGCCTTATATCCCTGCTGCTGATATCTGCCTGTAAACAAATTAATTAGAAAGGTACTTATCCGATTTTCAAGAAACAGAGACATACTAATAGACCTTGGCCAGACAAGAAAAATGTGATATGACTAAGATCTCTAGGTGATCGGATTTGATCAAAATTGAATGAAAATATTTGTATTGTAAACGAAATAATTTTTCAAAGTTGTTTTTGCCGTTTTTTGTGTTGTTTTATTGTTTTTGGTCATGGGTAAGACTGCGCTCATTGTTAAAATTTGTTTAGTTTATTATATTTCTTTCGATTTTGACGTATTATTAGATGGCGTATAATTTGCAGAGTCGAACCGGCCGAGAAGTGCTAGAACCCATCGACGAAGCTTGTTCAGGAGGACAAGATAACGTGTTTGAGGACAGTAAAGACAATGATTCAGACTTTTCGATGTGCGGTGCTCCAGAGAGTGCCTTGGAAGTAGAATAGAAAGATATGGAAGAGGGTATTTTAGATCAACGGCTTTTGTAGATTGGAGAGCGTCAAGCGGCTGGCCAGAGCCGTGGTCGGCCATCTTCGACGATAAGAAAAAATTCAACTTTCATAATGCAAAATAAATACCTTTTTTTAAAGATTCTTTATCGGACTTATTTTTATCTAAAAAGATACTATCTCAAGGGTATACCGCTAAACTTTTAGCTAAAAATATTGAAAATTAATAAAATACGGTTATTTTATATAAAACAAGCCATTTTCTTATTTTTTTTACAAACCTTTTTAATTTTTGGTATCATAAAATTAAAATTTCCTTAATGTAATAATTTGATCTCCTTTAGTAAGCTTTAAACTATATTGGAAAAAATTGTCAAAGCAAAATATAGAAAAATTCAAGGAATAATAGGCAATTTTCATGCTGGGGTCTAAAAGACCCCAGTGTGGCATTTATGTGATTTTTCTTAAGTGTGTCATTTAAGGGTTAAATTAGTTTGGTTCATATATCTCTTTATTTCTTTTATGGTACGGAAAATAAAGTTTATAGCCTATAGTGATCCATTATGAACTTTTAGTTTTTTGAATCTACATATTTTCGGCTCGTTTGAGTGGAAAAGTTATGTCTGTCGGACTGGCGGGCTGTATCCTCTATGGAGCCCAAAAAGATTAATCGATCAGCCTGAAAAAAGTTTTAGTTCCCAGTGAAATGATAAAATTAAAGTATCAAAATGTTCTAAAGTAAGTTTGCAATAAATTTTTTATTGAATGATTTTTTATGAAGAGAGACTCTAAGTAGGACGGAACTTAGGAGGAGGAAGATATTATAAAAATTACTTATTTTGGTTGATCTTAGTGATTTCAAAAAATTTTCGGAAAGCCGTAAAAAACCGTTAGTTTTTACTTAATTTTTTTGATTTTGGATTTTAAATGGAATTTCAAGGAATATATCATTGAAAATATCCACGTTTACGAGTACATAATTTGAGAGTTTCTCTTTGGTCGAAATGATTTTTTTTTGCCTACTTTTCACAAAATATTTCAAAGTGCCAAAAAAACATATAGCGCGTAACTATAAAATTTGCCAACTTAATCTCTTCATTTATATCGGCGGCGACGACAGGGTTGCTCATCGTATCAAACTATTCCTTATACGAGATACCTCCAGTCACCAGAATTAAGAACTTTATGGGAATAACGTTTGTCCTCCAAATTTGGATTAAAAATTGATTTTTTATTTATTATTTTATTTACGGTGTTTCTCGTCACAAATTTAACCTTGGTCGGTTCTGAAAAGAAAAAAAAATACATCCATTAGATTAGAAGGGAAGAAAAATTCTATTAAGTTCTGTTTCAATTGGCATCCAGAACATTATTCAAAAATCATTTTAGAATCCCCATTTCATCATAATCGGTTAAGTAATAGCCTCATTCCATTATAATTGGCCAAATATCAAAACTTTATTTAAACAACATTTTTAAACCCTAATACAATAACAAATAATAATCAAATAGGACGGATGAAATACAGACATATGTATATGTAAATATGTTCTGCTAATTTTGCTTAATAATAATAAAAATTTCTTTTTAAATTATTATTTCAGTGGCCTTGAATTATTTATTTTGAAACATTAAAATAAATACTTTAATACGCACCCTGTACAATCACTCCCATGTCGGGATTGCAATCCCCGTATTATATAAAAGGCAACCCAGGGATCCTTGGATGTAACAAAAAATCGGGATAAAAAGATTTCAACGGGATTCCACGATTTCGGGATTGACAAAAACTCCTGATCACGGGATTTAACTCCCTATTCCCTTGAGAAAGAAAATCTTATAGAAAAGCGTTCCGTCAAAATTAGGACTTTCACAAATTTTTACTTCAGGAACTTCGAGAACAATATATTTTAAACAATAATGAATTGGAAAATAAAATATCACACGTTTTTTAAAAGTGGTATAAGTTCATATTTTGTTGAAATGAAATAATGAAAGAATTGATAATTGAGAAACAGTAAATGCAAAAGTATAATAAATGGGTTTTTGAGTTTTCTTATTTATTTCACGAGTATTAGGGATTTATGTTTTCTATTTTGACTATAAATTCTTTACCGATAAAAAATTATACTGGTATGTCTATTGTAATCACACTAACTTATTTATTTTTTTTTATTTAAAAACCACTTTTAAAAAAACGTTCATAAATTTTCAAATTTAAAAGTATATTATACACCAAGGTTGAGAAGTATGCTATTATAGCCCGAGTGAATATAATAGCACTTCTCAAGCGTGGTGTATATAAATACTATTTTTTCCACTACTAGTCGTAGAAGGTACACCAACCATTAAGGTATTTTGTTGATAAGAAAATTAATTTGATAAGGGAAACACTTGTTTTTTTTTCGGAAGGGATTTGGCCGCTTCATTATGAAGTTTCGTAATCATTATTTTTAACGGATAATGAATGATTAATTCATTGATCCTACATTAACCAGCCGTAATTTTTTCATCAACCGCCGGGAATCGAATCCGGGACCTCCGGAGCTTAAAGCAAGCATGCTGGCCATTGCACCACCGAGGCGGCAGGAAAACACTTGCTCTTTAATAATATTAACTATTTCGAAGTCGTCCGAATTTTTTACTGAATTTTAGTAAGCGTAAATTTAAAATGACACTGCGTTTTGTTTTGTTATTTGAAGTTTTATTTTTTTTGAGTCAAATTGGCATTCAACTAAAAAAAATGGAGAATGATGATTTAATCGGCACGCCACCTGAAATATATGAGATAGTCTAAAATATAACAGACCAGCGCCCTAAAAATCGAGGGATATTTATATAAAAACATATGAAAAATTTAAAATTTGGTGTAATAATAAAAGTGTTAATAAAATCTCATTACATAGTGTTCATTTTCATTATCAACTAGTGGTCAATAATAAAATATTATTAACCACTAGCCGAGAAATTTTGTTTCTCAGGCTACTAAAACACATAATAATGATGCCTTCTACGACTAGTAGTGGAAAGAATATTATTATTCATATTACTGTTTTGGTGTAGATATGGTTATTTTAAATTCAACCTCCTTAAGAAGTAAAATTAGTACCGATTTTTCTTCGAAACCCGGTGCACATCTTCTAGTTTGTGATTTTTTGTTAATGTCACATGTAAGTTCAGGAGCTAATGTTAAAGCTACGATAAATAAAAACGGGTGAAAAGTATATTAAACGAATTAGTGAGTATTAAGGCAGTAATGTATGCACAATTTTTGTTTCAATAAAGTTCAACATTCAAGTTTGCTGTAATGGCAAAGAAAAATTAAATTCAATGTTCTTGAATTGTGGGCTGTTTGGGCATTGATTGTTGGGGCGGTGCCGGGGGCTTCATGTGTCTATATTGAAATTGAAAATTACCACTATAGTCGTTTAATATATTGCAAGAAGAATAAAATGAAAATATAATAAAATTATTTTAAATTTAATGTACAAATTATTACAAATTTTAAAGAAGCTCTGGGTGGTAATAAACCGAATTTTGCGCACTACCTAGTTCGTAAAGATTAAAGATTTGTCCATGTCTTTATTATTACATTTTTTACGGCAAATCTCGAAACCTTATCGAAACGCGAAAATAGTAGATTATATCATTAGAAATAAAAGTGATATTTTGTTTGACGAGCAATAATATTTGCATGCGAGGCGAAGCGCAGCTTAGTTGAGCAAGTGCAAAGATTGCGAGTTAAACAAAGTCACTTTTAATCCGAATAAGACTTACTATTTTTTTCTCCAACGAAGGAAATTATTTGCATGTAATTAGATGCATTTAAAATTTAAAAATTTAAAATTTAATTGAAGGAGGACTTGCCTTTTTTCATTTGTATATTTCCAAGATATTGCGTGTCAATTATTTTTAAACGCGTCAAATACAATGCAATAGTCAAACCATAGACAATCATAATAGATTTCTCATTTGACTAAAAACACAAATTAAAAATAAAAATTTTCCATTCAAATGTTATCGGTGTATTGCATATACGTATTATATTTGCAACGCATTCTAAAATCATTCCCTTATAAAATACACAACACAACGATACATTGGAATTATCAGAAGTTTTTGTTTTTTTCCTTTAGTTATAATGAAATGAGAAATCTAGTATGAATGTCTATGGTCAAACCAAACAAAAGTCATGGTCTCCTTAGTTTCAAAAAATATTTTAACAAAATTAGTTTCAATTTTGAATTTTGAATTACATAATTTGTACTTACTCGTATAATTAGTAATATACAACCGACACAACATGAACTCTTCGTTGGAGAAAAAATAGTATGTGTTATTCGGGTTAAAACTGACTTTGTTTGACTCGCAATCTTTGCTTTTGCTCGGCTACGCTGCGCTTCGCCTCGCATGCAAATATAATTGCTCGTCAAACAAAGTATCACTTTTAATCCTAATGACACAATGTACTATTTTCTAGTCCTATTTTTTAATAAGTTTATTAAATATGCTTTTGTTCGTGGAGAAAACAAAACATACAATTTAACTTATTACTTTCATATTAATTGAACTGCCACCGATTGAATTCAACACACTGGTCGATACTGGTTAATATTACTTTTCACCTAGCAAAAGTATACTACTATTTGAACTATTATAGTGCATAATTAGCTTAGTAGGCTTTGTTTTTAAAATTTTTTCTTTTCAAAACCAAACAAATTCTGTGGGCGATAAATTTCTGTTTGAGTAATAAAGCCTTTACTTACATACATACATATGTATTCCCTGAGAAAAATTGACACGCAGTCAAAAAAAAACGAAAAGAGAAAAATAATCTGATGCCGCATATACCTAAGAGACAAAGAGAACGTTTTTTTTTTGTTTTTTTTTTATTGACGATTGGAGCATCTTGGATTCCACCTAGTGGATATTTTTTAAACTGTGCTACCTGATAATTTGACATTCGAAATTATTGTAAAAAATTCCAATTTTGGAGTATAAAAACAATTTTTAATTACCTTATTGCTAAATTTTTTTCGATGCATTTTTGACAAATATCATTTTATCAGGTGCATCATTTTAACTTTTTCCCTCGAGAGGCGCTTTCTCTACTTTTACAATCGTCAATAGCAAAATTGTTTTGGTATATACAAAAAACGTCGTCTTTGTGTCTTATATGTACATATATGTATGTAAGTTATATGGGGCATCGGATTATTTTTCTCTTTTAGATTTTTTGTTGACTGTGAGACTATTTTTCTCATGGAATTCAGACTTAAATATTTTTTTAAATAAACAAAAGTAGAATTAAGAAATATTAGGTAAATAAAAATTACAATATAAAAATACTTGCAGTGACCCTATTCAGGTAATTCCCGGGGAATAGAAATTTTAAATTTCGTTGCAGTATTATTCCCTTTTCCCCAATATGTATTATGGTGTTTGGGAAAAAATTATTCCCAATTGCAGCAGTTTTGACGTTTGTTCTTCCATACCTATTTCATGAAAGTGTTATAATAGTTCCACTGTTATAATTATTATTTAATTTTATTTATATATTATTATTATTATTGTTTATATATCACGAATTCCATGGAACGTACTGTGACAGTGTGCGAATGTTTTTACCAAAATTTAATAACAAATTACTTTTTCTAAAACAATTCTTTATGATTTATAATGACCAATTTATCTCTTCATTTAGAATATATTAAATATTTAAAAATCGCATTACTAATTACCAAAATATTTAACAAAATACGTATAACGTACATGTGACAAATTTTTTCCTCTGATTTTGAGTTGTGTACGTTATATAAAATTACTTGCGAATTGGTTTGGACCTGAAAATCAATTTTTTTATCTAAATAGAGGGAGATATGCTAAAACATTTTAGTGCTGTTTTCATTTAGAATAAATTAATACTAACTGACTTTTCAATTTTTCACTAAATAACGTACATGTCACATGGATAACGTACGTGTGACACCATACAAACTTTTCTATGGCGCAAATTGTTTTATTCTTTATTCAAGTGCAATTCGTTGTGCAAGTGCAAAAACATGAAAAATTATGTCATATTTTAATGTCGAAATAATTCTTTTCTAAACAATATAGCTGTTATTATCATCTATCGATTCCATTTTTCAAGTTTGAGGGTTACCTTTTTGTGGAATTCGTGATATGTATATATAATTAACACGACTAAAACGACACTGATCACAATAACACTTATAAACTTTATTTTTATATTTTGATTTAACAAAATTGGTTACACTGAATTTATTTATCTATTTTATTTTTTCTTTAAACTAGGACCACTTTTTGGATAGATAATTCTTGTTTATAAAAATATTTGGTTACTTAAAATTTTAAGACCGCTTTCGGTCGGTGATTCTTACTAACTATATCTTTTATTTTCTTAAACACAAAAGTTTTTATTTTTAAAATTGTCAATTCGGCTTAATATTTTTAATTTTATATTTATATTCAATAACCTAAAATTGTGCCAATGCTAATTAAGGTTTTTTTTCTGATTTTGGTAATTTGTATTTTGCAATTTTTTGTACTTATAAATATTTATTTATTTATTTATTTATTTATTTATTTACAATATAAATTTTCCGACACTTTATTTTGAGCATAAGCTCATTCATAATAAAGTGTCGATGTTCAAAAAATAAGTAAGGGTCCACAAAGCAATACATTTTCAGCGTATAAAGAAAGAACGCAGCAAATTGGTCCAATTATTCCACTGGTAGTATGACTCTCCTTGTAATGGTGACAAAACAATTTTTGCATGTTTCTGGAAATCCATCGTGGAACTTTCTGCAATCTGCATCAACAGTCCCGCAGGTTAGGCATTTCAGCATAGTTAGCGAAATTTTTAAGCGATTTCGATATACTTATATCAGGAAAAAAAAAAATTAATTTTGAAGAAAAATATAAAAAGACGTCTGTCTGACTCAAAAGTCAAAGCCAACGAACACATTTGGAATGTGAGTTAATGTAGGTTCATTAACTCACGGTTATGATTACAGTTGGGAAATTGGGACAATTGGAATTATTTATATTGGGAAAGAATCTTTGGAATGTGCGAGTTAATGTTGGTTCATTAACTCACGGTAGGATTACACAACAAAAGAATTGATGGGGAATAAATTTTTTAACGAAAATGTTTGTCTATCTCTAGTTGAGATTGATAATATTAATCATAATTATATTGTTTGTAAGAGTCCTTCGCGGATCTTTACTTATTTTAATGTGATTCCAGGGAGAAATTTCTTTCCCCTGTTTATTTATTCCCCAATTGCCAGTGCACTTTTGGAAATGGGGAATAAAAAATTGGAAAAATTTATCTGGAGAATAATTGCTGTAAAAACAAAATATTCTCTATTCCCCGGGAATTACCAGAATAGGGCCACAGGAGTAGAAAATGTATCGTATTGAACTCGCGTATGATGGTTGTTACTCATTTCGCTCACCATCGCTCGGGTTGCTAACTCTATCCCCATGAGCTTATTATTTTGGGCAATTACTCATCAACTGTAAGCATTATCTTTAACATAAATGTATTATTTCTTAGGTTAGTCTTTAGGCTTCATGCCTCACGCATAATATTATCGCAATGACGTTATCAGACGGCGAAGCAAGCCGCGCCCCTATCCTCTGATGTCGCGCGATTCAAATGCTTGAACCACTGAACCGACGGAATAACTCATCCGATCGGAGCAATCATAAAGAAACTGAGGCAGATAATTTATATTAAATTAAAATAATTTAACGCGACATCTTATAATCGTTAGCAGTTAGCACGCAAAACACCTACGGCCGTGTAGATGACACAGCCCAAACCCGATTTTTTTTTTAATCTAAGTATGCAATATTTTTCTGGGGCTCAAGGCACTCCTAAAAGCGCAGTTTACTTTTACCGTCCTACTTTACGCAGCAGTAACCAAATCGAGGATGACATTGCTTCATGCCAGCCTATAGTGCTAACATGACAGATAGGTCGGCCCATAAATTATCCACTCTCAACAGGGGGTCATAGTTGTGTTTATCGTCATCGCCGATCGTAATCAGATGATGAAAAATCCCTTTTGCATCCTCGCCCCCATCAAGATTCGAACCCGGACACCCCGATCTAAACGCCACAGCTTTAACTACTGAGCCGTTTGGTCGGTACCATACAAATTACTGAAATTAGTTTTCGAGTATGCGCCATAAAAGTAAAAAATTTGTAAAAAGCATGACCTACTTTTATGAGTTTGAAATTTTCCAATGGACCTACGTAAATGTAAAATGGAGAAGTTTTCAGGTTTACTTTGCCTTATTTTAGAGAATCAGGATACAGTACTTAGGCAAAATATTCGCGAGCGAATTTTTTTAACATATAAAACAGAAATTCAATATAATATTAAAAAAGTCTAAATAAATTTTCGTACCTATTCATCTCGTGTGATTAGATAAACTCTAATAATTAAATTTCAAGAGGGCTTTATTACGAAAATATCCCTTACACTAATTTGAAGGGATTGTAAAAATCACTTGTGTATGAACACCTCTAAAAACTAATAAATACCATAGAGATTTTGTTCTTGATTAAATCTTGGCGTTTGCGCAACTACACCTAAAAAAATTACCGAGTGTAGAACAGAAAGCTGAAAATTAAGCAAAACAAGGAAGGTGGTCATTGAATCTGCCAAATTAGCACCTAAATTGGAAGAGATAGCACAATTGGGTACAATTATCTCCGAATTATTGGAAGCGATCTGAAAAATTGTAAAACTCGTGCAAGACCTGAGAAAATTGAAATCAGGTATTCCAGCTAGCCAAGCGACTGTTTATCGTGTAATATAGCGTTCCACAGATGTAAAAAACCAAATCTTAAAAAAACGCCATGAAATGAAGCACGTTAGCTTTCAAGTTCTCAGTTTATATCCGAGTATAGTAACTTAATTTTCGTATTATTTATGAAAATTCGGTTATTACAAAACAGTAAATATTTTTAAAGTCTTTTTCTTGAAAATTTTACACTTTTTCGACCATCTTAACATAATATCCGTTATAATTTAAATGCTATTAAATGTATCAGTTAGCTTTAAATCTTTGCAAAAATTAGATTTGTAGAAGAAAAATTTGAGGGAAACTGTTTTTGAATGATTTTAATTACGTGATGAACACCATAATACACTTTTACGTAATCTGTTTTACAGATACCTGAGTAACCGGGCAATGCTCTAGAGAAGAAGAATCCAATAAACATGAAGATTAAAATTGTGTTATCTTGTGCTACCTAATTTATCATAAATAATACTAACAAATTCCTAACTATTGACTACAAAGCTGTCTGTAACCTAGTCAAGTCTATTCATACTAACGTTCCTCTCCTATCCTCCCTTTTGTGTTATTTGTTAAAAAAATAAACTTTGTCTGAATTTTTTGTGCCTGTTCTATACGACATCAAGCATATTATGACGAATTTATCAATCATAATTTATAAAATAGTTTTAAAAATAGAAATTGAACTTGAAATGTTCATTTTTGTACTTTACTTTAAATCAGCTGATTTATATTACACTATACTCGTTACTCTAATTATTGTCCATAATTGTATATAACTTGTTTTTTATTGTTGTTATTTATGTTCTTTCTATTAACCTTAGACTAAGGTAAACTAAATTCATGTCTAAACATTTATAAAAAAAGTTGTCATTGCTCTGTGCCTTCATACGAGTACATACAAATAAAATATGGTAAAGAAGAAATCATGAATTATATATTAAAGATTTAGTTAAAGACACACGGTAGATTATATATCAAGGTTTATGATTTGTTGATATTTGTATAAGAAAATTGTATTTAGCGATAGGTGGAATTTTTATGTTTTTTTTATTCATTTTCCTTCCAATTCTTTTTGAGGTAATTAATTCAATTACGTTTGAAGATCACAAGTCAATTGATCATGAAGTGCTTTTTTTCTGTAACATGGACATTGGCGATTTTTATTATAAATCATGGCTGAATGAACCACTTACGAAAACTTAGATTAGTGGCTTTTATGTTGTAGTTAACGCTTTGGCTATTAACCAGGCTCGCCTCATGTTCATTTAATAATTTGGGAGCGATTTAATTTGAAAATGACACTAATTAGTAATTTCGAATAATAATATTGTTTCGTAAGTTGTTCTTAAGAGCGTCATTTACCAAAATTAAATTTTGCTGCGAACCTAGCCTAAAAATTTAATTTTCTATATTTAATTTTCTATATACCAAACCTCCATCGCAGCCGCCCCGGTGGCACAGTGGTTAGCATGCTTGCTTTAAGTTCCGGAGGTCCCGGGTTCGATAAATGGCCAAACGATAAATGGCCACCTAACGATAAATTGCTGAACCACGAAAAATTTGATTTTTACTCGTCTGTTTTTATTTTAGTTATTTCTATAATATAAAAGAAAAATATTTACAAAAGAGCAAAACTACGAAATTATGGATTTAACTTTATTATTGTGAAAAAAATTTGCTTATTGTTGTGTATTCCATTCCCATATCGAACTTGCACAAGTTATACAACTTGGAAAGCGAATAACAAAATATTAAAAGAACCTACACAACATACCGTTGCCTTAGTACATTACGCTCTTAAAATGTGATTTATAAAAAATAATGAAAGGATATTTTGCACTTTTGACGTCGATGCCAATGTACATTGTAGTTTTACTAAAATATGTTTTCCATTTCAGAAACAAACTTGATTAATGAATGTAATTTTGTTGTAATAATTCAAATACTTTTGAAATTGATCCTATTTCATTTAAACTATTATTCAAACTGCTTCTTATACTTATACCTTTGGTTATTGATAACGCGGATTAATCCATTTATTCCATACGAGTAATGTGCTTGATCTTGAATACGAAAATAACTGTAAGGTTTAATGAAATAAAACTAATTTCATGATAAATTAAAGAAATTAAGAATTAAAAATGAAATATTAAATTAAATTATTAACAATTCATTTAGCAGCAAAACTATATTATGTGTATTCGGATATGTATCGCTACAAAGAAACAAGCTTTTTATACTTTTTCGTTTTTCAAATACAATTTATTAAGGAGAGTAGTTTACAGCAACAATGTAAAAAGCTCAACTTATTTTTATTTTTTGCTTTGGTTATTTCTTCGTTCAACTTATGCAAGATAAGTGAATTTATGATCCTTTTATTTGTGGTTGTTGTTTTTTTTTGTTGCTTTAAAGAAGATAAATTACTTCTAAGTAATATTCACTTGATTTTTTAATTTTGGTTATCTTTCGATTATATTGTTAGAATATCAAAATCCGTTACAAGTAGATTCACGATAAATTCTGAAGTGATTTATTTAATTTGTAAATCAAAATGTTTTTGATACTAAGTACTTGGTTTTCTTAATGCTGTTTTTTGGTGATTTATTTTGTAATTGTGATGATAAACTCAAGTTAAAAATGTGGATCAATATAAGTATGTACATCAATTATAAATATATGTAATGTATGTATATGTTGCATAGAGGACGTAATAACATTGCGACATTTAATTCGCCTATTCAAACCAAATTCTAATTTAATCGTGTGCCCTATTCCCACAAATCACTTATAATTTATTTATTATAAGTGATTTGTGCTATATTCCAAAAGACAAAAGAGGTATGGCACGATATAAAATTGTTTTGTAAATTTTAATAATTTTTTGTAAAATTTGCATAATGTTACACCGCATCCCCAATCAAATAGTTCTTACTTTAGCTTTACAGGATTGTATGAATTTCAAACATAACGACTAAAATTTTTTTTTCGTTCGGTGTCACACAGCCAATTTTCACTTTTCCTAGTATTACTAATCTTTTAGAAATAGAACTTTGAAAATACAAGATTGAAAATAAATCAACAATAATTTAATTAAGACAATCTTTATATAAAATTAACTGAATTGGCCTTTGATTTAGCAGCCTTAAGCTGTTATTGATATACAATTTAATGAATGAAACGAATATAGATACAATAATAGGATGGTTAGTTCCCATATAGAACTATTATGATTACTGATTGGGGGGTCACTGAGTCTTTTTTATATTTTCGCAGATTTCATGAAATTTTAAATATTAATTCAATTCGTTCTTTTAATTTACCAAAAGATTAGAAGCTTAAGGAAATTGTTTAATAATTTTTTGGTTCTTGGGATTGTTTAGTTTTCAACGGCGTGAATACGTGTTGGCATTCGTCGGACTAAGAGAAATTATTGGCTGTCTTTGGCTTTTTGAGTAAAGCTGCCAAGTGACCGTAAATTGATGCGAGTGTTTGTGCGAGTTTCGTTATAAATCGATGGTAGTAATTTACCATACTGACAAATCGCTGAATACTTTTAATTGAAATTGGAGCTGGGAACTCTCTGATTATGTTAATTCGTTCTTCTGATGGTAAAATACCACCAGGTGTAATAGCGGCTGAGGAAATCAAGAGTGGTTACGCCAAAGACGCATTTTGCGCTCTTGTATGAACATAAAACTGTGATAACTGTGAACAATTGTTGTAAGTGTAGTTTCTGCTGTTCCTCAGTGTGCGAAACAACAAGAATATCGTCAATGTAGACGAAAACGAAATCTAAGTCACGAACAGCTTCGTTCATGAAGAGCTGAAATGTTTGTGCGGCGTTTCGTAGACCGAATGGTATTCGGGTGAACTCGAAGAGGCCAAATGGGGTCGTTATTGCCGTTTTGTGTACATCTTTAGGCGCTACGGGAATTAAATGATACACTCTGATTAGATCAATTTTGGAAAAAAAATTGCATCTATGTAAGTTCATGGAAAAATTTTGGATGTGAGGTATCCGGTGCTGTGACAGAGTTTAATCACCGATAATCCCCACATGGTCTCCAATCTTGATCTTTCTCTTTCAATATGTGTAATGGGCACGAAACGGGAGATGCCGATAGCCCACAAATCCCTAATTTCACCATATGCTGAAATCCAATGAATGCACCTTTGTGACGGATTGAATCTAGCCTACGTGGTCTTGACAGGGGCAGATGGCCTGCGGTGACAATGTGGTGGGCCACGTTGTATTGGACTGGGAAATTATAGTTCGGTTCTGCTGTTAAATAAGGAAATTATTTGAGCAGAGTGCCGTAATCATTGTTGACCGTGAAATGGATCGGTATCGGTGTGTCGACACGAACCATAGTTGCATTGATTGACAGCTTAGTCGCTGAATTAACCTAGCCGTTTGTTCTTTCGTTTATTGTTGATTTACATAGAAAATCGGCGCCAGTGATCGGACGATTCACAGCAGTTATGATAAAAGAATGCGTGAAGGTTCGCTTAAGTTCGAGATCCAGAGGTAGCAACTTCGTGCTGTACGTGTGAATGGGTGTGTCATTGGCAGCCGAAAGGACTAAATCGGGGTTTCGTTTATGTACTGAATATAAATATTTGAAATTTGCGACTGGAATAACCTATAAGTCAGCGCCAGTATCGATTAAATCAGTTAATTTAGTTAAATTGTCATATACATGTAAGTAGTTCTTCAATCGGAGTTGTCTCGGATTGTGCCACAAGTGCGATCCAGTTGCTCGCTTGTCGTGTTAAACAATGGTTTGCACACAACAACGTGCAGTTTTTGGCCTGGCCAGCTCTATCTCCCGACCTCAACATAATCGAGAATTTGTGGGGATGGTTCTCGCGCAAAATTTATGCAGAAGGAAGGCAATTTCAAAACAGAGATGGGTTGGTTGCTGCAATTGAAGATGCTTTCGAGCAAATCCCATTAAATTATGTACAAAATCTAGAGTTTTTAAAGTTGTATGTAGGTAATAATGAAGGACCTACATATTATTAACAATAAAAAAAAATCAATCGTTTCATTAAATATTTGTTCTACGATAGTGCAGTAACCTATGCTTTCGATGATTGTTTTTTGAATTTAAATTGTATAAGAAAAGGAGCCTTTGCGTCGTATACTAAAATCGTGTGGAAATATTCTCATTATACACAACGATATCTTAATATTGCTAAACGATTTGTGAAAACCCAAACGTTTTAATGGTTTAATAAATTTGTGTTGATCCGTACAAGTTTGTAATTTTTTATGTTGCTACTTATTTATAAACGTTACAGGGCTATTGTTGTATCGTAGAAAAAATAGCGTGTGTAACTCGTGTGAAAATGAGTCATTGCAATACTCAAGTGAGTGCAACCTTCGCTATCGCTCAGGCTGCAAATTTCACTTTCGTATTGCAATGGGCGCTTTCAGAGCACCAAACAGTTGGCAACATGTTGAGTAAAATCACGGCCAACGCTATGAAATTTAAGAACTTTATTAGTAATGCAAATCAAATTAGCAATGATTTCACTAAACATGATGGCAACAGTTTGCGGATCTGAAAGCGCCCAATGACTCGTTTTCTTCACTTGTTATACAATATACTATTTACTATTTTTACAGATGGTTATAATCAAGTGCTCATGTTTAAATATTCGCAAAATAGAAAATTTTAATTTGCCGTTTTCTTTGTTTTATTTTAACCTCTTTATTTTCAGCAAGCATACTACGAGGGAAAAAAATAAAAAAATAATAAATTAGAACCTAACAATAACCACATCGAGAATTAGGTCAAAATGTAAAGTGGTTATAATTAAATGCTCGGGAGTGTATATGCCGGTTTTTATATTCTCAATTGTTTATAAATTTTTGATTTTTTTCCGTTGTATAAGTAACGTTGAATTTATGTGCGTATGTATCTAATCCTGTTGTTTTATTTTTTTTAATATGCCGTTGTATTTCATGATTCCATATTTTTTCAACGTTGGATTGCTCGTGTAAATTGCATAGGTGGCACAAAAAAAATGACCCAATATAACAATCGTGGTGTTATATTTTAAGTAAAGGGAATACTACCTTTATTATGCGTGTATATGTCGTACCGAATTAACCAAACAAAATTCACTAAATGTTATTATCAAGCGGCGACACAAAATGGCTTGGCGTGTGCCGCATTTATTGTTCAAAGTTTTTTACAAATTTTATTTTGCCCGAATAAAATTCACCACCCGGAACTATTCGCGATACTACTAATTTATTAGTTAGAAATTTAATTAATTTGTTTTATTAATCCCCGACACCGTTGTAATTATATAGTTTTTATTAAATTTGCTTTTCCACTTAAATATTTGTATTGCCGAGGCTCTAGATATTGAGAGATTGTGTGCGTGTCTAAATTTTGACAGACATATTGAAAGAGAAATTTGTTTAAAAGCAAAATTATTTTTTGCTGAATGAGAGGTTGTGGACATCGACAATAGATGGTGATGAGGAATTTTCGATGTTGCATTAAACGTGTGCTAGATATTATTTAGACCGTGTGCGAAACCTGTGATAAAAATTTTTAGTACTAATTTTTGACATTTATTTCAAAAATACTACCCTACATTCACAATGTTTTATTATGTTGTCCGAATATTGTAATAATTTTTCGGTATATTTCCCCGCTTCACATATTTCTTGCTTAATTTTAATTACAGTAATTCCCGATAAATAAATTTGATGTTTGGACAGAAATCGTCTTGGATGGCATAATTATTAAGCCATAATTACGCCAATTAAGTAAAATCGACAGGTTAAATAAATTACAGCCAGTAAATCACAAAATGATTTTATTCTACAGCTGTCATAAATTATAATAGGAATTGACTATGATAATTTGGGTGGGTGCAGTTGTTTTCAAATAAATGTCAAAAACTAGTACTACAAATTATTTATCACAGGTTTCGGACATAGTCTAAATACAAAGTAATGAGATATATAAATATATGTGGAATATATTTATTGATAAGCCAGGATACCAACCCCAGTATATTTAGTGAGTTAAATACCCTGGAGGCGTCACTATTACCCGAAAAAGCTATTCAAATACAATTATATTTAAAAGTCGAAATGGGTTACATTTCGAATAATTGTGGAGATGAAGCGATTGAAAATGAGCTTCTATATTTAGTTTTTCTAAATAAAATCTGTATTAACGAAGATTCACTTAATTTATATAAAGAAGTTTATATTAAGAAGTTAGCTAAATGAGTTGAATTATTAGTTACTTTCCAATCGACCGCCCGCAAGCATCGCTATAGCAAACCGCTAGTAAAATGGCGTTTACCTTTGCTATGGTCGATTGGTAAGCTCAAAAACTGATGATATGAGTAAAACATAATCTCAACATTATAATTGACCATATACATATATAATATCTGTCAAAATAATATTTTTTTTTCGATAAAAATTGAAACAAATAAGACAATTTTAAATGACAGAGAAATCAAAAAGAAATTGGTGTTTTAAGGAAACAAAAGCCTTATTTGAAGTTTATGCCCAAGAATGATATATTACAAGATTATTCAACTCCAAAAACGTTACTCTCTTTTTTTCGAATTTAATAAAGCGTAGGGACCAGTCTCTATATCTTTCTTTTTTTTCGTATCGTAATATAATTTTATTTCACTCATAGCTGGTTCATCTATCATTTCGTTTATTTTAATCGGCTTGATTGAATGAATGAATGAGATGCAAAATCAATTACGTATGATCAATACAAATGCACGTGCTATTATATATATCTTTCTTTTACTTTCCATAGTATTAAACATTTGTAGCACTCACACAGAACGATTATTAAATTTATTTTAGTTTTGTTTGTTCTACAGTCAAAATCAAAATAAACGTTCTCCTCATAGTGTGATGAAAGCAAATCGATGCGTTTCAGTGCAATATTTAATATCATTGCTGTATAGTATATAAAAGCAAATGAGAAAATAAAAATCCAAAGAGAAAATAAAGCGTAGGGACCAGCATGTTTACTCTCCATAAGAGTTGGACAATCTTGTAATATATCATTCTTGGTTTATGCCTATAGATCATGTTTAGCACTTGTACTAAACATCAACTTCGCCATCATTTACGCTAGGTGCGCTAGTGTAAATTATCTCATTTGTTATGGAAAAGATAATTCACACTAGCGACAATTGCGGTACTAAAATGAACAAATATCACGATCTATAGGCAAGAAGAATATTGAAAAACTGTAAAAAACAGCAATTTTGGGAGTCAATGTTAACTGATCTGGAGGCTATGGACGTCTTAGTAAGCACGTTTTTTTTTATATGTAAATTTTATTGTAGACGAGTGCTACAACAATTGAGCATGTCGAAGTTAAATGGTGGGCGCTATGGACATGGTGGAAGCACTTCTAGGTTTATTTTTCTAAATTTAATGGATAAGCTTATGAATTGATTGGCGTAATGAATAACCAAATTGAGCCTGTAACTGCCCAAGGTTCATCAAGAACATCACCATTATTGTAAAATTATAATGATGATGAGGAGACTTTATCATCTTCAACAGATTTAGGAACTGCCACTCCAGTTCCGAAGCGAAACAGGCGCAAAACAAAAAGCGACAAATTGTTTGACCTGAAGTGTAGGAACTATGAGGAGAAAATAAAAGCCTCTCAGCAAAAGGCTGAATCATCCCAGAAAAGAACTGAACTCCTTGAAGGATACATTAAAGGCAAAGAGCGGATTAGTGAGGAACGGTACAGGGAAATTAATGCGGCATTACCAAATAATAGTTAAAACATTTTTTCAAATTTTATTTTATTTTTATAAATTAAATTTAATTACAAAAGGGATACAATTTTTAAAATATATTGTTTTAATTTATTCCAGGGAATATCTGTTCTAGCAGTTCTTGTCTTTTATACGTTTTTTTTCGATTAAGAGGTTTTCTTCAACCGTGTCATCAGCTCTTATATTTATTTCTCCCTCTGTGTCTGTTACATATATCATTTTTGTCAATATAAATATTATGTAGCACGTAGGCAGCAATGGCACAATTTACAATAAAATCTATTGCATTGTAATGTTCTCAAATCTAGACAATCTCTTTAACTTGTTTTTCAGAAGGCAAAATGCATGCTCCACTACTACTCGGGTCCCGTAGTATTTTTTGTTAACAGGTTTTTAAGAACAGATAGATGACCCGTGTCCCTGAATGGTGGTATTGGCCAACTAAGGCAAGAATATGCTGAATCTCCCAACATGACTCATTAAGGTCCCCAGGTTCTTTAACATGCATGGTTCCTAGCTCTCCGTCATGATTAGTACAATCGATTTTACACCCAACCACCTAGCGCCGAAATTGTGATCATGATAAAATAGTAAGAGCAGAGTGCTGATTCTCTAAAAAATAAGATAATGTGTAGACGTGTAAACTCGTAAAAAAGCAAAGCTTACTTTTATGAGTTTGGAATTTTTCAATATTATTTTAGTAGTAAGTCAAATCGAAAAATTGCAAACTCATAAAAATAAGCTTTGCTTTTTACGAGTTTACACGTCTACACAATATCTTAATTTTTAGAGAATCAGGGTGCTGGTTACGAGTAGTTCATTGAGCGAAGACAAAAACCTTTCTACTAGCGGTTTGCTAGCGGGTGCTTGTGGTTGGTCGATTGAACAGCAACTATTCTCACCTCGCACAAAACCCAGGGTTATCAATTTAACGTAACCAAAATAGTTCACAGGGCAAAAATTTAACCTGCAAGGTTACGAACCTATAGTAAAAAATTGGTTACGTATTTAACTCTTGTAGCTAACTTCATGGTACACAATTTTTTGCCAGAAATGTATTATGTACAATGTACACAACTTCAATGTGAAATACGATCTGCATTGTTGTTTGTGCTCATCGGCTTCAATCAGTACTGAATATCTAAGACACTAATTAAGTCAAAATATTTCGTTCTTCTGGGGGGTTTCAGATTGATATTCTTGGCAGCTCCCTCCTTGTTTATGATTATTAGATTTCTGAAGGTCTTGCCTAGGTTATCCAATAAGCAGAAAAGTTTAGTAAAGGCGCTAATAAACCGAAGTTCAATGTGAATAAATGTATTTAATTATTGGGTGTTGTCGACTTTTACACCGTGATTAGTTTGAGTATAGCAATTTAAATGGTCACAAGGTGTTGACGTAAAATCGTAACAAAAATAAATGCAAAATGCGGTTTTCTTTTTCTCCGAAAATAGGATATACCACAAAAATCACATTCAATATCAAATTTGGCATCAAACAATGCAGTGAATGCTTTCATCCAAATTCCTTACATGGGATTTATTAGTATGAAAAAACCTAAAGGTATAAAAACTCAAGTAATGCGATTCCGGTTTGATGACAGAAAATAAAACTCATAAAGAAGACCAAAAAAAACCCAAGAAATATTTTTCTTTGAGAAATATTTTATTTACATGATATTGATAACATCAATTTAATGCGCGATAACAAAGTGTTTTTAATTTTTAGCACCCAGAAATAAAATTTACAAAACCTAAAACTTATTGGTGTTTTGTATCAGACCTATCAAAACGAGATTAATTAACCCGAAAGGAATTCACAAACGACAGTGTAGTATTTAATTTGTGCTTCAATCACCAAAGAAAATAAATTTCACTAATATATGTATGAGTATGTATCTTACGCAAATATGGGACGCGGGTTGCGAAAGCAATAGTATTAATTTTTAAACAAAACTATAGTAAAATTTAAATTACGAAACACAGTCTGAGAAGTGACTAGCCGAAAAAAAATTAAGTTATTTCACATTCTCATTAGCCATAGAATCGAAATTCGCCCCTGGTTAAAGTAAAAGCGTAGTGTGATAAAACAAGTTAGTTGTTTCACAATTTAAAAAAAAGTGCAATAACATCAAAAAACGTCTTTCGAAACGATATGGATGACAAAACAAGTAATCAATAAGGTAATGTGCACAGTGAACTAATTAGTTTGTAAGTTGACAAAAATGAACACTGGATTAGGATAAGGCCCTTATCAAATTAACGAAACGAAAAACGAAAGCTGCAGAACTAACACGCGGACTAGTAAATGTAAACCGTTTCCGAAGGAAGAGCTTAAAAAGTCAATTTTTTTTGGTAAGATCTCATATTTCCGAACTCTACTTATGTATGTGATTCTTTCTCATTAGTACTCCGAAAATTAATTGGGCGACTACCAGTGTGTAGTTTTCGTTCAAATTCTTTTACTCTGGGGATGATGCTAGAGAAGTGCCATGGAAAGGACACCGAATATTCGTAGACTTCCAGCAGACGTACGACTGCATTAAGAGGAACCCATTTTCAACGAATTAATTTCTTCGTTTATTATGACCACTACCAAAATATTTATCATAAATGCATAGGATGTGGGAGTAGCAGTAATATTCAGTATCCAACTCAATGGAGACATATTTTGGAAAACGGGGAATTTATTGCTCTTTCTAGTAATATATTTTGAAAAAGAGCCGGGACATATTGTATTCTGGAGAAAATGGAAGGAAATTCTTTTTTATTTTTTTTTTAACTGCCAAAGGCTTATTCTGGAATCTTTCCTATATAGGAAATAGGAAATTCACAAGATGTAATCAAATCTTACAAACTAATACAAGCTTTTGATTAAGAAAAGCTTAGTTAGTTCTCAATACTAACTTGCACTTTGTAATTACTTTAAATTAGGTAGCTAGATTTAAAGATTTTTTTTAAGACGCCGGTATTAGGGCTTGTAAAAACCCGGTTTTTACCCGGATAACCCGGTTTTTAGGATTTTTCAATCCTGAAAACCCGAGTTTTTACAAGCTTTAATTTTGAATAGAATTTATTTTGAAATATAAATCCGGGTTTTAAGTAAAAAACTCGGGTTTTCGGATTCCTCACCTTTGGAGAAACTTGGGTTTTTGAGACCGTTAAAAACCCGGTTACAAGCCCTAGCCGGTATCTAGGCCTTTTAAAAATTTTCTTGGCTAAAGCATTTGGATGATGTTCTAATTTCAACTAGTATACTTTTTACTGTACTGCTTTATTGTGTCTGCTAGTGTTTCGATGTGTAGGTTCCGATGTATGTTTGTGTTACGTATATACCAGGGTGCTTTTACCATTATTCTTAGCATTCGTTGCAGTTTTATTATGTTGGAAGCACAAGCGGACCCCCACAATTGAAATACCATATGTCCAGATATGTTTAAGTACCACTTTATAATATATAGTAAAACCTTACAGTCTAGGCTTAAGTTGAAATGTGTCCCTATTAACCAGTTGATTTTAACACACCTTAACTTATAGTTTGTTGACGTTTAGCTTCGATATGCTTTTTCCATGTAAGCCTTCTATCTAAATGTAAGCCGAGATATTTAACGTTTTGGTGTTGTGGTAGAATGATATTGTTTAGTCTCACAGGCGGACCGTGCGCCGATTTACGTTCGTTCACCTTAATTCTCCATTTAGTTAACCATTTTTCAATTTCGTCTAAATGATCTTGTAGATTTCTTGATGCTATCGTGGGGTTTTGATGCATAGACATGACTGCTGTATCATCTGCAAACGTTGAAACTTTTACGTATGTTGATGTTGGTAGATCTGCTGTGTAGATCAAATAAAATAGTGGCTCTAGCACACTGCCTTGTGGAACCTCAGCGAGGATTTCATATAAATTGGTGGATGTGCTGTTATATTTCACGAAAAACTTTCTATCAAGCAAATAATTTTTAATGATGTTAGAAAAACTTTTTGGTAACTCTCTTCTAACTTTATGTATAAGTCCTTTAAGTCAGAAACGACTCTATGAACTTGTTCTACGGTTCTGTGTTCTTCTCTAAATCCGAATTTATGATCAGGAATAATTTTTTTCTCGGGCAGAATTGGTTTAAGTTTTTGCAGGAGCATTTATTCGAATAGCTTAGAGAAAGTCGGTAGTAAACTGATTGGACGATATGAGTTTAGTTTGAAAGATTTTTGAGTATTTTGCCACTTATCAGATCATGCCCTGGTGATTTTCTTAGAGCAATGTTTTCTTGATTTTTTTTTTGTACTTGACGCCACTTATATTTAATTGGCTGGATTTCCTCGGCTTCTGCATCATCAGGTATAAATTCAGGCCTTCCAATTTGTTCGTTGGGTAAATACCTTACTAAGATGTTGCTCAAATATGTTTGCTTTATCTGCATCACTTCCTGCCCACGTTCCGTCAGGGAGACGAATCGGAGGACATGAAAATGTTGGTCGTTTCAGCTTACGTGTGGCTTTTCATAGAGAGTTATCTGTTGCCTCGGTCGCTGTGAGTTCACTGAGATAATGTTAACCTTCATCACGTTCTTTAATAAGGCAATTTTCAGGTTTATGATATCTTTATTTAAATTTGATTTAAGTGTAGTCGATCTGTGTAGTTGCCATTGCCTGCGTATTGAGCGTTTTATCATTAACAGTTGCTGAATATTCTGAGACAGTTTGTCAACTATAGGTAAACTGAGCTGCATGGTGTCGCATCCATCACATTAATTTCATGTTTTGTTTTTAGCGGGATGTTTAAAGAACATTCTTTCTTTAACGTAGACTTGAATTGGGTCCAATTAGTATGTTGATTCATCAGGAGTCTAGGTGGCGATAGTTTTAGAACTTGCATGTTCAGTGTTATTAATATCGGTGAATGATCAGAAGATAGATCATAATAAGTTTCGGCCATTATAAGAGGTCTAGCTATATCCTTTGTTACACAAAAATCCAGTAAATCGAGAATTGTTCGTGTCTCAGTTGGCCAATAAGTTGGGTGGCCAATAGATATGTGATCTAATTTTCCCTTTCGAAGATATTAGACTGGAACCCCACTGGATAAGTTTGGCGTTGTAGTTACCTCCTGCAAGAAACTTATCTCCCAGAATTTTGAAGTGTAGTTTGCAAGCTGATGTCTTTTCACTGAATGTTTTGGTGGGCAATAAACTGCAGATATGGTGCATTTCCTGTCCATTTGTATATGCTCCTCACTATATTTTTAGAGTTCATAATGTCTTATTCTGTTCTTGATAAGGATAGCAGTTCTCCCATGCGATTTTCCGCTTCCCATGCGTAGTATCATAAAAGGTGTATCCTTTGATTTTTGAATGGCTTGTAGTTGATGGGTTTCAGAAATCAGCATAATATCGATGTTGTGTTCAATAAGATAATTGTGTACCTCTAGTTTACCTTGCACTAGCCTATTGGAATTCCAAACATCTAATTTAAGTTAATATAATGTATTATTCCAGATTGATTTGGCTTTACGCTTTTTAGGTTTGAAACCGCCTCTCTCCTTGAATACTTTGTGCTGCTAAACGGAACATGAGACATTATTTTTACGACTGTTTAGTAAGGCTCATTTATAAGTTATATGAGTTACTCATTCATATGTTAAATGAATAGAACGATTGAATTTCGAGCCCCATTGATCCCACGTTAAGACCCAATAATCCCGCGCAAGAAATTGATTATGAGCACAGGCCACAAGTATGCATTTAGCCCTTCAGTTTGAAAGTAGAGACTCTATCAGAACTATATCATGAACATTGATATTACATCCCAATGCCATCACTGTTTAATTTTAGCACATGACGCAAAATTTCATATATCAGCCCTTCAGATGTCACACCTGTTTACAATAAGTCTATAATTATTTTCATGTGCTCTTACTATAAATATATGGTTCACCTTAACCCGTAAATTATTGATTATGGGGATCAAAATATAACCAAAAGTAATTTTGAAACAAAATATGAAACTATAATATTTTTGTTTTTAATCAGTTTGAATAATAACTGTGTTAAACCACCCTGATCTCTAACCTCCTCAATTAAATTAACGCATAATGCAAAACAAAAAATAAAAAATACCAACAAAGATCCAAGACAAGATCTCTTCTATAAGTCAAACAAAAATCAAGATTTTTTTTATTTATTTTCTTATGTGTTCCGATTTTGAATGTGATATCCCCCAAATACAAACCCAACCAAAACAAAAATATCGCGTTTTCTTCTCATTCTTCTTATAAAGAAATATTCATTTTTTTCTGATATTTTCAAGATCACTTTTGCTTTCCTTGTGATTAATCGTGTCAGTAGATCTCTTATGTCGTTTTCTTATTCTTACACATTTTCTTATTACTTAAGAAAAAAAAAATTAATAAAAATATTAAAAATATAAGAAAAGCAGAAATAATAATTTCTTAAGATATTAACGATTTATGTATGTACAGTACATAAATATGTATTTTGGGGTAGGGGAGAGAATTGTAAAATTAATTCTACGAAATCCGTTGTGGTACATTATTCTTAATTATTATTGATTATCGACCAGTTTGATCATAAGTCGATTTTTGTTTTGTCTTCGTCTTACATATTCAATTCGGTTTATAAACTTTAATCTCATCTCATGACACCATAAGTACACACACACATACATATACTCAAACACGAATGCGCGAATTTACTCGCGTTCTCTTCGCCAAACCAAAAAATGTTTCAGTTTTTGATATAAAAGCTCTGCACGGTTTATGGTAAGTCATCAGTAAAGTTTTAACTACTTTAACGTTTATATCGAATAAACTAAAAATTAATTTATTTTCAAATTAACCAAACAAAAAATAAAATCAAAATGTTCAAATTGGTAGGTTATTTTATAATAAAGGATTACTTCAATCCAGTGGATAGTCGTGCCATATACAATAGTTAATTATATTAAAATAAAATTATTCATAATTAGATCGTTGTTGCCGCTTTCGTCGCTGTTGCCTCAGCTCTTCCAGCACCAGGTCTTATTACTCCAGTTGTTGCTGTACATACACCAGTTGTACACACACCAGTTGCAGTTAGCCATTCCTCATCGTAAGATTTTTTAACAATATCGATGTACGATAATTTATTTATAATTTTATTTCTTGTATTTAATTCAGGCATGTTGTGCATCATACACCTGTAGTAAAAACTGTTGTACATCACACTCCAGTTGTAACAAAAGTTATTGCACCAGCTCCAGTATTTGTGCATCCAGCTCCAGTAGTAAAACATGTGGTACATTCAGCCCCTGTTGTTGCTGTTCATACACCAGTTGTAAGAACTG
Organism: Tipula helvola; assembly: GCA_963556165.1. Classification (NCBI taxonomy): domain Eukaryota; kingdom Metazoa; phylum Arthropoda; class Insecta; order Diptera; family Tipulidae; genus Tipula; species Tipula helvola. The sequence continues at coordinate 243,703,396 of OY744483.1, read as the reverse complement.
TACCAGTTCTACATCATCATGCTCCAGCAGCCGTTCTAGTCCATCATTAATCTGATATACAAAGAGATAAACATTTTGCAACAAAATAAAGGCCGCATAGCTTTACACAGACATTTTTTTTGAAGAATTCTTGAAATGTGACTGCCCTGCATCAAACAATACAAGTCAAATAAAATAATTTCAAAATTCGTATATACAAATATTTTTTTAACCTATACCTAATGGGATTATTGATTGAGCAGTGATTTGAGTTCCCATTGGTGTGGCTAAATTATTATTTTCAGGATGTGTCAAACTTAACCACGAAAGTCTGCGAAATCATACTTTTGATTTCTCCCTCAGTTTCCAATGTCTTATCTATATTTAACGTGGAGTTAGTTCAAAATCAGTATGCCAATATACATTTATTTGGGATGCAATTTATATCGTTCCGCTAGCGCCTGTGATAGTTACAGCAAAGTTGATTATTTCGCCACAATTGCTGTGTTTTTTTATAAGTCTCGATAAATCTATTCAGATATTTACCAAAAAAAAAATGGGAAATTATAGCTACTGCTATCATCCACTTAAAACTACTGGCACTCGCAGCACCAAAAATTGTGTTTATTTTAACAACACCACGTCATTGTTGCTTTCATTATATTTTGTTATTCCAAAAGCTTAAAAATACTAGAGGAAAAGTGCGAATATATAAAAATGAGACAGACAAACTAAAATTTTGTTCTTTCAAAATGTTACTATGATCTTTTAAATTTTGAGCAACTATTATGAAAAATGATAAACAGGTTCATTTCTGATTTTTCCATTCTTTTTAGCCCAAAAAAACTTGTGGATTGCGGTAAATAGTATTAAATAACACATTTTGAATATGCATGGAAGGAAATAATAAAAAATGAATACTTTTATCGTACATATTCGGTCTTTCAAAATAAAGCAAAATATTAAATGTAAATCAGCTACTAGTTTCCTATTGTACTAAATGAAAATGGCAGATGTACTAAAAATTAACTTTGGTCTGTTTCCATGCTAAAATACAAATTTTTAATATGTGTCCGTACTCATGAAAGGGAAAATCTGTATTCTCCAAAGAATATCTGTATAAAAAGCAAGATTTTCATGTACATATGTACAATTAATAAGTTGTGTAATTCAAGGAAATGAATTAAAAACGATAAAATGTAGCGTAAAAAGTCCTATTGGATAAAATTAAACTGAATTATTTGCGATTAAACTATAAAAATAGAGAAAGTCTAGAGGTAATTTATAGAGATCTATCGAGACTTACAAAGAAAACTCAGCAAATATAATTGTACATAGTACATATACGATGCGATAAAATCAACTGGTTCTGTTTCATTTTAAATTTCACCTGTAAAATAACAGTTTCTTTTGTTGAAAAACAGCTCCTTCTACATAAAGAGAACTATCGTAGAAGTCGATCACTGAAGCACTCCAAGATACATTTGCCTACATTACACTATATCATGTTATTTGTGGGTTTCTGGACGTTTAAACATCGTTGCTAAAATTAGGTTTCGATCATACAAATTAAGTATTATAGCGTTCAAAAAGCTTCATTGCAAAAATGTTTTGATTTTCTTCTAACTTACCAAAATGAATCCATCTTCCATTATAGAAATGCTAACATGAGGTTATTGCCATTTCTTTTTTGAATGTACAATCAGTGGCGTAAGGAAGATCCGGCGGATTGAGGGAATTAAGTTATGGTTTTAGTAATGGTGTGAATAATAAATATATCGTTCATTAAAGATCAATATCTTCTATCATTTATTTTCGAACTTGAATTGAGATAGCTGTTACGTGTATTTTTTAACAATATTGTACATAGATATGTTATTTTATTACGTTGCATAAAAAGTCACCGGTGGCTAAAAATATTTTGAACATCGATAGTCCCCAAAAAAAAAGCATACTAAAAAACATGCGAAATCAAAATGTGGGCCCAGAGATTAAGAAAAATATTTGTAGCCCTACCCAATACAACGGCAACAACTGAAATATCATTTTCTTCATTCAGACGTCTTAAGACCTATGCGAAATACAATTACCGAGAAACGTCTAAATGGATTATGGTTATTAAACGTTCCTAATGATGTGAATGTATCCTTCTTATACTAATTCTTGTTGAAGGGACATGTGAGCATCCAGTCACCTTGCACTGCGACCTTAGAGATTTTTTGTGCTTGAATCCTGCTTCGTAGGATATAGCTGCCTAATACATGACCAGAACTGCTCACATGACGCGCACCCTTTTGAAAGGTTACGAAGCTGGTAGATTAATCTACTCAACTTTAGTCCCCATCTCCAATAGACGCCAAACCACCGAATATATCCTTAGATAGTGTTATATATTCCCAATAAAGTATCACTTTTTTGAGTTCCTCATTCAATAATAGGCTTTACGAATTGTAATGGATTTTGTGTTATGCATTGTTTTCTCGCCTGAGCTGCTAGAACAGAAACACATTTTAAGCACATTTTCAAACATATACGCCTGTTAGTTTTTAGATTTTGTCATTGACTATAACATTCATACCACAAAAGATCTCTAATATTTTATTGTAATTGTCTCAAATTAACAGAATTCAGGTTTCCTTAAACTTTTACCAATCAAACATAAGACAACATCTTCCTCCGATAGAATAATCCGTTTTAAATTAAATTTTCCTATTTTATTCAAACCATTTGGATGTGTATAAAACTAAAAGGTAAAACTCTACTCATAATAACGTTGTGCTCCCCATGGATTCACCGGATTAATTATTGCGGTTTATTTCAATTGCAATCATTTTCAACCCTAATTAAGAAATTCAATTAAAACACAATTGAATAAAATAATTGTCATTTCAAGTTAAATTTCTTTTGTTTACCTTAAATAAAACAAAAAAGTTAAGAAGCAAAACAAATATTTTAAGCAAACACATCAACAAAACACCCACACAAAGTTCAAATTTTCCAATTAATATTATTTTATGAATTCTTTAGCTCCAGCTAAAATAATAAAAAGCGACCGTTTTTATTTGCACTCAAATTACAGGTTTACCTCGAAAAACGTTATTTTGAGTAAAGTAAAGTTGTCTTTTTAGCTTTAATTCTCGACATTTGATGTGATCCGGATCAAATGATATTTGATCCGGAAAAACAAAGCTGTTCAAATTTTGTTGTTGCTTTCAATAGTTGATTTCTTAACGTTTGATCTGATCTGGATTAACTCATGTTTCATGAAACGGTAAAGTAATGCAAACAGCTCCAACCAATGATCCAAAAACAAAAATTTGTTTAATGTTTGCCTAAAGTTGAATTCTATTGGCACAAAAATCGGATCTAGATAAAAAAGAAACTGAACTGAGATCAAAAGAATTCAGAATTTTTTGATCTAGGCTCCATTAAACCTTTATCTGGGCTCATATTTTGCAAGCAGCGAGTCGCCCTTTTGAGCGACTTTTAGCAAAAAGCGGGAAAAGCCGATTTTGCACTAGGTGAGTAGACACTCGTTCTTGCTAAAAGTTAGTTATACACAGAGAAAAAACTAAGTGTTTTTCACACAAGCAGCCCACTCAAATTATGAATTAAGCCTGTAGTGTATGAGAAAAATTGACTCACAGTCAAAAGAAAACTAAAAGAGAAAAATAATCTGATGCTCCATATAAGCGACAAAGACAACGTTTTTTCTTCATTTTTTTTTATAGCAAAACAAATTTAGCTATAAAATATAAAATGAAAAAAACGTTGTCTTTGTTTCTTATAAGGAGCATCAGACGAGCATTCGAGCTGAAATTGAGGTCATTGATCCGCTTTTATTGGAAAAAGTCGTCGGAAATTTGATGTTCGGATGCAGGCCTGTAGACGAAGCCGTGATGGGCATATGAACGGTATTGTTTTTCAAACATAAATGGCATAGAATCACCTTTCATTATCAATAAAAAATTTTGACTTTTCATCCCAAAATGTGTGTTTTATTTACAAATAGATAAAGGGCTAACAGATGGCCCACCCTTTACCTAAATCGAACTTTGAGAAATCCTATACAGCGTTTGACGTATATCACTGGATCTAGGAAAGGGAGTTATGAGCCAAGGCAGTTCTTACATATCCTGAATCGCCTACGAATTATGAATTACGAAATATTATCAGAAATTAGTCGACCCTATTAGTTATTAAATGTTTATATCTTACCAAGAAACCAAGTAAACTTGTCACCGTTATTTGTATAATTTTGCTTTAGTTGATGCAGTAAATGACTATTGTTAAAAATGAATTATGATTCCTGAATGTATCGAGTTTACATTTGTTATCGGTAATCATGGCCGCAAAGTTGATACGCAAAAGATGATAATGTATTATTTTTATTATGGAGTTGACTTACTATTTGAACAGTCATCGAGTGAAAACCCTTCCTGTTGACTATATGTTCTCAATCGATTTGTTTAAATCGCAGATTTTGACTTGGGTTCCGTCGATAGAGCCTATTAAGCCCCAGCCACAATGCATCCGTTCCGTTCCGTTCTGTTTTCGTGAAATGGCGCGCATTCCGCCTTTACCGTTCGCTAGTCACAATGCATCTGCTCCGTTATTTGATATTACATTGTTTAATGGGCGTACCCACCACCTTCTTTTTGTTTAAAATTTACAGTAAATTTTAAAGAGCGTATATAAATCCACCAAAATTTCAAACATTTCGTAATGATCCATTTTGGTAATGTATCAGTAAAATATAAAATGTATAGTTACTGTATTGCGCGCTTTTGATTACCTACTGTCAAAGAATAGGTTATGTTCTCCGTTCTTACCGTAAAGTTTTAATTTTTTCAAAAAATCTTTCCGTCTCCGTCCGTCTAATTCCGCTCATTGTGACTAACCTTTCCGTGTTTTCATTTAAATTACATAGAAAATGGAAAAATTTAAATTGGACGGGAAAACGGGACGGAACGGAACGGATGCATTGTGGCTGGGGCTTTAGCCCTGATATTCCGTTTTTAACATAGAACCTACAAATTAGATAAATAAATAAAATAGTTTGTAATTTTAATTTCGTAAAATTAACTTACACATGTTTTCAACAGAATAAAATTCACCTCGCTATTGGGAAAGTGAAGATTTTGATTAAGAAGTTTGGGAGTGGAGCGACCGATTTTGGTCGGAGCGGAGTGGAGCGACCGATTTTGGTCGGAGCGTGGAGCGGAGTTGGAGCCTAGTAGTCGCAGCCTCTAAAACAAAAGTCGCTCCAATTAAGCAAGTCTCAATCCCGAGACTGGACCTTTGCGCTGCCAGTCTGCTAACCAGATTAGAATGGACAACGAAGCAATAAAATTACCAGATACCAAAGTTACCATGTGGACGGATTCCAAAATAGTTTTGGGTTGGCCGTTATCTCCTCCAAGGAGATGTAGTATCTTTGTAGCAAATCGTACATCAGACATACTAACTTCATATTCTCGGCAACATTGGAGATATTTTAATTCAACGACGAGCCCAGTTGATTGCGCATCGCGAGGTATGATACCTTCAAAGCTAGTAAAATACAAATTATGGTGGGCCACAGCAATCACATTTGAAATTTGATGAACTATTAGCTGAAGAGAAGAAACCGACAGTAACAGTGTTATCCGCAATTAAACCAAAATGGTCAGAATTTTGCATTTTAAACCAGTTATAGTAACCAGAATTTCATCGTTCTAAAAAGTTGTTAGAGTTCTTGCATGGATACAAATATATGTTAAAACAAGCAAGCAAAGAACCGTTAAGCAAAGCAGAATTAAATTACTTACCAAGGATGAAATATCCTTAAGCCGTACTTCTAGTCATCGCTCACTGTCCACCATACCAGTTTGACACAACAATGGTGCAGCGACCGAGTTTCTATGCCGGGAAGCAAAGCTGTGACATGCCAGACCAGAAAATGAATTCTGAAGTCTGGAATTAGCTTTGGGGCCTGTCACAAGTTGTTGGCAGTGGCCGCTTTGAGGCCAGTCCCGGACCCGACTGTGGCCGATTAAAGACGATGTGAGTTTCGACTTTCTCGTGAGAGAGTGGGACAGTCGAAGTGAGTCTCGACTGTGTCCCAGTGACATGGAAAGTTTATATGGATGTTGATGTTGTTGTTGCTGAAGGCGGTGATGGCTATGATGGTGTTGGTGCTGTCGTCATAATGGTAATGATGATGATGTTCCTGCCAACTGGCGTGATGGCAGCGACGGTGATGATGATGGCAACAGTTACCACTGCCTATGCTGATTGTGTTGGCGGTAATGATGTTGGTGTCGCTGCTGCTGGTTGCGTTGTCTGCTGCTGTTGTTGGAGCTTCACCAGAAGTAGAATGACGGTGGTGCCGACTATGGAAGAGCTGGCTCTATATTTGTGTAGGTGGTTCTATGTTTGTGTAAAAGTGTGATGTCATGTGAATGATTTGCGATCTGGCGTGCCTACGTGTCGTGTGATGGGTACGACCACGTTTTGAGCGTTCATCTGCTTGTAATGCATTGGTGTGTTTTACGTTAGGTACGCATTGATGAGGCTCCGTTTCATCAGAAATGAGCAGAAGAAAAAAACAATAAAAATGGAGACATTAATTTGGCACGTGGTCGATCTTGTGACACTTAGTGGCAAGTGTTAAAAAACAACAAATTTTTTTTTAGTAATGAAACAATTTTGCGTGACATTTGAAGATATTATTATGATAGTGAAATGCCCAGCTATGATTTTTTTTAGACAAATATTTGTCAATACATTGAAAAAAAACATATACAAACATAAAATTGCTGATAGAAAATATCAGTGAATTTGCATAGTGTAGACGGCGGGTAACCTGGGATCTCCACTATGCAAATTTTCTGATATTTACTATCGTGCTAGCAATTTTTTTCAATCTATGTGGGAGTATGCTATACAATTTTTTTACTAGCAGCAAATTATCAGACTGTTAATTTCGTAAAAATTATCATGATAATTGTTACGAATGTCATACTTTATAGGTTATGTTTTTCATTTTCGTAATTATTTTACAAAAACATATAACGATTATCATGATAGTAATATCCCCAGATATGATAGTTCATCGACAAATATTTATCAATGCATTGAAAAAAAACACATACAAACATAAATTATCATGATATTAAATATCAGGAAATTTGCATAGTGGAGATCCCGGGTAAGCTACACTTTTAATCCTTGGTGTAAAAGTTGATACTTTTAATACTAGGAGAAAAATATTATAGTGAAGACCCAATAATATGTATAATGTATATGAAATAAGTATTTTTTTTTTATTTCGGAAAATAGTACAGGTTTAACACAATTTCTTTTGCTGAACCACATCCGGTGGTAGATTGGATAAATCTTCTGATTCAAACATTTTGTTCGCAAGAAAGAAAATATTGTAATAATAGCTTTGCAGTTTGACGCGTACAATAGTCAACCCAAACAAAAGTCATGATCTCCTTAGTTTCACAAACTACAATATTTCAACAAAATTAGTTTCAATTTTGAAGTTTTAATTACATAATTTGTACTTACTCGCATAATTAGTAATAAACAACCTACACGACATGAACTCTTCGTCGGAGAAAAAATAGTATGTTTTATTCGGATTAAAAGTGACTTTGTTTGACTCGCAATCTTTGCTTTTGCTCGGCTACGCTGTGCTTCGCCGCGCATGCAAATATAATTGCTCGTCAAACAAAGTATCACTTTTAATCCTAATGACACAATGTACTATTGTTTTCTTACTTTCTGTTTTGGTTCCTTTGTTCAAAATTTAAAAATTTGAAATGTTACGAATGGAGCCGATGAAGAATATTCATTTATGTTGCTTTTTGTTTTTTTTTTATTTGCAAGAAATTTTTTTTGTTTACGTATATATGGTTTTTTATTAACGAAACCAAATGAATGCCGTCGCGTCGATTAAACAGCGATAGAGACAATAACATGAATTCCTCATGTTAGTAGGATGGGAAAAATTACTCAAGGCGAGCGTAAGTACCAAAAATTTGAACCGATTTCACCCGCTTCGCTTATTTTTGATACTTACCATGACAAAATCTCATGAGAAAATACACTAATACAATACAAATTTTTGACGGCACACAATAGCAAAATGTATTGTTATATATGTTTATAGGGTAATTATTATTTACCTTACCTTTTTATGTATATAGGGTGTACAAAAGAAATGTCATTAGAAACAAAGAATTAAAGTATACCACATGTTTCCAATGCAGAATTCATTTAATAAAGAAATCTGGAGAAATACAAGAATGTGGGTTTTATTGTGCATAAATTAGATAAGTAACAATAAGTTGGCGACGAGGATTAAAGAAAATACAAAAGTATAATAAAAAAATCGTACGTAAAATACAGGCGTTGCGATTATTATACATACACCATATTTATACAGTGATACAAGTTATGCAGCTATTGTATTTGTAATACAGTTAAACAGTTATTGGTAAAAAAAATATGCAGCAATTACATTTGGGAGCATTTCAAATCGATCCATTTGATAAATTAAAAACAAAATGGAATCGATGGGTGGAAAGGCTGGAAGGTGCATTCGCTATCTTCGAAATAGTGGATAGTGCAATTCAATTAAGCCTGCTTCTTCATTATATGGGACAGGGTGTTTACGATGTTTTATGTGATAAAATAGCACCAAAGAAGCCGAAAGAATACAAATATCAGGAGATAGTGGATATTTTAGAAAAGTTTTACAATCCTGAACCGCTGGAAATTGTCGGAAATTTCCGTTTTCATCTAAGAAAGCAAAATCAAGGTGAATCAGTAAGCGAGTTCATGGAAGAGCTACGGAAATTAGCTATAAATTGCAAATTCGGGCAATACTTAAATACAGCATTAAGAAATCAATCTGTTTTTGGGTTGCGAAGTCAAAAAACACAAAACAGATTGTTGGAAATTAAAAATCTTACATACGAAAAAGCTTTTGAATTGGCACTTGCTTTGGAGATGTCAACAAAAGGGGGTGCCGAGCTAAACAATCAACGAGTAAACAGTTATTCGTCAGTAAACAGTATTCATCAGGCGAAAAGCAACCAACCATACAAAAAGGTCCATCAGAAGGGAAACATAGAAAACACAGGTACTTATAATAAATCAAGTTTTCAGTTTTCAGGAAATTCAAGTAAAAAGCAAAAAGGAAGGTTCGATCAGGAAGTGTTGTGTTATCGATGCGGGATTGGAGGCCATTTAGCGAATGTATGTCGGTATAGAAATTCTGAGTGTAATTTCTGTCATAAAATAGGACATTTGCACAAGGCATGTCTCAAGGCCAAATCCAATAAAAAGCATACGAATTTAATAAAAGAAATATCTGTTGAAAACAATATAACAGAAATCGATGAAATTAATAGTATAATATCTAATAATGATAGGTCAAAATTTTATGTAACATTGAACGTAAATGAAATTGAACTTACTTTCGAGATTGATAGTGGATCACCAGTATCAATTATTAATTCAGATGACAAGAATTGTTATTTCGGGAACGTAACGTTGCACGAAACAGATACGAAATGAATTAGCTATTGTGAAAATCAGATCAGAGTGAGCGGTTATATAAAAGAAGAGGAGAAATTGTTAAGAGTTTGCAATTCAGTTTCGATCTGCGAGCATGTGAAAAATAAATCATCTTTCAGTACATCTCATTTATTTTTCACATGCTCGCGGATCGAAACTGAATTGCAAACTCTTAACAATTTCTCCTCTTCTTATAAATATTTATCAATTTGGAATATATCAAAATAATTTAAAAAAAGTTCGGTTATATAAAAGTACATGTCAGACATCAAAATAATAGTGTAGCACTGAAATTATACGTAGTTAGGTCGAATAGGAAACCCTTGCTTGGGCGCGAGTGGTTACGAAATTTATGTTTAGATTACTAGTAGTGAATAATCTTGATCATACCTCGCGAAATACATGGCGAAATACTAACCTACAAAGTGAAGATAGTAAAATAAACATAATTTTGAATGAATTCAGTACGGTTTTTGATAAGTCGATCGGTAAAATTTCCAAAATCCAGGCTAAGCTGAACTTAAAGCCAGGCACAAAACCAGTTTTCCTAAAGGCACGACCAATTCCTTTTTCTATTCGTAGTTTAGTAGAGACTGCGATTGAAAATTTAGTTGCAAATGGGATTTTAAGAAAGGTAAATCATAGTGATTGGGCTACTCCGGTGGTTCCAATTCCAAAGGCGAATAGTCAGATTCGATTATGTGGGGATTACAAGATAACAATAAATCCGAATTTATTAGTGGACGAATATCCGTTACCTACAATCGAGGAGTTGTTTGCCTCAATGGCAGGCGGAGAGAAGTTCTCGAAAATTGACTTGACTCAGGCATATCTACAATTAGAAGTTTGTCCCGAAGATAGGGAAATGCTAACTTTGAATACACATAAAGGATTGTTCGAACCAACAATATTAATGTATGGGGTCGCGTCTGCACCTGCTATATGGCAGAGGCAAATTGAGCAGATATTACAGGACATACCAGGAGTTACCGTTTTTTTAGACGACATTAAAATTACAGGTCCTGACGATAATATTCATTTAAGTAGATTGAAAGAAGTGTGGCAAGTGCCAGCTATGGTTTTAAATTTCTCCTTACTCAAACTTGGTTGTGTTTGTTTTTAATTGATTTTATTTGTAATGATACGAAAATAATTCCAAATATAAAATGATCAGCAAAAAAATGTATTTTAATCAGTTTAGCTTAAGTATGTATAAATGAAATTAGGTAATTGCATATTTATTTGAATATCGTATTGATTGTATAACCAGAATTTATGTATGTATATAAAATAGATAAATAACAATAAGTAAATTTATATAAATGTAATGGAAATGTAACTTATGTATATAGTATGATGGGAGGGGGATAAATTAGCGAAAATAAAAAAAATTTGCATTATTTGGGAGATGAAAAAAAAAGGTCAGTTGGGTTTTGGCGATTGAAATAGACACACGATTTTAACAAGAAAACAAGAAATTGTATCAACAAAATTGTAATTAATAAAAATAAATTTTAATAAGATTAATAATAAGATTAATTATAAAACACAAATATAATAAAATTTGTTAAAGAAAAATAATATAATAAATTAAGATAATTAGAGAATCTAATAAATCGAGAATAATAAACGAAAATTAATGATATCGCCACAAAAACCTATACAACAAACATATCGGAATACCGTAAAAGTCGTGATAACATAATATTCACGAATTCATGATGGATAATAAGATGAAATCTGAAAGCATCGTAAGATGGCCGTATGCAGCTTTGAAAAATTAAAATTCTGTATTTTGGAATCATCGCTTCGTAAATCGGATCCGCAACATTAATTAAGGTTTCTTTTATATTTAATAATTTAAGTTTAGTTTAATGTTATTGGTAAATGGGTTTTAGTTTTATTAAAATTTAGTGTAAGGTTCTTTATAACGTTTGTATTAATTCTTTTATGACCAGGAATTTTGGTTTGAATTTTTGTTATGATTAATAAATCTTGGTTCATAATTTAAGAAATTAAATCGAAGTGTTCAATTATTTTTATTTTCTTTGGAATTATTTTCTTGTGGTGCATTTTTTTTTTTGTTCTTTCGATAATCTATTGAAAAACATGAGTGAATAGTTTATCTTAATATTTCATTGGTGATGATGTGCAGTGTATGAGCAAGCAGTGATTCAAATATGTTTTTTCTTCTAATCTTTAATTGAACAGCAATATCTAGCTCTCTCGTAGTCCCAGAGAAGAACCCCCCCAACACGACTGTAAATTAGCCGGCTGAAAAATGCTGTCTGGGGTAGCTGCGAGGGAGTCTGCAGCAGGCTTCTGGTGTATTATTTTAATGTATTCAGAAGACTGTTACAGTGGCGCCCAAACGTATCGGCTTTATGGGGGTAAATTTAATTCATGATGGTAATTATGGTGTGATATACATTTTTTTTTCATGTGTGATTGAAATAGTGGTAAAGACAGTTACAGCGCATTTATTCTGTCCTTGAACATTTGGATTTTAAATGTTGGTACTGTACTTGTCAAAGCATACTGTTTCAATTTCGGGCATTTAGTAATTTTTTTTTATTTTCAATTTTTTTTTCTGTGATTAATGATTTTGATGTGTGAATTCATATTGCTTCCATTGAATCAATTGCGATCGATGTTGTTTTACTAGACTGCAATATGGAATATTCAAACATCAAAATTGTATAAACAATAGTTTCAATTTTGATCAAGTGCGCATATTTATTTTCCACTAACACGTGTTTTCAAAATTATTTTGATCTAGAATGTGAATGTCAGGTGCTTGATTAAAATTGATGACATACATAGTTTATTGTTCTTATATACAAACATGAATTCCAGTTATTTAGACTGTTTTTGCTATGAATCATGAATGCTAAGAAGAATAATAGACATGCTTTAAATTTCAGTTAATTTTATTATACTATCACATGCCATCAATCATAAATATTTGAATATAGCTGTAAGTTCATGTCATCTGTAATCATCACCAATGAAATAATCTTTATTTTTCGGTTAATTAAAATATTACAACACATTTAATTATTATTTAAAGATTAATTAAATCAAGGATAATTTACATTTATTAGAATTATAGTTGGTTTTTCATAAATTTTAATTTTTATTTTGGTAACATTTTACAGTACACATAACATTAATATTTTTAAGCATATACATAATTAACAATACTTTCCTTTCCACCTATTAATTGGGTAAAAAACGCGTCAAAATGGATCCAAATTTCTTGAGTATCGACGAGCTTGAAATTGAATGCGTCATTCGGAAAATAACGGGGTCCTTAAGCGAACAATTAAAACTTTTAGATGAAGCGTTAACAAATGAATTTAAACAAACGGTTAGTTCACCTCAGAAAGCGCATTTATCGGCACAAAAATCTCCGCAACGGGAACTTGCACTCTGTTGCAACAAACTACGAGAACTGAAACCCCAGGTTCAAGAAATTGCCTTATTACATCCAGACCAACGTAAAGATAAATTATTTTATCTACATTCACGGATTTTGCATGTTAGGGGACGATTCCAACGGCTATTTAATACGTCTCCCACCTATCGACCACAATCGCTGGAAATGCTTACAGCATGTGATAAATTGTTAGACGCCATAAAATCTTTAGTGGATGATAAATTGTCGGTAAATGACTTCGAAAAATCGATTTGTGAGGCAATACCAGTAGCTTCGGCAAATGATGAAAATCTTGATGATTCAGGAGAGTCGGATGCAATATCAGAAGTACTTATCACAACACAAACTGCAGGGGTATGCGAAAAAAACGGTGAAGCGCCGATCGTTCCGCCGTCTCAGATTATTTCGTCTCCTACTCGATCTCGCACAGAACTAACGACAAAAGATAAAAACGATAATATTCAAATAGCTCCAACGGGTCTTTCTGATTTGAATATTATTCGTGCTGATTCTAAACGTGTGCCGGACGGTGAATTAGCAACCGTTATTGAGGCAGCTCGGAGAATTTCTGTGAGTGAAAATATACATTTTCCAGTTTCATCAAATATACTGAACCCGAATATGAGTACTCCGAGAATGGAAACAAAAACGAAAAATCCAGTATCCTCTGATATAAATTTACCAGAAAGGGTTAGTCACACCATTGGAATCCATAAGTGGAATATCAGTTTCGATGGTTCTCCTACCAGTCAACCAATTGAACGGTTTTTGTACCGTGTTGAACGGTTATCTGGAGCCAACAATGTGCCCTTTGACAGATTAGTAAATGACTTGCACATACTCTTGCGGAAAAATGCACTTGAATGGTATTGGTCATATTTAGAGCGTAAAGGTGATGTAGAATGGTTAGAATTAAAAAAGGAAATGAGAATCAGATTTCAGGATCGAAGGACAGATTTTGAGATACGTCAATCCATCGCTGCTCGAAAGCAAAAATCAAAAGAAAGTTTTCTCGAGTTTTATTCAGATTTGTTGGATTCGACACTCGCACTTAGCCAACCCATTTCAGATTACGATTTGTACTTTATGTTGAGACAGAATATGAGTACAGATTTGCAATATAAACTTGCGGGAAAGAATATTACATCAGTGGGCGAGTTAGTAACTCAATGTATTGACATTGAGGATACATGGAAACGGTTAAATATTCACCATGAAAGTGCTCAAAGAGTTGTTCATGAACTAGTTAGTGAGAATCAAATTCCTTTATCCTTTGGCAATATGGTCCCTATTCAAGGTGTGCCTGCTCCGGCAATCTACAATCCGACAGGAAATGGTTTTTATGACAATAACGGATATTACTGGCCTCAAGAAGTTTCTGCAATTTCTGTAGAATCGAAGCCTGATAATTCATCCACAAGGTATAGACAACCGGTACAAAATATACCTTATCGGCAAACTAATCCACAAAACCCAACGAATTATCGTTTAGACAAGCATTGCTTTGGGTGTGGGGCTCCAAATGTCACCAGGTTTACTTGTTTTACATGCAATCGAAGTGTTGCGGGAAACCTCAAAAGGGAAGTGAGTCAACCTGGGACTTCTTCTTCCCAACAATCAGAAACCACCAGGAGAGTCAGATTCGAGGAAGCAGCCACGAATACATGCCCGGAGTTGTACCGCGGGAAATCATAGTATCTGAATTAGATCCAAATCCGTCAAATTTTATTAATAATTCAAATAGTCACAACACTAATCACAACTTTCATTCTACTCCATTCCGAATATCAGAACAAATTAGTACACGTCCTTTGCATAATAGTCATAGTAATTCAGCACACTCTCAACCAGACAAAATTCATAATTTGGAAATTACTAAATCTACTCAGACATCCGACATATTCCATCCCAAATCTAAAATTCGTTTCCGCACAAAAAAGTATTGGAAACTCCGCAAGACACTTAAGACAATGGTTGCGGAATCAGTATTCAGCTTAAAAGAGGATAAGCGGCCTTACGCCAAAGTCATGTTAGCTGGGATACCTTATACGGGGCTGCTAGATAGTGGCGCGAATGTGAGTGTTCTGGGTTCAGGATCCGAAAGCTTTTTGGAACAGAACAATTTGCATATATATTATCTTCCATCATTTTTGCATACAGCGAGCGGAGAAAAACAGAGGATTATTGGTCACGTCATGTTGCCAGTTTCATATAATGGAAGAGAGAAGCGTTTGCGCTTTCACATTGCGCCAGGACTCGTTCAACCTCTTTACCTGGGTATGGATTTCTGGCATATGTTTGGACTGGCTCCGACCGTAGTCGAATCAATTCAGATTGAAGAACCTAGCATACCAACTAATCAACATAAGCTTACTATTGAACAAAAACATCAGTTAGATCAGATAGTTGAGCAGTTTCCCAGTTCCACAAGAGATGGTTTAGGGCGAACCAATTTGGTTACACATTCAATCGAAGTGAATGGTGCGAAACCAATAAAACAGCGGTATTATCCGGTTTCACCAGCTGTTCAGGCAGAGATTTGTGGGGAGTTGGATAGGATGCTTGGATTGGGAGTGATAGAGGAAAGTCAAAGTTCATGGTCCTCACCTATCGCTGTTGTCCGAAAGGGCAATGGTAAAGTGAGGCTATGTCTTGATGCCCGGAAAGTGAATGAGGTCACGGTAAAAGATGCTTATCCACTGCCGTTGATCGAGGGATTGCTAAGTCGATTGGACCAAACGAAGTATATTTCCTCCATCGACTTAAAGGATGCCTTTTGGCAAATCCCTCTCAACGAGCAGTCCAGGGATAAAACCGCATTCACTGTTCCGGGCCGCCCCCTCTATCACTTCACGGTGATGCCCTTCGGCCTATGCAACGCTCCGCAAACGTTGTGTAGGTTGATGCACAAAGTGATCCCGTTCCATTTGCATGACCGAGTGTTTGTGTATCTAGACGACTTGCTCATTGTTTCTTCAGACCTTAACGAACATTTATCTCTGTTAACTGAGGTGGCCAGACTGCTTAAATCTGCAAATCTTACGATAAATTTGGACAAGAGCAAGTTCGTTCTGAAAGAGACTAAATACCTCGGTCATGTGATTGGTAACGGGATCATTCGCATGGACCCGGATAAGGTAAATTCCATTGCAGACTATCCCACTCCCAAAACTACAAGGCAACTACGTCGATTTCTTGGATTGGCAGGATGGTACCACCGCTTCATTTCTGGTTTTGCCACAATATGTTCTCCGCTTACCGATCTCTTGAAGAAAAATCAAAAATTATCTTGGAATGAGGAAGCAGACTGTGCATTTCGTAAACTAAAGACCGCTTTAACAACAGCGCCAGTTCTCCGCAACGCCAATTACTCAAAACACTTTTTTATTCAATGTGATGCCAGTGCGTCCGGAATAGGAAGTGTTCTTTTTCAGAAAACGGATGAAGGCGAGGATTACCCCATAGCGTATTATTCTCATAAACTTAATTCTGCTCAGCGGAAATACAGTGTCACTGAACTTGAATGTTTATCGGTCGTTATGAGTGTCAAGAAGTTCAGGCCATATGTGGAGGGGTATGAGTTCACCATCATCACAGACCATTCGAGTCTAAAATGGCTTATGGATCAGCGGGACCTATCAGGACGCCTAGCAAGGTGGAGCCTGAAATTGCAGGGATATAACTTTAATATTGAGTACCGTAAAGGTTCTCAGAACATAGTTCCGGATACGCTTTCCCGTATTCATCTCGAAGTGTTGGCTGAAATGGATTCTTCTGATGGTGGTGCTCGCATGCCTCCCCTACATGTTGACCTGGACGACGAAGCGTTTAGTGATACTGCTTACGTTGACAGAATTAATGCTTTAAATAAAAATATCGGCATAAAAACTAATTTTAAAGAAGTAAATGGCAAATTATACATCCAACCCAGTGCGAATCAGAACGTGTTAACTGATATATCTGATTGGAAATTAGTGGTGCCAGATCCACTTGCACCATCACTTTTACAAAAAGCACATAATTCACCGTCAAGTGCGCATCTTGGTTTTTCCAAAACATTAGAAGTGTTACAACGTCAATTTCATTGGACTAATATGGCAAAAGATGTTCGAACATTTGTTCAAAATTGTGAAATTTGTAAAGCTATCAAACCAACTAATTACATCACTCAGCCACAAATGGGTAAATATTTTGAAGTTCAACGTCCTTTTCAAAAGATTTTTATAGATTTCATAGGTCCGTATCCCAGGAGTAAACAGGGAAATACCTATATGTTGATAGTGCTTGACCAATATACCAAATTTGTCCTACTGGAACCTTTAAGAAGCGCTACATCGAACCACGTTATTTCCTTTTTAAAGAAACGTGTTTTCAGTATTTTTGGAGTTCCGGAATATATTGTTTCAGACAACGGCAAACAGTTCCAAGCCCACATAGTTTCCGATTTTCTGAAAATGTATGGCGTTACTCATATATTTACACCCAAGTACTCACCTCAATCAAATGCGTCGGAAAGGGTGAATCGAACGATCATTTCAGCTATTCGGGCTTATATACAAGATAACCATAAAAATTGGGATGCTCACTTGGATGAAATCGGTTCGGCATTAAGAAATGCCGTCCACAATTCAACAGGATTCTCACCACATTTTCTCACGTTCGGTCAGCACATGGTGGTACATGGATCAGCTTACAAAGTAATGCGTGAAACTAACATATTGGACGATAGACAAGCTTCAGCCACCGATGCTTGCACACGACTTTCTATAGCGCAGGAATTAGTTCTATCTCACCTGAAATCAGCTTATCAACGTAATGTTACAAGATATAATTTGCGGAGTAAGTCTCGTGTGTTTGAACCTGGTGAAAAAGTGTTCGCCAAGAATTTCGTACAGAGTAATGCCGGTATTAACTTTTCTGCAAAATTAGCACCGAAATTTGTAAAAGCGACAGTAATCAGAAAGATCGGGAATGTTTCTTATGAGCTTTGTGGATCAGACGGCAAAATTTTGGGAATATACCACGCGAAGGATATTCGATGACATAGCTTTCAGATACTCATTCAAATATTTAAAAACATAATTGTTGTTAGCTGAAGAAAAGAAAGTATTGTTTGTTTGTATGCTTAGATTCCCGGCTTTGAGACTCACTCAAGGTGTTGGGTCTGCCCCACGATTTGTGGCAAGTGCCAGCTATGGTTTTAAATTTCTCCTTACTCAAACTTGGTTGTGTTTGTTTTTAATTGATTTTATTTGTAATGATACGAAAATAATTCCAAATATAAAATGATCAGCAAAAAAATGTATTTTAATCAGTTTAGCTTAAGTATGTATAAATGAAATTAGGTAATTGCATATTTATTTGAATATCGTATTGATTGTATAACCAGAATTTATGTATGTATATAAAATAGATAAATAACAATAAGTAAATTTATATAAATGTAATGGAAATGTAACTTATGTATATAGTATGATGGGAGGGGGATAAATTAGCGAAAATAAAAAAAATTTGCATTATTTGGGAGATGAAAAAAAAAGGTCAGTTGGGTTTTGGCGATTGAAATAGACACACGATTTTAACAAGAAAACAAGAAATTGTATCAACAAAATTGTAATTAATAAAAATAAATTTTAATAAGATTAATAATAAGATTAATTATAAAACACAAATATAATAAAATTTGTTAAAGAAAAATAATATAATAAATTAAGATAATTAGAGAATCTAATAAATCGAGAATAATAAACGAAAATTAATGATATCGCCACAAAAACCTATACAACAAACATATCGGAATACCGTAAAAGTCGTGATAACATAATATTCACGAATTCATGATGGATAATAAGATGAAATCTGAAAGCATCGTAAGATGGCCGTATGCAGCTTTGAAAAATTAAAGTTCTGTATTTTGGAATCATCGCTTCGTAAATCGGATCCGCAACATTAATTAAGGTTTCTTTTATATTTAATAATTTAAGTTTAGTTTAATGTTATTGGTAAATGGGTTTTAGTTTTATTAAAATTTAGTGTAAGGTTCTTTATAACGTTTGTATTAATTCTTTTATGACCAGGAATTTTGGTTTGAATTTTTGTTATGATTAATAAATCTTGGTTCATAATTTAAGAAATTAAATCGAAGTGTTCAATTATTTTTATTTTCTTTGGAATTATTTTCTTGTGGTGCATTTTTTTTTTTGTTCTTTCGATAATCTATTGAAAAACATGAGTGAATAGTTTATCTTAATATTTCATTGGTGATGATGTGCAGTGTATGAGCAAGCAGTGATTCAAATATGTTTTTTCTTCTAATCTTTAATTGAACAGCAATATCTAGCTCTCTCGTAGTCCCAGAGAAGAACCCCCCCAACACGACTGTAAATTAGCCGGCTGAAAAATGCTGTCTGGGGTAGCTGCGAGGGAGTCTGCAGCAGGCTTCTGGTGTATTATTTTAATGTATTCAGAAGACTGTTACAGAAGTGTTGTCTAGATTAAAATCTAACAATATGAGAGTGAATAAAGACAAGTGTAAATTTTTCGAAAAGGAAATAGAATATTGTGGATACATGATAGATAAAGAAGGAATACACAAAATACAAAGAAAAATTACGGCAATACAGGAGATGCGTAGACCAGCAAATAAAGATGAAATTCGAGCATTTGTTGGGTTAATCAACTACTACGGTAGATTTTTCGAAAATTTAAGTACTATTTTATACCCAATAAATAATTTGTTAAAAAACGAAACTTAGTTTGTTTGGGATAAAAGTTGTGAAGAGGCGTTTAGCAGAATTAAAACTGAAATGCAATCTAGTAAATTTTTAGTACATTACGATGCTAAGTTATGGGGTAGGGGCGGTTTTGAGTCATATGTACCCTGACGGTACAGAACGTCCCATACAGTATGCGTCACAAACGCTGAGCAGATCGCAACAGCGATACTCGCAGATAGATAGAGAGGCATATGCAATTATTTTTGGTATTAGGAGGTTTTACCAATATGTTTATGGTCGGAAATTTGTTTTAATCACGGACAATAAACCTTTAATTCAAATTTTTCTTCAAAAAAAGGTTTACCAACAATGTCTGCAATGCGCATGCAACATTATGCCATATTCTTACAGGCGTTTGATTATGACATAGTCTATAGAAACACGAAAGAGCATGGTAACGCTGATGCTATGTCTCGTTTACCCTCTAAGGACACTTATTCAAAAGTTGAAGAAATTGATGTGGTAGAATGCAATCTTATTGAGACTTTACCTATCTGTAAAAGAGTTAGGGGGAGAAACATTAAAAGATAGTTCGGTTACAAATTTAATAAATGGATTGAAAAACGGACGAAATATCGATGGCAAAGATCGTTTTGGCATTGGCCAAAATGAATTTGCGTTACAACATAATTTTATTTTACGCGGAATTCGGGTATATATAGGGTGTTGAATGAATTACATTCGACCCATTTCGGCATTACACGGATGAAATCATATGCCAGAGGTTACTGTTGGTGGCCAGGTATAGACAAAGATATAGAAA
The DNA here is from genome assembly GCA_963556165.1 of Tipula helvola. Classification (NCBI taxonomy): domain Eukaryota; kingdom Metazoa; phylum Arthropoda; class Insecta; order Diptera; family Tipulidae; genus Tipula; species Tipula helvola. The sequence goes on along the minus strand of OY744483.1, from coordinate 243,682,866 downwards.
GCACTGTGAAGAATTGTACAGATTGCCAATTGATCAAGCCAAATCCATCAAAACTACCCATTTCAACGTATACACATAGACTATGCGGGACCTTATTTAGGTGTTTATTTTTTAATCGTGATAGATGCGTTTTCTAAATGGCCTGAAGTTAGAGTACAAAACAATATAACAACTGAAACTACAATTTCAAATTTAAGGGAAATTTTTAGTACTTTCGGGATTCCTACTGTTTTGGTATCGGACCGAGGATCACAATTTACGTCACGCGAATTTGACAATTTTTTAAAATTAAATGGTATCATTCACAAGATGGGAGCAGCATATCATTCCTCTACGAATGGTCAGGCTGAACGTTATGTGCAGACCATAAAAAACAAATTAAAATCCTTAAAAGCGGATAAATCAACTTTAAATAAGGAACTTTGTAATATTTTGATTACATATCGGAAAACGATTCATCCAACTACTGGAGTTTCGCCTTCCATGAGAATGTTTAATAGACAAATTAAATCTAGAATGGATTTGATGATCCCGAATAGGGATACCTTAGTGACAGAAGATGGTACAAATAAAAAAGTGAGACATTTTAATTTAAACGATAGAGTTGCGGTACGAGAATATATGGATAGGGAGGTAAAGTGGCGTTTTGGAAATGTACTTGAGAAATTTGGCAAATTACATTATAGAATAAGATTAGATGACGGTCGTGAATGGAAACGTCATATTGACCAAATTCGTGATGTTGGGAAGGATGTGTCGATTCACGACAGTATCGATTACCAAGAGGGAGACATGAACGATATTCCAAATGACAGTGTTGTATTAAATGACGAAGGTTCAGTTGATGGTAGCACTCCGGTGGTATCGGGCAGCGATTCGGTTAGTGATGGTGAAACTATTGGTGTACGTAATGAAAGTTCAAATGTCGGGAATGAAAGTTCAGTTTCAGTTACCTACAATCATAATTTAGTTAATAATAATAATAATAGTATTATGAGATCTACTAGAATTAGGAAACCGCCTATCAAGTTAAATTTATAAGTAAGAATTTTGTTTATTTCAATATTTTGTAATTTTTAAGAGTTAATGAATTTTGTAATAATAACAAGTAGATTTGAAGAATATTTTAAGTAGGGAAGAACTGTTATATGTATATGTTTATAGGGCAATTATTATTTACCTTACCTTTTTATGTATATAGGGTATACAAAAGAAATGTCATTAGAAACAAAGAATTAAAGTATACCACATGTTTCCAATGCAGAATTCATTTAATAAAGAAATCTGGAGAAATACAAGAAAGTGCGTTTTATTGTGCATAAATTAGATAAGTTACAATTACTATACTATATACGGCGATTGTCATGTGAAGGGCCGGTCAAAAATCAAGGCAGTCCTGATTTGTTTTAATTTTTTTTACCTGTAAACAGAAAAATTATATTGTTTGATTGCATAAGCAGTGAAAAATGGTGTTTTTCTTTTCTCGTCCTACCTGATAATGTAGAGAGATTTTCTTCTACGAATTTTCAATCATTAATTCTAAACATATTAAGGACGCAAGTCATCGAATAATATATTCAATTCGAGTGAATTTTAGTTCATAAATATTTAAGTCAAAATGGCCAAATTTGCATTAGTTCTTATGGGAAATTAAAAGAAGTAATATTTACGCCCGTATTACGGGCTTTTCCTTCTAGTATGTATATTATACATCGTGTACATATACAAAATTCTCAATCCTCAATCCTCATTTTGCGGCCAAAATCGACCTACAGGTGTCCAAAATTTCCACCCAATTGGTGGCACGTTCTTACGAAACAGCCGGTGGTGAACACTACTTTACAAACTCCGTTTTTATATTTTCTAGTTTTATGTATTTAAGATTCCTTTATTTTATTAAATTATTAACTGTAATCATTTGTTTTGTATTTATATAATTATTTTTTTTACAAGTGATTATATTTATTTATCATCACCATTTGTTTGGGTTTTTACCACCGAGTGAGTTTTTTTTTTTTTTTTTTTTTTTTTTTTTATCAATTCTTTAATTGGGTGCAGAGCGAACTTATTAACGGTCCTAGCTCCTTGTAACTGTCAGAGCTTCTGCACCCAAATAGTTGGGCGGCATGCTGCCGCATTGACGATCGGGAGCAGACTGAACAAAAAAATTAATTTTATTTTGTGTTTGTTTCTTCATACTGGAAGGGAAAGTAGTTTGTTGGTTGTATGCATTCGTTCCCAAATGGTAATGTCAACGTTGAGCGGCGTAAAACGTTGTATTGGAGGTTGCCGCGAGCCGCTACAGGGTAACCTGGTTACAATTCGCAAGCGTTCGTACTGCCTCCACGTGGCAACCACTGGTAACTGAGTCGATTTGGCACATTTTGACCATTTGGCACAGGCTAATGTACGGCGCTAAAGGAGAAATTCTTGACAAAAAACCCTCATCTAAGGTAGAAGAGCATATGCCAATGGATGAATGGCTGATAGGAATCAGTCCAAAGTATGTGGACTCTGGATACCAGGCACCCTCCAGTTTTATTTAGCCTTCCATTAGTAAAGCAAGGTGATCTACAGGCGATTTTCCGTTACCAGCAACTCATAAGTGTAAAACCAAAACGGAAGACGGGGCAGGGGTATGAATATACTGGAGTGAGAACGCCTTTTCAAAGTCCTGCGGTACTAATGCTACCGTCTTTCTAGCAGAAGTACATGCTATAATAAACATCTAAGTAGGAGGGAGAGCAATGAGACCAGATGTTGAAAGAGATAGTATTATCAGGTTCAATAAGAGCCTGAAACTGGACTGATAATTAAGCGGGTTCCAAGCACAAAAGACTTGTTAGGTCGCAGTGCGAGTTGGCTGAAGAAGATTCGCTATTTTATTTGGTACCTATTTATTGCATTGATTTGTAACGTTAACAAGCCCAATTTGCACTAAAGTAAAGCTATATCTTTTAGAGGAAAATAAATTTATCAATTTCCTGTTTATCAGCTGTTTTCCAGGCGGTATTAATAGGCGATCATCTGCGCTAATTATGATTATTTCGAAATATTTACTCTGAGTGTTGCTTTCTTGAACTATTTTAAACTAAAGACCGTTTAAATAATTAATTTTGTACAACTCCTTTTATTCTACAATTTTCAAAATATCTATTGGGTTTCCCAATAAATAAAATAATAAAAATGACTGTTATGGCAGGAACTAATGTCAGTAAAATCAAATACAAAATAAAAAAGAATGGAAGCTCCATGAGACTATTTCTCATTAATTCCACTAAAGTAAACTTGTTGCTGATGTTAGGAAGTAACAGAATCTCAACTACAAAAATTAATGTCGTTAATTATTACTATTATAATATATATTTTATTAATTTCTATATAACATTGGTCCAGCCAGTATATACAACTTTACAAAGCTACAAAAACTCCATTTCTAGTGGCTATTTACTGATTGTGATCCCACTTGGTAAACATGCTAGTTTTATGAAAAAACAAAATATCTTTGATTTATTTTCTGTACGAATCGATTGTCAAATTGCCCATAAGATTGAACGCATACATACATACCATTAGATATTAGAGTAGAACAATAATTTGAGATCGTGTCGTTATATCTACATAACATATAATGTGGAAAGCAAAATATATAAATTGTCTAGACTTCTGTTTTTCATTTAACTGTGCGCTGATAACTGTTGTGTGTGAATCTTGTTATTCGGAGTTTTTTTGTACGCGATGGTGGGTAATTTATACATTTCACAAACCAAATTGATTCTAAATAAAATTTTATAGTGTAATGGTAGTTAATAATAGTAATTTTTTCCATTTTTCTTTCATTTAACTAATTCGATTAGTTTGTGTATTATGGGTACAGAATTGCTTTCACATAAAGATAGAAATCTTATTTGTTTTCGTACAAATACCGTACAACGATATGGATAATTAATGATCAAATATTAGAACAAAAAACGTCGATTTAGTTTAGTTTCATTGATCATAAAAAAGAACAAAAAAACTATTAATTTTTATGATTATTATTGACTTTTGATAATCATTTACCCATTAATTTGTGTCTAACAATGGTATGATAGTTAAAAATCATGATTAATGGGACACCTTTTAAATAATATATTGCTAAAAGTCAACAATTTACCAATACAACCGGTAGTACCACCATCCTCCTAATATAACACCTATATTACACTTCGCCGATACACCATAATATTTTATCCAGACAGTACGATGATACAACCAAGCCGTACCAGTCCAAACAAAAGAAAACAATTTTCCATATTTTCTTACTTTATTTTTTATGCACTTTTAACAAGTTCAAAACCGTGTATACCGAGTAAATTATAATTTTGCCTTTCGCAGAAATTTCAACTTTTGTTTTGTTTAATTAAAATAAATTTATCAACCAAAAGGAAAGACAAACAAAATTTCAAACAATGCAAATTATATACGCATTAGAGAAGAACGGTCATCTGATTAAATTTATCTTGTAATGTTTATAAGGGTAAGGGTTATGGAAATAAAACAAGTAAATGGCACCTCTGTAGAAGACGTTTAAGAATTAATTGGGTTTGTAAGGAACCGTGCTAAGAGCTCACTTCTTTGGCAATTATTCCAATCCCAACCCATTAAAGTTAAGGGTAAAGAAACTTTTCTTTATAGTTTTAATATTTTATATTTTTTATTATATTTATCTTATTGATGTAAATTATTTGTGTTAAACGGGATAGGATAGCTGATGTGCAGTGGGTGGCCAAATTATTAGAGGCACGTCGAATCCTATCGGCATGTTGACTTCTGATAACTTAAATGGCGACCAGCAAAAAATTATAAACTTAAAAATTAAGAATTAACAAAATTTAAAAATGCGGTAGATAGCATTTCGGTCACTTGAAAAAACGGGGCACTTAAAAAATTAAGAATGCGCGATTTTCCATCCAAAGTTAAAAAATAAATGTCAAACCCAAATAAACTGTTAGTTGGTTAAATTTCTGATGCACGAGTAGATACAAAGTTTTGTTTTTCATGGCTTTTTTATTTACATTTATTCATTTTAATTTTGTTTTTCTAGGATTAACCATTGATTAAATACATACCCGTCAAACAAGATGTTACGTTTACGTAACACTAGCGAATAATTTTGTTCATACAACTCTTCGTAAACGTAACACTTTGGCGTTGCAATAACGAAGCAGTTATGTCGTTCCCGTCCTATGATAATTAGACTTTTTGCGAGGAGTTATCAATGTGTTAGTAGTTCGTAAACAGTTCGCTTGAGGTGGTGCATTTACGTCACGTGATTAGTGAAATAATAACGTAACATTTTTTTATCGATATGAATTTAATGCATTTGAAATTTTTGATTTTCAATTTTCCTTTTCTAAAAAACTTATAGTTTCTTAAGTATTTTTGTTTTTATTCTAAAAAAAATATTGGACCACAAATTATATTTTTCTAAATCAAATTAGGGCATTAGTTATTTATTTATTAAAAAAAAATTGATGCACACAAAAAATATGTAATAGCGATCAAAAACTCAAAACTAAATGGTTATCGTTTCTTTATATTATTCCATTAATGTTCATAAAGGAATTTGGTGTTAAGTTTACGAAACATCAGCGAAGAATTTTGCTCATACAATTCTTCGTTAACGTTACGTTTAGTTGTAGCAAAAACGAAACATTTATGTCGTTCTATCTCATGATAATTAAATTTGTTTGCGAGGTATTTTTGTACTACATATATTTTATTTAAGTTTGAGAATGTATTAGTGCAAAGCAAAAAAGTGATACGTTAATAGTACGTTTATGTGACGTATTTTGCGAATTCGCTTAAATTGTTTAGCGGGTATATATTATTATATATGTATGTATTACAACAACAATTTTAATTTTGCGTTTCATATTTTACATGAACGAAGAAGAGCAACGTTAGTTTTATGTTGGTTTAAAATTAACCAAGATAGACTATGCAAAAATAATATACTCGTAGCTAGACAGGGATAAAAAATATTTACAGTTTTTCCAGACTAAATAAATCAACACTGATGCAGTATGCCTTACAAAACAAAAATGTTCAAAACAATAATATCAAATATTTTGTTCGTTCTATGTAGGTATAAAAAGAAAACTCATTTGTCAAACCCGTCTCAAGAAATTAAAAATGTGAGATCTCACGTCCAGTGATACCAATTTTTTTCTTTTTTTTACTAATTCTACCTTTTGTGTTTTGCTAATTTTTGACATTTTTTAAAATTTTTTTTTTATGTTTCCATTTATACGTAATATAAATACCGATAACATCACAAGAAAACTTTTAAAAATCTCAAAAATTAACAAAACACAAAAAGTAGAATTAATACAAAAAAAAAATTGGTAACACTGTCGTGAGATCTCACATTTTTAATTTCATGAGACCGGCTTCATTGAGTGTATTTACACTTGGTCTCATGAATCCGGATTGTTTCTTCGTATTTCCCTCCTTTACCTACAAAACCCAGTTCAAAAGCATTTATGAAATGAAAAAGATTCATACACATAAGTACATAGAAAAGTATTAAATGAAACCGGATTCATGAATTCTTGTGTAAACGATGATGGGATTTTTAAAACCAGGACATGAATTTTGGTCGCCTCATGAGTCAGTGAGGCGAGAATTACCGAATCGTAATAGTATTGGTTATTGTGTGTGTGTTTGAATGCTGTTTTATGCATCATGCTCTTTATGCTCTTTTAGTTTTTCGTTTAGTCATTTTTTGGTGTTTGTAGAGATTAGTAGCGTTGTAAAAATTATTTTCTTCTATTTTTTTTTTTTGTGAATAAATTAATACATAATTTTAAATTGTATTAATCCTTTTGTATATTTATGTATTGTATAAAAAACATATTTTGAAGACAACACGTTTTTGCAACTTTTAATAATAAAATCGAATCGAGTCACTCGATAGTCACTCAATATTGAAAAATCACACTTTACATTAATTATTTGTAGTATTTTTCGTTGGATTCATCCCAATTTTAAATAAAACTAAAATTAAAATTATTTGGAAAATATTTCTGTATTATTTATTACCAAAGATTGTTAATATTATTTTATAAGATGCATTTTATACACTTTCTCATTGGTCAATTAACTATATTGCGAATTATCGTAACATTAATTAATTTGCGTTATATTCCCAAAATAAAAAAAATCATTTCTTTAGTTTAACTTAATATTTATTCATTTTTTAATAATTTATAATAAAAAACCGATTTATTATAAATTAATAAAAAATTAATAAACAGACATAATAAGTTAAAACTAAAGAAATACATTTTTTTTAATATAACTACAAAAATAGTTGAACAATGAACAACGCACAAATGTAAATTCTCTTGCTTCATAGCAAGTGAGATTTTCTCACACGCGAGCATAAGCACCAAAAATTTGAACCGATTCAACCGATTGGCTTATTTTTGATACTTACCGTCACAAAACGATACACTAATCCAAAGAACGTATATGATAGCACACAATTACAAAATGTATGTTATACGCCTTGTACGTATACAAAATTCTCATGAGGCAAGGAGGAATTTTGCGACCAAAATTCATGTCCTGAGAATCCGGATTCATGAGAGCAAGTGTAAATACACTCATTACCGGCATCTCAACATTGCCGTCTATATAACATCTACATAGACCATTAGGCATCAATCCTATAATAAAGAAGGGTAAACAAAACTTTTATTTTACGTAATAATTGGACTTGCATGTATAACTATTTTATATAAATCCAAACAAAAATATTTTCATTTAAGCCTCAATTCCATTGTGAAACAAAGTTTGTCAGTCAAAATAACTTGAGATGAAAATATAAAATCGGTGGTTGCGTGAACGAGATGCCAAACGGAGTCAGTCAAAATTTTACTTACAAAAAAGGTGTGTCTGTGTTAGTGGACTTATAAATTTAAAAAAAGTTCAAATCGAGAACATTTTATGGCAGTCCAGCTAATACAAGCACATAATTATTGTGTACCGATGAAAAATATTTCTCGCACAAATTATTAATTTTAATAGTATGGCTCTTTTATGGGAAAGATTTTTTTTAATTTTGTATTTTAAGGCAGAAAATATTCGAAAAGAAATATTTCTGATCTGAGTAATAAAAATAATTAATTGTTTAGATAATTATGAGACTTGAAATAATTGAATTAACACATACTACTTAATTTGTTAATTAATTCTAGGTTATGTTTTTGTTTGCTGTCAAAACATTAATAAACATGGTGTGGCATTTTTATGGGAAAGATTTTTTTAATTTTGTATTTTATGACGGATAATATTCGAAAAAAATAATTCTGATATGAGTAATAATAATAATTAATTTTTTAGATTATTTTGAAAAGTGAAAATAATCGAATTTACACTAATACCAAATTTTGTGTAATAATTGTTGGTTATGTTTTTGTTTGCTGTCAAAATGTATCCATCAAATTTTCACAATGGAATTGAGGCATCATTCATTGAAAGGCAAAAGAAAAATTTTGAAATTCTATTTGTACTTTTATTGTTTTTGTTTTTTACGTGAATATATTGTAAAGGACTTTGGAAATCGACCACCTAACGACCTTAGCCATACCATTTTTTTCTTATCTGATCAAGGTCTATAATTCTGTCTTTGTTTCATGAAAATCGGATAAGTACTTTTCAACTTTATACTTGTTAACAGACAAAATAGCGGGGATATAAGGCATCTTTCTCGCTCTAGTGCTTCGCTTGAGTTGAGATGCCTAAAAATCAGATCTGCGGTTCTTTAGCACCTAAAATAACTATTGTAGGCGTATTTTTTTTGTTAGTGTCTGTAGTATTTTGGTAAAAACGTCACGTTTTCGAAATACACATTCACCCCTTAATAATGACAAACTTGTGAAACTTCACATATTTTTTTTACTTATGCCCCAAGCACATAGACGCTGCACAGCGACTTTCGCCGTCGCTCTTCGCCTATACAAGATTAACCAAACACATAGACGCCGCAGTTTGACGTTTATTTACATTCTAAAAAACATTGTTTGACAACCTGTTTGTGCGCGATTAAACCGAAGTTTGAATTTAAAAATGAATAATATTTCAAATAATGTAATAAAGCAGTTGAAAACGATAATGATGCTATTTACCATGACTAATTTATTGACCCAAATCGAAATTTTGGAACAAGTCGATCAAAAAGATCAACGGGAAGATGGTGGGTTCGACCAATATTCCGGGATAGATCTAGGTATGTATACATTTATATATTTTTAGAAAACAATTTATTTAAGTATTTTTTTAATTTACTACATTAATTTAATTTTAGAAATGGGTATTTAAATATGATGTTAAATGTGTAAAATCTGTGAATTATGAACATTTTTGAATGCATACACGAATGTCGCGGGAAAGCTACAAATATTTATGCTGCCTATTAGCTATGTATCCTGGAATAAAACATTCAATAGCATTAGTGTATAATATTTATAATATTCTAACAAATTTATATATATTATATATATCACCTCATCTAATTCATTTAATGTCGCCGAAGACTTATTAGCCTATAAAATATTTATATTTAAATAAAAATAATTAAAAAATACAATTAATATTTAAATTTGTTACATTATAAATTCAGCGGGAAAACATTTTTAAGCAAATTCTTAAAATAAAATATAAAGGGCTGAAACCTCACGAGGGGATCAGAACTTCGGTCTTTGGCATCTTCAATAATGTCATAAAGTTGGTGTCACAGTTTTGACATTAATGATTTCTATTTTAATCAACATATATTTACTTATACAACAACAGTCAAGTGGGTACAGGCATCCAATTTAAAACGAAAAATCGTATTCTAGAACTTTATACCGAAAGTAGTATAACAAATTGTACTGATACTTCTAACCGTTTAACTGACCATATTCCAGAAATTTATTCAAAAACACATTTTAGAATCTTCCAACACACATATCCAATTTCATTATAATCGGTTAAGAAATAGCCAAGTTCCATCATAATTGGCCATATTCCTGAACTTCGTCCAAAAATCATTTTAGAATTCCATTTCCAATACACATATCGAATTTCATAATAATCGGTTGAGAAATGAGCAAGTTCCATCATACTTGGCCATATTCTAGAACCTGATACAAAACTCATTTTCGAATCCCATTTCCATTACACATGTCGAATTTCAACATAATCGGTTGAGAAATAGCCAAGTTCCATCATACTTGGCCATATTCTAGAACCTCATCCAAAACTCATTTTAGAATCCCATTTCTAAAACACAAATCAAAGTTCGTAATAATCGGTTGAGAAATAGACAAGTTCCATCATACTTGGCCATATTTCAGAACTTCAACCAGAAATCGTTTTAAAATCCCAGAACTTCATCCAAAAAACATTTTAGAATCCCTTTTCCAATACAAATGTTGAATCTCATCGTAATCGGTTGAGAAATGAGCAAGTTTCATCATACTTGGCCATATTCCAAAACCTCATCCAAAACTCATTTTAGATTCCCATTTCTAACACAGAAATCAAATTTCATAATAATCGCGGTTGAGACACAGACAAGTTAAATCATACTTGGCCATATTCCAGAACTTCATCCAAAACTCATTTTAGAATCCCATTTCTAACACACATACTAAATTTCATAATAATCGGTTGAGAAATAGACAAGTTCCATCATACTTGGCCATATTCCAGAACTTCATCCAGAAATCGTTTTAAAATCGCAGAACTTCATCCAAAAAACATTTTAGAATTCCATTTCCAATACACATATCGAATTTCATCGTAATCGGTTGAGAAATGGGCAAGTTTTATCATACTTGGCCATATTCTAGAACTTCATCCAAGACTCATTTTAGAATCCCATTTTCAACACACATGTCGAATTTCATAATAATCGGTTGATAAATACGAAAATTCCATCATATAAAAAATGTGTCAACTATTCATTACACCCAAATCCAACCCCAACTCAACTCCAACTCAACTTCAACTCAACGCGCAAATTGACCCCTAATTTAACCTTCAAATCAATTCCCAATTCAATGCCCAATCCAATAATCAAATAAGCATATATAAAAAATCGTAAATAAAAGGATGTATTTTGGGTCAATTCGTATGGCAGGTACCCCACCCCCTTGACATACAGTCTCCAAAAGCTTTTCAAATCTCCGCCTTGACCATAGAAACAGATTGCCGAAAAAAAAATCCAAATCGGACAAGCCGTTCTCGAGATACCATGGGTCCAGACATCCAGACAGACGGACGGACATTTTTTTTTTGTTACATTTTCAGACTCAGGGACTTTCAAAACGTCGAGAAAAGTGGTTTTAGACCAACCAAATTTTTCGTGATTTTTGACAGGATTTCAATACTTTGGTCTTTTTAGACCGAAGTAAATTTCACAACTTACTTTAAGGTTCGTCATTTTGTCTAAATGTCATTTGAAGCGTACAAAAATAGAAATTATAATATGTTTTTGAGCGTCTATGTATTCGCTAATATGAAACTCCATGTATTTTAATTTTAGCGGCGCATCGAACGGCGTCTATGTGTTTAGGGGGTTATATGGAGTTTTAATTTGTTTGACTTATATTAAAATTTCCACATTTAGACAGAGAATCCACATGAATTATTTCAAATTTTTTTAAAATCATCAATAATGTTTTTATGACGATTAAAGACATTTTTTTTTAACGTTCATGTATTCTAACTGACTTATCTCGGCCGCCATCTTGGATTCCCAAAAAGGTCATATAGCAAATAAAAATAGACATGTCAGGCTTTAATTTAAGCCCAAAAATATTTTTTTTAAGTTTACCCAATTTTTGGGCATAGTGGACAGAGAATGACCCATATATTGATGTGTACTAGCAATGCCTTCTAGAATATACAAGCCATACTACTGCAAGCAAAAAATTTTTTTTTTTTTATTTCATCGACATAAAACAGATGGCGATGCACGTTCGAAAAATGAAAGAGTAGAGAGAAATAGAGAATAAAATATTTGAAATCAAGATATACATACAGAAAATAATGTATAATATTGCGCATGCTGTTGCTATCCTTTTTTCACAATTTGACGTCACGCGAAGACAAAATTGCTGATATATTTATATGGAGTTTCGTGATATTTTTATTAATTTTTTTAATAAATGGAAAATAAATGATTTTTTTTTTATTTTTGCCATTAATTATTTTTCGACTTTATGTTAAAATTAAACATTTCAATTTTGATTTTAGTTATATACTGCAATACTTTCGGAATTAAATCGCGAAAAGAAGCATGTTTTAATATTCGTGTCTAGAGCAGACTGTTTGAGCACATTGCATAACAAGTTTCGGAATTTATGAGTACAATTTTTTTGTTAAACGCAGAGAACGTTTAGATTTTGATTATTTAATTCAAAAATTTGGGAGTGTTCGATTTTATATATACTAAATTAGAATAATTTCTATTGCAACAAAACTATCAATTGTACTTCTGATAAGAACACATATAGAACACTAAACAGTGAATGGGTGTTTTGATGTATTTGTAGCGAACACCATAAGACAATAAATTAAATAAGCCAGAGATTTAATTTTAATTTATAGTTTTATTTAATTTCCTTTTTTTCAAATTTATATTATTGAATTATTATTTAATATATTTTTTCATTTAAATTTAACGTTGAATATGGATATAATATTTGAATAGGTACGTGGATACCAATAATTTGAAGCCAAACGAAAATAGATGGTAAAAATTTGAGTACATAACGTAAAAAAATAAAAGTTTTAATAATTGGTACGTAAATGACCAAAATCATTTAATAATTTAATTGTTTTATGTTATGCATTCATAATTTTGTTTACCCTTTTTCCATTTTTCTAAGACATTATACACTCAAAAGAATTATTTCTCAAATATTTGGACCATAAAAAAATATAAAGCATAAGAAGGGTCTCGGTAAACTATCATTATCAATTGTAAATACGGGTTGTTAAAAAAAATTACGATTATTCTTGATTTATTTAAAAAAATTAACCAAAAAACCGCCAAACTTCATATAACAGCCCTATTCCCATAGTCGCATCACTTCAGGTGATGTGACAACTATCACATCACTTCAAGTGATGATTGGTATTCCATTAGTCGATTCATGTGATGTGATACGACAAATGACAGAAACTACCTATTTTCAATATTAACGTAACTGAAAATTAAAAACTTACGTTTTTTTTCCATTTTGATCTGTCACTTACAATTTTCAGGTGATGAATGTATCATTTCAAGTGATGTTTAACTTTTTATACGACTAAGAGAATATGGCTTCAAGTGATAGTTATCACTTCAAATGATAAACGTCACTTCAATCGACTAAGAGAATACCAAAATTGAAGTGATGTGATAGTTGTCACATCACATGAAGTGATGCGACTATGGGAATAGGGGTGTAAATGTCTGCTTTTTTGTCTTCACATGACGTGATGCGCAAAGAAAGACGAAAATGAGACACGGGAATATACTACCTCTTTTTTCTGTATATCTTGATTTGAAATATAAAAAAATAATTCAGTATTATCTCATGCGTGCGAAAGGAAGGTTGTACATAATTTTATTTCCGGTAATTTTCTGCAACATTCAAAACTAATAAAGTTTTTAATAAAATAATCATTTAAATATAAATAAATATTAACTAAAAATGGAAAATAAGTTAGAAAAATATATCTAAACTATAATCCCATTAATAATTTCAAATTATGAAAAAAACACACGACGTACATCCTCCCTTTCTTGCGCTTGGTTTAATACTAATTTATTTCCTATACCTATACATTTCACATGGCGCTCTTCGTTTTCATGTTTTATTTTCTTTCATTTTTCTAATATTACTGCCATCTACAGAAGAATAATGGAACTGTCGACATAAATTGAGTGACGTAGCCAGCAGTATGGCTTGTATATTCTAGAAGGCATTGGTACTAGTATATATTGAATCGAAGGTGTAGTGCAATAAATAGTTTTATAACGAAGTGAATTTTTGAACAATAAGGGAAACGTGATCAAACGTGTTCAAAAAATAAATAACGGTTCTACTCAGGTACCGTTACATTGGTATTTTCGCTTCACATTTATTAGAATACAGAAATGTGTAATAATGAAAGAAAAATTAACAAAAATAAGTGAATTGTGTAAAAAAGTGTTTCTTTTATTTATTAAATGATATTGCTTGGATAAGGGAATTTTGGCTGTAAGTATACACATTTTTATAAATATAAACAAACACATTTAAATGCGGTCGTATTTGTATGCATAGTTTTTCGTTTATTATAGAATGCCATTGAGCGCGATCCATTTGTTATTGTTTTTCAATTTACACTTTATACGATGCAAGTAGATATATTGGGGCATTGATAAAATTTATATTTTATTTTAATCATCCAAAATGCAGGAGTTTTCAAAATTCAAATATAATAGTTAGTTGATAACAATTTTCTTTGGGGCAAGGTAAAGTTTCGGATTCTTAAACCAAATTGAATTTGAATTTAAGTTTCGTTGAGCAAATTATGGATTTGAATTTTAATTGAGTTTATGAGCCAAATCATTGATTTTGTGCTAATTATTTTTTCAATTGGTGCAAATAAAAAATATTAGTTTTCGATTTATATTTGAGTTATTTAATATAATTTAGTAAGGCAACTTAAAGCTATTAGTATTTAATGTGATCCTTATTAATTAAGAATATTGTGCAGTGGGACTTAAGAGAAATAGAGTAATAAGCAATTAATTATTTAATTTGATTTTAGAGGTATTTCTGGAATTAGATAATTAAGTCATATGTAAATTTAAAAATTAAACTTATACGGTGCATTGGGATTTTCAGATGAGAAACCGGGCGCGGTTGTTTATTTATTAATTTTTTTTTACTCGAATTATTAATTTCATTTAGTATGACAACTTAAAGCTATTAGTGTTTAATACATCCCAGATTAATTTAAACTATATATTTTGCAGTGTTATTTAAGTTGCTTTATTTTATTTTTATCCTGGATACAAATCATAATCCAAGTAGATTATTATTTTCAGGCGTGGTAGATTTAGTGATTAATTTGCTGTCCTTTCAATGTAGGTGCCGAATTAAATTTAATATATTTGTAGGGTGTTAGGGGCTGATTTTAAATTAATAATTAATTATGAAATAATTAGGTATTGGGTTTCATTGAATAGGAAACAAACCTGGTGGTTATTAAATAGTAGGTATATCATAATGTTAGTATTGATGTGGGTATTGGTATTAATATTAAAATCAATAAATTAATAAATAATAGTTAAAATGGCCTTAGTTTAGAAACACCTGAGAAACCCGACCAAGCCGGTACTGGCTGAGGCAACAGCACGACGGGCAGGAGATTAATTTATAATCTATTTCAGAGAAATAAATTTAAACTTAATTAGTTTCAGAATTGTTATTTTAAAGGATTAATGCGGATTTTAAATTTAGGAAATTTTTGAAGAACCTAAAACAACTTTCCAGGAACTTAAGCAGTAAATGAATTTCAAGTTAGAAATTGTATTGTCTTGTGCTAAATAATTTACTAAAAATATACTACTAACTATCGACTGCATAGGTGGGTGAAACCGAGTCGAGTCTCTAATACATACTAACATTCCTTTCCTATCCTACGGTTTTATTGCACGTAAAAGGGTGTACCGTGTACGATGGATCCGGCTTATTCCGGAATCTTTCTTAGGCCTGGTCATACCAATAGAGGATTTGTTGTGAAACCTCGCTTAGGTTATGTTGAATTTAAAATTTTTATTATATAAGTGGATTATACCCGGTTTCACAAAAAAACAAGCAATCTCCAGTTAAATAATATTTCCTCTCTTGCTTCTTTTATGAAATTGCAGTTTGTTTCATAATACAAATTCAATATAAATAGTTGTTTTTGATGGCATATCACTGGCTGATACCATGCCAACAAAAAAATATATTATTGTGTTGGTATGGTATCAACCAGTGAGTAATGAATTCAATCGGTGACAACTACTAAACCAAAACGACACTAATAAATTCAATCGTAGTTTTTATTTTGTTTTCTCCACGAAAAAATCTAATTTATTAAACTTATTACTAAACAGGAATGGAGAATATATGTACATACTTATATAAAAGTGGGAAATGGGCACCATTGCAATCGTTTTGCCGCAGTTGAGCGTGACCGCGCTCGTTTGTTTTTTTTATGTGGTACTATGTATGTACATACAAATATGTTTTTGTATATCCACAAAAATGTGTTAATACGTTTTCACTTAAGTTTGATTGAAATCTGAGACCATCTTGTATATTGTTCTTCATCAATTTCAGCCTTACTTATGTAATTGTTCCGATTTGCAATATTTCTTTTCAACGAATAGGAAATATGGCCAATCTTTAAATAAACCTCTATTAAATGGATATATACACATATGTATACAAATTATTTATTAAAACAAATTCAATCACCTCCTTTGAACCAACTTAAAATGTTCTTAGCTACTTAGTTCACAATCTCTAGTCCAAGAGGTAATAAAATTTATTTTTTAAGTTTTACTATATACAAATCCAGTCTAGATGAATCCTGGTTAATCCACCATCATTTCACTAATTAATGTAGGATTCACATTGTCTTAATACATGAACCGCTTTTAATTAATTTCCAGAGACGAAAATATTAAGAAAAATACAAAAAAATAAATTATAAAAAAGCCCCTCATCCAACGCAATTATCGTTTTGCTGTATTCTCCATTCATTTATTGTTTTGCCACGGTGACTATTTTCCATTCATAAAATTAAAGTTCAGAGTACGATGTTTTCCTTTATATTATACGCACACAAATTTTCCGTAAAGCGTATAATAAGTTTAATCGATTTTTGCGCTTTTTGTTTACATTTTTAGATATTTATATAGGAAAGGGTTTTCTAAATTAAGATGGAATACAATTTTCTTTTACAGGAATATCTCGTTTAATGCTATACTTACGAGTGATGCTGGTTGAGAAAGTTCAAATTGTCCGCTCAAATTTTAACCAAACTGTTGTTCAAAATAGCGAGAGATTACTTGAAATTAAAATTGACCAAAGACGTACTACTTGAATGTATGTTTGTTGAACGGTGTGGAAATTCACTGAAAAGTGAAAACAAATATTTACTGTAATTTGTGAAATTAAGAATTATAAGAATACTATTTTTCAGACCACAAATTTCGTATTCTGAGACTAAACATTTGGAAAAAATAGTTCAGTAAATTTAATAAATTATCACGACATTGGGCTAAACGATGTAAAGCTATACACATTTTATTTTCATAAAGTTTAGAATTTAATGAGACAAAAATCAAGATGCTAATTAAAATGAACTTTTATTTAGGGTTCAGTTAATTTTAGCTTTATACATCATACTAAGATCGCGTATTTGTTTACATATTCAGCTTTGTTGATTTTCTACCGTCAAATAGCTACAGCCCTGCAAATGCAAAAAAAAGGTTCCTAAATTTCGTGTTGTCTTAACTTATTGGCCTGAATATAATCAGGTCGATTAAAGAATCCGCCTAAGCGAATTCAATCGTAGATATAAAAAATGGAAAACAATAATTTTGACCATATAGTTTTATTGAAGAACCTTTGAACTTTTTTATAATTCGTAAAAAAAAAAAATTGTTTTATAGAAGCACGACAAAATTATTTCGTTTGTACGGGGAATCAAAAAATCGAAATTGTTTTATTGTGGTGGATTTTCTTGTGGTGGAGAAAAATAACAATCGCGATGCTGTCAAAACACAATGAAAATGATGAATTATACCCGTATTTTTGTATGAATTATTGAAGAATTTTTATTATTTATTCAAACCGGTCGCGAATATTATTAGTTCTAGCATTAGATCGTAGATACGCAATGGACAGAGTGACATATTCTTCATCAATATTTTCTGAGCTTGATATATGTGGCATTTCCTTGTGATCATCTGGTATATATATATATATATCTCTTTCTCTTTGTCGTCATCTAATTCAAGTGTAATATTGTGTTTAACCGCCATGTTATGAATAATAATTCCACAATATACCAGCTTTGCCGCTACTTTTTCAAAATGCCAATGGTTCGCTCGATAATATTTCGTGTTTTTACCAACGTAGAATGGAAGGGCCGAATTCCTAACATGCGGTTCTGCATGGGGTTCCAATTTTTCAATTATTTGATGCACCAATTCAGGTAACAGTCTGTATGTCCTCTTAAATTTAGAAACTGATATTGCGAATGGATTTAACAAATCCCTTATTGTTTGCCAATATTTGTGCCATATGAACTAGAAATATAAGAGAATACCAATTTAGCGAATGGGGACTAAAAATGTATGATATTTACCAATCAGTTTGACATTTTAACAACTTAACAATCGATTACAGAATAGGGGCATTAATCTACAATATTTGAGTTATTAACACAACGATCATAACGACTTTTCACATAGGTTCGTGCATATATCATGTATTTTATAAATTAACACCTTGTAATGAATAAGCGTCTTGTAAATATTTAAAGAAAAATTAGCATTTTAACATATAGTCTTTAATAATAACGGTAATAGTTTGTAGTAAATCCCCTAACAATTAACAACCATGTGGGATTGTAAACAATAGTTTGGCAAATATTAATATAGCCCATAATAGACGATATAGATATAGATTTCGTTAATACTTTCAAACTTTAATATTTTATTTGTACATTTTAAACGCGTGTTACTGCACTAGATTACACAAATTTAAAAATTGTAATAGCATAGAACACTTAAAACCGCAAACATTGGTGAAAGTAGAAAGTCAAATTCACCTCCGCAAAATAACTGAATTCAAACAATAATACAAATATTTGTAATTGAGAGCCGCCTTATAACAAATATTAATGTCTTTACAAAACACCATAAAAAATTACTCAAATTCACTGTAAGTTTTTAAAACAAAAAAACAATTTCCTTTCAAATTCTCTGTGTTGTGAAATTACCTGTCAAATGAATACCTGGGCAGTACCGTTATTTATATTTTGGGCGTGATTATTCGTATCCACGTTCAATTACCGTACAATGTGAAACATTATTTGAGTATTGATTCACTTTGTTGGTGACACTCAATAATTAATTTTCTATATATCAACGGTACCGCACAGAAAATTAACTTAAAACAAAACAAAAACAAAAATAGAAGTCAACTTGCGAAATTAAATTATATTAAAAAACAATTTTTTAACACTGAATTTAAATAAGTTAAATTAAATTAAACAAAAAACCAAAAAATAAATAAATTAAATGGCAGCGTAAAGTTTCTGACGAATTGACAAAAAATCTTACAAAAGCTAAAAAGTGTAAATTATTCGCTACACTAAAATTGTATAGTGGAAATTCGATTGGCCAATGACAAGCCTGATTAGAGATGTCTAAGTTTAGCGAAATATGCAATCATGTTGTTTAGACCCTATTTCATGTTTTAATTAACAACATTGTAACAAAATTGTATATTATGCATGTGTTGTAATTGTAACAGTAGGCAATACAATTGTTCCTGTTGCTGAGTTTATTTCATGTAAGCATGATGGTTGAACTTTGCAAAATTTTTGATTGATTTTAAATAGAAAATGGCACAAATTTCAAGGTTACGAATATACAAACGATTGCATCATTAAGAACAAAGTTCACAATAAAAACATTGTAGCTGTGTTTATTTGTTGCATTCACTTTACTAATATTACAGTTAATCAAATAAAAAGGAAACTGCGTAATGCAAACAAAAAATTGTATAACCGATACCTTTTGTGCCATACTTAATTGTACAAAAGTTGACAATATTATCTCACTATTTAAAACTTACTGCGTAATTTGTTTAAATAAGTTTAAAACTACTAAAGTTAAGGAAAGTTTCAGTGAATTTTCTTCGTTTTTACAACAGGATTTACATAACGATTGGGACGAGGAACAAGATTTACATAACGATTGTGACATAAACAAAACTCACTATGCGAGAAGTTATATAAACACGACATATATAAAGCGGAAACTAAGAAAATTGAAAATAATCGGAGGAGAATGTTTGTACAAAAATCCATTTTATTGCAAAGAATTTATATTATTTACCATTTATAGGTATTTCGCATATCTTCCATTATGGTGTATCTGCTTCTCGAGCTGGGAGATTCATTGCCTTAATGAAAAAAAAAACAACGAGCGAGTTCACCCTCAACTCGCAAAATATTTATGTGAAAACAGTTTTGTATAAATATCTATTAAATGTAAATCATTTCTAACCATTTCGATAAGGCTCAGAAATCCCTCCATAAAGACGTATGCGTTCGCTCCGTATTTAAACTAAGTTACATTTTTGGTTGAAAAAGTCAAGTTATTCTACTATTTTGAATTTGGAGGACGAACCTTACTAACATTGATTGAGCTTGAGCAAAGTACAGTTCTGTTAAGTTAATCACCTAAACCTGCCATGTACGCTTTAAAATATGCCATTACTCATACACAGCAATCTTGTTCAAGATTCCACAGTAATAAATGGTCACGACAAACTACTGTTGGTCGTAAAAGCATTGCAATTGGAAAGACAGTAGCGCGAAACCCCCATAACCAAACTTACGAACAGCATGAGCAATACTAATAAGCATACCGAACCGATTTAACAATTTTAAAATTATTATTTTATTATGTATCAATGTATATGTACAATTTTCACAGCTAGCTATTTCCATTTAATTTTTTTAAGCATAATTTTTGGCCCTTGTGCTCGTATGTAATTTCCATTTTCAAAAACACTTGCTGCTGCGGGCATATATATGTATATATATAGCAGATATTTTCACAACAAAATTAATTAAAGTAGGCGAATTTTTTTTTGTATTCGGCTCACGATGTTTTTGAAATGCCGGATGTTGTTGTATATTGCATGTGTATGCGTAGATTTTGCATTGATTTTAGGTTTTATTTATTTTTTGTCCTTGTCGATATTCACACATACTTGCAATAATTTTTGTTCGGCATTTTTATTTCCGTAACCCGAGCTCTATACAATTTTTTACTTACTCCTGCCGCTAAAGATGTTTTCACATCAAAAAATAGAGCTACTCGTTAATGCAATAGATATTTCTAATGTACTTAAACCAACCAAAGCCACATTAAATAAAAGAAAAACTAAAACAATCAACGAATTATATAAAGACCAGGTAATATTAATAATAGAGAACATTGGAACAAACGAATAAGGCTATTCGATTCTCCAAAGGATATAGGGAGGCAGGTTTTGGCAAGATACACAAATAAAGAAATGAAAAATGAAAATGTCGAGAAAGAATTGGAAATCGAGGAAATTGATATTGCTCATATTTTGCAAAATGGATATACATTTATGTATATATCAAAGTTATCGAGCCTCTATTAAAGGCCCCATACACTGTCAAACAAAAACTTCTGTCATTCAACACCTCGTTATGTAAACCGTTTGCCGTACCCACACACGAGTTTGCGCAACTACGCTGTTCGGGGCCGGCAGAAACCAGGAATATATCTGAAAAAGAAGGGAACTGAAAACAAAGAAACACAAATCCTGGAAACAAATACTTATCTGAGGTCATATGTTCCAATTCCAATCGCATCGATGAATCCGCAGAATGATACACATTCTAAAAGTAGATTGGAATGATAGAAATAGTTTAAAAATATGTTATATTATTAGTTTACTCACCTATTTAATGTTTTGTCTTGTTTATGTTAATTTATTTATTTACTGTCAAAATGTCAAAAACAAGGAATCCATTAACAAGACGAATACATAAAGTGTCCGAAAAGTAAAACTGACCGAATTGAATAGTCGCGCCATCTAAGTATCAGCACATGCACCATGCAAGCCAATCTTCTGTCGATTGGTGTCAATATTTTATTAGAATTAATTGCAATCAGCCATCCGAAGAAGCAACAACTAAAAACTAAATAAAATGGCAAATCATCATTAAAATTGCAAGTCATCTTTAAAAGTTACAATCTGTGAGTCGAATCGATCATATGAAAATAAAGTGTTTATAAGCAAAATTAGTGCTGTGTTTGGATTTATCATATTTGTGACAATTTAATAACCACGTTGGATTTTCGCGAGTCATTTATCTTGTGGTGCCTAATTGCACGTAAACGAGTCAGCCCACCTTTTCTACGAGTGCACGAGCCTACATACGCTACAATAATATTTGTGCAAATTTTAGTTGAGGCTTAATCGTCAATCAGTATGGATGTCTACTGGATAAAATGAATCTACAAATCGAAAACGTACGATTTCCTCCGATTCATTGGCCTTATCCATATCCGATGTTCCCTGCATTTGAAATTCCTGATCCCTCAAAAAATCAATTTCGTCAAAGTACCATAATGACGATAGATTTTGTACTCTCCGCTACTTCTTTAGTTATCGGCGGTACGAAGGCAATTAATTTATTTTCTCACTTAATCTCTATCTGATCTTTGTCCATTTCTTTCATTTTAATGACCAATTTGTCGTAACCACAGCTTTTTAAATATCTATTCTTATAACCTTCACTTTTCACCTTCCATAATTCAGGCAAATCTCGATACAGATTTATAAACTCTTGCCAAAATTGTTTATTATCAACAATATTTGCCATTTTTGGTTCTGTAATGCGCAACGAATGCAAAAAAACTAGATAAATGTTGTACAATACTCTGAAACATCGACATCCACTCGATTCGACAATGATCGAAGCGCAATTACACTACAAACATAAATAAATCTATGTTCACTCCACCGCATAAATTCCTTGGTTTTATAAAGAACCATTACAGTTTTGGTTTTCAACTTTCACTTGTGTAAGAATTATGTATTTTTAGGCAAAATTTTATTTTTAAATTGTGTTTAAAGTATATTTTAATTACTTTACACTTTTTTTGGCTGGTGTAAGGTTTTTTGTCAATTTTAAATTTGTCAGAAACTTCACATTAGTAATTAAATTAAAATTTAATTTACCGAGAAAGACAAAAAACGACAAAGTAACCAAACGTTTACAAGTTTTCTTTGTTATATTGCCCAACTCCGGCGCTGGTCTGATACACTATTCTCCAGCGTGAACGAGTTCATAAGGATGCTGCAACGGTAGGAGCGGGGTTATAAAACAAACTCCATATCCACATCCCAAAACAATCAAGCCGACCAATTTCTAGCAACAATAACGTTACTTTACAACGAATTTATTGCTACGACTGTAACAGTAATTGCCCTTAGCTATCGAGAAAAGCCAAATGTAAAATTATTGATAAAGTGGGCCACGATGAATCAAAATATTTCCGGAAGCCGAGAAAACAAATAAGAACAGTTTAATTAAAAAATTTACTCAGCCAAAGAACCATACAACATCGGGGTCTATAACCGCTGTAGTAGGTTCCGGATCACCAATTAACATTCTTAAGTAATTGATTCATTATCGCAAGAAGAAAGGATTTTTAATGGAACTAATATTTTCAAACTATATATTTTAGGAATTTGGTAGTGAAGTTTACAAAATAATTTAAAATTGTAAAACGTCAACTATTATGTGGTGCCAGTTGAGGCAATAGTGTCGGATTGTATATTGGATCGGGGTCCTATAAATCCCGTAGTTCTTGTTATAAGTAAAAACGATCTAAGTAGAACATCGGCACTTGGTGACTTAACCGATGTGATTGGATTAATCAAACCGAATCAAAATGAAACTGAAATTTACATTACAGTCTTATTAATTTCCTACATTTCGGTCGAATCGAGTTCAGTTTCATCAGTATCATTCATATTTTTTTTATAGTTAATGTTGTTAGAGCCGAAAATTCTGGAAAACTGTTATCGTCGATAACTACGTTGATTTGACAGCCGATGATTCGTACATTATAAATACGTTTAATGAAAATTTAGGTCAGGATTATCTGATGGAAGTAGAAAGAAAATCCACAGTTGAAATTAATTATTACATTAAGGTTACTTTTGATTTTCAATTGAAAAGAAAAGTAGATGATTGATTTAGAGAGTACGACCAAGCAAAAGTAGGTAAATAAATTGAACTAAATTGAATTATTGAAGCTGGGCTCACCTTAGAATGCTGGTACACCCGAAAAAATAAAACAAGAATTCTAAATTCTAATTTAGGCTCCAAAACAAGTTGTCTTTTCGAGTTGTAAAAATGCGCATCAACACAATTCACACCAATAATAGTATCCTCAGAAGTTTTATCTATACAGTAAATAACATACACAACGTTTCCACAATAAAAACAAATTTTTTTGTAAAATTTGCATCGTCAATTTGGTAAAATCCAAATTGTTTTCTTGTGTAAACATAAATAACGAATTCGATTAACTTTAAAGGGCAACCAATCAATGAGTTGCCCAATTTATATTCTCATTGAGGCAGGTCAGGAAATGGTGTACTACATATGTATGTACACACACTCTGTGCAAAATGAGACGATTTTAAAACGGACAATAATATTTATGTAAATCTTTTGTACTAGCTCGGAAATATTCTTATAATCTGATCTTGGAAACATAGTGTTTTCGAAAATATATCCAAATTAAATGTTGTAATTTTATTAGTTTGTTCCAACGTCATCCAGAATTTCCAAAAAACCAAATCGCAAGAGATGGTTCCAGTGCGTGGCTGCAACCGAAAGCTGAATAAACAGTTCACAATATTTTGTATAAACAGGAATATCGTGGATGTGCCGCACGTGGCGAGTTATGGTGCGGCGGAAACCCAACAGTCCAACACTGAACTTGAGTAAAACATTGTGGCGTACGTATAATGGTTTGGGGAATTTTTAGCTGAAGAGGTGTAGGACATTTGACCTTCATTGAAACCATAATGAACCAGTTTGATTATTTTTGAACGATAATTTGTTAACCTGTGCTGAGAAAATGGGACATAGGCAAGATTTTTGCTCAATACATGATAATGACCCTCGAAGCATTCCTCAGAGTTGATCAACGAATAGTTATTCTACAATGTTAAGTCAATATTCCCTCATCCTCCCCAGACACCAGATCTCAACCTCATTGATAATTCGGAATAGGTTCGGTTCGAATATCGAAAGGCCGAATGTGTCGAAAGGTCGAATTTCGAAAGGCTGAATGTGTTGAAAGGCTGAATGTCGAATGGCCGAATGTGTCGAATGGCCGAATGTGTCGAAAGGCCGAATGTCGAAAAGCCGAATATCAAAACGCCGTTTGCGTCGAAATTCATTTTAATTTTTCATTTTTTTATGAATGAAAATTTTCAAAATTTATATTTTTATGCCAAAAAAAATTTATGTTTTTATCAAAATTTTTATATAAAAATGTTTAATCGCCTTAAATATTAAAATCTTCTTACGTTTTTTTTGTCATATAAAAATTAATTAATTATAATAAAAAAAAGGGAAATAAATACAGGTAAACCTCGCTTTACGAATGGGTTCGGTTCCTGGAAATGCTTCGTTAAGCGAGGATTCGTTAATCGAGGTGTCAAATTATATGGTTTTTTATGAGAAATTGTTAGTTTGGTTCCTGTAGTGCAAATTTAGTAAAAAAAAAGTTTTCAGTACATACAAAAATTCAATTTTAATTAGAATAAAATAAATAATAAAATACGCAAACTAAAAAATTCAAAACATATAAAAAATAAAATAAATGCTTAATTTATTTTGTAAAAAAGTTATCGATTTTAAGTTAATACACACATTTTTAAATTTTTTTAAAAACACTTGTTAAATATTTCGCAAAATTACAAAAGGTTTAAAAAATCAGGAGTAGATACTCCTGATGATGGCCTAATAAGCCGAAATCGATCGAGTGATGTTTTAAACCTTTTGTAATTTTGCGAAATATTTAACAAGTGTTTTTAAAAAAATTTAAAAATGTGTGTATTAAGTGTATTTCGCCAAGTGCCTACGGGCAGAAAGGGTAAAAAGATTTTAAGTTGTTTAGTTTTCTTCTCGAACTCGTCCAACGGATTACCGATTTACCATCGTTTTACCGTTGGACGGAAAAATCGTAACAAAAATGAAAGAAAAACGTTTTTTTTAATTTTCTTTTGTTTTTTTTTATTCGTTATTCCGAGGTTTGTATTCGTTAAGTGAGGTTTTGTATCAAAAATTGATATTCGTAGATCCGAGGTTTTGTTAAGTGAGGGTTCGTTAAGCGAGGTTTACCTGTACATTTTTTTCCCCGACAAAATTTCATCACATTATTTAATATGCTACATAAACAAGTTTATTAGCACGTATTTTCAATTTATTTAAATCATTGTACATGTACATTAAGAAATCAATTCAATGGTTTTAAATATTGATGTCAATCAATTAAGTGAAGGAAAATTTAATAAAAATTCGGCTTTCGACCCAATCGGCATTTCCACGGGTTGGCCACGTATCACTGTTTTTCAAAGAACTGTAAGTTTACAAAAGATTGTTTCTAAAACCTTTTCTCCAAAGCCTTGTTTTAAAAAAATCTTGTCATCAAGAATCTTGTTATCAAAATACTGTTTATTTATGCACGTAGGAGCGGATTATATAGAATATATTAATGACACGTATTAGTAATCCGTTGCCAACTCCTAATTTAACTGTGAATTGTAGAGGTTAACAGCTTCGGTAACACGGGGACGCAGGCTTTAGATTTGAACTTCGGGGGACGCAGGAGCACAGACACAGATCAACAGATACTGATAGTTCTAACACAAATATTATTTTGTGGTAAGCTTAATTCGTTGGGTTAGTATGGCATCGACGATTGTATTGGAGCGAATTGCGGATTTAATGCTTCGTAAATGATTCGTCAACCTTACAGACATAGATGATACTGATAGATGTACCACAAATGTTTCAAGTGATGTCAGAAGTCTTAAAATACCAATAAAATTGATTTTTTTTTTTTTCATTTATTTTAAACAAATTATTTTTTCTGGATTTTTTTCTGGTTTGCGTTTCCGGTAATTTATAGATTTTTTCGGGATTTTATTTTTCTGGATTTTTACTTTCAACTATTCTGTATTTTAAAATTTTTGGTTTTTTTTCTAGCAAATGGGGCATACCAATAAATTAACTGAACGAAAATTTCATTAAAATTCGGTCTTTCGAAATTCGGCCTTTCGACACATTCGGCCTTTCGACAATCGTTCGACAATCCGTCTTTCGACACATTCGTCCTTTCGACATTCGGCATTTCGATACATTCGGTCTTTCGACATTCGGCCTTTGGACACAATCGGCCTTTCGACCCATTCGGCTTTTCGACATTCGGTCTTTCGACATTCGGGCCATTTGACATTTGGCCTTCCGACCCAATCGGCCTTTCGGCGTTCAACCTTTCGACATTCGGCCTTCCGACATTCGGCCTTTCAACATCGAACGGATAATTCATAGCATTATTTGGAGCGAAGGATAGATTTTTTTATCAATGTTCCCTTAACTGAGTGCTGTACAGACAATTTGTTGATACAGTGTATGTAAGAATTGCCGCCGAAACTCTGAAACAGATATAAATCTAAATTAACATCTCAGTAAACAGAACGAACCCAATATCCACCATTTTCCCGTTGCTTCAGTCTCCCGCACCTACCTTTGAAAACCCAAAGTTGATTGGAATAACCAATCACTAGTTTCCCCCTTTACAAACCACTTTACATATTCCTACGTAAATTAGGATGTACTTAAGTAATTCCGTATTAGAAGCCCGGGTCTCATCGTACACCTTTTTGCACGTAACAATACAAAACTCAAGGATAGGAAAAGATTATTAGTACGAGTATTAAAGAATCAACCCAGCCTCAGACGCCTAAGTAGTCGTTAGTTAGCCATTTTTATTACTATTAGACTGTTGGATTCTTGAAAGTTCTGTAAAGCTGAGTTAGGTTCCACAGTTATTTCTGAAAATCAAAATCAATATTAGTCAATTATTACTAAATAATACTTAACCGAACCCTAATTATTTTAAATTTAAACCCCTCAGCTATTACACATAATATAGCGGAAAGATATAGGAAAGGTAGTAAAATTATAGAATTGACCCGGTTACAGAAACCTAAGTAGTAAAAAGTTAGTGTTTTATGTTAGTACAATACAATAGTATGTATACATACAACAGTCTTTGTAAAAATTCGAAAATCCCAACAACTAAATATTTGCTCTTTGCATCTAAATATTACTGTTCCTGTAATAATTGTATTTATTATCTTGGAGTTGTATCTTTCAACGTTGTGTGGTTGCAGAAGAAAGAATTTTTCAAAAGAGTCTCCTCTTGAGATGATGTCACGAGCGAACCAACGGAGATCTTCTCGGTTATTTTCGATTGTAGCGAAATGAAAACTGATTGTGTTGTACGTTGTATGAGAATTCATTAAATTCGATATTTTTGTGTTTAAAGTTTAAACTTACGCTCATGTTTAATCAAAAATTATAAATTGGGTTTCTTTACTCATTTGAAATTTATTGATTTCTTAATAAAATTCCATATATAATTTCCGTATATTACTTAGGCTTACCTGAGATATAATAAAAAAAAATTCTTATGTACTCCAAAAGCCATCAATTACGTCCACCCTCGACATTTACCAAAAAAAAAAAATTATCGTAAAACAAAAATCCTACATAATTTTTCTCTACGTTGACATAAGTTATGTGGAAAAACGTTTCCTATTAGAATTCGATTTATTAGCCTTGACCTAAAAATAAAATTCCCTACGCAGCAAATAAAAGGGAGAGCTACATATTTGGTTATATTCGTAAAAACCACAGTTTTCGACAAATTTAAAGTTATGGCCATAAATCACGCGATGCCTAATCATTGATTACAACAAAATGCGGAATTTACTTCTGTGTGAACATAAGCTTGCGATTTTTTATTGTGTTCTTTTCATCATTACGTTGAAGAATTTTCATTTGAATATTTTTTTTACTTTAATAAAATATGCAAAAAGCAAAAGTGATAGTATGTTTGTATACTGAAGAAAAAAAAAATTGCGATAAGTACTATGTCGTGTTGAAACTTGAATACTCTCACTGATTTGAATATAGACGATGACACGTTCTGATAATTCAAAATCAACATTCATAATGGAAGATGTTTAGTCTTTTTTTTGTTGCTGTAAGTGTCCGATTTTGAATTCTTTTTAATTTGTGCGATTAGTTGAAGATTTTTTTTTTTTTTTTAATTTTTATTACCCGTCTAGAAGATAAAAGATAGACCAACGAAACATTGAATTTCATCATGCTTATTAAATTCATATTAAATAAGACAAAACAAAAAACGGATATTTGTGAATGAATTTTTCATCTGGAAACGATTGAATTATTTTCAATTAGTGAATTATACAGAGGCATTTCCAATCTGGTGATTTTACAATATACATTTTGATTGTTAATCGATCGTTTCACTTACGTATATAAAAGTGATTGTTTGTATGTTTGTGTGATTGTTATACAAATCCACACGCGTTGACCGATTTGAACCAAACTGCACACAATTATTGTTTAAGACAGTCACTGTCAATATCTCACGTCTCAACCCCTTCTTGTGGGGTGATAATCAGGTCCAAATTTACCATGGAGGAATTTCTAAAATTCCACATATTGAGCTGATTTTTGGATATTTAGTGCAAAATCAAAAATAAATCGATACGTGTATCATTATTTCTTTAACGGTGGTCGTGGTGGTGATGAGGATGATGTTTAAGATGTTGATGAAAACTGAAATCATGATGGGGATGGTGGAGATGATAGTGATGGTGATGGTGATTGTTTGTGTAGGTCTTCTAAGTATGTGGCTACATAAAACGGAACGCACCTTCATTTTGAAGATTCAGAGATTCCCACTAAAACGCATTTGCATCCAAGCATTTGTAATTTCCAACGAAGAGCAACCCTTGGAAGTAAAGCAGACAGAAATTTGAAACAAAAGGTAGCATATTCAAGGACTGACTTTATTAGGCCATATTCCGGGACTTAAAATTGTATGTTATATGAAGTTATGTTATTTTTATTTTTTCAAGACAAATTCAAACAGAAAGCCAGAGGCAATACCCTTTATTATGGCAAAGCGTTCCTAGATATACAAGCCGTCAGGTTAAAATTCGAACTTAAAATAAACCGGCTACTCCACCTGACATAAATGATACAATTACAATTACCATAACTGGTAACAAAAATGTAAAAAATGGCGTTGGGTGAGGAAAACGTACAATAAATTTAACGATTAGAAATCATTTTCGTTTTGATATTTTAATGAAATTGTTGCAAAAAAATCGTCATACGTATATGTATTTTAATAATTCGTTTATGGCTGTCGCATTTTTAAGTATGTATTTAAAATATCTTGAGAAAAATTTAATTTTTTTTGTGTAACAACAAACATTTTTTGAAAATAAATCTTCACGTCACAGGTCTCAAAAATTCTAGTAGATTCTAACTACAAATTAGAGAAATTCCATTCGAAACTGGTAACCATGTTTTTGAATCCAGCCAAGAAACGTACAATTTTGGTATACAATCAAGTTATGCCTTCTTGGCAGCAAATGGTTGTATGACATCTGGCAGGTCGTTGCAATTTCATGTCTCCACTAGCAACTGTTCGAATTTTAATGGTATAACTCGATGTTAATGGCAGGTGGAGAGTAGGTGTAAGGGGGATAGAAAGACAAAAAAGATGGATTTTTCATACAAATCATATGAAAAGTGATGTTTTATTAATTTCGTTTTTCTTAAGGGGACGTACCACCTTCAAAATTGAAAAACAAAAAGTTTTTCAAAGATTTTTTTTAATGGAATAAAAAGAGATATCCTAATGAAACTTTCCATTGACATTTTATTTAACTGAAAGTATGAAAAAAAAATTTTTTTAGATTTTTTTTAGCCCACTGTCGTCTGCTATAACGGTTTTCCAAAAACACTGAAAATTCGCGGCGTGCATCATAACTGCTCTCAGAAACGTATAAAAAAAAAAAAACGGGGTTTTATTCAGCATTAAATCGCCCTTGGAATGAACTACAAAAAAAAAATGGTTGAAAAATAAAAAAATGGCGGCATTTTTTCGAAAATGCAGCCTTTTTGTCCCTCCAATTAGTTGTAACTCAAAAAATTGAAAGCCGATTATTCCTTCCGTAATTCATTCTGAGCAGAAATATATGTAGATCAATGTGTTAAAATTTTAGAACGATTGGATAAGTAGTTTTTTCTCAATCTTGCACGCCAACTTGAAAAACGTCATTTCGAGATAATCGCGTTTAAAGTTAAGGGCCAAATACACGAAAACACGTCATAGCATTTTTACCTAAGACACATATATTAAATATTTTTACTAACGATAGATGGAGTTATATACACTAAATTATGAAAAATATGCAAAACGATTTTCTCTTTTACGGCTAGTTATTTTAGAATACTGTATATATGCATGTATAACAAAAAACCCAAACAAAGTTGTAAATGCTTCGTGTTTTTGTCGAATTCACATTTGCTTATTTCGTTTGACTTTCATTAATGTAAGAGAAGAAAATATGAATGAAATATTCAATGACAATAAAAATTTTACCGAACATGTGCAATGTGCATGTATAAAAAATAATAAATACATACAAATAAGTCTGATAAATTTTAAGTTTTTTTACGGGCTATTTTGGTTATGTCTATAATTTTTATATTCATGAAGCCATTCATCTAATACTGTATTTAGTGAAGTTTTTGGAAAATTAGAAAAGGAATTGACTATACGGAAATGAAAAATCTTGAATATTATTTTTATTTGATGACTAGTAAATGATTTACCACCGCGATTCAAAAATTATTTAAATTAAATATTAGGCCCTTTTTCTAGCCCTTAGATTTCGTTTTTTATTTTATAGTCCAGTTGAATTAGGGTTTATAAAGGAAATAAATATTTCAAAAGGATTTTTTAATCGTATTTTTGACGTAGAAAAAGAAAAAATCCGTTGAGTCCCGATGTCAGATGAATAAAGAAAGGGTCGAATAAAGCCGGTTTCACTCCTTTGGCCATTTCTTATCCGATTTTGATGAAATTCAGCATGCTCGATGGACATGGGATTCTAAAATGATTTTTAGATAAAGTTCTGGAATATAGCCTATTAGGAAGGAACCTGGCCATTTCTTATCCCATTTTGTACAAAATTCAAATTTGTTAAATTTCCCCACAGCTCTAAAAGCAACGATATACTCATTTTATTTTTGTTCAAATAAAAATTCAGTTATTCATTTATGCTCACAGAAATAAAATTTATATAAATTCTATATACTAAACAAATAATTTAAAATTAATAATAACAATAATTAAATGTATGAATGCATAATATTTAATTAAAGACGTTGCTAAAATCCGTTTCTGGATTTTAGCGTTAAATGGACATTTTACTTCAATTATTACATCATGCCCAATCAATCCATCAGGATTCCCGTATATTGTTGACTTAGAATAAATAACAGTAGTAAGTATATAAGATATTTGAAACCTTACTTTTCAGAAATTTTATGCTTTTATTGCGGCTTATTTCTCCAAATTTTGTAGCAGTTAAACGACTCATACGCACTTGAAACCATTTCGCTTCATTGAACTGGTTTATAGTTGACCTTTCAATTCTGTCACGTTCAGCAGCTTCCGTTTTCAATTTTTTCAAAAAATCATTTCTAAGTTCGGTATACTCTTCAGGTGATTTATCCAAATTTTGACAGGTTTGATTTCCATATTCAGAGTCTTCTCCAAAAAACTTTAATTTTCTTTTTGTCGTTTTGGTTGATTTGTGGTGGCTCTTTTATTTAGTAGAAATCGTCGTTTTTCAAGTTCTGCTATTCTCGATTTTCAGCTGTAATTTGATGAATACTCTGCTAGATTATAGTGTCCCCTTTGATTGTTGTGTTGTAATACAGCGAACTTGGCTCGTGATGTGTATGATTGCCCACGGGAAAAATTAATTCTTTTGCCACCAACAGATTTTGCGACAATTGCATTCAAAAATTCTACGGCATTTGAGTCGACATCGTATACAAGGCTTTTAGCGTGGTATTTTAATCGCTTAAATAATCCACTAAATGCTTTGAATAATTCATTTTCCATAAATCTTTGATATATTTCAGGTATTTCGTAACGCTGACGGTTTCAGAAATATGAGGCACATTTCCTGTGGTCTTGAAAAACGTGGAATGGGATATTTCCAATGTCAAGCGCAAGTTCCTCAATTTTTTCTATGGAAGAGAATTTTTAGAAAGCTTCCTTTTTTTAATTGCGCAGATTATGTCTTTGGAACATCGATTAATTTGATTTCGTAATAGTTTTCGTTGAATTATAGATTAGTGCGATTAGTACATAGTTTGTTTGCGTGTTTCCGAAAATTACGAAGTAAATGATTGCGGCATTAAATTGTCTCTATGTGTGTATTTGCGTTTGGTTTAGCCTCTAAAATTTTTACGTATACGCTGGCATCGCCATCTGCAATTATTTTGTTGTAGCGCATACCATACAGATACAGTTCTTCTCTTTTTCTAAAACCTTCTACTAAAGCATTCCGTTCGGTTCCAGTTGATGGGCCAGCATAGTTCGAATTGCATTCATGATGTTCAGGTTTAGCTTTTTACAATTCTGCTCTGCGACAAAGAATGCAATATTTATTACGAAGACAACTCCTTATGACCGACCTTCTTTGTAGATTGAGCAATAATTGTTCCGACACTAAGTGAGGTATAATTACTATTGTGTCCGTGTACCATCGAAATCTACGCTTTTTTCTTCAATTGCTATTTGTTTTGCTTTTCCATCGCAGCTTTAAACTTTTCTCGGTCGCAACCTTTTTGAATGTCACGTTGAACTTGTTTTTGTAATTTATTGAATGTATTTGGTGCCAAATATAGTATGTCAATGACACCAAAAAATTCTTCTATAATACCGATTGAAATGCCAGCTAAAACACTTTGATAATTTATTGAGTTTTGATGTAGTATCTTTTCGTTGGGATCTTCAGACGAAATATTTTGAATTTAATCCGATTCTGCGCTCGCTTATAAACTATAAATTCAGTAGGAAGCATCCGAAAGCCATATTGTGATTGCTAACTTTTATTAGTTCGTTGAAAAAATATTGCATACCTAATATGCGTTTGCCATTTAATATACATATGTACGTTTTCCTCTTGAGCATTTTTTTCAGCTGTTTCAAATTCAATAATGAAATTTCTACCATTCAAATCAAGTTTTTGTTCAGGAAAAAGGGCAAATGTTGAATTTGCATCTGATAAATCATGGCATTCCTTTTTATTTTGATCAGATAAAACAAGCATACTCTGATTTTCGTCCAGTTCCCTGATATGTTGCGTTTTAAATTCAATTAGTTTGTTAGCAAAACACCCACTGTAATAAGTCAAAAGTATGATGGTTTATGTGTTTTTGGAATTTTCAGAAAATATAATTGGCGTATTCATTTTTAATTTTTATCGTGTTCCTTATGCAACGAAATCGGACACATATATTTTAAGCGTTTTAAGCTTCAGTTGTCTTATTATGCGACATTGAAGGTTTTGCATTTCAATTTTTTTTAGTTCTAGTAGTCACGGACAACAAATGAAAATCCCTACTAAATCTCGCATTACAAAATATTGCATTACATAATCTTGTTAAAAAAAAAAAAATCGCAAGCAATGTCTCGCATTATAAAATGTCGCATTTACAAAATCTCGCAAGACAAAATCTTCCAATATAAAATCTTGCGTATATAGTAAAATAGTTTGCAACATAATTCTTAGAGATCGGTATAGTAGGTTAAATGCACAAAATTTATTAAAAACGATGTTGCAAACTATTTCAATATAATACATTATGTATGTATGAAATACAGAACATAACATAATTTCACTTAGTTTAATTCAGGGTATTAGAAATTTGCATTGCTAATTTTACTTATAATAATCTAGAATGAATTTAGCAAATCGCAATTCGCAAGTCGAAAAATATAATAACTAGACCGGTTTTACCAAGAAAATTTTAATTTCAAATTTAATTTCCTTTCGACATTTCTGTCATATATTTTCTCGACAACAATTACAGTTTTTTGATTCAACCAAACATGCTGGCCGAACTAGGCCGTAAACATCCACAAAGGTATATTCACTGGCAAGTTTGAAGCCCCTTCCAAATGGTGGTACCTACATATATTTAAGAAATATATGAAATCGAGTGATTCCATTTACTTAGATAAAACTCCTAATTGATTAATTTAGTATTTTTAAGGCCCTTCTAAAAGAGTGTTAGCTGAAAAAATATCGGTTTTAGAACAGAAACCAGATCCATAGCGCGTGACCACTAAAACTAAAAAAATTAAAATGGAAAATCAGTTCCACCTTTAATGCCCTATAGCAGAACAACCGAAGTCCAGTCAACCGATCTCTTGATCGAACGATCTCAAATTGCACAAAAATTATAAAACACAATAAAACATCGAAACACAATACATATAATTTTTCCTTTCCAAAAATTTTTCATGAACGATCTAATTTTTTTTGTATGGCTCGAATGTTTTACGAAAAATGTAAATAGCTATGTATGAATAATGATTTATTTATTTTTGTTTCAAAACAAAAAAAAAAAATATATATGTACATTTGTGTTGTTGTAAATACAATAAAATTAATAAATATAAAAACTGTGAGTTAGAAGAGTAAAATAATAGTATGTAATTGAAGTGCGCAAGAAGAGTAAAACAAAAATTATATTGGATAGACGAAAAAATGGTTTAGCAAACTTCGTTTTTACTATATATACAAAATAAACTGCCATCTAATAACAGTTTACAGAACTAAACAAAAAGAGATGAGGTAAAATTTTATCTTAGACGCAATTGACATTAATAATCAAAATAAACGATTTTATTAATTTTTTGCAATTTTCTCGATTAATAATTAAAAACTCGAAAAAAGCCACCGTGAATAAATTCAGTTTTATCTCCTGCGCATTTTGATATAAAAAAATCTTAGTTTCATCGGCTGGTGTTTGAGAAAAGGTACATTTTCGATGCCAAATTTGGCCAAAACTGGTCATAACTAAAATCAAATAGCAGGAAAACTAAGCGGAAAATTCGGAAAAGCCACCGTGATCAACTAAATAAAACCTCAAAGAATATTTTAATATATGGTTTACGCTGATACGATCAGTAATTCTCTAGAAAAGGTACACTTTCTTCAAGCATTTTTTGCATTTTTCGTGTATTGGGCCCTTAAATTTTTTTTTTTTGTAATAAACCTTACCAAAATTTAATCTGCGATGCCTGCACCGTACAATATACCTTCCTCTCAAAAATTTCCCCTCTACTTTTACAGCTGTTATGTGAGAGAATAACGTATTATATTATATATATGCATGTATATACATATAAGCAGGTGTTACTAAGAGAAATTCGGTGTAGCGATACAAAAAAAAAACGACTTTGGCGCCTCTTCGCAATAAATAAAATAAAAATATAAATAAATTTTTTTTTGAGATTTTCATGTTAAAATCATGTTCTTAAACGTTCATTCTAACAAATTCTATCATAAAAAACATTTCGATTTTTTGAAAATTTGAGGGTGGTACGTCCCCTTAAATGAAAAACCTTACTAAAATGAATTTTGATATACGTTATCAAGAAGAATAATTGATAATTATATGATTTGAAAATCAATTAATAAAATCTTGTTTATAGATATTTAATTAATGTTTGCCCTTTATTTACAAAGACATCTTTATGTCATGACGTCATACCATTCGTTCAAGTTCTTGTTTAATAATAAGCGATTAGTGCCACCTGCTTTTAAACTCGACTAATTAAATATATTTAAAAAACAAAATGGGCGCGTTGTTTCCGTGTTTGAAATCAGATGGCGGTAATAAAAAAAAAATTGAAATATTTAAATTGAAATTTCAGCAAAACAATCCAAAATAATGTTTTAGCAAGTTTAACGATCATGCGAATGTATTTCAGAAGAAATACGCTAAAAAATATTATAAATATGTAGCGGAATTATTGCACTGTTAAAAATATTTTCCTAAAATTCGAAATACGAGTTTTCGAAAAAGAAAAAAACCTTGTGTAGCTAACTTCATAGTACCTTACGTCATTGATTTCGTTTTTATTAATTTTATACTGTATTTACATTACTTTTTTACATATACATACAAAAGAAAAGTAAATTTGTACAATTTTATTTTAATTATATTAATCAAATTACTAAATTTAAATTATTAGTTTTAAAATATTTTATACTCAAAGGTTTGATTTAACTATAAACCAAAAAATATTTTTTGTTACGAGTATTTTTCATTCATAAAATTTAAATCAAAAATGTTCAATTTTACATGGGTTTTTATGGGAAATCGTAAAATGTCCCCCCCTTAAATTAAGCTTCTTAATTTAAAGGGTCGATGCTGATGGCTTGTATATCTAGGAGCTTTGATTAAGGCATCATAAATCCATGTTATATTATGTTAGGACAAACAGATGTTTTTTGAGTGTATGTGGAACCGTACAAGGAAGATGGGGATTACCCTTTGCGGTCGTATTAAGTTTATACGTCATAGGTTAATTGAACGAACAGAAATATATTTTATTAAAAAACTTAACGTTTTTATAATTAAAAGGCTTTCTTTAAATTTTGTGAATTTATTTTTATTTTCATAAACAACTAGTTTCGAGCAGATCCGCTCATCAGCAGGTTATTTTGAAAACTGACATTAATTAAGTATGTATATCAAAAATTTGGACTACTACTTTTCCATCTACCTTACATTTAAAGTACATTATACAAATCCCGACGTTTTATACGATATACCTACGTACTTACAATTATATGCTAATTAATTAATTATATAATCATACAGGTTGTTCCCCTTTATTTTGTCGTTAAGAAGGTCGCTATTAGTCTTGTGTTTGTATATTTCGATCTCTTCTAGCCTATCCATCACACTGCTTTTATTAACTTTGTATAATATCAACAGATTGTTGTCGAAATCAGTGAACGTATGGTTTTCATTTTTAATATGTAACGCAAAATTTGATTTAATTTCTGATGTTGGCTTTTTAATTTCTTGGATGTGCTCATGAAACCTTTTTTTTTAAATTCCTCCCAGTTTGGCCAATATAAAATTTCGTGCAATCATTACATATAATTTTGTATATTCCTAAATCATCTGACGGTTTTGTTTTTTCTTTCAGTTTTTGGTGAATTTGGTTGTAATTCAAAGAAATGTATTTTTTAATTTCTTCACAGTGCGTTGTTAATGTGGCGATCTCCAATCACTCCATTTTGTTTTTAAATTTGCGATTCATGTCTTTTATTAGTTTTGGATTAAAATCATTCTTCTCGGCTATGTGTTCTATTATTTCCAATTCGTTGAAGTAATTTTCTTTTGTCATTGGAGTGTTATTTAGTCTATTGATCATGTGTGTAGTGTGTATATGCTGCATATTTATGGATAATTGAATGATTTGAAGTGCTATTGATTGTGACAGCGGATTACCCATAGCTAATCCACAGTTTTGTCGGTAAACCTTCCCGTCGTATTGAAAATAATTAAAGAAAGCCTTTTAATCATAAAAACGTTAAGTTTTTTAATAAAATATTTAAAATTGTGATAAAGCGTGTGAAAGAAGTGGATCGCAAGATGCCACTCTACAATATTACCAATGGTGAATCAGCCAAGTTAACACGAAAATTCTTAAAACTCAAACATAAATTAAAAAGATTCAAAATAAACTTATATTTTAACCGTACATGTTTAAAGAAAAGATTAAAACCAAACTTCATAAATGTGAAAATTAATAACAAATCACGATTAGCTAATCATATAAAACGTAAAGCAGAAAGAATTTGGTTAAAAACCTCCATACAACAGATATTCACTACTATAGATAAAGTAACATTCCAAGTTTACAACACTCAATTAGAACTATCGAGGCATTTTCACCAATTAGAATACATTGCGATTCCTGAGAGGACAAATGACATGATTGAAAAGGAGATGTAACAGAAGAGAAAGATTATAAAAAATAAATTGAAAGAATTGCTACAACAACAGAGAATCACCAGGAATAAGAACCAGCATACAATAACGAATCACCAGTTCTACCCGCGCATATATAACAACACAAACATAGAATTTAACGATGAAGAGGCTAAACTTCTAGAAATTGGCTTGAAACATAACCTAACCCCGCAACTGATGAAAAAGGAACATATAAAACGAATGTTAGATATAGAATCCGCCATTTCACAAACAAAGGAAGAAGATCAACACAGTATCAGATATGCAATAGTCACTCAAATTAGGAGGAACAACATCACATCCAACAGGACAACAGGAGGACATAGAAGAAAACATCACGAAACTATCAATACGATAAAGAAAAAGATCACCCAGGAGAAGGCAATTATTACGAAAGCAGACAAAGGTAACACTATCGTTGTATTGAAGAAAGAAGAGTATAGCAACAAGATCTTAGAATATATACAAAATAATAACATTGAGGAAATGTCAAATGATCCTACATCCGCATACATAAAGAAAATTATTGCAGTCATCAACACAACGAAAATTACAATAAAACAAAAGCAAAAATACCATCTCAAAATGATTAAGCCATCAAAACCAAACTTCAATGCTCCAATTAAAATACATAAGAACAATAAAATAAGACCATTAGTTAATTTTACAACAGCTCCGTCATATAAACTGGCTAAATATCTATGTAAACAACATCCATGAGCACATCCAAGAAATTAAAAAGCCAACATCAGAAATTAAATCAAATTTTGTGTTACATATTAAAAATGAAAACCATACGTTCACTGATTTCGACAACAATCTGTTGATATTATACAAAGTTAATAAAAGCAGTGTGATGGATAGGCTAGAAGAGATCGAAATATACAAACACAAGACTAATAACGACCTGCTTAACGACAAAATAAAAGGGAACAACCTGTATGATTATATAATTAGCATATAATTGTAAGTACGTAGGTATATTGTATAAAACGTCGGGATTTGTATAATGTACTTTAAATGTAAGGTAGATGAAAAAGTAGTAGTCCAAATTTTTGATATACATACTTAATTAATGTCAGTTTTAAAAATAACCTGCTGATGAGC
Source organism: Tipula helvola (assembly GCA_963556165.1). NCBI lineage: Eukaryota > Metazoa > Arthropoda > Insecta > Diptera > Tipulidae > Tipula > Tipula helvola. Next base: position 243,642,621 of record OY744483.1, on the reverse strand, counting down.
GGATCTGCTCGAAACTAGTTGTTTATGAAAATAAAAACAAATTCACAAAATTTAAAGAAAGCCTTTTAATTATAAAAACGTTAAGTTTTTTAATAAAATATTTAAAAATGTGATAATGCGTGTGAAAAAAGTGGATCTCAAGATGCCACAGTACAATATGAACAGTAATATATTATATACAAGAATATGAAGGCAAAACAAAATGTATTAATTTTTTTTTTAAATAATTTAAGAAGCTAATTAGTAATTACACTTAAATACTATATGAAACTTTAATGAATTCATTTACGACCAAAATCGATATCCATAGTATGGTTCTTTGCTATGGTGGCTGAAAGTAGACATACGACCGGAACGTTAAAACAGCTCTGGTGGCTGATAGTATACATTCCACCGCAAAAAGTTAAAAACTAAAATGTGTGTGTGTGTGTGTATATTAAACTATTTTTATTTTTTTATAAAGTTATGAATTCTTAAATTGAAACATAAAAAAATATCATTTTGCGTGCGCAATCCCATTTAAAAATATTCTAATCCTAAAAATGCTAAAAACAAAACAGTTTCCACCTAATGGTTAAAGAGTTAATTTTATTTTTCCACACATATTGAAATTTTAGCACCTCACTTATGCTAGAAATTTCATTCGTCGTTTTACAGCCTCTTTCAATCCTAATTCTGAGGTATCACCGGGAAAATGGAGATTAACATTAACCTTATTTTTAACGACGAAAATAGCTCTTCAACGATTGGTCAACCTGCTAAATTCCTTCCACTATTGGCATTAGCGACAGCCGGCGAGTTCTGTAGAAATCAAAAATTATTTGTATTCAAACTTTTGAAGTAGATAACCATGTAAAAGCTATTTATTTTTATTATTGACAATCAGTAGCCGTGCATTATCGGCAATACGGGCAGTAGAGCCAATTCTACAGTGCAGTACATTCACAAGACGATTCCTTAACGCGGTACTTCTACCCTAGAAACACGGGTACTTCCGGTTCGGCGCCATCTAGTGCTGTTATATATTTTGTTTCAGTTAGTCTTCCTAGTAGTCCGTCTATTATGGGAAGTGGATAAGCGTCTTTTTCAGTCACTGAATTTAATTCTCGTGCGTCAAGACAAAGTCTCGTATTTCGAAGGAAGGAAAAAGAGCAACGATTCTATCCAATTCTTTTTTATCAACAACCTTTAACATATATGTTTTATCTTCAGTGGCCCTGATAAGTGGTACATTAGATAATTCATTTAATATGTATACCTAGTAGAGATTGGAGCGTTGGAACTATGTAGAACTTAATCGATTCGGTTTTGTCACCAAATTTGACGGGCAGCCAAACATATCCTACTATTTTATTCTGGGTTCCATCGGCCGTTCTTATGCTTGATTCTATTTTATGAAATCTTATGTTAGCATCTTCCAAAAATACCAGGGAATTTTTCCCTAAAACACTGACTGAGACACCACTAACTAGGAGACCACATATTGCGGCATATTGCATAATAGTCGGGGAGACGAAATGAGAGGTTCACATTTAGTTTCTCACAGAAAACGCCACAACCAACCCTACCATCCATTTTTGAACCATCCGTGAAGAAGTTTAAAACTTCATGGTTCAACATAACTTCACTCAGCCAGTCCTCTCTGGAGGGAATATCGGTTCGAAACCTTTCCTCAAAAGATGGCACTCCACATAGAAGTAGGTCCACATAGAAATAGATTTAAGCCTTATGGCTGTGCTCGTTGCCATTTGAGTGCCCATAATATCTAGGGGTATGAGGTGAAAAAGAACATATAATGCCTGAGTGGGTATACTCCTTAGTGCACCACTAATACACAAGGTGGAGGTTCTCTGAATTGACATCAGCAACTTTTGGTTAGCCCTACTGTTTAAAGCTGGCCACCAAATAACAATTCTATATAAAACTATGGGCCTTATCACTGATGTGCAGAGCCATTATCCGATATGGGGTTCAAACCCCCTTTGTTTTCCAATAGCGTTTCTTCACGATCCTGCATCTCAGTATCTGATCTATCCAGCCAACAAGCGATTCATCCATACCCAGACTCAACAAAGCCCGAGTTATTGCCACCGGTGTAACGTTGCTAAAGGCACCTTCTACCGAAAGGTGACCAATATGTATTCCTTAAATTCTAGGAATTTCTCAATAGGACAAAACAGTGAGTGTAGAGCTGTTTCTACCGATCTCCCTTTACAGTATGCATGTTAAGATTTCAACCACCTAGCCGGCTCAATAGAGCCTCTAATGTGAGCTTCTATCTGTCTTTCTGGTATTTTTATTAGAAAAGAGCATTCTTATAGCCTAAGGTCTTTGGGATAGCAATGAGGGCTTTTTCCCGCCTTAGTTATAAATATTACGTTTACCTCAGTCCATTTCCTAGGAATGTGACAAAGTTCCAGGCTGCCTCTGAAGATAACTTTCAGCCAGGGTAGAGCCAAGTCAATGGCTTGCTGAACGTCCTCAGGATTGATGCCATCAGGTCCAGCTGACTTACATGGCTTAAAGCTATTAATTGCCCACACTAATCTTCTATCTGCTTATTATTCGACCTTCAACGCCTGAACTCATAAAACATTCGGCATTTCAGCTGCCAATTCAGAGCACTCCGGAAAGTCGGTTATCAGTAGTAACGCCAAAGATTCAGCACTAGTTGTCGTCCAAGAAAAATCCAGTCGCTGCGGAGATGACTCGAGATGATAGGACTTGAAGCAAGTACTTCCCGTAGCCTCACAGCCTCCGAGGGCTTCTGTATTTATCCATAGTAGAGCCTCCAGGCACTTATTTTGGCACTTGTTATTTCATATTTGTATGTTCTGAAGACTTCTTTGTAGCAGTCCCAATCCGCAGCAATATTTGTTTTCTTCCGTTTTCTAAAAAGCCTTTTGTATTTTTGACGAAAGCTTTGGAGCTGTTTCGATTACCAAGGTGGCCTTTGTTTACCCAAAGATCTACTTAGAAGAGAAGCTTCTAACATAACATGAAAAGCATCCAATAGCGTGCGTCTACTAAGTCATCAAGCTCCTGAGTAGATACAGGGGGTTTTGGAACCAGTACTGGCAATGAATTACCTAGAATGGTTCTGAAGGTATCCCAGTCGGTTATCCTCCTGATTCTAAATATAACCCTATTTGTGGCTTCTGTCACCAGTTCATACTGAAGATAGCAGTGATCAGAAAAGGAATGGTCATCAGACACTTTCCTATTCACCAAACTATCCTTAATATAACCTGAGATAAGTGTGATATCTAGCACTTCTTGTCGGTTTCTAGTTATAAATGTGGGTTCATCCCCAAAACTACATATTTGAAGGTTAGTACTAAGAATAAAATCAAAGAGTAACTCACCTCTCTCGTTTGAACCCGTACTTCCCAATATTGTGAGGTGTGAGTTCACTACCCAGGATGACTCCAACTTTTCGCTTTTGAGCATCCATTAAAGCATCTGTAAGAATTGCAGAGGGTATATCAACACCTTTATATGATAGATAGGCTTAAATAAGCCAAAGATTTAAACTACCAATATCAATGCCAGCCGCCAGACACTACATCTGAGTACATCACAGTTTAGTGCCCTGAGCCCCATTACCCAGTCTCCAATGACCAAAGGCTCCTGGATCAGGACAACGTCAACTCCATCAGCATCAATTTTGAGTAGCAGAGCAGCCGAGGCTGCCTTGCAGTGATGTAAATTGATCTGTAACAACCTCAACAATCTACACGATCGTATCGAACACCCCGCCCAAAGGCGGTCTGACACCAAGTCCTCCTGGAGTCCACTTAGTGTCCCCAAGGATCTGGACGTCTCGATTTGGTACTCCGGAACCAGTTTTATTAGAACTTGTGTTCTTTTCGAGAGAGTTAGGTGGACTAGCTTTATACGGGCTAATTTCCTTCTTAATTACTGCTGTTGTGAACCAGACCTATCGGTCAACGCTCCCTTAGCAGTTGTTGTAATAGTCCCGGCCTCTATATTTTTTGTAGGTCTTTCATAAGAATCCCATGAGTAGCGGAGAAAAAACGTCCATCTGTGCAGAGATCCGCGATGCACAGATAAGGCTACATAATTCGGAGGGCGCCAAGTATTCGGATACACCGTTCGAGACTGTGCTGGTTTTAGACTGGGCCCCAGCCAGGTTGGTTCTCAGCACGGTATTAAGATACCTTAACTCATCCCAGTTGTTTAGCGCCGTGTTTTAGCCTTACCCATCTAGTCAAAGGCAAAGATAAGCTAGTTGCCCGGTGGCCATCGCGGGGAGGTAACAGTAACACGAACACCTGTGGAAGCTGCAAGATATGGAGCAGATAACTAGTATCAACTAGATTCCCCCAGGTACCTTCACAGCCAGACCACCTGAAATTGAAGTACGTTAATATTGAAATCTAAATTATCGAGTGCAATTTGTCATAGCGGAATAAATGTTGCAACGCTATTAATCCCGTTACAGATAAATTGAAATTGGATTACGTTTATGGGCACGCAACTAAAAGAAATGTTTTCATTCCGTTAAAATCGATTTTACAGAATGTCGCTTCCGTGAATTTTTTAACAGGTTTCGTAAAAGTCACTAATGTAAGGAGTTTGTGTTTTGAACGGGATTATCGGGCTAACTGAATATTCGTTTGTAATATTGGCACCGAAAATATTCAATAGCCTATCGGATCAATTCAAAAACTCACGTAAATTAAACACATTTAAGTCAGGTTTAAAACCATTTTTATTTTAAGCCTCCGCTGTGGATGATTTGTTGTATTTCTAAGTGTAGTAAGTAGTTTGAAAACTTTTTTGTTAGTATTGATGTAAATATTGTAAATATACATGTAACAATTTTTTCAATCGCCACTGGATCTTTGGATTCACAGAATGAATAAAAATAAATAAATATGTGTTAAATTAAAATGTAATTATTTGTATTAATGCAAACGTTTAGTGTCGGCACTATTCTGGCGCTGCAAACCATCACCTAAAACCAAATCGCTCAAAAATCAAAAATTAAGAATAGTCCAAGAAAATTGTTGTTTTGTAGTTACAGAGCTAATTTACATCTTTGGTAAGCTGTTTATCAATTTACCAAATAGTAATTTTATTTAGTTTTCTTTCGAACTGTTAAAAAAGACTGAAAATCGGTTGCTTTCCCCAGCGTTACAATTTTTACAATTACAGCATCGGTTTTAAGATATTTTTCCCAAGCATAGCATTAACTTTCCTTTTTTTTTCTTTTCTTTTCAGATTTTTAGCAATATGGTGGCCTCTAAAATTACAAATCACTAAGAAACGTGCACGTTTAATGATTTTATGTATTTGGATAATAGCCCTTGGATCAACAATACCTTGGGCTTTATTTTTTGAATTAATCGCTGTTTATCCTGAAGCGCCAGAAGTAAAACTATGCCTTGAAGTTTGGCCACCAGGAACAAATGGTGCCCTTTATTTTTTAGTAGCTAATTTAGTTGCATGCTACGTACTACCAATGTTATTAATATCATTATGTTATATATTAATATGGATCAAAGTGTGGCGACGATCAATACCGGGCGACTCAAAAGACGCCCAAATGGATCGAATGCAACAAAAATCTAAAGTAAAAGTTGTTAAAATGTTAGTAGCTGTTGTTATTTTATTTGTACTGTCGTGGTTGCCATTGTACCTTATATTCGCCCGAATAAAATTTTATGGCGCCTTAGACTCAAAAGAAGAGGAAATTTTACAAATTGCTACTCCAATTGCTCAATGGCTGGGCTCATCTAACTCCTGTATCAATCCAATTTTATATGCATTTTTTAATAAAAAATATCGCCTAGGTTTTGCGGCAATTATACGATCGCGAAAATGTTGTGGACGACTAAGATACTATGAGAATGTTGCTATTGCATCATCATCTACAAGTACACGAAAATCATCGCATTATCATAATAACCAAAGCAGTGCACGTCGTTCACCACACAGTCCGTCAATAAAATCGGATGCCGTCTCCTATATTTACGATAATTCGGGCAAAAAGCATAGCGTTATCGCAAAACAAGATAGTAATTTATCCCGACAAATGCTTTTAAAACAAGATAGCACAGTGTCACGATCATCTCTCGTGAAACAAGATAGTAATGCATCACGACAAATATTATTAAAACAAGAAAATAGTTGTGTTTCACGCCAGGACAGTAATAATTCAAGACAAATGTTGCTTAAGCAGGATAGCAGCGGATCACGAAATATGCTTACGAAACAGGATAGTCAAATATCGTATATAGAGACCAAGAAAGGACAACTGATGCGACAAGATTCAGATTTATCAAAACGTGACTATTTCTCAAAACAAGACAGTGTAATATCATACATCGAACCAAGGCGGGGAATACTGTGTAAGCAGGACACTCAAATTTCTTATATTGAAAGCAAGAAAAATTCTCTATCGAGTCAGGATAGTGTTGTTTCTTTTGTGGAGCACAGAAAACATCAATTGGTGAAACAAGACTCAGTCATCTCGTTTGCTGATCAAAAACCAGGTAAATAAATAAACTAATATTATGTATGTATTCAATTCACAATAGATATTACTACCAATACCCATTTGTTTGTATTAAAGAATCCCGCCGACATCAACTAGTGAAACAAGATTCCATAATTTCGTTCGCCGACCAAACCAAACGTGGCTGCCTTACAAAGCAAGATTCAATTATTGCTTATCCATCGAATGGGCGGCTAAACGGTGAAATGGGTCATCATGTCTCAATACTTAAAAAAACCGATTCGCTAGGGAGTAATTCACCGGTCCGAAAAACAATTGAGTTCCTCGATAAGTAAAATATTTTAATTTTTTTATTTTTGCTTTTTAATTTAATTACACGATTACATCAAGTTTTAAAACTTAGAATATAAATAAAAAAAATAACGCGGTGCGTTCATTACTGACAAATAATACTAATTTAGCATTTTATTTTATAAATATAAATTAAAAATAAAAAATTTTTTTTGGCGCAGGCTCGTCAAATTATAAATGGACAAATTATTTTCTCGTGATTTTCAATATTTTTGTCTAGCAATTTTTTGTTTGTAATTAAAAAGAAATTTATTAAATTAAAATCATTTTTTATTAAATTTTTGAAATTTGTTGTGAGTTTTTTTTTTTGGTATCTATTTTTGAAAGGGGAATTATGGATTTAATTTTTTTTTTTAATTTGTTCGGATATTTCGAATGAATTGAATATTTTATTTAAACTAAATATCCCTTAGTAACAACCTGACTAAAACCTGAATGTTCCATCTTTTAAAAAATGACTCAATCCATAATCTAGTAACTTTACATCATATAGGTAATGCAATCGAAACGGAAGGGTATTTGTAATTTTGTAGCCCGTACACTAAGGGGTTATTGCCGCTCTGGTTATTTTTCGCAAATTTATTCAAAATATTGTATTTTTTTTTTAAATTGTATACAAATTTATATTGTACTTAGGCTACTACGGGCAATGTCGATTTTTAGTTTTCGTTTTTTGTCAAATTACGTGTTTTTCTATTTTATGCTCATTCAATCCTTATAACAAAAAAAATAATCTAATCGTCACCTTATTTATTTCGTTTAACCGCCTTTGGTGAAAGTTTTATGCATTTACTTTATTCAGCGGCTTTGTTCGATAATTCGACCCCGGCCTAAGAAATTAAAATTTTACGTGTACATTACAATAAAAATACTTCGTGGGAATTGTTTCATCTGGTATAAATTGCGTGAGCGTGGTCGAATGATTCAACTGGAAAAAAAAATCTATTAATCAGGTTCTCCGCTCAGCGAGGAATTCGCCAAACCAACGGAATACGATTGAAAGACCAATGATACTGGAACAAAACAGAAAAATACTTAAGAACATCAAAATCAAAATTATAAACACCATAAACTTCAAAATAAAATCAATGCCGTACGCAGATTTCGAAAATTACAGATATTCGAAGTGAATGGAGAATAATAATTATTAGTGGTTAGCAGCGAAAATCAGGAAAGCAATAATTCTTATGGTTCTTAATCATCAGTACTAGGCTCGTTACAATCACATAAACATAAAACATAGTTACCAAACTATTAAAAAACGTTTACAGATATCTTTCCTTTGCTTAATTTAAGAAGCTTTATAGTCAAAGAGTAGCTTAAAGCTCTCAGAGTACTGAGTAACTATGAAAATAATATCTAACCGATATATTTGTAATAAAGCGATAAAATTTAAAGCTGCCAGGAAGACAGCTATAAGAGGCAGACATAGATATTCAAGCTCAGCTGTTAAGCTATTATCTTTTCAACTATTAAGTATATGTATATAAAATAATTTTTATTTTACAGATATACATATTGGTTCTATGAATAATTTACAATATGTATTTGTATGGAGATGTCCCTAAGGTCCCGCAAATTTTCTAGAATAACTAGGCCATATAGCTGAATATGTCACCAAGCTGAACCAATTATGATGAACATACTACATATATTTCACAAAATGTGAAATTTTTAATAATTTTGGATGATTTTAAAAGTTGTTATACCGCCAATCATACAAATGTCAACGAGGTTTTTCCCTCAATCTCAAAAAGCCCTTATTTTCGGATAACTTGGCCGATGGTATGTTGATGGTTATATAAATTATAGTATCACCGATCACAGAGATGTCCACAAGATCTCGCCCATATTTTCGGATAACTTGGCCAAATGTTAATCTACAATTTGCTTTGAGAATATGATGGCCGGTCTCCACTTGTGCATTTTTCTCTTAATAAAAAAAAAATCTAGTCCATTTTTTTCTCATGACAATTTTTAGTACATTTTGCAAAATACATACACAAAAATGGTTTTGAGCATGCGCATTGAAATTTTGTCAAGAGTGGAAAAGATTAGAATATTCAATATTTTTATCATGTCGTTGTGCCAATTGAGCATAATTTGTATTTTATGCTCAATTTCTTGTCATTTTGTTGAAAATTTTGACAACCAAAATGAAAGTTTCATGTTTTTTTGGAAAAATTTTAGCCGTTTAATAAATTTTAGGTGAAAATAAAATAAAATAAAATAGGAATTGTCTTATTAAATTAAAACATAAATAATAAATTGTGGAATATTCCAAAAATATATTCCAAAAATTATATTATTCGAAAAAGGAACCAAATTCAAATTTTTTTCTTATTATCAAAGAGAGAAATTTGTTATATTCTTTATGTTAGTAGTTGTACAAAAAATGTCATGTGCCGAATGTCATTTATTTTTCTTTTGACCAAAAATAAATGACATTCGGCCCATGATGGCTGGTCTCCACTTGTGTATATTTTTCTCTTGACAAAAAATAAATGACATTCGGCTCATGACATTTTTTCTACAACTACTAACATAAAGAATATAACAAATTTCTCTCTTTGAAAATAAGAAAAAAATTTGAATTTGGATAATATGAATTTTTTATAATTTTTGGAATAAATATTATATTTATATTCCACAATCTAAAATTGATTAAAACGCTAAAATTTTCCCAAAAAACAGAAAAATTTCATTTTGTCAAAATATTAAATATAAAATGACAAAAAATTTAGAATAAAATACAAATTATGCTCAATTGGCACAACGTCATGACAAAATTATTGAATATTCTAATCTTTTCCTCTCTTGAAAAAAATTCAGTGCGCGCATGCTCAAAACCATTTTTGTGTATTATGTATTTTGAAAAATGTACTAAAAATTTGTCACGAGAAAATAATGGACTAGATTTTTTTTGTCAAGAGAAAAATACACAAGTGTAGACCGGCCATCAGGCATTCTTTCCATATCGTATTTATTTCTTAACATACCTACATACCGTAAACTAAAACTAAAATTCTTTATAAAAATAAATTGAACATATTAATTCAAATATTATGATAGCATTTTAAAATTTACCATAAATGAGTACAACTGGGTTACATTTTTATAATTAGAAACCCGCCGAAAAAATTTCGGTCTATGTAATGGAGTTTCACTAAACGAAACCAGTTTTCTGCATTCGCATTTGAAACTCTTCCTTCAAACCGTGATTCTGGCATTGCTAAGTGAGCCCAAAGTGGAAGATATGTGAAATTCCGTTTTATACAATACATGGCAAACTCAGTATTATAATATTTAGTTTTTGCGAGGTTCTATTTCTCAATATTTTCAATTAATTGCTTGTAAATTTGAAAGAATCTTGCATAAAATGGGCTCGATTTTGTGTCATTATCCATGAAATTTTCAGTTTCGCTGGAAATTTCGGTTTCAAATTCTAAAGCCGCTTTATTTGTATTATAAACTAGTTGAGTTACCCGGCGTTGCACTGAAGGTATATAATTCAAATACCTTGATTGTTATGCAAGAATTCTCTCTTTACATCGCTGTATTTGAAAGCATGAGTTGTATTTTCGAATATTTTGTAGAAAATGTCTGGATAACTCAGTAGTTCCGGAGACGTAAGCTAGAAGAGGTTCAGGTGGATCATCCAGAGGAGGCAAATTCACTTTTTCATTTGAACAACACATTCCAGGCGATTCATTGTGAAACTTTAAAGCATGACAATACAAACAAATGTTTTCCGTTTGCCCAATTGAAACATTGTAATCATAGTCTTTCTCGTAATTAAATGCTGCTAACTTTAAATCACCTCTAAAAGTTTCTATTAGTTTCGTCCATTTTTGTTTAATTTAATTTTTATTCTACCATGTTCAGTATGTTATAAATTCAAGTCATATTTGTAGACTTTTCTCAGTATACATAAATAAATAAATAAATATCGTAACCGATCGACTTCCAGCCGGGCCTCACGATGTTTAATGGTTTCAGTAGCTCTAGAAGAAGACATCCTGCTTCGAACATTTTCAAGTCGTGTTTCACGCTGTTCAGTTGTTTCATCAGCTCTTGAAGAATACATCCTGCTTCGTACATTTTCAAGTCGTGTTTCACGCTGTTCAGTTGTTTCATCAGCTCAAGAAGAAGACATCCTGCTTCGAACGTTTGCAAGTCGTGTTTCGCGCTGTTTGCTTGATTCAGCCACCCTTGCGGCTCTAATCTTCTGCGACTTTGCAGTTACCTGCCCAATTGATCTTTTTTTCGGTGGCATTTTTAAGCAAAAATGAAACGTGTAGCTAATTAATCAGGAATGACGGGCATTCAAAACAGAAATTAGTATTAATTTATCAAAACGATTTTAATGTTCCCTTCGATACGTTTCACCGCGAACTGTGTTTGAAAATGTCTTTACGGAATTTTTTTTAAGCAAAATCAAATGTTATCTACAATCAAAAAGTAATCATAGATTAACACGTTTATGAACTGAAAACTTAAATCTAATAAGAATGTATATTCACTTGAAATAATAATTAATACCTGGAAAATAATCACCAACAATTATTTTATTGCAATATAGCTAACTAATCGAGAACAACGGGATCCGAAACACAAATTAATATTAATTTATTCAAAACGATTAAAACTACGTCCACTTCGATACGTTTTACCGCGAACTGTGGTTGAAAATAACATTTCGAAAAACAAAAGAAATTTTTTCAAACTAAGGCATTTTACACGTACAATAATTTGAATCCAAGGATGTTTCTTGTAGAAGATGCTATTTTCAAATATAAAACGCTAGTACTTTTCAAAGTAAATCAGTTTATACGTACAATATTTTTTAGTACCTTTCCTAGAATTGATTTTATGAAACAATCATTGATTATTTAAGTAATAAACTAAATAAAGTAATAAACTAAATAAAGTAATAAACTATTGGCGTTTAGTATGAAACTGCTATTTTCATTAAAAGCCGCCGGTTGCAAATGTTAATTATTTCTGAAGTTATGTGGAAATTAGAACTCGCTGACTATGGTAGGTACATTTCAAAACAGGATATGATAAATAGGATATCACTAAACAGTACATGTCAAACCAGTTAAAATGGATTATTTGTATGGATAATATAAGTGTTCAGAGATTTGTCATGAGTTAAAGTGATGAAAGATTGTCTTAAATTTAAATTAATAAAATTAATTTGAATAATTAAATCAATTATAGTAGAGGTATGATTTGTATATAACAATCGCACGCTAGATATCCTTTTTGGTGTATAAATTTGCGGCTAAGGCGCTATTTGGGAACATTTAAATAATTGTATCTATACATGTAAAAATGAATTTTTGATCCAGGGCAGACTTCCGGATTGGAGCATGTCACTAATTTCATATACCCCCTTTCCTAAAGTCATTCCCGTCAAAAAAATCTTAAAAAAACTGAAATTTGAGAAAAAATTTGTACCACAGCTCCTAGACCCCGGGGTCCAGCCCCTTCAAAAGTATCGTAGGCTTGGTCCTGAACATGCAACATATACATACATGGTAAAAATTTCATGGCGATGGGTAAAGCGGCTAAGGCGTTATTTCAGAACAATCAAATAATTGTATCTCTACATTTAAAAATGAATTTTTGATCCAGGGGCGAACCCCCGAATTCGAACATGTATCTTATTTCATATAACCCCTTTCCAAAACTCATTCTCGTAAAAAAATTTGAATTTTTGAAAAAAATTGTACCATGGCCCCTAGACCCCGGGGTCCAGCCCCTTTCACAATATCGTAAGACTGGTCCTGAACATGCAACATTTGCATGGTAAACATTAGAAGTAATTTTGAAATCAAATATTTGTATCTATACATGTAAAAATTAATTTTTGATCCAGGGCTGGGCCCCCCGGATTCGAACATGTCAATAATTTTATATAACCAGCCCCATAAACTCATTTTCGTGGAAAAATTTAAAGAAAATTAAAATTTTCGAAAAAATTTGTACCACAGCCCCTAGACCCCGGGGTCCAGCCCCTTCCAAAATATCGTAAGGTTGGTTCTGGATATGCAACTTGTACATGTACATGGTAAAAATTTCATGGCGATCGGTTGAGCGGCTGAGCCGCCCATTTGGAATAAACAAACAGGAATTCATTTTTATATAAAAGAGAAACATAGGTTTTAAATAAATCAAATGAATTCGCGACATATTTATTAATGTATTTGGAGCAAAATATGTATATAAATAATTTATAAAATCCGTCGATTTCGTCTAATGTTTTATAATTTATAAATGCCGAAAATAAATCGAGGATGAAATGAAACATCGTTGTTCGAATGTTGATTCCAACATATTTTTTTTTAATTTGAAATTTAAAAAATGTTCACCATGTGAGAACAGCAGATTAATACAATTAGTTTCTCTTGTGTAGGCCTAACATGTTAAAATACGATATTATAAATGCCGAGACCATTTCAGCAACGGGTATAATGATATTGTCGATTTTGGCGACAAAAGCGTAGTACAATACATATACGAGAATACCCATAAGAATGACTACTTGGATTTTTAACCGCGCGCTTTCTGAGAGGAGAGCAGGCATTGGATGAGTTAACGGCAACAGTCGGTAAGGCGGAAAGCGTATAAGTCACTTTGAAGGAGCAGAAACTGGTCTCACCGTATTTTTTCCCCATTACTTGCATCTCTGTCACGAGTGTAGAACGAAGCGGTAGAAGCATAACAATCGAGGGTGATGTTGATGGAAGAAAGTGTGTCATTACGCTGGTTACTGGGAAAACGCATACGATTGTCCGGGAAGACTTAATCAGAAGAGCTGTGCAGCTGGCTGATGGGTCAAAATTAAAAATGACACATGGAGATGGAGCAATAAGAAAAGGAAAAACGTTCGTTAACATAAGCATATTAGCCAAGTTATCCGAAGATGTGAGCTAGACCTCGCGGACATCTCTGTGATCGGGTACACAATAATTTATAAACCATCAACATTTTTAAAATTTTAAATTCTGTGAAGTATAATAAAGTTCATCACAACAGGATCAGGTTGGCGACGTACATTGGCATATGGCCAAGTTCATCTCTGTGATCGGAGATACAAAAATTTATAAAACCATCAAAATTATTAAAAATTCTAAATTCTGTGAAGTATAGTAAAGTTCGTCACAACTGGATCAGGTTGGCCACGTAGATTGGCATATTGCCAAGTTATCCGAAAATAAGGGCTATTAGAGAATGAGAGGAAATCCTTGTGAACATTTGCATGGTTGACTATATAACAGCTTTTAAAATCATCCAAAATTATTAAAAATTCCACATTCTGTGAAATATAGTATGTTCATCAAAATTTAATCAGCTTGGTGACATATTCAGCTATATGGCCTAGTTATTCTAGAAAATGTGCGGGACCTTCGGGACATCTCCAGGATTGGCGCTAAACAATTATTTAATTATCTAAAATCAGTCAACTTTTAAATTATCTGAAATACAGTAGGGTTCAATAAAATTGAATGCTTTTGGCCAACGAGATAAACAGATGGTCCAGCTATCTGAAAATGATGAAAATAACCTGTTTCTTAAGCAAGGTTTGATAGTACGAAAAATCCAAAATTACAAAAAATTTAAATTTTCATAATAATCTAAATTCCAATTGGAAAAGTAGCTAATTTAACAGTCAAAGGATCAATGAATAGGAACAGTAAGGATCAATGAATTAATCACTCATTATCCGTTGTAAAAATGATTACGAAACTTCACTATGAAGCTGCCAAATCCCTCTATGGGATGTAGCGCCAGCGAAAAAAAAAAAAAAAGAGTACCGTGCTAGTATTCTGGAGCAAGAGTAGTTCATCGTAATCGGGCGAGTTTTTCGTTTTTTGGTTTATGGTATACAAAGTGATAAATCTACCTTTCATTTTTTGTTTACTACAAACAAATATTAATAAAGTTATATGATTTTTAGAATTATGAACTAATCTAAAACAAGTGCCGATTTATACAAGGCACTGTATGATGCCTTTTCTAGTGCAACCAGTTCCAAATGCAAAAGACAATGGCAAGTAAAAGTAAATGAACTGGAGTGCGTTCACGAACTCTACATTGTAACAAATTGTTACAACTGTCATTGTACAAATGCCGTAGCAGTTAACAACGATATTGTTACAAACGTCAAAATTGCTACCAAAACAAACTTTGTTTAGCAAAATTTTGTTTCTTCGTTATCATAAATACATATAATAAAAATATAATTATTTAAATAACAAGAACCAATAATCATTTCACGTATTCATTTGTATCGAATAAATTATTTTCATCCGTAAATTGATCAATACGATCAGAATCCATAATTGTTTATTTTAATGACAGCTGGAAAGGCGGTATTGAGTAGAGTTGTAAATGACGTTTGTAACAATAAGGGGAAATTTTGGTTTAGGTTTATGAACAATATAAAGCACGTTGCTGTGGTTACAACCGAGGTTTATGAACGCTTTAGAACTGTCATTGTTAACAATATTGTTACAATGTAGAGTTTATGAACACAGTCCTGCGGAATCAATTGAAATGTAACCCAGAACTCGAAAAAAATATAAATGATCGTGTTGCTGCTCTTAAAACAAAAGCAATGCATCAAAAGGGCTCGCTGCTGGTATACTGGAGCAAGTCTTGTACACCCCCATCGACAGTAAGGTCAGCGCCCAGTTCATCCGCTTCATCTTCATCTCGAGAGGCCAAAATCTTGCCTTCATTAGTCTCGGCCGTTTCTTCAACGCTATCGAAATGCATTCAAACCGTGATCGATATGTCTGATCGAGCTCGTCTTGCGCCAGGTAGACCCAGGTTGGAATATGAACAACCGGGTTTGCTACAATAAATATGTGATATTGCTCTTTTCCGTTCTACTGCTCACGATCGTCTCCAGCGTAACATGGTTCGGACTATAAAAACTTTAGACAAATTAACTGAGGAAAAGACTAAGCTCGGTTAAAAAATCTCTAGAAGCGCAACGTATCTTAGACTCTTGACAAGACGCTTAAATACAATCGAGGGTAAACGTCATATCACAACCGTGCCAATCAAACTCATAAGAGCGGAGAATGACGCCCATAAAAAACATTATGATGGTAAATTCTGCATGGCGACAATTAATGCGTTAGAAGAACTAGCGTCGGTACTTGGGACAAAAGAAGTTTTCTTTCTGAGCCAAGACGACAAACTTATTACATTCATTTATGCCGGAATAGTGGTACAAAGTGGGATGTATGGAAGAAAAGAGGCCGTGGCGGGGGAGGGTGAAGGGGGTCTGAGACTTTGTTACAAATGAGATAAGGGGTCTGTAAACCTAAAATTTTGCGTTACAAAATTTATGGATGCCCCTTACCTACATATTTACTTGAAATGATATTTTGTTTTTATATTAAACTGGTAGGTCGCATTTAGTACCAATTCTCAGAGCAAAGCAACTAAATTCGGAAAGTGCGTATATTGTATATGGATTGAGTGCGTTGAGCATAAAAACCAACTTTAGAAACAATCTTTATAATCAAATTCTAATTTGAATCTAACTTCAATTACCTTGTTTCTATGTAAGGTTCAAATTGGATTGAGTTGGAGTTAGTGTTCACGGAAACGTGGTTGGAGTTAGGTTTTCGTTAAGTCATTTTAAACTCAACGAAGCTAGTATAGTTGAGTAGAGTTGAAACCCAAAATGGACACATCAAAAAAATATTGACAAAAAATTAAGAAAGTTTCAGCTTAACCTAACTCACTTCCAAGGAAACGATCGACGTCATTTTGAAATTTAACGAACACCTAATTTCAATACAACCTAACTCAATCTCGTTCATGGAAATATGGTATATGAAATAGGAGTATAAACTATAAAGTAAAATTGATCAGAAATTTAATTTTGAAATAATTAGTTTTAGTTAAGCGGGCAAATAATCTCATAAACCAACCCTTAGAAAAGAAAAATATCGACCATTATAATTCCCCCAAATTAAACTGCCATATTTAGAAATAATAATATTTGATCATAACGATTACTGTAAAACGATCACTGCCCTTAAAAAATTAATTTAACCAATAATATTTATTGATCGTCAATGCAATCATCTACAAACACTGCCATCTCTTGATCAAATATAATATTATAATATAAAAATGCTAAAAATTTGAAAACTCACAACAAACTTTTATCTTTTAAATATTAATTAGTCGTCATTTATTTAAAATGAAATTAAAAAAAACTGTAACAATAAGAAACTTGTATATGTACTTATAAAAATATTATAATTACAAGTACAGATGTATACAAAAACAACATAATGCACGCACACTTAAGGCACAGAGAAACGAAACCAAATTTTAAAAACAATATAAATTTTGAATAAATTATATTTACATAAATGTATTATTATATAACATATTAAATACGAGTATGTGTACAAATACTAATACAGTGGTCACTAATCAAAGAGACACAAGCCTAAAAATGTATTTTTCCAAATTAGAGATTAACTCACACCATACACGAACCTCGAGTTACGAATAAATTCCAAACGCAAATTCGCAAGTTCGATTCACACTAAACAATAGCGAATTTATATGTCAAAATCAGTACCATCCGTATAATCAAATATTAATGCGGTAATTTTTTTCAAAAGCTTATTATTAACATAATTCGATATAAATAATTTTATTTGAATCTTTAAAAATCATTTTGATCGCATCTGAAATGATTTGTAAAGATCGTACGAATGTCAGAACTCGTACGAATAAAAATTTTGTAGAACACGAGTGGAACGTAATTTTATTTTTAGCGAATACGCAAATATTTCATCTTTCAAATCATCTTTCTATTTCAAATGGAAAAATCCATTGCGTTTAAGTGTATTTTACCTGTGGTACGACTGAGCGCTCCAACAGAGATCAATGATCAATCACGGTTATGCTCTCTTATACTTCACCGTGATCATCACTTTATACTATAATTCGTACAAAAGGAACGAAAAAAATTCGAACTTGGTAATTTAGTCCTATGAGTAAAAAGCCGAAGATTTCGCTTTTTATGCCTTATATGAAAAAGTGTTACCCGCAATTCGCTACTCGCGGAACAGTCCGCTGAGTCACGAGTATCATAATTGATTGATTAATCAGAATATACAACCAAGGCTTAGGTATACTCCCGGATGATACTGGGCCCTCCGTGTACGCCCTTTACACACAACAAGACCTAAGGATAGGAAAGGTACATTTTATAGAAATTGACCCGACTCCAGACATCTAAGTAGTCAACATTTAGCATGTTTCTCGTTAGTTTTTTTAATTTTTTTATTATGGCAAATTGTTAAAGTACAAGACAACACAATCTATACACAACGTTCTCCGTTAGAGCCACAAGTTCTGAAAGGATGTGAGGAATTTAATTAATTATTAATTATTTTACTCTATAATATTATATTCCGGTTTTTTTTCTCCACCGTGGGGGAGAGGCGAAATTTCATTCCAACATCACCATGTTTCCATGCGGTCACACAAATTTGTATTAACCATAGTAAATGTCGCTTGACCCTATAGTAGCGTTCCGTCTCTTCTTTCTCGTCTACTCGCCCCCTGGGTCCTTGAGTCACAAATATCATATCATAAACTTAAAAAAATTATGAACGATAGCATTGGGCGCTTTCAGGTTCCACAACACTGGGCTTTGAAAAATTACTGATGAAAAAATTATATTCGATCCATACAAAAATTAACCAAAATAAATTTCCTTCAGGGAAATACGAATACAATAGGGGTATTTTGTTGAGAAAAATTTAAACAAATTTAGTTTTGATTTATTTTTTGTCCTATTCATTCCTATCCACTTCAACGATTTAAATAAAGAAAATTTTGTTTGGCTTTCATGCGGTGCTTTATATCCAATGCAATTCTTGTTATAACTTTGTAACAAAATACATAGCGGCTTATTGTGGATTGTAAGTTCAGAGCCTCTACATAAAGCCAATACATTTCTCTGAACTTAATTTTGAGGGTCATGCCAAGTTATTTAGCTGTATTTCTATATGGCACGAGTCGCGAGTTTATTTCTATAGGTAGATGGTATGCCTTTTGATATGTAAAGTTAATATGCGTGGATATTGTCTCATTGGCTTGATTCGCCAACGCTTTGTCCAGATACAAGCCGCATTGGTCATCCTCTGGAATTTAGCGAAATTACTTGCAATTGCCATAATTACTGTGTCTTCTGCAAAGTTGGCTATTGTTCCTTCATTTGTGGTTGGTATGTCCCTTGTATATAGTAAATACAGGATTGGTCCTAAGACACTCCCCTGCGAGATACCGGCAGAGATTTTCTTTAGCTCAGAGTATTCATCCTCATATTTCACCAGAAAATGTTTACTGGATAAATAAAATCTTAGTATGGCGTAGAATTATCTTGACAGATCTCTACGCAGCTTGTATTCCAGACCACTGTGCCAAACTTTATCGAATGCTTGCGCGACGTCCAGGAATATGCTTGAGCATACTTTTTTAAGTTGTAACGTTCTTTCAATTATGCTTGTTATTGTATGCACCTGTTCAATTGTAGAATGGTTTTTTTCTGAATCCAAATTGATGTGGAGGAATTAGTTGTCGGTTCTCAATTAGTGGTTTAAGTCTCTTTAGTAATAATTTTTCAAAGAGTTTTGACATAATTGGCTGCAGAGAAATTGGCCTGTATGATTTTTTATCGTAAAGTGGTTTATAAGGTTTTGGTATCATGATTACTTCTGCTACTTTCCATTGATGCGGAACATATTTTAGCCGAAGGGTCGTATGTAATCAAGTCATACTCTGGGTTTTTTTAACATTCATGTTACTTTTCACTTCTTTTAATTCTTTGAGAGTTACTGGCCGTATGTTAAACTCATCCACCTTTGTGACTTCTTGCCCAGGTCCCATGATCCTTTTTAAGTGGAGGCATTTGCATTTTAGGTCTTTTGAGTCCCTTCGTCGCCTTCCACAGTGAGTAATCAAAATTTTTTCATCAGTTAGGCTAACTAGATATCTGTTGATAGATTCATTTTTAACTTCTTTAAGAAGGGATTTGAGACTGATACATAAATTGTTAAGAATTGTTTTGTTCTCCCGTGTTTGATTAATTTGCCAGGTTTTACGAGCCCTACGTTTTTCTTTTACCAACTCTCTAACTTCCATTGGGTAGGATATATTAAGCGTCTTCTTATTTTGAAAAATGGGAGTCCTGTCAACGCAGCATAGTGAATTATTTCATTGAGTTGTTCCAATTCGTTTTCCAACGGTTGAGAATTTCTTTTCGGTACCTGGAGATTGATTTTTTCCTCCATTAATTCACGACAGAGATCCCAATTTGTTTTCGAATTTGTTAATCTTGGTGCACTTAACTTTTGAATTACTGTTTCACTGACTGTCTTGATAACCGGTGAGTGATCCGATACTAGAGAATTGCTGTTTTCAATTGAATATAGTTCTGAGATATACCTTTTGCTACATAAAAGTCGATTAGGTACGGTATCTTAGCTTCGTCACTGGGCCAGTATGTTGGGGAACCACCATAGTAAAATTCATATTTTGATGTCTGCCCTGCTTGAAACAATTCTTTACTCTTTGACGTTGTAAGTCTAGATCCCCAATAGGGGTTTTCCGCATTAAAGTCACCTCCAATAATAAAATCACGTCAGTATATTGCGGAGACGTAAGCTGTTTGTGTTTAATGTGAATCCTTACAGTAGCGAGTTGGATGGTTTCTTCTTCGATTTTTGTTTCTACATGGTGATTAATATTTACCTTTATTAGTAATGCCTGGGTAATATGTTTACATAGGTAATTTTACACATCTCGGATCCCGACTGCAATATCTTTGGGTGTGATTAAATCACTGACATTTCTTACATTGGGGTATGCGTGTAGTGGTTCTCCTCATTGGTTCAATTTTTACCTTCATGTACCATAAATGTTTTGAACATTCTCTTTGTAATCAAAAACCAGCATAAAAAGAGGGAGTCCCCTTTTACTGATAGTTTGGTTCCCTGCCTGGTTTTCTGTTCTCCCTTTTTGAACAATATTCACAGCATCTAGTATGTTTAAGCCTTATTTTTTAAGTCTTCCATTATTTCTGTACTTGAGCAAGTGTGCTGCAATCCCTTGCCATGACTTTTATAGGTCGAGCCTGTTTGTCCTCATAGGTAAACCACTGATACTTTTCAGTATTCAGTTTCATAGATAAGGTTCCATAGGAATCTGAGTTCAGAGTATTAATTTTCCAAACGTCATTGTTTAGCGCTGATACCTTATACTCTTTATCAGTAGCCGATTTTACCAGTGACTGAATTTATGGGTAACTGAATACGTCCACAATATTTATTGGTGGGGTGGTTTTTCTTTTGGTCGCATCAGTTTTGGTGCAATGTTCTTGGTAGGTTTGCTACCTCTTCGTTGACTGACCTCGGGTTGGACAACTTTCAGTTCTATACTGGTGGTTCCACTATCATTTAGTGGTTCAACCTCAGGTGACGATTCAGTTTTTCTTTTCTTACTCTTCCTGGACAGTTTTTTCTTCTTTAGGGTCCAGTCCGTCTCCCTTTCTAATTCATCCTCATCAGTGAAATAGTTGACTTTCTCTGGTTCAATACTCTCTAATTCGCTATGTTCTTTAGCATCCCGATTCATTTTTAGAAGTTCATTTAGCTTAGCAAATGATTGCTCCATTTTCTGTAGCCTCCCCAAGAAATCCATATTTTCCTTTTCTAGGTCAATAGTTCTGTCACTGGATGGAGCTGCTCGCAAGGTAAAATTTTCGCTGGCATCACTTCTGTCATGCAGTACCTCTGAAGTATTGCGGTCATTTGATATCGAGGACTGGGAGCCTGCTTGCTCACCTCTCAAAGTCGCTGGCACTGGGTATCCGTTTCCCTGCGCGGTAATGTTTTTCTCGATTAGAAGCCTTCCATTGTGGTTAATATATTCAGGGAACCACCCTTAGCTAGTTTTGGTCCACGAATGGTATTTTATTTCCTATTTATCCGCCGATAAGTCGGTTAGGGTTTCCCCCTATCCGCCACCTAGGGATACGCCCGATGGGAGGCAAGCAACTGCGCACGAGTTAGGCTTAAGATTATTCGTATTCTTTAAAAACAATTTAATTTTTTTTAGAAATTCGATATTGCGCCCGGTTCAATATAAATGTTCTATTTGTCTTTTCTTCTATTCTGCTGTTATTTCTAGGAAAACTATGTAGATATAATTTTCGATAAAATACATAAATTTGTGTTAATCAAATCGAGTTTCCATAGAAATAATATCAGTAATGCGAAAAACAGATGTGCATAATTATGCATGCATCAAAATTAGAATGTACTAATGTCTATGACATGATTTGCAGGGCAAGCAAAATTATGCAAGTTGTCTCTAATTCAAATTTTGCTGCGCATTGGTAGGCTACATTACGTAAAAGTAATCAAATCTAGTACGATTTGTGTAATTTTCCTTTTTTTTTTCAATCAATTTTTTTCATTTGTTGACAGAAAATATGTTTTGTGTCAAAAGTGCCAAAATGAAGGATAAAAACTAATTAATTTGTGACAAAATAAGGTATCATTCATACAAAAAAATTTTATATTAAAGTTAAATATGTATCAAATATACGTCAAAAAATAAATAACTGCATGCAGCACATGTGCTTTGCATATCTACGTGCTTCACTGCAAGCAAAAATTATGCACAACTGTTCCTGCATAAATAAGAAAAGACAAATGAGAGATTTAACAGAGTGAGCTAAAGAGCTCTGTGCACTGCGCCCATTAAGGACTAAAATGAAGGTCCAAACCCTTGATGAACGCCTTCAGCTCAAGCTTATCTAATGGGTTGGCGTTAAGCCACAAGGGCAGGGTTAGTGATGGAAAGATGGTTTTTTATAAAAAGAGTGCAAACATCTATCTCTATACTGACGTTGGGAACCCCTTTTTGGAAATAATAACTACAATATATTTTTCGAATAAACACGCACATCTTGAAACATATATTAAGCTATAGCTTGCTCCGTAAAACCTAATCAGACAAAGCAGCCAATTTTCGTGCTGTAATGCAGAATACAACCCCCCCCCCCTCCCTACCCAGATTTAAAGTAAGGTAAATTTGTGGAGTGTGAAGGTAATATGTGCCCGATTTGACGCTTCTTCACCTTAATTCTGCATTTAGTTAGCCATTTCTTTGTTTCGTTTAAATGCTCTTGTAGATTTTTCGGTGCTGAATGGATTTTGATTATTAGATAATTCTTAATGATTTTTGAAAAACTTGTAACTGTTTTGTAACGTTGTGTATACATAAGTCCTTTATGTTACGCTTTATCGAAAACTTGCGCAATGTCTAAAAACACTGCCGAGCTAGCTATTTTTTTTGTTCTACGGTCTTCCTGATTTCAGGTACGACTCTGTGAACTTGTTCTCTAGGGGGTTCCAGGTTCTTCTCCAAATCCGAATTGACGAGCAGGAATATTTTTTTTTCTCAAGCAGAATTGGCTTAAGTTTTTCAAGGAGTATTTTTTCAGGTTTCTGGAAAGTAGCCAGTTTCCAGTGCACCTTTGAAAATATATGTTATTCATTTGATACATTTCTCCATAATTTCTTTACGTATTTATTCCACGCAGATTAAAAAAGTCTGATGTTCGTGTTATTGCTTTCCCAGATGAATTAACGTCACAACCAGTAATGAATTTTGATGGATCTGTGCAATAGTTGACAAATATCTGTACCAATCCTGGAAGTGTTTTTATCCCCATGAAAATCGGCTGATGTGATGACAAATGTTTGTCCAAAACTCCTGTAGGGGACAATCTGTTTTATTGTTTTTTTCTGAATATTTTTAAATAAACGTAAACTTGAATTTTAATTATGCGTTTAATATTAAATACTGAGTCAGAAACTTCCATAATTTAAAAAAAAACTTTCGCAAATATATATACCTACTTGTTGTTTGATAAATTCCAAAATACTCCAACAGATGTCAGCACCGGCTAACCTGGATATTTTCAGCAGTAATATCCCAAGAGCATTGATAATTTCCCAAAATAATTTTATTATATTTTTCGAAAGCACGTTGCTTGGTCACAGCCCGAAGCCGTAGGCTGAGGGCTGTTACCTAAAAGCAACGTGCTTAAGGAAAATATAATAAAATTATGAGGTATTTTCAATGCTCGTGGGGTATTCGGCGAGGAAAATTTTTTGCAATTTTATTTTATTCTAGTAGTAAGGCTGCTAGATTGTAAATTGTTCTATGAAAGTGTCATTTTGAAACAGTATTTATTGTAAAATAAAACTATAAATTCTTTTCATCTAGTAGCCAGAGTATGTTTTTCTAAAATAGCAAGCCTATTAAATCGGTCAATTTCGAGTCACGTGTACAAAATAAACCAATCAAAATAACATTACACTGATAACTTCCCTAGGGAAATTATCAGTGTAATGTTATTTTTATTGGTTTATTTCGTACACGTGACTTAAAATAGACTGATTTAACAGGCTTGCTATTTTAGCAAAAAAAATTCTTAACAATTTTTTATTTATAATTTCACAGCACACTTTGATTTGATTGTTTACGAAACACTGACATTAACAAAATCACATTTCACCTCCAGTGTACGTCATTTTTTGAGTAAAAGAAATAGCAATACATGCGCTTCAGCATACCTATAGTTTTGTTTATCTTGGGTAAGACCTACTTTTCTAACAACGTTGAACGACTTTGAAACCAAACGTGTGACAAATTTTGAAAATTTGATTGAAATTTTCACAAACACAAACAAAACATCAAAATTATAATTAATCAATAAAAAATTTTAGTACCATGTATTGCCCCTTCCACTCCCAGGTTGAATAACCACTGTGATCCTCCGTCTCACGCTTTTGATCAACTGACGAATTTAATAAATAAAGATTTAAACAAATAACACCTTATCCCGCCCCTTCCCATTTTCCCATCCCAAATACATCACCAATAGGTGGTCTGGACACTACCACCTTCTATCATCTCTGTTTTTTTCGGTGCTACTGTAGCCGCATTACATTTTACAAAAGGAAATAACTTTAAAATAAATAGATATAACACTTCCACCTTACTTTTTATTTTTCGTTTTATTAACTTTAGTTGTGACTCTTTGATTTGTGATCGTGACACAGATATACGTCGTGTTTTCCCTGAGAACTGCACTAGACTATGATAAACTCTAAACATCTTTTATTCTATTTAAACCGAAAAAAAAATAAATACATAAAGCGCGAATGTGTAGTGTACTTAACATAAATATGTATTGCTGTAACAACTAGTAATTAATAATTATAATTATAGTTATAGTTCTAAGTATTCTTGGGTTTATCAATTGTAACTAAAAAATAAGCTAAAATATTTTTTATTTTTTTCGGTTTACATAGAATTAAAGGAATTTAAAGTGTATCGTATTCTAGACCAGTAAGGAAAACACTTCTATAAATATGTACATTAATTAAATATAACGTATATGTATATAATATACATATATATACACACATTAAGGCCATATAATTAATAATATAAATAAAAAACTATATTTTTGTAGAATTGAAAAATAACAAATTTTAAATAAAATAATTAACATTGACATTAAATGTCTCTAAATAAAACTTATTTGTGATAGGAAAAACAAAAAAAATTATTATTATTATGAATAATAATAATATAAATTATTTATTTATCTTTTTAAATGTTAATACAAATAAATTAATTTATTTATTTATTCAATATATTTATTATTAAACAAATACATACTAAATAAGTAAATAAATAAAATGCAACATATATGTTTTGTATACTTAACAAATAAATATCCTATACATAAATATTAATAATTAAAATAGATTCAATAAAAATATTGTATGTATTGTATAATATTATAATAACTCAAGCATCTTTTGGGAATTAATTAATTTTTTAAATAGTTTAATTTTTTTTACAATTTTGGTTATTTCACAGGAGCGTTTGATTTTACGAAAAGACAATTGAAACAGCATGATGATACCGTAGGCCCAGACTAGAGGGCTACAAATAATATACATACTATCCTACTATCAAACAATATTTTGATTTATCTTAAGTTTCTGGATTGGCATAGTCACAGATCTAGAAAATTTAGAATTTCTTTTCAAACGTTTTATAGAGCTTGTTGAATTTTCTCAAAAATCGTCTGAGAGAAACATTTCTAAGCACTACTTGGGTATAATTTTAGCCAAAACTGTCAATATTTGTGGTAAAGGGAAGAAGGAGAAAATGAACGGACCGACACGATAATAAAATACTTTACTTCACTTCAGTGGGAAAAGTAAAAATCTTGTTCGACTAAAATTATTTACGAGCATAAATATTGCAAATTAAACTGTTATTTATCTGTTATAACTTTTGAGCCTTCCTTCTCTTGTCCAGTTACAATTGCCAGACAATTGCCTCTTGATGGTTAAGGTTTAATTAAAGCGAGGATATACTTAGTATTTGAAACTGAGGCTATTCAGGTGCAGAAAAATTGTCTCTCCCACGCACAAATAAACTTGAAAGGCAGTTAAATTGTTAAATTTAATGTCCTTATGAATAGTATTGCTGGACAGCGGAAGGCCTCTTTCAAATCCCCGTTAAATTCACTTTGATATAGATACAATGTACTTACCTTTGCGCTACTTCTTTTGTAACAGTAGTTCCTGAACTAACTTCAATAACACTATTAAAGTGGCTCTATTTTCCGTATCAAGTATTGGTATATAAAATGCTGTGCATTTTTATTTAATTTTTCTAAGTAATGACGAAGTATTATGTTATAGGAAGCGAACCTTTTTTTTGGATAATGCTTAATGTTCTTGACATTTAAATTTTGAAAACCCATTTAAATCACGCTCCAGAAATTTATACCAAAAACATATTTTAAAATTTAATGAAAAAATTAACTATTTGTACCTAAAGCTAAGTACGATTGATCAGGAATGGGATGCAAGTAACTAAAATAAAACTAGCGCACAAATTTAATAAACCAATATTAAAATGGTTATTATAATGAATGATGTCAAACTTTAATGTTTATGTATAGTAAATTAATAGAAATAATAAATAATTTATTTTAATAATAAATTCATTTTATACTTTTTTTCAACGTAAAGCTTTATATAGTTTATAAATAACCAAAATACAAATAATTACTGTACTAAAATATAAATACCACTATACCCAAATACCAAATTAAAAATTAAATGTGGCTTTTTAATCTAAAGAACAATGCCGGCACATATCAAATAAGCAAAGTGGATTTGTTTTTGTTTTATACAGGATTTGGTTGATTTATATTTTTATCAAAATATTTATATACAAAAAATGCAATAATGGATCATATCAAAAATATTTAGATTAAATGTAATAATAATAACAATAAAACTATTGTACAATAAAATACACATCCTAATATTAAAACCCTAAAAACACTGAAATTTTGGGCCTGTTTGATAATCCGCACGGTGCGGTGCAGTGCATACTGTTTTACTTGTCTACTTTGATTTATTTTCACCGCACCGTGCGAATTATCAAACAGACCCTCTATGTATTATTTATTTTGTACAAATCTAAATTACTTTTTACAAATTATGTTTCTGTAGATTGTAGTTCAGAATATTAGAAAAACAAAACTATTAATGCACATCAAAAATTAATGCTCTTATACAAATGTTTGTAAACGTATATTACTAACAAAGTCGAAGTAGTGAGTGAACCAGCGAGTCAGTAACAACTTTAAGTATGAATGTGATATACAGAAAGTGCATGTTACTGATCAGCGAATCTTTTAGAATTTTTCGTTTAGTTCAGCTGTCACCTAATAGAGCGAAAATTAAAACGCAAACTGAAAGAAATGTCAGAATTCATCAAAATTTGCATGGCACACTTTTTCTTCAAAATAATAATTTTGCTATTCACATTACAATTTTAATACTGTATTTGTCAGTTATTACGGATTTCTGTATTTGTCAGTTATTAAGGAAATACTTTCGTCAAATTCTGTAAGGATTCTTACTGATTCGCTGGTTACCTCTTAGGGAAAGCGTCATAATTATAGTTTGTTCTGCTAAATGTATAATTAACGAATGATAAAGTTGAAAAAGCACCCTAAAGGGGTATCCAGCGCATCAGTAAGAATTCTTAAAGAATTTGACGAAATTATTTTCTTAGAGAACATTTACATATCGGCCACCGAATCCGTAGCAACTGACAAATACAGTGTTCAAATTGTAATGTGAATAGCAACATTTATTATTTTTAGGTAAAGTGTGCTGTGAAAATTTTGATATATTCTAACATTTCTTTCAGTTTGCGCGATAATTTTCGCTTTGTTAAGTGACAGCTGAACTGACCGAAAAGTTCTAAACGATTCGCTGGTCAGTAACATGCACTTTCTGTATATTGCATTCTTAATTAAATTTGTTACTGACTCGCTGGTTCACCCATAACATTGTGTCTATAATCAGAACCTACTGTATAAATAAGAGCCTTCAGTATCGACTGTATGTTTTACCGTTGATTGAATATATTAAGATATGTAATACCACGGCGATTTTCGCCGCTACGATCGAGTAACATCTCCACTGTCGCTTATAAATAGAGACAAAATTGTTTGAAACTAGTTTAGCTCTTCTAGCAGCTTAGAAACTGCAAAATAGTTGTTTCCTTATAATATTTGTATTAATATTGGTGTAAATGGGTGTATCTTTCGGTTTTCGTTATTTTTCGTGTGTTTTGTTTTTGCTTTCGTTCCACAATTTAATTATATTGGAAAATGTTACTCACGTTTGATAAAAAAAAACAACTTAATACAATAAAAAGGAGGCTAATGAAAACGAAAAAAAACAGCACATCAAGTGATGCAATTGTTGTTATTTTTCGTTTGCTTTAAACATCTTGAAGCATTGGTTTATACATTTTACTTAGGAATAGGATATCGATATTAGTGAAATATTATGCAACAAACTATTGTAAATTGAGCTTCAACGTGTTAATATTTTATTTTTTTTGAAACTTCAAGAAAAATATATTTTTCTTTATTGCTTGTGAAAGAAAGAGTAAAACATTTGATTTTATATTTCTTTATTGGTTGTGAAAGAAAGAGTAAAACCAAAAACATCTATAATTCCAAGACGAACTATTCAAAATTTAAAGGTACAAAGTGACCACGGGTTATAGTGTTGGTTGTGTACATATAGACTATCAATAATAAAATTAACCAACACTAATATAATTTGTTTTGGTATTAGAAAACAAAAAATACATTAGAAACAACAACAATTTACATCACGGCAACGCCGTATAATAATATCGAATAAAACAAGACCTATTTATGTGTATGTTTGAACAACAAAATAAATTATAACAACAATCAGCATATTTTCAATTTTGTTGAGAAAAATTTGTAATGTATGGATGTAAACATTTGGATATTTTTTTTTCTATAGAACATAAGTCGAGAATTATTTTTCGATTTAATTTATAGGTTTTATGTTGT
Source organism: Tipula helvola (assembly GCA_963556165.1). Classification (NCBI taxonomy): domain Eukaryota; kingdom Metazoa; phylum Arthropoda; class Insecta; order Diptera; family Tipulidae; genus Tipula; species Tipula helvola. The sequence continues at coordinate 243,613,207 of OY744483.1, read as the reverse complement.
TAATTCTCCTGTTTTTCTGTTAACATAAATAGTATTTTATTTGTTTGAGCTTGAATTAAATAATTCAAATTACGTTTTGAATTAATTAATTTTTCTGGTTAGTGCAATTTTTGTTGTAATTTACAAAAGTACTAAAGTAGTTTTTAGCGTACAAAATACGCTAAATATTTGTTCGTCATTCGTTATTCGAGATAAATGTTTGAAGACAATGATTCGCTTGCCCTTTACCTAAACATGTCAGTGTAATAAATAATTAAATTTATTTAGTTTTAATGAAATAATTTAATTAATTGTACACCAGAAAACAAGATGTCATATGTTTGTCGTACAGATGTTTTCGATAATGCACTGTGCGTAGTGTGTTACTGTGTTAAGTGTTTCACAGGAAAAAGATTTAACCTACCTTTATAACACTAGTAGACCAAAAAGTAACACATTTCATTGTTTTAGAAAACACAATAATCGTACATATTTAAATGCTTTAAACACGTTAAATATAAAAGTATTAAGGCACAATTCAATTTTCAACATCAAGACATCTTGTAAATTTATATTATCTTAATTATTTTTTTATTAAATTCAAAAATGAATTTGAACTAATACCACAGAGGAATAATACCAGAGACTTATCTTCTACACAAATTTGATACCTGAAAATAAAAGTTGTTATAATTTTTCGAACAGTCTTCCACGAAAGGGAGATATATTTGATCTCGCTTCAACATCGTATTCACGAGACTGTTATACATATTTATGTTCCTACTACACAACACACCCACACATATATGTACTTACATGCACAAAACCAACATTAATGTACTACAAGCCTGACTATCATAACTGATTTTTCGCTTATACATGAAAGTATTGGTGATCGGATACACTATATAAATTGTAGGCAAAACAAAACATACGAAGTTTCCCACCAATACTTCCAAGTATAAGCGATTTAATGTAAGAAGGTATCTGTGTACCTCATTACGGAATCAGGCTTGCTGTACATTTGTGTTGGTTTTGTACATGCATTTTACAAAATAATATTTTTGGTTTGGCACATGCGTATAATTCGGTTTTTATATTATTATTCTTGTCACTTCTCTATATTTCCAATTTTGTTTCATTTAATTACAACTATGTGTAAATGATTATTATTACATGTGTAGGAGATCAAAGGTAAATACGAAAATGGGTTTTGTGTGGCTGTGTACGTTTGATCACAGCAATTTTGTCCTTGAAATTCATATGCCATGCCAAACAATTTTTTTTTATATATCGCTTTTCGATTTTTGAATACTTAAATATTTTGACAAATTTTAATAAGTTTCTCTCTTCCCAAGTATCACTATTTCAAATAAATGATTCATTTTTATGGAACTGAGTACAAGTTTGAGTTCCATTATATTATAAGATTTCCTATGAAAAGTGAAACAAAAATACTAAACCGATGGAACTTGATATATGTGGGTTACTTAAGTTCCATCGATAATTTTGATAAATGGAAAAAAACTTGTAACTTATGAATGAGTTCAATTTTTGTTATACTTGGGTTGTTGAAGAATTTTTCAGCCAGACAGTGAACTTTACAAAATGTATTTTACAGAAAGTTCAATTTATACAATTATTTTAGCGATAGAAAAATTTGTTGATTTCTACAATATGTAGGTCATTAACCTTTCGTGTTTTGATGATATTTCCCTTTACATTTGATATGTTGCTTCTTCCTGATTCGGATCTAAAGAATATTTTTGGCGACGGTGCGGTTTATTGCATTTAAATGTTCCATTTAATTAAAACATTAATTAAAAATAAATTAATATTTTATTTTAATAATTTTAAATTCCTTATTGTGGAATAAATTAAAAACAAAAAAAACGAAAAAATTTTATTTTGTCTTAAGAAGTTTAAATTTAAATTTAATAAGAACTACCTACCTATTCGTTTTTTTAAAACTGGAATACTTATTTACGTGCACATTACTAAATTCAGTTACAGATATCCAATTGTTTACAGTTAAATATTACGGCTGCGGTCGAATTCTGGAGTAAATCCATTAAATACTATAAATGCAATTACCTTTTTAAAAAAGGTAAATATGTACTTTATTCTTTATTGTTATAAGAATTGAACGAGTACAAAATAGAAAAAAAATCGTAATTTAACAAAAAACGAACACTAAATATCTAAATTTACCATAGTAAATCATTTACCCAAAAATTTGACCGCAGCCTATAGACGAAATTTATAAAAAGTACAATTCACAAAAAACAGGTGTTTGATCAGACGACTAACACTGTGAATTTTCACCTAAATGGCTTCGCGATTATTCTATTAGTCTATAAATTCTAATTTTTTTCTCTTTAATATGGACGTTCAAAAATTTACAAGGAAAGTCCCCCAAGTTAGCTGTTTATCCAATCTGTTAAGGAATGCCTTATTTTATGTAACGGATAGGGTATTTGCGGTACGAGCGAAGCGATCACACAATTTACACTAAATTGAATTTCCTAAAGTGTTTCATACAAGATTTCTCCAATTTTGATAAAAAAAAGTCTTTAAATTGATAAAATTTCATATTAATTAAAATTTTATTGTAAATTAAGTAGGCGCAATCTAGAGTGGAAATGAACATTTCATCACTAGCTGTGAAATATTCTTAATCAGTTTTAATCTTTGATTTTAGTAATGGTGATTATGTCTCTCTAAATGGATCTTGAAAATATTTCCTGCGATTTCTTTTATAATGAGATGGATATCGAAATTATGACTAACCGGTTTTACGAAATTTTGTATGCGGGGATGGATCTATTTATTAAAAAAACTGTCAACAAACATAATTCGTATCGTGAAAAGTGCTTCAACAAAAAACTTGTTAAATTATATAACCGTAAAACCAAGGCACACAAACGGTATAAAAGGACGAACGCATCTGCTGGTTATGCATTGTATTCTCACCTTCGGCACAGAGGAATAATACCTCCTCTTACGTATTATCCTCTGTGCCTTCGGAATGAGTTTAAGGTTTTGAATCAATTTATGTATGGTAAATTACATACTTGTTAGAAATTGAATCTGTACAGCGATTTTGGTCGCAAAATGAGGATTCATGATACAAATAAGAGGAATAAGATCAAAAGAGAACGATTGATGTATTAAATATTGAGGGGACTGAGATAGAACAACAAATTTCGAAATAAAAAAAAAATTAAAAATATTTACGACTACGAAGTACGAAGCGAGACTCAAAATAAAAAATATTAACCAAAAAAAAAACAAAAAAGTTAGAAAACAAAATGATTTTGCTTATTTGGTTTAGTATTGTGTTGCAACTCATGATGGTCGGTTGCTATGCTATACGATGTTATGTCCGAGGATGGAGAAATTTTATTGTAGCATATACACAGCAAATAAAAAAGCGAGATGTAATGTAAATTCAATAAGAAGAATTTATAAATTAAAAATCATTTATATTACTGTTAACCGAAATTGAGGACCGACAATTTTTATGTGTCGTAATTAATTACTTTTCAATAATAATTAAATATTTCACAATTAATTCTTAAAAATGAATTAATTCATAATTAAAATTTTAATTAATTAATTGATTTTAAAAAAATTGATGTAGCAAAATTAATCCTTTATTAAAAATTAATTAATTTCACGGTAAAAATTTTGCGAAATTAATTAATTTTTGTCGTTAGAATTAATTGTTGGTAACTTAATGTAAGGGGCCAATTTAATTAAATTATACCTAAATTGTTATTAGTTATAATTTTTTTTTTATGAAAATCAATAAATAATTAATGAAAAGAAAAATTATAAATTATATTATATCACAATTATCACAATCTGCTTGAACAATAAACAACAATAGACAAAAAAATATTTATGAATTCCCCATGTCAGAAGAAAGGGAAAAATAACTCAAGGCGAGCGTAAGCACCAAAAATTTGAACCGATTCACCCGATTCGTTTATTTTTGATACTTACCACGAGGAAACGCATGAGAAAATACACTAATACAATAAACAAAATTTTACGGCACACAATAGCAAAATGTATATTATACGTTGTGTACATATACAAAATTCTCAATCCTCAATCCTCATTTTGCGACCAAAATCGCTGTCCTGGTATCAAGTCAAATCCATCGTGCTTTTGGAATTATATAAACTCTAAAAGGAAATCTGTTGGTTATCCAATACCCATGATTATAAGGATAAGGAAACTCATGATCTAAATTCTGTTTGCGAATTATTTGCAACGTTTTCCAAATCCTGAATAAACGGATTTGAAAAACGTTGCATAATGTTTTGACTTCTGTCTCTGACTATGACATTTTCAATAATCATATTCACGGTATTTCTTCTTTTACTGGGGAACAAATTAAAACGGCTTTAGATGGATTCAATACTAAATTGTCTATGGGCCCTGATGGTATTCCCTCATTACTTTTATATAATTGTTCCGAAGCCTTAAGTGGCCATTTACCTCATTTATTTAATTACAGCCTTAGGCAAGGTATTTTTCCCCAGTGTTGGAAACCCTTGTATGTAGTCCCAGTATATAAATCTATGACAAACAAGTTTAGTTGACAATTATAGAGGAAAAGCTATTTTATCTGTTATCCCTAAACTTTCTGAAAAACTGGTTAAAGATGGTGTTTATTTTAATATCAAAAACTTAATTGTTCCCCAACAACATGGTTTTTTTTCTGGTAGATCAACGACAACCAATCTGGCGGTATTTGTTAATGATACGATATCTTGTTTAGAAAAAGGTGCCCAAGTTGACACTATCTATACAGATTTCAGCAAAGCCTTTGACCTGGTTTTCATACCTGGTGGAGGCCGTATAGGAGGTCTGAGCACTGAACGATATATCGAGGACATTGTCTTGGATCATGTAGTGCCCTACGCAGAATATACAGGGGAAGATTTCATATTGATTCACGACAATGCCTGGTGTCACATAGCTCGAACCACTAGGCAGTTCATGGATAAGGTTGGACTCGAGACGATGAGATTGCCAACCCTCAGTCCAGACATGAATCCAATTGAGCATTAATGGGACGAACTAAAACGGAGGGTACGAGCCAGAAATCAGATACCATCTAGTGACCGCAAGATTGCGTTGGATCTGGGGTGGGGAGTTACATACATCTAACGAACCAACACCAATACATACCTGCAACGAACCGACATCCACTTCCGTATTCTAGCTGATGAAGTTAAACATAAAATACCAAACAATTTGATGTCACGTTGCATATACACCAAATCAATGACTTCGGAATTGTAGCTGACACAACACACAACCGGATGGATGTAACAAAATAACATATCACGTTGCGCCTACCAATTATTATACCGGGAAATTACAACATATAACATGACCCCATACATTCTGCCTAGTTTGCTAAATTAGGCACGAGTAAAATTTGCCATACATTAAAATTATACTTTAAATTCATTATTATTTTTGTATTCATCCAGATATCATTGTAGTTTTGTTTAAATAAAATAAATTTAAATATCGCTCTGGATAAAATCAAGAGTTTAAAAAAATAAATTGTTTAAATAAATAAAACTATAATTGGGGTGCCATCCCCCCAAGTATTTGTCAAAATCTTAATAAGGCCAATGGGGCCGCATGCGAACCGTTGTAGATGCAAAGAAGCAATACTAAGTATTAACCAATAAAATTATTTTTGTTTTGGTTGAATTTTTTGTTGTAATTTACATTTTATCCCCAATATTTTGTTTTTTTCATGATCATCAATTTTGGTTGCGTTTTCATTCAAAATTCATTATTAAAAAAGTACTGAACCAATTCTCATGAAAATAGTGTCATTTTAAAGTAAAAATATCAGGCTTTCAAAAAAATAATGATATGTGAAAATCGGTTCAGCCGTTTAAAAAAAAATCGCCTTTCTGTGAGCGCTGAAGGTTTGAGTCGATTTAGTTGCTTGGGAGTGTAGTAGGTTGCGAAACGACCTATTTTTCGCAACTAGTTAGGACATGAAGCACATTTCATAACTAGTGGCGAAACATTCATTTCAAAACTAGCCCACGCCTACTTGATCATAACAAGAAGAAATCTTGTATAAAGATGTTAGTAAATGTAATTTTGTGTAACTTGTGTGATTTCCGCAACTCGCTGCGCTCATTTAGCAAATATCCCACTTGCTACACAAAATGAGACATTTCCTAATAGGTTTCATAAGTAGCTATCTGGTTTTCCTTCATAAATGAAATTCAAGGCTTTATTTGAGAAATACTAAAATAAAATATTCAAAGATGTCCTATATAATTTACTAATTCTCAAAAGAAAACCTCTGAAACATTTGCCGATTATGTATGATTTCACAAGTTATCATGTTTTCTCCTTTTCTAAGACTAAATTTGCACACTATTTCACATATCCTATATTAGTTTTTCGTTTGCATGTCTTTTCTATATGCATATGCCTACGCAATGCCTACACGTTTTAAATTACGTGCTAATAAACAATTTCATCAATGTGAACGAGTTAGCAGACTTAATAATAAATAATATAAAATTGTGCCAAGAAGTGTTAAATTTAGAAGCCGTGATGTTAACATGTGATCAAGCCGCAACGAACGTCGCCGTTTATAAACATTTTGGCATTGGTCCCGAAAAGCCTTTTATTAAAGTTAATGATAGAAAAATGTTCGTACAGTATGATCCACCGCATCTCATAAAATCTGTTCGGAATTCATTTATTAAACATCAGTTTCAACAATCGGACTACGGTGCAACTGACTTTAATATAGTTAAAGCCATTTATGAGAATGACAAAACTCAAAAAGTTAAATTGGTACCAAAGTCAACCAAAAACCATATAGACTCAAATAATTTCCAAAAAATAGGTGTTAAATTGGCAGTTCAGATATTAAGTAGCACTATTTCCCATTTTCACTATTTATAAAAATAATTTAAAAAATGATGTAGCACTATTTCTTGTGCTATACGTACGGCTTTTGAAACTACTCCATCCATTTTTCGAAACTATTTGGAACACGTAATTCCGACAGCGAATATTATTGAGAGATTCAACAATATTTTTGATTGCCTCAATTGCCGTAATTTTTCATCAAAGAATCCTAAAGAACAGGCACTTAGAGTAAATAACGAAATATACGTTTATTTAGAACAAAGCTTGGAATTTTTAAGTAATTTAAAAATGTTATCTATTTCAAATTTGTTAAAGGGCTTGACCTAACCATACGCGCTCAATTAGGATTGATGTACCACTTAAGCGAAGAACCAACTAGAATAGAATTTCTGCTAACTGGAAAAACAAACCAAGACGCCATAGAAATTTTTTTCTCTGCATTAAGAGGCAAAGGAGGTTATAACTACAGTCAAACTCGCTTTTACCGTACACCTTTTACTAAATACACACTTCCAATAGAGTACGAAAATTTATTCCGTTGCTTCTACAACATAATTTACTCAAAAATTACTTTGCATATAGCGTAACTCGGCTTATAAGGTTATAGCGTACTTTGATGTAATCCCACTAAGCATAAATGTATAGATATAGTACACTTTATAACGTATTCAGATTAAAAATATTCGTTTGTTTTCGTCCGTTAGCATTATTTATATGTATTCGGATCTCCTGTATTTTCTGATTTTTGGTTATATGTAAACATTATGTACTTCGTTCAAAATGTAATGAAAATATTTTGGGATATTTGTACTCTTTTTGCTTATTGATTCTTTACTTTTACTTGTTGTATTTACTGAAAGGGAAAAGGTAAACCATACTCATTATTTTCATTGGCATTTTGAACGGAGTATACATAACCTTCATTCCGATATGTCCATTAGTTATTGCATAAAATTCGTGAATTATAGACGGTGTGTACGTACATATTACATTACGGTCTGGAATAATGTATAATATTATTGAAAATAAACATATGTATGTACACTTAATAACAAATTTTTTTTAATTTAAAAAGTGAAAAATCATGGATATAACGTACACCCCGAATATAACGTTCCCTCATACTAGTCCCTTGAGCGTACTTTAAAAGCGAGTTTGACTGTACATGTGATCGAGCTATGACATTCGAGTACATTTTGCCAATATCATCGTCATAAAAGTGTTATTTCATTCCGTCCATGCCAATTGCTTCCTGACGATGCTGTAAATTTAAAACTAGATTGGAAAACATTTAAGTATGACTATAACATCAGTCTTAAATATACAGTAACGGAAGAACCCGGTCCATCTGAAATAGAAACGTTATTCACCCGGTCAGAATTTAGCGTCTTAACATCGAATGCAATATCCTATTATGCTGGATACTGTGTATTTAAAAAAGTTGACTGTGAAATATGCACTTCGAAGTTGTTAAAGCCTGACACACACATCAATGGAAATAACGTATTTTTACAACAAAAAAATTTCAAAAAAGACATTTCCAATTTCGGGTCATTAAAACCACCATCGGACGAATGGTTTCAACCTGCAAGCTTTTTGGTTCAAATATTTGAAAATTATTTTAGCCAAAAAAAACACTCCAATAATATATGCGAGGAAATGGCTAAAATCAGCATTGAAACAATAAAATCGGAGTTTCCAACATTTTTACCGGATGAAAATGATATATGTTTTGATCATTATAAAAAATTAATACATTCTTTTTTATTGGTTTTGCTGCGGAAAAATTGTAGATGGTCAATTTCAAATAAAGACCAAACAAAAAATAAAAAACCTAAAAAGTTAAAAATTTTAACTAATTAAATATTAAAATCGTTTATTATTGTGATTTTTACTTAAAGATAACTGGTCCATGCACCATTTCTTATAATACCCAACTAGTAAACCCATCTTCAAAATAAGTTTGTTAAAATGTCATTTACTTTAACCCCAGATACATTTAGTTATAAAGAAAAGTAGAACTAGAAAAAGAGTTATGCATTTATGCACAGGTGTTCTGTAAAGCAATTCTTGTAAAGTACATCGATACCTAACTTATCTAACTACATTTCTAATTAACAGGCAAGGAAGATTTTCTCTCTAAATACATATGAAACATGCATACTCAATAGGTTTAAACTGTTTTATCTGAATCTTCTACTACTAAAAAAACAAATGTTTATTAAATGCGCAAGTGCAAATCTGAGCTCCAGATAGAACGAGTCAACCAAAGTAAGAAGGATAATCATCAAAATACAAAATGTTAATGACCTTATGAAACAAAACAAAAACTTTTCTGTAAATAATTCAATCCATACAAAACATAAAATCAAAATAAAAATTAGTTCTATCTTGCTTTTGTTTATAAAGTGTTTATATAAAATTGTATGTTGTGTGAACGAAGCGATATTTTTATTTCCCCTTCCGATTTTTTTATTAAGGTAAATATACAATTCTGTTTCATGTTACAATATGGTTGCGACATAATAAAGAGAGAGATGGGTGGTAATATTTTGAAATAGGAATTATAAAAACAATAGTCATATGATCAATAAAACTACGAATGGTGAAAAAGAGATCAAATATATCTCCCTTTCACGCAGTACTGTTCGAAATTGTATAACAGCTTGGTAATGTGTATAAGGTTTGGATAGAAGATATGCCTCTGGTATTATTTCTCTGTGCTAATACAATATTTTTGTCAAGAGTGTAAAAATAAAAAGTAAATATGTATTTGTATGAAAATAAATGTCAAATAATATACAACGTTGCCGTCGTCATTTAGTTACCAATACTACCTTCTGTGGTCGTTTTCATTCAATAACAAACTATAATTCGTCTTGGAATTATAGATGTTTTTGAGTAAAACATTTGATTTTTTTATAAAGCATGATGTTTTTTGGTTTAGTGTTAGTATAATAAAAACTAAACAAACCAAAAATTGTTTTTATTCCTTTCTAGCTGCATTGTTTTATTGAAACTGGCTTTGTTCTTCTTAAACCAAAACCAAAATTGATTTGCTCTTCATTGGCCATGTGAAAGATGAAACAACAAATTTAAGTTATTGTTGTATTCCGCAGTGATACTATCTATAATATACTCAATCAACGGTTTTTCTAAGGCTGTTTTCGAAACCGATACTGATTTCATACTTATAACTTATTTGACGTCATCTTAAATAAGTATGGAAACCCGTTCGAATTGATTTCACGTACTTATTTTGACAGCGGTAACAAAATATTGTTTGTTGTCTAATTTTTTAAATAAAAGATATTGCTATTCGCAATATAATAAACAAAGTCGCTTTCCTTAGGTATATTATAGTGAGCACTCTTGAAATAATATTGTGTCTAGTGAATTTTGATGAGCTAAATCATAGACGAATTAAATGCTCAAGACAAAGCATATACGTTTTTCCATAAGTAACATTGCAACCCTGGATGTGTGTTAGTGCAAATTTAAAATTTGGGGTTTAAAATTTGAAAACAGGAATTTTTTGTCATTTCGCTTTCATGAATGAATTTTGTTTCAAAACAATTCCTATTGTTGTTTTTTGCATCAATAATTCCGATTATTTAAAAATGTGTAGGAAAAATACGCCGCAATTTTTCAGGCGGTAATTAAATACATACTCCCCCTAATAACGCGAGGGATGCGTTTCTGTCACATGCCACGGATATCATTTTTGTTTATGTTTGGGTTCGCAGATCAAGAAAAAAATGGGGATAAATTTCTAAATTAAAAATTTGACAATTTTTTGAAATTCTTGTTGTTTTCCTAAACATAAATATCTCTCTTATACTAGGAACAAGAAGTAAAATGCTTTCAATTCAATATTAAAACTATTAAATCACAATAATATTATTAAAACAAGCAATAAATTATTAAAATGTGTTTAGAGACCGATGAAAATGTTTTCAAATGGTTACCTTTTTGGATATTTTTCAAAAAATAGAAATCAGTTCAAACTTTATATCGATATTGTTTTTCTGAAATGCCAGAAAACATCAATCACATAAATATAAGCGAATTCGTGTTTTACAAACAAAAAACTCATCTAACACGACAAAAAACCAACAGCAATACATATTTTAAACACACATTTTTCTTTGACAACAAAGAAATTCCCGTAAACTTTTTAAACCCCGCCTTCAAAAATCATGATTCCTAATGGGTAATATATTGTATTATCGACAATTCATTTTATTCTCAATACCATTCAAAATTTACACTAACACAGATCCAGGGTTGCAATGTTACTTATAGAAAAACGTATATGACTTTCTACGTCTTGAGTATTTAATCCGTCTATGGCTAATATAAATATGGCTGTTTTCCAAACGATACTTATTGACTTATTTGGCCGCCATTTTTAATAAGTAAGTAAAGTCATTCCAATTGATTTAGCTTACTTATTTTGACAGCTGCATCAAAAGAACAAAAATGCGCAATATTTACTGCACAGCGATTTTTTTTTTTTTCAATTTATTATTCTTGGGATAATTTTATTTTAATTATCTGTATTTTAAATTTATGTTATTTGTGTTTGTGGTTTTTACATAACATACATTATATTTGTATTAATTAAAATATGTATAAACATAAACCAACACCTTAACCCTTTCACTCGTACTGTACACAATTGCGTACATCATTTTAAACCTAATTTTTGGGATTCAATGCACTAATAATGGATTTTTAAGTGTTATTATGTTGGCTCTTAGTCTTAAGCTACCTAAAAAGGATGTTTAGCGCGAAAAATATTATAAAATTTCAGAAATACTCAGGTAAGCAAAATAACAGGCGTTTTAAAATAAATGACGAATCAAAGGGTTAAAGTATTTTTTTGACATTACAAATTAGATTTTTTGGTAAGAAAGAGATAAAAAATAAGTTACCTCGCCAAGTTACTTATTTGAATTAGACAGGTTCCACAAATAAGTATCCGTTTGGAATACAGCCTATGTATTTGAATTAAATATTAAAATTTTGAAGGAACACATCTATGTACTTCTTCAAAAGGTAATTTTCATTTTGTATATATCACACTACCTTAGACAAATTTTCTTACACAAATTCACAAGCAATTTCGATTTTTTTGTAAGAAAGAAGTAGAAAATAAGTAACCTCGCCAGGATACTAATTTAAATAAGTTAGGTTCCACATATTAGGTTCCACAAATAAGTATTAGGTTACACAAATAAGTGTTAGGTTCCACAATAAGTATTAGTTAGCCTTAGGCTGTTTTCGAAACTAATACTTATTTGTGGAACCTAACTTATTCAGTGACTAAGTTTCTACCAAAAAAAGGTAAATTGCTTGTGATTGTGTGATCATAAACTCATAACCGGAATTGCCTCCATTCAATTTGAATTCGAATATCGCCGGCGATCTGACAATCGGCGACCTACTAAGCTCATTTATCCTTTTTTCAGGAGGACAAAAAAACTTTCAGGAGGACAAAAAAAATGATAGTTAGCCGGTATTGTCAGATTGTCGACGATATCTTTCTATTGCTATTTTGAATTTGTGAAGCAAGCTATTTTGATTTTTGTTTTCTTCGCGCTTATTGTATTGGTTTAATCTTTTTATGTTTGGCTCTTTTTAATTTATTTTAATTTCGATTGTTCAACGGAGCCGCGGTATCTTTTATGTTACCATTGGTTTTAGATGAGGATAAATGAGGGGCTCAGAACCATACTGGCCCAACCCATGTTTAAAAATTCAACATTTTTTTCATTTTATAATGGTCATAAATGTTCATTGAAATGGTAATTTATTATAAAACAAATATTATAATAAGTAACCTTAAAATAACTGTTTTTGGAATTGGAAGCCACTACATTTATGGCTGATTAAACGAAAATGTTTAAAAATGTGGATTATGCCAATAGGGTTCTGAGCCTCTCAAATGTTGATGTCATTAAATTAAATTTTTATACATTTTCTCTTTTTAATACATATTGTTATTGTTGTAGAACGTTTTTTAATTTTGTTTTCTTTATTTTCTTTTGATTATTGCTGGAAAATAGTTAAACTTGAGAATCTGTATTCTAATTGAATAAGACATTTGAATTGTTTTTTAGCGATTTCAGCAAAAAACATTTAGTAGGGTTTATATCCATATTTTAAGTCTATTTTTCACATGCCGGTTCTATTCACATCAAGATGGTTCTGCTTTAACCTACAAATCTGCTTTGTTCGATAAAACAATTCGAAAATCGATAAAAAATAGTAATTTTAGGGATGTCGACAAGTTAGGATTAGGACCAAGCAACACAAAATTAAAAAATTTCCATCATTTTAAAATCAAATGGTTTACTCGGGTTACCGGTTATAGACATAAGTTTTAAGCGGACAGAAAGTGTACTATGTAAAATGTATGTACATTTGTATACAAGTTCTACGAAAATGTGTTTTCTTAATTTTAATTTTTATTTATTAAAGTTATAATGATTAGAAAATCAAATTAATTCAATATGTAGTTTAAAGTGTGATATATTGTATTAAATAGGTTTTCCAATCATAACAAATTTTAATAAATACAAAATAAAAGGACGCTATTTCCATACGCATATCTCCATATAGCAAATTTTATTATACGTAATATTGTAGGTAATTTACATAGTTCACTTTTAACCGCTACAGTCTTCCCCCGAATATAACTCCTAGTTGTCTATTTCGAAAATTGTTCAAAATATAAACTTTTTTAAAATTAGTCTTTTTTCGGCAATAAACTGCCTATTTTAATATAATGCCTAGGTGTATAATTTGAAATAATTTTTTTTAAAATAAAATAAAAACACGAAATAATTTTATTCATTAAAATTGCATTGCGAAATTACAAACTATACAAAAACATTTTGTACTTAATTCTAACTGAAAATATTATTGTTTTTGAGACAAACTATGTGTAAAATAATTGTTTTAGCAAACTAACAAAATTTCTTTTTTTGGCAAATCAACGGTGTATGTAAACGATGAAATTTCAATAAAATGTTCGTCTAAATTCGTGACTTTTATGTTCCAAGATTCCAAGTTCGCAATGGCATAGATTTTAATTTGGGTTCCTAAAGTATTTTCACTCTTTTTTATGGTTTCCTCATCTTCCTTGTCCAAAACTTCATCGACTAATTTATTTTTGATAAATTCAATGAGGTTAGCAATATACTTTGATAGAAAAAAGCTTTTCTTATGTTTTTTTGGCCAAAACCATACAGTATTTTCAACCGGAAAATTACTAAAATAATCAAAATCGAAATTATCAGAATTATCTTGTGTTTCAAAGCCGCGAAGCCACTCCTCGAATTCAAAATCCTCATCAAAAATTTGTTGGAGCCTTCGGTGTAATTTTTCTTTAATAAATAGATTTTTCGGTACAATACCACAAACTTGAAACGCATTTTTAACAAACGCCTCATCTCTACTTTCTATCCATTCAACAACCCATTCTGAAACGAATTTGTAAGACGGAATTTTTAAATTTCCTATGCGAGTCTGTAATTCTAGTGTGTCCAAAGCTTCCGATAAATATTTATTGTATTTTTCGGCATAATGCGCTTGAAAACTGCGATTAACAGCGACATCTAAAGGCTGCAACAAACCCGTTAAATTTGGAGGAACAAATACAATAAAAACGTTATATTTCTTCAGAAGCTGATTATCTGCCAAGTTTAAATGGCATCCATACGAATCTAAAATTAATAAAGTACGTTCCCTGCTAAAATTGGTTTGCCTCCGTTTTATGATCACATCCTGAATATATTTTTTTAAAATGTCGTTGTTGAACATTCCTGTTTTATTAACACTTACGAGACATTTCGATTTGACGATTGGTGGATTTTTCAGGTTCGAAAAGATAAGATGTGGTTTTAAAAATTTTGCTTCTAATGAAATCCTGTGTTACTATGAACCTTTTATGAGAAGAGCTGGCCTTTCTGATAAAGACTTCGCGAACTCCTTTTTTAATCAACGTAGATTTATGATCACTTTCGAAGTACCGAGGAACTTGGTCGATGTTTATTATATTGCCGTTTGTAATTTTGTTCACATCTATTATATTTTGGATGTCGCAAATAAATTTTTTTGAAATTTCTGCTACATCTTCGCGGCGAGATGTTAAATTGAACCGTTTTTTAAATCGCTCGCATCAACCAGATGATGCTTTAAAAGCTTCAAATTTTGAATTTCCCGCCTCTGTCTTTAGAGATTCGCCCAGAGAAAGAGCCTTCATTTGTATATATTTATCTTTGACTTTTAACCCTTTTTTATTTCTGTCATTCACTCAGTCTGTTATTAATACTTCGAGCTCTTCTAATTGTGTTTTTCTGCCACCACCTTTTACCCTTATTGTCATTCTCGATTTAACGTTGTTATCCTCTGTAAGCTTTATTAATTTATCTTTCTGCTTACTCCAACCCCTCAAAACAGATGTCGGTATTATCCGTGTTTTTGTGATAAGGCATACCATCCCTTTCCTTTTCCATTTGCGCTATACTCACTAAGAATATCCAGTTTCGTTTTAATCGTATAGCTCTTCCTTTTTTGTGACATTATCTAAAATAAACGAGAATCGTGTGGTATTATTGTACAGATTATGTAATTGTAGCGTCTGCGATAGTAAAGTACCCCTGCAAGCTTGACGATTATTATCGTAAAACACGCTTGGTTTGTGTTCACACATTAAACAATTCGTTAGCACAAGCAATCCCGTAATCAATGGCTGCACAATCAAGCTTACGCAGATACGAGTATATGGCCACATTAATACAATTATATAGAAAACATTCAACTTACAATTTAATGTCTAAATAACTTAAACAATTCTGGATTTTAAAAATGCCGTTCGGTAATGCATACGACACGACTTGCATATGTAAATAAATCCCCAAATCAATAGCCTTATAGCTCCAACAAATTTTATATTTTATGTTTAACGGTATTTAATTATACGGAATTCATAGTTGATTTGCAGTGGAATATTAACGAAATTTTTTTGATAGTATAAAAATACACTTAGCCAGTTTACAGCACTTTTTGCAATAGTTAAAACACTTTCAAACTTTAATTTTTATTATATTAAATATAGAACTTAATAATAAAAATATTATTTATCTTTAAAATCAGGATTAAATTATTTGTATTTGTTATGTTAAGTAAACGACGCATGAACGATGTAATAAGAATAGTAGCAAACAATTAGTATTCAAATAAACACGATTTTTCTATAACAAAAATGTTACAGTTGAAATGAAAAAAATAGACGGCAATATTTTTAGTGGTTATTGTACTAATTAGAAAAGCACAACAATATTAAAATTTGTTTTTTTGTTTTATTGATTTGAAACAATTGAACCTGTTATATTTAAAAGTAAAAGGAAAATATATTTTGTAACATAAGCTGTGTTTTTTTATTCGCTCCGGATAGCTGCTATCCGGAGCCGTCATATAAAATGTGGCTCCCGATAGCGCTCCGTATAAATAGGTAGAGCCAAATATTTTTTATATCAAGTTTTAGGTAAACAATTGAATTAAAAATGAAATTTTGATGTTAAATAAAATTAGTTTACCAATAAATAGCGCAACAAATTTAAATTTAGGCCTATAAAAAAATCGGCTCTCGATAGCAGCTATCCAGAGCGAATAAAAAAACACAGCTATATTAACAACAAAAGAAAAATGATATATCCGTTTCGTCCGACTTTCTCATTAGTTTCAAACGGAATGCATACTTTCCTTATTACTCCATATTATGCACTTAAAAAACAAAATATACATTCTAAACAAATTCATGTTGTTTCATCAATTTGTCGAAAAGAATCACATTCACATTAATCGAGCAGAACAGAACGTTTACATTTTACAGCGTTGTTGAACCGTTTTTTTGTCAAATATTTTTTTTTTTTTTGAAGAAATTTATTAGTACAAATACATGCGCAAAAAAGTTGATAAGTTGCTATATAGTAGACCTAAGCGTACTATTCGAATAAAAGCGCGTAGTAGGTCTTATATTTGAATAAAAATCATAGGAGCTATGTTCGGGTGAAGACGGTAGGGCACACCTTACCTTTCGTCATTCACGATTTATTTATTTTACACTGGAAAAAAATATGATATTAATTACGAATTACGATTGAAGCCGAACAAAATAAAACAAGGAAACTAAATAACTAATTTTAAATAATTATAAGTAAAATTTCAGGTACCTAAAACAGTCCCTAATAATAAAATAATACACGCTCGTTTTATTTAAAATAATATCAAATTAATATTTTACACATATATAATATGTACTATATTGGGCGTTGCTTCAAACTAATGTAGTAAATATTAAAAGTTAGCATTTTCGAATTGATATGAAAAACCTTAAATTAAATTTAATCTATTTTTGTTAATTAGGTAAAGATAAATCGCTTATTGCTAATCGTTCTCTGGTTAAACTAAAACAGGAATTGTTTATTTGTGTCTATCTATGCAATCTTTTCTGATGCTCAAAGCACTCCCAACGTCCCAACTCGCACACAGTATGACTATAGGTATATCTTGCGTAGACCACCACCTGCATTGCCAGCCTATAGTACTAATATGAATAGTGGATCGAAATAAGAATTTTACAAAAGGAGGTGATATATTAGCCCTCATTACTATATCGGGTTCGAACCCACCTCCTACTGATCCAAACGTCGCAGCTTGTACATCGTTACCCTTTCATAAACCAATTTGGTACAGCTCTCCCCCCAGTAAACATAATTTATAGCCACCTTTTAGTTAGTCGAATAAAAGTATGATTGAATTGTGAATATTAAAGGTTTATTTGAAGCAGAGATGTGCGACGTCAACAATTGTCAACGTCAACAATAATTGTCGACGTTTTGTTGACGCATTTTTGACGTTTTGTTGACGCATTTTTTTGTCGACGTGCTTTGTCGACGCGTCGATAATAAAAAAATTACAAATTGTTTGGTATTACCTATTAAGAGCTATATTTCATTTTTATTTGTAAAATTCATAATTAGTTAAAATTTAAAAAAAAGAAATTCATAAAAACAGTAATCATTAATTTCCATACATTTTATTTATTTATTATCTTATTATTAAGTTCAGTAAATAATATCGTAATCTATTGAGGGTAATAATATCGTAGTATATTCAAAATTTTGCTGGTCAAAATGGACCGCACAACGCTCTTTACAGATTAATAAGAAATTCCAAACGCACAAAAATTTATTATAAAACACTTGTCATAAAATGTAATATTCGCAGTAAATATTAAAAAAAATACTAAAAATAGAAATAATTAAAAATAACGGGAAAGGGAAACGAAACGTAAAGGAAAAAAACAAAAAGGGAAAACAACAAAACTCGATCAAATTAATTTTTTCTCGACATTTCGTCATTGTCGACGTAAAATTGACCTCGACATAATGTTGACGTATGTATTTTTGACGTGTCAATGTCGACAATAATAGTTGACGCGTCGACGTACATCCCTGATTTGAAGTAATTTTGGTTAAGACGTATTTTCCTAATCGATTCAACTTTAAACCCCTATATTTCATAAAACCTCAATTACTTCAACAACAGACTTCAACCTAGCAGTTAGCTTCGCGTAACACTGTGTATTATATAAAAGATTCCCACCTCCTCTCCTAAAAAAAATTGGACACCCGGTTGCTTAAATGATAAGATCATCTTATATCAGCAAAATAAAATATTAAAACATCTCAGCTTCTAACGGTTCTGCTGATTTTTAATCGCTAAGATGTCGATTGTTGCCGTATAAAAACACTCTAAAAGATATTAGGTTGGGTTTCTGAAATTTATTATTATTTTGACATTTAAAAATACAAAACATTTTGCTAGACGTAAATAAACCCTATAAAACCCAAATAATTTAAAGACCAATCGAATTCCAAACGTGCATTAATTGCCTATTTTATTTAACCAAAATTAAATTCCAATTCCAAAGCCAATTAATCTGGTCAATATTCAAATAAACAAGGTATTTACTGTTAATTTAATGTTGATAGATATAAATTGAAAGAAAACTTAATTCTGATAAAAGCTTTCGAATCCTCGTAGAAAAATAAGTGAAATTATTAAACATAAAAATATATGCAGCCATTCCACGCGAAATCAGACACTCATACGGTGGCAAGGTGTGCAATTATTTTGAAATTGGGGGAGATGGTTAGTCTCGATAAAAAAAAATATAATTTGAGTAAAAACTCGTTGGGTTCAAAATATGCGGCGTTCCGTTATAATTCACCAAAAGACTATTTAAAAATAAAATTCAAAGGATATATTGTACATTAATACTAAAGTTTAAAACGCTTATTTAAAATTATGTAAAATGGTCTTTCTAACGAGCTATTACACGGCGGACGAATTATAACGAAACTCCGGGTATTTTGAATCCACCGACTTTTTACTGAAATTATATTTTTTTTATCCAGACTAACCATCTCCCGCAACTTTAAAATAATTACACACCTTGCCACCGTTATGGGTGTCTGATTTCGCGTGGAATGGCTGGAACCAAAAAACTGATTGATTGAAAAAGATTTTTTGACCTCCAGAGCATAAAATTAAAATTGCACGTTGATCAGTAAGTAGCAGAAAACGTATTTTTGCAACGGATTCCTTAAATATTGTATTCAAATTTAATTATTTTTCCATCATCTGTTTACCTTTTATCATTGATAATATGGTACACTTCGTATCACTTCTCGGAGTAATCTTTTAAAAAAGTATGCTTGTTAGGTAAAAATTCAAAACTCTGAAATTATACTAATTAAGTATACCAAGGAATATTTACCATTGTTCATATTTGTATATTTCTATCAAAAAATTGTACATTTAAAAATTTTGTTGTTTGAAACAAAGCACTAAATGATTACAATTTTTAATAATCCACCTGTTTCTAAATAAACCATTAACTCCACCTATACAACAAACAAAACTAAAACACACCGTGCTCAATCATAAAAACTTTTTAAACCCAAAAACAAAAATAAACCTAACAAAAAACATATAATTAAAAAATTTAATATAACATAATATAAACTAGGAAGTACTACTCGTACAACAATTAATTTGATGTTTTACTGCGATAAAAACAAACGAAAAACAATAAATTAAATATATGTTACAAATAATCCATATAAATGTATTTATTTTTGTTAATAAGAAATAAATAAATTTATTGATAAACAGTAAATAACAATGCTTTTTATACAGCTTTTAAATTACAAATAAATAAATTCAAATATGTTTTAAAAGTATTAAATTAGAATCTTTTTTTTTAATTTTATTATAATTACAATAAGTAAATAAATGTAAATACTAAGTAAATGATATACTTTATTTAAAACTAAATTAAATAAAAAATCATAATATTTTTATATTCCGGCCATTATTTATTAATAACTATATTTATTTATTTAAAAATAAAAATAAATTTGAATAAAAGCATTAGTAAATTTTTTGTATTTAAAATCAAAAATGTCAGCAAATATTTTTATTAATTATTTCCAGGAAATATTTTAATTTTACATAATTATGTATTATTTGTTTGTTTTAATCTAAAAATAATAAATTGTCAACAGAAAATAATAAATTGGTCACATTAGTCGCATAAACATAAATATTAATAATTTCAAATACAAAACACACAAATAAATAAATTATATACAATATAAATAATTAAAATATAAATGTAGCAGCTTTTTATTTATAACAAATAATAAATAAATAACACGAAACATAATAATAATAAAAAAATATTTGTATAGCTACCATTTAATTTTCTTACCTACATATATAATAATTATTTGTTTTATTTTATTTAATACAGAAAAAAAAAATGTTTTACGAAATCGCTGCATTCAGCACAAATAAATTAAAGAAATAAGAATGTATGTATGTATATGGTGAACACGCACAACCGAACACATAACAAATTAACTAAACATAATAAAATAGTAAAATAAATTTAATATAGAAATGATATTTTTAGATAAAGAAATTGGTATTACAATAAATAAAACTTATTTTAGTAAACAAACAAACAAATCCAACCGATAAATAAATAAATATAAATATATATTAATATTGGTATAATTAATTAAATAAAATTAAATTATATAATAGAAACAATTAAATTATTATAAACATAATTAATAAATAATAATTAACTTAAATAGGAATTAAAAATATATTTATTTATTAATTATTACAGAGACAAAATAATAAGTATAGCTAATCCAGACACATACAGAGACAAAATAATAATTATAGCTAATTATAAGAATGATGAAATTATATTAAATTCAATGAATTATATGAAACGAAATAAAGAAAAAACTTGTAAAAATAAAAATCTTGTCTAGTATTTATAATTTTTATTACTATAATTTAAAGGGAACAATAATTGATATACGTTCAACAAGTAAGTACATACATATGCATAAAAATACTCATTCAGTGATTAATTAATAATTTATTTTGCCTAAAATGATTGAACTCTTGATAAAAATAAAGTTAATCAATATTTTTGAATTTTATTGCTAATACCAGGGGCAGAATACTGTGAGTACTTCAGCGCCTGGCACACTTTTACAAATTTTGTTCACTCTTTCCTCATACTAAGAGTACGTTGTAACAGAGAAATTGGTTATAATTTTTTCAACGGACTTCACACGAATAGTATACATGCACAAAAAAATGTGTATCGATACAAAATTTGTAACCAACACAAACAAAAAATAAACCAAAATTACAACCAAAAAGTATTACTTTTTCCTTTAAAGTATTTTGTACATTTGTACTAAAATTGACGATTGTAAAAGTAGGCTGAACTTAGACCATATAATATAATGGACCGCCAGCAATTGCTTTTAACTGTCTCCAACATCTGCAGTGCAAAGTATTCTTGTGACCGATAGGGTAACTGTAGCAAGTATAATCAAAATTAGTACCCATAGATGTCGCTACTAAATTAAGTAGATTTCTTTATACCAACAGATGTCACTGCAACTTCATCCATCGTAAATCTTATAAATCTAAATAATAAATCTTATGTTAGAACAAAGTTAGATAAAATTATCCATTAAAGAAAAAAATAATTTTTTTGAATTATCGTTTTTTTTTTTATTAAATATGTAAATTTGAATTTGCAGTGACTTCTGTTGGTACTAAATGTATCTACTGAATTTTGTAGTGACATCTGTGGGTACTAATTTTGATTATACTTGTTATAGTTACCTTATCGGCCTTATCCTTAAGGCCGCTTTGCGCTGCAGATATTGGAGACAGGCTACTTTACAATTTTATATTGAAACGTCACTTCACTAGCGGTCCATTCTATTGTATGGTCTAAGAGGCTGAACGCCTCTCATGGAAAAATTGTTTATTTAAAAGAGCGATCCATTTGAAGTTTGTGTTGCATAGATAAACAACATAGGAAAAATTGAAAGAAGAAATTGCGGTTGTTTTACTAATGAAATAAAATTTCAAACGTCTATGGATAGATAGTTTTAGTATAGAAAAACTCCGCCACGTCGAAAACCATGATGCTTCAATCGTCAATATAAGGGAAATTTGTTTGGAAACCCCTACATTAAATGTCATAATTTTGTTTATGACTGATTTGATAGTTTTCATACAAAAAAATTCGTTTGTATAAAAATAAAATTTATTAAACAGTAGTGATGGTGAAATGCAGATGATTGAGGATTATTTGGTAGACTACAGCCAAGAGCTAAATGAAGACGTGGGACAGCGGCATGAATTCAAGAGTGGGGTTTTGGATTTGGTAATTGAACGCCCACCGCTCTTTGATTATACTCTCCCGATCAGAGAGTGGTTACCCGGGATAATTAATCGACTTTGGAGGGAGCCCATGAAGCTATTAAAAATAATTTTGTCGACATAGAAGTCGATACAAATTTTATTAAAGAGATCTATCAAAATATCCGAAACAGTTACACCAAATTCAAAAACTTTCTGGATAAAGAGGAAACTGGTGGAAATAGTTACAAACCAGTCCCGAAACCCAAACATGTGAATAAATTGCGGCGCTTGGATAATATTTTAGTTAAAAAAGTGTAAGTAATAAGTAAACCACCACCAAATATTATTTGTAAACTAAAATTTTATTTGTAGGCACAAAAGTAGTTTGTATCTTGGAACTCCCACTAAGTATGATATTAATTCGAGCTAGCCAGTTCCTTCTATTATTCCTACAGGCAATAAACATTAAAATATATTTACGTTTACATGTTTTATTTCTCATTTATTTTCCAGAATCAATCAGCACGGTTTTCCCTCCTATAAAAACTTAGACAGTGTAAATGCGAGCATGCCATTGAAAAAAGATGATGAGTAGATGTTTGGGACAAGTGGCACTATTCTGGTTTTCCCAGGGAATTGGAATTTTATTATTGTGATTTTTTTAGTGTATTTTGGTATTATTTTTTCCAAAGCATACTATGGCGATTCGAATTTTTTCAAATTTTGGGAGCAAAATACTCCATTTCATAGCAATTTTTTTGTTTATTTTTCCCTAACCATTTCGTTGGGAATTGTTTAGTAGGCAGTAATGTTAAAATGGAATTATTTTTTCCTAAAATTTGAAAAAATATTGTACAAATCGCCACAGTGTGCTTTGGAAAAAATAATACCAAAATTCACTAAAAAAATCACAATAATAAAATTCCAATTCCCAATTCCCTGGGAAAACCGGAATAGTGCCACAGGTGGATGTATTCTTAAGAGGTTTAAACCAGAAAGGTAAATATATCTCCCAATTATATATAATGCGTCATATGAATGACGTTGAACTACTAATAAAACAGAGAATTAAATTTAAAATAATTTTCATTTAATTATAAAAAAAAATAATTTAATTATTCAAAGTCCCATTGCCACGGAACCGAGCCATCCATCATAAAGTGCTCCGCAAAGACATTTCGAACCTCCAAAGCAGTTGTAGATGCATTATAGCTACCTTGTCTAGAGATTGCAGGTAATCCTCCAAGTTTCCTCCAGTCACCAGGTCTGCTTTCATTTTGTCCTAAGTTTTCTCGGGCAAAAAGAGTAGTAGGACAATATTTTTTGGAGTTTGGACCAGGCGCGGATACAAGGGGGGGGGGGATAATTACCTCTCCCAAAATGAAACAAACTCCTCTAAAAATATTCATTTCAATCATTAAAATCAACGCAAATAATATTCAAAACTATGTACAAATTAACTGTCTAAGTGTATATATGCAATTGTTAAGCTCAGCTAGGTTAAAACTCGATATTTTACAGAAATAATGCTAAAAAAAGGAATTAAATAATGTACTAATGAAAAAAAATCTTGATTACATTTACCAGTCAATTGAAAATAAAATGTAAAACAAAAAATTAAGTATTTATACGCATATCTCATATACTAATTGAAAGCAGCAAACTACTAACACTAACCCTCAATCCATCAAGATATTTTAAGCACCCTAATTCCATGAACCAGGGTCGTTTTCGCCTTTGCGCTATAAAATCAACAATTATCAATAAAAAAATCTTAAATAATTCACGGATTATCTTTAGGCATCCTTATTCAAGAAACAATTCTTTTCTTTTTGCCCGCAAAAAAACTAATATTTTTCAGAACGAAAACGACCCTGGTTCATGGATTGAGGGCTAAAGAAGAAAGAATCATAAACTCCGTGCGACCATGACTAAATACAATACATTTTATAAAAATTAAAAACGGGTTTTGTAAAAAAGATGTTTACACTAGTTACAAATAACCCCTTCCCCTCCCCCCCCCCCCCCAAACTTAAAAGCTGGATCCGCCCATGGTTTGGACCTTAAGAATCAATTTTCATATATAGTATAGCGATACACAAATTAGCTGGGAAGCAAAATCGAGCGTTAACAAAAAGTGAAGTCGTTATGCTGCATCAAATGGTTTGGCGAGATGTTCCTAATCTTATCCAGGACCCTCCAGGCCTTCTTCCTAGTGTTATAGGTCGGTCTTGAGGAACCAGCTTCATTCGTGTTTTGGTTCCGCTTTGTATTTCTATGCTCAGATTTGGTGACCCGAGTGGAGAGACCAGCCTCACTTGAGCTTATGTCGCGGCGTAAAGGTCCGAGTCTCCTTGTCCACATTTTCCGGATTTTTTAGAGAGTCCGACTCGTTTTTGTTGTTGTTTATTATTTTTATGATCCATATTTTAGTACCACGAGTATCGGAGAAAGAAGTGTCTATCTGTGCAGAAATTCTCAGTACACAGATAAGGCTACTTAATCCGGACGACGCTAAGTATCCGGATCCACCGTTAGCGACTGAGTTAGTTTTTAAACTGGGCCCCCAGTTTGACGATTATCGGCACGGCACGAATAACACTTTAACCCAGCCCAGCGATTTGTTTAAGGTTGACTCCTTTAGAAGCAAAAAAAATCAGCAATCTAGTTACCAGCGGTCACCACGTGGAGATAACACCACTTGCGGAAACTCCAAGTTACGAGGCTAACAGCAAGTGTCAACTTAAATCCCTCGAGCAACTCCACACCTGATCACCTTATTTGGGAATTAGAAGCTACTCAAGTAGCAATTTGAAATCGATTTCATGCATTGGAAAAGATCCACAAAGAAGCAAAATTGGTACCTCATGAGCTAACCGAAGAGAACAAAAATCGCAAAGTCGACATTTGTTTGAATTTGCCTTCCCGCTACACAAAAAAGAATTTTTCATTACTGGAGATGAAAAGTGGATTCTATGTATACGATAGCCCTAAATAAAGAGAAGCACGGGTTGATCCAGGCCAGCCATCTCCATCCGTTGCCAAGCCCAATATTCATGCCAAGAAAGTGTTATTGTGTGTCTGGTGGGATTGGGAAGGAATCATCTACTAAGAAATTCTTGAACCTGGTCAAACTGTCACGGCTGGAGGTTTTCAAGTTCAACTGAACAAATTAACTGATGCGTTAGAGGAGGTCATGTTGCTTCATGCCAACACTCATCTAAACACAGTAAACGCACGCCGGGAAGTGATCTTCAACTTGGGCTGGGAAGTCCTTCTGATTTTCGATGCAGTATTATTTGGCTGACCAGCGGGTTCTCGAAATTTGAAGATGTTCGAAAATGGCTCGATGAATTTTTCGAGTCCAAACAACCAAGTTCCTATCGCGAGAGCATCCATCAACTACCCGATAGATGGCAAAGGACCATAGTTAGTGATGGTGAATATTTTGATTATTAACGTTTGTAACAGGTATGTTTTTAATAAAGATATATTTGACCAGAAAACGCTTTGTTTCCACTTATTCACCCAATAGATTCTGAAGAATTCCATCTTTCTATTCTTAGACAAGTTTTCTATTCTATAAATTGATTACTAACTATTCAAATAATCTTATCAGTATATGTACATATTTGTTGTGAATCTGTAGTATATAATTTAAATTTATAAATATTTAACGTAAACCCACCACATACATACTAGTAAATCATCCGCATAAATTTATTTTACGTTTATCGAATATGAAATTTAACCCGAATAGTCGCATCTCTCGCGTATACGAGTGAATTAACAAAATAGTAAACAGCTTAATATAAAGTATATGTATGTATATCATATAAAATAGTTGTTCTTATGCCAGATACTCTGTCTCAAGTTTGAAAAAAACTGTTTAATTCTATCATCCATTCTCAACATGATAAGATCGGAAGTAAAGAAAATTAAGGATTGTAAATTGTGAATTTTCTTAAAACAATAATTTCATACAGATCTAACTACCAATTTTAACGCATATTAATACTAAACAATTTTCTGCACCCAACGACCCCTTCTCATTCGTGTATATTATACATATGTATGTATAATACAAACACATTTCTGAGATTATCTCTATATCAAACAGTTTAAGATTTCGTTATTACATTTTGATGACAATGGATTAAAATTAAAGCATTTTAGAGGGTCATGATATTTGTTTGATTACCCGTATTATTTTGTGTTGCAATAGGATGAAGTCTAGCACAAAATTTTTTCAACAATCAAACTAATCCAGAAAAAATCAATTCATTTTCACATTTTGTAAGATTGTACCTTTATACACAATTCTCCAGGTTCATTGTCACAAGAATATTTGTATGTATTTGTAATTCAATGGTTTTGGGCACATTACTTGCAATAATTAATGTTTTCTTGTTTCGGTGTTGTATTTAATTTTATGTGCTATGGAATATAATTTTAGTCGTAATTTCTTATAGTTTCAAGCTTTGTTTTTCAATCACATAAATGTTGTATTCTTAATGCCCTAGTTGGAGCATTCTAGAAATTAAACTGTACTTTAGTTTAAGGAGACCTTTTTTGGTGTTATAAGAATGAAAGATTTTATAAATGCATATTGTGTAAAATGTATCTTACATCTTGGATATAACTATTTACTTTGGGTAAGGAAAGAAACGATTTGATGTTTGATTAAAAATCAACCCTAACCTAAATAAAAGCCTACTGGGATTTGAAAATTACGTAAATTAAATATTTACACATCCCAGTAATTTCAAAGTAGCCTTGTGAAGTTTCTAACAAAAAATATGAAATAACGAAAAAAAAAACAATGTATATTAGAAATAGATTCTTTTTGGAATTAACAAACTACTGTGGGGCTATTTCGAAAACGATTCGAACGTACATATTCGATTCTTCGAAGTATGTATAATATTCTTATTTGAATTGAATCAGATTCGTTCATTTCTAATTTAAATCAAAAATGAATCTTAAACATTTAAATTCGAGTTCCATTTGAAATGTGGTATTTTAAAACGCGATATGGTACAAAACGCGATATTTTACAGAACGCGATATTTCAAAATGCGAAATGGTACAAAACACGATATAGTACAGAACGCGATAATTCAAAACGCAATATTTCAAAACGCGATGTGGTACAAAACGACATATGGTACAAAACGCGATACTTTAAAAGGCATATTCTAGTTATATCGTACATGTTCAATTTCATCATTATTATTATTATTATTACTTGAGGGCCATGTGGGGGCTCAAGCCACCCCGCACTGCGACCTAAAAGATCTTTTGTGCATAAGCCCTACTTAATTATGCGTCCAGTCAATATTCAGGCTCTTAATGAACCTGACAATACTGCCTAACGGTACCTGATACATACTATCTGGGCTCATTGCTCTCCCTCCTAAATGTTTTAATTATCCGTCCAATCAATATTCAGGCTCTTAATGAACCTGATAATACTGCCGACCGGTACGTGATACATACTATCTGGGCTCATTGCTCTCCCTCCTAGATGTCTACTGTAGGAAATACTTCTACACGCGTTACATACTATCTGGGCTCATTACTCTCCCTCCTAGATGAAATAACATTTACTTCTGCTAGAAGAGCGGTAGCATTGGGACTCAAGGACTTCGAGAGGGCAGACCCACTCCCGTATATTCCTATCCGCGCCTCGTCTACCGTTTTGATTTTACTCTTGCGAGTTGCTGGGACATACTATCTGGGCTCATTCCTCTCCCTCCTAGATGTTTACTGTTGGAAGTACTTCTACACGCGTTACATACACTATCTGGGCTCATTGCTCTCCCTCCTAGATGTAATAACATTTACTTCTGCTAGAAAAGCGGTAGCATTGGGACTCAAGGACTTTGAGAGGGCAGACCCACTCCCGTGTATTCCTTCCCGTGCCTCGTCTACAGTTTTGATTTGACTCTTGCGAGTTGCTGGGAATAAAAAAGTCGCCTGTAGGTCACCCAGGTTTACTACAGGAAGGCTAAATAAAACTGGAGGGTGCCTGGTATCCAGAGTCCGCATATATAGACTGATTAACCTATCAGCCATTCATCCATCGGCATATGCTGTTCCACCTTAGATTAGGGATTTTTTGTCAAGGTTTTCTCCTTTAGCGCCGTACTTTAGCCTGTCACAAAAGTCTATATTCAGCCTAATGGTTACAGTTACCGGTGATTGCCACGAGGAGGCAGTACGTACACTTGCGCCTACTGGAAGGTTACGGAGCCCCTTCCAATAGACGCCAAACCACCTCAATTTCATCATAAAGGTGAAGGAAAATTTTATTAACTGAAGGAAGATTAACAATTTTTAAATATCGCGTTTTGTACCATATCGCGTTTTGAAATATCGCATTTTGTACCACATCACGTTTTGAAATATCACGTTTTGTACCATATTTTGTACTGGAACCGCCTCGGACGTCCTATCCATAAGCCAACATTCTGCTTCTCCCAGGAGTTTAAGGGTTGATTGCGTTCCTAACAAAATAATTTTTTGATTATCGAGCATCTTTTCCGAAAGTTCAAATATTTCTCCTTCTAAATATTTTAAATTTTCCGGAATGCTTATATTTAAAATACCATCAGGTTGTCTTATTGCAGTAGACCTATAGCTCTACTAATTTGTTGCTTTTGAGCCTGTCTGCTCGGCAAGTAAACGCGGACTTCTGGTAAACATTTACTCTGTTTTCCGTTAGATGCCGTACCCTTCTAATAAGCCGCGGCTTCTCTGACTTTTATTTTTAAAAATTATTTTTAGTAAACTCTAATAAGCCAGCCGCATTCTTTATTAAGCCGCATCCTTTATTAAGCCGCATTCTTATAGGAAGCCACATTCTTATAGCAAGCCGCATTCTTATAGAAAGCGACATTATTAAAAATGCGAAAATAATAGAAATGTGTAATTTACCCATACCTGCATTATGTATTTATACCGAAGTTAAGTTATATCTACATTTGTATTTGAAATTTATTTGTATTCGAAATATGGTTCGTATGGCAACAATTTGAAATTTTTTTTCGTACATTTTATTTACGATTTCAAACGAACTGCATATTTATGTACATAGGTACTGGGTGTTTTTATAAAGTGTTGTACATTAGTATCATAAATTAACTGCATTATTGCATTATTTTTGTATTTCCTAAAAATTCGTTATAAAATAAATTAGGTACATATTATAGTTTTATATTGAATCAGAATTTTAGGTACAAACACAATTTTTTTCTTTAGTAAATAGAATTTTTGGAATTGTTTGTAATACGTCTATAATGGAGGCAAAAAGAAAAAGTTATACGATTCAATTTAAACTGGAAGCCTGTTAATTTGCACAATCGAGTAGTAACCGAAAGGCAGCAGCTCATTTTGGAAATGATGAAACGATGGTCCGACGTTGTCGTAAGTTGGTAGATCATTTTTCATGCGGCGTCACAAACACGTCGAAAAAACTAAAAAACGAAAGGAATCGCCGAGCTAAGTGGCCATTATTAGAAAGTGTTCTTAAAGATTGGGTTTTTTCCTTACGAGTTGAAGGCCGACAACTTACTGGACGACAAATTTTATTTAAAGCACGCGATGGAGCAGTAAAAATGAAATTAACCTATAAAGGATCACCAAAATGGGTTTACAATTTCATGAAACGCAATAATTTAGTATGCCGGGCAGTCACATCGGTAGGGCAATATTTACCAGCAGATTGGACAGAAAAGGTTCTCGAGTTTAGGAACTACATTGAAAAAAATATGTTAGGAATCGAACTTCATCACATAGGAAATATG
Source organism: Tipula helvola (assembly GCA_963556165.1). Taxonomy (NCBI): domain Eukaryota; kingdom Metazoa; phylum Arthropoda; class Insecta; order Diptera; family Tipulidae; genus Tipula; species Tipula helvola. The sequence goes on along the minus strand of OY744483.1, from coordinate 243,582,653 downwards.
GACGAAGTTCCAGTAAGCTTCGATCTACCCAGCAAATTTACTGTAACTAAACGCGGTAGTTCTGATATCAAAATTACGACGACGGAGCATGAAAAGTCTAATTTTACGGTTGCATTAGCCATAACAGCGGACGGTACATACATAATTTTTAAGCGAAAAACAATACCCAAAGGCAACTTTCCCAGCGGAGTAATTATGTCCCCGCAAATGAAAAGTTATGGATGTCATCAATGGAAATGTAACCCTGGATTTCCTTAGTTTGGAACAAAAGGCCAAGCTCATTGTTGTTGCGATGATTCCAGGTGGCCTTACTAGTAAGTAAATTAAAGATTTTATGGGAGAAGTGGATAATTGACAGGTATAAAAATTCATAAACAGAGGTGCGATGAAACGGGCCTCTTATGAACAAATTGTTGGGTGGATATCAGAAGCTCGTAAGAATGTCCCAATATCCACAATAAAAAACGGATTTAAGAAAACAGGAATACATTTTTACAACGAGGGTAATAACAACGTTGATTTAATTGATACAGATGAATCGAGTGATGACACATCGGACGAAGGATGTATATTTATCGTCGACGATATTAATATCCTCAGCGATGGATTTAGAGGATTTACCGACGACGATTAATAAGGTTTATAAAATACCTAAGAAAGAAGAAATACCTAAAGAAGTTGTAACCCTATTTTTTAAAAATTGCAATACCTACCTATATACATTTTTTTATTTATTTTTAATAATCAGTTCCTATAATAAGCCGCATCATATAATAAGTCGCACGCCTTTATTAAGCCCATAATTTAGAGAAAAAAAAAATTTGTTTACTAACAAGCAGCGGTTAGTAGCGGAAAAACAGGGTAATGACGTTATCTCGAATAATTTGAAAAGGCAAATTAGTTGAGTTTATTGCGACATTCTTCACGTTTCCATTTGTCTCGAATACCGATTTCTCATAAGACGGATCATGGGAATGTTTGGATGGTCCCTTTCTTACATTATGTGAACCATTTGTAATCGGGGTCATCACTCTTGCCTTACATAATAGAGATTTTGTGTCAGCGCACATCCATTGGAAAGTATCACCTTTTCTTTGTAAACTAGTGGCCTGTGTCCCCTACGGGGCCGAATCTGCTCGTGAGTAAATACTGGCTTAGGTAGCTTCTAATATTTTTGTTTATAGTAATAGCAAATGGCAATTGTAATCTTCATATTGTAAATGATATATTTGGATCAGTTGTAGTTATCAGCTTTATTCTTAGCATAAAAACAATATTACCTTTTCCAACACCTGTAATCACTCCTAATTTTACAGATTTTTTAAATAATTCAGTCACCACCAAACGGACATCATTGAGCGAACCCGATTGTAAATTCATTCATTCATTCATCCAGGATTAGTTTGTGTGGTGGCATTCCAGAAGATGCAATAGAATTGATATACTCTAATGGTATGTTTAATTGTGAAGGATTCGTTGTGATGATTGAATCGACACTGAAATATACCTTGGAATCCCTGTCAATTAAATTAAGCACCTCTTTGTTGATCTGGTAGCAATTATCATTTAACGGGCAACCAATTGCTCTTTATAGTGATCTATATTAGAAAAACTCTAGCTACCAAGTCTGGCCGATGTTCCACTTTTTGCCAGGGCTGAAGGTTTTCTAGAATTTCGTTCCATTTCGGGTTGCAGGTCATGGTGACAAAAAGATCCGGCTTTCCATACTTTCTTACAATTGCCATAGCATCCTGGTAATGCTGTTGCATATTGCGAGGGCTGCTCTGAAAGCTAGATGGCATACTGCTGGGTTAAATGTCCTGCGTTCAGCAACTGGGAAAACACCCCTCTAACTGACAAACGATAAGAAAAATATTCCTTCTTTGATACTCGGGATCGCTTATCTGTCTCGTTTTTTTACAGCGACAAATTTGCGTGCTCTATCCTTCCTTGCCCGTCGGAAATAAAATCGGGTACGTTATGGTATCTAAATGAGGATAACAAATGTCAAGCCGTTAAAATTTTGGTTGGTCAGGCTGATTAGCACGTAAATGCATAACAATATCCCGATGAAACGGTGGTTGTCTATCTTTACTTTGAAACACTATGGCCACTTCGTTAAACGTTGGAGCATTGTACCGCCTTTGATCATTGTCTCCATCATAAATTAGTGCTAATGCCATCTTGGTTGGCTCAACGCCATCTGATTCGGCAGTTTCAATAGCTTGTTTTTCCACTTCATGAAGCATTTTAATTGATTTTGCAAGTGGATGTTTGTTAATTATATCAGCTAATTTTCTCATGATCATTTCTGGGCACTGCTTGTTCTATGGAAGGTTCATTCGTTCGTATACTGCATCATCAGAGTCCAACACATATATCTGGGCAAATTTTCTGGCTTCATTTCCTTCAGAATGCACTGTTCCAATCCTATGAACTATTTGTCAAACATACGCGAAAGCAATACGGTCCTTTTCCTTGAAGTGGCCTAATGTTAGCTCCAGTCGAGGCAAACGCAAATGAACTATTATACGATCGTATGAATTCCATAAATTGTTTGCTTTGCCAACAAACAAAAGGTTAACAACAGATTGACAGATTTATCAATTGAAGACACAAATTTAATAAGATTTAATAAGAATTTATATGAACTTGAATCAATATTTCACCTGTTAAATATTCACCAACAATTATTTTGTTATTTCTAATCACAAAAATTCTATTTAACTTAAAATACGTTTGTTATAGCTACTGATTAAAAATTTCAATTAATTTTCAATTTGTTTGCGTATTTTCACAGAAAAATCACAAAATATGTCCATTTCGAAACAATGCCATTTCACTATTAAATATATTCAAACATAACATTACAAAAAACAAAAGAAAATTTTAAATCTAACTCAATTTTGCGCGTACAATATTTTGTATGGAAGGATATTTCTTGTAGAAGATGGAAATTTAACTATAAAATAAAATGTTAGTACCTTTTTTTACCATACAATGTTTATTATACATACTTTGATGGTAATAAAATTGGATCATATAACAATGTAAATAGTATCAAAATTGAATAAAAATAAAATGACTGAAACACATGGTAAATGATTTACTGTCATTGTTATTATGTTTAATTTGCACCACGTTGCCTGTTTCTCCATATTTGTTGGGACAATAGAATATGTATTTTAAATTGTTTCGGATATATTCGAATTTTATTTACGGTATTAGATATAATTCGGCTAAAATTTGTCCAAGTTATTATGAAAAACCCGAAACTTTAATGAACTTTCGTACGGGAGGTACCCGAATGAAACGAAATTTAAAAATAAAGCGTACGGTAGAATCCAATCTGAGATGAAATTCATACATGATAAAATTTTCATGACGATCGGTTCATCGGTTTAGGCGCCTATTCAACACAGACAGACATGAAATCGCCTTAGTAATATAGGTAGTATGCATATCCGTCGATAAATTAATCTGTCTTTCCCTTTATTTGTTTTCACAATGTGGATATTGATCATGGAAACAACTTCAATAACACTCACGGAACTTTTTGTCAATTAACTGACTTCACTACTATCAATAATAACTACCTACTATTGCTTGTTTTATTTATTTACTATCACTTTACTACTATCACTGGTATCCTTGGTTTATTTATTTATCACTTACGTGAATAGTATAAGTTTATTACATGCAAGAAGTAAAAAATGTTTTCATCTTGGGAATCCCCGCCACCAAAATTATATATATTTAGGGGATTCCCCTTTATGAAATTGGTCATATGTAATTGACACTAGGTGAAGTGATTTCAGTGCCATCTCTGATTATATTTTCGAAAGTGTTTTATAAGACAAAATTATGTAAAGTGATTTTAGTACCATCTCTCATTATATTTTGGAAAGTGTTTTTTAAGACAAAATGTGACAGCTAATTCTGCAGAGCAATTATCACCAAGTTTGAAAAAAATATTCTTTAATAAAAATATTTAAATATTCTTTTACATATTCTTCAATTTTAAATAAGTTTTGACAGCGATAAAAAATTGTGTCTTACAATAGACTTTCACCATAATTATAATAGGTGGCAGGTTATCTAGTGTCAATTCATTTCAATATTATTATAGTTTTTTGTTATTTTTAGCATATCTCACTCCTATCAGATTTAAAATCTTGATTTTCAAAATCTTAGCTTTGATAATGTCATTTTTATTAATTCGGGCGCGCGTCCGCAAATGGCATTGTCAAAACTAAGATTTTGAAAAGTAAGATTTTCAAAAAGTAAGATTCTAAAAAGTAAGATTTTGAAAAAGCTTTTGTAAAGTGAGATTTAAATCCCAACCCCCCTTTGGATTCGTATAGTATTCACAAAAAACTCTCTGATTGATTTCTTTGTTATACCACGTTATACTTCACCTCATTGTCTTCAATAAAATAATTCCAATAGATCATGTTTTCCGAAAGAGGCAGCACGATTGTTGAAAAAGTACAGAGCGTTTTCCGAAAGAGGCAGCACGGTCAAAAAGAAGTACAGAGCATTTGACACTAGATGTCACTACACAATCAAAAATATATTTCTGTCGTTTTTCAAAAGGGGATAGTCAAAATCAATTTAATTATCACGTATTAATAATAATCACGATTATAACACGAAAATATTTTTGTTTATGTTTACAAAATGCACACATCAAAATGTCATAAAATTTTTGACAGTAAATATTTAGTGGCATTATGTGACAGTTGCTTGTATTTTCGGAGTTTTCCGAAAGATGGTAGCTCTTGCGGTTGTTGAAAATTTGACATTTAAACATGATCTATTGTTTTTTATTATTAAATTCCTCTGCCTAGTGCAATTGTGTTATAAATTTCTCAGGAAAACTCCTATAATTAAAACAGTCCAACTTCAATTTAGGATTATAAAATTAGAGTTTAATAAGAATTATTGCTCAAATGTTACCTGTTTTGTTTTTGTTTACATCTATCATCTAGAACATTGATCGCAAATACGTGGCACGTGTGCCAAACTTGACACGGTTAAAATGTTTTCCGGCATGTCAAAAAAATTTAGAAATTTAAAAAATCGACCTTTTTTGCAGATATTATTACATAAAATGGAAAAGGCGTTTCTAGAATTTTGATAAAGCCAGTAGACTTGCGATAACATAAACGCCTTATACGTTTTACTCCGGTTTTATTTTCATATGATTCGGGATTCCCAATTTGTTCCTCTTTTCATAATTTGAATCGAGTAAAGTTGAAAATCCATCGGTAACAAATTAACTTTGTGCGGTGACCTAGTGCGGTTTATAAATAGTTAAACGTGCTCTGTAATTAATAGTTCCTAATTAAAAATGGGTAAAAAACTAACAGTTTTATTATTAAAGGAAAAATCTGGATATATTGGCTAATTTCGTAAAGGGCCAAGAAGAACCCTTAAACTGTTAGAATACCTTAAAATGGAGAAGATCTTAGTTTCTTTGGCAGCGCCATAAAAGTGTTCCTGTAAGTGGCGATAGCTTTAAGAAAACGCAAAACTTTTACTAATGCCCGGTTTCACAAAAAAACAGGCAGTCTCCAGTTAATTAATATTTCATCTCTTTCTTCTTTTATGAAATTGCGCTTTATTTCATAATGCAAATTCAACGCACGCTAATTTTATTTCTTTTTTTACATGAAAATTTTAACTGGAGAGCTAAATACTTGGCTCCCCAATTTCGTCCAGCTAATAAGTTAGCTGAAGGCTAAATATTTCTATGTAAAATAAAAACATAATCAACTTGCATTGAATTTTTATTGTGAAACAAAACGCAATTTCAGGTGGGACACTCGACGATAGGTAGATTCGCTGGCGAAGAACTGGCGAATCTGGATTATATTACACCAACTTTGTGCTTCGATAAGGGTTTCCGTACCATCTTTCCCTCAAGGGAATCCTGGAGAAACGGATCAATCTTGGAAAACGAGGCAATGCAATTTTTCACGGACGGCTCGAGGCTAGACGATAAGGTAGGAGCCGGAGTCTTCTGTGATAAACTTAATGTTAATATTTCTGTTCGTCTCCCTGACTACTGCAGCGTGTACCAGGCTGAAGTGGTGGCGATCGGGGAAGTCATGACATGGTTGAAGCATAATGTGGTATCCGGGAGGGATATCGCAATTTATGTGGACAGTCAGGCAGCGATTAAGTCAGTTGAGGCAGTTTGTCTGAAGTCGCGGGTGGCGCTGGATTGCCGATCATCTCTTAACGAGATGAGCGAGTATTTCAGCATCCAGATAATCTGGGTCCCGGGTCACTCGGACGTCACGGGGAACTGCAGGGCGGACGAACTAGCTAGGTACGGTACGACTCTCCAGATGCAGCCGGAAATGGTAGGTCTGGGTAGGCCTATGGCAATGCTAAAATGGGCGCTCAATAAAAAGGCAATCGCCTTGACAAATGAGAGATGGATCAACACTCTCACGTGCAGGGTAGCAAAGCAGGTTTGGCCAAAACTGGACTTGCGGCGCTCCAAGGAACTAATATCCCTGGGAAGACAAGAAATAGGATGGGTCGTAGGGATAATGACAGGTCACTGCCTTTTTGGGAAGCATGCGAGAAGGCTGGGGATACAGACGAATGACTTTTGTAGAAGTTGCATGGACGAAGAGGAGGAGGAGACTTTGGAACACTTCCTATGCTCATGTCCGGCGCTATCATACAGAAGGCATAAGTATTTGGGTGTGTACGGTATGGACAGCCTTTCGGAACTCGCGAACTGTGGAGTGCGAGATTTATTACGCTATATAAATAGCTCTGGTTGGTTTCAACGGGAGTAATGGGGAGATGGGATCCTGTGGTATCACAACGGGCCATTGCTGGCCTAAGTGTGCGATAGCAGCCACTTCAACCTAACCTAACCTGCATTGAATTTTTATTGTGAAACAAAACGCAATTTCAAAAAGAAGAAAGGGAGGAAATATAATTTAACTAGAGATTGGTTATTTTTTTGTGAAATCGGGCATTAGTAAAATAAAAGCAAACGAAAAAACATTCCAAGCAAGTGATTGGTGGCTACTATGTTTTAAAATTTGTTTTAGTGTGCGGTTCCTTAAAATTACTGCAGAGAAGTTGTCCTCTCAGCTGAGCTTATAGAGCCATTTAAAAGACAATTGCAACCCAAAATAATTGAACTTGATCTGTCTGTAAAAATGGACTTCATACATTACAACGTTGAATGATTTTTCGGCTATTTTATAGACAAGACTATTTTTAACAGCATTCCCAATATTTACGACTTCATAATTCTGTGGTATTAAACAAAAACAGGATATCTGCAAATATCAAAGTTTTGAGAAAACTCATTTAAAGTTTGAGTTGAGTTTTTTTAAAATTTTGAATTATTTTACGTATTGCATAATGTTAAACTTTTTAATTACATTGAATTCAATTATCAATTATGCATAAAATGTATTAATTAAAACAGTCAAATAATCTAAAATATAGCTTTATTCCAATAATTACTAAGATACCTAATTTTGCCTTTCCACAAATTGTTTCGAAAATATTGAAGCTATTGGAAAATTAGTTAGATTACAAGGTGAGGCTTCAGATGCTGGAACGAACAGCAGCAAAAACTGAAAAAGTGAATTTTTGCAGATATCCTGTTTTTGTTTAATACCACAGAATTCATCTACCGACAAAAAGTAGATATGTATATATCACTCCCTCCATACTTTCCCTAAGAGTTATATACTTAATCTTTTTATACATCATTTTTAGAAATGAAAACCTTCCTTCAGTATTCAGTTCCTTTTATCCGGTAGTTTAATTTAAAGGAAAGTTCTCAATTCTAAAAAGGGTATATAAAATGATTAGGTGTATAACTTCTAGCAAAAGTACGGGGGAGTGATATATCTACTTTTGTTGGTAGATGAATTCACACATTTTTAAAAAAAAATTTAAAAACACTTGTTACATATTTCGCAAAATTGTGCAAAATTTTGCGAAATATTTAACAAGTGTTTTTAAAACAATTTTAAAATGTGTGTATGTATTAAGCGTGTTTCGCCAAGTGCCTACGGCAGAAAGTGTAAAAAATATAGTAGATGAATTATGAGTAGATGGCCTCTTTATTTTACTGGCTCACCAAGTAGTAAATATTGGGGCTTTTAAAAATAGTACATTTGTCTATAAAAAAAAAGCCGAAAAAATCATATCAACATTGTAATATATATGTAGTCCATTTGCATTAGTATACATATAAGATAAAATACAAGTGGCGACGCTGGATATTTATTCGCCACTAGGCTTTTAATTTATTTTTTAATTACTAAGTGGACTGTATATTTATTATATTTCTTGGAGTTAACATTTTATTATTAAATAAATTAATTTAAATATTATATTTTATTATTAATTTACATTTTATTATTAAAAAATAGGAACGATGTGTTCCTCACAAAAGTCGATGAAGGAAGAGAAAGCAAAATTACAATCCAAAAATAATTAAACCTACTCAAGAATACAATACAAAAGTACGAGAATACACAACTCGTCTACGAAACCTATAGTACATGTTTTTATCATGAACGGCTACCAACTGCATGAATTGTAATTTTTATTTTATTGTTGGTAGCTGTCAAAATACATATAAAGTAAACAAACCAACTACTACATCTTGTTATTACAATTATTTACATAATTTATAAATAATAATAATAATATAATTAATATAATAATAATATAATTAAATATTTTATATATGACTAGTAGTTATGCAATAATTAATTCTTAATACAATTTAACACTTTTTTCGTATGAATTGGTAAATTTGTAGATACATCTTGGATACAACGCTGGTAAACGATTCCGGCGTTAACATGCCCGCGGCCTTAAAGTCTGTGCACTTTAAACAAAGAACACATAATTACAACGGATGAAACCATCCAGGATGTATCTTTACAATAAAATTATTAATTGTGGATCTGCGAAGTATAATTGAATAAAATTTAATGGCAATAGTTAGAAATTGACTAGAAAATAACTAATTATTAAAATTTAAAAATGGTTTCGAATTAAATAATAATTAATATTTGACAAATTATTTTGCAATTGTTATTTACAATTAAATGTGCAAAAATGATTTTGAATTTAAATGATAATTAAATTTGCAATTAAATAATAATAAACATTTGAAAATTATCCTAGAAATAAATAATAATTATAATTTGAAAATGATTTGAATTAAATTAATTAATATTTAAAAATGAATTAACTTAAATAATAAATTAAAGAATCAAATAAATGATTTTGATTTAAATAACAATTAACAGACTTGACAATGGTGTTGAAAATAAACAATATTAAATAATTCACCATGTATTTGAAAATAAATAATAATTAACGAAGTTGAAATGGTAACTTCGCAAAATAATTTTTGAAATTAACTACTATGTATATAGTTAAATTTTACAACATAGCTTTGTGTCATCATGGTGTGGTGTAACGTTGATTCAATACACTAACTGATGTAGAACTTATGGTAATGTTTTTACCACACGTATGGCACCTTCCTTGCCCAGATGTATTCGAAGAATATTGTGCGAGCATTAGGTTTGGTTCGCAATTAATGGCATCTTGGTATGTGCTGCATAATTTGTATTTTGACGACGAATTCGCTTGGCTCGTGAACCTCATGGTACTCTCTGCACCTGGATTCGTTGTGCATATGTCTAATTCTGTATATACCGTAGTAATGATGATACTCACACTTGGTTGCAAATGAAATAAAATGGCTGGATGCCAGTGACAATATAAGTCACAATCCGACAACTTTATATGTCGAACAGCTGTATAAAATTTCGAAGAACAGCTGTATAATTGCTAGAGTAGCTGTATAAATGTTGAAGAACAGCTATATAAATATCGGCACAGCTGTATAATTGCTAGAGTAGCTGTATAAATGTTGAAGAAGAGCTATATAAATATCGGCACTGCAGGTCCGCCAATGACGAAAAGCTGCAGGTAACATCAACAATTGAATGGTGATACACGTCGGTGACAAAGTGGGTCACATCGATAAATTTAATGGTTATGCATGTTGGTGACAAGGCAGATCACACCGAAGAATAGCTATTAGTTGGTGACAATGTAGGTCACACGGAAGACTAAACAGCGATGAAAATTGGTGAAAATACTCGTCACACCGAAGATTAAAATGGCGTTGCAAGTTGGTGACATGGCCGGTCACACCGAAGAGCCAAATGGCGATGCAAGTTGGTGACATAGCCGGTCACACCGAAGAGCCAAATGGCGATGCAAGTTGGTGACATAGCCGGTCACACCGAAGAAACACGCCTATGTAAACTGGTGCCAATATAGGTCGCAATATACGACGAATGAACAGCTTACACAATGGTGACAGTGCAGGTCACTACGAAGAGTGAAAGTCTGCAAGTCACAAATAACGAAGAATGGATAGATAGCTATCACACTTGCATGATGCTAATGATGATGTCCCATTCAATGGTTGAATTAATTTTGTAAAAATATGCGCAAACACTTGTGCGTTACCCGATGATATAATTATTTGTGCAAATCATCACTCGATTATCAAACTGGATACAAACGCAAAATTTGTTTAATGAAAATATGCGTCACTCGATGCTTGAATTATATATTTTATGAAATTGTGCATTCGATGATTAAATTTTGTTTTATGAAAATGTGCGCTACTCGACGATTGTACTTTACAAATCGCACAAACTATGTAAATGATGATGTGTGACACACGATGATCGAATTGGATAAAACACACGTGACCATCTCCTGAAACTGTGCGCCACACTCGATAACTGGATTGTACAAAACGCACGAATTGTTCAATGACAATGCGTGTTACTCGATGATATATATAAATTAAAAAACATATGAATTATTGTGGTGTTAATGTGTGCCACAATTGACGATTAAACTGGAATCATAACACGCGTGATTGCTTTGTGACAACATGTAACACTCTCGACGATTAAACTGGATACAATATACAACACACGTGATTATCGTATGATAATAATGTGGAACAACATTTTTGAACACTGAATTGCTTTGAAGTGAAACACGTGAATCATTCCGTAACAATGTGTGTAACATTCGGCGAATAAATTGATACACCACACGTGAAGTACTGTACTTATAATGTGGAGCAATCCCGATGACTAATTTTAACCAAACACTTATATTGTCTAATATTGGTGTGCGCCACATTCGACGACTGAACTAAATTAAAACACATGTGGCTTATTGTACTGAATATTTGCACTGCACTCGACGACCGAATCAAATTAAACACTACACTTGAATTATTTTATTATTAATATGTGCCACGCCACGACTGTACTGAATTAAACAATGTGGCTTATTTCGATGATTATGCACTGAATAAATTAATTAAACAATACGCTTAAACGCGACTGAATTTATTCACAAAAACACTTGAATTATTTTATGGATGTGTGCCACGCCCGACGACTGAGCTGAATAAGAACACGTGAATATTCTTAATGAAACTGTGTGTAACATATTCGACGATTTAAATGCACAAAACACGCGATTTATTTTCACAATAATAGCGTTTGGCACACATCCGGCTCGAAGGACCAAAAATGGCGACGCTGGATATTTATTCGCCACTAGGCTTTTAATTTATTTTTTAATTACTAAGTGGACTGTATATTTATTATATTTCTTGGAGTTAACATTTTATTATTAAATAAATTAATTTAAATATTATATTTTATTATTAATTTACATTTTATTATTAAAAAATAGGAACGATGTGTTCCTCACAAAAGTCGATGAAGGAAGAGAAAGCAAAATTACAATCCAAAAATAATTAAACCTACTCAAGAATACAATACAAAAGTACGAGAATACACAACTCGTCTACGAAACCTATAGTACATGTTTTTATCATGAACGGCTACCAACTGCATGAATTGTAATTTTTATTTTATTGTTGGTAGCTGTCAAAATACATATAAAGTAAACAAACCAACTACTACATCTTGTTATTACAATTATTTACATAATTTATAAATAATAATAATAATATAATTAATATAATAATAATATAATTAAATATTTTATATATGACTAGTAGTTATGCAATAATTAATTCTTAATACAATTTAACACTTTTTTCGTATGAATTGGTAAATTTGTAGATACATCTTGGATACAACGCTGGTAAACGATTCCGGCGTTAACAACAAGCCTGTTTCACCTGCGACCTGCGATAGGAAAAGGTTCCATAAATTAATTGTACCACAGGTAAATGTTAATTTTGGTCTAGAAGAATTTAAGTAAAAAATTCTTTTAAGCCAATTAATTAACATTTTATCAATTTAAGTACGAATATTTTCCAAAAACCAAGGTCTGCCTGCCAGTAAAAGCGCTATTATGTTGGATAATCCTCCACCTCATCCACCTGAAAATGAATTAAAATCAAACGATTTTCAAAATGTCTCACCAATCATTCAGCCAATTGACCAAATTGTAATAAGAATTTAGATATGTAAACATCCAAATTTCATATGAAAAAAATTAACTCCCGCAAACATGAACAACCTCGTAAACATGAATTTGCTTGGTTTTATTTTGTTCGCGTTATCGCAAGTCTACTGTATTGAAATGCTGGGAAATGGTGACCCGTGGAAGCAATTTGGTTATATAACCACCTTTGGAATAAATATCAAATATTTTTGACAATCCCGGAAAGCCCGAAAGAAAATTACTTGATGATAAAATACATGGCTTCCTTATTAATCGAACGACCTAAGAACTCATGTTACACTATTTGACGAGTTTTTTTTGGCCTTACGTCTTTAGGAAGCTTTCAATGGGACGATTGAGCCTTACTTTCGATATCATATTCGCAAACTCCTGTTTCAGATATGACCCATTTGAGCAGTTCTGGATCGACTTCATTCAGCAACTTCTGCACTTCGGCACTGCTTTTGAAATTCAACAATTTCGAATGTAGTTTTCTGTCACACGTTTCATGCCTGAAACCAGAGCCTTCTAGAGTAAAGAGCCATAATCATTATGACGTATTTTTTTAGAAGCTTTTATAGTGGTATACATTTTCACTGATTTCCATAGGAATTAATAGTAAAAATGGTGTTTTTTAGCTTTAAGTTTTTCAATGAAAAAAGCAAAAATATTATAAAACTTTTACGTATGATTGACAGCTGTTTCAAATTCGTCTTTTCTTGCTCATGTCGTCATTCGGTGCGATGAAATCACAAGGCTATGTTGTTTTTATTAAAATTTTCACAAAAACTATCGCCGCAAAACAATTCGATTTGTTTTTGTTTGCTATGAACTAGCGATTATAAAAAAAAGTATAGCACCGAATGAAGCACCGATTGACGTAATTTTTTAGTGAAAGAGATAGCAATACATGCGCTTGATCATACCTCTTAAATTGGTTTATCATGTTTCTAAACTATATTTTTCGAACTTTCATTTTGAAAAATACATCAAAGTTGGCTCTGACGAATTAAAATATTTATTGCTAAATTTATCTTTAGTTTTACTAGTGTACGTTAGATGTCTAAGATTTATACAGAAAATACGAAAAAACATTATTTAATCACAAAATTATGACACGTTCTTAATATTTTGAGAATTTGGTTTGCTTTTCCTACAATTTTTGAACTTGAAATTTCCCCAGGTGGTAATTTTTGGTACGAGTTCTCAAAATGTTTACTGCCAGCACTGCCATCTATGTAATGTATATTGACTTAATGCATACGATTTGTAGTAAGCTTTTCTTTTTAATTTGACCAGAAAGCTGTTGTTATGAATTTTTTTTAATATTTTGGTTTAAATAAATCAATTATTACAAGAAAATGAAAACGATTTACTTAAACAACATTTATATAAGATGAAATTCAAACATTTATGAAAATATTTCAGAAATCATAATTAAGAATTTCTACCGTTTTCATTTACAAATTTGTCTTAGGAAAAAAAGTGATTTCCCATATGTTTTATGTGTTTTACCATAGACATTCATACTAGATTTCTCATTTCATAGTAACTAAAGGAAAAAAACAAAAACTTCTGATAATTCCAATGTATCGTTGTGTTGTGTATTTTATAAGGCAATGATTTTAGAATGCTTTGCAAATATAATACGTATATGCAATACATCGATAACATTTGAATGGAAAATTTTTGTTTTTATTTTCTGTTTTTAGTCAAATGAGAGATCTATTATGATTGTCTATGGTTTTACTATGGAAATTTTGGTTTTTTCCTCGTTTCTAGTTGCCTTATAAAAGCTTCGTTTTTTTTAGATTATGGCTTGTATAATCATGGTGGTATTCCATGGGAATATTTTACTGAATAGTAAAATTAAAGGAAGAAAAAAATATATATTTGCTATATGGGGGAATGAAACAAAAAACCGAATCAGTAAAAAAATATTTGTGTCTGTAGTTGTAACACTCCTCTAAAAAGTATCAAATCGAGAACTTTTTATAGGAGTGTCACTAACACATGTACATAAAATTTGTATATGATGAAAAATAATTCTCGCACCCACAAATAGTTTTAATAGGACGACGATTTTATGGTAGATATTTTTTTTAATTTTTTATTCTGTGACGGAAATTGTTCGAAAAAATTAAATTCTGATGTGAGTATTAATAATATTTAATTTATTAGATAATTTTGAGACGAAGAAATAATCGAATAAATACTAAATTACTAAATACTTAATTTTTTTAGCAATTATTGTTTATGTTTTTGTTTATTAATGTCAAATTTCCCCTTAAAACTTTTGCTATAAAACAATAAAAATAAAAAACACATCACGTTTACGTTTGTTTCATCAAATTTTCATTCCGTACATTCTAACAAATTTATTTGTACATGGGACAATTTTGGAATTTAAACAACAAATCGAGATAAATTAAAGAGATGAGTGAATAGAACTCTGTGGTTGATAAAATTTCTGTGAATGTATCGTATTTTCTTGTTCTTCTAGCGCTTGTACCATAAAGAGTACAATGTAATTGGATTCGATTGTGAATGGTTGACAGTTGGTGGTTCACGTCCTCCAATAGCACTAATTCAATTGGCCACACCTAAAGGATTCTGTGGTTTAATTCGATTGTGCCATTTGAAGAGAATTCCACCGGAATTAAAAGAAATTCTTGAAGACAATAATATTATTAAGGTGGGCGTTGCACCTCATGATGTTGCAGCTTACTTGGCCAAAGATTACGGAGCATGTGTAGCCAGCACGCTAGATTTGCGTTACGTTGCACAGCTCACTGGATTTAAACAGGATGTTAAATTACACGCTGCGCCAATTTAAGTTCGAGTATATTAAATGTTGAGCTGGAAAAAGATTGGCGTATTCGATGCTCAGATTGGGAGGCACACACACTAAATGACCGGCAAATCGTTTATGCCGCGAAAAATGCTCATGTCGCTATCGAAATTTAAAAAAAAAAAATGGAGACTTCTTATTCTAGTGTAAATCGTGCTTGGCTCACGAGCAAATCAGTTCTTCCTAAAATTCTACTGTTGTGTATCTAGTGCCATCAGACCAGTAATATGAGCGATAATCAAATTAAAACACGCTTAGTTTGGACACTACGATTACATTAAGTAATTCAATTTTATCATTGGAGCATGGGTACGATTCGGACGATTTGTTGTCGCAACCAAGGTCACTATCGGGAAATTTATCCGATGAATTTGAAGAGGGAATGAATTAAATCTGTTACATATTACTAAATAAGCATACTTGCTTTACGCTCCGGAGGTCCCGGGTTCGATTCCCGGCGGGTGATGAAAAAATCACGGCTGGTTAAGGGTAGGATTAATGAATTAATCACTCATTATCCATTAATAAAATGATTACGAAACTTCAAAATGAAGCGGCCAAATCCCTCTATGGGATGTAGCGCCAGCGTAAAAAACAAATATTACTAAATTGTATCATTAAAAATAATAAATTTTATCGATTATAAATTCAAATGTGGTTTTAAATTGAAATCGATCGTTTACATTTTATAAATTCAATATAATGTATTTAATTTCCCATGATATGTTTTAACTTTTTTCCTTGGTGGAACTTATCCCTCTATGTCGCTTAGTCTTTTCAACGAGTTTTCCCCATCACTGGTCTCGACAGCAAAGGTGATGCAACTCACGAATGCGCATACAAGCATACATTGGCAGATTCACTTGTACATCAAAGAATAATTTTGATTTTTTTGTAGGTTAAGTTACAATTGCTGTCAAAATTCCCCTTAAAACTTTTGCTATAAAAAAAAACACTTTGTCTATTATATGGTGTTTGATTTTTTTTTTCTCTTTTTGGCGTATTTTACTATTCAGTAAAATATTCCCATGGAATACCACCATCAAGGTTGCTTTGCTGAAACCCGTTTGAAATTATTTTTGTTAGATACTGAAATGTTGCAAACCAAGCAGCCACAACAAACCATTGTAAATTTTTATTACGAGACAGTTTTATTAATATTTTCTTCATTGACTTATGTAGTTTAAGTTCAGGGTATGCGTTGGTATTATAGTTACAAGAAAAGGATAGCCAATGGAAGTTGTCACTAGGATGACCAGGCCAAAAACAAGTAAACTTGAATAAAGGACAGTTTTAAAGTCTCGAATTTTGTTATTTGATAAAAAAAAAAAATTGGTTTGGTGGTGACGACCATCTACTGGTCAGAAAACAGATTTGTAGTTAAATCTCTTCTAGAAAAGTTTCAAAAGCCGCCACCGTGATTCATCATTTGGATTTGCTGAAACCAATTCATTTATCATCAAATTTGTTGGTTAAGTCAGATACCAAATTACCAATGGAATTGGGGGACAATTACAAAAGTTCCGTTTGGGGTAGGAACCCCCCCCCCCTGAGTTTCACATATTATAAAATCATTACATGGTGATGTGTTAATTGAATTCACACAAAATAATTTATAATTCGAATAAGGCAAATAATTATTACCTGTTATACATACTTACATGTAACCTATTTTTGATTCTTCACATAAAATAAATGTAAACAAAGCGGCGTTGTGTAGACCTTTTTCCAGATTAAGTCGAAATTAGATTACCTAAGCGAAGCTAATTAAAATGTTTAAAAGATGGTCAGGTATCTACCGGTGAACGCTTCTACCTATAATAACAAAATTACCACAAAATATTTGTCAAATTTTTACTAGTACTCTTAGCTATAGATAATCTCTCCAATTGTATAGTTCCAGGACGTTCAGGTGCCTTAGGCAATTACCTACGAAACACTATCGGTGTGTAAAAACCCCCCCCCCCTCCTCCCTCTCCCTCCCGAAGAATTTCTGACTACGCCATTGTAGCAGCACCTATGCAACTTCTTAGCGATAAAAACATTGAGCTGTGCTTGCATTTGCATGCTTATAAAGTTAAGATAATCCTAGAATTAAAGCCATCAGACCATTTGAGAAGGCGGCAGTTTGTTAATTAAATGCAATATGTGAAAAAATTTTCAAAAATACGATTATTTCTAATACTCCTATTTTTTACTGTGATTTTCTTTTTTTTTTATATAACCTACGACAATGTTAAAAATTTCCTGAAAAAATGTTTTTATTTCTCTCCGGTAGCCATTTCCGGTTTACGAAAATAATTTTCAAACTAGAAAAGCTTACATGTAAACCTTTATTAAGGTTAACTTTAAATATGTACCTACCCTAATGCTTTAGAAAGACACACAGTTTTCATAACTAGTTGATAAAGTTTTTATTGTAGATATTTAAGAAACTTAGAAATGGCACGGCTCTTCAAAACTTTTTCTGAGGTTAATGATACCAGATGCGTAAATACAAACATAAACCTTAAATAAAATCCTCGGTAAGAGATTAACGTCTGAAAAGCAGATTATAAACATTAAGCTCATAAAACATATTTTCGTATAGCTCTAAAGGAAACAAAGCACAAATATTGTTTATTTGATTTATTGAACACCACAATCATAAAAATTTTATATTTCATATTATGTAGTCTATCAGTATCTAACTATGGCTACAACCTAGTAAAGCTATTTAGTTGTATAGGGTAATTTAATTTTTGTTTATCGTTTCTTAAAATCATTTTTTGGCAAAATCTTTTAATTTAATCATTTAAAAATCCAGCCTTGGCAACAAAAATAAGAATAAATATATGTATTAAATAAATAAAATACAGTTTTTAGTTTTCTAACTTTTGATTTTGATCTCAATAACAAAACCACAAACAAACATTTCAGTTGTGTACATTTTATTTTTACAGATACACTTTTTGTGCTGCCGGAAGTTTGAATGGTGCGGGAAAAGTTGAAAATAGCTAAATCGAAAAGAGATTTAAACTATGTACATACATACATACATATAATAAAACCATTAAAGAATATTGGAAAAAATACAAATAAAAGAATTTTTTGTGTATACATATTGCTTATGTAGTTCAAAAAGGGGAGTTGATTATTGTTCGCGAAGTGTTATGATTTAACATAATTATTCGGCAGCATGAAATCTAAAATCTAGTTTAATGATTTTGTTTATCTAATCATACCATTTTATGTGGTTACTTGCGGGCTTTCGGTCAAAAAATATTATAACGATACCTCTGCGATCAGACCGATGTCTTGTATGACGACTTTATATTTATTAACCCTCTCAAACGCCTTGTACAATATATTGTACATCAACTTTCATCGCTTCGACCAACCGTAATTTTTAATTTTTGTCTCATTTCTCTTGTGCGATCGTTCTCTTATGTATTTATGTTCACACTACAGTTTTATGAGCAATGCCATATCATAGCAGTGCATAGTTGTGCTACGTATTTTATTTTTGGAAGAAAGTCAATTTTAAATGGCGTTTGAAAGGGTTAAGTGTATTTAATTACATTTAATTGTATTTACAAGAAATATAACACCATTAGAAAATATCCCGCAATACAAATTTCTCGAGCACTGTTCATTCACTATGCGAAATTTTGCACGTTTATTTTTAAGAATTTTCTCACTAGTTCTACCCATTCCTATATATGGGAGGACAGACACGTACGTTTAGAAATCGATGATTGAGACAACATTTTTTTATGTAGCCAGTGCATCATAGAAGAAATTAAATACTTTATTTTGGTTTTAATTTATGCAGTATTCATCCATCTATCTCTTGTCTTAATTTTCGCAAATATATTCGGTCTCATTTATATTGAGTTAGACTTTTTGTCGTTCGAAAATTTGAAAATTTTGAAATTCATAAGTATTTACATATGCATATATGCTCGTTTATAATATAATGTGATTTAATATAATACAACAGAAATTCACAACGTACAGAGTGAATCATAACTCGTGTATAAATATTATTTTTTGGAACACTAGCCAGTTAAGTCAATAAAAAAAATCTGGGCCCTAGGCAAGCTGTCTTTTCCCAGACCAAATTAAAAGAAAAAACCGACGAGCTTGTATCCTAGACACGACCTATTAACGTAGGACTACTTAAAATTGAGAAAACTTTATTTGTACAGTTTAAATGAAACCAAAATTTAGAAGTTATAAATTAAAAATAAAACCGTTAATTATCAATTACCGTCAATTATTAATTAATTCTGCCATCTTTATGCATTAGGCTATATTAGCCTAATAGTACCCATTGTACATATTTTTTCTTAATTTTTATATTTATTGTTTATACAATACTAAATTTTATATTTCTCAATTCATTATATCACAATGAAATGCCGTTCTAAAACAAAAATAAAAATTGGGGTCTATCCGGCTCCCCAATATCACAATTGGTCACGACGATATAAATTTTCTACTCTCATGCCGCCAAATCACAGCTTTTCAGTTGCCAAATTCAAAAAATTATAAAAACTATTCTTAAGTTATAGTATTCTGTGAGACCTTAACAAAACCATTTTTCTTATCGGCAACCAAGCCCTATTTAGGCGTTAAAACCACCCCTTAATTTGCGAAAAAAAGGTAATTTCATCCCCTAAAAAATAGATATGCAACCTTTATAATTTAATTTATTATGAATTTTGTACTTTTTATGAGAAATAATTACCAATTTGTTTTATCAAAAAAAGTGGAGTAGAAGTCGAGATATACCTGCCAAAAAAAAACACTTTTTGAGATTAATTAAAAGGTTTCGTTAATGTCTCAAAGAGTACAACTTAGAACAGTTTTTATAATTTTTTGAATTTGACAGTTCAAAAGGTTCCCTTGTTAGACTACTCAGAACTGAAACGTGTTTTCATCTACGACCTGTAACAATTAGATCCAGTTATACATCTCTAGTATACTGTTGAAAATCCGACAATATTATGTGAGAAACGTCAGAATTGACCGATATGATTATTCGCTCAGTGCTTGGCATCACCGTGGATCATTCAATAATACAAAATAGTAAAACACAAATAATACAAAATCAGAATTAACGTAATTTTTTGAAGTGAAACTTCTTTAGCGAAGGTAGTAAGTCTGAAAATATGAAACGCTTTTCAAAGTGAAACGCATTAGTACTTTAACTTGCTGTTTTTATGAACAATTCCCATACAAAAGAGATAGAAAAAATTAAAATGCTGCAATGCATTAAAATATACAATATATTGCATCTCGTATTTCTACACAGATAATAAACAAAAGGATAGAAGATAAAACAAAAATCCCATATAAAATCATAAAAACAATATTGAAGCCAGTTTTTTTGTTTTTTCTCTTTCTATATTTACCAACGCCATATTGGTTAAAGAAATTTTGTCATTTGAGGTTTTAGTTTTTTAAAGTTTATAAGGCATTTCTTGAATAAAAAGTTAAAGTGTACTTTCAGAAAAGAAATTTATTTGTTAAAATCATTCTTAAGTGTTGTGTGTATAAGTGCAAAAATACCAGATATAAAGTAAAAATTGAGAAAAAGGGGATTACATTTCACCGGTAAATAAATTTTTATTTGTTTACAAATATTTATAATACTTGTAAACAATCATTTTAAATATTTTCGAATTTTTTACACTTATTTTGTACACAACAGTAAATTCACTATGTTTTAAAATATTCAAAATACAAAATAAAAAAACATTTATTTCATAAAATTGTAATTAAAGTAAAAATTTCAAGTTTCATTCACACAAAAATCTTATTTTGACCACGCATATGAATCGTCATGATAACATGACGAAAGCAAAAAAAAACCATAGGCGTCATGTTATATTCAATATTAGGGGAGTCTAGTGAACGAAAGCACATATGAGAAAATTTTATTACAAGTGTATATTGATTGTTTTTAAATTTGTTGAAGTCAGATCTTGCATTCCATATGACTTTATTACAAGTTTTAAAAGTTTTAATATTTTAGCTATGTTCTAAATTGGTATTTTTATGTTCATTATAGTAACTGTAAACCATTTTTTACACAACACACATAAGTATTATTATTATAATTATGTTGGTTCAGTTATAACAATAACTTTTTTATATTAATTATGCTCCTTTTAATATATTTACCCTACGTCATTTACATATATTATTACTACATATTTGCATAAAACCAAAAGAAATATGCGACGCTACTGAGAAAAAAACCAAAGAATTTGTCGGCCATCATGAATTTTTCGGCCATCTTGGTTTTTGAATTTGCTTCACTATTTTTGTTTAGTTTCAGTTCTCTTTGTTATTTTTCTATGTATTTCTATTATATTTCGTCTATTTTTTGATTTTTTGTTTTTTTGTTTTCGATTTTGTTTATTTCAATTTTAATAAGTGACTGACCCAAATATAATTCCAATGCTTGCTGACTGGGGCCTAAAATATTTCGTATGGTCAAAAATGTGCCTTGAATATTTCATTATAATTTCGACTACGTTAATTTTAAAATTTGATATTTATTATTAATCGCAACATACATAACAGCCACTAATTTAGACAAGAAATTTGTATTTGTAAACATGATTTTACTAGTTTTTGTATGTAATTAAAAAAAATTAATCAGCGCTGCCCAAGCGTTGGGACAAATGAACTAAAATCGATATTGGGAAAGTCCCTCATTTTAATACAGAAAATACCAAAAAACAAATAAAATTCTATTTATATGTATTTGTATATCGTGAACAAAGATATGCTGAATACTGTTGAAGAAAAGTCAAGAAGCAGCATGGTACCTTCTACGAGAACCTATGTCCAAATCGTCTCATAAAGTTGAATATATTCCAACTGTATGGCCTACCGAACGACAGAGGATAGGAAAAATTAAAAAAGAATTAGATCACTTATAGAAGTGGGTGATGATTCTACGAATATTAGGAAGGATAATTGGTTTAATAAATATGAGAAACGACGGGAAGGGCTAGAAAATGTCTCTCTAGCTCAATTTGTTGCTCTCATTATAAAGTCAAATAAGATGGAACTTGGCTACAGATTTCACCAACTACAACGGGAAATGGTTTCTATATACATATATTATTTAGAAATGAAGAGCGTGATCTATTGGCTGAAATGTGCTTCTTGAAAATTTATGAAGACAATGAGGAACTCATTTTGGAAGCAAGAAAAGAAATCGAATCCAATTTAGATATTCATAAAACCATCGAAATTTGTCGACAATTATATCGTGCTCATGATGATACTGAAGACGAAACTAGACATGCAGAAGCCGGCGTTGCTCCAGATCCTAATCCTTTCCAACAATTGTACAACGATCCTAATTCTGAACATAACCATGATCTTCGTCTCGCTTTGCTAGATAAACTAGGCTCCATCGCGAAAAGAAGATAGAGAAAATTGAATGGACAATTCGCAGTTCCTGGCCTTAATGAGAATGACTAATGATAAACAACGAAGTCTTTTGTTACATGTAATATCACATTTTTTATCTCCTAATTCTCCACCATTTCAAATTTTATTTTCTGCAGCCCAGCGGGATAAGCTCATAAGCGTGTGCTTATGAGGGTGAAGCAGACACTAATTTTTTTTTTTTTTGGCACCGAATCCCACCTCTCGTCACATACTATTTCATGTTATGTATCTCCCAGCGCTTTTCTCCAAAACTTGCTCCACGATAATGGCGTCCCCTAACAGTTTGCTATTAAGGTTTACATACGACCTCATACTAAGAGAATTTATTACTCAGAAATAATACCTTTAAACCCGATTTTAATAAATCATCAATATATCGTTGAAATTTCAATCATTAAAATGTCAATAAAACGCCACAGAAATGTCAATGACACAGAAATGGGAATATCTTGCTATTAACAAAACCATACTAGATATATGTAGTGTTCCATTGGAAACAATTTGCTACTTGCAAGTACTTGTGAGTAGATGTCCAATGGAACGCGAATTTTCGTGATAGTAGTAAAACATAACCTCAATTTAAATAAAACTGGTAGATTTTGATAAAAAACACGTTGTTCCATTAATAATAATTAATAATAATAAGTAATAAAACATTAAACAACAAAATAATTAAAATATTTTTGCTATTTAAAAATTGTCGTGACGTATCACAAACATAAACAACATTTTTTTTTTAACCCTAATCCAACCATCATATTTTTGTTGTCAGTAAATTCAAATTTTAATCAAATAACTTAATAAATTTTTGCAAAGAATGCCAAGTACGTTGTATGCAAATGTTTCAAAATAAAATACATACAAGTTTATAACTAAATTAACATTATTTTGAAAATCGATACATTTATCAAATGAGCCAAAAGGCACACCTTGGTTGATTAGGGTTAAAAAATGACATTCCACGCAAGCAAAATGGGTATAGAATCATCTCTTAGAATTTTTTTAACTAAAATCCATCTGCCGTAAATTTTGTGCGTAACTACTTCTCAACTACACCATCATTTGAGCATGAGTAGTTGCGAATAGATACAAGTACTTGTGAGTAGTTTACTCAGGCCAATGGAACACAGCAATAATTTATTTTTAAATATTGACGATTCAAATGACATATTATGCGGGCCTCAGATTTTCAATAAATATTGCCAATATAATAGTGTAAATATTGAAAAAAACTTTTGACAAACAGCAATTGTCTCAGACGATCAATACTATTGACAATACACTTAAATGTCAAACAATAAAAAATATTTATTTTCAGGTTAATACAACTGTACTTTATTATTATTATTATTATTAGTTGAGGGCCATGTGGGCGTTCAAGCCACCCCGCACTGCGACCTAAAAGATCTTTTGTGCATGGACCCTACTTAATGAGCCGTCCAGTCAATATTCAGGCTCTTAATGAACCTGACTATACTGCCGGCCGGTATATGATGCATACCATCCGGGCTCATTACTCTCCCTCCTAGATGTTGTAACCTTTCGCAGAAAATGGCTGGGCAATGGCACAGAACATGTTCCGCTGATTCCGCTTCCATGTCACAGAAGCGACATCTATCCGTCGAACTTAGGCCCATTTTCTTTAGGTGATACCTTAAGGGGATGTGACCTGTGAGGAAGCCGGTAAGCAGCCTCAACTCAGGTTTCCTAAGTACAAGACATTCCTTGGTCCTGGCCGACGAAGGTGAAATAAATTCCTTCGCCTGTCGCAAACCTGGAATTCCGCGCCAGTAAGAGGACTTTTGCACATCCTCCCAGCGTTTAACTGCTGCCCTAAGGTGCCCCTTAGAGACGCCGCAGAAGGGCTCTGGTCCAATTAATGGAAAGGCAGATCCCTCGCGGGCGAGGACATCAGCTGCCTCGTTTCCCACAATTCCAGTGTGACCTGGCACCCAAACAAGTGTTACCTTATTTGAGCTAGCCAGCAATTTAATAACCTTCAGACAATCCCATACCAGCCTTGACTCAATGGTAAAAGACCTAAGAGCCTTTAAGGCCGATTGGCTGTCTGATACGATATAAACCTTTGCGTCGTTTAGGCCTTTAGATATGCCTATCCTAGCACAAAGTTCTATAGCATGCACTTCTGCTTGAAAGACGGTTGCATTGGTACCCAAGGACTTCGAGAGTGATACTCCACTCCCATGTATTCCTACCCCCGCCCCATCTTCCGTTTTTGATCCATCTGTAAACCACACCAATGACCCTCGCTCAAAGGATGGTCCCCCAGTACTCCACTCCTCCCGGTCAGGTAATCTAACACAAAAGGGTTTGTGGAAATCCAGTTTGGCTGGCATACAGTCGGAAGGCATTCCTATAGTGGGATCTGTCTGAAACTCCTTAAGGATCTCCAGATGGCCCACCATATTGCCTGGTTTGATGTTACCCTCCGCCTGCATCTTAAGGGCCATAGTAGCAGCATCCTTTTTTATATGCAGATGCAATGGAGTTAGTCCTAGGAGTGTCTCCATTGCTGCGGTCGGACATGTTTTCATTGAGCCCGTAACCCCAATGCAGGCCATACGCTGAACCTTATTCAATAAAGTTTGCGCTGTCCTTTGTTGAGTTTTAGGCCACCACACTAGCGATGCGTAAGTGATCATAGGCCTAATAATTGTTAGAAATGACCAGTAGATCATGTTTGGTTGTAGTCCCCAAGTACGTCCATAGAGTCTCTGACAGGCCCAAAAAGCCTTTGTGGCTCTATTTTGAATTTTTTGTATATGTTGTTCCCAGTTCAGTTTATGATCCAGGATAACCCCTAGATATTTAACCTCTTTGGAAAAGGCAACAATAGTACCGTTTAACGAGGGAGCTACAAGCGAGAGCTTTCTCCTCCTCGTAAAAGGGACAATGACAGTTTTGTTTGGATTGACACTAAGTCCTTCCTTGTCACACCACTGCCATATCAAGTTGAGTGCATTTTGCATGAGATCAGAGATGATCTCATCAAACCTGCCTCTAATCACGATAGCCACGTCATCCGCATAGCCCTGGACATCAAACCCATGGCTATTCAAAATTTAAGCATACCTAGAAATAAGACAAGGATTTTCAATTCTTCGTTGTTTGTCCGGGGAGTCCATATGTGGAATATGCTACCATCTGATTTGAAAAATGCTGCGTCGTCGAATAGTTTTAAAATGAAATATTATCGGACGTATAATTTTGTATGCTGAAAAGGATCTTTTGTGAATGGACCTGCATTGGTTTTATTCGAGTTTTAGGATATGGCTGTCTATTTGTAAATTTGTAGCTGTTTCAGTTTATATTGTATTTAATTTTTAATTTTCTATTTAATTATTTAGAGGGAAGGGTAATAAGGGATTGTTTTTGTAACTGTAGCCCAAAATTTGTATCTATGTATATGTGCTCTAATAACATATAATTATAAAAGTTATAATTAACTTAAATATGTTAACTTGAATTAAATAAATAAATAAATAAATATTCAGGAGGACCAATAGTCTATCAATAACCAATGACCATAAAAGAGGAGACAGTACACCTCCTTGGGGACAGCCCTTTACGGCCCTGATGATTACTGACTCGTCACCTAATGTGGCTGTAATATCGCGATATTTCAGCATGGAGCGGATCCACCTAGTTGTAGACGGCGGAACCCCCTTCTCCATGGCTGCCCTCTCTATTGAACCATAGGAGGTATTGTCAAATGCCCCCTCAATGTCCACAAAGGCACACAGGGCAATTTCTTTAAAAGCCACCGCTCTTTCAATCTTCGTGACTAGACCACTAAGAGCCATCACAGTTGATTTTCCAGCTTGATAAGCAAACTGGTTCCGATGCAGTGGGTTATTTACAAGGATTTCATTTCTTATTTGATTATCCAGTATTTTTTCCATCGTCTTCAATAGAAACGATGTCAGGCTAATTGGCCGATAAGCCTTGGGCTGGGTGTCCAGACGACCCCCTCCCTTTGGTATAAAGACCACATTTACTTTCCTCCATAGTTTCGGAATATAGTTAAAAGCATAACTTGCCCGAAACAACTGGACCAAGCTGGGGAGTATTTCCTCAATACCTTTTTGAAGTAAAGCCGGAAAGATACCATCCCCTCCAGCAGATTTGAACGGTTTGAAAGAGCCAATAGCCCATCTCACCTTGCTGGGTGTGAACATTTTTCCAGAGAGGCTCCAGATCCTACTGTGGGGTGAATAGTCTACCTCACTTGAAGGGTCATGCGGGTCCTCCTGGGTACCTACCACTATTGAGTCCGGAAAGTGGGTACCTAATAGTAACTCCAGGGTTTCCTTCTGGTTTTCAGTGAACATCCCGTTTTGCTTCTGAAGAAGCCCCAAACCATTTGAGTGATCCCTAGCAAGGACTTTCTGGAGACGAGCTGCAGAGGGTAATTCAATGATTCCCTCACAGAAGTTTCTCCAGGTAGCCCTTTTGGATCTTCTTAATTCCAGATTATATTCCGTTAAGGCCATCCTATACTCGCCCCATTCCCCGGTGCGTTTAGCCTTATTGAATAACCTTCTAGATTTTTTCCTCAGCTTACTCAGCGCCCCGTTCCACCAAGGGATCAACTTAATGGACTCTCTTCGCTTAACTGGGCAGCTGTTTTCGTAAGCCGAGTGTATAGAATTATGCAGCTGGTTTGAACAGAATTCCAAGCCCTCTGGAGACTCTATGTTCCCCATTACTGGGAGTGAAACTCTATAAGAGTCCCAATCGGTCAGTTTTGGAATTCTTATCTCCTGCCGCTGCATGGCCTCGGCCGCCAAATCGAATCTGATGTGCAAGTGATCCGATAAGGAGGCCTCTTCAGACACATGCCAATTTTTAACAAAATGACTAAAATGCGGACTAGCGAGGGTCAAATCTAGGACCTCCTGCCTAATCGCATTTATGAAAGTAGGTTTCCTTCCCCTATTGACAATATCTACATTGTTAGTAATTATATACTCAAAAAGGTACTCACCCCTATTATTGATGTTCGTGCTGCCCCACACCGTGTGGTGCGCATTTGCATCGCATCCTATTAGGTAAGCCAGCCCATTGCGCTGGCAATGAGCTATGAGCCGCCTAACTTCGAGAGGAGGTATCATTTCCGAGTCTCCAGGAAAGTAGGCGGAGGCCATTATAGCCTCCTGTTTCCCTCTTTCACCCAGAACCTCCACCATTACCGCCACTAAGTCCCTGGAGATGAACTCTGAAATGGGAATAAAATTAATTTGCGAGCTGGCCAAAATGGCCGCCCTTGGACTCTCAGTTCCGTTACAATAAATCAACTTACCCATTTGTTTTGGTATACCTTTAATTTGGTTACCTATTACCCATGGCTCCTGTATTAGAGCCATGCCAATTTTCTGGCAGATAAACCTACGACAAAGGACGTCCGAAGACGCCTTTGCATGATGCAGGTTTATCTGTAGGCAGGTTATGTGTGCCATCACTGCAGCGACGTCTGCTGAAGGCCTGGATTAGCCCCCTCGCTCGCACTGCCATTGCCAGATGGCGAATCCGTGTCCTCCATCTTACTGCTGCTGTCCACAGCTGACTGAGAGCCACCAGGCTTCACCAGTGGTTTGCGCGAGGTGACCCCTCGCGGGGCCATTCCCCGTACAACCGCTGACGCCTTCCTCTCTCTTTCCCTCCTTCTCCTCGCCTGTCTC
Organism: Tipula helvola; assembly: GCA_963556165.1. Lineage (NCBI taxonomy): Eukaryota > Metazoa > Arthropoda > Insecta > Diptera > Tipulidae > Tipula > Tipula helvola. The sequence continues at coordinate 243,554,108 of OY744483.1, read as the reverse complement.
CTGGAAAGGGCCGCCACACCAGTGGTTTTAACCACAGGTGTGGCCCCGATAGCCGCCACAGGCTTGACCACTTGGGGCCCGCCCCTGGAACCTGACTTTCCACCACCCTGGCCCCCCTTGGGGTGCAGTTGGACAATCCCAAACTTAAAATTGATTTTGAAATCAATTTGTTTGAGCTTCTCAACCGAAGAGTGGTCCATGGAGAACGTGCAAAAAGCTGAAGTGCCTTTTGCCTCTCTCCTGACCACTCTCCAGTTGATCGCCTGCATGCCCTCGTTTTGGCTTCTGATAAAACCCAGAAGCTTATCCGTGGGCAATTCGGCACTGTTTGGGAAGGTACCAAACACGATCCTAGCTCGAGGCAGGTTTCCCGCCTCAGCTACAATCAGCTCTGCACCATCCCATGGCTTAATAGTTCCTATGGTCTCCCTGAGCCACTGTACAGTGGCCCGGTCGGCACAGGTCACTACCAGCCAACCAAGCCGAAGCTGACTGCCAAGGAACTTAGGTTTAAGCTCCTTGGCCTCCTGCTCCAGCACCTTATCCAAGATTCCCTCCTGGACAGCTTTAAGCTGATCTCCAGTGAGGGCAACCTCAGGAAAGCCAGAGGGTAAGATCCCAATGATCTCTGATTCCGCAGCCTGCCTGAAGGTAACTCCAGACCGGACCGCAGAACTCGAGGCCACTAGGACATGTTCTTCCCCCCTGGCCTTTTTTTGTGCCGGTGAAGTATCGTCATCCGAGCGGTCCCTCTTTGGCGGTTGGGCCGTCGTAGGAGCGCACGTCTCCTTCCGTGGCCGCACCGCCAGAAGCCTTGTCTCACTACCGGGCGCTTTGCCCTCAGCTAGAAGCTTCCTGTACCGCTTTTTCGCAGCCCCACACATTTTCACATGAGGAGCCGCAGCAGGTTTGTTGATGTCAACCTGACCCTTCCGACACTCCCCGACGTCCGCACTTTCCCCTGTTTTCACAAAGGAGATCCCCCCACTTACGGGGGCCAGTTCCTCATCTCCTGAGGTCTCCATATCGGAATTGAGAAGTAAGTTCTCAAACTCCGAACGGATTTCCCCATCCGATGTGCCACCCATTGGGGATTCCACAGCGGAAAGAGGACCTGAGCCCTCGAAAGCCACCGCAGAATCCTCGCTGGTTCGTGACGCTTTAGGAGCGTTACCATCCTTATCATTGTTTTTTATTTTGTTAGGCATTTTATTCCCACGAGTATTTGGGAAATGAAGGTCACCTGTGGGACACCCAGCTACCACAGGAAGGCTAAATAAAACTGGAGGGCGCCTGGTATCCAGAGTAAAAAACAACTGTACTTTGAACCATGTCAGATAAAAGTACAGCTTATGTAGCTATTATTTTGACTTTGTAAATGAAAAAATAAAAAATAAAAAGAACAGAATGGTCTAGGAATTGAATTAAAAAGAAATAAGTTCTATAGTTTCTCCTCAACGAGTAATTTTTATTTTACATCATCTCTATTTGCACCTTTTTATTGTTTTGTAAATTTGTAACAATTTATCATATGACAGATATTTTTTATCTCGGTGGGTGTAATCTTTCGATGTAACTCTATAATATATTAAATCTGCAAATCCAAATACTTATATAAATTCAACTTTATATTTATATTTGCATATATGCAACGCTAAATGTAGGTAATTCTTACATTTTCTGGGTTTTGAATACCCAACTGAAATGTTGACATCTCTTCGCATTGATATTTTGTCTATAAAGTAACGCAGAAGATCAATAGTATTGTAAATATTTTATCAATAGGCGTGTTCGGAAATAGACGTTGAGTAAATTCACAGTAAATTTAGACCATTATAGTGTAATTTAATGGTCGAAATTTACTGCGAATTTACCCATGGTCTATTTCCGAAAACGCCTAATATTAAGAATATTTTGGTTTTCATCAAACCATCACCACAATATTTTTTATATTGACAATCTTTCAATTAGCGTCCTCACATGTTCAATAGTATTGCCAACACTGAAATATTGGCAATAGATATTGATCATTTGAGGCCCGCTTTAATCTAATTAGTTTCCGGTCACTTGGAAACTTTGAAGTCCCATAACTCAAAAACCTAAACATTTTTCGGCCTGATCCTGGCACTATACATTTTTCTAGGATTGCATAGGTTATACAGCATATAAATTCAAAAAATTAACGCAATATTTAACATAATGAAAATAAAAAAATTTGGAACTTTTTTATTTTTATTTTATAGATTTAAATCAATATGGCGTTCGGCATGTTAGATCAAGTCCATCACTATTTAATTAAAATTGAAATTAAAATACATATTATCATAATAATTTGTTTTTTAATCTTTTTCAATCCAAAAATTTTTATTTAACTTGGTTTGATTTTTACAGTTTTTAAAACATTTCATTTATATTTATCCAGAGACATTGTTTTAATCAAATAAATTTCCTAAATACGTCAATTCCGTGACGCACGTCATCACAATAAATTTTGGTTTACCCCCCATATACCTGGTGATTTTTTTAATCTGATACACTGAAATATCTCGGAAAATAAGCACTCTACGAAAAAAATGGTAAAGATCAAAATTTAATTATTCCGCGGGAGAAATACAGCATTGTTAAAATTAGAACCCCCTGCCCCCTCCTTGTAGGTGGGGCGGGGGGTAACTTTGAAACTAAAATAGGAACCCCTATTTTTTATTGCAGATTCGGATTCTACTGCTAAAAATACGTAGGATTTGACTGAAACATTTTTTTCGGTTCATGATAGATGGCGCTGTAATTGACTATATTCATTTTTTTCGATTTCTCCTACTGAGAACCTACGCAAACGATTCTGCAATACGTCTGCAATAAAAATACCATGGTTTCGTTCTAAATTCACGAAGTTAGTCTTAAACAATTTGTATTTCTTAAATTTTCAATTACTGAAAAATTTACGAATTTACGTAAAATATTAATTATGTCTGATTTTGGATCAACGCAAGATCTATTAGAGTTGCACTATCACCTTTAAAGTTAGTGGCTTCAGTCAGACAGGCACTAGATAGCCCATAACTAAGCAAGAATTCATTAAATTTCCTGACGTGGCTATAACCACTTAACAAATCCCGATTAAAATCACCCAATATTAAAATATCATTATAATTTTAAACATCCTATCAAAACATTTACTCACTGAATTAATAAATTTGGTACGAGCTAACGGTATATAGTTAACACCCACCAGAATTTTACAGCCGACAGAGTTCAATATCTCTATAAATAAAACATCAAATTTAGAATTTGGTGCGTTTTGATAAACTAAATTATATTTAATTCCCTTGCGGATATAAAGCGCTACACCACCCTCTCATCCTATCAGAATGGTCTTTACGAATCACCTCATAACCAGGCAACGCAACAAACCCATCAGTATGTTTATCTGGATACAACCACGTTTCAGAAATGCCAATCACATGCAATGAAGCATCCCTAGTAATAAGCCTAAGTTCATCCAAATGAGTCAGCAGACTACCTGGATTAATATACGCGAACTTTAGGCGCTCATTATGCGTTTTATAAGATGATTTGAGTACTATATTACGAATGTCCATGTGATGAGCACCATCCCTATCCCCCGAAGGAAACATACCCATCACCAGTCAATACGTCCAAGAAGCATACAAATATAAAACATTTAAAAAAAGGAAAACTTCATATTCTCTTATAAAAGTCACCATACTGGCACCGACACCAATGCCCAAACAGTAGATAATGGTGGCATGATGCAACATCATAACCAAAACATTCAAAAGCAACAAGGCTCCAAATCAAATACTTATAATACAAATAACTAATTTAATACAATTCAAATTTTGATAGTTCATAACAATGTGTACATTTCATTCGCACCAGTGAGTTCGACTCTTAAAGATGTAAACGGTTCATATCATCGAGACTAACGCAGATAACATATTTGCCATTCTTAGAAGCTTGAATTCCGATTTTGCCATCAATGACTTTCATATTCGCAATTTTATTCTCTTTTAATAATCTCAAGGCAGATTTTTTAATTTGGTATGATGTAGCAGTCAAATTATGTTGTATGTAAATCATTTCATCACCAACAAAGCCAGGTAAACAAGATAATTTCAGAGTTTTGGCAACCTTGAAATATTGAGTCATAAAAAGATTTTTATAGAAGATAGTGGTAAATCGAATTATAAGCAACGGTCTATTATTATTACTTGACGATTTGATTTGATAAATGTCTGCTTCCACGTTACTTTTGATGGTCAAACAGCTGCAAATCAAGTTAAAAATGTGTGAACAATTCTCATTATCCAACACTGGTATGCCATTTACTATAACTTCGTAGCTTTTTTAATCGCGTCCACTTCATTGATGATTTTACCGTTGAGAAAGTCAACCTTTTTTCAACTACACTGATTTTTTTATTAAGTTCCCGTTTGACAACTTTAATATCTTCACTCAATGCTGAAGTAGACTTCATTATTTGCTGCTGCAACAAAGAAAACCATCTTTCCATTTTGGCATCAATGTCCACCAACCAAGGATAGGTTTTTAGGCGCATCAGCCCGCGTCACCAAGATTTTCGCTTACACTATAGTACGTAGAAGCTCAATAATTAGCAATAAATTTAACGACCTTCAACTCAAGTTGATGTGTATCCAAGAATTAACATCAAGTACCGTAGATAATACAATAAACCGATAATACACACTGTTTAAATCCAAATCTACAGTTTTAAAGACAGTGCCCATACACTAATTTGTACTTCACAAGTAAAAATTTTAACTAAATTGTGATAACGATCATACATAGAACTACAAAAACTTGCATAGTATTTTGATTAACAACTCCTGTTTTGTTTTTACTCTATTAAATTTTAAAAAAACGTATCGGCTGGTCGATTGAAAAAATAGTGTAGCATAGGATCGAAAAATTGTCCAACACACAATTAGGAGATACAAGACCATCCGATTTGTATAGATACATGAAGCAATTAGCCGGTGTGTCAAATACGTTCGGTGATAATTTAATTACAAAACTATGGTTGAGACGATTACCTTCCACCATAAATATTGCGCTAATACCATTGGTTAAGGAAATGAAAGATGTATCTGAGTTAATTGATCTAGCAGATAAAATTCACGATGCTCTTTATAATTCAGCAAATATATCTTCGATTGGTCCTATTCCATCTACTAATGTAATGACACTAAAAGTACACCGTCTTGAAAAAGAGATCAGCGAACTAAAATCTATGGTAACAAGTTTGGAATATGCGGTTTAGTTCGTTGAGGTTTAGCGGTTTTAATTGTAATGCGGTTAGCGGTTTTAAAATTTGATGCGTGTGGAATGTTGCGGTTTATGCGGTTTTGTTCATTGAGGAGAATAATTAATTCTGTATAACTTAAAACTATTTGGTTTCAAGTTTAAATTATTTTATTTAATGTAATTTAATGTGCTTCGCCTTTTGCGGTTATATACATAAGGATGAAAATTATAAAACATAAACTGTTGTGTATAATTTGCGATAAGATATTTAATAATAGCACGCCATAAAATACAGTAAGTATAATTCAACTTTATTAATTCAAAATTTGATATGGAACGATGCTAGTTTTTATATGCTCCTTTTCTTTGATGCCGAAATAAATGAATGACCAAAATGTCAAAACTTATATTAGGTTATACATATTTTCTCGACTAGATTTTCGTGTTACCCGATATGCAATCACGATATTACAGTCTCCCACGCTAATAAAGAACATGGTTCTTTAAATATGATGGTGGACGACGAGTCCGTTGAGGTCGTCTCTGTAACGAAGAGTCTTGTTCTCCACTGAAATTGGCTTGCCTCTGAGGAAGAAAACCAGTCGATGTTCTCTCTATTTGAATTTCTTCCAGCATAGGTTCTTTTATCACTGTCTCCTTCTTCGTATTGTCCGCAAATGTTACTGTCTTCTTTGGTAACTGAGAAACGTCCGATCGATATAATTGGTTGATATGACGTTTTAACACGTAGCCATTGTCAAGTTTGACTTTATAATGTAAATGACCGTATTTGGTTTGAATTATCCCAAACCGCCATGTAGGTTTATTTCCTGTATACCATCTTACTTGCACCCTATCTCCCACGCTAAGACAACGAACGTGAAGATTCTCTCGTATTGATTCCTGTTGATTACCTTTCCTTTTTATAGGGCGCAGTGCATCTAATTTGATTCTTAACTCCCGACCTAAATACAGCTGTGCTGGACTTTTACCACTTAATAGTGGAGTGGCTCTATATCGATATAAGATTTCTTGTACCTTGATGTGTAGAGGTAAATTTTCATCATTCATTGCGTTCAGTTTTGCTTTTAATGTTTGGATATGTCGTTCTGCTAGCCCGTTAGTTGCTGGGTGACCTGGTGCTATAAACTTTTGAACGATACCGTTTTCTTCACAATACTTCTTAAACTCTTGACTTTGAAAAATTGTGGCGTTATCTGAGACCATTATTTGTGGTAAACCATGTGTGGCGAAAATCTGCTGTAGTAAAGAAATTGTTTTTTCTGACGTTGGAGCTTCTTTTAATATTTTGACTTCGGGCCATTTTGACTTTGCATCAACAAGCACTAAAAAATGATGATTTTGAAAAGGACCTGCATAATCTATATGTATTCTTTCAAAATTTTCTGTTGGCTTCTCCCAATGATGTGATACTTTTGGTGGATTTTTCTTTATCAAAGCACAATTGTTACATGAGCGAACAACTTTTTCGATATCAGAATCGATACCTTTCCAATAGCAATATTTTCTTGCTAGTTGTTTCATTTTAACAATACCCACATGAGTGTGATGTAGCTCTTTTAAAATATCATTACGTAATTTCTTTGGAATTAAAACTCGATGTCCTTTAAAAATGACTCCATCTTGAATTGAATATTCCGTATCGATATTATATCCTTTAATTAATTCTTCTTTCAGTTTTGATAGTTCTTGATCTTTCCCGGTTTCACTGGCAATAGATATCGCTGTAATATTATGTGTAGAAATTTGGTTAATTGTTTGTTCTTGAATAATCCTAACTTCTTCATCTATAAAATGTTCGAATTTGTAGTTTGACTCCTTGCTCGTAGCTCGTGATAAACAGTCGACATGCACATGTTCTTCTGCCGACAACCATTTCGCCGACAGGCCATATCGCCGACAACTACATCGCCGACAAGACATATGGCCGACACAACCACATCGCCGACAGGATAGATCGCCGACACAACCACATCGCCGACAGGACAGATGGCCGACACACCACATCGCCGACAGGACAGTTGGCCGACACACCACATCGCCGACAGGACAGATGGCCGACACACCACATCGCCGACAGGACAGATGGCCGACAACCATTTCGCCGACAGCCCATATCGCCGACAACTACATCGCCGACAGGACAGATGGCCGACACACCACATCGCCGACACGACAGATGGCTGACAACCACATCGCCGACAGGACAGATGGCCGACACAACCACATCGCCGACAGGACAGATGGCCGACACACCACATCGCCGGCAGGACAGATGGCTGACAACTATATCGCCGACAAGACAGAACAGATAATATTAATTAATATTTTAATTTCGATCACTGAAAATTATTCGAAATTGTTGACATGCCGATTTTTTTTATCCGTTAAAGTGGGGATCACATAAACTGAAAAATGACATAAACTAATTTAACTTAGAATTGTAAAGGCTAACGGCTTCGGTAACTCTCACGGGCACGCGGGAGGTCGCTGCGCTCCCCCCCGCTTAGCCCTCCGAGGGGCTTTAGATTTGAAGTTCGGGGGATGTAGGAGCCAGGATCAGCAAACATGTCGCACTGCGTGCCGCACGTAGGAGCGGATTATATAGAATCTATTAATGACACCTAATAAAAAGGAAAATAATTGCACTATTTTGTTATGCAAGATTTTGTAGTTGCAACATTTTGTAGCTGCAAGATTAATAAAAAAAAGAAATAACAAAATATTCCGATCCCAGAAAAACTATTTCACTAAATATTCATTATTTCACTATAAAATAATCGAAATAATTATTTCGGAAAACAAAATTATAAAAAACAAGATTTTGTATTGCAGGCAAATCCCCCGATGCGGCATGTCAACCATTTCGAATAATTTTCAGTGATCGAAATAAAAATATTAATTAATATTATCTGTCTTGTCGAAGATTTGGCTGTGTCGGCCAACTTTCCTGTCGGCGATGTGGTGTGTCGGCCATGTGTCCTGTCAAAGATTTGGCTGTGTCGGCCAACTGTCCTGTCGGCGATGTGGTGTGTCGGCCATCTGTCCTGTCGGCAATGTGGTTGTCGGCCATCTGTACTGTCGGCGATGTGGTGTGTCGGCCATCTGTCCTGTCGGCGATGTGGTTGTGTCGGCGATCTGTCTTGTCGGCGATGTAGTTGTCGGCCATCTGTCCTGTCGGCGATGTGGTGTGTCGGCCATCTGTCCTGTCGGCGATGTGGTGTGTCGGCCATCTGTCCTGTCGGCGATGTGGTTGTGTCGGCCATCTGTCCTGTCGGCGATGTGGTTGTGTCGGCCATTTGGTCTGTCGGCCAACATTCTTGTCGGCCATGTAGTTGTCGGCGAAGTGGCCTGTCGGCGAAGTGGTTGTCGGCCATGTGGGCGGATACCGTTCTTCTGCCTTTCGATGTTGTATTTTGTAGTTAAACCCTTGAAGAAAAGATGCATATCGCAACAGTCTTGCTGACGTCATAGCTGGTGTCTTTGAATTTTCATGAAATATTCTTGTTAAGGGTCGATTATCAGTAATTAAGGTAAATTGCCTTCCATACAAATACATAAAAAATTTGTCGACGGCAAATATTATCGCTAACACTTCTCTGTCTAATTGACTATAATTTTGTTCTGCTTTTGTTAGAGCCCTTGATATAAATGCAATGGGAAATTCTTCCCCACCACTAACGTGTGATAAAATTGCAGCTATCCCTGTTGGACTTGCATCACATGCTAAAGTGACTGGTAGTTGTGGATTGTAAGGGGTTAATATGCTATCTGTTGAAATTTCTTCTTTTAATTTGATAAATGCTGCTTCACATGACGATGTCCATACGAATTTTTTATCCTTTCCTAGTAAGCATCGAAGTGGATAAGTTAATGTTGATGTATTTGGAATAAATCTAGAATAGTAAGTTATCATCCCCAAAAATCTTCGGACGTCTTCGGAATTTTCTGGACGCGGAATATTCTTTATTGCTTCGGTCTTGTGTGGACATTTAGATATTATGATTATGACTTATTACGTAGCCTAGATATTGAATATGATTTTTGAAATATTCACATTTTTGTTCATTTACATGTAAATTATATGTTTGTAATCTATCAAGGCAATTTATTAGACGTTGTTTACATTCCTCTAATGTTGATCCATGTATGATAATATCGTCGAAATATGGTGATGTACCTTCAAGACCACGCAGTATTTGATCTAATATCCGATTAAATTCACTTGGTGCTGTTTTAATTCCAAATGATAGTCTGTTCATTCGATAAGTGCCTCTGTGTGTTGAAATAGTTTGTATTATTTTACTTTCTTCATCTACTTGAACATGTAAATATGCTTTATATAAATCTAATCGACAAAAATATGATGAATTTCGTAGATTATTGAGTATTTCGTCGATTCGTTTAATTGGATAATGTGCTGCTTCCAGTTGTGGATTCACTGCTATTTTGTAATCAACACATAATCGCACATTCCCATCTGGTTTTGGAATCACAACTAGCGGCGATCCCCAGTTACTTGTATTAACTTTTGTTATTATTCCATCTCTTTCCAATTCATCGAGTTCGTGGTCTACCTTTTTACGAAGGGCAAAAGGAACTTCCCTTTCTTTTAAAAATACCGGTCTCGCTTTTGATTGCAGCTTAAGTGAACACTTTAAATTAGAAATACAACCTACTCTTGGTTGAAATATATCCGAGTATTTGTTGATAATTTGTTCGATTGATTCCCCTTTATTTATCTGATGAACACTATTTACATTTCCACCTTCTGTATCAAGATCTTGTAGATTTATATTTAGATGACGAATCCATACACGACCCAATAATGGAGAATGTTTCGATGACATTATGTACATTTCCTCTTGAGATTTTCTGCCTTTGTACTCTACATTAACATTTACGATACCTAATGGTTTAAAAATATCTCCTGTGTATGATCGAAAAGCGATGTTTGTTTTCTTTAAAAGAGCATTCAAATTTAATCGTTTAAAATCTGTTTCAGGTAATAATGTATACCCTGAGTCAACTTCAAAAATTTGATTTTTATGTTCAATACATAACTCTATATAGAATTTCCTTACGTCTGTTGATGGAATTTCGGTTTTGTTGTAGATATCGATAATTTTATTAACACCATATTCTTGATTATTTATATCCAGGTTGATATTATCTGTCGCATTGAATTTGTTTTCTTCGATTGAACTAATTGATTTCTCCTTTAGCAAATGTTGAAGACATACTCGTTTGATGTGACCTGTTCGATTACATGATTGACATTTAAGGTTATTTCGATCAATTCTGCATTCTTTAGATAGATGATTATTTCGCCCACAACGCAAGTATAGCCCATCTATTCCTAACCGGTGAAAATTTACTCTTGATTTTGATCTTGACTGTGACCTTTTATTATTACGACTACGACTATTCCTTCGTTGATTGTTGTTTGCTGGAAGTCTTATCTGATGGATATCTACATTTGTTGACGATGAATTTGACATTTCTTTGCTGTTGAGTTTTGATGCTTCTAATGTTAATGCTTTCTCTATGATTTCATCGAATTTCATTTCACTATTTTGTAAAAGTTGTTCTCGAATTGAATTATCACGCATGCCTCTAATAAACTGTGCTCGAAGGAAAATATTAGCAACAGATTTTGTTTCAACACTAACAAATGGTTTTATTTAATCCTTGTGATTTTATTTTATATCTAATGGCACTGATCTTATCGATCTGAGAGTATTTTTTATTCTAAATATTTTCTGGTTAATTTTCTTATAAAAACAACAAACGGCGCGATTATCATTTGGTGCAATAAAATCGTTGTTTAGTACAATGAAATTCGTTTACATTTAAATAGATGGCTGCGAATTTTCTATAATTACATGAACTTAATTATTACCGATTAGTACAATATAATTAAATTGTATTTACAATAGGTGGCAGTTAATTTGGTACGATCATATGAATTTATCATTATCGAAAACATCGCATAATTTTAATGAATGAATTTTTAAATGTCAACTTTAGGTAAACAACAATAATTGTGACGAAACGATAATCTCAGGTAGGTTCTTTAAAGATAAATTATTAAATTACAATTAATAATAATAAAATTGATTTCAGCAAGAACGGTTACTACTGTACAACGGAATTTAAGATAAGTTTGTTTACAATTCTATATTGATTATTTTTATGTTATGTTGTATGTATAATTATTTGTTATTTTTCAGATGATTGCAACCGGTACTGTTACAACAATGTAGGTAAGTAATTACAATCATATTATTTCAGTGAACTTGTTTACTTCATTTTAATAATAATAGTTTTATCTTTCAGGGTATTCAAACAGATTTATTGCATGTACATTTAAAATTACAATCAACAGACTGTTTTGCAGCTTAGCAACAAAATCAGCGATTGAATCTTTCTCTTTTTGAAATTCAGATAAAAAACGGTGTTGTTCAACTAATTGGTTCTTTTTTGGACAAAAATGTTGTTCGAGGAGCTTAATTATGTCTTCATACATTAATTCTTTCACGTCTTTTGGTGCAGCTAAAGATGCAAGAAGTACATAATTCGATGATCCAATGTATTGGAGTAACAGTTTTGCACGTAAAGCGTTATCCTCGTTTATTTTCTTGACCTGGAAATGAATTTCCAGACGTTCTTTGTAATTTTTGAAATTTTCGATTTTTGGATCAAATGCGTCGAAATTTGAAATTATGTTGATACTGGTATTATTTTGTTGCTGCTGTCGTAATGCTGTTGCAACGTCACTCATAGCTTGAATAAGTTGATTTAATTGTGCTGGTTCCATCATGCACTATTTTATTTCGATCGTGATTTTAAGGTTATGTTATAAATGATATTCACACTTTTTTTATATTTTTTTTTATCCTCGTCGCCAATTCTGTTGTGTATAATTTGCGATAAGATATTTAATAATAGCACGCCATAAAATACAGTAAGTATAATTCAACTTTATTAATTCAAAATTTGATATGGAACGATGCTAGTTTTTATATGCTCCTTTTCTTTGACGCCGAAATAAATGAATGACCAAAATGTCAAAACTTATACATATTAGGTTATACATATTTTCTCGACTAGATTTTCGTGTTACCCGATATGCAATCACGATATTACATAAACGTTAAACAAAAAATGATGGTCCGGCTACTTGGTATTAGTACTAATATTTTAAGAATAAGAGGAGTACTTTCCTAAACGTTTCCTTTAGGTTGAGAATTTTAGTACACTAATACCAATAATTTAGACAGTCACGATCGCGAAATTCTAGTCGTTCGCATAGCCGAAATCGTACACCTATGGCCGTTCTCCACTCGCCACGATGAAGAAAATTGGCATGAGCTTGTGCCAATTATTGTTTATTGGGTAAAATTGGTATGAATATATAACCCGGCCTCTCCACCTGCAATCTACCATTGAGTTATACCATTAATATTTACTCTTTTGCTAGTGGAAACACCAAATTTTATAAAATACCAATAAATTATACCAGCAAGTTATAATAATTTGGCAAAACTCGATGTTATAATAATTTCATATACAACATATGTACAATTCAAAGTAACGGCAAGTATAATTCTCCGTGTGTTGAATCTTAATGCTAATATATGAAATTTTAATAATAAATATTTTCAAAATTAACGAAAAGGAGAAAATTATGAAATTAATTCAATTGTATAGAGACAATTAATGCTTATGGAATATAAATTCTACTTTATTCGCACCGAATGACATATCGCACGTTTACCTCACCCGCAGCCATTTTTAATATTTTTGTTTATAGAAATGCTAATGGTAGTGGTATAGTATATGTCAGGTGGAGAGGTAGGGTAAACAAAACTAATTGTGCTCATGCGCATTACTCGTGACGAAGAGAACCAAAACATTACTTACAATATCCATCTTTTTGAAATTTTGTCGTGACGAAGTGAGCGTAATTTGTGTTTTACTCTCAATTATTTGTGCCAATGCCAAACAAATTTTTGTTTGTTCAAAATCTCACTATCCAAAATAACATTTGTAAATAGATTTCATTTTATTGACGATTTTTAAACTGAGCTACCTGATAATTTGACGTTCGAAATTGTTGTAAATAATTCCATTTTTGATCTGTAAACATAATTTTTACTTACCGGATTGCTAATAATTGTAAATAATTCCAATTTTGGACTATAAAAACAATTTTTAATTACCGCAATGCTAAATTTTCTTTCGTCGCATTTGTGACAAATGCCATTTTATCAGGTGCATCATTTTAACTATTGTCCTCGAGAGGCGCTTTCTTTACTTTTACAATCATCAATAAACAAAAACAGAGAAAATATAATTATTTGTTATGTTAGTAGTTTTGTTTTGTTTGTTTGTTTCTATCTCTGCAATCTTTTCTGGGGCTCAAGGCACTCCCAACTCTTTCGCAGTTCCCTTTTAACGTCCTACCTTACGCCGTTGCCAGCCAACTCGAGGACGTACGGCTATAGACCCGCTTTCGTTTAAACCACCTGCACATTGCATTGCTTCATGCCAGCCTATAGTACTGACATGAAAGGTGGGTCGGCCCATGGATTCCGCACTCTCAACAGGGGGTCATAGATGTGTTCATCGTCATCACCGATCGTAATCAGATGATGAAAAATCCCTTTTGCATCCCGCCCCTATAGGGATTCGAACCCGGTACCTCCCGATCCAACCGCCGTAGCTTTAACCACTGCGCCGTTTGCTCGGTATGTTAGTAGTTGTAAGTATAATATACAAATTTTGTCATGACGTCCTGACAATTTTAGTTCGTCGCGACACAATTTCAGTTCGTCGCGATGAGTGCAGAGCGGCCATTAACTTACAACTGAGACCACTTTGTTGGTATCATTTTAAATTCGGTAATAAAGCAATCAACCTTGCAATTTTCAATTGACGATTGCAAAATTATAAAAAGCGCCTTAAGCGGACAAAAGTAAAATATGTGATAGACTGTAACAAAAATTTGCTATATGAAGTTATATGGAAATATTGTCTATTTAAATTACATTTTTATTTATGAAAATTGTAATGATTTGAAAATTAAATTAATCCCATATGTAGTTTAAAGTGTGATTTTTGTATATCTGATTTATTTGTGACATTCTTATCATTCTAAATATGAGAAACTTGTCCTTAAAAATTGCAGAAATTTCAAAATAAACTAGTGTTACCAAAAACATAAATGTTTTAAAAATATTAAATTTTAGATTGTATTAATAAGTCAAAGCGTAGCAACTGTGGTCTAATAAACCTCCAAAACTGTTTAGTGGCCGAAATATATATTTATAGTGAGTTTAACATTAAATTTCTGCAATTTTTAAGTACAACTTTCTAATATTTAAAATGAATAAAATGTCCCAAATGAATCAGATATACTAAAATCACAATTTAAACTACATATGGGATTAATTCAATTTTCCAATCATTACAATTTTCATAAATAAAAATGTAATTTAAATAGACAATATTTCCATATAACTTCATATAGCAAATTTTTGTTACAGTCTATCACATACTTCACTATTGTCCGCTGGGGACACCGCTGCATTTGTCAATCAAATGCAACTACCCAGCAAATTTTTTGTTGTTAGTAACACGTTTGGTGCTTGTCTTAGAGTAAGAAAAAATATGAAATTACAAATGTTAAAAAGAGACAAATGTCATTGGCAACATGTCTTGTGGTTGTCTTGCGTGTGTTACTCACAACATGTGGCTGACGTGACATGCAATGCCCCTAGCGATTGAATTTTTAAATAAGCGTAACATGTCTATAGATTGTCTGGTAGTTGTTACTTATAACATGTACGTGACGTCGCTCGCAACGCTTCTAGTGTTTGAATGTTTAAATAAACGTAACATGCTTTAGGATGTCTTGTATTAGTCTTGGGTGAAGAATAATGCAAACATTTAAATTTGAAATTCGGTCTAGTTACTTTATTTTATGTTTTGTTTTTTCTGTTCTGTATTAATATTAAATCCAAAAGACTACAATTGGATGGTTTGAATTTAAAGCTCCCGCTAAAAGGCATTGAACTATTTAACAAAATTATATTTGGTAATTTGTTCATTTAATTTTACTTAAGTACATTTTCTATTATGTAATATTTTTTTATTTAATTACACAGAAGCCTGAAAAGTTAAATTTATCGAATATGCTCAATATTATAAGGGCATCAGATAGAAAGCAAATTTTCGATTCTCACGAATTTATATTAATTTTGAATTGATTTAAACATTATGTGTAAACATTATGTGTATACTAAAACTATATTGTGATTGTTTGAACTTAAAACTAAAGAAACAACAATAATATAGTTTCAAAATTATAAGTTTATTTAGTGAATTAAAAATAAATTTAATGAATTAAATTGAATTAAGCTTTTATATATTTTTTCACCTAAAACGAAAGCGAAACGCCAATTAGACAAGTTACCAGCTACGATTACTAGTCATATTGCTAAAGGCCACCACCATACTTATTACCATAGACAAACATAATACATGTTACCAAATACTACCACCATACTTTTTACAAAAGACTACCGTTATACAGTTACAAAACAAAAATAAATCAACAAGTTACTAAAGACAACCACCAAACAGGTATTTAAAGACTACTACTACACATGTTACTAAATACAACCGCCGAACACATTATTAACGCCAACTATCATACGTTTCGCTGAAAACCACCACATAACAAATCTTACAAGACGTAGTGTCTCAAAATGCATAGAGTTGTCTTTCGACTGTCTTGTGTTTGTTACCGATCGATGTTACTTATTAGTCTGGTAAGTGTCTGTCAAGACACGATTGCTGGGTAGTTCCCATAAAAAAACTAGTAAATTCCTCTGTTGTTGCGGGTAATAGTGGAAACAACAGCCAACGCCGCCTGTTTGTTCGAGATTTGAGAAATAAATTGTCATTTTTAGTACATACGGGAGCAGATATTTCAGTTGTCCGATATGCCTTGTTCGGACGATGTGTGAAAGATTCAGAATTTTTTTTGTCAGCTGCAAATGGTTCAACAATTAGTACATTTAGCAAAAAACTGTTGCATCTCAATTTAGGGTTCAGACGAAGTTTTATTCATCCGTTTGTACTAGCATCCGTAAATAGGCCAATAATTGGTGCCGATTTTTTAAATAAATTTGGCTTATTAATCGACCTCAAAGGAAACGTTTGACTGACAGGGCAACTAACATGATAGTTAATGCTATTAGCCGATACGACCCAGTTACGCCTTCGCCATTATACTACATATTGGAAAATAATTATAGTTTCTAGTTACAAGAATTTCATCACATGGTGCAGTTGGGAATTCTCCGCTTCACCTAGTAACCAAGACAGACAGTAATGATTGACGACCCTGTGGAGATTACCGCCGACTAAATGCTATTACTATCCCGGATAGGTATCCTATATACCTCATCTGCATAATTTTGCAATGAATCTATATTATTGTGAAGTAATTTCAAAAATAGACTTGGTCAAAGCATATCACCACATGCCAGTCGCTCAGGAAGACTTCTTTCGGTTTTTTTGAGTTTAAACGAATGCTGTTTGGTTTACGAAATACTAGTCAAACTTTTCAATGGTTTATGAACTTAGTGGTAAATGGGTTAGACTTCGTATTTACGTATATGTATATGTAGATAACATCTTAGTATTTAGCAAAACTGAAGAAGAGCATAAATATGATAACATTTAAGACAATTGTTTAGTCGTTTAGCTGAATTTGGGTTAAACATGTAATCGTCAAAATGTATGTTTGGAGTTTCATCGTTGGTTTTTCTTAGACATACAATTTCAAAGCAAGGAATTACTCCATCACAATCTAGAGTTGAAGTAATCTCTAATTATCCGTCACCATCTTCTTTCAAGCAGTTACAACAATTTATTGGAATGATCAGCTATTACAGTCTATTTATTCAGAACAGTGCTCATCTGTTGGCACCATTACATTCTCACCTAGCAACTATAATAAAAATTAAATCAAAGAAAAATACATTTACATATGGCCAGAAGATTGTGAAGAATGGTTTAAAAAATGTAAAGACGCACTATCCCCTTGTAAAGGGCGTTCAAATTTGACGTATCTTTTTAAATATTCCGCCATTTATATTTTATGTACTAGAGTACCATATTTTATTTGACAGATCAGATGACAAGTACAAACATTCCGGTTAGTTAAAATGGGTCGCTACACAAGCAAACAACGTGTTTTCATTATTAAAACTTATTTTAAATATGGTGAAAGTTATTCACAAGTTAGAAGAAAATTTAGTTCAAAATACGGTAGAGAAAATGTTCCGACAAACCGCGCTATTAAACTTATCATTGATAAAGTTGAAGAAACTCGTTCAGTTCAAGACCAGAGAAGCAGAATTTATTATCGTATAGTGGTCGTTCAAGTGAAAATATTACAGATGTTAGAACAAGTGTTGCTGAAGAGTTCACAGTAATTAAACCTCAAACCAACAACTTTGTTCAATAGTTTACACAAATATCTTCATGTAAATTCTTACAAAATACAGTTTTAACACAAAAATTAAAGGCAACTGATCACGCATTACGTCGGTAATTCGTTAATTGGGCAATAGAAAAACAAGAAGAAAATGAGAATTTTTGCAATGAAATTATCTTCACCGATGAAACTCATTTTGAAATTGGCGGCTATGTCAACAAACAAAACTGCCGCATTTGGGCTGAAGCAAATCCTAGACAATAGATCTTGTTTAAATGTCAAATTTTCAACAACCGCAAGAGCTACCATCTTTCGGAAAACTCCGGAAACACAAGCAACTTTCACATAATGCCACTAGGTGTCACTAAATATTTGCTGTCAAAAATTGTATGACATTTTGATGTGTGCATTTTGTAAACATAAACAAAATATTTTCGTGCCAGTTATTATTATTAATGCGTGATAATTAAATTGATTTTATCTCTCCCCTTTTGAAAAACGTCAGTAATATTTTTTTGATTATGTAGTGACATCTAGCAGCAAACGATTTGTACTTCTTTTTTTACCGTGCTGCTCTTTCGGAAACGCTCTGTACTTTTTCAACAATCGTGCTGCCTCTTTCGGAAAACATGATCTATTGTTTAAAAACCAAAAAAAGTTACCAAAAAAATAAAACCAAAAAAGTTACTGTATGTTGTGGATTTTCGTGTGGTAATATAATTCGTCCATTAATTATTTTTCGAAAATCAAAATGACAATGCAATTACTGTGAATAGAGCTCGATATCGAGAGACGATTAGAAACTTTTTGTGGAGTCAATTGGAAGATACTGATGTGCAGAATATATGGTTTCAACAGGATGGTGCAACATGCCACGCAGCAACGGAATCAATCGATCTTTTGAAAGAGAAGTTTAATAATCGAAAAATTTCTCGAAGAACAGACATGAATTGACACCCAAGATCATGCGATTTAACACCATAGGACTTCTAAATTATCAAAATTTATCCTGAAACAGATTTTGAGTTATTTAATATTTATGCTGAATTTTAAAAATAAGCTTCGCTATCGATACGAAATTCAAACATTTGATAGCATATTTTGGCAGTCAGGCGCGAAGTTGCTCGGGGGATGCAAGCTGACAGGCTCCGTAACTTGCAGCTTCCGCAAGTGCTCGTTGTACCTCCTCGTGGTGACTGCTGGTAACCAGATTGCTGATCTTTTCGGCTTCTAGGCTAAAACACGGCGCTAAAGGTTTCAACCTTAAACAAATCACTGGGCTGGGTTAAGGTATTATTCGTACCGTGCCGATAACCGGCCAGACTGAGGGCCCAGTTTAAAAACTAGCTCAGTCGCTAACAGTGGATCCGCATACCTCGCGCCCTCCAGATTAAGTAGCCTTGTCTGTGTATTGCAGATCACTGCACAGATAGACACTCTTTTCTCCGCTACTCGTGGGACCAAATATAGGAGACCAACCAACACAAAAAGCAAAAGAGCCCGGTTCTCTTACAAAACCGGAAAAAGTAGAGAAGGAGACTCGGGTCTTTAGGCCTACCTCTAAACCTACTAACAAACAACGGGACAAAAGCTTAAATGAGGCTGGTCCCTCCACTCGGGTCACCAAACCTGAGCAAAGAAATATAATGTGGAACAAAAGCACCAATGAAGCTAGTTCCTCAAAACCAACCTATAACACTAGGAGGAAGGCATGGAGGGCCCTGGAGAAGATAAATAATATCTCTCCAGAAGACAGGTCGGAGAAAGACAAAGCTACGCTTGCGTAGGCGAAAAAAGTCTCCGAACAGAAGTCGGAAGGTCCTTCAGTTGGCTTATAGATCAAAAGAAACAGATCTCAGGAGGAAAGTCCTAAGATCGCAAAAAGAACGAAGCTCCATGCTTCCGAAATGAGGCCTTTTAACGAGGTGCTCAAGGATCAGCTGGTTGTGGCAGTTGTTGACCAGTCCTAAGAGGATGGCAGTATCACGCCCGCCAATTGGAGAAAGTTGGAAAGGGCCTTAACCACCACCTACCTGAATGTCCTGGCAGAAAACCCTGAACCTGCTCAGACTTGTCGGGATGCGGGCTGGCACAGGAACCAGGTGAAACTGACTGCATGTGCGGATCAGAGATCTCTTCTGCTTTACACGAAGGCAATGGAAGGACTTGGCGAGGTATGGCCCAGAGGCAGCCTTGCTGTTAAAGCTAGGGAAGAGATCCGCTGTAGGCCGTGAGCCAGGGTGTGGATCCCTTCGAGCCTAGTGATCCAAAGGAGATACTCCAGTTGCTGCAGGTTGGTAACTCAGATTTGCCAACGCATAACTGGAAAGTTGCTAAGCTCGAAGGGCCAAGGGCCGACTACAGGTCAGCCATCATAATTTTAAACAGAGAGTTACTGACTGCACTGGAAAAATCCAATGGTATCGTAAACTATGGTTTCAGTGCAGTCACACTTAAAATCTATAAGAAGGACGCGGACAAGCCGGAGGCTCCGAAGTCTGAGGAAGCTGTTGATAGCTCATCTGGGCGCCCTAAAGAAGGAGAAAGCCAGGCGGAAACTATCTTCACAGTCCTTGTCTACAGTCCTTGTCACAGTTCCAGTCAATGTCCTTGGAGTCATTAAAGAGAATCTCAGACGACTTCACATCAGGCGAGGACTCTGATGAAACAGTGGTAGAGAGGAAGGTCTAAGAATGGTGACATTCTTGCAGATGAACCTACACCACTCAAAGGCAGCATCAGCTGCTCTCCTTTTAAAAATTGGAAGGGAAGGGACAGATATTGTCTTGATCCAAGAACCTTGGGTCACTGATGACCGGATACTTGGACTCAAGACACCCTGTTATAGATTAATGCACATGGACAAAGAAGGTAGGGTTCGGTCGTGCATACTCGTTAAAAATAATCTAAGTTGTTTTCTGCTATCAAACTTCAGCAATAGAGATGTGGCAGCGGTCAACATTGAGGTCAATAAACGAAATCTCTAGCTAATATCGGCCTACCTAGCTTACGACGAAGTGTATATTCCACCAGTCATTCTTGGTAAGGTAATTTTGGAGGCTCAAAAGCGCAAGGTTGGAGTCATCCTGGGGAGTGATGCAAATTCTCATCACACAATCTGAGGAAGTACGGACACAAATGAACGAGGTGAGTTGCTCCTTGATTACATTCTAAGTACTAACCTTCATATATGTAACAAAGGCAATAAGCCAACTTTTATAACTAGAAATAGACAGAAGGTATTAGATATTACACTTGTCTCAAACTTTCTGACGACTACTGTCTTCCACACGTCAACGATGCAAAAGACTCTTTAAAACAGCTAGGAAAACAAGAGCCGCTGAAGACTGGGACTCCTATAAGGAAGTCCTCAAAATTTACAAATATCAATTAAGAAGTGCCAAGAACAGATCTCGGAGACTATACTGTTGCAAAATTCAGGAACCTTCAGAGATGTCCAGGCTGCGTAAAATACTATCCACTAGCCCTTCCATCCCAAGCTTTCTTCAAAGGCCGGATGGAGCATTGACCACAAATAGCGCGGAATCGCTGGAACTACTATTGGAGACTCACTTTCCTGGTTGTTCCGAATCTGCACCAATCTAGCCTCGTAGGCCAAATTATTAGCAGAAGAAAGATGCTGTGGGCGATAAGCAGCTTTAAACCATATAAGTCGCCAGGACCTGATGGTATTATCCCTGCGGATATACAAAAAACCACGGATCTAACCATTTCCTGGTTAGAGGTAATTTTTAGAGGCAGCCTAGAACTATGTCACATTCCTAGTAAGTGGACGGAAGTGAAGGTTGTTTTCATACCTAAGGCGGGAAAACGCTCACACTGCAGTCCCAAAGACCTTAGACCGATTAGCTTGTCTTCTTTCGTTTTCAAAATACTGGAAAGACAAATTGAAGCTCATATTAGAGGCACGATTGTGCCGGCAAAGCTGTCTAAATCTCTACATGCCTATTGCAAGGGGACATCTGTAGAGACTGCTCTTCATTCTCTTACATATTTTATTGAAAAATCTTTCAAATATGGAGACTACGCGATGGTAACCTTTTTGGACATTGAGGGAGCCTTTAACAACGTGCTTACAGGGGCTATAACTCGGGCACTTTCGAATCTAGGGGTGGATGAATCTCTCAAGGACTGGATAGATCAAATGCTAAGAGGCAGGATAATAGATGTCAGTCTGGG
The DNA here is from genome assembly GCA_963556165.1 of Tipula helvola. Taxonomy (NCBI): domain Eukaryota; kingdom Metazoa; phylum Arthropoda; class Insecta; order Diptera; family Tipulidae; genus Tipula; species Tipula helvola. The sequence goes on along the minus strand of OY744483.1, from coordinate 243,532,087 downwards.
GAAATCCTCCGCCAGAAGATTTGCAAGCAGAGGCACGCCGCAGGGTGGCATACTGTCCTCCTGCTTTGGAACTTGGTCATAAATGATCTGTTGCTGAGACTGGAGGATAGTGGCTTCAAGATGGTTGCCTATGCGGATGATGTCGCTGTTGGTGTCCGTGGAAAATATCCCGGCACACTTAGTGAGCTTATTCAAAATGCTCTGGGCATTCTTTCATTATGGGCCAATGGTTGTGGATTGAATGTGAACCCATACAAAACCGAATTGGTTCTCTTCTCCAGGAAATATAAACTTCCTCATGTCGATCCTCCCACTTTAAATTGGTTCAACTTGGCTTTTATAGATAAAGCAAAGTTTTTGGGTCTCGTTTTGGACAGTAAATTAAACTGGAAACCTAATATTATGGAAAGAGTAAAGAAATCTACGGTAGCGCTATACTCTTGCAAAGATGCCATTGGGAAAGGATGGGGGCTGGAGCCCCACATGGTCCTTTGGCTATACACAGCAGTAGTGAGACCCATTCTTCTGTATGGTGTAACAGTCTGGTGGCCTGCTCTGGACAAAACTGTCAACCTAAAGTTCAGAGAAAATCTCTTTGTGGATCAGTGGTGCACTGAGGAGCAGATCCACTCAGGCACTGGAGACTCTGCTATTTCTGACTCCTCTAGATATCTTGGAAAAACAGTGGGCAGCGTGAATTGCCATACGACTGAAATCCACGTTAATATGGACCTGCAACAATACAGGGCACTCTTTTATACTTTGTAACAAAGGGCTTCCCAAGACTACCGACTATACTGTCCCGTCTCTATCTTTTGATAGAAAGTTCTGGACTATTATCCCATCCAGAGAGGACTGGATGATGGATACAGTTTTGGAACCAGGAGTTTTAAACTTCTTCACTGATTGTTCAAAACGGGATGGAAGAGTCGGGGCTGGGGTGTTCTGCGAGGAACTTATGTTAAACCTCTCCTTCTGTCTCCCTGACTACTGTAGTTGTTTTCAAGCTGAAGTAACTGCGATAAAGGAAGTCGTGGACTGGTTGAGGTATAATGTAATATCGACTTGTGAGCCATCCTTTTACATCATCGGGTTTCTAAAATCATCAAAACTGAGGCTTGGACACGTTCCCCGGCGCAAAAACATGCCTTGGAGTCGGCACCAACGAACGAAAGTAAGACCTTGCGGAAGACTACCTACCCGGCGGATGGATGGTGTTGAAAGAGACCTAAGCACACTCGGTCACTGTCTGCGATCTCTTTCAGTGAATCGTACTACATATTTGAAAGTCGCATATTCAAAAAAAACATTTTTGGTTCAAATCTTAAAAAAATATATTTTATTACAATTACGTAGTACATATTTTAAATGCAGGCTATGCAACTTAACTATAATTACTAATTGTGTATAAATAAATTAACGCAATTATTACTTATTTATGTATGTCACCTCCACGGTGGTTTATGTTTGCCCGAACCACTACAGTTTTGTTCTCTTATGTCGTTCACATCCGATTTTTTAAGTTTATCTATCACTTCCTCCAATTTTTCTAAATCTCTGGGCGATTTCTTTAGTAACAGATCGATGTACTCATTCAATTTATCGCTATACTCCTTCGTCTTAAAAGCAAGATTTAGACTTGTTGTTGGTGTTGTGCATAAATTATCTTCCCGGCGCTGCGATACTCGTTGACTTACACCATCTAATTTATCTTTATTAAATTTTGTGGGATCAATTGGTTTAGATTTAGCTTTTGTACAATTTTCGGATGCATCATTGTCAGGTACAGTAGCTTGGGTAGGGCTTGTGATAACCGCCAAGGCTTTCTGCCATTGAGTTTCCATTATATTATGCAAACGTTCGGCGATATCGGCTCTGCAAGTATAAAAAAAGTAAATTATTAATTCAATATGATGATAATTAAAAGTATCTACCGTTTATTCCTATATGCGTGGAGCTTTTGATTAAGCTCATCAATAGTTGTACACGCATTGACCAACTGCAATCGATATAAAGAAATTTCTTCTCTTTGCCTTTCTTTTAGTAAATTGATTTCTTCTTCACTTCTGAAATTGTAGATAAAATATTAAGCACTGAGCCGGTACACCAATCTCTATATACAAAAAATACTTTTGATTAAAAAGTTCCATTTGTTTAACCGCTCGATCCGCAATTAGCCGCTCCCGTTGTTTACCCTCCTCGCGCAAATTATCCTCAACCAATTCCAGTTGTTTCTGAAACTCGATGAGTTTATTACGCACAGCGTCCTCCAACTGTTTTTGATAGTAGTTCTTCAACATAACTTTTTGTCCTTCCATTTCATTTTTTAGATTTCGTTCTCTCGCCTCAAAATCACTAATCTTTTGTTGTAGTTGGCCCAAATGTTTTTCTAGTTTTTCATATTTTAATCGTTCGTCAAGGTTTTTATCCAGCAAATTTGATTTGATATGCTTCAACTCAACGATGGTGTTTTCAGATTTTTTTAATTCAGTTCGCAATTCGGCTAATTTTTCTAAATTTTCTTTCAAACTTCTAATCTTAGATTTTAATTGCTGAATCTCAATGTGATGCAGCTTTTCATTTTCCAAACTGTTCGACAAACGCACTTCTAAATCATCGATTTGATTTTTATGAATTTCACTAATTTCATTCGACGAACGAGTTAAGTTTTCTAATTTTGTATCGAGCAGCCTATTATTCTCTTGTAACTTATTTGCAAGGTCCAGCGATACTTTTAGATCAGACTCGAAATGTTTATTTTGTTCAACATTGTTTCTTAATTCTAGCAGCTCTGTTTTCAATTCGGTTATACTGTTCTTAAGTTGCAGGTTCAATTCGGTATGTTTTTTAATAGCTTCATCTTTGGCACGGTCCACGGTTAATGCAATTGACATTTTTTGTTGGTATTCCAATAGTCTCGCCTGCAAAACTTGAATACTTCGCTCACAATGTTGTCTGCGCATTCTCTCTTCGTGTATCGTAATATTATCGTTCGCTACTTTATTCCGCCCATTCCAAATATCACTTAAACTAAATAAAGGTGTTTCGTGTGAATCAGTAGGTACATTTTCAAAGACAGCACTTTTATTCTGTTGGTCTATAATTGAATTGTGTTTTTGTAGGGTTTGTTTGGTTAGCTGAACTGAAGGTAGTTTCTCATCTACTGCCGAATGATAATATTCCTTAAAAGAAGCATTTGTTACATCGATAATTGATTGATCTTTATGTTTAATTGTATAATTACTATCCAACAATAAGTAATTATCAATTTCCTTTAGAAAACCTTTCGAATTCGTTCGATTTGAAGAGAACACTTCAGAATTTTTAGACGAGGTGGTAGACTCCGGGAATAAATTCCGATTTACATCGGACGATTTTGGTGTCGAATGATTAAACATATTTGCACTCATTTCAAGTTCTTTAATTTTTTTATTTATATCATTTAACTCATCATAGTTAGACGAATCTTTTGTATAATTATTGCTATCCATTGCGATTACGGTTGATTTAAGCGATGATGCGAATTCGGTTTCACTGTTTTCATCGTCTGAACTGGAGTTGACGAGAAAAAAATACGGCGGGATCAGCAATAAAACATTTGTATCGTCCGAATTTGTTTCACTCATTCATAACAATATTAACATAATTTTTAATTAAAAAATCTATACATTGATATAAAAATGAGATTTATTGATTTGCATACAAATTGTTTGGATTTTGAACGTTTATTATGTTTGACATTTGTTGGTGTGTCAACGGGAAAATATGAATGAAGTTAATTGCAATTTACTAATTGCATAAAGATAAGAACTATAGAGAAGAAATAAACAAACATCAAGCGTACAAAAATCTGTGCGAAAAAGAGAAAGACTAAATTAGTTTAGGGCCATATTTAGAATTTTATTCAATGCATTGCATTAACACGTTAATCGCCATGTCAGTCGTATGTGTCTGACACTAAGAATTTCTCCATGGGCCATGTCATTCATATATGTCTGACATACGGGATTTAGTACATAGAAGGCCACGTCAGTCACTCATATCCGACGCAAACGATAAATTTGCTTTATCTTTCAAAAGCTTAGCCTTCTTTGAGCAAAACCTGAAAATTGCCTGGCTTACTACGGAAAAATAAATATAATAGACTTAGTTATATAATGCTATATTGTTACACTTGAAAAATTACATTTCAATAATTTTTATTTTGATAAAAGAAATTACATTGACTTATAATGTTGCCCAAAACATTATAAGCAATAAAAGAGGTTTTGTTTGCAGTCTGAGCAATAAGTTGAAACTTTTTTCCCCCTTTTTTTTGCTGCTTCTCGACCTTCTGCTTCTTTTTATTTGGGCAAAACATCCAACGCACATTCTTCTGCTTTTCTTCTTTATAGAACTAAACATTGTTTTTAGCATATGAGTTGAAGTTTTTCGTTTTTCAGTTATGTCCGCACTTAATCTAAGCATATCAGTAACCAAATTTTCACGAAATTGTCATATTGCTTTTCGTAATTATGTAGTATCTAAATTATGTAATAAAATTACCATGGCGCAGAGGAAAACTTTGTTGAAATTATTGTGGCGATTAACGTGTTAAAGAGGGTTGCTTTAAATAAAACAATTAAAGTTTAAAAATGTTTTTATTTTAGTTGCAAATAAACGGATAGTTATTATTTAGTTCATTTTTTTAATAAAATTAATTTAGTCCGAAGTTTGTGATAATTATTTCAGCTGTAATAATTATGACAGAATTTTGCAACCAAATTATTACAGCGACTATATGTTACCGAACGTAACGTTTCCGAAATAATTTTTGACGTTTCCGAAATAATTTTTGTTGATTTTAGTAAAAAGGATTTTGCACTGATGAAATTAAATGTACGACCAATAAATTTATAATCGTTCGTAAAAGTGATTATGCATGCCTTTATTCTGTCCTTTATAATCAAGTTAGCAATTAATTTATTCATTTTGGTGCTGCACCAAAAATTGTGTAATATGTAGCGTATTTACTTGAGACAACAACAATTGCACTAAGGACGGATCCGATTTCTGTAATAAATATTTCTGCTGTAATAATTTTGACATTATTTTGTATGCAACCAAATTATTACAGCGACTACATGTTATAATTTTGACGTTTCCGAAATAATTTTTGTTGATTTTAGTAAAAAGATTTTTGCATTAATGAAATTAAATTTACCACCAATAAATTTATTAAAAGTGATCATGCGAGTCTTCATTCTGTTCTTTTTAATCATTTTGTGAGCAATCTATTCGTTTTTGTGCTTCACCAAAAATTGTGTAATATTGTATCAGCCTTGTAATAATATTATCAGCAAGCCCTAATTGTATCTTATAAGTGCATAATTCCGCAATTCATTGCCATTACATCGTTAAATTATGGTTTTTAGATTATTAATATACAGCAAATATTGTTGATCAACTAGCAATTTTGTTTGTTTAAAAATGCTAAATTTTCGTTTAGCGCACCTAAAATGTCAGTCATTTCTATGATAAATATGCCGGTGATCCGTAGGTTTCTTTATTGGGGTTATATTTAAAAAAAAAAATTGATCTAGACGCTATTTTAGTATGATTGTATTATTCTCCAAGCATTATCTGTCAAATTTATTATATGAAAATTTATCAGTATTCGGACGCAAACGAACTTATTACAAAATATGGAAGAGAAAATTATTTCACTCACGTCAAAATTATTACAAAAAACAAAATTATTACAGAAATCGGATCCGTCCTAAATAATCCCTGAGAGGGATTAAATAATCCCAAATTTTGTTTAGAATTGTTTAAATCTTATCCCATTTTTTAGTTTTCGTTCTTAGCGATAGAAGCCGCCAGATGTCATAATACATGTTAAATTTATATTTTATTTCGAAAGGTTGGCTTTTGAAAATTAAATCAAATTGGCTATTTTCTTGGGAACAAAATAAAACCAAAATAATTCAAATTACATTTTTGGCCAACAAAATAAGCTAATGGTATAAATAATATTATCAGCAAGTCCTAATTTTACCTTATAAGGAAACAATTCCTAAATTCATTCCCATTATATCGTTAAATTATGGTTTTTAAATTATTAATACATATATGTACAGCAAATGTTGTTGATCAACTAGCACTTTTATTTGTTTAAAAATGATGAATTTTCGTTTAGCGCCCCTAAAATTGTATTAATTTCTATGATAAATATGCCGGTGATCCGAAGATTTCTTAATTGGGGTTAAAATTTAAAAAAAAAATAATGGAGTTATTGTATTAATTACCAAGCATTATCTGTCAAATGTCAAAATTATATCAGTATTCGGACGCAAACGAACTTATTACAAAATATGGAAGAGAAAATTATTTCTCTCACATCAAAATTATTACAAAAAAAAATATTATCACAAACTTCGGTCGCGTCCTAAAACTTTTCTAAAAACGCGTCATTATTTTTCACTTTTTTTGCGAACCTTTTAAAAATAGTTGTTAACAAATCGTAAGATTTCTAAGCACCCAACAACAACAAAATTTGTTTATTTTATAATTATACATATAATAAAGTGCATTTTTTATCACAAATTACAATATTTACATCACAATTGCAATTTCGTTATATGTATTATAAACTAGAATAAAACCTACCGATGAAAAGAAATTCCCGGTAATTTGTTGCAAGTATTGTTACGACATTTTTTGATTAAACACTTCATTTTTTATAAATTTTTTTCAATAGTTTTTCAAAAATACTAATTAATTATATACATATATTTTTTTAATTGTTTTGTTTATTTGGTAATTTTAGTTTTATTAATTTTAATAAAAGAATAAAAACTAGATGATTTGTTTACATAAAGAAAGAGTATACAAAAGATGGGAACCGTTCATAATGCCGCGTTTTAAAATGTCGCGTTTTAAAATACCGCGTTTCAAAATGCCGCGTGGTACAAAATGTCGCGTTTTAAAATGTCGCGTTTCAAAATGCCGCGAGATACAAAATGTCGCGTGGTACAAAATGTCGCGTTTTAAAATGTCGCGTTTCAAAATGCAGCGAGGTAAAAAATGTCGCGTGGTACAAAATGTCGCGTTTTAAAATGTCGCGTTTCAAAATGCCGCGTGGTACATAATGTCGCGTGGTACAAAATGTCGCGTTTCATAAAACCGCGTGTTTCAAAAAACCGCGTGGTACAAAATGACGCGTTTTAAAATGATGCGTTTTAAAATGACGCGTTTTGAAAAATCCCTTATAAATCAACACAATATGATGTGAAATAATAAATAATTTAATAAAAATTATTTGAAACAAGCAAATTGTGTTTAAACATATAGTAAAATTTTCCTTCACTGAATGGAAATTATTTATAAATGTAATTTTATGTAATTATAAAGTGGGTCTAAGAAAAAGAACGCAAATGTTGAAATTTATTAGAATATTCCTTCACTAAAATGTTAAAGTTAAGTCCTTATACATCGGAAGTTGATATCAGATACACAATTTAATCCAAATTCTTTCATTGAACATTTTGTACGTCGCGGCATTGTGAAACGCGACATTTTAAAACGCGTCTTTTTGTACCACGCGAAATTTTGTACCTCGCGGCATTTTGAAACGCGACATTTTGTACCACGGGAAATTTTGTACCTCGCGGCATTTTGAAACGCGACATTTTAAGACGCGACATTTTGTACCACGCGACATTTTGTACCTCGCGGCATTTTGAAACGCGACATTTTAAGACGTGACATTTTGTACCACGCGACATTTTGTACCTCGCGGCATTTTGAAACGCGACATTTTAAGACGCGATATTTTAAAACGCGACATTTTAAAACGCGACATTTTAAAACGCGGCAGTTTGACCCGGACCCATAAAAGATATATAACCATCTCTCTTCAACGGTGTGCGCTTGAAATAGAAAATTATCTGTAGGGAAAAACGTTGTTTCAGCTCTATAGTTTTTATCTCTATGAAAATTGCCATACTAGAAGGAAGTGCATGAAAATTTGATTTCTGAAGCAAGAAACTTCTCAAACTTGAATTTTGATGTTTTGACATTTTATAAAATATTTTTCAAATTCAAGAATTTGCGTCTATTTAAATAATAATTGCAAATATGTATTAAGTAAATTATCTAATAAAACAGAATTAATAATTGATAGTTTCAAGATTTTCTAAGTGTAAAGTGTAAATCATGTGAGTTAAAATGCGTTTTGTTTAGTTAGTACGTAATCATGACAAGCTTTCTAAATTTACGTGAAATTTTTGGGTGAACAGGAACAATTTACCTTAGTGCACACCATTTTCGCTTACCTTTTAGTCACCAACTTCGTCTTCATCTCGTGTCCTATCATCAGTTTGTATGTCGTACGGCGACTTCATTCGTATCGCATAGGCGTTTATCGGTGGCGCATACGGAATTTCCGTAAAATACTATCAATATTCCCTTCCCCCTTCAACTTCTCGCGGCTTTTCCACAGAATAATAACTATTCTGAGGCTTTTCCTTAACAGGTCGACGAAACGCTCGGCCCGGCCGTTCAACTGTGGGTTATATGGTGCCATAGTAATATGTAATGTTCAATGCCATTTTCATGCAACATCTTGAAACGGTCGAAGATGAACTGCGGGCTAACGATGCTGTCAAAAGTCCATGGCGAGCGAATGTTTCCAGCAGGTTTTCAATGGCTTTTTCCGATGTTATACTGCTCATTTTGAAATAAAATTCCACAAGGGAACTAAAATAATATTTGATTATTTCTCTAATGCCCGATTTCAGAACAAATCAGCAATTCTTCAGTTAAGTAATATTTCCTCTCTTACTTCTTTTATGAAATTGTAATTTGTTTCATAATCCAAAATCAATGCTACTTATTTCTTTTTTACTTGAACATTTTAACAGTAGAACTAAATATTTTAGTAATGAGCTAAGTTGGTTCTATTTTGTTAAAAGCGTAGAGAAAATAAGGAAAACAACAAAAGGAACCGATTTAGCACATCAATAAAATATTTGACTTTTAAATATCGCGCAAATAAATATTTACAAAGTATTCACAATGAAAAAAATATTTTTAGGCCTGTTATCACATTTTTACGACGTAGAAATGGTTCAATACGACAGTGTAATATGTATGTATATAATATGTATTGAAATATTTCTTGGTTGTATCGTTTTTATGATGATATTAATAGCTGGGGTGGGATTCCCAGGTGATCAGTGATAATCACTTTTCCAACATAACGAACATTATGAATTTCCAACATAACGAACAAAGCAAACATTTTGGTTCATTATGTTGGAAATCCATACAAACCTGCACCCTGATTCTCTAAAAAATAAGATAATAGGCTATTGACGACTGGTATGGTGTGATCTGGCGGACAATATTGAACTAACTAAACCATGTAAACAAAAATTTGCTGTATGAAGTTATATGGAAATAGAGTCTATTTCATTTTAATTTTTATTTATTAAAATTGTCATGATTCGAAAATCTAATGAATCCATTATATTGTTTAATATGTGATTTTTATATATTTGATTAATTTGGAACAGTTTTATCATTAAAAATGCCAGAAAACTGTACAGAAAATTGCAGAAAATTAATGTTAAGTTTATAAATATATGTTTGAGTCACTAAATATTTTTGAAATTATATTATACCACATTTACCACGTTTTGAATGATAAATACAAGATAAAATTCAATACTTTTAAAATATTTATGTTTTTAGTAACATGAGATTAGTATGAAATTTCTCCAATTTTTAAGCACAAATTTCTGTTATTTGAAATGATAAAACTATCCAAATTAATCAAATATATAAAAATCACACTTTAAGCAACATAATGGATTCATTAGATTTTCCAATCATGACAATTTTAATAAATAAAAATTAAAATGAAATAGACTCTATTTCCATATAACTTCATATAGCAAATTTTTGTTTACATGGTTTAGTTAGTTCAATATCGTCCGCTTAAGGCGCCTTTTCAACTTTACTAGTCGTCAATTGACTATGTCGAAAAAAACAGGGGTAAAAGGAATTAATTCTTTACCGGTATTTTATTGTTTCATATGTTGGATGGTACCCGAACAATTTTAAATCCACAAAGTGCTATTAAATTTAGGCTTGGACTTTTGAGAACGAAGTAAATTTGAGTGAAATTGGACACCTTAAAGTTTTTTAACTATAACTCAAAAACTATGCATTTTTAGTATATACATGTAATAAGATTTTTTGTAGAGAATCAAATTTCCTATCTTTGACAATTCCAATACTTTGACATCAGCTTTCTTTCTTGAGAACCAATGCCTATACGCTATACCGATTTCACTCAGAAAATAGTTATTCGCCTTTTAACGCAAAGTGGCTGACATCTGGTGAACGGTTTTACAACTTAGCCAATGGTGGTCAACCGGTAAATAAATGCATAATTAGATATGTTTCTTAGTGAATTTATATCAAAATAATCGTTTTTTTGCAATTAGATAGGTACATAATTAATTTATCAATAATATTTGAATTTAAATATAAATGCGGTTCATAAATAACCGGTTACCACCATTGGCTCGTGCAAATCGTAGCGCCTCTTGCGGCACTTTAAAGGCGAATACACAAAAATTTAAAAAAAAAATTGAAATTTTTCAATTTTTTTGACTTTTTTTGTTTTAGTTTTTTGGACTTATTTTGTTAAAAAAAAAAGTTTTTTACTTATAAAATCTTATAACGTGTATATACTAAAAACGCATAGTTTTTGAGTTATAGTTAAAAAACTTAAAGGTGTCCAAATTTACACAAATTTACTCCGTTCTCAAAAGTCCAAGCCTAAATTTGAGCCGTTTATTTTGAAAGTGGAATAAGTCAAATTTTTAAAAAATTGCGTTAACGAAATACAATATGTAAAAGTACAGTGAACTTTCATATTTTGTTACATTCTTGCGCTAACTGTAAAATAATTCCTAGAAATAGCGGATACTAAACCCTATCAATGTTTTGTTTATTATGACAGTGGAATAAGTCGCATTACATGCTTGTTCATTCGTGTAATGTCATAACAACTAATAGTATGATGAGTATAATCACAGAATAATAAACAACCAGAACCGACATTACGTGGACCAAGAAATTTTTGCTCTTACCTTATATTTTACATGTTAATTTTGAATTTTCAGCCACTGAACGATATTTTAACACCGAAAATCTTACCTTCTATAAACCAAGGTAAAAAAAATGACTCCACTTTTCTCCATATAAAAACCGCGTTATGTCGCTTCTGGATATTCTGTGGATAATATTATAAATATGTAATTGAAAGCAAAAAATATAACAACAAAATAGCTGTGTTTCCATGAGAAAAATTTAATTCGAATTAATTTTGAATTATTTTTTCTCATGAAAACAAGTCGCAAATTATTTTTTCGAATTGAAATAAAACAACAAAGAGAAAGTACAATTTGGCAACTGGTGTCAGGTGGTATAACTAAAATAAGGAATGAATTCAAACTTTTGGTTTGAATTACTTAATTCGTCTGTCGCGAGCAATTTTTGTTGTGAAATTCTCATGGAAATATGACTAGCAAAGCAACAACAACAATTTACATATGGCGTGCCATGATTAGAGTTTCAATTTTCAAAAGAAAATGTGTTTTCTTCATCGAAAATTGAAATTTCTTGAAAATTATTATTTATTATTTTGCATGAATTCCAGCTCTTGTCAAACATAGTAGATTGTTCTACAAGTAAAGAAAATGATAGTTTTCCTGCGAGTGTAATTGTTTAAGCGAGCGTGTGGAATTACAATTTAATGAGCATGGAAAACCACTTTTCTTACGTGTCGGACATGCTATTTTTTCGTGTATTTGACGACAAACCAGGTAAAAATAAAAAAGGTAGGTCCAGTTTGGATCAAAGTATGTATGCATAGCGTGTACATAACAATAGCAGTAAGCAAATAAATAAAAGTCAAAAATCCAAAAATCATTTGGGAAAAAAGCGTTTCTATGAAGAAAAGTGTTGCAAAGGAGAAAAGTAGCAGTTTTCTTTACTGTTTTCAGCCAAGATATGACGCTCTTTGCCATTAAGTACACGAAATTTTTTTTCTTCTTTATAACGAAAAATAATCAAAACAAATCATCGGCAAAAGGGACGACCAAAAAATGTTGGTTCTATAGAATTGTTGCCGTTTTACTCTAGTGGGCGACCGGTCGCAATCTCGAAATATAAAGACATGGTAGATTTGCTCGCATATATTCCACCTGTTCATCATGGATATTTTCAAAACGGAAGAAAGTCAGATCAACTTGTTGAGGAGTAAAATGAAATCCAAACCGATCCAAGACAATAGCCTATAAATTAAAGTAATTGGGGAAACGAATCAAAATAATTATATGAAAGGGTGTTATACCACTGACAGACTAGGGATTAGCTAAGCGCGATTAGTGAAACGAGATTAGCTAATCCACCACAAATCCATACGCGTTGACAGACTAGGGATTAGTTTCTTGCAGAGAAATAAAATATTATTATGGTGATTCGCTGAAATATAGCTAGTAAATCAGCTGGAGTCATTTTTTAATTCAATATTTCTAAGATTTTTAGCATTAAAATACACTAGATTTTCTTTTTCCTCAAAATTTATTCAGTACAAATTGTTTAAGATATCATTGATTTTATAACTTCTATCGTAAATTCACGCCACTTCCATTTTCAGCAATGTTTAAATAATTATTTCACATTGTAGTGCCACTTGTACCATCACTAAGCCCAATACGACGAGATAAGCTCGAAAATGTTCAAAGATTAGTGCACTAATCTCGATTAGTCACTAATCCTCAAATAAAACGAGATTAGCTAATCTTCAACTTGACACACTACAGCTAATCTCGAAAAAATCACTAATCGCGCTTAGCTAATCCCTAGTCAATCAAGGATATTACGGAGAGAAGCTAGGCTATGGATTATGGAATACTATTTCAACAAATATTAAATGTTTAACACGTTTGGACAGGTTTAGGATCTCGATGGGATGTGTGAAATATCTTAATGATCAATAGCTGTTGGTAGTAATTGCTTTATAGTTACTTATAAAGTTATAATTAGTTATAGATTTGAAGATTTAGTTTTAGTTTTTTTTTCATATATTGATTATAGCTTAAGTGAATTTATTGCTACGTATTCAATGTAATTAATAATTACATAAAATGTCCTAGTTCTCATGTTGTAATAAAAATTAAATATTAAAAAAAATAAATAAATAAATGATCACAAATAAAAGGTATTGTTGACAACATGCATAAAAATGTTTGTTTTTGTTTTTAAAATTTGTTACAGTAAAAGCCAAAGAAATTGAACTTATGCGAGCCTCAGATGTTCAATAAGTATTGTCAATGTTCAAAAAACTAGACAAACAGCAATTGTCTCAGACCATCAATACTATTGACAATACACTTTAATATCAAACTCTTGTTAATACTCTACTTTGAACCATGTTAGAGAAAAGTACAGCTTACACAGCATTCACAATACAAAAACTTTTTACTTTTGACTTACAGGTTTGTATGAATTTCCAACATAACGATCAAAAATTTTTATTCGTCAAGTTGGAAATTCATACAAACCTGTAAGTAAAAAGTAAAAGTTTTTGCATTGTGAATGCTCTGTTATGTAGCTATTATTTTGGCTTTGTAAATGAAAAAAATCAAAAGGAAAAGAAAAGAATATGGTATAGGAAGTGAATTAAAAAGAAATAAGTTTCTATAGTTTGTCCTCAACGATCATCTCTATTTTTTGAACCTTTTTTTGTTTTATAAATTTGTAACAATTTATCATATGCCAGATTTCGGTTTCGATGTAACATCCCACAATACTGGAAGTTCTCTATATGTAGAAATATACCTAAGTAACGCACGCTTCCTGATTATCAGGGGATGGTGTATGGCTGTTTTTCGTTGGGGATTTACTTGTGCTATCGGTGAATTCCATACCGCACCTTGTAGTATATGTATGTATATTGTATTTACCAAGTTATTTTTAGTCGTACCACAGAATACCCAGAAGCGACATAACGCGGTTTTTATATGGAGAAAAGTGGACTCATTTTTTTTACCTTGGTTTATAGAAGGTAAGATTTTCGGTTTTAAATTATCGTTCAGTGGCTGAAAATTCAAAATTAACATGTAAAATATAAGGTAAGAGCAAAAATTTCTTGGTCCACGTAATGTCGGTTCTGGTTGTTTATTATTCTGTGGTCGTACCACATTTATTTGTATGTACATATTGTATATTATAACCTAATTTCGATATATTATATTATACTCCCACTCTAATCCCTATAATATATTAAATATGCAAACCCAAATACTTGTATAAATTCTGCTTTATATTTATATTTGCATAAATGCAACGCTAAATGTAGGTAATTGTTACGTTTTCTTGGTTTTAAATACCAAACTCAAATGTTGACAGCTCTTCGCATTGATATTTTGTCAATAAAAAGTAACTCAGAAGATCAATAGTATTGCAAATATATTTTTATCAATATTAAACGTTTTCATCAAACCATCACCATAATATTTTGTACAATATATTGACAATCCTTAGCGGCCCTATTTGATACTTTTTGTCAATAATTATGGCAAAAAATGGTAAAAAAAAATGTTTACTGTCGAAGTTGGGTGGCTCATTCACTCAACCACCGATTTTATATTTTTATATATTTTTGCTGATAAACGATTTTTCGTAATGGAATACCGGCTTTATGGTGCTATTCTATGAGAAAATTTTATTGAAAATACTAGCAATTATTTAATACTGAAAATACAATTAAATTAATTCACATGTTTAGAAATAATGAATGTCTATGGAAGATAATCAGCAAACAATTTAGAAGAACTGTTTTGTAGTATCTTTGCTGCACGATTTTCTTGTTCTTGTTGAAAGGCCATGTGGGCGTTCAGCCACCTCGCACGACGACCTAAAAGATCAATTGTGATTGGACCCTGCTTAATTATCCGTCCAGTCAATTTTCAGGCTTCTAATAAACCTTATAATACTGCCGGCCGGTACGCGATGGTTACTATAAATATATGGGCTCATTTAAGCGGTCCTTATCGCTTTGGGCCTCCCGCGGCTGCGGGGTTTTGCGGGTATGTAGTTCCGCCGCTGGGCTCATTGTTCTCCCTCCTATATGTGTACTATAGCATGTACTTCTGCTAGACAGACGGTAGCATTGGTTCCCAAGGACTTCGAGAGGACAGTCCCACTCTCGTATATTCCTACTCGTTCTGAGGTTACTCAACTTGGCCCCCTCCGATAGATGCCAAACCACGCTGCACGATTTTAGAAACCTCCTACTTTTTCACAATATTTACCGAATTTTATTTGACATTTGAAGAAATTATTATGAGAGTAACACAGCATTCACAATGCAAAAACTTTTTACTTTTGACTTACAGGTTTGTATGAATTTCCAACATAACGTGCAAAAATTTTTATTCGTCAAGTTGGAAATTCATACAAACCTGGAAGGCAAAAGTAAAAAGTTTTTCATTGTGAATGCTGAGTTAAATGCCCAGTTTCCAGTTATGATAATTTTTTGACAAATATTTATCAATATTCATTAAGCGTATTTTGTTGAACAAAATTGAATTCGAATATTTTTTTGTTTATTTGTTTCCCAAGAAAATAGCCAATTTGATTTAATTGGCAAAAGCCAACTTTTCGAAATAAAATATAAATTTAATATGTAAAATGACCTGGTGGCAGGTATCATAACCGAAAATTAGAATTGGGTTTAATTTAACCCAATAATTTTTTGGGTTAATGTTATTCTTGCGAGGGTTTATCCTATGCAATTGTTGTTGTAAATTTGTCAAGGAAATACGCTTAATACTAATTTCATGATAAAATCTCAGCGATGTTGCGATCCTGGCATTTTACTTTGTATTTGTCGTGATTAAGGATTTTTATTTTTGAGAAATTGAGGGGCTCCCAATCTTACCTTTACCCAAACATGAGTTGAAAATTAGCTTCTACATATCGCTCATTTGCTGCAAGCATGACACAACACAAAAATTACTTTTGTTGAAAAATAAACACTATTAAAACTGTTGAATTGTTATACTTTTCGACAATAATTTTAAAATGACTTAGCGGTATAATTTAGAGATGTAATGGGGAATATGTTAGAAACACAGCGTTATAGTACCTCTAATAACGCATGTGAAGGGCTATAACCCAAACACAACTCAAAAATTGTGTTATGTCACTATTGCAGCAAATGAGCGATATATGTTAACAGTTAACGTTACATAATGTGGTAATAGAATTCGGCGTGAACCAACTTGGTGCCAAACTATTTTCCGGTACAAAGATTTTTGCTTGTTAAAGACTAATAATAGGTATCAATCTTACTCAATTTCAGATAAAACATGCTTCGTCTATCACGATCGCAATTAACATATTCTATGCGTCAAATATCGCACAAATCGAACAAACAAGAACAAATGATCGACGAAATTATACGGGTAAATCATGCAGGCGAATTAGGCGCTGATCGTATATATGCCGGACAATTAGCTATATTAGGTAATAAAGCATGCGGTCCAACAATCAAGCATATGTGGGAACAAGAAAAAGAGCATCGAGCGCAATTTGAACAACTTATCAATCAATATAGGGTGCGACCAACGCTGTTTACCCCAATATGGAATGTTGCTGGCTTCGCACTAGGTGTTGGTACAGCATTGCTAGGTGAAAAGGCAGCTATGGCGTGTACAGTAGCTGTTGAAACTGTAATTGTTGATCATTATAATGATCAGCTGCGAAAGTTAATGGAAGATCCAAATACAGATAAAATCTTATTGGAAACCATTAAGAAATTTCGCGACGAAGAACAAGAACATCATGATACCGGGATTGATCATGGAGCAGAGCAGGCACCATTTTATAATGGTTTAACAAATATTATAAAACTAGGATGTAAAACAGCAATCGCTATTTCAAAGGCGGTTTAAATATTGTTGAAAATATGATGTAGATTTCAATATCGGGTGTTGCGTTTTTATAATGTACGGGAATAATTTCCGAATTGAAACAAAGAAACATTGTCGATTGATCAATCTATAATAAAATACAAATAAAAAAAGGTTGAATTGTTCTTATTTAATTTAATTAATATTTTATTGTTCATATATATCATAAACAGTGATTAAAGAACACATATATTATAAATTGATTTATGCTTATTATTTAAATGAGATTACACACAATATTTTACATTTCGTTTTTATATGCAAATCATATTTAGAAGAAATTTTTGGAATGATTTCCTTGTGCCTCATAATTTATACAAAGAAAACGTAAAGAAAAAAATGGGAGGAAGTTATGAGCTAATCTAAATTTGTTTTTATCAATATAATACATACCAAATACTCATTCTAAACCATTTTTGTATGTAACAATAATAATTTATTGATAGATACTATAAGACAGGGCATAATTTTTAAAGGAAAGTTTCTTTCATGCTATAAACAGAGGGGTAATTTTCACTTATTCTAGAGAATTTAATGTTAGCAATTGCTTTAAAACTTTTGTTTGTGAAGTTTCTCGTATTTCACCTGCTAAAAACATTTCATCGACCACCGTATATACCTTATAAAAATTAAATACCAAATCCAATTCACAAACATTATGGAAATATTCGTTCAGAACCTCCACGAAATTATGGATAGCTTCCAAGTAGCATAAATTATTGTCATTCACGTCAACGCATATACAGAAATAGAGACCAGCATATCGTCGATAGACAATTTTAAAGTTACGAAACTGAAATGAATAAATTTAAAAAAAAATTCATCACAAGCCGGAACTTATAAATAAAGAAGAGTATGTACTTACTTCAACAAAATTTGTATGCTTTGCATCTCGAACTGTTACAACGGCGTGTACTTCTTCAATTAACTTTTGTTTCTCGTCATCATCAAAATTCATGTACCATTTGGCTAGACGAGTTTTTCCAGCACGATTTTGTATTAAAATAAATCTTATCTAAAACAAATTATTTATTAAAATGCAATAACTACATATTATTGTTATATTTATTTACCATTTTAAATAGAATTTATGTTTATGTTTTAAATAATTGGAACTAAATTTAAATTTTTAATGTAAAATTCGATTTTTACACAAAAAATTAATTTTTGGACATTAAATTTGACAGTAGATTTTGACACCCATTCTTTGGGTTCACATGTAGCTTCTGCTTAATTTTAGTATGTTTAATATGCTTGTTCACACGAGTATTGTATTCACACTATACTGCGAGTCGAGTCGAGTTTAATCCTAATTTAACTCTCTCTCTCACTATTCGCCTTTAAAGCACCGCAAGAGGTGCCACGATCGCCACTATTTAAAGGTGAACAGCAATTTGAACCGTAATCAACAACAAAATTGTCCAAAAATATATTTTTTTGATTGCTGTTCACCTTTAACTCTAGTTTCAATATCGTCCACCAGATGTCAGCCACTTTGCGTTAAAAAGCGAATATACAAAGTCGAGTTATTTTCTAACCAACTCTGCAGAGTTAAAAATATGCAGAGTCCAAATAGGATTGAAACCGAGTTAAAATAATCGAAAAAAAAATTTAACAAAAAATCATTTCAAATGATCATCAGATTGATTATTCTTTTTGTTGATCACCACCATATATGTGTAAATTTAATTTTTCCAGCGATATTTTGTCTAAAAAATTGTAATTTTCAAATCCTTGAAAATTAAAGGATTTAGACCACCGATATTTCTGAATAATCTTTGTCGAAAAAAAAATATTATGCAAATTTATTAAATAAAATCTTATTGTTTAATATATTTAAATATATTATTTGTATATAGCTTTCATTCTTTAATAACATAGCTAATTTAAAATAAAAATGACGAATTGGTGTGTACGAATTTTTCTTTAATTTTGTTGTTGTTTTTTCAACTGTACTCTACTCTGCGTATATAGTGCATTTTTAGAGTAGAGTTTAACTCGACTCGACAAATTCCCAAGTATAACAAAAATTTAACTCATTCATAAGTTCCAAGTTTTTTTCCATTTATCAAAATTATCGATGGAACTTAGGTAACCCACATATATCAAGTTCCATCGGTTTAGTATTTTTGTTTCACTTTTCATAGGAAATCTTATAATATAATGGAACTCAAACTTATACTCAGTTCCATAAAACTGAATCATTTATTTGAAGTAGTGATACTTGGGTTATTAGGTCGAGTCGAGTTTAACTCGACTCCGTATATACTGAGTTAAACTAGGATTAAACTCGACTCGACTCGCAGCATATACAAATAAATTGACATAAAAACAGGAGACCTGAAACAAAGTTGTTTCCCATTTGAAATCTTCTATTTCAAGTGTAAGTAGTTGGAGAGGGATGATTATATATGTATCTATTATGTTTTATACTCTTTCTTTTATGTAAACAAACCATTTAGTTATTCTTTCTCGAATCTTTAAGGCGAAGATTCACGTACAAATTTTGTCTGACAGACATAAATAATAATCGCTCTGATTGGTTGAAGGTCGGCCATATTTTTTTATCTTACGACAAAAATTAGAAATTGAACATTGCTCAATTTTGTATAAGATAAATACATAACCTTAAAAACTTCGACAGCAGCGAGAACAAAATAATATAAAAGGCCGATATTTATTACATAAATGCTTTTTGTTAATTTTCGAATTAGACATTATTCACTTCCACTAAAATGTGTGTTATGTTTATTCAAATCAATATGGTTTAAATTTCAAAAAGAACAAAAATAAAAACACTTTTTAGGTTATGCGTTATTAAAATGTCAAAAAATATCCATACGACAAAATTTTATACATGTATCGCCTAAGTATAAATTTCGTTTTTATCGTATAAGACAAAAAAATATTAACCAATCAGAGCGATTATTATTTATATCTGTCAGATAAAATTTGAACATGAATCATCGCCTTTATTGTGTGCGATTGTGTTTTTAGTGAAGCGTCTAATAAAATAAATTTAAAATAATTAAAACAAATATATTAATTTATTTATTTTTCTCCTTTTATATTTAATATTTCAATTAATCGGTGTTTCATTTATTAATTTTATTTTTCATAAATTCCTGGTAGGTAAGTCTTCTCGCAGTTTTTTGGTTTTTTGCTTTCGGAAATTTCTTTCGCATTATCAAATTCTAATAATGAGGTGCAAAGTAAACAGTGCTTTGCCCCTCTTAAATCTTCCCATAATCTTTTGGATTTTGATGAAAAAATAAATACTAAAAAATGTAAAGTTGTTTTCGGTGATAACATAATAACTAAAGCGCTGGTTAACGAAAACGAAACGGAACGAATGAATTGAATGCATGAAAGCAAAGCATATGAGACCAATAACCAATTAGACGTTTTCGGAAATAGATCCTGAATAACTTCAGGATAACTTTTAATTTTTCTTATGTTGGTAAAAAATTATCCAAGTTATCCATCACCATCCCATACAAAAAGTTAAAAATAAATTTTGATATGAAAGCAAAAGGTCGAAAATGAATTTTGAGAGATAATTCAAAGAAATACAAAATAATTTGTCTAAAACACATTCATATTGATCCTAATAATGTATTCGTTTTTATATTTATTTGTATTTACAGCTAATTATAAAAAAAAATTAAAACCACAACATCTAAATTATCCTGAAGTTATCTTTTTTGTTCGTGTGAATAAGTTTAATGGTCGAAAGTTAGCCTGAAGTTATTCAGGAGTGGGATTTTGCACAAAAGGCGAGAAGCGAGTTTGTGTCTCTTTTACTTACACTGAATATGAACACTATTTCGCTTAGTAGAAATATATTTGAAGCATGCGATCTCACCTAACCAGAATAAAATGATATTCTATTTCAACTTTCATTCCACCAACGAAGGTACGTGGTCGAAGCGGAGAAAAAGAGATAGCCCTTTTACATAATATGATAGACGGAGATCGCAATAGAAAAAGCGACATTGACCGAATGAAATGGAGTTAAAACTTATTCTTTTAAAAAAAGACATAAACTCGCTTCTCGCCTTTTGTGCAAAATCCCACTCCAGGATCTATTTCTGAAAACGCCTATTCCCGCTAAACAAAAAATGCGAATCGTAAAAAACGATACGTTATAGATACGTAAACGATACTATAATACACAAAAGGTGTACGTCACAATTCATCCACCATTCACCATATTTTCAATTCAAGTTCTAAAACCAAAGTGGATGGAAATATTTGTGTTATTAAAAAATATTTTGTGTTGTGAGGTTCGCAAAGTAAGTACACCTATCCATATATTTATTTTATTAAACCATTTAAATTTATTAATTTGATACATGTATTGTATATCTTTTAGAATGTGTGACTAATTTTTACTAAATCGTCAAAGTGCTGTGAGCAGAATAAAATAAACATGCAATTTATATAATTTGTATTATAAATTATTCATTTACTTTAAATAAATAAAATAAATTTAATCACCCTATAAAAGATATAAAACACGATTTTTATTTTGACTAATAATCATCGCAATCAACTTGAAAAATACGATTTGTAAATTTATCGCATAATTACCCGCCAAACAAAGCGATTCGTTTACGATACGAAAACGATGTTTGATTTTCATATAAAATATCGTTTACGAATCGTTTTTACGATTCGAAATCGATACGTTTACGAATCCAACGTCCCATGATAATTAGAATTTTTTACGAATCGGAGTATATCGATTTTTGCGTTACGTTTGCGATACTTATTTTTCGTATCGGAAACAGACCTAATTTTGCGATCAATTTACAAATCTTATTTTTCGAGTTGATTGCGATGATTATTAGCAAATATAAAAAGCGTGTTTTGTATCTTTTATAATATGGTTATTTTTTATTTATTTATTTAAAATAAATGAATAATTACAATACAAATTTATAAATTTGCATGTTTATTTTTTTCTGCTCACAGCACCTAAAATATATACAATATATGTATCAAAATAATAAACTTAAATGGTTTAATAAAATAATAATATAGGTGTATGTACTTACTTTGCGAACCTCACAACACAAAATATTTTTGAATAACTTTAATTTTCTTTTAACACAAATATGTCCATTTGCTTTTGTGTTAGAACTTAAATGGCAAGAAAGAAAGTGTATATGTAGTTGAATTGTGACGTACACCCTTTGTGTATATTATAGTATCGTTTACGTATCTATAACGTATCGTTTTTTACGATTCGCATTTTTTGTTTAGCGGGTAGGTCTGTTTCCGATACGAAAAATAAGCATCGCAAACGAAACGCAAAAATCGATATATTCCGATTCGTAAAAAATTTTAATTATCATGGGACGTTGGATTCGTAAACGTATCGATTTCGAATCGTAAAAACGATTCGTAAACGATATTTTGTATGAACATCAAACACCATTTTCGTATCGTAAACGTATCGCTTTGTTTGGCGGGAAATAGACGAAACGAAACGAAGACGGCCGGTGGAATTCACAGTCACATCACAGTACAATATATTGCGCAGGATGACAAAAAATTACAACAACAACAATGGCGGAGATCGTGACTGAAAGTTTATGAAATATTTAAACAATGATATATGTATTGTTAATTATTTTGAATTAAAGTCAGTAGAATTTTTCACAAAATTTTAATTATATTCACTCAACACTCAAAATTATTACGCAAAACTAACAAACACGATTTGTTTGGTCACTATGTCCGCCATATTAAATTTTTTTTACATATAGATGCGCAAGAAAGAACGAAAATGAAACATCGGAGTATATTACCTTATTATGGGTGGATTCAATTCAATTTGCTTTCGTTTCGTTCTTTCGGTAATTCACTATCGGTTCTGTTTTTTTTACTAACCCTTAAAATTTGTTGTTATTTTTTTTATTAACTAATAATACATACTAATATAAATAAAAGTCGTTGTCCATTTTTTTTTTTTCAAAACTTATTTTATTTGAATAATGTTATAATTGCACGACAGTAAATTCCTGAAATAAAATATGCATGAAAATATGTATGTATACCCAGCAAACATGTCTTAAGTAACACATGCAAGACAAACTCAAGACTTGTTATGATAACAAACCCAAGTCAGTCAAAAGACAACTCCATGTATTTGGGACGAAGAGTCTTCAAAGAAATGTCTTGTGGTTGTTATTGGTAACATGTATACAAGATGTCTTGGGTAACATATCTCAAGGTCTTCATAGGTAACACGTCTGGTGGTCGTTATTGGTAACATGTCTGGATGTTGACTTTTGTAACATGTTTAGTGATCGTATTAGGCAACATGTCTGCGTTCTTCATTGATAACATGTTTCGGGTTTGACTTTAGCAAGATGTATGACAACCGTCTTAGGTAACATGTTTGAAGCAGTCACACTCGTAATATATCTACCCAGCAAAAGTAGAAAATATTATTCCCCTCCCCCTTTCTTTACCCCAGAGTCAATACAAAATGTATCGACTGTCAAAAATGAGAACCTCTTTGAGATTTTTGTGTCGCTAATTCTACGACCAAACTACAAAAATCCAACTCTCGCTAAATACATTAAGTATATAACCAGAGTGTATTGACTTAGCGAATTATATTCACTAACTCAAAATCAAAAAACCAAAGCAGAAATCTCATTTGTGTGTGTATCATGCGCACACGAATAATTACGAAGTTTAAAAATTGTCTGATTAAATATGAAAAAATGTTTTCGACAACATATTATTTTATAAATGCATTTTGTATGAAAAGTACTTAATACGACCACTAAACATAATACAAAAGTCAACATCCAGACATGTTACCAATAACGACCACCAGACATGTTACCTATGAAGACCTTGAGATATGTTACCCAAGACATCTTGTATACATGTTACCAATAACAACCACAAGACATTTCTTTGAAGACTCTTCGTCCCAAATACATGGAGTTGTCTTTTGACTGACTTGGGTTTGTAACAAGTCTTGAGTTTGTCTTGCAAGTGTTACTTAATACACAAATGCTGTGTTTGTTAATACTTTTTGTTTTATTTTTTTCACAAATAAATATTGTATTGTATTTAAATTAAATAATATTTATTTAACCTACAAAAAAATTGAACACATCACCCACAAAAATAATAATAAAAAAGACATTTTCAAGACAACCAGAAGACTTGTTACCATTCCTTCTATTTCCCACCGATAGGAGCGCTTTAAATTACATAATGTCTGTGTCTCTAGTAACATACTGAAGACAACCGCAAGACATGTTGCCTAAGAAATTTGTCTCTTTTTAGCTAGTGTAATTTCATATTATTTTCTCTATCCCAGACAAGCAAAAGACTTGTTACCAAAGACAAAAAATTTGCTGGGTAACCAAATTTCCAAACGTCAAAAAACGAATTCGTCAATTTGTCTATATAACCACCCAGTTGTACTTTGCGTGAGCAATCGAGAAATTTTGTTTGAGATGGCACGTTAAAAACATGAAACAGAAGTATAAAGCAAAACAAACGAAATATTCGGCTTTTTAAATGTGTTTTTCATGGGAGTAAATTACAATGATCGCATTTTGTTCGTTCTTTTTTTTACGAAATATGGGGACATGTCACATGTGATGTGATCATCACGATGAGATATAAGAGATCATCACCATGATACATGATTGATCATTGATCGCTCTTGGAGCGCTCAGTCGTACAACAGGGCATGTCTCCTCCGTCTTTCGTTTCGGTCCGTTTCGTTTTCGTCTATATAACTAGCGCTTAATGGTGAATTCAATATGGTTCCTAATAAAGCAAAACGTAAAATCTAATTGCGCAGTCGATGTATTAAATAAAAGAGTATTTTTTGCTTCTTCTAGTTCCACTAGTAAGAGTAACTCAAATATGGAGTCTACAAATTCTAATAATATCAATTTATATAACAAATTAGATACTAGTCACAGTATTTTTAAAAGAAAATATTAATCTTGTATATCTGATAAGGCTATTAAATTCAATAGATTCCAAAATATTAAAAGTATTTCGAGTGTTAACAAAAATGTGGCAAAAATTATTTTTAACAATTTCGATGATGCTAACATATAGCGTATTTTGTTGACCAAAATTGAATCCAAACTATTTTGGGTTTATTTGTTTCCCAAGAAAATAGCTAATTTGATTTAATTGGCAAAAGCCAACTTTTCGAAATAAAATATTAATTTAATATGTAATATGACCTGGTGGCAGGTATCATAATTAAAAATTAGAATTGGGTTTAATTTAACCCAATATTTTTTTGGGTTAATGTTATTCTTGCGAGGATTTATCCTATGCAATTGTTGTTGTAAATTTTTCAAGGAAATACGCTTATTGTGTTCTTTCTGAAAAATTTTAATTATTTGATAAATATACAACTATTTACCAATAAAAATAATTCTAAATCTTTTAAAGTCAAAATTAATAACTAAGACATAAAAGAAAGAACTTTTACTAAAATATTAGGTACAACCTTTGCTTTACAAACAGACTTTCTTTATCAAAACATTATGCTAATTTAAAAACTAACATCTCTAATACCATCAATTTATTTAAAAGCCTCACTCGTTTCAAGGGAGGTGTAAATCCTGAAACAATGATTAACATTTCTAAATCAATAGTTAAATCAAAATTAGATTATACATATGTATTTACTGACACCAAATTCAAAAAATATTAATATCTGTCAATCCATTAAAAATGCTTACCCCGGTCTCTCCACCTGCAATCTACCATTGAGTTATACCAAAAAATATTTACATTTACTCAATGGTTATACCATTAATATTTACTTATTTGCTAGTGGAGACACCAAATGTTATAAATAACAATAAATTATACCAGCAAGTTGTAATAATTTGGCAAAACTCGATGTTATAATAATTTCATATACATATGTACAACATATGCACAATTCAAAGTAACGGCAAGTGTAATCCCGCGTGTGTTGAATCTTGATGCTAATAAATTAAGTTTTAATAATAAATATTTTCAAAATTAACGGCAAGGAGGAAATTATGAAATTAATTAAATTGTATAGAAACAATTAATCCATTTTTAATATTTTTGTTTATAGAAATGTTAATGGTAGTGGTATATAGTATATGTCAGGTGGAGAGGTAGGGTAAGAGTTTGTACGGGTTTTATTAGAACTACCCTAATTCCGGTTATTTTCGAATTTAGATTTCATTAGAAAATCTCTAATTTATATTTCCAAAAATCTATTTAACAACTCAAAAATTGGCAATGACATTAAATCCAATAGATCTTTACCCAAACTTAATGATTTATATACTGAATATTATTCATTTCTTTCTAATATCAAACCGTTTCATATTAGCTGTGTTTTTTTATAAGTATCTACTATGCTATCTTCGGGTTTACAGCCTTCAAAATAAAAATCTTTCTTTTACGACGACGTTGCGTTATATATTATATCTTCTTCAGGTCTGTATATATATATATATATATATATATATATATATATAAAACAACCACAAAAAGTATTTTTTTAATAAGACAATTTATAGAAAATTTTATGCAATGCTTAATTTTGAACCTACCGTTAAATGATAATTTTCCCCCCAAATATTCCAACAAACAAAATGTTACACAAACACTTCAGACTACATATATATATTACTTTATAATAAAGTATAAATCCGTAATTGTTTGTGTATATCTTCCAAAATATTTTCTTAGAATAAAACATTCAAATAATTTTTGTCCAAAACTTTTTTTAGGCTAACTAACTATTAAAAAAATACTTTTTGTGGTTGTTTTATGTTCAAACTTTTGAATTATTCTGGTGTATTCCAGATTGATAAATTAAATATTTAAGAAGAGGAGTTGTTTTATATATGTATACAGACCTGAAGAAGATATCTGTGGCATTAAACAAAAAGTGGGTAACTTCAGTTAACCACTTCTTTAAATAACAACCCCATTCGTTCACCCATTTTATGCTTTACAATACACCATATTTGATTTTCCATAATTTTCCTTAATTTTAGAGAAAATTTTGCTCAAAACAGGTTTTATTAAGACGACAAAAAAATTAAATTTACAATAACTGTGTTTCCTCACATAACCTGTATACATTTCCATATTAGATATGGTACCTTTTTTTAAAAAATAGTTTTTTTTAAAAATCGCATTTAAAGTTAGCAGAAATAATTTTTTAAATTCAAAGGTTTTTCATATTTAATTTTATGTATTATGAATTTTAATCACAATATATTAACATTTCTTATAAATATAATTAATTAATACAGTATAGAAATCTTAGCCCACTTTTTATTTTATAAAAAACCAAGATACCTTGTTTTGCTTTTCAACATTTTGTTTTACATAAACGGGATGTCTTAAGATAAACAGTTTTTACGTAAGCACTTCCAATAATTTCGTTTTGATTATCTGCACAAAACCCTTTTTTAACAAAAAAGAAAAATCATCAGCAGAACGATTTTTGTGTATCGTAATCAACATGATACCAAAAACATTTAATTTTTATATACATATAGGTAGTTTAATAATTTTTTATAATTAAAACTTAAGAAAATTTAACTAATTCAATATATTATTTCTATTTTAGCACCTCAAAATACAAGTAACTTCATTGATGAAAACTTAAAAAAACGTAATAATAAAAGAAAAATCGTAATTGATAATAATTATACTATTACAAGAGCCAAGAATACCATTGTCCAATTGCTGTCCCACCTACTGTTTTTCACATAATACGCGTAAAATATTGAAGTCGGAAATACAAACAATGATCGAACAAGATTAATAATTATTCTTCTTCATAATCAATGTCGTTTAAGTAAATACACTTGGGTGCAAAAAATTCGCACATTGATAAATTTTCACCAACATTTCAAAAATATCAAAAAATCCAATGTTTGTTTAATTTTCTTAAATGCAGATTTAAAGTAAAATCACATGTAACTTCCACGAAAGTAAAATGCATACAGTAGTTCGAAGTAGGCATAATGAATAGCAATTATACCTCTAAAAATAATTCAATAAAAACAATACAATAGCATACCCCGAATTCGGTCGTTCGGAATTGTCATTCATATATCAACGCTTAGCCATAACGGTCTTCCATTGATTACGTCTTCATCCGAAACAAGACAATGAATACCACACCAAAGGTAGCCGCGCAAGTGGTTGCACTAATTGATGTGGGGAGAACCAAAGTGAAGTGGCTCGACAACTAAATTTGAGCCGATTCTCCGTTCGTTGAGTGTGGCAGAGATATCAAGAAAATGGCGGCTTCAGACGACGACAAGGATATGACCGACCTCGTGCTACAACACAACGTGGTGACCGTTTTCTTGTGACTACTTCGCTGCGAAATTGTCGTTTGAATGCAGTTCAACTGGGGCAGCGGCTCCAAGAAGTTCGTGAATCCGAAGTCAGTCGGTGGACAGTTAGAAGACGACTTCAAGAAGGTAATCTGACTGCACACAGACCAGCAAACGGGCCGAAATTGATCACAGCCCACCGGCGAGCCCGCTTCCAGTTCGCTCGAGAGCATTTGGATTGGACAGAAGAACAATTGAGAACAGTCATGTTCTCTGTCGAGTGCAGGATGTTTACATGGCAACGATGGGCGAGGAAGAGTATAAAGAAGGCCAGGAGAGCGATTTGCACAATGTTGCATTGAAGAACGAGTCTCATTTGGAGGTGGATCGTGCATGTTCTGGGGAGGCATGTCATTGGAGGCGAAGACAGATCTTGTGTTCATATCCGGAGCGAATACTGGTCGTCGACCAAGAGGATTTACTTCTCAACGGTACATTGAGGAAGTACTCGAGAACCACGTCGTACCTTTTGCCGGTTTTATTGGTGAAAACTTCGTGTTAATGCAGGGTAATGCGAGACCACATACGGCTGGTATAGTTTATCAGTACCTTCAAGAAGTGGATGTGCCTGTTATGGAGTGGCCAGCTCGAAGCCTGGACCTCAATTCCATCGAACATTTATGGAACGAGCTGAAAAAAAAAGAGTTCGAGCCAGAGATGTTGTTTCAACGAGTCTCCAGGAGCTGCAACAGGTGATCGCAGAGGAATTTGAGGCGATACCTCAATATTTGGCGAAAACTTTGGTGAAATCGCTCAAACATCGAATGGAAGCTGTCATTCGGGCTAGGGGAGGGAATACTTTAAAAATGTTTTTTTTGCTGATTTCCATGTTTTAATTCGATTTTGGCCACTAATTTTCATGCTGATAAATTCACAAAAAACGTGTATTTCAGAAGTTGACCCCAAAAATCACTTTATTGACATGGTATAAGTACAAAAATGGTACACTGGATAGGTGTTGAAATAGACTTTGAATCCACATTTAAGAAAATTAAACAAACAATGGATTTTTTAATATTTTTGAAATTTTGATGAAAGTTCATCAATGTGCGAATTTTTTGCACCCATTTTTTAAGTTTTCCTTGATAATTAATGTTTTATAAAAATGATGAAAATCTTGTGGTATAAACTCTAGTAGATCAAGCAAATCTTGTTTTTTCTCTGTCGAGATAGGATTGCAGCAAACATTTGACGACGAATTCATTTGCCGCAATTTGCATAACAAGAGTGATTTATTGGTGCTGCGCTTGGTAACCATTCGGAAAACGTCGGAATTGCTTTTATGGCTTGTTTGGTAGTCCACGGAACCATCTGTATTTTTGTTGCATCTAAATTGAAATTTTCATTAAAATCGTTTAATAACATTTTAAAATGATGTACATTTTACCTTAACAGTTATGTGATTCCATAGGATTTTTTTCCCGCAATTAGTTTTATTGGGTTTTTCATAAACTGTTTTTAAGAGCCCGACAAAATCGTAAAAATCTTGGGCCTAACTATGCAATTCGACGACAATTTTTGACGGGTATCGTTTTGTATTAGAAAATACAAGAAGAAAAAGGAAAACAATAACTATTGTTTTCCTTTTCTTCCTGCACCTTCTAATATAAAACGATCGCCGTCAAAAATAGTCGTCGAATTGCATAGTTAGGCCCCAGTATTTCGCATTTCAATGGCATTGACTTTTTTTTCGACCACATGTTCGCATTAACTGCGCTCAATCGTGTGGATGAAATATTTCCATATTTGTCCTTTTCTTCTTATCTTCTATTATTTTGCGATATGAATCACATTCAAAGGACAACAATGGAATGGAAAGACAATGATAATTTACAACACATTCGATTACCCGAATAGGTAAAACTAAAAATATAACCATTATTTTTGTCTAATTTGTTGGCGTACCTTTCCTATTAGAAATGCTTAAGTGAACTTGTGACTATTATAAATAATGTATTTTAAATCGATAACTTATAAGGTGCGAAAAATTTTGTTTTTGAAAAACAAGTTATCTTCTGTTATTATTGCTAAAAACAATATATCTTTCCAAATTTTACTGTGGAAATTTCGTAATAACTATATAAGTACAGATAACCTTTTTTAATTAATATCATTAATCTAGTTTGGTAATGCATAAAATGATATATCTTTATATAACTATTTTTTAAAAAAAGGTACCATATCTAATATGGAAATGTATACAGGTTATGTGAAGAAACACAGTTATTGTAAATTTAATTTTTTGTCGTCTTAAGAAAACCTGTTTTGAGCAAAATTTTCTCTAAAATTAAGGAAAATTATGGAAAATCAAATATGGTGTATTGTAAAGCATAAAATGGATGAACGAATGGGGTTGTTATTTAAAGAAGTGGTTAACTGAAGTTACCCACTTTTTGTTTAATGACACAGACTTTTATATGCTAGTGTAATAAGGAAATATAATAATATTTTTCAGACGTTGTATTTTTCTAATGATATTTAGCTTCATGAAGCTAAATACTATGTATAATATCTATTTTGACAGCTGCTCAAAATGATGGAAAAGTATGCCTGGAGTATGCTGATCATCAAAAACTATAATATCTATTTTGACAACTGCTCAAAATGGCGGAAAATATGACTGGAGTATGCTGATTACCAAAAAATGAATTATGGAATATGAAAATAATGAAATGTTTATTAAAATAGCCATAACACAAATTGCAGATATTGCATGCGCGAGCACATATTATTTTTGTTTCCATTTTTCAACTAATATGATGAAAATGTGATTGAAAAATACGACATAGTGTAATATAGCAAAGTATATAATAGTATTTCTAAAACAGTCTTTATGTCATATAAAAGTAATGAAGTATTTCAACGACGTAGAAATGTAATAGTGTAATATGGGCCTATGAATTGTGTCATTTACAGATAATATAAAAATATAATCTCATGAGTAAAGAGAGAAACCAAAATCTTGAATTTTCGAGTACAGAAACAGAAAATTAACTGCGTATATGTATCTATTTGATCGATTTTAATTATGTACATGGTACATCTAAATATGAGATAATGTATTTGAATTGTATGCACAAACTACACAAATTTAAGAAACATGAATTATTAAGCGAAAAATCAAAAGCTTGATTTAATTCGCTACAAATTAAAAACATTGCCAGTTTAATGCATCCCGATCGATTATTTTATCCATAATTAAATTTTCACTATTGTTACACTTTATACACAAATTTTCACTTAATTAAATTAAAATAAAATAAAATAAATTATATATTTAGAAACTTTACATTACATTAAACAAATAAATAAAATGAATTAAATTAAACTAAATTAAATTAAAATTATATTATGATAAAAATAAATAAAATTACTTTTATTTTTATTTTTAATTTTCTATTTTTTATTTTTTATATATTTTCTCATATATTTTTTTATTTTATTTAAATTGAAAAAGCTTTCTTTTTGTGACAATTTTATATATTTTTTATTTTCGGAAAACTAGTTTCGGATATTCGTCCTTCCTCAGTTCCTTATTTTTTCAACTAATTCTAATTCATCCAAATTCATGATTTATATAGCATAGCCTAGTATTTCGTCAACTGTATAGTATCAAATCACATACTTTGTTGTTTCTTGTGTTGATTTTGTCATTCATCATCAATGGATTGTTTCTATTTTTATATATCTCGATTTCCTCAAGTCTGTCCATATATTTTCCCTTTGACAACTTATGAATTATGTGTAAATTGGTGTTGATGTCAGTGTATGTATGATTTTCCGTGATCATGTGCTGGGCGTAATTCGATTTTAAATTATCTACGCGCGCGTTTTTTATTTCCTTTGTGTGTTCCGTAAACCGCTTATTGAACGAACGTCCGGTTTGCCCGATGTAAAATTTACTGCAATCATTACATGTCAATTTGTAAATGCCACTGTCAATTTCTATGTTTTGTTGTGGTTTTATTTTTTGTTGTAATTTTTGATTTGTTTTGTATGCGATTTTATAGTTGGCGTTTTTGAAAATCCTACTTACTATGTGGCTGGTATTTTTGTTATAGTTTAGGGTGATGAATTTTTTAGTTTCATTTTGGACTGCAGTATGCATTGTGGTTAAATGTTGTTGTGATATTTTGAAAATACAAAATATCACAACAACATTTAACCACAATGCATACTGCAGTCCAAAATGAAACTAAAAAATTCATCACCCTAAACTATAACAAAAATACCAGCCACATAGTAAGTAGGATTTTCAAAAACGCCAACTATAAAATCGCATACAAAACAAATCAAAAATTACAACAAAAAATAAAACCACAACAAAACATAGAAATTGACAGTGGCATTTACAAATTGACATGTAATGATTGCAGTAAATTTTACATCGGGCAAACCGGACGTTCGTTCAATAAGCGGTTTACGGAACACACAAAGGAAATAAAAAACGCGCGCGTAGATAATTTAAAATCGAATTACGCCCAGCACATGATCACGGAAAATCATACATACACTGACATCAACACCAATTTACACATAATTCATAAGTTGTCAAAGGGAAAATATATGGACAGACTTGAGGAAATCGAGATAGGTATATAAAAATAGAAACAATCCATTGATGATGAATGACAAAATCAACACAAGAAACAACAAAGTATATGATTTGATACTATACAGTTGACGAAATACTAGGCTATGCTATATAAATCATGAATTTGGATGAATTAGAATTAGTTGGAAAAATAAGGAACTGAGGAAGGACGAATATCCGAAACTAGTTTTCCGAAAATAAA
Organism: Tipula helvola; assembly: GCA_963556165.1. NCBI lineage: Eukaryota > Metazoa > Arthropoda > Insecta > Diptera > Tipulidae > Tipula > Tipula helvola. The sequence continues at coordinate 243,498,844 of OY744483.1, read as the reverse complement.
AAATATATAAAATTGTCACAAAAAGAAAGCTTTTTCAATTTAAATAAAATAAAAAAATATATGAGAAAATATATAAAAAATAAAAAATAGAAAATTAAAAATAAAAATAAAAGTAATTTTATTTATTTTTATCATAATAATCATCGTGACGAAAGCAACAGCGAACTAACAGAAGAAAAATGGAAATCCACCATCTTCTCAGCAATTAAAATTATATTCTCGAAGAGGACGACCAAAACACGTCCTTTCTTCTTCGAGCGTCAACGACCGACCATCACATTTAAATGAAAATTTATATAAGTATTAATTAGGTAATTTTCTAAGAATTTATTCGGTATTGCGTTTGGTACATCAATTTTGATGTAGATAAGCGATTCTTTCAAATGCTAATATTCATTAGTCAGTTAAGTGATAATTATATTTTTTTAATAACTTGGTAAATTTTTGGTGGATTTTTATGAAAATTGGAAGTTTTAAACCGAGGAACATCATATGCAATTATAGCTCAAAAGGAAAAGTCGCTTAAAATCACTTTGGTCCTTTCACTTTTTTGGTACATACAGTCAGAAACATTCAGATGTATACGGCAAATTAAAATCAACGAAACACTTTTTTTTTTTTTTTTACTTTTTTTATTTTAAAAATACATAAATATGAAGTAAATACATATATGTATGTGATAACATTATTGATAAAAAATAATATTTTAAATATGATATCTTCTGTTTGGTTTTTAACTTTATCTTTAAATTTCCCTCTAAATATGAGCCGTATACATCTGAATGTTTCTGACTGTATGTATATGGTAACGACTGTACATATTTAGAAATACAAAATTTTGTTTTATTTTTCAAAATTTATTAAATTTAAACATAAAAATAATAAATGACATCATCCAGGTTTCATACATTTTTGGTCCAAATTTGAAAGAGCCGGCCAAAAAAAAAATTGTTCTATAGTTTGTTAGAAATTGGCCTCCTAAGCATTTTGTTATTATGGCACCAAAGTTGTGGGACCAAAATGTCATGCTGTGGTAGGACGTTTAATTTGTTTTTGACAATTGATCTCATCGAAAATATATACATATGAGGCAGATTTTTTGAACTCAAATAAAACAAAGTACAATGGTCCCACAGTTTTGGTGCCATAATAACAAATGCTTAGGAGGACAAGTTCTAACAGAATATAGCACAATTTTTTTTGGCCGGCTTTCACATTTGGACCAAAATGGATGATGCCCTTTTTAATTAACATAAAATAAATTACATAATTGTACATATAATTACAAATAAGCACCCCAGCCAATGTACATAGACGCTAAATTATCAATACTCGTTGCTTCTAAAATAATTGAATTAACCTGCCCCTCCACAGACAAAGGAATATTTTGTGTTTTGCCATTTAATTTCACCAAACCCTTCAACCTCTGTTCTATATTATTTACATTTGCCATAGCTTCTGAATCTATCCGTTCCATTTGCCTGTCCGTTTTCGACATTCGACTCCACGACACTAAAGGATCGTATACAAATGGTTTTAAAACAGACATCAAAGTAGATTTCTGTGATCGTAAAATTTTCAAGGTGATCTCACAACATTTTCGAAATAGTCCTTCGACACCAAGTGGACCCATTGCATGGACCATATTATGTGTTAATCGGAATGGAACTTTTTCTGGGTAGTCAAATGTTTCGCCTCTGTTAAATAAACAGTTAAAATCGACATGTACGGTATCGCCGTTGGTAGCATCAAATAATATATTTTCGCCATGCCGATCACCCAAGCCTAATACGTAGCCAACAATCGACATTACAGCGGTTGTTTTAATATATGAACTTCGGGCATGATACCAGTTATGAGGTGTTGTAAAACGACTTATAAACCATTCGGAAAATACAGGAGGATGCTTTGGCAACAATTTATTCAAAAACATATCACGCTTTTTTGCTATTGGATCCCGTACGGCACACTTTGCCGCAAGCACTTCGCGATTGTTTACAGCTTTTTTCATTTGTTTGTAGATCGTTATTACGATATGACGGAATGCTTGTAAATTTGGTAACCATTCAATAATACCGCATTCTTCGTTCAGCGGTATAACGGCATACGTTCGAATGTTTAAACGACGTTCACGTGCATCAGGGTCCTGGTGAAGATACTCTTTGACGACCGCATTAAATTCCATAAGACGAAAATCTTTCCGCAAATCGTCTTTTGGTTTCATCATTACAATGTATTCTTTTCCATCATCACCGATTAGAATAATTTTTCGAGGTTTTTGTAATGACATTAGAATTGTCATCTCTTCTTTGATTCCTTTTATGTAACGCATCGGGTTTGGAAATACATTAAACGATTCAGCTGGTTTATCTCGTTCACCAATTGTCGGCATCGTCGGCAACATATGTCTTTCTAAGGGTAATATAATATCACTAAAAGTTGGCCCGGCTATTAATTTTGGCAGACTAGGCACCAACGACGATACATTAGGATGTTTCTCATTGGTCGGAATTGTTTTATTTGTCAAATCAATTAACTTCTCGACCAACGAATTAAAATCAGTAATTAATTTTTGTATAGATGGTAGTGCTAAGCGTTTATCTTGAAATACTTCCGAGCATCGTTTAACACGATTTGGATACGAAGACTTAAAAACGGATGAGATCATCCAAAGTGATTGCTGTGGAAAATTAGTTATTAATTTTACTAAAATTGTTTTTATCACGTTATACACATCGATTGAAGGATGGCAAATTCGGCTGACAAGTTGTGAAAATGCGGTAAAGAAAACAAAAGGAGGCAAAAGTATAGAAAACCGCTCAGCCGTATTATTCATTTTCTCAGAGCTGCGTCGATAAATATCATCATTCCTTGTATTTGCCGTGTAATTCAACCAAATTGTTAACATCTTTGGCATTGATTGATAAATGTAATGACAACCGTACAAAAGAGATTTTCCATAATTAAACATTATATCTTGTAACATTTCTACCCCTCTTTCCTTTTGTTGATCTTCATCCGAGAGTGCTGAATAAATTCGATCTAGATAGTTAGCTAATTGGACGAGACACTTTTCATAGTCTTGGGCGCAACGTACCGCATCTTTGAAATATTTTAGTGTGGTAAATGTTTCTGTATTCATTGATTCGGCATTATATACTGCAATTAACAGTTTTCCTTCTGCACAGATTCGTTGGAGCGATTTCTGCAACTTCATTGCGTCTGAAAATAAAAATGATTATAAACGTGTTATACTTTCATTGAGTAATGTGGCAAGGAGCAAAGTAAGCAAACTGCTAAAAAGAAAAAAGAACGAAGACCATGGATTCGTCTTTAAGGAAGTAATTTCTTATAATTGTGCAGAACACAGAGTCTTGAAACCTTTCAAATTAGAAACGTTTTACCAGAGACAACGTATTTATCATAGATTTCTCATTTTACTAAAAACATGAAAAAATAAGCTTCTGATATTTCCAATGTTATCGTTGTATTGCGTTTACGTATTAAATACGCAACGCATTTTAAAATTATTCCCTTATAACATACACCAATACAAAACATTTGAAATATCAGAAGTTTTTATTTTGTTTCATGTTTTTAGGCTACATGAATTAAAAAAGGCTGAATTAAAAAATGAGATTTTTCTGAATTTAAATAAGTGATTTTAATTTATTTTAAAAATGAATTAAAATCTATACTAAAAATGAAATAAAATAAGTTTCTCAAAATGAATTAAAAAAGGCATTTCTTATTTCACTTTTATAATGTTTTAATATGTGCCCATAAAATGAAATAATATAAGCCTTTTTTAATTCATTTTGGAAATGAATTAAGATGTAAATTATAAAATGAAACAAAAAGTGAAAATGTACTAATATCTATTATATTTATGTTATTATCATTATGTATGCGTGTTTTTTTCGGGTAAAATGTCTAACGGAGTTGAATATGGTTTATTCTCTGATGATAATAAAAAGAAGAAAAATGGGAATAACAGTCATATAATATTATAAACGCGAATAACCAAGTATCAGGAAATAAAGTAAATAAATGTGTACTGAAAAGCAGAAGTCGCTTATGTGCATTTTAGTAGTTTTGAGAAAATGAAGGTTAAAGTTTTAAAATCAAATGTAAATACATTGAGAGTATTAAACGTATTACCTCATAACTTTTTTATTTTTTACCCGATTTTCACCAAAATTTGATACAATCTAAATAGTAGACAAATTTAATTATTTATGTGAAATTTAAAAAAACCGCTACAAGTCACTTAAGCGACTTTTGCTTTTAAGTACAGGTTTACGTTTCATTATTCCTTAATGAAAATAAGCACTGATCATGAGCGATTTTAATTCGTTTTTAAAATATGTAAAAATTAAACAAAAAAGTTAACAAATCAGGCCTTCATACCTTCATTAATGAAAACAAGCACTGATCATGAGCGACTCCAATTCGTTTCCAAAATATGTAAAAAATTAAGCAAATAATTAAAAATTAATTAACTTTTAATTAGTTAACAAATTAATTAATTTTTCACATATTTCAAAACCGAATTAAAATCGCTCATGATCAGTGTTTACTTTCATTAATGAAAACATAAAAACCTAATTAAGTTAACTTTTTTATTTAAATTTTTTTTAACGCATTTTTAATTCATTTTATAAAATGAATTAAAAAAGGCCCTTTTCTAATTCAGAAAAATATCTTTTCTCAGACAGCCGTTTTAATTCGTGTAGCCAGAATCTTCTATGATTTCGAATATTTCACAAAAAACAATAGAAAAAAGAAATCCAATGAAACGTAAATATAAAACAATTTTTTACTAGAGACGCATTTAAATTATGTTAGTATTAATTTTGTAAGAAGGTGAATTTAGTACATTTTCTTCCAAACACGCATTTCTGATTTTTGTTAAAAAATAAATTACGATTTATGTTTAAAAAATGAAATAATATATGCCTTTTTTAATTCATTTTGAAAATGAATTAAGATATGTGTTTATAAAATGAAATAACAAAAGCCTTTCTTAATTCATTTTACGTTTTTTTCGTTTTTATGTTTTTCGTCAAATTCGCCTTTTTTAATTCAGAAAATTTGTTAAAAAAAATGAATTAAAAAAGGCGCAGGTGTTTCATACAAAAATCACCTTTTTTAATTCATTTTAAAAGACCTTTTTTAATTCAGCCTTTTTTAATTCGGTACCCCATGTTTTTAGTAAAATGAGAGATCTATGATACATACGTTGTCCCACAATAGTAGGATAGTTAATAAAAGTTAAGATGATAAAGCTGAAATGAAAAAAATTTGACCTCGATATTCTTAATGTTGAAAACAAAATTGGATAAATGGTAGAAACAACAAAACAGATTTTTTATTGCTTAATACAGAAAAGATCATCGTAATAGAAGAAATGTGAGAAATAAGCTTGAGTTATACGACAATATTTATTAATTTATACAAGAACTTAAATGACAAAAACATAAATAAATTTGTTAGTTTTCAGTTACTCACCTATATCTTCGATCTCTTGTATTCCACGCTCCAAAATTTTAAACGTATTTGACTGTTCTCCTTTCTTCCAGTATAGCTTTGCTTTCTCAATAAACAGCTCTTTATTTTGATATTGTTCTGCGTTCATAATATAAAGCTGAGCTTGTTGCAACATTCCTGATTTGCGAGCTAATTGGGCACTTTTTATCCAAATCTGTCCAATACTCTCATCCATCAAAGTAACTACTTTAGTTTTAAGCAGTTGATCTTGACAATTGTGTTCGATCCAAATTTTAAGTTCATTCAACAAGATTCTCCTTAAACAGAATAATGGTTCAATCAATTTTGGTCTAGGTTGTAACAGTTCTGTACGCATTGACCAATTACTTAGTAAATCATGTATAGATTTTTCTAAAGAGGATGAATTCCTAAACGTGTAAATTACTTCTTGGACGGCTTCAAATTCATTAATAAAATGTAATTTCATCACGTCTGGGTAGCCTTTTTGATATGAATTCTGTTCGATGCACGCAATTCGTAACATCTTTAAAATATTTAATTTTGTAGTTTGTATAGTGTCCTGAAAATCGTCAAAATTCTCTTTACGAATGTTCAATAAAAGCTGACCACATTTAACACCCCAATTCGGACTGCAATTAATTTCGGATACTGTTAGCAACTCTTCTAATTCATCAAAACGTGACAATCGCCATAAAGGCTCGGCACATGATTCTTGTATTATTAGATGTTGATTTTTATCGTAAATATTTTTTAAAAAACCTTCAGCCATTAATAAAGCGGTTTCTGGTTGATCAAGCCCCAGATAGCATTGAATCATATCCGTCATGTCATTGGGCCTCAACTCAGTCACTTGTAATAAGCGTTCAAAGCAAATTGCTGATTCTTGTAACCGGCCGGTCAAATTATTCGCTAAAATTTGTTCATTCAATGTCGGTTTAATGCGTTTTAAATTCATAGCCCCCTCTAAACTATCAGGATTCATTAATTCAGCGTAGATTTCAGCTAAAAACGATAATTCTTCTTGAAGGCGATCTTTAGAATTTTCTTCAATATAATTTTCAATGTACATGAGAGCACGTGCATACTCGTTGCACTTAAAATTCACTTTTGCCAAAAGTTTTTTATCGAATCTTTTTAAAAAATTATCGACCGCTAAATACGTCCCATTATCAAATTCTTGAGAATATGTTTTCTTGAATTGCCGGCACCATTGTGCCAGGAACTCTAACTGATTAAAAGCTAATTTGGCGCACTTAATACCAATATCATTGTGCTCATGACTATTTTGATTATTTAGCATCAACAATGAAGAATTTTTATCGTTAAATAGTATTGAACGAATGCCACGATATCGATCCTGATTATGGAAAACATTATTTGTTGATTCATCTGAATTCAGTACAAAATTAAAAACGCACGCCAATTCTTCGAATATCTTTTGTTGATTTTCCTCCGTGCTTGTTTGCAGTGAGTGCAGCAGAATATACGGTAAAAATGTCGATAGTATATTCATACTACGTTTAATACTTGGACGAAATGATGTAAGTAAAGCCTTTGTTTTTTCTTCTTCAATATACTCAATCATATTGGTAATCCATACAATCGCCCATTCTTCATGCGACTGACATTTTGAGCTTCCGAAAATGGGATGAATTTTTGTAATCGGAATATTCTGATAATCTGTATAACATGATGTTAGCAGCGGTTCCATAAGTGGTCTTAATCGCTCTGGGATTGCTTCCCAAACATCAATTTTTTTCCTGGACTTTGGACACACTTGTCTTTCAATTAATATTTCTTGTATGGCTAATGAAAAATTATCAACATATTTTGTATCATTTTGAAACTGGTATGCACGACACAGTTCATCAAGTGCCACCATTGCAAATGAATCAGTATGTACACTTAGGGCGAATTTATACTGTGGTGCATAGTTTGGTGGCAATAAACTTGGATCTATTGCACCTAATTCTCCAAGACATTCGCCCGCAGCTAATTGCAAGTTTTCATCTGCATGTTTACATCCCAACATTAAACATTCGAGCAGCTCTTCGATTATCGGATCCATTGTGTTTTGACCAATAATCAAATGATTCAACTCTTGCCGATTTGTTGCAAATAATTTCTTTAAATATCTCAGCCCATAAACGCGTACCCCTAAATTTTCGTGAACTATTTGATTTTTGAGCTTTTCAAATTGCGTTATAAATTTGTCGGTGTTTTCAAATTTTTTAACTGCGCTTTTGATCTCCGGATCAAATTGCGTGTCCTCAATGAAAAATAAATCTGGGATAACAGAACTCAATAAACATTGGTTGGATATTATTAAATAATTTGCAATCGCGTTGATACCTTCCTGTTCGAATTGAAGTAATGGTTCGAGAGAAACAAATATAGTACTTAATAGTGGCCCCAATGTTTGTAAATCTACTGTATGGATAAATATAGTCCAAACTTTGACGCAGATTTTTGGAAAATCTGGAACTTTAATTGATACAGCAGTTTTTAACATGGCTATAATTTTAAAACGAAATGCAGTAATATGATGCGAGCCCAAGAATCGAATCATTTCACCTAAACTCAAAAGTGTTTCCTTTTTCATTTCACGTTCCGTTTCGGCGTCCAAAATAGTCGATTCAAAAAATGCTAATACACCTAGAAATCGTGCAGCTATAAATTCACTCATCTCTTTATACATTTTCGTCTCTGTTCCTTGGTACACTTCATTTTTCGATAAAATACTTCGAAATGCACGCAGAACACACTCTGGACTTTTGTGATAGTGAACTAAAATTTCGGCGACAGTTTTCTGTGAAAGATATTTAAAAAATAAATATAATATTATCAGTATTGTTTATTGAAAATTAAAAAGCAATATCTGTTTAAGGAAACGAAAATTTTCATTACTCACTTTAATATCCGAATGCATCAGAGTGTACAGCGTCCTCTCGGTATTTTGAATCACATAATCGAGGCACTCGTTAGTAACTTCGGCCGATTCGTTTATATACAGATAAGGATAAATTGTGAGAAAAGCACTCCCTAATGCATCAGGTAAATCTTTCTGTACACATTTGCTCACCTCCTTTATCAAATCCTCAACGGTTGGATTTTTTATACGAAATGGTAAAAGCATAGCCAACATTAATTTATAATTTTTAACCGTGAAATCTCTTGTCCCTGCATAACCAAACATTTTAGTGACTGTGTTTAATGAACAGACAGTTAAGATTTCCGTATTTATGAATGTGTGGACGGCCAATGAAATTATTAATTTTAAAATATTTTTTTTGTAAGTATGAAGTAAATACATTGGCGTCACGTTATGGTTGGCGCATATTTCTGAAGCCGCCATAGATGCTTCTCGGCTACATAAAGAATCAATATTGATCATGAACAAAATTGTCATACGAAAACACAACAGGATATCATCTTCTGTGAGATCGGGGCAAAGAGCAAATTTTAATATCGAATTTAAAACGCATATTTGCAATGATTTGTTGGTGTCTTTAAGGCATAAATTGGAAGCTGTTAACAGAGCTTGCAGACACTTTCTAATAATTTCTTGTTTTAAGGTTGGGTTGGTTTCGGAGTTCTGAAATTGTAAAATTATTAAATATTAGTTTGGATATCGTTTTATTGTGCGCTGTATCCTGTACTTTCTTTTGTCGTGATTCACAACGTTAAAAGGTTTTGCTAAGATCGAAATTACGGTCCTTCATTCTACTTGTTTTATTTGTTGGGTTTAATGCACCTACTTAGTAGATTGCACTTTGTAATAGACTTATACCATTGACACACTGCGATTTAATAAATCGGATTTAGTGAATTTTTCGAGTTTAGTCGCAGTTTGTCAACTCTAATTTCTGTTAATCGTCAGAAAATTTAAAATTACTATCTCGTTATTGCATAATTAAGTTTTAAAATTTGTGCAAAGTGCTCTATCATCCTGTCCAACCTGGGGGTCTACTATGTATTCGGATCGGAAAGTAATTTTTTTCTGAATTCAGAAATTTGTATAGAAAGAAAAAGGAAAAATTGAATGGTTTCATATTAAAATTACACTATCCGATCAACTTTACTTTCTGATCCGAATACATAGTAGACCACCAGTTTTCTTTTTCATGTCCTCACAAGATATACAGTTTTAAAGAAACTTTTTTACATGAACCCTTAACATTTTCAAACTTCAAAACCTTGAAAACGAGAATACCCAGATTTTTTTATGGAGGTCTAGTTCTGTTTGGTTTGAACAATTTTAAATCCCCAAACTTGAAATCTGAAAGCTGAAGGAACCTGGATTTGGTAAAATTTTAAGGTGTTTCTAGAACAAGTACATATTTTAAAAATTCAAGCATGAGCTGTCTCATGACTTATTATAAACTTTCAAATATGTCAGTCTACACAAAATAAGTCAGGAATTGAACTCCAGCCTATGTTATAAAGTGTAAACAAATCGTCGTCGGAAATCTCGTTGTATTGTACTCATGTCTCAGTTAAAGAATTAAATTTAGAATAAATAAATCAAAATAAAGTGTTTACCTTAATCGAACTCATTATCAGATGAATATTACGAGAAAATATAATCCGAACTTCTATTCGATCATCGTTAAATAAATTTATCCATACGTCTGAATCATAGCAGTAATTTGGAGTATGATTAAATAGCGAAGGTAGAAATTTTACAATATTCACTTTAGTGGTATAATCATCGGTTGTTGCTAATAATTTATAAATATTATCAAAATATTTATTATAAAAATTAACTTTATTTGGATGTTCGTCCAATTTTTGTTCATCACATCGACCACATACAATATTATCATATTCATTCTTATCACATAATTTACAATAAACTTTATAATTATACAAAAATAAATCACTGTTATTTATGATTTTTGTTATTATTATATTGGAATTAAGAAGACAACTTATAGTTTTTAATAAATTACTTTCGCCCACCATTAAATTAACTGACTCGCGCGTAAATAATTTGTCAACATTTTTAAAATTTTGATTTTTTACTAATAACGTAATAAAAATATTATTTATAACAAAAGTGTTATAATCACTATTTATTAATTGAATAAATAAATCACTTACGATATCGTAAAATTGAATTTTATTTTCTTTCGATAAATATTGATCGTTATTCAATATAAAATTAATTGATTTTATTGTTGTTAATATTAATGTACTATCATTAATATACAAATTTGTATTGATATTTTTGTTTTTTATAACATTTAAGTAAGGTATAAATATAATGTTTAATAATTGTATTTGTTGTGGTGGTGGTAGGGATTGCAAATCAGGTAAACTAAATAAATTTGTCGCAATATGCATTATTAAATTAATTCCCGATAAGAATTTTGTTTCGACAAATGCTTTAATATTTGTTAATAATAATTCAATCAATTTATTAAAATGATTACTGCTAGGAATATCTAAATTAAATAAACTAATTCGTTGTGATTTATTTGTATCGATAAAAAAATTTAGCACGATTGCATTATTTAATATTAATTTTAATTTAATTAAATATAATTTATTATTGTTATGATTATCGTTTAAATTTTTTAATAATAATTTTAATGTTTTATAGTTGCTCTTATTAAAATCATAAATTATAGAATATTGAAATATTTCAATTATTTCTGGATACTCATCGAGATAAGGCGCTAAATTATCGACAATTTTACTATGGAGTGATAGACTGTTGTACAATTTTTTGTTTGGGATTAAATTAATTTTGATTAAATTTATTAAACTTTCGTATAAAATTATTTCGGTTCGATTATATTTAATTATGAGAATTATTAAGTCAATTATATAATTAAAATGTTTAATTTTAATTTCCACATTTAAATTTAAATTAATTAGTTTTGTAATAAACTTTACAATGATGTTATAGAATTGCTCATGTTCTCGTATTTGATCCTGATTATTAATAAGAAATATCTTTTCTATATTAATACAAATTCCTTTTAGTAATTCATTGGAATAAACATCAATGTGATGATTATTTTTATTGCTGGATATTTTTAAATTTTCTTTAAATATTATTATAAAATAATTTATTATTAATATTTTAGAATTTAAAGATGCTCGAAAAAAACATTTTAGCATTACTTGATTCGATTCCATTTCAAGTGATTTATTCTGATTCATGTACAATGGGATCGAATGCGTCAAAACTTCCAGGCAATGTTCATATAGAAGTTTAAAGTGCAATTCGCTATTTATTTTAATAGCTGAAAATTCGCAGAGATTTGTGAAATTACTAGAATGAAATAAATTTATGTTTAGTGACGTTGAGCTTTCGAATGGAATTTTTTGTTGGATCAATAGAATTAGTAAATTTATGAATTTTCTAATAACTGAGTAGAAAAACCATGGTTGTTTTATTAAAGATGCTGATAGCATCTCCTTCTGAAGACGTAAATTATAATGCCGTGATCTGAAAAAAAAATAAGCGGTTGTAACATACTGATAAAAGAAATAAAATAATAAATAATATTTTCAAAAGAGCAAATCGGAATAAATAAAAGCTAGGATTAAATAAAATGTTTGTAAAATTGTAAGTTTCCTGTATAGAACGACTCGGTACCTTCTGATCATCTAGGACAATATGAATAGCTGAATAAGGATCGAATATAAACTAACTTTACTTTTCTTTAAAGAAAAATAAAGATGGCCTTTAAAAAAAGTTATTCAACTTTTCAAACCTACAGCTCCAATGCAGCCGAAACTCTCGAACTTGTCTTAAACTTTCTTTAAATCCTCAATCGGATCCGTTTAACCCGAAATTTGAAAGGTTGTTTAATAAATGTAACAAGATTTTTCAAATTTCGAGTTTCAAAGCAGTCGAACCCCTCTTCTGCCTTCTACCGCATGAAGGGATTTGGCCGCCTCAACGATGCTCCTCCAAATAATTCGATCCGCCGCAAGATAACGCCAGACACGGTGACCGAATGTGTATAGGTCCCTTTCAACGTCGTCCATCCATCGTTTAGATGGTCTACCACGAGGTACTAATTTCGTTGGTGCCGACTCCAAGGCCTTTTTGGTGGTCCGATTTTGTGAACGATGTCGACTTTATCGAGATCCTGATCTCGTGATTCATTCGCATTCTGTACGTGGCTCCCTCTTTAATGGGACCGAGAATTCTTCTTATGATCTTACGCTCAGTTACAGCGATCTTCTGGATGTTTCGCGGTGTTAGTGTCCAAGACTCACAACCAAAGGTGATAACTGGTCTTATCAGCGCCTTGTAGATCTCCAATTTTATTTTGAGCGATATATGAGGAGACTTGAATATTTTCATATTGGCGTAAAATGCTCGGAAGCCTGCTGCGATCCTCGATAAAATGTCCACAGAAACGGAATTTTGCTCATTCACCTTTTCATATTGTGTACCTTCTGAAATGAAGTCTCTACGAGTCTGCTTTCTCGTGGTGACCTTGTATTTGTTCTCGCTTTATTAATATGAAGGCCTATTTGTTGGGCTGTTAATTCCAATGGGAAGAGGACTTCCTTCAGAGAGATCTCAGAGTTGAAACCTTCGCATTCGTCTTAAACTACGATTTAATGGGGTGTAGAGCTCTACTAAAATTGCTATTTAAAGTTAATGGTGTGAAGTAGAGTCGTGTAAATAGCCTTCTAGAACTCTACTCAAATATCTACCACATCTCTATAGTAACTGTTTGAACATTTTTTTTTCAACGGTAGAGAAATTCGGGTTTTAATTGTGTTTTAGTGCTTAATGTAGTGTTTATTAGTGTATTACTAGCTGAAATATTAGACCTTTCTAAATAAACACGGAAATTTTATTTAAAATTATTAAAAAATTGAAATTTATTTAGCAAAATTTTCGGTGTGGCGCAACCATTCTTAAAGTTTTCATCCGATTTAAAATAAAGGCCTTTGGCAGGGGGAGGGGGAGGGAGGGGTGCAACATATCAAATATTTAACTAAATAAATTTTAATTTTTTAATAATTTAAAATAAAATACTTATAATTTTTAATTAATTACGAAATATTTTTTTCAAAAAATGTAAATTTAATCCAGTTTCGAACAAACTGATGAGCGTATAATTATGAAAAATCAATCTTCTCAAAGACCCTGATTCTCTAAAAATTAAGATAAATTGTAATGTGAAAACGTGATAAAGATTGATTGTGCACATTAATTTATCTTGGCACCCTTAAATCGTACATATTCTCTGGGAATGTACCAAGCAAACAAACGCCAAAATGATACAGACGTTTCAAAACAAGGTTCTTCGTAGCATCGTCAATGCTCCGTGGTACGCAAGAAATGAAGAACTTCACAGGGACCTACGGATGGAATACATCAAAGAGGAAATAAAAATGCATGCCGCAAAACACGAAATAAGGCTCCAGGAACATGGAAACCCTCCCCTATATTCGCCATATGATAGATAACCCTGTCGTTGAAAGAAGACTCCAAAGAACGAGGCCACTTGACCTAGTGAACTTACCAAACTAAAATTAGTAAATAGGTTTAATTGATTATGGGGCTAACCAGTGGGTTACACCCCAACAAACGTGAATTTTACTAGATATATAAAAATTTGTATTTGAAAGAAAAATTGCTAGATGAGCGCAGTCTCAGTCGTAATAAAATAAAATGAAAAAAAAAAAAAAAAAAAAAAAAAAATATTCTGTAAAAATTATTTTTACACAAGTTAAAATTATTGTCAGCAACTTTTTTCAGCAATTATGTCAAAAACTCAATTTTGATGTTATTTAAAAAAATTTCAATTAAATAGAGAATTTGCAAAAACGATCGAATTTATTACGGAAGGCAGAAATCAAATTTAAATACTATTCACAATGAATTAACAATCCACATATTCAAAAATTCACGAATAGATGTATAACGAAATTGAGAAAACTCAAAATACAAAAATTGTTGAATTATGATTATACTTATCGCAACGTAATGAATTTGAAATTGTTCGATTCATGTATTTCAAAATCCTAAGCACAGTATTTCAAAGAACGAATATTCAGTATAATAAACGTATGAAGAATGCAATGAAGCTAAAATAAAGGTATGATTTCCATCGTAATCTTAGTTATTTGTATTTTTATAATAATTATTTAATAGGTGCGTAAGTACAGCTTTTTGAGTAAGGTGAGTTAAATGGCCAATGTGATAGTTAAACGACTCAGTTCATTTATCTTCGCTCCCAAAACCATCGTGTGGCCAAGTAATAGAAACATTGCCTATTCCTTAACCGATTTTGATGAAAATTGACATGTACCTACGTTGGAAATGAGATTCTAAAATGATGTTTAAGTGAAGTTCTATAATATGGCCAAAAATGATGGAACTTGCCTACTTCTTAACCGATTAAGATGAAATTCAATATGTGCGTTTTAAATGGGATTCTAATATGATTTTTACATAAAGTTTTGGAATATGGCCAAATATGATATCATCATACTTGGCCATATTCCAGAACTTAATCTAAAAATCATTTTAAAATCCATATATCAAATTTCATAATATATTCCTATCCGTGCCTCGTCTACCGTTTTGATTTTACTCTTGCGAGTTGCTGGGACATACTATCTGGGCTCATTGCTCTCCCTCCTAGATGTTTACTGTTGGAAGTACTTCTATACGCGATACATACTATCTGGGCTGATTGCTCTCCCTCCTAGATGTTTACTGTAGGAAGTACTTCTACACGCGTTACATACTATCTGGGCTCATTGCTCTCCCTCCTAGATGCAATAACATTTACTTCTGCTAGAAAAGCGGTAGCATTGGGACTCAAGGACTTCGAGAGGGCAGACCCACTCCCGTGTATTAGTTCCCGTGCATCGTCTACCGTTTTGATTTAACTCTTGCGAGTTGCTGGGAATAAAAAGTCGCCTGTAGGTCATCCAGGTTTACTACAGGAAGGCTAAATAAAACTGGAGGGTGGCTGGTATCCAGAGTCCGCATATATAGACTGATTAACCTATCAGCCATTCATCCATCGGCATATGCTGTTCCACCTTAGACTAGGGAATTTTTGTCAAGGTTTTCTCCTTTAGCCGTACTTTAGCCTGTCACAAAAAGCCACATTCTGCCTAATGGTTACAGTTACCAGTGGTGCCGCGAGGAGGCAGTACGTACACTTGCGCCTACTGGAAGGTTACGGAGCCCCCTCCAATAGACGCCAAACCACCCAGACAAATGCATAAAACTAATATTATTCATATTCAACGCGATCATGCGAACCAGTTATATTCCTCCAAAATGGAAAATATCTTTGATCACAATGATACATAAGCCTGGAAAAAATTTAAGAGAAATCGGTCAATCATTTTTACTCGTACCAATCATTTTTAATCGCGATTCATGTAAAAAGGCCTTAAGTGAAATAAAAATAAAAGAAGAGGTTGGTGTTTGAATCTATTCAAATCTATATTCGTCGTTTGATGAACGATGATGCATTTGCCAGCTAGGCATGGAAATATGTAAAAGAAGTTATTAAGAATGTTCTCGGAATTAATCGATCAGATGATGGCGCAAACATATTGAAAACATGCTGACCGCTTTTCATAATATAAACGTTCGAATGTCATTGAAAATACATTTTTTGAATTGCCATGTGGAAAAATTTGCCGAACAATCATAATAGAATTAATATAAAGAGAAAATCATTCTATCATGCCGAACAATCACCGTACACTGAGTATGTATTAACAAAAGTGGCTGCATTTTACACGAATATAAGAACCACGGCTAAACGAACCACTGGTCCATTTATTTGAAAGAAGGTACCGGTCTTTTATCGAGGGAAGACGATAGTTGTTTCAAATAGATATAAATTAGGTAGGTAACAGAAGCACCAAATTTATTTATTTATTTGTTCTTTAAAACCATACAAAATTATAAAACCAAATATGTATACAAGTATTGAAAATTATGGCAAGAAGATAGGTTTCATTTGTCAAGGACAGTATACATAATTGGAAACCTCTAAAATGAAAATAAAACAACTGATAGAGGTCAAATTAGAATAATAATAAGAATAGCAAAAATCATAAAAAAAAGGAAAAACATAAGAAACAAATTAGGTATTCGCCTTTAAAGCGCCACAAGAGGCGCTACAATAGCTCTGAGCCAGAGGGGGTCATATGTCAAAATGCTTTGGTAAATGGTGTGATGTAAGTATTATTGATAAACTATTTTTATTTTACAATAATTTAATACGTAAAAACTATTTTATTTACGTTCAAATGAATATTATAATAATATAATTTTGTTTATTTCAAATCAATTAAATTTGTTCAAAAGAAAAGGTACGTTTACAATGTGTGCGTAGTTTGTCACAATAAGTACTGAACTTTGGTACACTACACATTTTTTTTTTAATTTTGCGGTTGCTCATACTCGATAAATTTCATTTTTACTAATAAGACCTTATTTTAAAACACAAATAAAGAAACAAAATCACTGAGCTATATGTACATTTTTTTTGACGTTTGGCCCCTTTGGCTCTAGTTCTTGAATAATCTGCCAGATGTCAGCTACTTCGCGTTAAAAGGCGAATATAAAATTTACAATCAAAGATAATAAATTAAAAAGAAAATACCAAAATATAAAAAATAATTAATTATTGATATAAAAAAAGAAAAGAAAAATAGAAACCGAAATCGTACGCAGAAATAAACTGACTACTCTCTGACCACTGCGATAATAAAACAAACGAAGAACTCTAAAAACATATAGGTATTGGAGAGGAACAATTTTATACGCAACATAAACTGGCCAACAGCAATCCGTACGCTCATAAAAAACATGGAACGAATAATATGGTTTTGTAACGTGATTAAATGTTTTAACGTACAATTAAAAGCACCACACCATCCCAACAGGGAATTCCATAACTCAAACGTGAGCCAACACAAGCATGATAAAAACCTAACAAAACAGATTGCAGACAATGAGAGCGCAGCATATAGATTGCACGCAACACCGAACCCAATTGTGCTTTTAGGTTTTAACTATGCAACTTCCAATTAAGGTTAACATCCAGGTGGAGACCAAGTTATCTGAAGAATCATTATTACAATTCAGAAAATCACAATCGGAATTGTGGTAGATAAATTCAGGCATATAATTCAACAAAGGGTCCCCAGATAACTTGAAAAACATAATTTTAGTTTTCTCACTTAGAATCATATAATTCGGTAGAGACATTATCCAAACAAGAACCCGAATAACTTAAAGCCATATCGTCTGCAAAGGCTATTATTTTTCCACGTAGACCCAGGCTAAAAATATCATTTATATAAATTAAAAAAAGTAACGGGCCCAAGACAGAACTTTGAGGAACACCACAATTCAATGTAAAAGGAACACTAAAGGAACTTTGTATTTTAACCTTGGAAGACCTATTACCCAGATAAAAGGCAAACCATTTTTGTGAAATACCTCTAAAACCGATAGAATCAAGCTTATTGAGAAGCAAGTTATGGTCAACCATATCAAACGCTCGTTTAATGTCAATGAAAACAGCTCCAGCCTCAAGCTTATCATTCAATTGAAGATGAACATCATTCAAGAATTCAACCAAGGTAGACTCAATACTTCTACCAGATCTAAAGCCGTACTGATTGTCACTCAAAAAATTATGTTTAGCTAGGTATTTATCTATTCTTGGCTTCATGGCTTTTTCGATTATTTTTAAGATAATTGGTTGAAGAGTAATAGGACGAAAGTTTTCTTTGAGCAATCGATTACCCTTTTTATGCAATGGAATAACAATTGAAGTTTTCAAAATATCCGGGACAAGACCAACAGATAAAGTGTCATTAATAAGAACAGAAAGAATCGGAGAAACAAATTCGCCAACAGACTTCAACATATCCGAACTAATACCCAAAATATCAGTACTTTTACGGGTTTTCAGACTCTTTATAGTGGGCAAAATTTCTTCAGTCAACTGGCGCAATAAAAAACGAAAAATCATAATTACCACTCAAATTACAAGCATAGGGTAATGCAAAATTCAACTTCAACTCATTAACAATTTTTGAAAAATAATTAGAAAATTCATTGGCAATTAAAACGGAATCAGAAACAATAATCCGTCATCATTCAAGATTTTATCAATAGAAACATGACGATTATTACTACTTAACACTTCATCGATTCTGCGATTATAGTAATTATGTTTCTCATCTTTAACGCAAGAACTAACTTTATCCAACAACTTCAAAAAATAATCCTTGAGTCTAACGTTATTAGGATGTTTGCGACATTTTAAACTACCAATTCTCCTCTTTCTATTAATTAAATTAACCAAATAGCAATAAATCCAAGGTTTAAGCTTGGTATTTGATTTTCGAACATTAGAAATGTAACAGGACGAACTAATATTGTTAAAACTACTTCGAAATTAATAAGGCTTAGTGGACGGATCACTAGTTAGAGAATTTAAAAAATTGAAGGATGAAACTAACGAGTAAAATTTAGTAAGATTAAAACGTTTAAATGAACTGTTATTCTGAGAATATAAAAGTATCCAAAAGATTAATACTCTCTCGTGTATTCTTTTTGTGATTGATTAGTTTGAGGGTAAATAGGACATAAGTCTCGAAAATCATTTTTTACAAAAATGAACCTCTATTTAAAACTTAAAAGAATTATCATTTATCCCCTGACAAACCCAAGAGCCAGTACAGTATTGCTCTGATGGGGGGATTGGGGTGCAAATGGAGCGAAAATGAGGTAATTTCCCGGGGAAATTTGGCTTCCCATCCTATTATTATTATTATTTTAAGCCACCTCGCACTGCGACCTAAAAGATCTTTTGTGCATGGACCCTGCTCAATGATCCGTCCAGTCAATATTCAGGCTCTTAATGAACCTAACAATATTGCCGGCCGGTATATGATACACACTATCTGGGCTCATTACTCTCCCTCCTAGATGTTGTAGTCTTTGGCGGAAAATGGCTGGGCAATCAATAGCACAGAACATGTTCCGCTGATTCCGCTTCCAGGTCGCAGAAGCGGCATTCATCTGTCGTACTTAGGCCCATTTTCTTAAGGTGATACCTTAAGGGGATGTGACCTGTGAAGAAGCCAATAAGCAGCTTCAACTCAGGCTTCCCATCCTGAAAACTATAGATACACAATCCTACATTCAAAAATTTTCAAAAAAAAATACTCCTTACCTGATTTCGTCAGTATATGAGCAGGATATAGAAATTTTTACTATGTAAAAATGGTGGGGCAATACTATACTTTAGCCAAACCAATGACCACATAATAAGCAATCTAATTAATATGCAAAATTCCACTAATAAACAATACTAGGAAGAGGTCGGTTGAATTGAAATAAACAAACTTTAAAAAGGGCTATTTATGAATAAAGTTTCTTATAAAGCTTAAAGCAATAATACATACTTTGAAAACTTATCATCAATCAAAACGAACAATAACTGATTGAGGAGCCATGTGTTATAATCCTCTAAACGCTTGCGTTCCTCTGCTGAATCTGGATTCTTAAGTGTAAATAATCCTGGATCATCGTAAGTTAAATTCGTTTCTATCATTTTTAAAATTGTTTCTAGATGTGAATTTTTACTTTGAATTTCTTTTTTTAAAGCCGATATTAACGTATTCCACATAACATTGGTCTCGGCGGAATTGTTCTGTACATCATCTTCATCCATTTTGATGTATCAATGGTTGTCAATTATTTATAAAAAAATAATATTACACAAATTACATAGAAAAACTTAAACTGCAATTATATTATTACAGTAATTAAATAAAAATTAACACAAAAATATTTACGAAACTCTGAAGTGAAGTTCACATTTTTAAATGTCAAAATAAATAGCGCGCGCGATTAATTTCACAAGAGATAAATTTTTATTGAAGGTTGAATTTAAGTACTTCCCAAGTATTTTTAAATCAAACTATTTTACTTCGTAGGATATCCATAACTTAGTTCTGGGTTTACCTCTGTTTGAGTTATGTATTATTATAAGAAAACATATGCTACCGTGTCGCAATTAGTGGGAACTCACAGAACTCACTATATAAAAATTATATATATGTGTGTGTAGAAATAATATTGGCGGGAATGTTTTTTAATGTGTGTGTGTGTGTGTGTGTGTGTGTGTGTGTGTGTGTGTGTGTGTGTGTGTGTGTGTGTGTGTGTGTGTGTGTGTGTGTGTGTGTGTGTGTGTGTGTGTGTGTGTGTGTGTGTGTGTGTGTGTGTGTGTGTGTGTGTGTGTGTGTGTGTGCGTAAATGTCAAGCTCCAAATTTGGCGGATATATCAAATAATTCATTATTGAAACAAAATTTATATTTCTGTATTTTTATTTTAATTTACATATAAATTTTTTTGATTTAAATACATAGTTACATATTAGTCGTGTTCCAGTCGACCACTTCAAGTACTTATGAGTACTTAGGTTTGTGTCTTTGCTTAAATTTAACTACTCGTAACTGCTCTTGCCAGAATGCAAGAGCAGTTACGAGTAGTTAAATTTAAGTAAAGACACAAACCTAAGTACTCATAAGTACTTGAAGTGGTCGACTGGAAAACGACTATTATTACAGGAAACAGGGAACTGGGTTTTCCAATTGTAATAGTGCCATCATCGGACTTCGTCGGCGCTGTCACCGAAGATGTAAGCGGCAACGTATTTTCATTTTTATGCATACTGAATAATTCTGAAATGAAATTAAAAAGCGATTATAATGATAAGTTCTCAAAAACATTAAACTTGTTATGTTTATTTTTGTACCAAATATACCTACATACTTACTTTCAATTTCAGTAAAAATATCATCCTCTACTAAACAATTAGCTTGGTGTGCTCGTCTCGCAACATTTTTTGTCGAAGTGTATGGAACTCGTTCTCCTAATGAATAAAATAATAAAATAAATTACATTATAAATTCTTTGTTTAACCCTGCATTACTAACGCTAATTTACGTTACATGATTACTAAACATGGGTCCAATCGACCCATATCTTAAAACTCAATTTAAAGAGAAACCTTAGCGCCCAAAATATACATTTATTAATTTTTGGTAAATTGAATAAAACTACAATTTAAAATTAAAAAAAAAATCTATTTAGTTTGTTCACAGGTAATTTTTATTCAAAAATAAATAATAGACTTCATATTATCACATAAAAATAATGAAAAGGTAACGGTTCGGGAAAATATCTCACAGTGGCTAATTTTTTCAGTCATAGTTTCAGAAAGAAGATTTTGAAAATCTGAAAATGCAACAAAAATATATCGTGTAAATTGCTTTATTCATTAGAGCATATTAACCAATTCGAGCTCTGTAAGAATCGATCAAAGTCGGAATAATAACGTGGGTCCAAATAACCCATAAATAATACTCACTCGATACTAACGTGGGTCCAATAGACCCAGACCTTTATGTAAAAAAAAAATACGTGAATAATAACGTGGGTCCAAATAACCCATAAATAATACACACTCGATACTAACGTGGGTCCAACAGACCCAGACACATTTTGCAAGAGGTATTGTTGACACTCCGACTGACAAAACACTAATGAAATATATTTTAAAATGTGGGGAAATACCGGAATTTAAATTACATTTTGACGTGAAGTTGGTTACAATTACGAAACATTCATTTTTTGAAAAGAAATTTTAAATTGGGTCCATTGGACCCATAGGTTAGTAATGCAGGGTTAAGCATAGACATTCATACTAGATTTCTCATTTCATAGTAGCTAAAGTAAAAAAACAAAAACTTCTGATAATTCCAATGTATCGTTGTGTTGTGTATTTTATAAGGCAATGATTTTAGAATGCGTTGCAAATATAATACGTATATGCAATACACCGATAATATTTGAATGGAAAATTTTTGTTTTTATTTTCTGTTTTTAGTCAAATGAGAGATCTATTATGATTGTCTATGGTTTAAGTATAAGAATTTGTCCTCACCAAAGCGAACTTCACAAAAATCTTCACCAACTAATCACCTCACCAACCAATGTATTATCACAGAATACCCAGAAGCGACATAATGCGGTTTTTATATGGAGAAAAATGGACTCATTTTTTTGACCTTGGTTTATCGAAGGTAAGATTTTCGGTGTTAAATTATCGTTCAGTGGTTGAAAATTCAAAATTAACATGTAAAATATAAGGTAAGAGCAAAAATTTCTTGGTCCACGTAATGTCGGTTCTGGTTATTTATTATTCTGTGGTATTATCCTCAATAGACACAAAAACGAACTGATAAACTACGTAGTAAAAAAAACTTGTATAAATAAAATGTATACATATACACACCAATACTACATTGTATTCCTAATGAATACGAGTTCTGTTGAGTTTCGGATATTTTGTCAAAATCCAAAGGAAAATACAGTAGCTCAATTTTGAGTTCTGTGTTGTTATACTTGGGTTACTTTTCATACCAGGCGCCTCGGCTTTGAGCTTCAAAAATAAAAATTCTTTATTTCATTTTTCAATTATGCAAATTAGTTTTATTTGATTGATATCGTTTAATTTTATAGAAATAAATTCAATTTGTTTAGAAATAATTTATTTTTAAGTGATAATTTAAAAAAAATCAAAATATATTGCAATGAAGTTATCTACAAAGCCAAGGCAATGCGTTCCACACTCAACTGCGACATTTTAAAGTAGTACAAAGCGAAGCGCTTTGTCAACATAACCTACAAATCACATTTTTGGTACAACTGTTTTTTATTTACCGAAAAATCTAGCACATATGTAGCTTATAAATTCATAATATCTCATTTCTTGCTATAATTCACGTGTAAAATGGACCTATATAAAATAATTGATAGTAACTAAATGTGCAAAGCCGACGGCACCGGTATGAAAGGGTCTCAGCTTCACTTTATGGTAACTAAGTCTTGGTTTCGACCGCAAAGTTCGTTGTTATTTTAACAACGGGAATTTTTTTTATTTTTACGATTGTGTCGGTATTTCATTTGTATATGTATTTATAAGTTTAGAAGTTTAATACAATTACAATTGTAATTGCATTACAAATCCATTTACAAAAGAAACATCGATACAACCGCAAAAAAATAATATTTCCCGTTGTTAAAATAACAACGAACTTTGCGGTCGAAACCAAGACTAAACATTTCGAGGCGAGGCGCCTGGTATGAAAAGTACTTTAGTAGGCGCTTCGGCTTTGAGCTTCAAAAATAAAAAATCTTTATTTCATTTTTGAATTATGCAAATTAGTTTTATTTGATTGATACCGTTTAATTTTATAGAAATAAATTCAATTTGTTGAGAAATAATTTATTTTTAAGTGATAATTTAAAAAAAATCAAAATATATTGCAATGAAGTTATCTACAAATCCAAGGCAATGCGTTCCACACTCGACTGCGACATTTTAAGTACTTTTTATACCAGACGCCTCCTCTCGAAATTTTTAGTTACCACAAAAGCGAAGCTGAGGCCCTTTCATACCGGTGGCGTTGGCTTTGCACATTTAGTTGCTATCAAATATTTTATATAGGTCCATTTTACACGTGAATTATAGCAAGAAATGAGATATTATGAATTTGTAAGCTACATATGAGCTAGATTTTTCGGTAAATAAAAAACAGTTGTACCAAAAATGTGATTTGTAGGTTATGTTGACAAAGCGCTTCGCTTTGTACTACTTTAAAATGTCGCAGTCGAGTGTGGAACGCATTGCCTTGGCCTTGTAGATAACTTCATTGCAATATATTTTTATTTTTTTTAAATTATCACTTAAAAATAAATTATTTCTTAACAAATTGAATTTATTTCTATAAAATTAAACGATGTCAATCAAATAAAACTAATTTGCATAGTTGAAAAATGAAATAAAGAATTTTTATTTTTGAAGCTCAAAGCCGAGGCGCCTGGTATGAAAAGTACTTTAAAGTCGTACAAAGCATGAAGAGCTTTGTCAACATAACCCATGATACAAATATTACAATTTACAAGGTATGCTTGGCAGCTGAAAGCACGTGGAGCGTGACGTTACTCAAGGCGCCCGTATGCCGATAGACTTCAGGTTTTTTAACACGCAGTCTACACTAAAAGTTAGTAACTTTAATGACCAATGTACCAATTATGGTTTTTTGCTCTTGCTTTATTTTGATTTTGTTTTTCTTTTTAGCGCATTTTTGGCGTTTCGTGAAAATATTTTCATTTAAATTTGTTTCTTGGCATTATATTCTGTGTATATTTCTTTGGAGCAAAAGCAAAAAAAAAAACAAATTGGTACATTGGTCATTAAAGTTACTAAAAAGATAAAAAAAAACTAACTTTTAGTGTAGACTGCGTGTTAAAAAACCTGAAGTCTATTGACGATTGTAAAAGTAAAGAAAGCGCCTCTCGAGGACAATAGTTAAAATGATGCACCTGATAAAATGACATTTGTCACAAATGCGACGAAAGAAAATTTAGCATTGCGGTAATTAAAAATTGTTTTTATAGTCCAAAATTGGAATTATTTACACTTATTAGCAATCTTTTAAGTAAAAATTGTATTTACAGATCAAAAATGGAATTATTTACAACAATTTCGAACGTCAAATTATCAGGTATCTCAGTTTAAAAATATTCCACTAGGTGGAATCCGTGATGCTCCAATCGTCAATTGACGATTGTAAAAGTAAAGAAAGCGCCTTTCGAGGACAATAGTTAAAACGATGCACCTGATAAAATGACATTTGTCACAAATGCGACGAAAGAAAATTTAGCAATGCGGTAATTAAAAATTGTTGTTATTGACGATTGTAAAAGTAAAGAAAGCGCCTCTCGAGGACAATAGTTAAAATGATGCACCTGATAAAATGACATTTGTAACAAATGCGATGAAAGAAAATTTAGCAATGCGGTAATTAAAAATTGTTTTTATAGTCCAAAATTGGAATGTAAAAATCCTGAAAAACGGAACTCTATTACTACGGAATCCCATTAAAAACGGAAATTTGGACTTTATTAAAAATAATCATTACAAAAATCATACTAATTGGCCTCTCTACTGCGGAAAACCCCTAAACCCGGACGGAATGATGCCTCTCCATGTAATATTTATTATTAGAACTCCTAAGAAACGGAAATTTAGCCAACTTCAGACTAAAAAAATAATTTGTTGATAAACTAGAAATAAAGCGTCAAGTGTTTATTACAAAATTGAATTGAATGATTTTCCGTGTAAGTTAACATTAATTATAATATTTATTACTCTTCATAATTAAATATGGAAATAACTAAATGCAATACACATAAACTTCACATATAAATTTCAGAAATATGAAACAAAAAGTAAATCTAACTTTGAAACAAAAATACGATGTGATCCAGTTGAAAAGTTGCGAGTAAAATATAAAGGAAATCTGCGATAAATATAAATGCCGAAAAACTCAGATTTATTGCATCCTACAAAACAAAGATAATATCATCACTAAATATTTGGAATCCAACGAAAACCATCGTATGTTTACAAAAAATTCGTGACAGCAAATACGGCAAAATAAACAAAGCCGTGTTTGAATGATTCTCAATGGCACTAACTAAAAATATTTCAATATCGGAACCAATTTTACAGCTCTCAAGCATTATTAGTTGCTAGAAGTTTGAAGCTGGGCGAACTTAAAGCGTCAATGAATGGCTGCGATCCTTTCGAAGGCGTTTGTAATGAGGCTGATGCTTACATATCAAACAACATGCATAATTATAATTTTTTTTTAATTTTTTTTTTATACATAACTATAAGTTCTTTTTATTTGTGTACAAAAGAAGGACAGAAATAAATGAATTCATAAGCATAAATAATGTTTGCATTAAGCATGGTTTCCACGATGGCGAGGCGAAAAAATTAGTCAAACTAAAAAGAGGAAGGAATAAAAAATATAACATGAGAGTGAGTGAAATAGCAACAAGTCGTTACACCGAATTTTTTTTCATTTATTTTTGACGTTTCGAGATTTCATCACCTATAACTTTGTTTGTGTTTGGATTGATATACATTTGGAGACATTTCATAATTTAACTTGCATTTTTTAACTTTATTAACATCCATTACTGGATTGATGCGTTATATTTAATTATTGTCTTTACAAATCAAAATCAAAATTAATGGTTCTATTTTGAAATTTATTTTATTCCGAAAATTTTCTTCAAATTGACATATGAATTCCGAAAATCAGCGGCTAATCCGAAAAAAGATGATCCATTTCATCTTTTTTTCGGATTAGGCGTCCAATTTCGGAGTGCTGAATTAAAATATTAAAAACTAGACGTCCCAATTTTTCTGTCCAAGAGGTATTTTGTCTCTATCGTACTATTGGTGAATTTTTACTCTCTCTTTTTAGTTTGACTAATTTTTTCGCCTCGCCATCGTGGAAACCATGCTTTACCGAGGAAATATTTAAACTCACTATTTACTCTCGTCTTTTATAATTTTCCATGACAACTCCTTAAAGCCGGATAAAACCCCAAAAACCGGAAAAATCTCCAAAAACGGAATTTTTGTTTGGTCCCTTGAGTTTCCGTCTTTGAGGATTTTTACTGTATTTACAATTATTAGCAATCCGATAAGTAAAAATTGTGTTTACAAATCAAAATTAGAATTATTACAACAATTTCGAACGTCAAATTATCAGGCAGCTCAGTTTAAAAATGTTCCACTAGGTGGAATCCGTGATGCTCCAATTGTCAATAGTCCAAAATCGGAATTATTTACAATTATTAGCAATCCGATAAGTAAAAATTGTGTTTACAGATCAAAATTGGAATTATTTACAACAATTTCGAACGTCAAATTATCAGGTAGCTCAGTTTAAAAATGTTCCACTAGGTGGAATTCGTGATGCTCCAATCGTCAATTGAAATTTAAAAAAAGTTCGACTAATAAAATGTTATGCAATAAACCCTTGTGTCATACGGCTACGGACCTTTTTTGTGTCAGCTTGGTCCTAGTGGACCGCCACCCAATAAAAATAATAGGTAATTTACAGCTCTTATTGAAAGTTCAAATTAAAATCGTTTTTCCCGCTCCCGTAATATTTCCAAAATGTCGCTTATGCTATTCGATCAAAGTATCGTCGAATTGTATCTCCTGAAAATGTAGATAGCTCAAAATGAGCGTCTTACCTTTTGTAACACGGAAACGGAACATGTCGTCGCGTACTTTCTTTATAAAGAGGCATACAATTTAATACATAGGTAATAAAGGCTTTCGGGCTCTGAATAGATATCTCCTTTTGATCTCATATGCAAAATAAAGACAGTAAACAATTTTCTTCATTAATCATAATTTATTTCTAGAGGAAATCAATATCAGCATTCAGTATTGTACTTTTATTTGTCTTATTAGTATGTATTACACATTGTTTTTAGTCTAATCGTTTGTTTTTAATCACTTCTAATCAAATAATTGAATTGAATTCAATAATATTAGTGGAGAAATTTAAATTCGATTTAATAAATATATAAATTACGTTCAATTGCATTTTTCAATATATCTCACGTTTCAATAGCGCTGCAGTTAATTCTGTCAGACACTCATGTTAGGCCTAAATTTATAGTCGTTGTTACAACTATAACTACTGTTATAGTAACAGTTTTCGTATTTATAAACCTCACTATTATTTGTTTGCAATGTAACAATGGTTATAGCATAGACATTCATACTAGATTTCTCATTTCATAGTAACTAAAGGAAAAAAACAAAAACTTCTGATAATTCCAATGTATCGTTGTGTTGTGTATTTTATAAGGCAATGATTTTAGAATGCGTTGCAAATATAATACGTATATGCAATACATCGATAACATTTGAATGGTAAATTTTTATTTTTTTTTTGTGTTTTTAGTCAAATGAGATATCTATTATGAATGTCTATGGTTATAGTGATCAAAATCCATCACTATATAAATATTGCTACAAAATATCCATAACAAGACAGTAAATTCGAAATTCTTATCGATTTGCGAAAATCGTTGCTATACTATAATTTGTATTATAACGACTATAAATTCGGGCCTTAGTTTAATCGCGTTTCTCGTATAATTTTTTAAAATAATAATTTAAGAAGCTATTAGCAAAACAAAAATAATTTTACCTACTTAGGTAGTTCCATGAACAAGATTATAGATAGACAGATGATTTTGTGTGAGTGTTAGTATAAAATGAGAAGATTTTTTTTAAACTAAATAACAAAATAATAAAATTTTTTACAATAACAATGGTGTCTATAAAACTATTTTTTATCCAATTTTATTTCACACTCAACACTTTATTTACGGCATGAATAATATCTTGTGCAGCAGGAATTGCCGCTGCTTCTAATGATTTCGCATAAGGCATGGGGACATCAGCACCTTAGTAAACAGTTAAAATTAGTATGTATTATACAAAATAAAAAGTTGTATTAAGCCTGAGGGCGAATTCTCGACTAAATCATTTACTACGGTAAAAGGTGATTGTTGAATTGTGTATTTTGCTAATTTAAGCCCTCTCTATCATTATGTTATGTTACAATTGCAAATGAATAATCCAACCATCCTCTTGAGAATTTACTCTGAGAATTCGTCCGCAGTCTTGAGGTATTTACCTGTTACACGCCAAACAGGGGCATCGAGGTGGTAAAACGTTTCATGTTCCATTACTCTAGCACAAATTTCAGATCCAATACCACATTGTGGCCAACCATGTTCCACTGT
This sequence comes from Tipula helvola, assembly GCA_963556165.1. NCBI lineage: Eukaryota > Metazoa > Arthropoda > Insecta > Diptera > Tipulidae > Tipula > Tipula helvola. The sequence goes on along the minus strand of OY744483.1, from coordinate 243,469,589 downwards.
AATTAAATGATGTGTCTTTTGTACTGACTTGAAGATTGTTTCTGTGTCAAGTGGTCTAATGGTTCGAAGATTAATAATTTCACATTCAATTCCTGTTTAAACAAAAGGAAATTAACTAGGTATTTGTAATTGTTTGTTTAACAATATAACGTTTCAATTAATTTACCTTTCCCGGCCAATTCATTAGCAGCAACTAAAGTAGCTTCAACTGCTCTTGAAAATGTTACTATCGTAATATGTTTTCCAACCCGTTGCACTTTTGCCTTGCCAATTGGCAAAACGAAATTTTTATCTAAAACTTCATCGGTTACAGGATAACTATTACCGTAAAGCATTTCATTTTCTAAAAATACAACAGGATCAGGATCTCGAATAGCTGCTTTCAATAAACCTTTAGCATCCTCGCAATCGAACGGTGAAATTACTTTTAACCCAGGTACATGAGAATACCATGCTGCAAAACATTGTGAATGTTGGGCACCAACACCAGATGCTGAACCATTTGGCCCACGGAACACAATTGGTACATTGACTCGACCGGCGGACATGTAAAATGTTTTTCCCGCAGAATTGACCACTTGATCAATGGCTTGCATCGAAAAGTTAAAGGTCATAAATTCACAAATTGGTCTTAGGCCAGCCATGGCAGCGCCAACAGCAATACCGGCGAAACCCATCTCGGTAATTGGTGTATCAATAACACGACGGTCTCCGTATTTTTTCCATAGCCCTCGCGATATCTATTTCACAAAAAAACATTTTAATAATTTATAATAAAATGTAAACAAAAAATGTCAAATTTTATGCAATTGTGCCCATGAAAGTTCTAAATTTTAATTTGTTAGATAACCACGACCTTCGCAAAAAAAAAAATACAAAAAGATTAAAGACGATAACGAAAATGTTTACGTAACACTGGCGCGTTCGCCAAGCAAGTGAAGTAAAAATGCAAAATTTACCTTATAAGCACCATCGTATTGTGCAACTTCTTCTCCAAGCAGGAAAACCCGTTCATCCCGTTCCATTTCCTCGTCCATTGCTTGATTCAAGGCATCTCGGACCGTCATTTGTTGTGCAGCGACAGTCTTCGATGTGGAAAAATTTCTTCGTAACAAAAATCTTGCGGCTGACGTTAACATTTTGGTTGAGTTTGTGATAACTTTAAATTTCCAAAAACTATTAATTTCAAAATATAAAAAAAGAAAAATTAATTATAAGGAATGTAAATCACACTTAATTTTCTTTCGTTTTAAATAAAATAATAAATGAAATGAAATTACTGGCAGCTTTTAAGAGGATGTACGGAGGTCGATGAATTTGATCTAATGTCAAATATTTTCCCTACTTAGTTCTGTCATTCGCAACTAGAGGAATGTCTTGCGGTCGAAAACAACCGCAAATTCAGGTGCAGTAATATAATGAAATTAAAAATGATACTTGCGTTTAAATAATTATGTACTTAAATGTATCCATAAAACTAAAATTTCTGGCATTACTGCATCACTGCAATTATAATTAAGGCTTTATTTGTTTTGAGTAAAGATTTGTAAAGGTATTTGTTTTTAATTTTTGATGCTAACGGATTTTATTATAAAATTTTTTCTTAGATTGGCAAAATTTTTTACCGATTACGCATGGCACTACTAATTAACAGTTTTTTGAAATCAAATATTCGTTGAATTGTCATTGTATCAACAGCTCACAACGCTGGGAATTAAAATAAAAATTTTTAATAAAATTAAATTAAATTATATTAGTAAATTTTAAAAATTATAAATATTAAATTAAATTATATGAATATTCAACCTAAATTTAAATTAATTTTATTGTGTGGCGTCATATTTTTAAAAACTGTGTCAATTTGATTAATTTAATTAACAGTATTTAAAAAAAAGTTTCAATGGATACAAGATCTCGGTTACCTAAGCCCACTGGAATTGCTTTTACTAAACCAAATTTCGCTGCTCTCTCGAATTTCGAATCTCGACAAAAATCAGAGCTGACTGGTGCAATAACACAACAAACTCAACAGAGAAATAGATCACCGGATTTATATAAGACCACAACTTTAGTGAATCGTGCAAAATTAAGGAGAAGTCGGTCAGCATGCGATTTGAGAGAAAATTGCTCACGCCCATTATTCAAACGGACAGAGCCGACTTTATCAAGCATTCCAGCGAAATCATCTAAATTAACCACTTCAACAAATTCATTGAACACGATCGGATCAAACCATAATTTCACTGCTAATCGCCCAGTTCTAAAACGTAATATAAATTTTATTTAGGTTAGGTATGTTATCATAATTTATAAATTTTAACCCGTTTGTTTTTACAGCTTTGACAAATACTGCAAAAAAGGCATGCAGTGCACCATCTAATGCAGCATTACCATCTGTAGCGAATAAACCCAAACCGGCCTCAAATGCGGTAGCACCGAAAACGACTGGTGCATCAAAATCAGTATCCAGACGTATTCCTCCTTATGATTATAAAGCGCGATTCAACGATTTATTAGAAAAACATAAAGCGTTGAAGGAAAAATTCGAGAAACAACGCGAACAACTAGGGCATTTGGATACTCTCCCTGATTTATACGAGGAGTCTCAAGCTAAATTAGGGCAATGTGAATTGAATTTGAATCGATGTGAGGTCGAAATCGAGTATTTGCGAGCTCAAAATAAACAGCAACACGATAAAATTGAATCGCTTACGTACAGCTTGAAAACTGCAACAGAGAGCCTCGATCGATATAAAACTGTAGCGGAAAAATTATCGCACGAAAACGACGAATTAAAAACCGAATCGGCAAAACTGCGATTTGAAAATAATAATTTTATCGAAGAAGTTGAATTTTTAAAAAATGAACTGCAAGATTGTAAAGATCAATTATTCCGAGCAAATTATGAACGCAAAGAATTGCACAATATTGTTATGGATTTACGTGGCAACATAAGAGTGTTTTGCCGTGTTCGTCCGCCACTATTAACGGAGGAAGACCGCGCAATATGTAAATTAACATATTTAGACGAATGTTCCCTCGAAATATGCAACAATGACTTTAACACGAAGCAAATGAAACATGATTTTAATTTTGACCAGGTATTTCATGCACGTTCACGACAAGAGGAGATCTTTGAAATGGTTTCACCACTCATACAATCCGCTTTGGATGGTTATAATGTTTGTATATTTGCTTATGGACAAACGGGAAGTGGCAAAACCTACACTATGGATGGCGTTTCAGACAATTTGGGGATAATACCGCGAACAGTTGATTTGCTGTTCGAATCGGTTATGAATTATAAACGATTGGGATGGAACTATCAAATGAAGGCCACATTTTTAGAAATTTATAATGAGACATTATACGATTTATTAAATCCGAAGAATACCGAATTGGAAATTCGAATGGCAAGTGCACGCTGCAAAACTGATGTATATGTGTCCAATTTAACCGAAGAGATAGTTAAGAGTGGCGTTCATTTGAAAGATTTAATGAACTTGGCCAGATCAAATCGAGCAACGGCAGCTACAGTTGGTAATGAACGTTCTTCACGATCACACGCCGTCACACGAATTCAATTAATCGGATCACATGATCTTAAAGGTGAAACTTCAATAGGGACAATAAATTTAGTTGATTTGGCTGGATCGGAGAGTCCTAAAACCAGTACACGAATGGATGAAACGAAAAATATTAATCGCTCTCTGAGTGAACTCACAAATGTTGTACTAGCTTTGTTACAAAAGCAAGAACATATACCATTCAGAAACTCTAAATTAACCTATTTGCTGATGCCTAGTTTAGGCGGAAATTCGAAAACTCTGATGTTCATAAATATAGCCCCATTTCAAGATTGTTTTGTAGAATCGGTTAAGTCACTACGATTTGCAGCCTCGGTGAACTCGTGCAAATTAAACAAAGCTAAAAAAAACAAAATACTCAATACATCGAATTCATTTTAATTGTAGTTTATTGTTAGTGCAACGTTTTATTCATAGAACTAATTCGTGTTACGTTTTGTTTTACTTTGATTATAACTGTTTTTTTTAATTCGGCGACTTGTATTGAATCTTAAAATTATATATCTAAATAAAAAAATAATAATTTAACCAATACAAAGGAGTTGATTTATTACATCGGCATTTCGAAATGTTTTTAATCAAAGATTGAGGGCGGAAACTCGCGTATTAGAACAGTAATGCGTCTCATGAAATTTGTCTAACGAATCTGTGAAAAAAGTAGTAATCCTGTTGTACGAGAGTGCTCCATCCAACAGCGATCAATGATCCAGGGATGATTTTTTCAATACAATTGTACATTTTTCAGTACAATTAAATCTCAAAAATTACACTAGTACATTCGCCCCGAATTCAGTAAAATTTTCTAAAACATAAATAAAATTACCAAAAAAAAGCGTTAAACGCTTTTGTGAAGATTTAAGAAAACGCATCGATTTCAATCAAGAAATTTTTAATTGTTATCGCAGTGTTCTCCAGAAAACAATTTTAGGAAAAATTAATAGTATTTTGCCAAAGGTTTTTGGTGAAAATGAATTACAAACCTGTAGGTCAAAAGTAAAAAGTTTTAGCATTGTGAATGCTCTGTGAGTATAGAGCACTGGGGGATTACGGCGAAATTAGAAAAGCCCAAAATTGGCCGAGTTTTGGGCAAATGTTAGTTCAATTAAAAATCAACTTAATGAACCAATGTTTGGTAACATATATCGATTGTTAAAGGAATTTTATCAATTCCACATTCTTCGGTCAATGTGGAGATAATTTTTTCGATTCAAAATTTAATAAAAACCGTCACAATACGCGATATGAAACACAACTTAAGCAGACGTCTCTGTTGTTAGTTTACTGCAATATTGTCAAAATAATAAATATTTATATGGAAAGTCGAGGTCTTGCTTATTAAATTAAAAAAAGCAAATTTAAATTAACTGAGAATTATAAAAATTGTGCACGGATACTAAAACCAAATATAAATCTTCAAATTTCTACTAGTAGTTCCTTCCATCAGTTCTAATTTAGAAAAAAAAACATTTTTTATGAAATTCTTTTATTTGTGGGTGGAACATAGGGAGTACGGGGTAGCGAAATACAATCAAATTTTATCATTGTATCTGATAAATATGTTAAAATTGACAAAACGATGATTTAACCGATACGTGGGTGGAAAATAAGGGATGGGGGGGGGGGGGTGGATTCAATTAGGGAATACCACCAACTTGTATTGTCACCGAAGTTACACATACGTGCCAATTTTCATCAAGATTGATAAAGTCTAAGCATTAAAATTTTGCAATGGATTTCAAGTCAGCCAGACGTATATTTTTATAAGTTTCTTCTGATTTTTTTTTTTTGTAATTTATTCAATTTTTTCAAAATTTCGTCTTGAAGATATAACCACGAGATACTGCCGCTCAAAATGGGAACATGCGTTAACCGTGGATCACTGTTGTGTCGTTTGGAGAGAATTAAAACTCGGGGAAAGAAGGTGATGATAATTTGCAGGAAATAATGCCGTAAATGTCCATCAACCCAAAAATAAAATATTTCAAGAAATCAAGCCCTTTACTGGCTGAATTATACGGACGGGGCTTTTACACCTATAACTACATCCTCTTCTTGCACAATCTGCTATGAATGAGCTTTAGCTCAAAGTGGATTGTGTAATTGTTTTTTTTTTGTAATAAGTCACGTAAAATAAAATAAATAAAAATAACATGTTGATCACATCCGTGTAAGTTAAATAAAAGAATTTAAAAATGATGATTAATTTTCTTCAACGCAATACACCTCAAAACAAGTAGCGTGGTTTAACCATTGATCGTAATCTTCACACGGTCCTTTCTTAAGGCTGGTTGATGCCATGTTTGTAAGCGGCTTGTTAGTGAAATTCTTTCTAACAATTTCTCTAAAAATTATACATTTTAAGATTGAATAATTAAAACAATTTCTAACTACTAACCAATACTGTACAACTGTTATAAGCTGAATATTATAGTGCTACATGCTTTGCATTGTGCTCCATTTCCTCCAACTGCTTGCTATTTATACGGTTTACGAGCACATTTCGGAACATCCACATCGCACTTTTTTCGTGTGCTTAGTCATTTCTGTAATACGATTTTTAATGAACCTCTCATCGCTAAATTTTCCATATATTCGAACAATGATAAGTTAATCAAATCCTAACTTCGTACAAGCTAGATAGTTTTGTTCTACTTATTTGGTTATAAACTAGTTTGTAATATAAGAGATATTTATATTCTTATATTTAAAACTTAAGTTAATTAAATAAATATCTTATTTTATATATTGTATTTAACAATTTTAATGAAAAGTAATTTCTTTCTAATTAGTTAATTTCTTTTTAATTATTTTTTAGCTAATATTCTATTTTTAATGAAGCTAAATTTATTAAAAACAATTTAAATTTAACCGATTCGTCAAGTAAAGGTGGATTTATATTATCCGTTCCTTTCAGTTCCTGCACGTATCGTGTCAGACAAAAAAAACATTGTCATGTATTTTACTATTTTCTATTGACGATTGTAAAAGTAAAGAAAGCGCCTCTCGAGGAAAATAGTTAAAATGATGCACCTGATAAAATGACATTTGTCACAAATGCGACGAAAGAAAATTTAGCAATGCGGTAATTAAAAATTGATTTTTTTAGTTCAAAATTGGAATTATTTACAATTATTACCAATCCGATAAGTAAAAATTGTGTTTACAGATCAAAATTGGAATTATTTACAACAATTTCGAACGTCAAATTATCAGGTACCTCAGTTTAAAAATGTTCCACTAGGTGGAATCCGTGATGCTCCAATTGTCAATAGGAGGATTTTTCAATTAGTAAGAGAGTTCGCATATAGATGGTGTGTCTGGGATTTAGTATTAAAAAAATTAAATAAATATTAATAGGACTAATTTGTAACAATGCAGATACAAACGTTTCATCACAAAAACTAATAAATTATCTTTATAAAACAACAATATTCGTATCTTGACATGTTTTACTTAGAAATACAACTCTAAATTTATTTTAAATAAAATAGAAAAATATTTTCCAATTAAAGTTAAAATGTATTCATTAACACTTTATAAATAAAAACCTCTTACAAAATTTCAATAAATCAAGAAATATCATTCATAAATAACAATTTATTTACACTTGTGTTACATAGGAATTCCTATGTAAATGTTTGACATTTGAGATTTTGTCCCAGGACAACGACGCACCATACAACAGACACCCGAAATAAAAATTTCTCCTATAGGAGGATTTTTCAATTAGTAAAAGAGTTCGCATATAGATGGTGTGCCTGGGATTTAGTATTAAAAAAATTAAGTAAATATTAATAGAACTAATTTGAAATACTGCAGATACAAACGTCTCATCACAAAAACTAATAAATTATCTTTATAAAATAACAATATTCGTATCTTGACATGTTTTACTTAGAAATACACCTCTAAATTTATTTTAAACAAAATAGAAAAATATCTTCCAATTAAAGTTAAAATGTATTCTTTACCACTTTATAAATAAAAACCTCTTATAAAATTCCAATAAATCAAGAAATATCATTCATAAATAACAATTTATTTACACTTGTGTTACATAGGAATTCCTATGTAAATGTTTGACATTTGAGATTTTGTCCCAGGACAACGACGCACCATACAACAGACACTCGAAATAAAAATTCCTCCTATAGGAGTATTTATATTATCCGTTCCTTTCTTTTCCTACAGTACCGACACAGACAAATATTTGTTGAAAAGAATGGGCGTATCCAGCACATAGATTCCTCAAGTTTCAAACATTAAAGTTACCCATCTATTTACGAACGATCAAAGTAACTTCAATAATGAAAAAAGTCTTCATGTAACAAACGCACTCGAAATTTTTTCTTACTTTTTTGTATGTGAAAGGCAAATAAATTATAATACTTATAATATTATAATTTATTTGGTGAAAGGTAACTTGAGTAACTTTGTTACCAACATAATATAATTTAAAACTTACTCTGAAGTTACTTTGGTCTATTTCCGAAAAATAATTTGTATTGGATTTATTAACACATTTATTCATGTGGTTTCAGAGGGAACTTGCTTTATTACGCGAACCGAAAATTTGTGAAAGCAAGTTTTTTGTTCTTTATTTGTGATTTTCATGGTAAAAAATGCCTAATAATATAAATATTTCCGATATTATCAAATTATGACAAAAAAAATCTACATATCGTCGTCCAAACTCGCAGAATGCATAAGTCCATATTTGCCAATTTTGCGTTTTTCATATCGAACGAAAGAAGAGAAAATTGTGATTCGATTGCTGTTTCTAAAATATCAAAAAAAGTAATGTTAAAGGAAAAAACTTAGAAAGTAAATTAGTTTTTGCATATAGACAATATGGAAAGTGAGATAGTTTTCATCGCCTCCTGAAAAATATGTTTTTTGGACTTACGCATTCTGCGAGTTTCGCCGACGATATGTACATAGTTTGAAGACAGATCATATGTCCTGTTTGTGTGTATGCCCTATAGGAGGATTTTTCAATTAGTAAGAGAGTTCGCATATAGATGGTGTGTCTGGGATTTAGTATTAAAAAAATTAAGTAAATATTAATATAACTAATTTGAAATACTGCAGATACAAACGTCTCATCACAAAAACTAATAAATTATCTTTATAAAATAACAACATTCGTATCTTGACATGTTTTACTTAGAAATACACCTCTAAATTTATTTTAAACAAAATAGAAAAATATCTTCCAATTAAAGTTAAAATGTATTCATTAACACTTTATAAATTAAAACCTCTTACAAAATTCCAATAAATCAAGAAATATCATTCATAAATAACAATTTATTTGCACTTGTGTTGCATAGGAATTCCTATGTAAATGTTTGACATTTGCAGTTTTATCCCAGGACAACGACGCACCATGCAGCAAACACTCGAAATAAAAACTCGCTCTATACCTGTTCATATAGCCATTGTTAAATTTCAGTTTATTGCATGAGGTAACATTTCTAAATGACGATAAATAGTCGGCCCTCAATTAGCTGTTCAGATCAATGATGCTCCCATACATAAGAAGATTTCTTGCCACAAAATTATTCAAAAATCCCGAATATAGTTAGTTGTTTCGGCCAGGGCATGGTTTCGATTTAATCTTGCGGAAGTGTATATTAAAGTGGAACATATTCACCAAAAATTTGAAGCAGAGTGCCAAGAAAACCGAGTGGGATACGTTTCTAGGTGATTTTATCAACTAATGTTTGAATGACTTGCGAGATGTTACCAAGGCGCAACAAAAATGGACCAAGTAGGTACACACAAAACATAAGTGTCTAAATTACAACTTAATTAAAACCAAAAATAATTTTAAATTTAATTGATTTACCGTTTTGTTTCCATATTGCACAAAAAAATTTGCGTGCACAAATAATTAAGCTAAAAACTAAATTAACAGTAAATTTTCTAAGAATTAAAATTTTAAACATTTTTTTGATTGGTCCAATTAAAACAAAACATTATATTATGAGGATTGATAAATTTGAAAAAATACCAAAATCAAAAGGTATGGCTACGGACCTTTTTGTGTCTATGCCTCGTCCTAACTCCTAGTGGACCGCCACTTAAACCTAACCTAAAATCCACAGGTGGATCTAATTCAATTGCCAAGTGCAGGTACTGTGTTACAGAGCATTCACAATGCAAAAACTTTTTACTCTTTACTTACAGGTTTGTATGAATTTCCAACTTAACGAATAAAAATTTTTGCTCGTTATGTTGGAAATTCATACAAACCTGTAAGCCAAAAGTAAAAAGTTTTTGCATTGTGAATGCTGTGTTACATAAACAAAAAGCAAATTGCTACTAAAACATTTTTGTGTGTTATCTTTACTCTACGTCTACAGTCACTCAGTCAGTCTATTATTCATACGTATCCAAAAGATACGAATATATACGATAATCATACGAAGGAAATGTCTGAATTGAAACGTAGGGATAGTATAAATTGTTGATGTCTGACACAATACGTGTAGGAATCGAAAGGAACTGATGATATAAATCCTCCCTAATCTGTATTTGAATTTTGACATTTCAAGTCGTAATCCACCATGAGCGCCGCCCTTTTAGTTCGTTTTTTAATATCGCGTGTAGACTTTACGTAAAAACCAAATAAATTATAATATCTATTCGCCTTTAAAGCACCACAAGAGGCGCTACAATAGCTCAGAGCCAGAGGAGTCATATGTCAAAATGCTTTGGTAAATGGTGTAATGTAAGTATTATTGATAAACTATTTTTATTTTACAATAATTTAATACGTAAAAACTATTTTATTTACGTTCAAATGAATATTATAATAATATAATTTTGTTTATTTCAAATCAATTTTAACAATATTTTATAATTATTTCTTTATTTGGTTCATATATTCTTTGACGATTGAATTATGTTTATTTTTCCTTTGTTGTTCTCGCTCTGAAATTTTACACGACACGACTGAAAACGAATATCGCCCTACAACACTACACACCATCCGATTAGTTGGTTGGTCGGACGATTGGATGGAATTTTCATCCGACACATCCAACATAATTTTGTCGGACCGACATGCATACACACGATCCGATTTTACATCCAATCCAATCAAATCGGTCCGACCGCCAGACCAAATCGGATCATCTGTAGCGCTTGACTTTTGTTTATTTCCTCTCTACAGTTTTTACCTCGATGTTGTAAACAAATCGTAAGAATCCTAAGCACACTACAACATCAACATTTGTTTTTTTTATTATGTAATAAATTTAAATTAAAAGAGCGTTTTTTATCACAAATACAATACATATTTACATCACAATTTTAATTTTGTTTTATGTAATCCAGAATAAAACTTCCCAGTGAAATGAAATTCCCGATAATTTGTTGCGAGTATTGTTCCATTTTCTGATTACATAAACACTTCATTTTTCATAAATTGTTTTTAATAGTTTTTCACAAATAATAATTAATTATATAATATTATTTTTAATTGTTTTGTTTTATTTGATAATTTTGAATTTTCAAGAAACTAAAGCACAACAACCATACTTATTAAAAACAAGAATAAAAACTAGAAAACATAAAAGATCATCTCTCTCAAACTACTTACACCTGAAATAGAAGATTTTATATGGGAAAAACTTTGTTTCACGTCTATGGTTATAGATCCTGATGACAGCTGCTGTCACAGATGTTTTCGTTTCGTTTCGATTTTTTTTTGTGTCATTTCAACTGGAAAACCACATAAGTAAAATTCGAAAGCATTCATTTTAGAATTTTAAAACAAAGCAACGAAATTGGATAATGGATGCACCTCCAAATAAAATGGTGAAGAGATCAGATGATCTCGAAACCAGTAAAGAACAAAGTATTGGGGCTCCTGCCAAAAAATCCAACTGCATATTAGTACACCCGAAGCAAAGAGGTAATCCAGTGTTAAAATCAATTACTAGTGTGCCGTGGGAATACGATGAAATAATCCCTGATTATATTGTTGGAGCCACTACTTGTATTCTATATTTATCACTCAAGTATCATAATTACAAGCCTGATTATATTCACGAAAGATTAAAAGCGTTGGGGAAAAATTTCGAACTAAGAATTTTATTAGTCCAAGTTGATATGCATGATCCACATAATGCCTTAACACAGCTTACAAGAATTTGTATTTTGGCGAATTTAACATTAATGCTTGCTTGGAATGCAGAGGAAGCGGGAAAGATTATATCCACTTATAAAATGTTTGAGAATAGGCCACCAGATTTGATTATGGAAAGATCTGATCAATATCCACATCAAAAGCTGATCAGTGCACTAACCAATATTAAGCCAGTAAATAAAACAGATGCTGTAACTTTGTTACAGCAATTTGGTACATTGGCCAACGTTATTAATAGTTCAGAAGAAAAATTATCGTTTTGTTCTGGACTGGGTCCTAGAAAAGCAGCTAAGTTACATAAAACCTTTAATGAATCGTTTATTAAATAAAATTCTAAATTAACTGATAATTTTTGTGTATGTACCTACTTATTTTGACATTGAGCAGAAGGTTATGACCAGTTATGAATATGATGGGACTTATGAGCACTGAGCAGCAAATTATCAGGAGGCTATTCACGACTATGTTGATAAAATTTACTTTATTCGATTCACAATAAAAACAAAGTGTTCTTAACTTTATTTCTTATTCATTCGCCTGTTTCATGATACAGAATCTTTTATAGTAAAATTTGTTGTATTGGGGTCAGCGCTTTATTTTTTATGGTGTGCCTAATTACATCCCCGATATTTTGTAAAATTATTCTGCTTGATTATTATTTATTCGGAGCGATTTTTTAAACGCATATTCGTTATAAATTAACATTTATCCTATTACGGCAAACATTTCCAATTATTGTATCGTTTCCGACTAATATAATTCACGTCGAATCATTTTTACAACCTATATGTGCGTTATGGGTCCGGGTCAAAATGCCGCGTTTTAAAATGTCGCGTTTTAAAATATCGCGTCTTAAAATGTCGCGTTTCAAAATGCCGCGAGGTACAAAATGTCGCGTGGTACAAAATGTCGCGTCTTAAAATGTCGCGTTTCAAAATGCCGCGAGGTACAAAATTTCGCGTGGTACAAAATGTCGCGTCTTAAAATGTCGCGTTTCAAAATGCCGCGAGGTACAAAATTTCGCGTGGTACAAAAAGACGCGTTTTAAAATGTCGCGTTTCATAATGCCGCGACGTACAAAATGTTCAATTTGGATTAAATTGTGTATCTGATATCAACTTCCGATATATAAGGACTTAACTTTAACATTTTAGTGAAGGAATATTCTAATAAATTTCAACATTTGCGTTCTTTTGCTTAGACCCACTTTATAATTACATAAAATTACATTATAAATAATTTCCATTCAGTGAAGGAAAATTTTACTATATGTTTAAACACAATTTGCTTGTTTCAAATAATTTTTATTAAATTATTTATTATTTCACAAATCCCGGGGCGTGCTGCAGCTATCGGGGGGGTCACAGGTGGTGGATAGTGAACGACCTATCGATAGATAGGTTAGCGGTGAATATTAAATAAGCCGCCCCCAACCGCAGCCCTGCTGGGAGGAGAGTCTCAGGAAACTGGGGAGTGGTTAACCTCAGTTTAATAAATTCTGAGTGCCTATGATACCCGGTATGGAATGGCGAACTGATGGCGCCATAAAACCATCAACAAATAACCACAGGCAAACTGAGCGTCACATTTCCGGGGTCTCCAGGTAGTGAGTGAGGGGCCCCTTTAAACGGGTTACCCCCTTGAATGATGAAATGGGTCCTATTGGTTTGGGATATCCATATGGATGGGTGAATGGTTGGGTGAAAGATGAAAAGGGCGGGGGTGCTGGGATGTGATGCTTGGTGAGCCAATGGGCTGGATTAAGGTGTTATGCGACCCGTGCTGATGATCAGCTAGGCTGGGGGCCCATTTAACAAAGCCCAGTCGTTAACGGAGCCCTCTGGATTCCTGGCTACCTCCAGTTGTATTTAGCCTTACCTGCGTATACGGATCTCTGCGCAGGTGGACCAGTATTTCTCCGACACTCGTGGGAGTTTTATGGATCATTTAAATAATAAAAATGAGGGAGCCGGTACCCTTGAAAAACCGGAAACAATGAAGGAAGAAAGTGGCTCTTACCTTAAAGGCGGAGCTACCTCATCAGTGGCAGGGGTAAGTGGCACCATGGCATCAAAGCCAGGAGTCAGCGATACCAATGCCAGGCAAGAGAGCGGGGGATCGGGAAGGATCCCTCCTGCAAAGCGACGATACAGGGAGAAACGGTCGGCGCATAAAATTCTGGATAAACTGGCTGCAACCCCTGAGGGGCAGCTTACAGTAGAACAGAAGAAATCTGTGGCTTGGGCGAGGGAGATTGTCGGCCGCGACAGCTCGGATAGGGTCCTTGTGCCTAAAAGGCCGAGGTCTCAGGATGAGCTCGAAGGGGGCGACAGCAAACGAGCCAAGACCGTCACTGGAGCGATATCGGGAGATCCAAAGGAAAAACCGAAATTGTTCAGTGAAATAGTAAAGGAGAACGTACTGGTGCTAGCGGTAATTGACAGAAGTCAAGAAGATGGGAGCATCACGGCAGGAAAGTGGAGGGAAGTGTATAATGCACTAAACTCCATTTTCATCAAGGTCCTGAGAGAAAATCCAGGACCCCCTCCGTTCTGTAGAGATGCGGGATGGCATCAAGGGCGCGTAAAGTTAACTGCGTGCTCGGATCAAAGATCGGTGGATCTTTATAAAAAGGCAATAGCCGAAGTAGGTGAGGTATGGGAAGGCGCGAGGCTTGAGGCAGTTCGAAAGGAAGAAATTCCGAGTAGACCAAGGGCCCGCGTCTGGTTACCAACCAAACCAGAAAAGCCAGAAGATATCCTTGAGATTATTCAGGCAAGTAATCCAAATCTTCCAACGAAAGATTGGAAGATTGTCAAACAGGAGGAGGCTAAAGGGGGCTTCAGAATGGCAATCATGCTGCTCAATAAGGAGTCCCTTACTCCCCTGGCAGAGACAAAGGGTGTGATCAGCTTCGGTTTCGGGTCGATCACTCTCAACGTTTTTAAAAAAGACGAGGTAGGCATGCGACCGGAGGACGGGCCGGAGGTGGACGTCGGACGGACCCAGCGGCAGACAGTCGAGCAAGCGCATGGGGTTATAACAGACGATGACGTGGAGCTGCTATTGGAGAGAGGCGGCCGTCTCTCGCTTGGATCCGATGGGGACACCCTGTCGGAATCTGAACGAAGAGAGGCTGGGGACTCTCAAGGCAGCGAAGCATCAATTATGGGGGGTGACACGGCGGATACTAGCGGCCCCCCGGAGGAAGGTAGCATTAGCCTGAAACAGGGAATGCATGAAGAGGTAAGTGAGATAATGCATGGTGATTAATATTGTGCAGATTAATCTTCACCATACGAAGGCTGCTTCGGCGGCTCTCGTTCTCAGACTGACTAGATCAGGAGAGGAGCTAGTGTTAATCCAGGAACCTTGGATTAACAAAAACAGGATCTGTGGCCTTAAGGTGAAAGGGTATACAACTTTGTACTCAAGTAACTCTGAGAAGATAAGATCTTGCATTTTAGTGAAAAATACTTTAAAAATTTTTCTACTTTCTCAATACAGTAGTGGTGACGTTACTGCGATCAGTATGGAGGTTGGCAGAGACAAGTTTTGGCTGGTCTCTGCGTATATGGATCGGGAGAAGGAGATCCCGCCGGATAACCTGGGGGACCTGATCCGAGAAGCAAGGAAAAATAGGATTGGTGTGATACTCGGATGTGATGCAAATGCGCATCACACAATTTAGGGGAGCACTGATATTAATGAGAGGGGTGAGTTATTTTTTGATTACTTATTAAATACTAACCTTTCAGTCTGCAATGTTGGGCAGGAACCGACATTTATCATTAGCAATCGGCAGGAGGTTCTAGATGTGACCCTCGCCTCGGATACTATTTTTCAGTTGATTAGGGGATGGAGAGTGGCGAAGGAGCACTCATTCTCTGATCATCAATATATAACTTATAACCTTAACATTCACCCTGTTACCCAGAAGCCTTTCAGGAATCCTAGAAGGACAAACTGGGAGAAATATGGGGAGGTGTTGGAGGAACTATTGCCGGAGGTCCCCGGACCTCCGGAGACAGTGGAAGAATTGAATTGCATTGTGGATGTTGTCACAAGAGCATGCAATCTTTCCTTTAATGCTTCTTGCCCCCTGATAAAGCCAAGGGGCAGGCAGAAACCGGCATGGTGGTCCATGGAGTTGGAGACCTTTCGGAAGGCGTGTAGGACAGCCTTTAATAAGGCAAAGAGCACGAGGCATGTACAGGACTGGGACTCCTATAAGGAGGACCTAAGAAAGTACAAAAAAGAATTGAGGAAGGCACAGAGGGGATCTTGGAGACTCTTTTGTGGTAGAATGGAAGAAGTCTCTGAGACTTCCCGCCTTAGGAAGATTCTATCTACTAACCCAACTAGTCCTAGTTACTTAATTAGACCAGACGGGTCATGGACAGCTTCAAGTGCGGAATCGTTGGAGCTTCTCATCGATACCCACTTTCCGGGAAGCTTTGATGACTCGATGGAGCCTGGAGCTCATCGAGGAACACCTCCAATAGATATGGAGGGCATATTGGATAGAGAGCGGATCAGGTGGGCGCTGCAGGGTTTTAAGCCTTATAAGTCGGCGGGCCCGGATCGGATTATACCAGCAGAGATCCAAAAGAACTCTGCGGCCATCCTCCCCTGGCTAGAGGTTATCTTCAGGGGATGTCTGAAACTAGTCTATATTCCTAGGAATTGGACAGAGGTCAAAGTAGTCTTTATCCCGAAATCGGGAAAGAGCTCACATGCTCATCCAAAGGACCTGAGGCCTATAACTCTATCATCCTTTCTGCTGAAAACCCTGGAAAGGTTGATAGATGTATTTATTCGATCAAGAATTGAACCCAGGAATTGGGCAATGTCGCAGCATGCGTACTGTAAGGGAAAGTCGGTGGACACAGCTCTGCACGATCTAGTACGCACAATTGAGAAATCAATTTACTTGCAAGAGTTTTGCATGGTAGCATTTCTCGATATTGAGGGTGCTTTTAATAATGTAAAAACGGAGGCGATCATGGAAGGATTGTCTTTTTTGAAGGTGGACTGCTCTATAAGTAGGTTAATAAATCAGATGCTGGTAAGCAGGACTATTACCTCGGAGATGGGAGAGTCCAAGATTAGAAGACGGGTGGTTAGAGGAACCCCACAAGGAGGTGTAATGTCCCCCATTCTCTGGAGTGCAGTGATTAATGGATTGCTGCTGGAACTAGAGAGAGAGGGGATAGGGGTTGTAGCATATGCTGATGATGTAGCGATAGCTGTCTCAGGCAAATATCTAGATACGATTAGGGATGTTATGCAGAATGCACTCCTGATCGTTACGAAATGGGCCAGCAAGTGTGGATTGGGGATTAACCCGTCCAAAACAGAGCTGGTACTATTTACTAGGAAATATAAAATTCCGGTGGTTAGCCCTCCTATCATAAACGGCAGCGGACTAGTTTTTGCTGACCGAGCGAGATTTCTGGGCATAATCTTTGATAGTAAGCTCAGCTGGAAGCCTAACACTTTGGAAAGAGTGAATAAGGCTATTGTAGCCTTATACTCGTGTAGAAACGCTATAGGTAAGAGATGGGGCTTGAAACCGGAGCTGGTATACTGGCTCTATACCGCCGTGGTAAGACCTGTGCTAATGTACGGGGTGGGCGTTTGGTGGCCAGCTCTAGATAAGGTAACTTATAGAGGTATGATGGAGAAGGTGCAAAGAACGGCCTGTATGCTTATAAGCGGGGCGCTTA
This sequence comes from Tipula helvola, assembly GCA_963556165.1. Lineage (NCBI taxonomy): Eukaryota > Metazoa > Arthropoda > Insecta > Diptera > Tipulidae > Tipula > Tipula helvola. Next base: position 243,452,115 of record OY744483.1, on the reverse strand, counting down.
GGACAACACCTACACGCGCTTTAGAGGTTATGTTCCACCTTATTCCAATCGACCTTTATGGTAAACAGACGGCAGCCAACGTGGCTACGAGGCTCTTGGCTGTCTCTCAATGGAAGTGTCTTCAGGTGGGACACTCGACGATAGGTAGATTCGCTGGCGAAGAACTGGCGAATCTGGATTATATCACACCAACGTTGTGCTTCGATAAGGGTTTCCGTACCATCTTTCCCTCAAGGGAATCCTGGAGAAACGGATCAATCTTGGAAAACGAGGCAGTGCAATTTTTCACGGACGGCTCAAGGCTAGACGATCAGGTAGGAGCCGGAGTCTTCTGTGATAAACTCAATGTTAATATTTCTGTTCGTCTCCCTGACTACTGCAGCGTGTACCAGGCTGAAGTGGTGGCGATCGGGCAAGTCATGACATGGTTGAAGCATAATGTGGTATCCGGGAGGGATATCGCAATTTATGTGGACAGTCAGGCAGCGATCAAGTCACTTGGGGCAGTTTGTCTGAAGTCGCGGGTGGCGCTGGATTGCCGATCATCTCTTAACGAGATGAGCGAGTATTTCAGCATCCAGATAATCTGGGTCCCGGGTCACTCGGACGTCACGGGGAACTGCAGGGCGGACGAACTAGCTAGGTACGGTACGACTCTCCAGATGCAGCCGGAAATGGTAGGTCTGGGGAGGCCTATGGCAGTGCTAAAATGGGCGCTCAGTAAAAGGGCAATCGCCTTGACAAATGAGAGGTGGATCAACACTCTCACGTGCAGGGTAGCAAAGCAAGTTTGGCCGAAACTGGACTTGCGGCGCTCCAAGGTACTAATATCCCTGGGAAGACAAGAAATAGGATTGGTCGTAGGGATAATGACAGGTCACTGCCTTTTTGGGGAGCATGCGAGAAGGCTGGGGATACAGACGAATGACTTTTGTAGAAGTTGCATGGACGAAGAGGAGGAGGAGACTTTGGAACACTTCCTATGCTCATGTCCGGCGCTATCATACAGAAGGCATAAGTATTTGGGTGTGTACGGTATGGACAGCCTTTCGGAACTCGCGGACTGTGGAGTGCGAGATTTATTACGCTATATAAATAGCTCTGGTTGGTTTCAACGGGAGTAATGGGGAGATGGGATCCTGTGGTATCACAACGGGCCATTGCTGGCCTAAGTGTGCGATAGCAGCCACTTCAACCTAACCTAACCTAACCTATTATTTCACATCATATTGTGTTGATTTATAAGAGATTTTTCAAAACGCGTCATTTTAAAACGCATCATTTTAAAACGCGTCATTTTGTACCACGCGGTTTTTTGAACCACGCGGTTTTATGAAACGCGACATTTTGTACCACGCGACATTATGTACCTCGCTGCATTTTGAAACGCGACATTTTAAAACGCGACATTTTGTACCACGCGACATTTTGTACCTCGCGGCATTTTGAAACGCGACATTTTAAAACGCGACATTTTGTACCACGCGGCATTTTGAAACGCGGTATTTTAAAACGCGACATTTTAAAACGCGGCATTATGAACGGTTCCCGTGCGTTATACGAGTATATCAACTACACTTATCATAAAATGCAATGCAAATTTTTCTCTAGCAAAAAACATTGAACAATAAAAACCCAATAACTATTTGGTTTTGTATTATAATTGCAGTCTTTAGCACTTATCACTGCATTTTTCATACTGTTACTGCATGATCGAAATTGTAAGTTAATTTGCGTTTATTGTAAAAAATCTTTATTATTCTAATAATTTAATGTTTATATAAATGTTATTTCGTAAAATTAACAAACATAGGTGATTCTATCTTTACTAATCATTAATATAAGAGCAATAGCAACGAATTTATATTTGCAAAGTTTCTATGACCAGTTAAATTCTTAGCACTTAGCAAAATTTTGCAAAGTGCAAAGTTATAAGTTTTTGGTTAAATAGGCCCCAGTTCATCTTTTTCAAGTTTTTCCGTTCTTTTTCACCAAAATAAGTGGAGTGTTGCAGTAAGTAGTATTGAATAATACTTTTTGGGTATTCCTTTTGATTTTAATACAAGGAAATCATACTAAAACGCATTTTTTACCGTACATCTTTTATTTTTTGGAAAAGAACGAAAAGATTGAATGTATATCAGCTATAAGGCTTTAGCTTTCGAACTCTATTCGGGTTCATTTCCAAAAGCGTAATGAAAAATATATCAAAAAATTCTTTTATACATAAATAAAGCAAATTTTTTTATTAAAACCGACTTTTCATGGAAACGCACAGCTATGTAATTTTCGAAAAAACCTTGCTAAGGCGCTTTCATGTAAAAAAGGTTGTACATTTGAATAAAAATAAAGTTGCATGAGGCAAAAACAATTTAGATGAACAAATCATAAGTTCCCAATATATTAAGCATAATCTTCAAAGACATTGTTGAATTTGCACTTGATTTAATTTATAGCATTTCCAAAATCGATTTTTTTCTAAAATTCTTTGTTTCTCGAAAATTTTTATGTTACTGATTTGATGGTTTGTATTTTTCAGATGTTGAGTAAGTGCACTAATGCTTAAATTTTGATCTTTATTTCTGTGGCAATATGACATAAGGGAATAACTCTAAAATTCACATTTTCAGGAAAACGTTTTTAAAATTAAGAGTTACTCAAAATCGTATGAGTTTTTTGAATTCTTGCTTTTTTAAATGATTATTACGGTTGTTTGTAGTTGCTAGATTATTACAAAAAATTGTTATGATATGAATTCGAATATGGAGATTTCGAATTTGAAATAATACGCAAAAGGGTATAACTCGAGTTATTCCCTTATGTCATATTGCCATAGATTTATGTCACTTTTGTGTTGGTAGTGCTTTCAAGAATTCAGTCGGCTGCGCAGCAATTGCAGTCGAAGAAAACTGAAAAGCAGTCAAACTGCATTAGCTGCTGTCTGCATTTTAAAACGACCGACTGCGCAAATAAAAATTAACATAAAAAATGTCTAACCAATAAATAATAATTACGTTATAGTGTTGTCATAAAGATGAAAATATTTCAAGAATAAATAATACATAATAGATCGAAATAATAATAGATCGATAATTTGACAGCTAAAATATGTCAAATTTTTTAAGTGTTAAGGAAACAAACAGCAGTTTATATAAAACTATCTTACAATGATGGATTTTTGTTTATTGCATGTGTATACAAATTATTTTAACAATTCTACGTTAATTTTGCAATGAAAGATTTTTTTCGTGTTAATTTAGTTAATTATATTTATACTGTTTTCCAGTTATACAAAAAAAAAAAAACCCGGGCGAAACCGGGGCGATAGCAGCTGTCATTCGTCGCCCGGTAAAATTTTTCGGGGCGACGAATATCGCCCCGGTTTTTTTTTTTTGTGTAACTGGAAAACAGTACTAGTTTTTATTTAAATGACGTTTAAAATGTAATTGTGTTAGTAATCGCCCCGAAAAATTTTACCGGGCGACGAATGACAGCTGCTATCGCCCCGGTTTCGCCCGGGTTTTTTTTTGTGTAACTGGAAAACAGTATTAATAAAGATAATAATAATTTTTCTTGAGAGAACTGAATTTTAATAAAGATAATAACAAAAAAACTCAAACGGCTCAACATTAAAACTCAAGAATACGAATTGCCTTTTCCTTGTTTCAATTTTAACCTGGATTTTCACATAAAATTTACCGTCTTAGTTTAAAATGACATAAAATGAATACCTACATTTCAAATTAAAAAATATTTAATAAATGTCTGTAATATACGAATAAAATTGTATCTGTGCTACTTCACACAAAAGATATAAACAATATTTTGACGTTTAATTTGTTTTCCTAACACAAAAAATCACAATGAAGTTGTCTACCATTCAATCTATTGACTGACTGCATCTGTGCAGTTAATATAAAACGACTGCAAAAACTGCACACCGCCTGCGTTCGTGAATGTAATTTTTGAACGATTAACTGCGCTGCTTTTGCTGCAAAACTTAATTTTTGAACGAAATACTGCACAAACTGCGCAGTCGACTGAATTTTTGAATGCACCCATCTTTTGTATAAAAATTGTTTCGTCTGTCTTGTGTAAAGCCGCGTACACATTGAGCGAACGAACACCGAATTTCAAGCGAACAGCGAACACCGAACGCAAATTCGCTTAATGTATACTATGACGTAACCATATATTATAGAGTATATATATACGCCATTACGTGGACTAAACGATTTTTTTTTTCTCCCGTATTTTTGACATGATGAAGTTAGCCACACAACAATTAACTATGTAGGTTCGCCATTTTGTACACTGTCATGTTTCAAACCACTATAAAACCTCCCGTATTTTCAAATGAAGGTCACAAAAATTAGTCCAAATTTTTCCATAGTAAAAGTAGGTTATGGCGTGCAAACCGAATGTTCGATTCGCATTCGCTTGCGTTCGCTCCAAGAGCGGAACATCAAAGGAAATTGATGTTCAGTATGGACGATAAAAACGCAAAAATAATTCAACGAACGACGAACACAAATTTCTTGTACATAGGGCAAAAGTCAAGAACGATTTTTCAAATTTAATATTTATAATTTAATTTGTTTTTTGTAATATAATTTTTTATTAAAAAATAATACATTTTTTTTTTTTAAATTGTTTTTTTTTAAATACATCTACACTCTTGTTCACCCATTAATTTTGCAAACGAACAGCGAACATGACAGATACGGCAAATTCGCTTTCTGTTCGTTTGATGTGTACGACACTCCAAATCGTCAATGAAAGAATAACAAACATTCGCTGTTTGGTGTTGATTCGCTGTTCGCTGTTCGTTCGCTCAATGTGTACGCGGCTTTAGTAGCGTTGCAACTACATTATTAGTACCTGATAAACAACGTTTGATTGTTTCGGGACGAAGTTCTGGAATATGGCCAATTAGGATGAAAATTGGCCATTTCTTATCCAATCTTGATGAAATTCAGCATGTGCGACGAAAATGGGGTGCTCTACCGAATTTTAGACGAAATTCTGGAATATGGCCTATTAGGATGGAACTTCGCTATTTCTTATCCGATTTTGATGAAATTCAGCATATACGATGGAAATGAGATTCTCAAATGATTTTTAGACGAAGTTCTCGAATATGACCAATTAGGATGGAACTTCGCCATTTCTTATCCGATTTTGATGAAATTCATCATGTACGATGGAAATGGGATTCTCAAATGATTATTAGACGAAGTTCTGGAATATACTACAAATATTTATAGAATAAGTCATTAAATACATCAAATCGATTCATTCAATTAGGAAATTATTAAGTTTCTTCCTAATTGACCTTATCAAAGAACTCTATTTAACAATAATTTTAGAATCCTATTTACTTCCTACTTGCTGAATTTCATCAAGATCGGATAAGAAATGGCCAATTTTCATCCTTATTGGCCATATTCCAGAACTTCGTCTAAAAATCATTTGAGAATCCCATTTCCATCCAACTTGGCCATTTTCCAGAACTTCATCTAAAAATCATATGAGAATCCCATTTCCATCGTACATGTAAAATTACATCAAAATCGGATAAGAAAAGGCCAAGTTCCATCTTAATTGGCCATATTCCAGAACTTTATCTAAAAATCATATGAGAATTTCATCAAAATCCGATTAGGAATGGCCAAGTTTTTTGCTAACTGGCCATATTCCAGAACTTCTAAAAGTCATAAAAGAATCCCATTACCATTAAGAATGCCGAATTTCATTCAAATCGGATAAGAAATAGAATCCCAATAAAAATTTTATAAAAAAAAAATCACAAATCCTCAGTTTAAGGGCACACCTCACTTCAATGAACAACTTTTTCGCCCGGTCGATATCCGTTGTAGTGAGGTTTCTCTGTATATGCATATTTTAGTTCAAATAGGCAAAAATTATATAATTTTAACACAAAAACACAATATTTAAAAAAAAAAAAATTTAATGAGCACGTTTTTCTGACGTAGGAGGCACACTGGATGATTTTTACTCGTATCTGTTTTTACGGCGCTCACTGCTCGACTTATTAGTGGATATCTCAGACTTCCCTAATCCACTGGCCCGATGGTTGAAGGACCACGCGTTCCAAAATGGCGCGCATTAAAATAAAAGGCCTGGGTTAATTTAACCCCCTTAATGGTTAAGTTTGGTTATTTAATTTACTCAATATTTAACAATTTATAATTAATATTTTCATAATTAATATAATTGCAAAAAAGTCCTTTATTAATATCAAAATAGTTTTTTTGTTCACGCAAAATAACCAACTTTCAGATTTTACCTCAATTTTACTGTTTTCAAAAAACTCCAATTTTCGCTTTGCAAAAAAATATAGGGGTTGGGTAGGATATCCCGGTTTTGAAAATCCCGGATTCAAAATCCCGGTTTTCAAAATCCTGGTTTCCAAAATCCCGGTTTTCAAAATCCTGGTCTTTCAAAACCAAGATTTTGAAAACCAGGATTAATAAAATACAAATTCGTTTTGAAAGGGTTTGCCACGAAATCCTAGTTTTCAAACAATTTTTAAAGCAATAAAATGTTTATTAATAAATGGACGGAATTTTCTATGCTGTTTTCGTACAGACAGTTTTTTTGAATGAACATTTAATAGTTTTTTAATGAAACGATGCTATTTCTATTGTTTTTTATACAATAAAACTTGGCAAAAATATTTTTATAATACATAGTTCAAAAGGGTACTTCCTTTTACTTTATTTAATTACATCAATTTTGGAAAATACGAGTAATAACTAAATCAATTTTCATTTACCAAAAAGTGTTAAAACTGAAAAGTTTATTTATGGGTGGGTTTTTTTTTGTATGCATACAGTTTTTTAATGAAAAGGCGTTATTTCAAATGGGAATTTCACGCTATTTCCGAAAATCTTACGTTTTTTGGACAAAAATTTTAATTGTTCAACAGAGTACCCTTTCCTACGTCTCTCTTTTACTACATTTTGTTATATAAATTTTTCACATAAATAGGAGTGATAACAATAAATGAGTTGTATATTCTTCTGTGACGCTGCCGAGTTTATAGTAAATACTTTTTGTGATTTTATGAATTCAGTTTTTGTATGTTTTGTGATATTTGTGTTCAACTTTAAGGTTCTGGGGCTTCTGTGAATTTAAATATTAAACTATTTTAAAAATATGTAACCTATTTATAACAAATCATTTAATTTAAACTGTAGTGTATTTTACTTGTGCTGTGTTTGTTCAATTTAGATTAATTATTTTACATGATGAATCTAAGTATAGTAAACTAAAAACCAATAAAGGGAAACAAAAACTTATTATTAATGGATATGCTTACCATATGGAAAGAAAAAGTGAAACTTTTCATTGGTGCTGTTCTGAAAGGAAATCCCTCTTATGTAAAGGAAGAGTGGTCACTACTCGTCCAATCATTGTCATGATCCATTACCGTTTGAAAAATCGATGTTTGAAGCAAATTCAAATGTAAAGGACTTGGCCAAGAATTCAGCACTGCGACCTTATCAAATAATAAGAAATAGTGTTACTGATTGCAATTCGGAGAGTCGAGTGTATTTACCTAACACGCAGGCTCAAAAACAAAAAATAACGCTAGCAAGACGTAGTGCTGTAAAGGAGCCAGATAGCATCTTGAATATAAATATTTCTGAGTCACTAAAATTTGTTGAAGGCGAACAATTTGTTTTGTCGAAAAAACTTTTTAATGATCAGCCAATTATTTTACTTGGATCACATACCAGCTTGAAACTCCTTGCTGAGGCTGAATGCTGGTTGATGGATGGTACCTACGTTTGAAGTAGTCCCATCGTGTATGCGCCAACTATTTACAATCCACGGCAAAATTGGACGAGAGTCCGTACCGTTAATATATTGCCTAATGAGCTCGAAAAGCCAAGCAGCATACTTTGAGGTGTTTTATGAATTGCTAAAATGGGCTTGTGAATGGAACATAAGTTTAAAACTCCAAAGGATTATTGCTGATTTCGAGAAGGCAAGTGTGTCAGCCCTTAAAGTTTTTTTTCCCGGAAGCAGTACATAAAGCCGCCCCGGTGGCACAGTTGTTAGCATGCTTGCTTTAAGCCCCGGAGGTCCCGGGTTCGATTCCCGGCGGGTGATGAAAAAATCACGGCTGGTTAATGTAGGATCAATGAATTAATCACTCATTATCCATTAAAATAATGATTACGAAACTTCAATATGAAGCGGCCAAATCCCTCCATGGGATGTAGCGCCAGCGAAAAAAAAAAAAAGTACATAAAGGTTATTTGTTTCATTTCGGACAAATAATCTGGCGGCAGGTACAGGCACATGGCTTATCAACTAAATATGGCAACTCAGAAAGTTTTAGCTTGCAAATTCGAATGCTTAAAAGCTTATAGCTTTTGTGCCAGCAGAGGAAGTGATTCTGTATTATTCTGAGCTACATAAAACTTTCGATGCTGATGCTAGAAAAATCGGGAGATGGTTTAAAAAAAACTTTTTGACAGGGGCTATCCGCAAAAATGAAAAAGGGATTCCCACACCGCAATATGTACCCAATTTTTGGACAGTTTCTGATGTTCCCAATGAGCACTTTTCAAGAACCCAAAACTCAGTTGAAGGTTGGCACCGGCGGTTGAAATCTCTAGTTGGCAAACTCCATATTGGTGTTTATCAACTAATATCCGAGTTAGGGAAAGAAAGTATAATCGTCAAAACAAGAATCGAAAAAATCAAAGCTGGAGCATCGTCTCAAATAATAAAAAAACAGCATGAACGAAATAAAAAGATTTTTAATATAATAAAAAAAAGACGTGATTATGATAAAATTGCTTATCTTAAAAATATTGCTCATAATCTTGCGTCATAGACATTCATACTAGATTTCTCATTTCATTATAACTAAAGGTCGCTGCACGAGTATGGATATAAATCCGTACAATCTGAATCCGGTCATTCATCCAATGAAATTATCCAAATATTGTCATGTGACCGAAAAAAATATTCCCCTATTTCTCCTCTCGAGTTAAAATTATTTCAACATTAAGCAAAATATCCGCAGAAAACCAACATAACCATACCAAAAAATATATATTACGAGCTATTTTTCCCCAATTTTTTTTTTATTTGCTTATTTCTGACTTTTCGACTTTTAAAAAAATTTGTTATTTTATTATTATTGAAATTATCATATATGTATTTGTTTATTATTGAAACTAAAAGCAAAGAGAAGTTGATAAAATTTATTTAGCAAAAGGTCAAATAAATTACTAACTTCGTTCGGATTCAGATTGTACGGATTTATATCCATACTCGTGCAGCGACCTTAAAGGTCTCTGCACGAGTATGGATATAAATCCGTACAATCTGCATCCGAACGAAGTTAGTAACTTATTTGACCTTTTGCTAAATAAATTCCCGTAAATTCGTCTATTTTACTTATCAACTTCTCTTTGCTTTTAGTTTCAATAATACTATGATAACTTCAATAATAACAAAATAACAAACTTTTTTAAAAATCGAAAAGTCAGAAATAAGCAAACAAAAAAAAATTGGGGAAAAAATAGCTCGTAATATATATTTTTTGATATGGTTATGTTGGTTTTCTGCGGATATTTTGCTTAATGTTGAAATAATTTTAACTCGAGAGGAGAAATAGGGGAATATTTTTTCGGTCACATGACAATATTTGGGTAATTTCATTGGATGAATGATCGGATTCAGATTGTATGGATTTATATCCATACTCGTGCAGCGACCTTAAGGCCCGTTGTACATTTCAGCTAAGCTAAGCTAAACGATTTGAGCTATGTTCATAGCTCTGTTTGTAAATAAAGGGTTTTAATGAATCGTTGCACACATGAGCTAAGCTAAGCAAACTATGTTGTACTGTTTTCAGCTATGAAAATAAACATAGCTCGAGTTGTCTTCGCCTTACAATTTTCAGCTATGTTTCTCACATATACAATGACATTTTCCTATACTTTATTTTTGACGCACATACAATGTTATTTAAATTTCATTCTGTCAAAATATTCTATACGAAAGGAAAACATTTTAAATATATAATAATAAAGCAAAAATTTCTTAAACATATTTATCATATAGATAATAAAGTTTATTTTCTATAATTTTTTCTAATTCATCTGCAGACATTATTATGTCGTATTTTCGATGGACAGAATTAATTTGAAGTAACCTAATGGGTGCGTCACAAATAAAATATAGGAGTATAAGGATGTGTGAACCAATTTATTAGCTCAAATGTGCGGATGTCGAGCTAGCGAACTAAACTAAGCTAAACTAAGATATGTTTTATAGCTTAGCTTAGCTGAAATGTACAACGGGCCTAAAGGTCGCTGCACGAGTATGGATATAAATCCGTACAATCTGAATCCGGTCATTCATCCAATGAAATTACCCAAATATTGTCATGTGACCGAAAAAAATATTCCCCTATTTCTCCTCTCGAGTTAAAATTATTTCAACATTAAGCAAAATATCCGCAGAAAACCAACATAACCATACCAAAAAATATATATTACGAGCTATTTTTCCCCTATTTTTAGTTTATTTGCTTATTTCTGACTTTTCGATTTTTAAAAAAATTTGTTATTTTATTATTATTGAAATTTTCATATAATGTATTTGTTATTACTGAAACTAAAAGCAAAGAGAAGTTGATAAAATTTATTTAGCAAAAGTTCAAATAAGTTACTAACTTCGTTCGGATTCAGATTGTACGGATTTATATCCATACTCGTGCAGCGACCTTTAAGGAAAAAAACAAAACTTCTGATAATTCCAATGTATCGTTGTGTTGTGTATTTTATAAGGCAATGATTTTAGAATGCGTTGCAAATATAATACGTATATGAAATACACCGATAACATTTGAATGGAAAATTTTTATTTTTATCTTGTGTTTTTAGTCAAATGAGAAATCTATTATGATTGTCTATGCTTGCGTTATATAAATAAATTTAATACATAATTATATTCTTTTTATATACCTATTTAAATTACTATCTTTTCCAATTACATTAAAGTTAATTTAATTTTGTTTATTAATTTTTATTTTATTTTTAATTTTATAATTTTATAAATAAAAAATAAAAAAAATTAAATTTTTGTTTCATTATTATGCCGTTCATCATTGGTTCTGATTTCTGAACGATGCCAGTCGGAAATCAAATATAAAGTAATGTGCATTTTGTTGAGAAATTTACAACAACAATTGCACGTGACAGGAGTTAAATAATTCGAATTAAAAATTTGAGTTATTTAATTCGAGCTCGGAACAAAAAAAATACGTAACCATTTGAATGAAAAACAGGAGAAGTACCAACATAGAATACAAACATTAAATCGAGAAAATAAATCGTGGCTTATTTTCTTAAAAAAAAAATAATTCCAAAATAATTCGAATTAAATTTTTCTCAACAAAATACGCTTCCACCGGGATATTTATTTATGCAGAACCGGGATTTTGAAAACCGGGATTTTGAAAATCAAGATTAACAAAAAAAAACAGGATTTTGACAAACCGGGATTTTGAAAACCGGGCTTTCGTTACACATCTAAAATATAGTTTTTGAAATGGATGGAAAAACCCATAGTACCGTCTTAAGGTTCAACTCTTTAGCTTTTCATCGGTCAGAATGCGTCAAAATATCAATTTTTGATAAAAATATAAGCATTTAAAAAAAAAAACGATTTTTAAAAAAGTTCCGTTAGTTTTTTGCAAATATTTTTGCACCTATTTATTTTATCGCAACACGGGGATTTTCTAAAAACCGGGATATTTATTTATGCAGAACCGGGATTTTGAAAACCGGGATTTTGAAAATCAAGATTAACAAAAAAAAACAGGATTTTGACAAACCGGGATTTTGAAAACCGGGCTTTCGTTACACATCTAAAATATAGTTTTTGAAATGGATGGAAAAACCCATAGTACCGTCTTAAGGTTCAACTCTTTAGCTTTTCATCGGTCAGAATGCGTCAAAATATCAATTTTTGATAAAAATATAAGCATTTAAAAAAAAAAACGATTTTTAAAAAAGTTCCGTTAGTTTTTTGCAAATATTTTTGCACCTATTTATTTTATCGCAACACGGGGATTTTCTAAAAACCGGGATATTTATTTATGCAGAACCGGGATTTTGAAAACCGGGATTTTGAAAATCAAGATTAACAAAAAAAAACAGGATTTTGACAAACCGGGATTTTGAAAACCGGGCTTTCGTTACACATCTAAAATATAGTTTTTGAAATGGATGGAAAAACCCATAGTACCGTCTTAAGGTTCAACTCTTTAGCTTTTCATCGGTCAGAATGCGTCAAAATATCAATTTTTGATAAAAATATAAGCATTTAAAAAAAAAAACGATTTTTAAAAAAGTTCCGTTAGTTTTTTGCAAATATTTTTGCACCTATTTATTTTATCGCAACACGGGGATTTTCTAAAAACCGGGATATTTATTTATGCAGAACCGGGATTTTGAAAACCGGGATTTTGAAAATCAAGATTAACAAAAAAAAACAGGATTTTGACAAACCGGGATTTTGAAAACCGGGCTTTCGTTACACATCTAAAATATAGTTTTTGAAATGGATGGAAAAACCCATAGTACCGTCTTAAGGTTCAACTCTTTAGCTTTTCATCGGTCAGAATGCGTCAAAATATCAATTTTTGATAAAAATATAAGCATTTAAAAAAAAAAACGATTTTTAAAAAAGTTCCGTTAGTTTTTTGCAAATATTTTTGCACCTATTTATTTTATCGCAACACGGGGATTTTCTAAAAACCGGGATATTTATTTATGCAGAACCGGGATTTTGAAAACCGGGATTTTGAAAATCAAGATTAACAAAAAAAAACAGGATTTTGACAAACCGGGATTTTGAAAACCGGGCTTTCGTTACACATCTAAAATATAGTTTTTGAAATGGATGGAAAAACCCATAGTACCGTCTTAAGGTTCAACTCTTTAGCTTTTCATCGGTCAGAATGCGTCAAAATATCAATTTTTGATAAAAATATAAGCATTTAAAAAAAAAAACGATTTTTAAAAAAGTTCCGTTAGTTTTTTGCAAATATTTTTGCACCTATTTATTTTATCGCAACACGGGGATTTTCTAAAAACCGGGATATTTATTTATGCAGAACCGGGATTTTGAAAACCGGGATTTTGAAAATCAAGATTAACAAAAAAAAACAGGATTTTGACAAACCGGGATTTTGAAAACCGGGCTTTCGTTACACATCTAAAATATAGTTTTTGAAATGGATGGAAAAACCCATAGTACCGTCTTAAGGTTCAACTCTTTAGCTTTTCATCGGTCAGAATGCGTCAAAATATCAATTTTTGATAAAAATATAAGCATTTAAAAAAAAAAACGATTTTTAAAAAAGTTCCGTTAGTTTTTTGCAAATATTTTTGCACCTATTTATTTTATCGCAACACGGGGATTTTCTAAAAACCGGGATATTTATTTATGCAGAACCGGGATTTTGAAAACCGGGATTTTGAAAATCAAGATTAACAAAAAAAAACAGGATTTTGACAAACCGGGATTTTGAAAACCGGGCTTTCGTTACACATCTAAAATATAGTTTTTGAAATGGATGGAAAAACCCATAGTACCGTCTTAAGGTTCAACTCTTTAGCTTTTCATCGGTCAGAATGCGTCAAAATATCAATTTTTGATAAAAATATAAGCATTTAAAAAAAAAAACGATTTTTAAAAAAGTTCCGTTAGTTTTTTGCAAATATTTTTGCACCTATTTATTTTATCGCAACACGGGGATTTTCTAAAAACCGGGATATTTATTTATGCAGAACCGGGATTTTGAAAACCGGGATTTTGAAAATCAAGATTAACAAAAAAAAACAGGATTTTGACAAACCGGGATTTTGAAAACCGGGCTTTCGTTACACATCTAAAATATAGTTTTTGAAATGGATGGAAAAACCCATAGTACCGTCTTAAGGTTCAACTCTTTAGCTTTTCATCGGTCAGAATGCGTCAAAATATCAATTTTTGATAAAAATATAAGCATTTAAAAAAAAAAACGATTTTTAAAAAAGTTCCGTTAGTTTTTTGCAAATATTTTTGCACCTATTTATTTTATCGCAACACGGGGATTTTCTAAAAACCGGGATATTTATTTATGCAGAACCGGGATTTTGAAAACCGGGATTTTGAAAATCAAGATTAACAAAAAAAAACAGGATTTTGACAAACCGGGATTTTGAAAACCGGGCTTTCGTTACACATCTAAAATATAGTTTTTGAAATGGATGGAAAAACCCATAGTACCGTCTTAAGGTTCAACTCTTTAGCTTTTCATCGGTCAGAATGCGTCAAAATATCAATTTTTGATAAAAATATAAGCATTTAAAAAAAAAAACGATTTTTAAAAAAGTTCCGTTAGTTTTTTGCAAATATTTTTGCACCTATTTATTTTATCGCAACACGGGGATTTTCTAAAAACCGGGATATTTATTTATGCAGAACCGGGATTTTGAAAACCGGGATTTTGAAAATCAAGATTAACAAAAAAAAACAGGATTTTGACAAACCGGGATTTTGAAAACCGGGCTTTCGTTACACATCTAAAATATAGTTTTTGAAATGGATGGAAAAACCCATAGTACCGTCTTAAGGTTCAACTCTTTAGCTTTTCATCGGTCAGAATGCGTCAAAATATCAATTTTTGATAAAAATATAAGCATTTAAAAAAAAAAACGATTTTTAAAAAAGTTCCGTTAGTTTTTTGCAAATATTTTTGCACCTATTTATTTTATCGCAACACGGGGATTTTCTAAAAACCGGGATATTTATTTATGCAGAACCGGGATTTTGAAAACCGGGATTTTGAAAATCAAGATTAACAAAAAAAAACAGGATTTTGACAAACCGGGATTTTGAAAACCGGGCTTTCGTTACACATCTAAAATATAGTTTTTGAAATGGATGGAAAAACCCATAGTACCGTCTTAAGGTTCAACTCTTTAGCTTTTCATCGGTCAGAATGCGTCAAAATATCAATTTTTGATAAAAATATAAGCATTTAAAAAAAAAAACGATTTTTAAAAAAGTTCCGTTAGTTTTTTGCAAATATTTTTGCACCTATTTATTTTATCGCAACACGGGGATTTTCTAAAAACCGGGATATTTATTTATGCAGAACCGGGATTTTGAAAACCGGGATTTTGAAAATCAAGATTAACAAAAAAAAACAGGATTTTGACAAACCGGGATTTTGAAAACCGGGCTTTCGTTACACATCTAAAATATAGTTTTTGAAATGGATGGAAAAACCCATAGTACCGTCTTAAGGTTCAACTCTTTAGCTTTTCATCGGTCAGAATGCGTCAAAATATCAATTTTTGATAAAAATATAAGCATTTAAAAAAAAAAACGATTTTTAAAAAAGTTCCGTTAGTTTTTTGCAAATATTTTTGCACCTATTTATTTTATCGCAACACGGGGATTTTCTAAAAACCGGGATATTTATTTATGCAGAACCGGGATTTTGAAAACCGGGATTTTGAAAATCAAGATTAACAAAAAAAAACAGGATTTTGACAAACCGGGATTTTGAAAACCGGGCTTTCGTTACACATCTAAAATATAGTTTTTGAAATGGATGGAAAAACCCATAGTACCGTCTTAAGGTTCAACTCTTTAGCTTTTCATCGGTCAGAATGCGTCAAAATATCAATTTTTGATAAAAATATAAGCATTTAAAAAAAAAAACGATTTTTAAAAAAGTTCCGTTAGTTTTTTGCAAATATTTTTGCACCTATTTATTTTATCGCAACACGGGGATTTTCTAAAAACCGGGATATTTATTTATGCAGAACCGGGATTTTGAAAACCGGGATTTTGAAAATCAAGATTAACAAAAAAAAACAGGATTTTGACAAACCGGGATTTTGAAAACCGGGCTTTCGTTACACATCTAAAATATAGTTTTTGAAATGGATGGAAAAACCCATAGTACCGTCTTAAGGTTCAACTCTTTAGCTTTTCATCGGTCAGAATGCGTCAAAATATCAATTTTTGATAAAAATATAAGCATTTAAAAAAAAAAACGATTTTTAAAAAAGTTCCGTTAGTTTTTTGCAAATATTTTTGCACCTATTTATTTTATCGCAACACGGGGATTTTCTAAAAACCGGGATATTTATTTATGCAGAACCGGGATTTTGAAAACCGGGATTTTGAAAATCAAGATTAACAAAAAAAAACAGGATTTTGACAAACCGGGATTTTGAAAACCGGGCTTTCGTTACACATCTAAAATATAGTTTTTGAAATGGATGGAAAAACCCATAGTACCGTCTTAAGGTTCAACTCTTTAGCTTTTCATCGGTCAGAATGCGTCAAAATATCAATTTTTGATAAAAATATAAGCATTTAAAAAAAAAAACGATTTTTAAAAAAGTTCCGTTAGTTTTTTGCAAATATTTTTGCACCTATTTATTTTATCGCAACACGGGGATTTTCTAAAAACCGGGATATTTATTTATGCAGAACCGGGATTTTGAAAACCGGGATTTTGAAAATCAAGATTAACAAAAAAAAACAGGATTTTGACAAACCGGGATTTTGAAAACCGGGCTTTCGTTACACATCTAAAATATAGTTTTTGAAATGGATGGAAAAACCCATAGTACCGTCTTAAGGTTCAACTCTTTAGCTTTTCATCGGTCAGAATGCGTCAAAATATCAATTTTTGATAAAAATATAAGCATTTAAAAAAAAAAACGATTTTTAAAAAAGTTCCGTTAGTTTTTTGCAAATATTTTTGCACCTATTTATTTTATCGCAACACGGGGATTTTCTAAAAACCGGGATATTTATTTATGCAGAACCGGGATTTTGAAAACCGGGATTTTGAAAATCAAGATTAACAAAAAAAAACAGGATTTTGACAAACCGGGATTTTGAAAACCGGGCTTTCGTTACACATCTAAAATATAGTTTTTGAAATGGATGGAAAAACCCATAGTACCGTCTTAAGGTTCAACTCTTTAGCTTTTCATCGGTCAGAATGCGTCAAAATATCAATTTTTGATAAAAATATAAGCATTTAAAAAAAAAAACGATTTTTAAAAAAGTTCCGTTAGTTTTTTGCAAATATTTTTGCACCTATTTATTTTATCGCAACACGGGGATTTTCTAAAAACCGGGATATTTATTTATGCAGAACCGGGATTTTGAAAACCGGGATTTTGAAAATCAAGATTAACAAAAAAAAACAGGATTTTGACAAACCGGGATTTTGAAAACCGGGCTTTCGTTACACATCTAAAATATAGTTTTTGAAATGGATGGAAAAACCCATAGTACCGTCTTAAGGTTCAACTCTTTAGCTTTTCATCGGTCAGAATGCGTCAAAATATCAATTTTTGATAAAAATATAAGCATTTAAAAAAAAAAACGATTTTTAAAAAAGTTCCGTTAGTTTTTTGCAAATATTTTTGCACCTATTTATTTTATCGCAACACGGGGATTTTCTAAAAACCGGGATATTTATTTATGCAGAACCGGGATTTTGAAAACCGGGATTTTGAAAATCAAGATTAACAAAAAAAAACAGGATTTTGACAAACCGGGATTTTGAAAACCGGGCTTTCGTTACACATCTAAAATATAGTTTTTGAAATGGATGGAAAAACCCATAGTACCGTCTTAAGGTTCAACTCTTTAGCTTTTCATCGGTCAGAATGCGTCAAAATATCAATTTTTGATAAAAATATAAGCATTTAAAAAAAAAAACGATTTTTAAAAAAGTTCCGTTAGTTTTTTGCAAATATTTTTGCACCTATTTATTTTATCGCAACACGGGGATTTTCTAAAAACCGGGATATTTATTTATGCAGAACCGGGATTTTGAAAACCGGGATTTTGAAAATCAAGATTAACAAAAAAAAACAGGATTTTGACAAACCGGGATTTTGAAAACCGGGCTTTCGTTACACATCTAAAATATAGTTTTTGAAATGGATGGAAAAACCCATAGTACCGTCTTAAGGTTCAACTCTTTAGCTTTTCATCGGTCAGAATGCGTCAAAATATCAATTTTTGATAAAAATATAAGCATTTAAAAAAAAAAACGATTTTTAAAAAAGTTCCGTTAGTTTTTTGCAAATATTTTTGCACCTATTTATTTTATCGCAACACGGGGATTTTCTAAAAACCGGGATATTTATTTATGCAGAACCGGGATTTTGAAAACCGGGATTTTGAAAATCAAGATTAACAAAAAAAAACAGGATTTTGACAAACCGGGATTTTGAAAACCGGGCTTTCGTTACACATCTAAAATATAGTTTTTGAAATGGATGGAAAAACCCATAGTACCGTCTTAAGGTTCAACTCTTTAGCTTTTCATCGGTCAGAATGCGTCAAAATATCAATTTTTGATAAAAATATAAGCATTTAAAAAAAAAAACGATTTTTAAAAAAGTTCCGTTAGTTTTTTGCAAATATTTTTGCACCTATTTATTTTATCGCAACACGGGGATTTTCTAAAAACCGGGATATTTATTTATGCAGAACCGGGATTTTGAAAACCGGGATTTTGAAAATCAAGATTAACAAAAAAAAACAGGATTTTGACAAACCGGGATTTTGAAAACCGGGCTTTCGTTACACATCTAAAATATAGTTTTTGAAATGGATGGAAAAACCCATAGTACCGTCTTAAGGTTCAACTCTTTAGCTTTTCATCGGTCAGAATGCGTCAAAATATCAATTTTTGATAAAAATATAAGCATTTAAAAAAAAAAACGATTTTTAAAAAAGTTCCGTTAGTTTTTTGCAAATATTTTTGCACCTATTTATTTTATCGCAACACGGGGATTTTCTAAAAACCGGGATATTTATTTATGCAGAACCGGGATTTTGAAAACCGGGATTTTGAAAATCAAGATTAACAAAAAAAAACAGGATTTTGACAAACCGGGATTTTGAAAACCGGGCTTTCGTTACACATCTAAAATATAGTTTTTGAAATGGATGGAAAAACCCATAGTACCGTCTTAAGGTTCAACTCTTTAGCTTTTCATCGGTCAGAATGCGTCAAAATATCAATTTTTGATAAAAATATAAGCATTTAAAAAAAAAAACGATTTTTAAAAAAGTTCCGTTAGTTTTTTGCAAATATTTTTGCACCTATTTATTTTATCGCAACACGGGGATTTTCTAAAAACCGGGATATTTATTTATGCAGAACCGGGATTTTGAAAACCGGGATTTTGAAAATCAAGATTAACAAAAAAAAACAGGATTTTGACAAACCGGGATTTTGAAAACCGGGCTTTCGTTACACATCTAAAATATAGTTTTTGAAATGGATGGAAAAACCCATAGTACCGTCTTAAGGTTCAACTCTTTAGCTTTTCATCGGTCAGAATGCGTCAAAATATCAATTTTTGATAAAAATATAAGCATTTAAAAAAAAAAACGATTTTTAAAAAAGTTCCGTTAGTTTTTTGCAAATATTTTTGCACCTATTTATTTTATCGCAACACGGGGATTTTCTAAAAACCGGGATATTTATTTATGCAGAACCGGGATTTTGAAAACCGGGATTTTGAAAATCAAGATTAACAAAAAAAAACAGGATTTTGACAAACCGGGATTTTGAAAACCGGGCTTTCGTTACACATCTAAAATATAGTTTTTGAAATGGATGGAAAAACCCATAGTACCGTCTTAAGGTTCAACTCTTTAGCTTTTCATCGGTCAGAATGCGTCAAAATATCAATTTTTGATAAAAATATAAGCATTTAAAAAAAAAAACGATTTTTAAAAAAGTTCCGTTAGTTTTTTGCAAATATTTTTGCACCTATTTATTTTATCGCAACACGGGGATTTTCTAAAAACCGGGATATTTATTTATGCAGAACCGGGATTTTGAAAACCGGGATTTTGAAAATCAAGATTAACAAAAAAAAACAGGATTTTGACAAACCGGGATTTTGAAAACCGGGCTTTCGTTACACATCTAAAATATAGTTTTTGAAATGGATGGAAAAACCCATAGTACCGTCTTAAGGTTCAACTCTTTAGCTTTTCATCGGTCAGAATGCGTCAAAATATCAATTTTTGATAAAAATATAAGCATTTAAAAAAAAAAACGATTTTTAAAAAAGTTCCGTTAGTTTTTTGCAAATATTTTTGCACCTATTTATTTTATCGCAACACGGGGATTTTCTAAAAACCGGGATATTTATTTATGCAGAACCGGGATTTTGAAAACCGGGATTTTGAAAATCAAGATTAACAAAAAAAAACAGGATTTTGACAAACCGGGATTTTGAAAACCGGGCTTTCGTTACACATCTAAAATATAGTTTTTGAAATGGATGGAAAAACCCATAGTACCGTCTTAAGGTTCAACTCTTTAGCTTTTCATCGGTCAGAATGCGTCAAAATATCAATTTTTGATAAAAATATAAGCATTTAAAAAAAAAAACGATTTTTAAAAAAGTTCCGTTAGTTTTTTGCAAATATTTTTGCACCTATTTATTTTATCGCAACACGGGGATTTTCTAAAAACCGGGATATTTATTTATGCAGAACCGGGATTTTGAAAACCGGGATTTTGAAAATCAAGATTAACAAAAAAAAACAGGATTTTGACAAACCGGGATTTTGAAAACCGGGCTTTCGTTACACATCTAAAATATAGTTTTTGAAATGGATGGAAAAACCCATAGTACCGTCTTAAGGTTCAACTCTTTAGCTTTTCATCGGTCAGAATGCGTCAAAATATCAATTTTTGATAAAAATATAAGCATTTAAAAAAAAAAACGATTTTTAAAAAAGTTCCGTTAGTTTTTTGCAAATATTTTTGCACCTATTTATTTTATCGCAACACGGGGATTTTCTAAAAACCGGGATATTTATTTATGCAGAACCGGGATTTTGAAAACCGGGATTTTGAAAATCAAGATTAACAAAAAAAAACAGGATTTTGACAAACCGGGATTTTGAAAACCGGGCTTTCGTTACACATCTAAAATATAGTTTTTGAAATGGATGGAAAAACCCATAGTACCGTCTTAAGGTTCAACTCTTTAGCTTTTCATCGGTCAGAATGCGTCAAAATATCAATTTTTGATAAAAATATAAGCATTTAAAAAAAAAAACGATTTTTAAAAAAGTTCCGTTAGTTTTTTGCAAATATTTTTGCACCTATTTATTTTATCGCAACACGGGGATTTTCTAAAAACCGGGATATTTATTTATGCAGAACCGGGATTTTGAAAACCGGGATTTTGAAAATCAAGATTAACAAAAAAAAACAGGATTTTGACAAACCGGGATTTTGAAAACCGGGCTTTCGTTACACATCTAAAATATAGTTTTTGAAATGGATGGAAAAACCCATAGTACCGTCTTAAGGTTCAACTCTTTAGCTTTTCATCGGTCAGAATGCGTCAAAATATCAATTTTTGATAAAAATATAAGCATTTAAAAAAAAAAACGATTTTTAAAAAAGTTCCGTTAGTTTTTTGCAAATATTTTTGCACCTATTTATTTTATCGCAACACGGGGATTTTCTAAAAACCGGGATATTTATTTATGCAGAACCGGGATTTTGAAAACCGGGATTTTGAAAATCAAGATTAACAAAAAAAAACAGGATTTTGACAAACCGGGATTTTGAAAACCGGGCTTTCGTTACACATCTAAAATATAGTTTTTGAAATGGATGGAAAAACCCATAGTACCGTCTTAAGGTTCAACTCTTTAGCTTTTCATCGGTCAGAATGCGTCAAAATATCAATTTTTGATAAAAATATAAGCATTTAAAAAAAAAAACGATTTTTAAAAAAGTTCCGTTAGTTTTTTGCAAATATTTTTGCACCTATTTATTTTATCGCAACACGGGGATTTTCTAAAAACCGGGATATTTATTTATGCAGAACCGGGATTTTGAAAACCGGGATTTTGAAAATCAAGATTAACAAAAAAAAACAGGATTTTGACAAACCGGGATTTTGAAAACCGGGCTTTCGTTACACATCTAAAATATAGTTTTTGAAATGGATGGAAAAACCCATAGTACCGTCTTAAGGTTCAACTCTTTAGCTTTTCATCGGTCAGAATGCGTCAAAATATCAATTTTTGATAAAAATATAAGCATTTAAAAAAAAAAACGATTTTTAAAAAAGTTCCGTTAGTTTTTTGCAAATATTTTTGCACCTATTTATTTTATCGCAACACGGGGATTTTCTAAAAACCGGGATATTTATTTATGCAGAACCGGGATTTTGAAAACCGGGATTTTGAAAATCAAGATTAACAAAAAAAAACAGGATTTTGACAAACCGGGATTTTGAAAACCGGGCTTTCGTTACACATCTAAAATATAGTTTTTGAAATGGATGGAAAAACCCATAGTACCGTCTTAAGGTTCAACTCTTTAGCTTTTCATCGGTCAGAATGCGTCAAAATATCAATTTTTGATAAAAATATAAGCATTTAAAAAAAAAAACGATTTTTAAAAAAGTTCCGTTAGTTTTTTGCAAATATTTTTGCACCTATTTATTTTATCGCAACACGGGGATTTTCTAAAAACCGGGATATTTATTTATGCAGAACCGGGATTTTGAAAACCGGGATTTTGAAAATCAAGATTAACAAAAAAAAACAGGATTTTGACAAACCGGGATTTTGAAAACCGGGCTTTCGTTACACATCTAAAATATAGTTTTTGAAATGGATGGAAAAACCCATAGTACCGTCTTAAGGTTCAACTCTTTAGCTTTTCATCGGTCAGAATGCGTCAAAATATCAATTTTTGATAAAAATATAAGCATTTAAAAAAAAAAACGATTTTTAAAAAAGTTCCGTTAGTTTTTTGCAAATATTTTTGCACCTATTTATTTTATCGCAACACGGGGATTTTCTAAAAACCGGGATATTTATTTATGCAGAACCGGGATTTTGAAAACCGGGATTTTGAAAATCAAGATTAACAAAAAAAAACAGGATTTTGACAAACCGGGATTTTGAAAACCGGGCTTTCGTTACACATCTAAAATATAGTTTTTGAAATGGATGGAAAAACCCATAGTACCGTCTTAAGGTTCAACTCTTTAGCTTTTCATCGGTCAGAATGCGTCAAAATATCAATTTTTGATAAAAATATAAGCATTTAAAAAAAAAAACGATTTTTAAAAAAGTTCCGTTAGTTTTTTGCAAATATTTTTGCACCTATTTATTTTATCGCAACACGGGGATTTTCTAAAAACCGGGATATTTATTTATGCAGAACCGGGATTTTGAAAACCGGGATTTTGAAAATCAAGATTAACAAAAAAAAACAGGATTTTGACAAACCGGGATTTTGAAAACCGGGCTTTCGTTACACATCTAAAATATAGTTTTTGAAATGGATGGAAAAACCCATAGTACCGTCTTAAGGTTCAACTCTTTAGCTTTTCATCGGTCAGAATGCGTCAAAATATCAATTTTTGATAAAAATATAAGCATTTAAAAAAAAAAACGATTTTTAAAAAAGTTCCGTTAGTTTTTTGCAAATATTTTTGCACCTATTTATTTTATCGCAACACGGGGATTTTCTAAAAACCGGGATATTTATTTATGCAGAACCGGGATTTTGAAAACCGGGATTTTGAAAATCAAGATTAACAAAAAAAAACAGGATTTTGACAAACCGGGATTTTGAAAACCGGGCTTTCGTTACACATCTAAAATATAGTTTTTGAAATGGATGGAAAAACCCATAGTACCGTCTTAAGGTTCAACTCTTTAGCTTTTCATCGGTCAGAATGCGTCAAAATATCAATTTTTGATAAAAATATAAGCATTTAAAAAAAAAAACGATTTTTAAAAAAGTTCCGTTAGTTTTTTGCAAATATTTTTGCACCTATTTATTTTATCGCAACACGGGGATTTTCTAAAAACCGGGATATTTATTTATGCAGAACCGGGATTTTGAAAACCGGGATTTTGAAAATCAAGATTAACAAAAAAAAACAGGATTTTGACAAACCGGGATTTTGAAAACCGGGCTTTCGTTACACATCTAAAATATAGTTTTTGAAATGGATGGAAAAACCCATAGTACCGTCTTAAGGTTCAACTCTTTAGCTTTTCATCGGTCAGAATGCGTCAAAATATCAATTTTTGATAAAAATATAAGCATTTAAAAAAAAAAACGATTTTTAAAAAAGTTCCGTTAGTTTTTTGCAAATATTTTTGCACCTATTTATTTTATCGCAACACGGGGATTTTCTAAAAACCGGGATATTTATTTATGCAGAACCGGGATTTTGAAAACCGGGATTTTGAAAATCAAGATTAACAAAAAAAAACAGGATTTTGACAAACCGGGATTTTGAAAACCGGGCTTTCGTTACACATCTAAAATATAGTTTTTGAAATGGATGGAAAAACCCATAGTACCGTCTTAAGGTTCAACTCTTTAGCTTTTCATCGGTCAGAATGCGTCAAAATATCAATTTTTGATAAAAATATAAGCATTTAAAAAAAAAAACGATTTTTAAAAAAGTTCCGTTAGTTTTTTGCAAATATTTTTGCACCTATTTATTTTATCGCAACACGGGGATTTTCTAAAAACCGGGATATTTATTTATGCAGAACCGGGATTTTGAAAACCGGGATTTTGAAAATCAAGATTAACAAAAAAAAACAGGATTTTGACAAACCGGGATTTTGAAAACCGGGCTTTCGTTACACATCTAAAATATAGTTTTTGAAATGGATGGAAAAACCCATAGTACCGTCTTAAGGTTCAACTCTTTAGCTTTTCATCGGTCAGAATGCGTCAAAATATCAATTTTTGATAAAAATATAAGCATTTAAAAAAAAAAACGATTTTTAAAAAAGTTCCGTTAGTTTTTTGCAAATATTTTTGCACCTATTTATTTTATCGCAACACGGGGATTTTCTAAAAACCGGGATATTTATTTATGCAGAACCGGGATTTTGAAAACCGGGATTTTGAAAATCAAGATTAACAAAAAAAAACAGGATTTTGACAAACCGGGATTTTGAAAACCGGGCTTTCGTTACACATCTAAAATATAGTTTTTGAAATGGATGGAAAAACCCATAGTACCGTCTTAAGGTTCAACTCTTTAGCTTTTCATCGGTCAGAATGCGTCAAAATATCAATTTTTGATAAAAATATAAGCATTTAAAAAAAAAAACGATTTTTAAAAAAGTTCCGTTAGTTTTTTGCAAATATTTTTGCACCTATTTATTTTATCGCAACACGGGGATTTTCTAAAAACCGGGATATTTATTTATGCAGAACCGGGATTTTGAAAACCGGGATTTTGAAAATCAAGATTAACAAAAAAAAACAGGATTTTGACAAACCGGGATTTTGAAAACCGGGCTTTCGTTACACATCTAAAATATAGTTTTTGAAATGGATGGAAAAACCCATAGTACCGTCTTAAGGTTCAACTCTTTAGCTTTTCATCGGTCAGAATGCGTCAAAATATCAATTTTTGATAAAAATATAAGCATTTAAAAAAAAAAACGATTTTTAAAAAAGTTCCGTTAGTTTTTTGCAAATATTTTTGCACCTATTTATTTTATCGCAACACGGGGATTTTCTAAAAACCGGGATATTTATTTATGCAGAACCGGGATTTTGAAAACCGGGATTTTGAAAATCAAGATTAACAAAAAAAAACAGGATTTTGACAAACCGGGATTTTGAAAACCGGGCTTTCGTTACACATCTAAAATATAGTTTTTGAAATGGATGGAAAAACCCATAGTACCGTCTTAAGGTTCAACTCTTTAGCTTTTCATCGGTCAGAATGCGTCAAAATATCAATTTTTGATAAAAATATAAGCATTTAAAAAAAAAAACGATTTTTAAAAAAGTTCCGTTAGTTTTTTGCAAATATTTTTGCACCTATTTATTTTATCGCAACACGGGGATTTTCTAAAAACCGGGATATTTATTTATGCAGAACCGGGATTTTGAAAACCGGGATTTTGAAAATCAAGATTAACAAAAAAAAACAGGATTTTGACAAACCGGGATTTTGAAAACCGGGCTTTCGTTACACATCTAAAATATAGTTTTTGAAATGGATGGAAAAACCCATAGTACCGTCTTAAGGTTCAACTCTTTAGCTTTTCATCGGTCAGAATGCGTCAAAATATCAATTTTTGATAAAAATATAAGCATTTAAAAAAAAAAACGATTTTTAAAAAAGTTCCGTTAGTTTTTTGCAAATATTTTTGCACCTATTTATTTTATCGCAACACGGGGATTTTCTAAAAACCGGGATATTTATTTATGCAGAACCGGGATTTTGAAAACCGGGATTTTGAAAATCAAGATTAACAAAAAAAAACAGGATTTTGACAAACCGGGATTTTGAAAACCGGGCTTTCGTTACACATCTAAAATATAGTTTTTGAAATGGATGGAAAAACCCATAGTACCGTCTTAAGGTTCAACTCTTTAGCTTTTCATCGGTCAGAATGCGTCAAAATATCAATTTTTGATAAAAATATAAGCATTTAAAAAAAAAAACGATTTTTAAAAAAGTTCCGTTAGTTTTTTGCAAATATTTTTGCACCTATTTATTTTATCGCAACACGGGGATTTTCTAAAAACCGGGATATTTATTTATGCAGAACCGGGATTTTGAAAACCGGGATTTTGAAAATCAAGATTAACAAAAAAAAACAGGATTTTGACAAACCGGGATTTTGAAAACCGGGCTTTCGTTACACATCTAAAATATAGTTTTTGAAATGGATGGAAAAACCCATAGTACCGTCTTAAGGTTCAACTCTTTAGCTTTTCATCGGTCAGAATGCGTCAAAATATCAATTTTTGATAAAAATATAAGCATTTAAAAAAAAAAACGATTTTTAAAAAAGTTCCGTTAGTTTTTTGCAAATATTTTTGCACCTATTTATTTTATCGCAACACGGGGATTTTCTAAAAACCGGGATATTTATTTATGCAGAACCGGGATTTTGAAAACCGGGATTTTGAAAATCAAGATTAACAAAAAAAAACAGGATTTTGACAAACCGGGATTTTGAAAACCGGGCTTTCGTTACACATCTAAAATATAGTTTTTGAAATGGATGGAAAAACCCATAGTACCGTCTTAAGGTTCAACTCTTTAGCTTTTCATCGGTCAGAATGCGTCAAAATATCAATTTTTGATAAAAATATAAGCATTTAAAAAAAAAAACGATTTTTAAAAAAGTTCCGTTAGTTTTTTGCAAATATTTTTGCACCTATTTATTTTATCGCAACACGGGGATTTTCTAAAAACCGGGATATTTATTTATGCAGAACCGGGATTTTGAAAACCGGGATTTTGAAAATCAAGATTAACAAAAAAAAACAGGATTTTGACAAACCGGGATTTTGAAAACCGGGCTTTCGTTACACATCTAAAATATAGTTTTTGAAATGGATGGAAAAACCCATAGTACCGTCTTAAGGTTCAACTCTTTAGCTTTTCATCGGTCAGAATGCGTCAAAATATCAATTTTTGATAAAAATATAAGCATTTAAAAAAAAAAACGATTTTTAAAAAAGTTCCGTTAGTTTTTTGCAAATATTTTTGCACCTATTTATTTTATCGCAACAAAATTATGTTCTTATATTCTTGGGAAAATTTTCTATCAATTGAAAAAAATTGATTGAATTTGATCAATTTGATCACGAAATATAAGCTTTCAAAGTATCGCTGGGTAAAAATCACCCATTGTGTCTCTTACAACTTTTTGATAGTGTGTCCCTTAACACCTACACAGCATTTACAATGCAAAAACTTTTTACTTTTGATTTACAGGTTTGTATGAATTTCCAACATAATGAGCAAAAATTTGTATTCGTCAAATTGGAAATTCATACAAACCTGGAAGGCAAAAGTAAAAAGTGTTTCATTGAATGCTGTGCTACTCTCCACCTGCCATTAACATTGAGTTATACCATTAAAATTCGAACAGTTGCTAGTGGAGACATGAAATTGCAATGACCTGCCAGATGTCATACAATCATTTGCTGCCAAGAAGGCATAACTTGATTGTATACCAAAATTGTACGTTTCTTGGCTGGATTCAAAAACATGGGTACCAGTTTCGAATGGAATTTTTCTATAGTTAGAATCAACTAGAATTTTTGTGTGACCTGTGATTTGAAGATTTGTTTCCAAAAAATTTTTGTTACACATAAAAAATTAAATTTTGTAAAAATGTTTTAAATACATACTTAAAAATGCAACAGCCAAAAAAGAATCATTACAATTAATATTACAATACATACGTAAACTAAATACACATGGCGATTGTTTTTGCAATATTTCTTTAAAATATCAAAACGCAAATGATTTCTAATCGTTAAATTTATTATATGTTTCCTCACCCGACGCCATTTTTTACATTTTTGTTACAGTTGTGGTAATTGTAATTGTAATGGTATAATTTATGTCAGGTGGAGTAGCCGGGTAAGGGCTAAAAATGGTACAACAAGAAAGTTTGTTATTATTGAAGCACTTTGGATGGAAATTGTTCGTAGATATTTAAAATTGAGACCGATTCCGGACATTCCAAAAATTTTCATTTGTATAAAAAATGGCAAACCTATTAGACAAAATATAGGCCATAATACTATGTATATCGCAAGGGGGTTTGGCGTCTATTGGAAGGGGCTCCGTAAACTTCCAGTAGGCAACCACCGGTAACTGTAACCATTAGGCTGAATGTGGCCTTTGGTGACAGGCTAAAGTACGACGCTAAAGGAGAAAACCTTGACAAAAAATCCCTAATCTAAGGTGGAACAGCATATGCCGATGGATGAATGGCTGATAGGTTACTCAGTCTATATATGCGGACTCTGGATACCAGGCACCCTCCAGTTTTATTTAGCCTTCCTGTAGTAAACCTGGGTGACCTACAGGCGACTTTTTTATTCCCAGCAACTCGCAAGAGTTAAATCAAAACGGTAGACGAGGCACGGGAAGGAATACACGGGAGTGGGTCTGCCCTCTCAAAGTCCTTGAGTCCCAATGCTACCGCTTTTCTAGCAGAAGTAAATGTTATTACATCTAGGAGGGAGAGCAATGAGCCCAGATAGTATGTAACGCGTGTAGAAGTACTTCCTACAGTAAACATTTAGGAGGGAGAGCAATGAGCCCAGATAATATGTATCGCGTGTAGAAGTACTTCCAACAGTAAACATCTAGGAGGGAGAGCAATGAGCCCAGATAGTATGTCCCAGCAACTCGCAAGAGTAAAATCAAAACGGTAGACGAGGCATGGATAGGAATTTACGGGAGTGGGTCTGCCCTCTCGATGTCCTTGAGTCCCAATGCTACCGCTCTTCTAGCAGAAGTAAATGTTATTACATCTAGGAGGGAGAGCAATGAGCCCAGATAGTATATATCACACACCGGTCGGCAGTATTATCAGGTTCTTTAAGAGCCTGAATATTGGCTGGACGGATAATTAAAACATCTAGGAGGGAGAGCAATGAGCCCAGATAGTATGTATCACGTACCGTTAGGCAGTATTATCAGGTTCATTAAGAGCTTGAATATTGACTGGACGGATAATTAAGTAGGGCTTAATGCACAAAAGATCTTTTAGGTCGCAGTGCGGGGTGGCTTGAGCCCCCACATGGCCCTCAAGTAATAATAATAATTATGTATATCGCAAATGCCACAAAAAATTGCAAGGTACCTAATTTTAGAAAATCCCCATTCTTATACTGGGCACAGTTTTCGAAGAACTTCTGCTACTTTATTAGCTGCGAGTGGGAGTAATCATAAAGAAACATATACTATATGTATTTTTTCGATGGAGTAATCTACTTCAACTTAAGCAATATGGTGAAGATTCTATGTATATCAGGACAAAAAAATCGAATAAAAAATATAGCTCGCATGGTTCAAAGTCAAAGTGCGTCGCTAATGAAGCTAATTCAAATATTCAAATTACCGATAGACAAGGCGTAAATTTAATTTGTTATAATTGTACTATAAACAATTATTTTCATATAAATAAATTGGAAAAATGAGTTTTTAGTGCCATCTAGTATGTATTATGTAATAATAACTATTTAATAAAGTGATCGTTTTTGGTTAAAAATATATTTTGTCTTTATATTATTACACTAATTTATACGTGGTATCTTGTAAATTTTATTTAGATTTGTTTTTTTTACCAAAATCTACTTTTTTTATATCGAATTAAATAAAAAGAAAATATGTTTTAAATGACGCGCGATTTATTATCCATCAAAATGCGTGATCGAATTATTTCGATATTGAATTTTATATGTGTTTTAACTTTTTGTATGGGCAAGGGCAATGTACTTTGGTATTTTTCCGAACATGCTAACTATGTTTTTTTTTCGAATGTGCTATTTATACTTGCTTTACACCGTAGATAGTACATAGTATAATAGCAAAATAGTATAATACTATTTTGCTATCCGGTGTAAAACCGATGTTTTGATAGTATAATAGCAAAAATAAAATATAATATTTTGATTTGATAGCTATCAAATTTTATTTGTAATTTCAATTTTTGCTTATTATAGACAAACTTTGTGTATATCACACTTAAACTATGTACATAAAACTATGTAGAATTAGAAATAATAATTAGTTTTTATTATTATTGTTATATTAATTGTAAATATTTCGACCGGTCGGTCATTATCAATACAAAAGTAATATTTATTCGAAGAAAACAATCTTAATCACTAAAAATTAAAAATACATAGGTACACTAAATTAATTTTACAATTCTATATAAAATAATGAAAGAATTTTTTTTTTTGTAAAAAAGGACACGTAAGTAATATACATAAAATGTACCTATTGATAATTACCATAGAAAAATAACAAAGAGATCAGAAACTAAACAAAAATAGTGAAGCAAACTTAAAAACCAAGATGGCCGAAAAATTCATGATGGCCGACAAATTCTTTGGTTTTTTTCTCAGTAGCGTCGCATATTTCTTTAGGTTTTATGCAAATATGTAGTAATAATTTATGCAAATGACGTAGGGTAAATACATATATTAAAAGGAGCATAATTAATATACAAAAGTTATTGTTATAAGTGAACCAACATAATTATAATATGTAATAATACTTATGTGTGTTGTGTAAAAAAAGATTTACAGTTACTATAATGAACATAAAAATACAAATTTAGAACATACCTAAAGTATTAAAACTTTTAAAACTTGTAATAAAGTCATATGGAATGCAAGATCTGACTTCAACAAATTTAAAAACAATCAATAACACTTGTAATAAAATTTTCTCATATGTGATTTCGTTCATTAGACTCCCTAATATTGAATATAACGGGACGCCTATGTCCGCCCATGCCTTGCCATGACGATTCATATGCGTGGTCAAAATAAGATTTTTGTGTGAATGAAACTTGAAATTTTTACTTTAATTACAATTTTACGAAATAAATTTTTTTAATTTTGTGTTTTGAACATTTTAAAACATACTGAATTTACTATTGTGTACCAAATAAGTGTAAAAAATTCGAAAATATTTAAAATGATTGTGTACAAGTGTTATAAATATTTGTAAACAAATAAAAATTTATTTACCGGTGAAATGTAATCCCTTTTTCTCAATTTTTACTTTATATCTGGTATTTTTGCACTTACACACACAACACTTATGAATGATTTTAACAAATAAATTTTTTTTTTTGAAAGTACAGTTTAACTTTTTATTCAAGAAATGCCTTATAAACTTTAAAAAACTAAAACCTCAAATGACAAAATTTCTCTAACCAATATGGCGTTGGTAAATATAGAAAGAGAAAAAACAAAAAAACTGGCTTCAATTGTTTTTATGATTTTATATGGGATTTTTGTTTTATCTTCTATCCTTTTGTTTATTATCTGTGATAATGACCGACAGGTCGAAATATTTACAATTAATATAACAATAATAATAAAAACTAATTATTGTTTCTGATTCTACATAGTTTTATGTAGTTTAACACAAAGTTTGTCTATAATAAGCAAAAATTGAAATTACAAATAAATTTAATAAAAAACAGACAAACAACCAAGCCCATTTGAATATCAAATTTTAATACCGATTATATTTTATTTTATTTTATTGTAGAAGGAAAATTTTGACAGTGAATTATTGATAAATTAGTCTAGAGACGTTTTTGTGTATTTTTAAATTATTCGTTTCATTATTTTGTTATAATTTTCTGTTTTTAATGAATATTTTATGCGGTGTAAAACCGACTACGGTAGATATAGTAAATAGGTGAAAATCCGTTAAGGCGGAAACCGACGGGACCCAAGTATTTTTACCTCAACCTTTTACCTCGAATTTCCAGTACTCAATCTGACCTTAGTTCAGAATAAGCTCCATTTGAGTTCCATTTTATTATAAGAAACACTATGAAACTTGTCGCGAAAAGCTGGAACTGGATGGAACTCAATACCATGTTTGTTGGGCAAAATTGCTTTTGGGCTTGTTGGGTACTGTCAAAATCTCCCTTATGTACATTGGTAAGGTTTTTAGTTTTTTCAATGAAATACATTATTTAGATTTATGTTTTATTTTTAATTAAGTATATTTTATTAAGAACAACAACAAGCTGAAAATCCAAGATTATCTTATGTCGTTTTCGATCGACATGTGAATATCTAAGTGTAGATGTGTGAATATCAGGAACATCAGAGATTCAGAGAGCAGCTTAAAATTTAAAAGAAAATTATTTAAACGTTTTATTAAATATTTTGTAGTATTTATAAAAATTATTTAATTAATATAACGTATTACTTACACTCATGATTTAAAACCACAGAAATATTAACTTATAACTATAATGTGTACTGTACACATCAAATATTTATTTCTAATGAAATACGGCTGAAGGGCTGACCAAAAACTAAATGATGAACAATGAACATTTTAACTTGTCAATCTTTTACTAATTTCCCTATATACAAACAAGTTCCTGTATAACTTACCAAAAAAGATGGAACTCACAACTGAGTTAAGATTTGTTATACTTGGGGACCGACAAAAATTTCCGGGTTAGAGGAGTTTCCGCTTTAAGGGTACATACATATTAAAAAAAAAAACGCCATATATAAACATATACATACAGTCAGAAACATTCAGATGTATACGGCCAAAACCAACAAAAATGTTTATACAAGCCGTGCCATTCGCTCTTTACACCGATCCTCTCTCGGAAATTGTGCTCTATGAGTTGGTATTGGTATGTCACAAAACCAACAAAAATGTAAACAATAATTTAGGCATTTGTGTTAGTTTTGTGTATATATATTTTCTGATTTATTTTATACATTACTAATACTAAGCCATAGGGTACAATTTTTATAGCTTAAGTGTTTGCTTGGCACGGCTTGTATAAACATTTTTGTTGGTTTTGATACGGCTCATATTTAGAGGGAAATTTAAAGATAAAGTAAAAAACCACACAGAAGATGTCATAATTAAAATTTTATTTTTTATCAATAATGTTATCACTTATACATACATATTTACTTCATATTTATGTATTTTTAAAATAAAAAAAGTAAGAAAAAAAAAAGTGTTTTGTTGATTTTAATTTTCCGTATCCCAAGTATTTTTACCTCAACCTTTTACCTCAAATTTCCAGTACTCAATCTGAGCTTAGTTCAGAATAAGCTCCACTGGAGTTCCATTTTATTATAAGAAACATGGAATCCATTTTATTATAGGAAACATGTTTGTTGGGCAAAATTGCTCTTGGGCTTGTTGGGTACTGTCAAAATCTCCCATTGAACATTAGTAAGTCTTTTCAATGAAAAATAACATAGTCCTATTCAGGAGTGGGATTTTGCACAAAAGGCGAGAAGCGAGTTTTCGTTTGATTTCTCGCCTTTCAATTTTGTCCGACAATTTTTTTTCGATTTTGCACAAATAGACAAAATAAAAGGCGAGAAACTTTGAGCAACTTTAATTTACTTGTCAAAAATACATTTTATTGACAAGTTTATTTAGATTTGTGTCGTTGCATCTGATAAAAATTCATATTAACAAAAAAATCATGCTATTTAAAATAAATAAATCTGCTGTGGGATTTTGCACAAAAGGCGAGAAGCGAGTTTTCGTTTGATTTCTCGCCTTTCAATTTTGTCCGACAGTTTTTTTTCGATTTTGCACAAATGGACAAAATAAAAGGCGAGAAATTTGAGCAACTTTGATTTATCTGTCAAAAATACATTTTATTGACAAGTTTGTTTTTAGATGTGTGTCTTTACACAAATAAATTTCAACAAAATCATACTATTTAAAATAAATAAATAATTAATTTTTTGTAATAACAAATAAAACTTTGTTCAACATTTAATTTCGGGTTGTACGATGTCCTATTTTAAGTGTGATATTGTTTGTCGCTAACACTAGAAATGTTTTGGTGTTGTTTATTAAATTATCAATTAAATGTGTGATTCTTTCGCTTTATTCCCTTCTGTAATATTCGGCGGTGTTGTTTTCTGTACTTATTGTAAATTTGTAATAATCAATAGGTTTCCTAATACGCACATAAATTGATTAAATTCAATCAATAGTTTTCCTTTTATGAATTGTACTGTTTTGCTTATGAGTTGTGACAAAATTTTATAATTAAAAGAATAATTTCACAAATATATAACATTCATAAGACATGACAGCAAAATTTAAATTTTTTTAATTACATATAATGTACATACATAATATGTAAAATCTCAACCTGAAATCAATTTTTTCTATTTCTCACCAAGTACTATACATGGTCGAAAATAAAGGCGAGAGCGAGTGTCTACTCGCACAGTACAAAATCGCTTTTTCTCGCCTTTAGCTAAAAGTCGCTCAAAAAAGGCGACTCGCTGTGTGCAAAATCCCAGTCCAGATCTTAAAAAAAAATTTTTTTTAATTGTTCTGCGCAGCTTACAGTGATGTAGAAAAAAAATTTTAAAAATTTTGATGAGTCGCATTTATCTTAGATAGTAAACCTAATTAAAATAATAAATAATTATTCAAATGTATTATACTTCAGTTTTAATACACAAAACATTCAAAATGTTTATTATTTTATGTTATTACAATCAAATTTCATGTGAAAATTAATAGGTGTAAAAAAATATTGCACGCCTATGGAAACAACGTCAACATTTAATTTTCGGACGGACTAAGGAAAATAAATAACTAAATGCCAGTCATATCGATCAAAACCACAATAACGTAAAAAAATTGTTAAATTGCATTAATTCTTCGATTATCGATTTCAAACGATTCTTTTAAAATACAATTATAAAAACATTTTGTGATTCAAAACTTTATAACATATAAATAATAAAATAAAATGATATAAATAAAAACCTAACCTAAAAACTGAAGTACAAATACAACATAAAAATGTAAACAATTAAACCGAAATAGTACATCACTGTGTATCCGCCATGTTTTTTCTGCGCAAGAACTGTCAGAATTCCAGCGACATTTGAATACTACTATACATTAGATTTTTGTTTTATTTTTATTTATTTATTATGTACATATTAAGAAAATATCAGCTACAACCTAAAAATTCCATTTATCTTACGTCGTTTTTGATTGACATGAGAATATCTGTGTAGATTTGGAACTTTAGGAACATCAGAGAGCAGCTTAAAATTTATAAAAAAAAATATTTAAACCTTTTATTAAATATTTTATATTATACAATATTACTTTTATAACAATTATTTAATTAATATAACTTACTTACACTCTTGATTTAAAACCATAAAAATATTAACGATATAACTAAAATTATAATACGCACTGTGCACATCAAATGTTTAATTCTTATTAAAATAAATATGGCCGACAAAAAAAAAAAGATGAACATTTTGCCACTAATTTCCCTATATACAAACAAGTTCTTATATAACTTACCAAAATTGATGGAACTCACAACTGAGTTAAGATTTGTTATACTTGGGATACATCTGAATGTTTCTGACTGTATATGTACATATCTGAATGTAAAATAAAGCCTGAATTCCATTGTGAAAAATTGACTGAGCTGACTTCAAGTTGGAAAAAGACAAAAAAAAAAAATCCATCAGAGTGACAAAGACAAAGTGTTTTGTTATTGTTTTTATTATAGCAAACTTTGATGGACACATTTTGACAGCAAACAAAAACATAACCAAAAATTATTAAACAAAATTAGGTATTAGTGTTAATTCGATTATTTTCACGTTTCAAAATAATCTAAAAAATCAATTATTATTTTTACTCATATCAGAATTATTTTTTCGAACATTATCCGTCATAAAATAGAAAATTAAGAAAATGTTTCCCATAACAATGCCACACTATTATTTTATGTGTTTTGACAGCAAACAACAACATAACCTAGAATTAATTAACAAATTAAGTAGTATGTTTTAATTCAATTATTTCAAGTCTCAAAATTATCTAAAAAATTAATTATTATTATTACTCATATCAGAATTATTTTTTTCCAATATTTTCTGTCTTAAAATACAAAATTAGAAAAATCTTTCCCATAAAAGTGCCGCGCTTAAAATTATCAGTTTATTGGTGTTTTGACAGCAAACAAAAACATAACCAACAATTAACCAACAAATTAAGTTTTATGTGTTAATTCAATTATTTTACGTCTCAAAATTATCTAAAAAATTAATTATTATTAATACTCATATCAGAATTGTTTTTTTCGAAGATTTTCCGTCATAAAACAACAAATTAAAAAAAAAAAATCGCCATGCTATTAAAATTATTAGTGTGTGCGAGAAATATTTTTCATCGTACACAATATTTATGCAGATGTGTTAGTTGAAATGATCTCGGTTTGATACTTTTCAACCATAATTATGGCGATCCACTAATACAGACACACATTTTTTGTTAATAAAATTTTGACTGACTTCGTTTTGTGTTTCATTTACACAACTACCGATTATATATTTTTATCTCACTTTATTTTGACTGACAAACTATTTTTGACAATGAAATTCAGGCTTAAAACGGTGTTCATTAAGTAATAAAAATAAAATAAAAATCAATTCAATTTATAAATTTAAGCATTAACTTTTTGTAATTAATTCATAATGAAAAACTTTTTACTTTTGCCTTCCAGGTTTGTATGAATTTCCAACTTGACGAATAAAAATTTTTGCTCGTTATGTTGGAAATTCATACAAACCTGTAAATCAAAAGTAAAAAGTTTTTTCATTGTGAATGCTGTGTAAGTTTAACATTTTTTATTATGCCGTTGTCGAGTGACTGTAAAACGGCCGTCGTGTTTGCAAGGAAATGTATATGTATGTACGTCATATTCATGCGTTTCTCTGTTTCGTGTAGTTTTTTTTGTTTCATATTCCATTTTTATTATGTAAATTTTTCGGCTTAATGGATTTTTTATAGCAATTTTTGTACTACAAAAATGTTTTCCGTCCGCGAGATAGGAGTTTTCGGCTTATAGGTACATTATTGCATTAAATTTAATAGGAGGGGATTTTAATTTTGTCAATTTTCCTGAAGTTATTCAGGATCTATTTCCGAAGACGCCTATTATATAGCATTGTTGTTGTAAATTGGCAAATGAAATGTCACTTTAAATATTTTATTATTCTTAATGGAAATGGAATGGGTATTATGTACTCATGAGATCACACATTTTTAACATTTTAACTTTGTTATGTTGCACACGGGTTACCCACCTATTTTCATGAGACAGGCTTATAGCGACACATCGTTTGACATTTGAATCAAGCAACACTAAAATATGTACGCTAAATAAAATTAGTTCTTCTCTTCGACTCTTCAGTCTTCGTGAAGAGCTAGCTGTAAACAATAAACTAGTTGGTGAGGAAAGTTATTTTTCTGGTTTTAGTTAAAATTTCATATATAAAAATAATTACCTCAATGTTACAAATATGTTCGTTAAATATACGATATCTAATTTACTTCAGTTAAAAAATTCAATTCAATTCCGTTCCATAAGAAATGCGGTAAAATCATTACCATCAATGGATGCAGTTCATGAAAAATCAAAAATTTTACAGCAGACTGCATTAAATGAAGAATGCATTTTAGTGGATGATAATGACCGTGTAGTTGGATCAGCATCCAAACGGGATTGTCATCGGGTCTTAAACGGCAATGATATAAAGTTACATCGTGCGTTTAGTGTTTTTTTATTTAATTCAAATGGAGATATGCTAATTCAAAAAAGGGCAAAGCAAAAGGTAATCTAAAACTTTCTCCGGTAATTTATTTGGTTTTCCGGATAATAATAATTCTATTTATTCTATATAAATTTATTAAATTCATAGATAACATTTCCAAATCGCTATACAAACGCTTGCTGTAGTCATCCACTACACGAAATTGAATCAGAACGTGAAGAGCACAACGCAATGGGAGTACGCCGAGCTGCTCAGAGACGATTAAATTATGAACTTGGGATTCCTTTTGATCAAGTAAGTTTTCACTTGTTGCTATACTTATTAAGCAAACATACATACATACTTTAAATTACAACGCGATGAATTGTTAAAGGCATGTCCCCAATAATCCAAATACAATTTTATATTTTCTCTTTTATAATTTTACATAAGACATATAATATACGATACGATACTGTAAATAATTTGATTAGCGCGATTTATTTCGTATGTTAAATTTCTTCGACTGTGTTTTTTAGCAAATACCTTGCAAGTTACTTTCTTAGTATGTGCGTTAATAAATTCGTTTTCACTTTTCATATTCAAGTGTAAATACAAAATTGCACAAAATTCATTGTACTCTCCTCTAATAATAGTGTTACGTCAAGGCCGAAAATATGACATCCGAAATTTTTTTACCATGAAATACCAATTACCTAATTCTAGTTTGTTAACTGCTTTTCATACCGGCTGTGTTGACTTTGGACTTTAAAAATGAAAACTCGTTTTCCAACTTTTAAGTATTGTAATTGTTTGATTAACAGTGTCACTTTGTATAGAAATATTGTGAAACTGTTATAAAATAATTTATTTTTAAGTGATAAATATTAAAAATAAAACGTAAATGTTTTAAAGTCCAAAGTCAACGCAGCCGATATAAAAAGCACTTTATTGTAAAGGCATTGCCTCATACAAAACGGAAAACCGGTATTTTAAACCGTCAAATTCAATTATTAACAAAATTGTTTGTTTTTCAATTTAAAAATTATTAAAAAATAGTTTGAATCCACAAATCACCTATAATAGATTACGCCTTGCGCACTTTGCCTATTTGGATCATAAAATAAACAGCATAAAATAATGACGTCAAATGAGAATGAACAGTTTTGTTTCACAATTATTGTTGTATGTAATTGAATTCAAAAATTAAATTAAATTAAATAAATAATGTGGTGCGCCGTATTTAATTGTTGTAATAACAATATAAATAATTGTCCATATAGTGTTCATTCTTTTCCAACAAATAAGAGATTGTTAAAAGCATGGATCCTATTTTCTAAGAGGAAAGAAATATTCAACCATAATACATTCATATTAAACCATACTACATCCATATATTATACATTTATTAGACAAATTCCTTAATTTTCATACATTTCCTTTGCAATATCTTACTAGCAACTCTCAAATGACG
Source organism: Tipula helvola (assembly GCA_963556165.1). Lineage (NCBI taxonomy): Eukaryota > Metazoa > Arthropoda > Insecta > Diptera > Tipulidae > Tipula > Tipula helvola. The sequence goes on along the minus strand of OY744483.1, from coordinate 243,412,399 downwards.
TAATGCGCAGTAAACTACGAAAACGAAATCCACGAAGGCGTAATCTATTATAAGGGATTTGTGGTTTGAATCTATAAGTTCCACCTTATTCTAAGAAAATTTTATTAAAATTGATTTATTTTCATTCAAAAAGCCCCAATTTTATGTTTTGCCGTCCGTCCGTCAAGCAAAAATCCGCCCGTCAAAATATAAAATTGGAGTTTTTTGAATGAAATTAAATCAATTTTAATAAAATTTTCTTAGAATAAGGTGGAACTTATAGATTCAAACTAATACCACTGACAGACTAGGGATTAGCTAAGCGCGATTAGTGAAACGAGATTAGCTAATCCACCACAAATCCATATGCGTTGACAGACTAGGGATTAGTTTCTTGTAGAGAAATAAAATATTATTATGGTGATTCGCTGAAATATAGCTAGTAAATCAGCTGGATTCATTTTTTAATTCAATATTTCTAAGATTTATACATTAAAACACACTAGATTTTCTTTTTCCTCAAAATTTATTCAGCACAAATTTTTTAAGATGTCATTGATTTTATAACTTCTATCGTAAATTCACGCCACTTGCATTTTCAGCAATGTTTAAATAATTATTTCACATTGTAGTGCCACTTGTACCATCACTAAACCCAATACAACGAGATAAGCTCGAAAATTTTCAAGGATTAGTGCACTAATCTCGATTAGTGACTAATCCTCAAATAAAACGAGATTAGCTATTCGTCAACTTGACACACTAAAGCTAATCTCGAAAAAATCACTAATCGCGCTTAGCTAATCCCTAGTCTGTCAAGGGTAACAGTCGAAACTCGATTATAAAGGATTCTCGGGACCGGAGGTTTCTCGGATAATCAAAAATTCCGGTTGATCGAATTTTTCAGTTTTATAAAGAAATACACAATATACATACATCCATATGTATGTAATATGTATCTGATGTGTAACACAAAAACAAAACTGTTGGTTAATAATTTTCAAATTGAAAAACAAACAATTTTGTCAATAATTGCCTAATTGGATTTGACGGTTTGAAATACCGGTTTGCCGTTTGTGCAAGGAGCAATGCCTTTAGAGATCATTACTTCAAAATTTTAACTTACACTTGCGTACAAAATCTACATGCGTCATACACTTTAATTGAACTTATAAATCAATGGTTTTATCATAAATCCGGATCAGTAAGAAGTTAGACGTTCGTCATGTTGATATTTCATACAAACCTGTAAGTCAAAAGGAAAAAGTTATGTTGGAATTTCATACAAATCTGTAAGTCAAATGTAAAATGTTTTTCATTGTGAATGCTCTGTGAGACGGCGCATTATCTTGATGTAAAAATCAAGAGTGGCCTGCCCAAAATTCTGACCCAAACGATATTTGCATGATGTTAACAAGATCTCTAATTGCTAATCGATGATTTTTGAGCACTAAATCCTTGATTTCTTTGACGTAAAGAAAGGTGACGTTCACCGTCTTCAACGCATTCTCTGCCCTCTTTGAACAAATTATACCAATCAAAAACACTCGCTCTGGACAGTCCATTATCACCAAAAGCCTTTTCCATCATTTCCAGCGTTTTGGAAGCCGTAATTCCATTTTTGAAGCAACATTTGATCCTTGATACAATATCTTTGCTAAACTTTAAAAAAAATTGAAATATTCACTTTTTTTAGATGAAAGTAAACAAGCGTATCTCATTAACTAGCGAGGCAACTTTCAATACTCGTACAAAATTCATACAAATACCTATATTATTTCTACCTCAGTCATTTTTTTGTTTGATTTAATTTATTTGTTTGGCTCGAGTGTAATCACTCATATCACCAAAGATTACTGGAAAAATAAATTATTTAAATTAATTGTGTTATTAATCTTATGTTTTTTTTATTAGTCTTATTAAATTTTAAACATTATTTTGTATCTACTTATATATTCATTATTATTATTATAACTTTATTTAGTATAAAGTACTATTAAAAATTTACATTTTTTAAAATAAATTCGTAAATTATTTTACATTGAAAAATTTTCTTTACAATAATTAATCATACGTCTTTTAAATACTTTTAAACTTGCTTCATTTTTTAAGTTATTTGGAAGATTATTAAAAAGATATAAGCCATTATACATTAACATATTTTTTGATTTTTCATTATCGTACAATTTTAACCTAAAATCATTTCTATTTCTTAACATATAATCATGAACATCACTAACAAACACTACCTTATCATACAAATATTTTGGCAAAATTTGATGCTTCATCTTAAAAATAAAGATCAATACATTCATTTTTATCCTCTGCTCAATGTTTAGCCACTTTAAAGATTGTAATATAAAATCAATCGAAGTGCATTTATTTACCCTAAGAATACATCGCATTCCCTTATTCTGTAATTTATGAAGTCTGATCATCATTTCCCTATTACACATAAATAGGATTGAAGAACAGTAATCAAAATGGGGTTTAATAATATCGTTTTATGTATAAATTGTAGTACTCAACGAAATATTCTTACGTATACTATTCAAGAAATACATTTTTTTTGCAATTTTTTTACACACAAAGTCTAAATTACTTTTAAAATCCAACTTATTAGGCCCGATTCTGCCTTCCAAAATTTTATGTTATGTTATGTTATTTTTGTTTTTTCAATACAAATTCATATAGGAAGCGGGGAAATAAAATAACATAACATGAATTTTATCGTTCCAGAATCGGGCCCATTATCTATAATTATGTATACCAAGATATTTTATCTCACTCATTTTTTCAATCGATTGATTATTTATATGTATAATACTATCTAATTTACTATTAATAATCATGCATTTGGTTTTTGATATATTTAGCTTCATTTTATTCATTTTACTCCACACATCAATCATTGCCAGATTATTGTTGATTTTACTCGTACATTCTTCAATGGTTTCTCCAGTAACATATAAGAGAGCATCATTAGCAAAAATGACGATTGTAGATCACTCAACTGCTTTGTGAATGTCATTTATGTATAGTAGAAACAGCATGACACCCAATATTGTTCCCTATGGTACTCCTATTGAGACAGTTATTGAATCGGATAGCGATTCATTTACTTTTGTTCTTTGAATTCTCTCTGATAATATGACTGAAACCATTGAAGTTCGATGTTTCTTAATCCCATCTCGTTTAATTTCGAAAGAAAAATTGTTCTATCAATTGTCTCAAACGCTCTTTTAAAATCCAAAAATACTGCAACTATAATTTTTTTATTATGAACAGCATCCTTCCAGTTTGATACCACCAGATTCACCAGAGTTTCACAGCTGTGATTTCAACGGAATCCAGACTGAAAATTAAATATTATCTTTTAGATCTTCTGTATACCATGGACATTTCTTTTGTAACAATTTTATATCCTATGAATTTTTTAACCACCCCATGCAAATTAACACTAAAGTTTTCTGCTTTGAAATTGATTGAATTATAATAAATTATCGTAATATCATTTTTACAAAGTGCACTACGAAATTTATTTATATCATATTTTAAAGACTTAACTAGTTTATTATTATTGCTACCAAAATTATTGTTTGATTGAGCAAACTTATTTATTATTATTTCAATCGATTCATGATCACTAATTTTAAACTATTTTTGATATCACATGTTATACTATTGGTTTCGCAATTCTTGTATAATCTTTCACTATCTGCCGAAGTCCACAGTCTTGTATAATTTCTTTAATTGTCATTTTATTTATTTTATTAATTTTCCAATTCACATTCATATTACCACAAATAGAAATTTGACTATTTTTATCACAAATTTCACTCAAATAAGTATTAAAATTTTGAATTTTGTTTAATTGTCTAGGTGCTTTGTAGAATACTACCAACAATAACACAGTGTTAAAGCATACTAGTTTAATTGATAACCAACAAAAGTCTAAGTTTAAAGTATATTTTTGGATCACCTCAGCATTCCAATAGTTTTTTTATGTATATACAAACGCCACCGGTATGTCGTGACAAAGAGTCAGCTCTAAATAATTTATAATTTTCTATTTCCACTAGGTTATCATCACTATCAAAATTTGATAGATGGGTTTCACTTAGACATGTGAATTCAAAGTTCTGAGTCAAGATTAGTGATTCAACTTCACCGAAATTATTATTTAAACCTTGACCTGAGTATTTCTTTAGTTGCTAATAAATCGTTCTATTTTGTAATTTTTTTAACTTTCTCAAGTAAACGGGACAATTGACACTTTTTGTTTTATGATGAATGTCTATGTCATTTAAACCTAATTTGGTTTTTGCTCATATTACAATTTAAGCATAAAACATCAGTTGTTTCACACTGACTAGAGACAAATGATTATTTTAACCACACTTATAACAACACGCACCAATGTTACAGTCTTTGGCCCTGAGGTTATACCCCAAACATTTAAGACATCTTAGCATTCTGTTTGATTCATATACCACAACCTCCTATTCCACTCCTTATTCCACAATTAATCATTGTTTTTTAACTCCAGTGCAAGGATTTTGTTCAAAAAATGAGACTTGAGAGTTGCAATTTTCGTGTACGTACTAGATATACAACGGTAAATATTATGTTTATTTGGTTTAATTTTATTATTATCGTACATCTAGTACGCCGACAAAAATTGCAACTCTCAAGTCTCGTTTTTTGAACAAAATCCTTGCACAGGATATTATTTATCTTTACTGACATTGTGCATGGATTTATGGTATTTTTCACTTCATTTTTTGTTATTGCACTATCCTGTTGTTTATTTTATTTCACAAATATTGGCAATTTTACCGTATCCGCATATGAAAGAGCTGCGCTTTCAAAATTTTTTGTTTTTCAATGGTATCGACCTACACACATTTCTTGTACTTTCTTATTTGATTCACATATTGCATTTTGCAAGGCAGGCACTGATTTAATTACACTATCTATCAATTATTATTTCCACATTTTTAATATTAGAGTTATTGACTTCAGTATGTTGTAATAAACTGCCACACTCTCTTTTATAAAATCAAATTTAAATTTACAATCTAACCACAGAAAATTCAGATTGGCATTCTCTCTAATACGTCCGACATCATATTACTTCGTCAAATTTGCACATTTTTTATGGAATATCTTATTACAGAAACCACTACAAGTGACTTCCAATTGTTCCGATCTATTAAATCTTTGACACTTTGCGCACTCCATATTCACTTACATGTTGTCATTTTTTGTCAACGATAATACCCAAGATCTTTAATTCTTTAACTTCTTTGATTTATATATTATTAACCTTAATTTTTATTACTCCCGTTTTACTTTTATTATTTAAATTAATAAAATTAGCTTTATTTAAATTTAAGTTAAGATTTAGTTTTTTTAATTCATTATTAAAGGTAATTAGTTTATTATTAGTTTTTGTATTTATAATTTTAGAATCCGTTTCTGATATAATCAAGATAAAGTCATCCGCATATTGTAAAATATTAAAGTCCTCCTCTTCAATGTTATGAATACTCATTGTGTAAAGATTAAAAAGATCAGGGCTCAAAGGGTCACCTTGTGGAACACTGTTGCGAAGGTTACGGAGCTGATAGATTAATTTACAGTCAAACCGGTTTTTGTGCGGTAGATAGGGACCGAACAAAAAAAAAACGCACAAAAAAAATATTCATGAATTCCATAAATCGTTATAATAAATAATTTTGTACAAAAATTACACGAAATTTTTTTTTATGCGGTGAAGAGGGACCGCATAAAAAAGTCTCCCTTAAGGCTGAAACACACCAAGAGCAGCGCGACATGTCCCACATATTCCACTTGTGATAGATTTTCTTTTAATCGAAATTTATCTATTAAAATTATCAAATATTTGAATGTTTTTATAAAAATTGTTTATAATTTTGCTTAACATACGACTATCTATGAATACATCAGCAAATCAAGGTACATTTAACCCCTTAAGGACCGATTTTTTTTTTCAAATAAATGCACAAAAAAATCAATTTTTTTTTTAATAATTAGAACTAATATTTTGACATCTTAGGAACAAAAAAAAAGTCTGTTTAAAAAATAAATTTTATTTTTATAAATAAATTTATTGTTTTTTAATTCAAATAAATGCAAAAAATGCTACATATTATTTTCACAAGTTATTTCGGGCAAATACATAATGGAACGTACAGTATGTGACTGCCCGAGTTATCTTGGGTATGGTCTTTTTGGACCATATAGTATGTCCCGAGATATCTCGGGCCTGGTCCTTAAGGGGTTAAATCTGCTGCTCGCTGCCACTGCTCGGTGTGTTTCCTGCTTTAGAAAATACATATGTACATGTATGTATGTCAAAGTTTTACGAAATAGTGAGAAACTGCTTTCCAAACAAAATAAATAATTAAATTACACATGGAAACATTTTAAAAAATTTTAATTTCTCATTTTTAAATAAAACAGTAAATTTCCTTTTTTCTTACATCATTATGTAGGTATATTTTTTTAGTTTATGTTCAAGGTTAACAATCAGTATGGCTATTACTACGCATTTCGTTGGTTGTGAAATAAACATTTCTTTTAACTAAATTATATTCTTTGTGTGCAAGGTAATAGGTAATTACATATTGAAATTTACTGGAATATGAAATACATATATAAGAATATTGAGCATGTCTATTGATTAATGAACTTGGCTGATGCAATAGGTATGAAAATGGCTGAACAGAATCTCGATATTAATATACCGCATAAAAAAAAATCGCACAAAAAAAATCGCATACAAAAAAAGTCGCACAAAAAAATCGCATAAAAAAAAATTCGCATAAAGAAGACCGCACAAAAACAGGTTTGACTGTACTCAACTTTGGTCCCCCTCCAGTAGACGCCAAACTACCAAATAAATAGGAGAAGATACATTTCATTAATGAAATTGGTTTTATTTCGCACTTTCGACGAAGAACTCCCGCAAGATCCGCTCAAGGCAACAGTCAGGGTTATCGTCGTCTCTATTGACGATTGTAAAAGTAGAGAAAGCGCCTCTCGAGGAAAAAAGTTACAACGATGCACCTGATAAAATGACATTTGTCACAAATACGACGTAAGAAAATTTAGCAATGTGGTAATTAAAAATTGTGTTTAAAGTTCAAAATTGGAATTGTTTACAATAATTTCGCACGTCAAATTATCAGGTAGCTCAGTTTAAAAATTGTCCACTAGGTGGAATCCGCGATGCTCCAATCGTCAATACAGTACGAGACAATAAAAATTTCAGATTAATTTTATGAGGTCTTTTTTAATTAAATTTTTATTTTGATAGTTTTTTTCAAATTGAAAAAGTTTTATTTTATTTTAGAAAAGATAACAATAATTATTCGGTTTAGAAATAGTTTTTTTTTTTAATAATGTTCAATTTAGACGCAGGAAAATAAACGCAAACCAAAACTACAAATATTTATTTTTGAATCAAGTTGGGTATTGACGATTGGAGCATCACGGATTCCACCTAGTGGTACATTTTTAAACTGAGCTGTCTGATAATTTGACGTTCGAAATTGTTGTAAACAATTCCAATTTTGGACTATAAAAACAATTTTTAACAACCGCATTGCTAAATTTTCTTTCGTCGCATTTGTGACAAATGTCATTTTATCAGGTGCATCATTTTAACTATTATCCTCGAGAGGCGCTTTCTTTACTTTTACAATCGTCAATAGTGAAAATAATATCTCAGCAAAACTCATTTTTTCATCGTTGTGTGCAGCCAACAGTGAAGTAGTTAAAAAAATTAAACATTCAGAGAAGGGTCGGCTGAGTAATATTTATAAAAATAAAAAAAAATTATAAATAAAGATACATATGTACATTATGTGAAATTTGATTCCATTACGTAATTTATATTGGAAAATAATATTAAAAATTCTCTTTATTTTATAGGCAAATTCTAAAATAACCTGTGAAACTAAAAAATATAAAAAATACTAACAACCCCACTGGATATTTAACGTTATTTACCCATTTAAGGTACGAACTACATAGTCATATTTAGAAAGAAATGTCATTTTTCGTGTTAAAGCAAAACAATAATTTAATTTGTTCGAGGCAAGCTATGACATCTTAAATGTTATTAAAAGTTCTAGTGCTATTGTGTTATCTAAATTAAAATTACATTAATTATTGTGAATAAATTTGAGGAAAAACATTAATCAAAATATACAAATTCTAATCTCAAATTAGCCTAAATACAGTCCCTCACAAAAATTGCGTACACCTTAAAAATCGAACGAATTTCATAGTAAGTTTAAGAAATAATTAACGAATTCTGTATCTTGTGTTTACTTAGGCTTAAATAATTAGAAAGACTGTGTTTGTTAAAAAAAAAAAAAATGTTTACTTCAATAAATAATTCACGTTTTTCTATAATAACAAGGTCACAAAAATTTGCGTACATTTAATAATTAAAAACAAAAATTTGATGGAAGATCGAAAAATCAGTACTTTATTAAACCTCCTTTGGCTTCCAGCATAGCTCTCATCCTCGAAGGCATATAATTACTCAATTCATGGTTGTGGCATAACCTATTTTATTCCATTCCTCTTTTAAAGCCAGTTTTAATTGTTCTATTGTAGAGACCCTACACTTGTAGATTCTTCTACCTATTTCTTCCCACAAATGCTCTATAGGGTTCAAATCTGGTGATTGAGGTGGGTGATTTAGCTATTGAGGGACGCTATAGAGCAGCGATTCCTTTATTATTCCCTCCGCGTATGCTTTGGTCGTTGTCCTGGAGGAAGTACCACGTAGAAGGGAGACCCAATTTTTCGATGCTAGTCGGGATATTTTTTTAAAATATCTAAATACATCTCAGCAGTCATGTTTCCGTCGATAAACTGTAAATTTCCGACACCATTTGCAGCCATACAGCCCCAAACCATGACAGACCCACCCCCATGTTTAATTGTTGGTTTTACATTTTTTCCCTCAAACGCTGTATGAGGCCTCCTCCACACTTTCCGATGTTCATCTGATCCATAAATTTTAAAGAAGCTTAAATCTCATATCTTTGTCTCGGTACAATTTTGCAAATTGTTTCCTTTTTTTCTTATTTACAACAGATATAAATGGTTTTTTGTGCATAGTACGCCCATTATATCCATTTCTCCTAAGGATACGGCGTACATTTTCTGGATGAATAGTAATCCCTGAGGATTTTTCCAGTTCATTAGCTACTTTGGAGGCACTTTTGGCTGGATTGGTTTTTACCATCCTTACAGTTGTTCTTTCGGTACGACAATTTACCTTCCGAGGACGGCCAGTTTGTAGTTTCCGTGCTGTATTTCCACGTTTTTTGAAATTATTAACAACCCTTTAGATTGTAGAAAGCGTTCTCTTAACGATCGTTTCAATTTCCTTGTATGATTTGCTTTCTTTAAGTAATTTCACTAATACATCTCGTAATTCTACTGACGTTTTTCGTTTTATGAAAGGCATTTGGTTAAAACACATTCAAAATTTGAAAAATCGACAAAACTGTTGTCTCACGTAGATCAATTAAATACAACTAACTAATTGATGCCTAGGAATTTTACTCAGTTTTAGTAAAGATAACGGTAATTAATATGAAAAAAAAAAATCAAATGTAACAGGGTGTACCTACGCAAATTTTTGTGACCTTGCATTATAGAAAAAGGTGAATTAGTTATTGAAGTAAATATATATTTTTTTTTAATCAAACACAGTCTTTCTTATTATTTATGCCTAAATTAACACAAGAATACAGAAGTCGTTAATTATTTCTTCATCTTAGTATGAAATCCGTTAGATTTTTAGGCTGCACGCAAATTTTTGTGAGTGACTGTACATCGCTGTGTCTACGCCATTTGTTTTTTTTATAGATGTGCGAGATCTGTCAGAACTTCGCTAAGATATTCCTTGTGTTTTTTTATTATATCGGAGAGAGCAGACAGAGCAAAAACAAAAATAAACAATACTGCGTTATTAAAACGCAGTATTGTTTATTTTTGTTTTTGCTCTGTCTGCTCTCTCCGATATAATAAAAAAACACAAGGATTATTTTCACTATACTTTATTTTGAAGGTTTATCGATTCCATTTATGTATGAAAAATGATGCTGGATTTACAGACGTCGACCCGATGGTCAAAATTGTTGATCACATTTTCCAATAGGGACGTTTCTATGGCATTTATCTCGGCAATGATGTTGTTTTTTAGGTCTTGGATGGTGGCTGGACTATCAACGTACACTATGCTTTTATAATTTGTTTCAAATACTTCTGTTGTATTTTATACTAATTCATAGGTTTACGAAAAATACAAGATGCCTTTCTATTGGTGTTGATTTTGTAAGGGAGTACGTATATGGAAAAGAAATTTTATTATGCAAAATTTTATTTTGCAAAAGTCAATAAACCATAGTTTTAATATAGTATATTACATTGACAAACGGCAATGTTGAGATGCTGGTAATGCGATTACATCCTGAAATGGCTTTTCCTCCTTTTTTCTATGATATTACATATTTAATTTTTTCTTATTAACAAAAAGTATTTATTTTTAATTCCGTAGTCAAAAAGTGCACTCAAAAGTATAGGTTCTAATTAAAAAAAAATCTAAGTTTAGGACATACCTCTAAAGAGTTTCAAGACTATTCCAGATAATCATTAGATGGTCCCCTCGACCCTCAACAATTTTCATTTAAATATTTTTCTTCTATCTTGCATCGTTTCCGAGGTAAATGCCTGTCATTTTTTAAAAAACTTGCCTTGTATGATCTAACCTATCTTATCTAAAAATAAATACAAGTAGACACTTAACAACAACATTAGAAAATTTTGTTCAATGGGTTAATTTTGTAGTCTTACTTTGGGAATTTTACAACAACAATGCCGTGTATTTTCATTCCGGAATGAATAATTTCATTCCACTGAGAAGTAGGTCTAGAAAAATTCTCTTCTTCACTTAGTTGTAGTGTTTTCCACTAGAGTAAATAAGTATATTAATTATATTTAGTTTTATGAGATTAAATAACAATTCTCAATTTTTCGATAAATTAGAATTTTAAATTTTGTTAATTACCATTTGGAATTATTATACTTTGTTCAATAATTTGGTATCACTATTTTATATTTGTTAAAATTTTAAATAATAATTTGTATTTTATAGCTTGGTGGCAACTGTTGAAAGTTTTTTTTTTTTCAAAAGGTTTGGTTCTTTTAAGTCTGCGTATTAAATTCGTGTTGCTTAGAAGCTGAGTTGCCTCAATGTTCACATGATGCCGGAGCCTCTCTTCATGTCTCCGCGCTTTCTCCTGAATTTCATTTGCGATTAGGTTCACTTTAAGGTCCCTATGGTGATCATTGTTCCTGACATACCAAGGTTAATATGTATATATATATATATATATATATATGTGTATATATAGAATAATTAATTATAATTAATAATAATCAAATTTGAATCAAATCGTTCGATTAGGTTTGAAATAGTTGCTTGCTCGCATCAACGATGTTCCTTAATACCATATTCTGAAATCTTTGGATGATATTTACATTGCTCTGTTTGGTACAACCCCAAAGTTGAATACCATACGTCCAAACCGGTCCAAACTGTTGAAAGTAAAAAAAAAATTATTCTTGGCTCTTACTTTGGGCAAAATTTCATTCGTAACCGAATAGGAATAACTTTACCAAAGTAAGACGGCATCTTATTCTAATTTTTAGTCTTCGTACTTAGCGATAAACGCCGCCTTAGTATATATTTTTATTCAAATGTTGTCGAACTGATGAAGACGTGACATTTCCCATTTAATTTAAAGCAACTTTTTAAGTTTAAAGGAGTTTTAGAGAATTTTTTTGTTTTAATTTCGTATTTTAACCCTATTCCTACCGAACTGTGTCTCTGAGTCACTATTTAATTTTAAATAACTGTGATTTCTTTAAAACTATGTATACTATTCAACCACCAATATGTGTTCCATTATTGGTCCACCATATTCGCCATATGAAATGAGCAATTTGACTGTGTGTCTAGAGTCACAGCTAGGTAGTTTACGTTACTAAAATAGCGTGGTAATAAAAGGGTTAAGTAAATTGTTTTAACAAACAATGTATGTAGGTAAAATGCCAACAGCATATAAGTAATGATAGCTGTTATTCACGAAGATGAAGTTTATAGCCATTATATGCGAGTAGAATACGACACTTTGTCCATAACCGATAATTAATTAGATTTTTTAATCAAATCCTTTAAATAATCCTGAAATAATTTCTGTCGGAATTTTGATAATTGGCAAGAGACTACTAGAAATAGAAAAAATTTTAAAAATGAAATAATTTACTTGAAATAATTTCAAGAAACACAATTCTTACATGAAGAAAAACTCGATAGAAATAAGAAAATTTGCTTTTAAATCAAGAAAAAGTACATTTTCTTGAATTAAAAGTCTGTTTTCTTAGCTGAGGACCAGTTTATTTTTTTCCATGAAAGCGTCGGCTTAAACTAGAAAACATATTTATTAGTATGTATTCCATTATCTAATTTCAGGTAGTTCCAGAAAATTTCCATTATTTAACTCGAATACATTATCATGATATTGGTGATGGTGAATGGGGTGAACACGAAATAGACTATATACTGTTCTTGCAGAAAGATGTCGATTTGAATCCAAATCCAACCGAAGTTAGTGAAATCAAATTTTTAAAAAAGGAAAATTTAGATGAGTAAGTTTTTGTTATAATAATAATAAATATTTGTACAGTTGTGAAATTATTATTTTTTATATTTAGCGAGATAGCTGCTCTAAATGGTCCCCTAACACCTTGGTTTAATTTAATACTAAAATATCGTCTTAAATTGTGGTGGAACAATATACATCGATTACATATGTTTGAAATATTGAATATAATTCAAAAATTTGAAAAGTAACATTTTTTGTATTTAAGTGCTTAAATATAAATCATGTCATGACCAAATCTACAAATCAAAGAAAGTTACCTTATTTAAATAAACATATACAAACACAAGCAATCTTTAAGAAAATCGTTATTATTAATGTCTATTTATATTGTAATTATGTATTTAAGTTTATATTATATGAATTCTGAAGTGTCATCAAAAATCAGAAAAAGGTCAATATTTAATATTGAAATAAGCAAAAATAATTTTTTAATTTATTGTATTTTATTCAAATAATGGGTAGGTTTTTACAAGAAAAGAATAAAAAACGCTAACAAAATATTATCTATTGTGACTTGTGACAAAAATAAAATAAATTTTAATTTTATATTTTTAATTGTAATTTCAAATGTTTTTTATGTAATAGTATTCGATTGGAGAAGCATTCCTAAGTGAGTAAGTGAGCATGTTTCTACAAAACTGATACACTTTCGCTTGTCCTGCTAATAATAAAGCATTCGATTATGAAATCAGGAAAAGCGAATCGTGGCGCTAACTTTGAAGATGTAAATACAACAAGAAGACACAGCAAATCCAACTAAATCTTTGGTCTGCACAGGTAGATAATAACTTCCTTCTGAACTGAATATTTGATCAGCCCAGGAATATTCTCTTGCATAAAGATCGGAACTCTAAACGACTCTTTGTTAAAATTAACAATATTTAAACAAACTTCATGACAACATCACAAGAGAATTCCCAGATGCGCTTTAGGAACTGATGAATAAGGCTGTGTCCATAGCGCACGCAACTAGCGATGCAAGGCGAGAAGCGATCACGGTGCGCCAAAATGCACACGTACATTTAAATAGAACTGTCCGCAGTTAAAGCGATGCGAGGTGCGAGTGAATGTGATTTTAAAGCGAGAAGCGTTAAAACTGAACATTTAAGAAGAACGCTTATAAATATGCTTAGGAAACAGTGTTACCAGTGAGTTTTTGCCAGAGATAAAAATAGAGAGATAGATTATCCAGAGCAAATATTTGGCCCGCGACAGTGGTTCCACTTTTATTTTCAGTTTATATTATCAAAGCTTATTCCTGTAACCCAAAACAGCGCCATTTGCTTGTAAATAGATAAAAACCAAATCAAATCAGATTTCCTAATTTTTTTTTTTTTTCGTGTATAGCTATGTACTACATACATATACATTAAGGTGGATTTATATTATTCGTTCCTTTCAGTTCCTACACGCATCGTGTCAGACAAACAAAAATAATGTATTATCTATATCATTATTTATATTATCCGTTCCTTTCCGTTCCTACGGAACGGTAAGTCACTCGCTTCTTTAATTAATAATGGTAGAAAACACGGCTTCACTGTTCTTTCTATGATCTTTGAGTTGCTAAGCAAATCTGACAATACATTTTTGGCTGAAGTTTATCTAAATTAATTTTTTGCAATAATTTACTGAACGGAAGAGGAATAGCAAACTATAAGCTAAACTACAATAGACTGCAAATAGATTGCAAATACATACATAAAATAAATCGTTTAGCTTTCCTTCCGTGATGATTCAGACTCTTTCCACTTTGATATTAGCCGCATTTCTTGACGCATGGTGATCCGGATCAGATCAAAGTTTACATTGAAAACAACAACAAAAATTTGAATTTTTGTTGTTGTTTTCAATGTAAACTTTGATCTGATCCGGATCACAATGCGTCAAGAAACGCGGCTATTATAAGGCATTAATGATTTGTGAAAACGAGGATTTAAATAATATTACAGAGTCGTGTCGCTCTACCCACCATGTTTCACATAAAGACTTGAGCTGCTTACAACAGAATTTCTGATAGACTGTACTTTTGATGATTTGCTAATACTAATATTAAGTGCGTGATTAGTGCAATGACATTGAACAGCCTGTGGCAGCTCATTCTGTATTACAGCAAAAACTCCTTTCTGAACTGATGTCATAACAATACTGCCATCAGTACATATTCCTATGCAATTCGAAGTAATAAAAAAGTTTTCTTTCAGAAAATTTCAGACTTTCCGCAATTATCTTTCCAGTGAGAACTGGTTCTTCATCGGAAAATAAATGGCCGGTGTCGTAATTTTTCACATGAAAATATAAGAACGTAAGGAAATTCTTCAATTCTTTATGGTATTTCACCTCTAGTGCTAAATCAAACGATTATTTTTTAACGTCGAGAAAATTAATTGTTTGTTCGTTCTTGGAGGGGGGGGGGGGGGGGGGGGGGCGATCCCCTATCGCCCCCCCCCTTTGTATCCGCGCCTGGTTCCTACACGAACCGACACAGACAAATATTGTTCAAAAAATGGATGTCTGACGGATAGTATAAATTGATTATGTCTGACACGATACGTGTAGGAACTGAAAGAAATGGATAATATAAATCCACCTTTATACATACAATATACAGGGTGAGGGAAAATGGAAACCCCTAAAAATCTCGCGGAGTTCGGTAAAAAAAATGAGCAAGGTTATTGTTGGGTAATTTTCAACAAGGAATTTAATGGTGAGCTTGGTTGTGACTTTGACCTTCATCTTCTAGGTCATTTGGAGGTCAAGGTGATTTTTTTAAAATTAGAACCCCTATTTTTGATAACAGAATCGAAAACAGCGATCAATTTTACGTCCCAGTATGTATTTTCCAAGACCTCCCAGATCACCTGAAGGAATTTACATTGCGAGTTCAAAGTATGGAAACCCCTAGAAATCTCGCAGGGCATGCCAAAAAAAAATAAGCAAGGTTTAGTATTAGGTTTGCTTATCAAACTGGTAAATACACTGAGATGACTCTTAGTGGTCTAGTCACAAGGATTGAAAGAGCCGTGGCGTATAAGAAAATAGCTCGTTGTGCCTTTGTGGACATTGAGAGGGATTTTGATAACACCTCCTATGGATCGATAGAGAGGGCAGCAATGGAGAAGAGGATTCCGCCTTCTAAAATTAGGTGGCGAGTCAGTAACCATCAGGGCCGGAAAGGGCTGTCCCCAAGGAGGCTTCTTATTGTCTCCTCTTTTATGGTCATTGGTTATTGATGGACTACTTATCCTTCTGAGTAACCGTGGGTTTGATGTCCAGGACTATGCGGATGATATGGCTATCATAATTAGAGGCATGTTTGATGGGGTCATCTCTGATCTCATGCAAAATGCACTCAATCTAATATGGCAGTGGTGTAACCAGGAAGGACTCAGTGTCAATCCAAACAAAACTGTCATTTTGTCCCTTTTACGAGGAGGAAAAGCTCTCGCTTATAGCTCCCTCGTTAAACGGTACTAGTGTTCGTTTTTCCAAAGAAGTTAAATATCTAGGGGTTATCCTAGATAAAAGACTGAACTGGAAACAACATTTAAGTTCAAAACAGAACCACTAAGGCTTTTTGAAAATGATCTACTGGTCATTCCTAACAATCATTAGGCCTATGGTAACCTACACATCGGTAGGGTGGTGGCCTAAAACTGAACAGAGGATAGCGCAAACTTTATTGAATAAGGTTCAGCGTATAGCCTGCATTGGGGTTACGGGCTCAATGAAATCATGTCCAACCGCAGCAATGGAGGCTCTCCTAGGACCGACTCCGTTGCATCTGCATGTTCAAAAGGAATGTGCTATTATGGCCCTTAAGATGCAGGCGGAGGGAAATATCAAACCGGGCAATATGGTGGGTCATCTGAAAATCCTCCGGGAATTTCAGACAGACCCTACCATAGGAATGCCTTCCGACTGTATGCCAGCTAAACTGGACTTTCACAAACCATTTTGTGTTAGGTTACCTAACCGGGATTTGTGGAGAACAGGGGGACCATCCTTTGAGCGAGGGTCAATGGTATGGTTTACAGATGAATCAAAAACGGAAGATGGGGTGGGGGTAGGAATATACGGGAGCGGGACTGCCCTCGCGAAGTCCTTGGGTAACAACACTACCGTATTTCATGCAGAAGTACTTGCTATAGAACTTTGCGCTAGGATAGGCATTGCAAAATGCCTAAACGATGCAAAGGTATATATTGTATCAAAAAGCCAATCGGCCTTAAAGGCTCTTAGGTCTTTTATCGTTGAGTCAAGGCTGGTATGGGACTGTCTGAAGGTTATTAAGTTGCTGGCAAACTCAAATAAGGGAACACTTATTTGGGTGCCAGGTCGTACTGGAATTGTGGAAAATGAGGCAGCTGATGGCCTCTGCCGCGAGGCTTCTGCTTCTCCATTCATTGGACCGGAGCCCTTCTGCGGCGTCACTAAGGGGGCACCTTAGGGCAGCGGTAAAACACTGGGAGGATTTGCAAAAGTCCAGGTTTGCGACAGACGAAGAAATTTATTTCAGCTTCGTCAGTCAGGGTTAAGGAGTGTCTTGTACTTAGGAAACCTGAGTTGAGGCTGCTTACTGGCTTCTTCACAGGTCACATCCCCCTAAGGTACCACCTTAAGAAAATGGGCCTAAGTACGACAGATGGATGCCGCTTCTGCGACCTGGAAGCGGAATCAGCAGAACATGTTCTGTGCTATTACCCAGCCATTTTCCGCCAAAGACTACAACATCTGGGAGGGAGAGTAATGAGCTCAGATAGTGTGTATCATATACCGGTCGGCAGTATTGTTAGGTTCATTAAGAGCCTGAACATTGATTGGACGGATCATTGAGCAGGGTCCATGTACAAAGATCTTTTAGGTCGCAGTGCGAGGTGGCTTAACGCCCACATGGCCCTACAATTAATAATAATAAATGGTTTTTTCCACTGAGAAATCTTTTAATTTTATTTTCCATGGAAACAGAATCGGCCCACAGTATTGTAAAAATTATAAAATTTGGTTTTTTGCATTCAAAAAATAAAAATGGTTAGCTAGATGTAAATGAAAAGACTTTTTTTCATTGGATTTTTTCATAGAGCGAGAATTGACCTCTGTACAACATTTCACATACACAACAGTACTCCCCTTCGCAATTGTTCACAAACCCAACCCACTAACTAAAAACTTAATTCATATAACAAATTAGAAAGCCATACTCGACTTAATACAATATAGTGACATACATTATAAGTTTAATCTTTGAACAGGTCTAACATTTCTTTTTGGCCTTTGTGTGACATTAATTGGAATCTCCGAATCTACCTGAGCAGCAATACTAGAGGCAACGCTCACAGCGCGTTTCAATCTAATGTCCTCGTATCTCGTGTTGTGGTTATGGTGATGCGTAGCCTCGTTGTCGCTTGTTTTTGTCACAGGATGTACCTTGACCTGCCGGTGAATAATCTGGTCTACATGTCATTTGATAGTTCTGCCCGTATTGCATATTTTGCATAAATAATACCTTTGCCCTAGAACCTTTACAATAACGACTGAAATTCATGTGTTCTTGTTGTGTGTGTAATCCCTTATCATTACGTTATCGTTTTGTTTGAAGTCTATTTTCCTTCCCCCGGAAAAATATTTCTTTTGATTTTCCTGGCTCTTATTGATGTTTTTATTTGCCGTAACAAACGTGGTTCTCGATTCCAAGTTGCTCTTGCCTTGTCTGATTAATTCAAACCTAGTCCTAACTTTCCGACCAAACATCATCTCACATGGTGGAACACCCGTAGAACTATGTGACACCACTCTATAATCAAACAAATACCGACTAACCGCCGTGTGTACTGATACATTCTGACCACTCGACTTACTTTGAGAAATTGTGGCCATAAGACCTTTTTTAAAAGTCCTTACTGTGGACGGCCCGGTGTAATAGTATCGTGTCGGATACCGTTGCATGTACACAATTTTGAAAATCCTTACCCGTGAATTGCGCTCCACAATCCGAGACACTTGTCACCGGCAGTCCAAATCTTGCGAAGGTGAAATCCGTCGTTATGGTTTTAGTTATAAAAACTTCTCTCCATTTAGAGAAAGAATCCGTGATGATCAAAAAATAATTATTATCTTTAGGCCCCGCGAAATCGATATGTATTCTTGACCAGACCGCTTTTGAATTTTCCCAGGGTATCTATAAGGTCTGATTTATGTGGACTCGGGCGCAAAACCAAACATGCTTCACATGCATTTACAAGAGTCTGAATATCCACATCTATTCCGGGCCACCACATATAAGATCGTGCCATTGATTTGCACTTGACTATGCCCATGTGAGTTAACCCTTGTGTCAACACGAGAATAAAACGACATCTCACCACTCGTTCAACCACTGCTGTGTATGAATTTAATCAAGAGTTTTGCATTAAAGACGGTTAAACATTCAATATAGAAATGATATCAAAATGAAAATGTCATTTAACTTTATTAAAAAAAAAAATTCATTCAGTTACAAAAATCAAAAGCACACCCGGGTATGTCGTGTTGACACAAGGGTTAAATGTAAACACGATGTACCCGCATAATTATATGCGACTCCACATATAACTCCTACTGTCGTCTCAAATACGGCGTAAATTTCTTTTCCCTTAGATCACTAAAATCATTTTTTAAAATTGCTATCTTTAATTCTGAGAGAATCGGATCACCCATTGTTTCTTTCAAAATCAATTCATAATCGATTTTATTGCCTGCATCCTCAATAAAATGAACGTAATTTTTTTAAGACGTCTCTTCAATGGGTTCTTCTAAATTAGGAACCCGTGAAAAAAAATCGGCCTAATTGTCGTTTCCTTTAACGTATTCCACTTTGTATCTAAATGCTGAGAGCGCATTTGCCCACCTTTGGACACGGCTTGCTGCCATCTGCGGAATACTACACTTTTCTCCAAACCAACCGAGAAGTGGTTTATGATCTGTTTTGCTCGTAAACTCATATCCGTTTAAATAGTGATACAATTTTTTTAACGAGAAAACTATAGCCAGAGACTCTTTCTTGAGCATGCCATAATTCTTCTCAGATCGCGATAACGTTCTACTGCAACATGCTACCTGCCTTTCCTCGCCGCTCGCCATTAGGTGGGAAATGACTCCAGATATTCCTAAATTTGAAGCATCCGTGGTTACTATTATCGAAAGTTTTGGGTAGAAATGAGCCAACACTAGTTTATTGCAATTCTCTTGTTTAATGCTGTTTAAAGCGAAATTACAATCGTCATTCCATTCCACCCACAAATCTTTTTGCAACAACTGATAAATTGGGCTTAATTTAGTAGACATACTTGGTACAAATTTGCTAAAATAATTTACCATCACGCAAAATGCCCGAATTTCTGTTATATTGGCTGGGATCGCACAATCTAGCACCGCATCTATTCGCTCAGACGTTTTAGATAAACTATCCTTATTGACAATATGACCCAAATAAGAAATATTGTCTTGCAAAAATTTACATTTATCCTTTGATAACTTTAAAACGGCTTCTGATAATTTAGAAAAGACCTTCTCCAAATTTTGAAGGTGTTCCTTTGAATTTCTTCCTGTAACAACTATGTCATTCAGAAGGTTAACCACGCCCGGAATACCCAAAGACAACTTTTCTATCTCCTGTTGAAAAATCCCTGTTGTGGAGTGTTCAAGTAACACTAACAACAATCATCAGTTAGAATAATTTCATTAGTTTTTATTATTTTTCTTTTTATATAATTCATACAATTTATACTTAATTTCCATTTGTAAACTTACCTTAATAACATTAATTGCATACTTACCTTAATAATATTAATTGTGTACCTACTTAATAACTCTACAAATTTTGTTGTGTAGAACTTGGGCCATCTGCCTTTAATCATAGACCTAAACCCATATTTAAATATTTACTCTCCAAATGTTGTTGTGTAGAAATTTGGCCCTCTGCACTAAGCAGCAAAACCAAAATCAATTACATATGTCAAAATCAAATTTGTAAAATCATTGAAATAAAATAAAAGCACTCTCTTCTACCAGCCATCAACGACAACGAGTGAACACATAATTGTAAAATCATAATAAAGTTAATCCAAATCAAATATACATATATGTATTTAAAAATTTGGCTAATGTGTATTATTTAATATCAAAATTTGTGCAACTTTATTTACCAAATTGTGCACAGTTTTTTGTTGTGTTTATTCGTCAAGTGTGGTCCGCAAATAATAAAAATTGTGTGCAAAGCTTACTGCCATTTTGTACATGGTTTTATGGTCCTTCGAGCCGGATTGCACACCATATTGTGCAATTATATTATTTTGGACATCATCCAGTTCCAATAACCAGCACGTGGAAACCGAATAGCACAACCCATTGTGCAATTAAAGTATTTTGAACGACACTCAGTTCCAATAACCAGCACGTGGAAATCAGATATTGTGCAATTATATATGTTGGACGCCACCCAGTTCCAGTATCCTACACGTGGAATCCGGATTGTACAACCAAGTACCATTATATTGTTTTCGACGCCGCCCAAACTCCAGTAACCAACGATTGGAAGCCGAATAGCCGATTTCGGTTCCGATACAAACCTCAGGTAACCATTTTCCATATTTATTTAAGTGATTCGTACCTTTCTAAGTGATTCCGTAATTTTTTATTTCGTCTATAACATATAAACCGAAGACTATTTTGTGCAATATGGCTACCGAAACGCAAGTCAATTATTAAGGGTCAATTTACGCGAATAGCGAATTACATTAAAATAAAGGGGAAGGATTGTAGTTACGATGAGCTTAATTCCCGATTAGCCAAAATAAATGAGTTGTACAATCAGTTCATTGCGACTGAAGATAAGGTATTTCAATTGAAGCCTGATACCGACTCTGACATGATGAAAATCGATGATCAATATTTTCCTCTGATTTCGCAAATTCAAGTGTTGATACGTGCAATTAACCTCCAATCAGTTCCCAATACCTACCAGTCAGGTTCCAAAAATGAAGATTCTGCCGAGCAATCCTTTTCTGGAATAAACAATTTCAGATCGGATTTTAAGCTACCAAGACTGACATTGCCTGTTTTCGATGGAAACTACAGGCAATGGCAGGCCTTCTATGACGTGTTTACTTCAACTGTTCATGAGAATACCACATTGTCACCCGCCCAGAAATTTAAATATTTATTAGGCAAATTGCGCGGTCCAGCGTATACTACCATATGCCATTTTCGCGTCGTTGAAGCTCTAAAACGTCTATCAAAAAATACGATAAAAGGAAAACGATTGTTGAAACATACATTCGCGACTTTTTATCTCAACTCAAACTTGGTTCCACCCCTTTCGCCTCTGGGTTGATGAAAATTTATGATAGTATTGATGAGACAATCCGCGGTTTGAAGTCATTAGGTCCAGAGGCTTCCGAGCGAGACCCTTGGATTGTTTGTTTAGCCACGGAGAAATTGGATGAGGAGTCCAAACAACTGTGGAGATACGAAACCTCAGAAAAGGAATTTCCTTCTATAGATCAGTTTTTGGCATTTATATCTAAAAGAATGGATGCCTTAGGAGATTTCGGGTCTAAACGAGTTCATAATGCACCCAAATTATCTACTTCAAGTAAATCGTTTCACGTAATGCAACAACCAGCTTGCCCGATATGCACCAATGAACATCACAAATTGTTTACGTGTAATAAATTTCGTAATATGCAGGTCGATAGCCGACGAGAATTAATGAAGACCCTAAATCGTTGCTACAATTGATTATCAGATGAGCATGTTGTAAGCCAATGCAAGAATTCAAAAAGTTGTTTTAAATGCAACAAAAGGCATAATACACTGTTACACCTTGAAGAAGTCACCAATCCGCCAATATCCACCAGCAAGAATAAGATATCTACGATACAACCGAGCCCATCAACATCAGAGCAAGCGAAACTCTACTTGATTCCTGCGATTCACAATGAATTACCAAAAGCGCAAGTCATCAGCAATCAGGATAGTCCGCACCCGCCAACTATATCAATACTTCCAACAGCAGAGATCGAAATTGAGGACAATTTCGGTAGATGGACAACATGTCGCGCCCTTCTTGATTCCGGTTCGACTCATTCGTTTGTAACAGAAAAATGCGTTAGTTATCTGAGAATTCCTAGAAGCAAGGCTAGCATTTCAATTGATACTTTGAATGGGTCACGGGCTGGACTGTCCAAAGGAGTATCCGACCTCAAAATAAGGTCTTGTGTTGACCATGATTATAAAATTTCTACCCAGGCTTATATTATACCTATAATTTGCTCCAAAATTCCAACACATTCGATTGATATCGGAAATTCTCATTTTAAATCCATTACTCCACTGGCCGATCCCGAGTTTAATCAGTCAAAGCAAATAGATGTTCTACTTGGATGTGAACATTTATTCCATGCGCTGACTGATGGTAAAATAGAACACATTGAAGGAAGTCCAATTGCTCGCAACACCCGTTTTGGTTGGGTCATTGGGGGAAATTTTAACCTAAATGAATTGAATTTTACTCCATATCAGGCTTGCTCGAGAACAATGCATATCCAATTAAACCAAGAGCAACCAGGATTATCAAGTATTGAGTATTCCCTCCAGCGATTTTGGGAAACTGAAGAGATTCTCAACACTAGCAGTCATACCGATGACCAATTGACATGCGTCAAATATTTCCATGATAACGTTTTGTATCAAGATAATCGCATATCCTTATCGTTGCCATTTAAAACCTATCCACCAAATCTTGGTGACAGCTACCATCAAGCATTACGTCGTTATTTGTCTCTAGAAAAAAGACTTGATTCAGATTTGCCACTTAAGGAAGCCTACGTAAGTTTTCTGCAAGAGTACCTATTCCTAGGACATATGGAACCTGTACCTAAACATGAGATTCACGCACTGCCAAATAAAACTTACTACATGCCTCATCATGCAGTTGTTAAAGGCTCTAGTACGACAACTAAGGTCCGTGTTGTGTTTGATGCTTCCGCGAAGACGGCATCCGGAGAATCATTAAATAACAATCTCCTAGTAGGTCCTACCATTCAACAGAGATTGTTTACACAAGTGAAATTATGTCTTTAAAAAAATCATTACCATTAAATGCATCTTCTAACTTACATTCTTTTTTTCCATTTATCGATGCACATGGACTGCTGTGAGTGGGAGGAAGACTAGGCCATGCAGACTTGGAATATGATGTAAAACATCCCATTTTACTTCCATCCAGCCACATAATAATTGAGAGAGTGGTACGAGAGAAACATATTCAACATCTGCATGCCGGACCAAAATTATTACTCACCACTTTAAAACAGCGAATCATGATTCCAAGAGCAAAAAACCTCATCCGACGAATCATCCGCCAGTGTATAGTTTGCTGTCGACACAATGCTGAAATCCAACAACAACTGACGGGCCAATTACCCGCCCCTCGCGTAACCCACCAGCCAGAGCATTTTTACAAACAGGTATAGATTTAGCTGGTCCATTTGCAGTCAAAACTCATCGTCACCGTTCAGCTAAAACATTCAAGGCGTACCTAGTTATATTTGTTTGTATGGCGACAAAGGCAACTACCCTCGATCTAGTATCTGATATGAGTACTGACACCTTCCTGGGAGCCCTGAAACGATTCTGTGCCACTCGAGGTGTTCCATCAGATATATTTTGCGACAATGGATCAAATCTAGTTGGAGCAAGGAAGCAACTTCGCGAGTTCTACGACCAATACATCTCCCAAGCAAATCAAGCAGATCTACTGAATTGGTGCACCGATCATTATACAGAATGGCACTTTATCCCTCCGGCAGCACCTACATTTGGTGGTTTGTGGGAATCAGCCGTGAAGTCCACAAAATACCACCTGCGTCGCGTGATTGGAGACTCCATACTTACGTATGAAGAGTTCGTGACCCTAATCAAGCAAATTGAGGCCCTTTTAAATTCCCGGACTCTTGGAGATCTCGATGACGACGAATGTAATCCCATAACACCCGGTCATTTTATAATTGGCCAACCATTAAGCATGTTACCCGAACCGAGCTTGCATCATATTAAACTTAATCGACTAAGCAGATGGCAGTTACTACAATCGATGCTACAAGGGTTTTGGAAACGCTAGACATTGGAGTATCTAACATCGCTCAACAAATTCTACAAATGGCATACCCCGAATCAATAAATTAAGGTGGGAACATTAGTCCTGCTCAGAGAACAGAATCTACCTCCATCGAAATGGTCCCTAGCCATAATTTGTGATGTACATCCGGGAACCGACAATCTAATCCGAGTAGTGACCATGAAACTTCCAAATGGCAAGCTTCTGAAACGGCCGATCACCAAAATCACCCTTCTTACAAGTTTTGACTCTATCGAGTCAACCCCGGCGGTATGTTCAAGTAACACTAACAACAATCATCAATTAGAATAATTTCATTAGTTTTTATTATTTTTCTTTTTATATAATTTATTACAATTTATACTTAATTTCCATTTGTAAACTTACCTTAATAACATTAATTGCATACTTACCTTAATAATATTAATTGTGTACCTACTTAATAACTCTACAAATTTTGTTGTGTAGAACTTGGGCCATCTGCCTTTAATCATAGACCTAAACCACAGAAAAAAATAACATATACAGAAGAAAACCTACCAATAAAATATCGTACATTTTTTTTCTGGGGTTATTTCGTTGCTTTGGGGTTATCTCGGAAAAGAAGAGAATAAGAATTTTAAATAAAAAATTTTACTCTCTCGAGTTAGCTCTCTCCAATTATTGCGTTTTATGTATTTAGCAGGTCTGTATGTGTATGTGTGATTGGAACCAAAACCAACAAAAATGTTTATTTGTGTGTCATAAATAAAGGAAATAGTATACTTTATTATTCTATGGATGTGTCTCAGCGTTATGAGACGATCAAAACCAACAACAAAGTATAAAATTGTACATTGTTGTTGATTTTGCGACGATTGTTTTGGATGATATTATATTGTATGGTTATGAATTTGTTTTAAACTACCAAAGAAAAAAAACAAAGCGTTAAGGAATCAACCGTATTTTGCTTATTACATCGTTTTTCGAATAAACTGCCAAATCGAATTTAATGATTTGGCTAATTGACTTAAAAATATGTACTTAAGAAAATTAAAAATACAGATTGGTTTTAAAGTAATTAATTTTATTTATTATGTCTTATCTTGGTCAACTATATAAATAGCTCGAATATGAGTATTAAATACATATTTCGTATTTCAAAAAATGGGTATTATGTTAACCCGTGCACAAAATTTGCGATATTATATTAGCCGCATTTCTTGACGCACAGTGCAAGAAATGTGGCCAATATACAAGTAGCTATATATAATAAAACAAAACAATTCAATACAAATAATTTTATATTTTATTTTCAACTTTCTTGTCATAAAACCATTTGGTGCGCTTTCTTAAA
This sequence comes from Tipula helvola, assembly GCA_963556165.1. Classification (NCBI taxonomy): domain Eukaryota; kingdom Metazoa; phylum Arthropoda; class Insecta; order Diptera; family Tipulidae; genus Tipula; species Tipula helvola. Next base: position 243,386,145 of record OY744483.1, on the reverse strand, counting down.
AGCACTAATATTAAGAAATCTAGTAACTTATAATTATGTTCGGAACAAGGATTTGTTGAACAAAACCAATCTTTATATTTTGAATTTCCGTTAGAGTAATTAATACATCGATCAATAATTAGTTGCTTTAGATTCTTTGCATTGCAATGTTCGTTAAATGTTTCTTCAAATATTTGAATATGCGGTTTACATAAATCAAATAATAATTCCGTTGGAGCGCGCAGGGAACCAAAATTATTGTTACTAACATAGTTTTTCATAAATATAAAATATTCAGAAGTTATTGTTATGTTAGCATCATTGTCTTTTTTGGCCCATTTAGTTTCACAATATTGGCAGTATCTTCGTCCCAAACATTTAAATACAGCATATCCTAGGTAATACCTTATAGCACAGTCGTCAAAATTTAAACTCGTGTTGTCGTTTGACAGTATATGGTCCAACAATTCATGGTTAACTTCTGATTGATTACAGATGGCTGAGACTGGTTCCTCTCTGGTAAAATCATCTACATTATCACTGGCTTCAATTAATGTTAATTCCAATGGTTCTTTGGATGGTAAATCACTTGCAGTTATCAAATCTTGGATTAGTAGTTCATCGTCGTCTTCATAACAATTCGTTAAAGATGAGTTTTTTAAAAATTTTATTGACATTATTTGTCCCAATAAGTAATTAAACTCCTTTACAGTAGGATTTTGCCTATTACCTACTCCTCCTCGTTGCCTAATTAGGCCAAAAAGATTTTCAATAGGATCCTGATTTAATCGAACTGTAAGTATGAAAAATATTTCACTATTTTCTAACATCAAACTATTTAATAATTGTAATACGGCATTAATTGTTTGTATAAGCCCTTTGAAGCAATATATAGTTTTCTTTTGCACCGGTTCAATTGATTTGATATATGGCAACATTTCTAACATGTTTAAATAGACTTGTTTGTTAATTTGAATTGCACTTTTATGTTGGTTCTTATCATTTAAGACTCTACTATTTAAATTGTCAAACAACCTGTCAATTTTTTCGACAAAATTTGCGGTTGATAATGAAACACCTTGAACGCTTGGTGAAAACTGGTTAAATTGACTCATCGTTCGAATAGCACAGGCAACTGTCCAGCTGAAAACTTGTGTTGCGTAACTGACGCGCATTTTTTCAAACTTTTTAGGACTGATATGTCTAGGAGTTAGTTTCGGACATAATCTAGTTGTATTTGTGGTATCACAAGAGTATAATTCTCTAAGTACTCTCCAACTTACAATACCATCATTGGTCTTAAGATCAGAACTCATCAAATTATTACGTACAGATTTAATTAAATGAGGTACGTCGTATAATGCAAATATTTTTTGTTCGTGTACGTAAAAGTACGGATTTTCTGGTTCTACGCCTAAAATCTTAAAGGCAAGCCGATTATTTGGACCCTGGTCACATACAACACACTTCACACTAAATCCTATTTCGGAAAGAACGGTAATATTTTTTTTTATAATGTCTACTAAATCGCTACCTTTGATGTTTGTAGCGTTGGTAAAATATGATACAACATATTTGTAGTTTAAAAATAAACCTCTAATTAAAAATACACAAATATTTTTGGCTAAATCTTTCGAGCGTAAGTCCCCCGAATCTGCAAACCCATCAATCTCATCTTTAACTGAATCATACTCTAATGATTGACGGATCATAACTTCATCAAACACTAACACAATATTTCTTTCCATTTCAGATAATTCTCTAATCTTTTCTTTTAAATTAATAATAATTTGGTCATTAAAACCGGGCTTCAAGTGTTTTATTAGTCTCCAATTTATTAGACTTTGTTTTGAAGGCATATTAAAGCCAAGAATGTCACGCATATAATTATATGTTGATGGGGATTTGAAATATAACTTTTGCGAAATCAATTTTTGTTTTGGAGGCCAACTTGAAAATTTGTGTTTTCTTAGAACCAAACATTTACCAAATTCCTTGCTATCCTCATTGATTTCTTGATTATTAATTAAATATTCCAACCCATTTTGGGATTGAAGTTTCGCGTTTTTGTCACTTAACCTTAAATTTTTCTTTTTTTTTCGTTGGTGCCGACTCCAAGGCCTGTTTGGTGGTCCGATTTTGTGAACGAAGTACGTGCCCAAGCCATCTTAGCCTTGATGATTTTATGAATCCAATGATGTCAACTTTATCGAGATCATTTCTGATCTCGTGATTCATTCGCATTCTGTACGTGGCTCCTTCTTTAATAGGACCGAGAATTCTTCTTATGATCTTACGCTCAGTTACAGCGATTTTCTGGATGTTTTGTGCTGTCAGCGTCCAAGACTCACAACCAAAGGTGATAACTGGTCTTATCAGCGCCTTGTAGATGTCCAATTTTATTTTGCGCGATATATGAGGAGACTTGAAAATTTTTATATTGGCGTAAAATGCTCGGTAGCCTGCTGCGATCCTCGATGAAATGTCCACAGAAACGGAGTTATGCTCAGTGATCAGCGATCCTAGATATTTGAACTCATTCACCTTTTCATATTGAGTGTCTCCTGAAATGAAGTCCCCACGAGTCTGCCTTCTCGCGGTCATTATGTATTTGGTCTTCGCTTCGTTGATCTGAAGGCCTATTTGTTGGGCTGTTAATTCCAATGGGAGGAGGACTTCTTTTAGGGATATGATGTTGCGACCCAGAATGCAAATATCGTCAGCGTATGCTAATAGCTGGGTTGATTTATAATACAGGCAGCTACGCTGCGCCATATTGAGCTGACGAATGACATACTCTAATGACAGGTTGAAAAGAGTTTGAGCTATTGGGTCTCCTTGCCGCACTCCAGATGTTATCTCAAAGGCATCCGAAATTTTCCCTTCTATTAGCACCTTACATAGTGAGCCATCCATTAAAAGCTGGCACATTGAAACCAATTTTGACGGTATGCCCAGGTAGGACAATACGTTCCATAACGTATTCCTCTTAATGCTGTCGTACGCCTGTTGAAAGTCTATGAATAGACTGTGTACAGGGATGTCCTTTTCATAGCATTTCTCCAGCAAAATCCTCAGCGTGAAAGTTTGATCGGTCGTTGATCTATTTGGACGAAAACCACATTGATAATCACCCAAGATCCTCTCGCTGTAAGTTGATAACTTTACTGCAACTACGTTGGCCAAAACCTTGTAGCCTGTGTTCAGCAAAGCTATACCGCGATAGTTGTTGCAGTTCAATCGATCTCCCTTTTTATGAAGTGGACATATAAGAGCCGTCTTCCACTCTACTGGGATTTCTTCTCTAGACCAAATTGTTGATATTAGCTCAAACATGCGGCAGTACAGATAATCACCGCCATATTTGAGCATTTCGTTGCAGATACCATCCTCACCAGGTGTCTTGTAATTTTTCATCTGCGATATCACGTTCCGTACTTCATCATATGATGGAGGAGGTGGTGGTGTCATCTCGACGTTAATATTGCGTTGAAGCAAGAGAGGTTGTTGCTCGGAACGTAATTATATTAAAAATCATCAATAATTTCCAAAACAATTCTAACAATAATTTAAAATAATGAATTCAATAAATGTAAATCAGTCATTTTGACAGATCGGTAGTTCTAGTGTTAATTTCGTTGTAATAGGTGAAAAATGGCCAACTTCTATCCTGATTGGGCATAATCTAGAACTTCATGCAAAATTTCTATTTCCATCTCAATTCTGCAATTTCATTATAGTTGGATAAGAAATAGCAAAGCTTCACCCAATTGGCCATATTCCAGAACTTATATAAAATTCAATTTAAAATCCTACATATATCCATCACACATATCGAATTTCATCGTAATCAGATAAATTACTGTTTCTTTTAGCCATACGATCGTGTACAATAATTTAAATATACGAGAGAAAGAATACAGAACAAAAAAAAAATTAAACTGATAATTCCAACTACAACATTTTTACAACAAAAAAAAAATTCAGTTTATTTCTGTAATGTACATAACATTTTACGCTGTTTACAACATTAACAACGAAACGAAACTACATACATAAATAATAAATAATTTAGTACATACATAGTTGTCTTTTGGTTTAGTCGTTATGAAAGCGAAAAAAAAAAAGATCTTTACTCAAATTTACAGTTTTTACACTAACAACACACCCTTCTGAAAATAAATAAAAATTTTGTATATAGAAATTATATAGAGTAAAATCGATAGTGAAAATGATCGAAAAGAGAATAAAAAAGAACAGAGAATAAACAGAGAATTTGAGCTATACATTGCAGTGTTTTATTCTCTTCAAATTGTTGTTTTTGTAAAAAGCCAATTTCAAAAATCAGAAATTTTTTTGTTCGTAGGTTTCCTTCTGTTTATGTTATTTTTTTCTGTGCCTAAACCCATTATATTTAAATATTTACTCTCCAAATGTTGTTGTGTAGAAATTTGGCCCTCTGCACTAAGCAGCAAAACCAAAATCAATTACATATGTCAAAATCAAATTTGTAAAATCATTGAAATAAAATAAAAGCACTCTCTTCTACCAGCCATCAACGACAACGAGTGAACACATAATTGTAAAATCATAATAAAGTTAATCCAAATCAAATATATATGTATTTAAAAATTTGGCTAATGTGTATTATTTAATACCAAAATTTGTGCAACTTTATTTAAAAAATTGTGCACAGTTTTTTGTTGCGTTTATTCGTCAAGTGTGGTCGGCAAATAATAAAAATTGTGTGCAACGCTTACTGCCATTTTGTACATGGAGCGAATACCGAAAGGTAACCTATTCACTAAATAAACCCCCTTATGCGTACTCCATGCTACTAATTTGCGCGATGGTTCATCCAATCCAATCTGGTGATAGGCGGCTTCCATGTCTAGCTTTGTAAATTTATTTTTCACCACCTTGGAGAGCCGCGAACCTTCCTCGATTTTAGGCAACGGATACTTATTATCCGTCAAATGTCTGTTTACAGACAGCTTGTAGTCTGCACATAACCTAATTTTGCCGTTGGACTTAAGCACTGGCACTAATGGGGTACCCCAGTCATTCGTTGGAACGTAAGTAATCACACCCCTATTTTCCAATTTGACTAATTCCTGCTCCACCAACTCTTTAAATGCATACGGCACCTGTCGAAGCTTTATGAATTTGGGTACTGCTTTCTCATCTATATCTAACACCCCAATTACCATAGTCGTTCGCCGAATACTGGCGCCATTTTGTCCAATACAACAAAACACAATTTTCTTCTAATTATTTCCTTTTGCCCATCAGTGACTATAAGTACGCTTAAACCCTTGATTCAAAATATATATGGGGCTGCACATTTCATTTTTTGAGATAAATAAAGTTTTTTGGGCTTAAAATTTTGATTAAAATGTCTACTTTTTAATGCCGTATGGCGTTTTTACGGCATCCTTGAATTTTCAAAATGGCGGACCATATCTGCTAAGGAAGTCTTTAATTTTTAATAAAATTGATTTAAAAACGTAGTTTTAACTCTGTTAATTAACTCAAAAATGTTTTTGGTGTCATAGATTACACATTTTTTATTAATATTTTACAATTCCAAGATGGCGGATCAAAGATGGTCGCCAAAATTGGTAAATTTTTCGACGTTCATAAAGATCGTTAAAAACATATCCTAGAAGGTTTTCGGAGTCGCTGATCACGAATTTGAGGTCAGAATTTTAATGTTCAAAGTGGCGGGCACAAGATGGTGGTCGAATATGGCCGAAAGAAATGTAATTTTTCGACGGTTATAGAAATCAATAAAAATCGGTGTAGGGAGTTTTCGGAGTCGGTGATCATTAATTTAGGGTCAGAATTTATAAATTGAAGACGGCGGACCCAAAATGGCCGACATAAAAGGTCGATTTTTCAACGTTTACTCAAATCGATAAAAATATGATCTAGGGAGTTTCCGGGTCGCTGATCACGAATCTGGTACTTTTTTGAGAGAATTTAAAATTTTGACCTGAGCTTCGTGATCGGCGACCCCGAAAACCCCCTAGATCATGTTTTTATCGATTTTCATAAAAGTTGAAAAATTGACATGTATGGCGGCCATCTTGGGTCAAGTAGTAGTAAAAAGTAGACATTTTAAGCAAAATTTTAAGCTCAAAATAGTTTATTTATCTCAAAATATGAAATGTGCAGCGGGGGTGGCCGATTTGACAGAGGATGTCCCATATATTTTTTATGTGTATATATTTTAAATTTGCTTCTTATTTATATTTTAAACCTCGTCGCTACGGTAATGTATTTAATCCATACTTAGAATAAATGTTACTTAAAACACACACGTGTACTCCTGATACAAACAAGATGACGAATGAATATATTATTTTAACAACATGTTAGGGTTGGACAAATTAATTCTCCCTGCGAACCGTGTACTGTACAACATTTCACATACACAACATACACAATTTATTATTTATTTTATATAATTTATTATTTAACTAGGGGAAAAAGCTCTTAATACGGGCGTAAATAATAACAGAAAGAGAACATAATGATATTGCAACATGACATTTAATTTGAAAAGATTTCTTTACACACAACTTTTTGGTAAGTCCGAGTTGACCGGGGCTAGGTTAATTCTGCGAATGAATACAGTTTCCTTTTCTGCACTTCCCGTTAAAACGTCGGCAATTATCAGATTTGGTTTCAGCTGTCGAACAATTAATCGAGTTCCATTACACAGACCACGCTTTGCATTAAGATTTCTTGATAGAATTATGATACTTTCAACAATTAAGTTCAATTTATGAAGCGGCATCCATGATGGCGTTAAGTCATTTAAGAATTCTGTCAGGTAGTTCTGAGTGTCTTCATCATTTGCATCATCAATCGAGTCAATGCTATAATACGTGACGGGGCTTTCCACACAATGTGTCAACACTTCTTCGTTGATCAAGTCCACATCTGCATTTTTTGGACATAAATTTGCCATTTTTGAAAATGTTTCAGCATCAATTGGCGACAGCGTTTCACCATAGATTTTGGTTATTATAGAGCCTTTGCAAATAAGGTTGCTCGGAGTCTCAATAAAGTCGTCGGTAAGACCATGATTGTTGGTTAAAGTTCCATCGCCTAATTTAAGTAACCAATTGCTGTATTGTGGGTCCACTGAATGTACGTTATTCTGGAGCCTGAGAACATTAAACTTTTCCCAAAGACCATGAAATTTCAAGCTAGCTTCAACAATTGCGGGCTGACTACCATGTACAACTACAGGAAAAGTTTGCCTAAAATCTCCACCAAGTAGCACTGTTTTACCGCCAAATGGTTTTTCATTATTTCTTTACAAAGCTTATCGACAGCGTTCATAGCAACACCAGATGCCATTGTAGCTTCACCCCATAGAATTAATTTTGCCTTTCTAATTAATTCTGCGTCAATAGATACCATTCACATAGAGGACGTAGACACAGATATTGGCACAGGTAATTTTAACTGGGAGTGATAGAAGCAACGGTAAGCACAACGTTATATTCTTCACAAATCGTGTTAAGAATCGTTTCGTACAGATATTGTGCTTGTTTTCGGTCTGACTCGTTTTTGAATGTTAATGTCGGCTGGTATTTTATTATATTAGATATTAGATATAGTAGGCTTTGATAAAATCGAAAGAAAATTATAAATTGCGAAAGAGGGAAAACAGTACACAATTTTAGTTCCTGCTGTCCTATCTTCACGCTGGCATTATTAGATTAGATATAGCAGGCTTTGATAAAATCGAAAAATCGAAAAAAAAAATATAAATTGCGAAAGAGGGAAAACAGTACACATTTTTAATTCCTTCGCTCCTATATTCAAGCTGGCATTATTTGATTAGATGTAGCAAGCTTTGATAAAATCGAAAAAAAAATTGTAAATTGCGAAAGAGAGAAAACAGTACAAATTTTTAGTTCCTTCTGTCCTATTTTTACGCTGACATTATTACATTAGATATAGCAGGCTTTGATAAAATCGAAAAAAAAATTATAAATTGCGAAACAGGGAAAACAATACACATTTTTATTTTCTCCTGTCCTATTTTCACGCTGGCATTATTACATTAGATATAGCAGGCTTTGATAAAATCGGAAAACAAAAATTATAAATTACGAAAGAGGGAAAACAGTACAAATTTTTAGTTCCTGCTGTCCTATTTTCACGCTGGCATTATTTGATTAGATATAGCAGGCTTTGATAAAATCGAAAAATCGAAAGAAAATTATAAATTGCGAGAGAGGGAAAACAATACACATTTTTATTTCCTGCTGTCCTATTTTCACGCTGGCACTATTCGACTAGATAGCAGGTTCTGATAAAATCGAAAAAAATGTATAAATTACGAAAGAGGGAAAACAGTACTCATTTATAGTTCCTGCTGACCTATTTTATTCCTTCACGCTAGCTAGATATAATACCCAAATCGTTTCCACAAAACACAACTGAATTTTTTTATTTATTAGTTGAAGATGATTATTCTTTAATAAACACAAAACGTGTTCACAATAAAAGACTGATGTTTAAAATAAATACAAATATCATTTTTCTGAAAATGACAACGAAATGACAGTATTAGTAGTTGGTCTTGGTATTAATAAAAGAGTGGTAAATCTGCCAAAAAATGTTGCTCAATCGATTACTTTTTGTTGACAAATCGAATGACTGGACAGTACAAAATTCGCTCTTTTGACAACGGACTGCTTTTTTTGGGTAAATCGAAAACGACAATCACCTCTATTATGATTGTCGAGTCGACCGACAATCGACACGACTCTGTATTGCGTTTTCATTTGATAAAAACAGTACGAAAAAAGAATAGGCAACACATACAGAGTCGTGTCGATTCTCGATCGGCTCGACAATCATAATAGAGGTTTTAGTATGTTTGTCTCGCAATAATTGCATTAGCATGCAAATATAATTGCTCGTCAAAGTGTTTTATATTTTGCAGAAATTAAAAATTGTTTGCAGGGAACCCTTGTAAAATTCTGCGGAATCCAGGACGCAAAACACTGAATTAGATAATTAAAAAAATAAAATTTAATTCAAAACAAATTTTATTTAAAATCATGTTTATAAGATAATTAATTTTGTTTAGTAATCTTCTGTTGTGCGAACATAAACGATACCAGATGGCATTTTAACAGTATCAATTTTGGAATTTGGTAAAACTTTCTTGATTTCCTCGTCAGTAACATGTGGTAAAATCATTACTTTCGGACCTGAAGAATTAACCGAAAAGTAATCAGTTTTTGGCTGAAAAACAAAAGAATATTGGTTAGAATTGTACGTTGCATTATTAAAGTGGTAGTCTCTTACAGTCCAATTTGCCGGAGTAGCAACAATTTTCAATCGGTCGCACAATTGAAGTGAATCAATTACCCGAAGCATTTCACTAATAAATAAAATTGTAAGCTTATATTTGAAAAAAAAAAACTATTTTCGTTTAACTTACTCGACATTACGTCCCGTTGATACTGGATATTGCATTGATAATCTTAATCTATGGTCGGGTGAAATCACATACAATGATCGTACTGTTGATGCAACGTCTGGGTTATTGATTTGTGTCTCATCAATCATGTCTAACAATAATGCTAGTTTACGATCTGGATCAGCAAGAATTGGATATGGGAATTCGCCGGGAATATCCAAACAGTACGATTTGATATCATTCACCCAATCGACATGACTTTTGAGTTGATCAACCGAGTGGGCTAATAATTTAACATTTCGCTTGGCAAACTCGGGTTGATGTACAGCGATTCGGCCCAATTCGGTGGTGCACACTGGTGTGAAATCAGCTGGATGCGAGAAAAGAATACACCATCTGAAATGAGTTTTTATAATTGTATTAAATTAGAATTTGTTTATTTATTATCAAAAGCAAGTGTTTTCATAGTCGAATCATTAAAAGTTATGTAATGCTATTTATCGCAATTTGTGATTAAATATGGAATGTCTAATTAAAATTGTTTTTTCATCAATCATAAACAGCTTATCACCGCTGGGCAAATATTAAAAATATGGTTCCATTTTTATACATCAATGAATTTTAAAATTATTGGGTTGGTCGAAATGCAATACAATTTTTTGTTGTTAACTACTCGTTGTTTTCTTTTTATAATTCAAGCAAGAAAATGATGATGAAACGGAATTGATGATTTCACAGACGAAAACTTTTTAATTCACTTTCACCTTTGAGTCATTGATCTGTGCCTTATCAATTATGTCGTTCGTGTCTAACGAAATTATCTTGAATCAGCATTTTTTTAATAAACAAGTTAACATCTTGGGACCATATGGAAGAGGAAATTTAATAATAGTTCTGGTATTATACAACTGTGATCAGAAAGTAGTAAGACTTTCCCAATTAAATCGTGCGGGTTTATCCAAACAACTGTGTCAAATTTGGTGTCAATATCTTTGAGATACTCTTATTTACGTTGATCTAAAAAAATAGGAGTACATTTTTCGATATTTAAAGAAGTTCAGCAAAGAAGTTGCATCAAATTTTGCTTTAAAAATGGAATTTCGTCTTTCTCGCCTGATTTAGCTTCATATGACTTCTGGCTATTCCCAAAATCAAAAAACCGCTTCGGGGACATAGTTGTGACTCGATTGAAGAGATCCAAGTCGAATTGAAGAAGGGATTGAAAGCCATTTCGGAAATTGACTTTAACAACTGTTTAAAGACGGGGAAAAACGTTGGCATACGTGTATTCTACATAAATCAGAAGGGGATTTCTTTGAAGGGGTTGAAATAAATTTGAAAGAATAATATGCCGTTTGTGTTTTATTTAAAAAATCTCACTACTTTTTGATCACAGTGTTATATTGGATACAGCAGATACGCCGGACTTTTTTTTTATAAAACAAATATCCAGCTGCATATGCATACGTAAAAATTTGCATGAGAAAGATTTACAATTCACAACCGCAAATAACAATTTTCACCGCAAATAAATAGAATAATTGCTTGGTATCAAATGGCTTTTAATTTTGGCTCAATTAATTTATAAAAAAGAAATTGATGGAGAGTTTATAGCAAACTCAAAAGTAACTCCCATAAAAATTGTTTGCGATTAGATTAAATAAACTAAAAAAAAAAATTTCGAAGTCAAGAACAGTAAACAGATTCATAAACGAATTTGAAATGCATGTTTAGTTTTATAGGTGGTTAACATAAGTAAAATCCTATGTACATATGTACATATGTACGTATGCACCACATTTATGTAAATCGTTTACGTGATATGGTTTAATTGTATTGAATGCCAATTTTAATGATTAATCAATGCTATACTATTTTTTCAAGTAATCGAAGGTTTAATTATTATTTATAGGCGGCTGCACAGTATCACGTACATTAAGTTATACAAGATATGTATTAATTATGAATTTGTTTGCACTTGTTGCTGTTTAAAATTCGTATATATTTTACATCACTCTTATCTTTTTGAAGAAAACAGTTTAATTTTAAATCTTGACTTTTTTTTAATGAACTTGGCACATATTTGTAGATACTGGTACTTACGAGTCACCGAGCCAATCGTAAAATTGGATTAATCCTTTGGTTGAATCGATTTTAAAATTTGGTACAATTGAATTTAAACGCATGATTACAATTTTAATTTAAATAACTTTTTTGATATTTTAAAAATATAATTTATAATTAACAAGTATTATATTAAATTTCACTTGTGTACAAATGAATTACAACTTTTATACTGAATGATTTATTTAACGAGTGCTTGTCTTTTATATACTTATGTACACTATACATAGAACGTATCGTTTGATTATTTATTTTGAAGTTGGTTGTTTGATAACAAATAACGTAATACAGAAATAAATTTATAAGATAAATATGTTTTGTACGATTATTTATTGAAATTTTGATAGAACATTTCGTAAGCTGATTGACTCGTGGTTAATTGTTAATGTATCAGGTTTTAAATTATCTCAAATAATATGGACAAGGTCATCTGTATATGTACAAAAAAACCATCGACTGTTTAGCGTCATTTAATTGGACACACTCGTGAGTTAAATTTTTCAAATCTAAAACGGAACACTTTTCTTACCAAATGTTCCGAAATATTGCCAAAAATATTTATATTTTGAGCATCTACAATACTAACTTTTACATTTAGTTTTCACGTCATCCTTTATCAGTTAATTCTATAAAATAAATAAGTTAGTGTTATTCTACCACAACATTATATGGCGCCTAAGTCATGCGTTGGTTTGAATTATTCATAACTTTTTTACTTTTCCCACTATAACGAAGTTATATTGGGTAAGTATTTAGAAATTTGAAAATTTGTCTGTTTTTTAACAATATGATTCTTTCTGCTTTTTTATAGACAAATATATTATTTTAATAGCATTCCATTACTTACGACTTGGTGAGCCAGTGAAATAAGGAAGCATTTCGTCCCTCTAGTAATGAAACAGCATATAAGATAAATGGCAGTTTTAAAATAATTCGCATTTAAATGTTTATTGAAAAAACATTTTGAAATAAAATCTTTTATTTTATAGAAAATTTAGTTTTCTATGAAATAAAAGATTTTATTTCAAAAAGTGTTTTCAAGAATGTCTGTGAAGTTAGCCCGAAAATTATCCCGGAAAAGTGTGTTGGCAACACTAATATATCGTGATATAACAATATCACGATACTTTACTTGTCATCCTAGAAAAAATATGTCTGTCATGACATTATTTATCCCGAAATAATATTTTTACAAGCTATTAAATCATGGGTATTTTTATGTGTTTTCTAGCCAATAGCTGCACATTTTCAATACGAAAATGATTCAGAAATAGTCAAATGTAAGTTGTAATCCCCTGAATTGGTGCAAGAAACTATATTAGAACAAGTATAAGGATCCTAGATCCCTCTAAGATCCCTAGAAGTTATACAAGATATCAATTAACGAGCACGGCTTGGTATAGAGTTTGTAGGACATGGATACAACTTGCCTATGGCCAAATAAAAAAAATTCTATTAGCCGTTAGGCAGATATAGTTCCTAGAATTCATACAAGATATCAATTAACGAGCACGGCTTGGTATAGGTTTTGTAGGACATGGATACAACTTGCCTATGTCCAAAGTAAACAAAAGTTCTATTAGCCGTTAGGCAGATATAGTCCTTAGAATTCATACAAGATATCAATTAACGAGCACGGCTTGGTATAGGTTTTGTAGGACATGGATACAACTTGCCTATGGCCAAATAAAAAAAAAATTCTATTAACCGTTAGGCAGATATAGTCCCTAGAATTCATACAAGATATCAATTAACGAGCACGGCTTTGTATAGGTTTTGTAGGACATGGATACAACTTGCCTATGGCCAAAATAAAAAAATTAGAGAATTTTTTTTTCTTTGGCCATAGGCAAGTTGTATTCATGTTCTACAAAACCTATACAAAGCCGTGCTCGTTAATTGATATCTTGTATGACTTCTAAGGAATATAGTGGTTATACTTAGTTGAACTTCAAAATAATTTATCTAATTATTTGAATAAGTGGATATTGTAATGGTAATAAAGTGTAAATTACTGTCTGCTAATAAATTTTTAAAATACTGAAAATATTGAATTTATTTATAATTATTCGTATGTACCTAATAGGGTTTTTATTAATCACATACAAACAACTATTTCATGTTGTTTTACTTTGCTTACTCAATTTCTACGACATATTATATAAATATATTTTCTTCATATTTAACTATAATCGTTTTCTGTGATTTTTTTCGGGCTAATTTTACAGAGGTTTTTCAAGAAACATTCAAATGCGAATTATTTTTAAACTGCCATTTTTCTTATACGCTGTTTCATTACTAGAGAAACGATTTATTCATAATATATCTACTCCAATAAAAAGTAGAAATACCATTCCCCCCCCCCCCCCCCATACCCTTAGAAAAACAAGAAATTTCCTTAAGTTTTCTTGTTTTTCTAAAGCTATTTGGGGGGAAATGGTATTTCTACTTTTTATTGGAGTAGATATTATTATGAATAAATGCTTCCTTATTTCACTGGCTCACCAAGTCGTAAGTAATGGAATGCTATTAAAATAATATATTTTTCTCAAATCGGATAAAATACGTCAGTTTTCTGGTTTGTTATCTGTCAGCAAAATGAAGTATTCCCCGACACTACATCGTTGCTAGGCAACTTACTAAAAACAGTACTGGAAAGTATTCCTTGCCTAGGCAGAGAATACTTTCTAGTACTGATTATCATCTGTTTTTAAGAAATACATGATATAATTTTAATTTATTTAGTTTTTATTATTATAATTGTAAAATTACATATTTAACAACTATTTATTATTGGTTATATTTACATGAATTGTACAATTTGTACAGGTGTTGAAAATTGGCGCAGATGCATTACAATTAAGGTTAGTTGTAGCCACTGATGCACTATTATCGTTTATTTCGGTCATGTTAGGGTCCACATCTGGATTTTGTTTGGTAGTATTGAAAATTTTTATCTCGGTCATGTTACGGTCCACACCTGGATTTTGTTCGGTGGTATTGAAAATTCTGTTTGCAACTTCATTTTTATTATTTAGAGAATCATCAATGTACCCTTCAGCAACCGTTGCCGATTTCCAACCACCATGTCTCTTAAGGCAAGTCAAATCTGCACCTGTATCTACCAATATTGTAGCAGATGATCTGCGAAAACAGTGCCCTGTATATTCTATCGCATTTGGCAACTTCAAATAAGTAGCTACAGTTTGAGGCAATTTGCCAAACTGATGTATGCCCACTACTTGTCTGTTACCTCTACCGTTTGTTAATTTGAAAAAGAATCGAGGGTTATCGAAATCAGTGGGACGTAATGCTATGTATCTACGATATATTTCGATATACGCTTCATTTACAATAAATGATCTTGGCTTGTTCGTCTTGTTAACAGGAATGGTAATCAATATCCTATTTCCCAAATCTTGAATGTCATTCAAATTTATTCGGCATAGTTCATCTTGACGACATGCGCCAGAAATTCCAAAAATTAAGGCAACCTAGAAAACAAATTTTTTGTAAATAAATTATGAGCGCGTACATCTTAACATACTTTTGCCATTAAATATGTATCATCTGGAGCAAGTTCCATAAATGTTTCTATTTGTTGTTTCGTTAAGATTTTGGATTTTTTAGGCTTATATCCATCTGACTGACGTTTCAGTAATGCGCGTAGTTTTCCATATTTGGATATATCAACATTATTGTTAATGCTAAGCGTCGACCTCACCATGGAATAGTTATTGGACCATAAGGTTGACGGTTTCATCTTTTGACATAAATCCGAAAAATATGCAATTAAAACGTTTTCGGAGAATGAATTGGCCTTGTTATTTATGCGATAATCCATAAAACGCTTGTATGCATTTTCGTACTTCTCCCTCGACTTCTGCGGCAACAAATTTAGTGTAGTCAATCTTGCTGTCTCCAAGATGCCAGGCGGAGTACCTGGGATTGAATTATCAAAATTGCTGTCCATTATATTTAAACTAAACCACAAATTAACGACGGGTATCGTTTGCTCTGACAGACCTTTAAATAAATTGACAGCGCACGCGATTGTTATAATTCTAAGGTAACTTTGATAGTGAAATCTATTGAAAATATAAATTGGAAAATTTTGCGTATTTTAAAGAATATAATGAATAAAATGGATAATCTGATATACTGCCGATTAGAGAAAAAATCGTATGTGCAACTCGTGGAAAAACTATAATTCCCGGACTCTTATGGTTGCTGGAACTCGGCTGACGCCTCGTCCCAGCAACTTCCATACTCGTTCGGGAATATATCGTTTTTCCTACACGTTACACAATATACTATTTTAATTGAAAAATTTGTTTTATTAAATAAATTCTTTACGCTTACAGGTATGTTTCATTATTATACCTGCAAATAAAACCGGGTCTCATATTCCCGCTATCTTTAAATATTTTGTTGTTGAACATTTTTGACATGCGCAATATATTACCTTTATTATGTGTACTGTCGTGGCCCGTGGGGCGTAGCTACCTGATGAGTAGGCTTCGGATTTTTAGGTAAAAAAATATTTTTTTTGGGAAATCCGAATCAAAAATTTGTTGGATATTTATTCGATTTGGAAGAAATAAAGGCGAATGAGCCCTATATGTTACCACATAAATTTAAATATTTTCGCTTAATCACATATTTTTACATATTTCAACTTTTTTTATGTTTTAGCACATATTTTATGACTTTTTCCAAATATTTATTTTTTTTTTGTAAATTAGCTTAAAATTTGATAAAGCAAAGACATTTAAGCCAAAAAATTTGTTTAGAAACTAGAAAAGTTTTACTTTTGCCTAAGCTGTATAAGTTAAATTAATAAATTAAGATCAAACCAAACGGAGAATTAAAACTATTAAGGTTCTTTGATGATCCGAAGTTCTTCTAGAAAAACAAATTTGTGATTGTTTTCTTTGTCCATGAACCCATTAGCAGGAGGGATGATGAGCGTTTTATTCAATGAGTTTATATCGACTGAAAATTTGTGAAAATGTAGTTTTATCGTTAAGATTGGCATCGATAATCTGGCTATACAACGCCGGGCATAAGCCGCCCCAGAATTGTTCAAATCTGCATTAAAACATATGCAGTCGAAAGGGGTGTATATCGCTTGAATTTTTTATAATATCTATGGTTTTAGAACCATTTAAGTGATTAAACAAATTTAGAGATAATTTGGCTTGATCAAACCTGTCTTAAAGCGAATATAAAGTTGCTTTTATTATTGAGTGTTTACATTTAAAATATCTTATACCGCCTGCCATTTTTGCAGTATACATATTTCCAATGCTATTGAAATATAAAAAAATCTAAAGCCAGTCCCAGATAAATCGACCTGGATCGCGTAAATAGGTCTAAAATACATGTTACGAAAAAAATCAAGCGGTATACTTCATTTTGAACTGCCTATGTTTTAATAGAATTTTGAACAATCCTGGGGCGGTTCAGGTTCGAATTTGACAAGCAAGGTTCTCTATACAATTCTTAGGGCCATAAAACCACCTATTCACAAATTTCGACCGGTATTTTATTTTAACAAAACGTTCATCCTGCCGTGCTAAGAAAAAAATAATAAGCGCCAAAAGACAAAATATGCGTTAGGGGCATATTTTAAAAGTCAAATATCGTTCATCAAATGCCATAAAATCATGTTATTTAATAGTCAAGTTTCATATAACGACATAGCAAACAAAAACAGAAACATTGAAATTACTCACAACCAAAAAAGGCAGATATGACTTTTTTCTTAGCACGGCAGTGAGTCATTTATCTGATTAGTCCAAAATTTTGAAAATGTATTTAAAAGAATTCTTCGAACTTTAAATGAATCAAACAAGAGTACGTTGACCTGTAAAAACATACAAAATTCAATTCTACCCTTCTCACGGTGCACTTTACGAGTAGGAACCATTTTTTTGTCCAAATTTTTAAGTGTTTGAAGATGTGGAACCATTTCTAGGCTACCACTCCTGCTCTTTATAATACAGGAGTTAGTTTGCCCCATTTTACAGCCAAAATCTTGTAGATACTTTTTTTTTAATGAGTGAATTAAAATCTTCTTATGATAAGTACCAGTTTTGGCTTTCTTTTCAAAATTTGACCAATAATTTTTCATTTTAAACACATATTTTTACCACATATTTTGTAATTTTAGTTACATATTTTAGGTACATATTTTGGATTTTTTAGAACCTAAAAATCCTAAGCCTACTGATGAGTATAGACCAAACTTTTCAGTACGAAACCAAACTACCAATGGAAAAAACTTAAGGAAATTTCTTGTTTTTCTAAGGGTATGTGGGGAGAAATGGTATTTCTATTTTTTATTGGAGTAGATATATTATGAATAAATGCCTCCTTATTTCACTGGCTCACCAAGTCGTAAGTAATGGAATGCTATTAAAATAATATATTTGTCTATAAAAAAGCCAAAAGAATCATATTGTTAAAAAGCCGACAAATTTCTAAAAACATCAGTGTACGCAGCGTCGCCAGTTTGCCACTTGAAGAAGGTAATAATGTAGCAAATCTGCTACATTTTCTCGAAAATCCCAAGTATTTTTATATCCGACAATTTTTGGATTTTTCTGACACTGCTGATTTCATCACCGACTTTTTTCCGAAATAATGTCCAACTTTTTCTAAGATTTACTATGAAAGTTGGCCACAAAAATCGGAAAATGATGACAAAAAAAGTAAGGTTATGTCACACAAAAAAAATGGGCGGGGCTTATAATATAAATTTTGGCGGGGAAATTTCACTTTATATACATGCATACATATATATATACAGACATACATACATTCATATGTACATACATACACATGTACATAGTTATTTAAATAAAAATATTTTTTATTTTAAAGTTTTATTAGAATTTTATTTTTTTTATTTTCATATATATTTTATAATTATACAATTTTTTAATTTGTTTAAAAGTAAAATAAAAACACGATTTAATACCAAACACAGCTGCTCCGAAGCCGAACTCAAAAAATCGTCGCCATCATGTCACCGTGCAATATGATTTTCTCCCATTCGTTAAATCTATAAAAACAAATTGATTTTATTTAATTAGGTAACAAATCGAAAACACAAACACAAAAATAAAAATTCTACAAACTAAGAAATAATATCACAACACAATAAAAAATAAAATTTAAGCAAACTTACAAAAATAAAAGTAAAATTTAATTTAATATAAAAACAAAACAACCATTCATAATGGCGTCTCACACAAAACTAAAGTTGTAAAATTTGTAAACACAAAATAAAAAAGTACACACCAACGCCAGCATCTTTGCTGTGTTAAAAGTTGGAATTTGGAAACCCAACCCAATTTCATCATTTTCCGATTTTTTGTACCAATGTGCGGAAAAAAAATTCATGTTTTCAGCTTTGTTATACTTGGGATATGTAGCAGATCTGCTACATTTTATTGAACATATTGTAAAACTCGATAATTTATTGATTTAAAACGAAGATCGGTTTTATAAACGACGATTTAAAAATATAATTAAAATAAAAATGTCAGGATGGTATTTTTAATTACACTCTTTTATTATTCGTTTACATGCCGGAAGTCCCGTATTGTTTTTATAATATGTCGGAATTCAAAGTAAAATAAAAAAAGGATTACCCGATCACATTACAAATAAACGAGGTTAGCGACATCTATTATAAAACATAAAAATCATATTTAAATTCAAGAAAAGGTTCAGTACTGGACGTTATTGTTGTTGGTGTTACATTCGGCCATCTGATTCTTTGGGATTGTCCTCAATCCTCTTGCAATGAATCTTCAGTATCGATTTCTTCATCTGGGCTCACTACCAGTCTCATATGGTCCGACGGGATGACTCCTCTAAAACGGCGACGACCATCTGGTCGGTTTAATTCTTCAATACGATATCTGTCTCCATATAAAACTTCTACTACAGTTCTCTGAACTTACGCTGGAGTTTCTTGTTTTCATTTTCACCTGTTATGATAGGTTCTCTCGTAATCAAAAGTTGATCTCCAATTTTATAATTTCTCGGCGATCGGTGCTTTAGATCAAAAGCCTCTTTTTGTTTTCGTTGGTTGTCGATGATTTTCTTCGATGCTTCGTCACGTAGTCTCTCTCGGTTAACTTCTTCATATGCAAAGTTTTTTTCATCCAACAATTTTAAAATTAATTTTTCTCCAAAAATTGGTCTCGGTGAAAACCCGAATAGCAATTCTTGTGTGGAAATTTTAGTAATTGAATGTGGCAAACTATTGATCGACCACTGGATGTTTCTTAACTTTTCATCCCATTTTCTATCATTGGAATCAGACATGGTTCGGAGTGCGTGTAATATTGTCCGATTGGATCGCTCAACCTGCCCATTAGCTCTCGGAGTGGCGGTTGCATTGAGTATATGCTTTATATTATTTTCCATGCAAAAATCTTCAAACGCTTTTGATGTAAGTGAAGTTCCGCGATCGTTAATTATACGGACTGGCATACCAAAGTGTGTAGCCAAATAATTAAAAGAGCTATAACAAATCGCGTTGAAGTACTGCGAACGGCGTGTAGTGAGACGTATTTGGTAAACGCGTCAATAATTAAAAAAAACATAAAAATTACCTTTGTACTCTTGACGAAAGGACCAAGGTGATCCACATGCCACGTATAATGGAATGGGATCCTTTTCGATGGGGTGTAACTCTATTCGATTAGCATCGCGATTTTCTTTATGATATAGGCACTCAACGCAAGTATCTATATACTTCTTCACGAACTGACGCATACGAGGCCACCAAAATACTTTGCGTAAGGCTGATAAAGTTTTATCTAAAGCAAAATGCCCTAGGTTGTCATGACACGAATGAACGACTCTTCCCCTTATACCTTTTGGAACTACAAATAACAGTTCATCATCAATTTTTTTATACAGCTTACCATTTTTAACAACAAATTCATTATTCGCTGATGTATTTATATTTTGCTTAATTTTCACTATCTCGGAGTCATTGTCCTGTAAAACTTCTATCCATTCTCTTTCTACGCTTTCTATTTTTAAAATATCTAACAACGCTGGTTCTATCTCTTTTGGCTCTAAAACGGGGTTCCTACTAAGTGTATCAATATGAATCATTTGATTTCCGCTTCGGTGTTTTATTTGAAAATCAAATTCCTGTATTCGAAGCCACCATCTACCAATGCGAGGAATGATATCACGCTTAGTTGATGCAGTTAGTAATGCACTACAATCCGTGACGACGATAAATTGCTTACCCAATATAAAAGATCTAAACCTTTCTAGCATTGCTAACACGGCAAGAGCCTCGAGCTCATAACTATGGTATTTTTTTCGAGATCGGTCGTCTGGCGACTGAAATACCCTACCGGATGTAATTTTTATCCTCTTCACGTTGTAGCAATACTCCTGCTAATCCTATTGAACAAGCGTCAGTGTGGATTTCGTATTGCTTATTATTGACATATAGAACTAAAATATTGCGTTGGCATAACTTATTTTTAATCAATTGAAAAGCTTCATTTTGAGCTACTGTTACATTTTTATGTGTTAACCTTGTCAGGGGTTCAGCTAGCATTGAAAACTTTGGCACGAATTTACGAAAATAGCTTCCTAAACCTACAAATTGTCTAACTTTATGAACATCTGTTGGTATCGGAAAATTTTCTGCGCATACAATTTTTTCTAAACCTGGCTTAATGCCAGTTTCCGTAATTTCGTGGCCCAAAAAGTCTACTGATGTATTCAATATTTTACACTTTGTCATTTTAAGGGTAAGGCCGTATTCACGAAGCTTAATTAAAAATAATTCCAATAATTTAAGGCCTTTTTCTATGCTATCACATCACTTGGTATAATAATATCATCTAAATAAACTACTACGTCGTGCAGGAGCGTTTGCCAATCCGAAGGGCATCTTTCTAAACAGATATTGGCCATCGGGGGTTACAAATGACGTTAACTTCTGAGATTCTTCAGATACAGGTATCTGGTAGTATCCCGAAGCTAGATCAAGAACTGTAAAGAACCGTTTACCTGATAGTCGTTGTAACGTGTCTTCAATGTTTGGTAACGGAAATCTATCCTTTACCATTTTCGCATTAAGCTGCCTAAAATCAACGCAAATGCGACTATCACCCGTTTTCTTTTTAACTACAACTATAGGCGATGAATATTCGGAAGTAGAATGTGTAATTATTTCAAGTTCTAACATTTCGTCGATATGCTGACGAACTACTTCTTCTCGTTGGCTTACTGACAATCGATATGGACGATAATTTACCGGGGTGTTATCGTTTAGTATTATTTTAATTTCGGTTTTATTTGTAGTACCGACTTCGGCCATATTTAACGCAAAACAATCGCGGTATTTTAAAACTAATATTTTCAAATTTTCTTTCGTAGCTAAATCAAGACTTTGATTTAGACATTGATTAAATAAATCTTCGTCGATATTTTGAAATTTTATATTTTTGATATTCTCATTTTTAAGTTCTACTTTTGTTATTGAATCACTTTCCGTATTTTCGGTGCAAAATAAAATATTGAAAAAGTCGTCTTCAAAATTAGAAGTATGGTTTATGGCGGAAATATCCTTATTTACAAAGTTAAAATTACTTGAATTATGTATAAGTTTGTTTGTGTCTTCACACTATTTACTAAACTAATTTCACTTGCTATTTTCCGAATATCATAAACATATTCCACAAAGCCCTCTTTCTGCGATTCGATAAAATATTATGAACATCCGCGGCGTCTCTTCTATCGCTAAACTCGAGAATCAACCCCTCTCGAAACTGAACCCAATCCACTAAATTATCAGCCATACATTCACCCAACGTCTCACAGAAACGCACTCGCGACTCATAGGGTTAAATTCAGATAACAATTAGTTGAACTATCTAACCTACCTTGATCGACAAAACTTACATGCGGATACGTTGAAGAATTTGGCATATTTTGCATTTTATTTCGTAAAATTGGTTTATGTACCGAAGGTCCCGTTGGCATGTTTGGATTTGGTTGAACATTCTGTCTGAATGGATAATTTGACAGCGGAGTTTCCATTTGGGGTTGTGCGTTGAATAATTGTGGCTGTAGATTATAAGTTAACGGTGTTTGTGATGACTTACGGTGTTGTGTTTGTCCATCGGATTGATCTTGGCGTTGAATATTTGGAACTGGAAACTTAATATATGGAATCGTAGTATTCTCCCGTTGATAAGTGGAAGACAGATCTGGCTTAAAATAACTTTCATTTGCACACAAATTATTTTGTTGTTGAAACGTGGATACCGGAGGTGGTACGGAATATACATTTTCACTGTTGTTGAAGTGCTTTTCTCGATGAACATTAGGATTTATTTGCGGCGTTTGATTATTCACTGTAAAATCCATAAGCGATGCTTTATATAGAATCCTCGGTATCAGGTGGAAACACATTGTGGTTGTTTGACGCACCTGGCTGCTCTTGTATAACAATGACACAATCTCGGTGGTTTGATATATTGATTTGATCCATTTGGTGGTTAGATTGATTCGCATAAAGGAAATAATTATCGTTGTTACTATTGACACCATATTGAAAACTTGTTTATCTGTTTACCGAGGTAATATCGAACTTTCCGAAGAAATATTTCTCTACAGTTAATACACCTTGCAAATTCCAGCAATTGTTCCCTATAGGCTATTGTCTATGTCGAAAAAAACAGGGGTAAAAGGAACTAATTCGTTAAAGGTATTTTATTGTTTCATATGTTGGATGGTATCCGAACAATGATAAATCCACAAAGTGCTATTAAATTTAGGCTTGGACTTTTGAGAACTGAGTAAATTAGGGTAAATTTGGACACCTTATAGTTTTTTAACTATAACTCAAAAACTATGCATTTTTAGTAAGTACACCTTATACGAGTTTTTGTAGAGAATTAAATTTCCTACCTTTATCATTATCATAAATGTACCGAAAATAATTTTTGTATTGAATAAAAAAAAATTTTGCATGAAAAAATTAAAATCACATGGTATAAAGGTGGTAGTTGGTAACTTTGAATGACTGTATCTCAGCCAAGGTTAATCAGAAATACTTTTGACGGACACCGTTTTGACGGGAATTACGTCAGCATTCTTTTTTGTGAACAAATGCCTATACCTAAACCCACCCAGAAAAAAGTTCTACACAAAAACTTAAAAAAAAAACAAAAAATTGAAATTTTTCGGTTTTTTGTTTTATTTGGTTTTAGTTTTTTTGACTTACAGTCAAACCTGTTTTTGTGCGGTAGATAGGGACCGTACAAAAAAAATCGCACAAAAAAAAAATATTCATAAACTTCATAAATCGCTATAATAAGTAATTTTGGACAAAAATTTAAAAAAATTTTTTTTTATGCGGTGGATAGGGACCGCATAAAAAAAGTCTCCCTTAGAAAATATGTCAAAGTTTTACGAAATTAAATTACACATGGAAACATTTAAACAAATTTTAATTTCTCATTTTGAAATAAAACGGTAAATTTCCTTTTTTCTTACATCATTATGTATATTTTTTTAGTTTATGTTCAAGGTTAACAATCAGTGTGGCTATTACTACGCATTTCGTTGGTTGTGAAGTAAACATTTCTTTTAACTAAATTATATTCTTTGTGTGCAAGATAATAGGTAATTTTACATATTGAAATTTGCTGGAATATGGAATATATAAGAATATTGAGCATGTCTAATGATTAATAAACTTGGCTGATGCAATAGGTATGAAAATGGCTGAACAGAATCTCGATATTCATATACCGCATAAAAAAAAATCGCACAAAAAAAATCGCATACAAAAAAAATTCGCACAAAAACAGGTTTGACTATTTTGTTTAAAACATTTCGATAGGAAATTTAATTCTCTACAAAAACTCGTGTAAGGTATACTTACTAAAAATGCATAGTTTTTGAGTTATAGTTAAAAAACTATAAGGTGTCCAAATTTACTCTAATTTACTCAGTTCTCAAAAGTCCAAGCCTAAATTTAATAGCACTTTGTGGATTTATCATTGTTCGGGTACCATCCAACATATGAAACAATAAAATACCTTTAACGAATTAGTTCCTTATTGAATGACATAGACAATTATAGCCTACTAGGTGTCTTCAAGATAAAATAATTATATAGATTACAATTCACCTAAAATACTTTGCTGGTGGAATAATATTATCAACAATTAAAAATAATTATATCTAGTGAGCTTTTAAATATAGCAAGATATTCCCGTTTCTATGACATTGACATTTTTGGCATTGACATTTCTGTGACGTTTTATTGACATTTTATGGCATTTTAATGATTGAAATTTCAACGATATGTTGATCGATACATTATTTGTGAATTGCTTTAATAAAATCGCCTTTAGTATTATTTTTGAGTAATAAATTCTCTTGTTATTCAAAGTCGTATATGTATATGTAACTTCTAATAGCAAATTACTATGAGAGGCTTCAAATAATATCACACTACTAGGGCGGCGCAGGTTAAGGAGAGCTGGAAGATGGGGAGGAGGTGGGATTCGGTAACAAATAATAATTAACGTTAATTCTGATTTTGTATTATTTGTGTTTTATTATTATTTATTTTCGAATGGTCCACAGCGATGCCCCGTTCAGGCTCAAGTACTGAGTAAACAATTATATCGGCAAATCCTCACGTTGCTCACGTGATCTGAACAAACGACACAAATTTTCAGAAAATAAATTTTTGAACATTTTGAATGCTATCTGAATGGAGTAAATTAAATTCTTAATAACTTTCAACGGTATACTAGAGATGTATAACTGGATCTAATTATTAAAGGTTGAAGATGAAAAATGGCGAATGCGACTTTGATTGCTGCTCAATACATGTCAGTTCTGAATAATCTAACATATTTGTGAGTCTGTGATTTAGCGGTACGAGAGTAGATTTATATTGTCGTGAAATTTAAGAAAAGCCGTGACATATTGTGCCTGTCCAAAATATCGAAAAAATGTTTGTGAAATATAAACGGTAACGGATGCTTTCTGGGAAAAGTATCGTCCGAGAGTCGGATAGAGCCAATTTTTTTAATATAATATGCTGGTTTGATTATCGAATTGGGTATTTAATTGGGAATTGCTTTGAAGGTTAAGTTAGGGGTCAATTTGCGGGTTGAGTTGAAGTTGAGTTGGAGTTGAGTTGGGGTTGGATTAGGATATGTAGTGAGTAGTTAACAAATTTTTTCTATGATGAAACTTGCCTATTTATCAACCAATTATTATGAAATTTGATATGTGTGTCGGAAATGGGAATCTAAAATGATTTTTGAATAAAGTTCTGCAATATGGCCAAGTATGATGGAACTTGGCTATTTCTCAACGGATTATGATGAATTTCGACATGTGCAATGGAAATGATATTCTAAAATGAGTTTAGGATGAGGTTCTGGAATATGGCCTAGAAGAATGGAACTTGCCCATTTCTCAACCGATTACTAAAATGAGTTTCGGATGAAGTTCCGGAATATGGCCAAGTAGGATGGAACTTGGCTGTTCCTTAACCGATTATAATGAAATTTGATATATGTGTTGGAAATGGAATTCTAAAATGATTTTTGGATGAAGCTCTGGAATATGGTCAGTTGCATGGTTAGAAATATCATCATGTTACTGAAGCTTTTGACCTGTTTGGCTGTTGTTGTGTAAGTAAATATATGTTGGTTAAAATAGAGATCAATACTCTCAAAACTGTCACACCAACTTTCCAACTTTATGACACAGGTGAATGCTATCCCCATTGAAGATACCAAAGACCGAAGTTCTGATGACCTCGTGAGGTTTCAGCCCTTTATATTTTATTATTATAATTTTTATGAATATGTATTTATTATATTACATACTTTTATAATTTTACATTTTTAGAATATATTTGTGCTGAAGCGCACGAAGAACTGAATGTTCAGATTTTTACAATTTTATTTTTCAGTTAAAATACATAATATAAAATACATAGGAAATTGTTATTTAATCGTACAGTTGTACATATTCACGTTAATACATAAAGAATTCAAATTTGTATTTTTATTATCTTAAAGTACACAACATTTTCATTGTCTAATATAATTATGAATATAATAATCATGGGATACACATCGTACTAACTCCATAATGATCGATGCGTTGACATAGCCGCGCCCTTGAAATAACTTTCAACATAATAGTCCTAATTATAAATTTATAATGATTTTATATACATAATGCAAATTCAATTTTATGTAATAATTAAGAAGTATAACAATCAATAGAAAGTATAGATATACATAATTGGTAAAAGTTTATATAATATAATTTCAAATTAGACTATTATACGATCACTGAAAGAAATCAAATGCTGTTTACTATAGTATAAAATTCACAATTAAACCAAACCAAAATATTTTCAAAATAAAATTAAACAATGTATATTTACCAAATTGAAGTTAAAATATTTACCAATAAATTTGATGTACTACTGAACCAATAGTACATATTTGCAATTAGATTACAATAATTATCAATCACACGTTAACGCTCAAGTCGTTAATTTGAACTACTTAGTGTCGGATTTATTTTAAGTGCTATACTAATGACTAGATAACTTGGCTAGTCGTTAGGATAGATATTCTTTTTGTTTTATTGTTTATAGCTTGTCAGGTTACCACTGGTGGGGCCCGACTGGTTGTGAGATAAAACGATGTTAACTGGTGTTTAATTTTAAAACACAGTGTCTTATGAATTTTACAATTTATATACTAATAATGTGCTTACTTAAGCATTTAATATAATTCAATATATACACATATAAATATGATGCACAATAGAAATGTGTCTAGTAATAAAAAAAATATAAATGATAAATGCGGAGGTGTTTACATTCCTATATGTTCTTATCTATGTTTAAACTTGAGATTGAACATACTGCGGGGCAACAAATTCAAAGATCGTGGCTGTGGTATCGGTGGTCCATGACTGCTGGCTGTTGACTTCGATGCGGTGTTGGAGAAGCATCTATTTGATCCTTACCTTTGTCTAAACTTGGTTTCTGTATTGGTAATGGTGACAACTTGGTGATTGAACTCTTGATGCTAGGATTATCGGCGGTTTTTAACGTTGCGACGCGTGTGAGCCCATCATTCCCTGGATGTAACTCGATGACTCTCCCTAATTTCCATTTAGTGGGTGGTTGCAGCTCGTCTCGGATTAAAACGATGTTCCCTTGTTCTAAGTTTATCCTCTCTTGATGCCATTTCGGACGTTGTTGTAGGCGATGTAAATACTCTGACACCCACTTCTGCCAGAAGTGAGTTCGCATGTTCTGTACTACCTTCCATCGCGACACGAGATTTCGGTTTTGTCCTAAACACTCTTTTTCCGGTGAGGCCCCTAGCGCATTCCCAATTAAAAAAAATGCCCTGGTGTTAGTATCTGCAGTTAATGGACACAATGGCCTCGAATTTAGACATGCTTCTATTTGGTATAATAAGGAGCTCATTTCCTCATAGGAGAGCTTTGTATCCCCTACACATTTCTTCAGATGAGTTTTGATAGATTTCACGCCTGCTCCCAAAAGTCCACCGAAATGTGGTGCTGATGGTGGGATAAAGTGCCAATTTATTGGCTCTAATAGTTTACTGGCACCTACAAAGTTGGTCCCGTTGTCGCTGTACATATGGGCGACATTTCTTCGCCGGGCCGTAAACCTTCGGAAGGCGCTGACGAATTCTTCTGCTGTCAGATCGGATGATATTTCGATGTGGATAGCCTTGGTGGTCAGACAAATAAAGATGCAAATATAACCCTTGTAAGACTTGTCCCTCCGACCTTTACTCATCCGTATATTGAAGGGTCCCGCATAACCGCATAATCGACTCCTGTGTGAGTGAATGGTCGTGACATAATGACTCGAGGTTTAGGTAGACTCCCCATCAGTTGTTCTGACATTTTGTTTTTAAACCGATGACATCGTATGCACTGATGGTTATGGTGTTTTACTGCTTGAATTCTCTTGATGATCCAATAACACTTCCGGATATGCGCTATAGTGTTGATGCATTACTTCCGTGTAATGTTTCCCGGTGACCCCAATCTAAAAATAGCTTAGTGAGTTGTCCCTTATATGGTAGAATCATTGGATGTCTCTCTTCATATGTTAGCTGCGAATTTTCTAATCGCCCTCCTACTCTGATGATGTTGTGTTTGTCGAGGAATGGACGCAATGGCCGTAGGCTGCTGTGTTTGAGGACGGCTTTTGTTTTCTGCAGTGTGAAGTGTTCTTCTTGGGATTCCGTAAGTTGTACTGTACGTACTAATACTGCTAAGGCGTGTTCCCATTCTTGCAGTTGTATGACACTCCGCTGCTTTGTTCGCCATCTCAATAGTTGGATCATTACTCTTATGAGGCGTTTGAGAGACGACTGGCGGTTGATTAAGTTTTGAATTGATGATTCTGTCTCTATTCTTTGAACATCGACCGTTCCGACCGTTGTTTTCTTTTCCTCCGATGTTTCGAAGAATGCTTCTTCATGGTTTGTTTCCATATTCATCAAAAAGATTGGCTCGGTCCACCAGCTGTCCTTGGATGTTAATTTTTTCGATGTCACGCCACGAGATGCACAATCAGCTGGGTTATCTTCGGATCGGCTGGGTTATCTTCGGATCGGACATGTTTCCATGAGTGTATACTTGTGTTGGTCTGGATCTCTGTTACTCGATTCGCCACAAATGACCTCCAGGTTGATGCCGGTTTTCGTATCTATGCTAAAGTGATCATTGAATCAGACCACAAGGTCACGGTACTTATATCCACGTCTAGAACCTTTATCACTTGTTGAATTAGTCGGCTTAGCAGGACTGCGCCGCATAGTTCTAAACGAGGGATTGTTAACTTTGCTTTTCGCGGGGCGACCTTCGATTTTGCTGCTAGAAGATGCACCGCTATTTGGCCGTTGGTTATGGTTCTACAGTAGACTACCGCCGCATATGCCTGTTCTGAGGCATATTAGAATCCATGGAGTTCAACACGGTTGTCTTTGTTGTAATGAATATATCGAGGTATACGAATGAGTTGAGAAGCTTTCAGTTCTAATTTCATCTGATCCCATTTGGCCGCAAACTGCGTTGGAAGCGCGTCGTCCCAACTTAACTTCATACTCCATAAGGTCTGATACATTATCTTACAGCTGACTATTAGTGGTGCCAACCATCCTAATGGGTCAAAAATTCTTGACATTTCGGACAGAAATTGACGTTTTGTAAGTCCGCCGTTGTTGGGTGGTAGATTCACGTGAAGTACAAAATCGTCTTTTGTCGGGCTATAATGTATTCCCAAGGTTTTAACTGACTGTTCATCCATAAAGGTGAGGTTGCCTATGAGGAACTTCTCCTGATGTATTCCCTTTAAAAGGTCTGCGTGGTTACTAGCCCATTTCCCTAATTCCATTCCGCCCTTACGAAGTAGTTGGATTAATTGAGATTGCAAATGTTGAGCCTCCTCTACCGAGTCTGCACCGGTTAGTACATCATCCACATAGAAATCATTTTTGATAATGTGACTGGCTTCGGCATGATTATTGATTTCATCGTCAGCCAATTGATTTAGAGTTCGAATGGCCAGGTACGGAGCGGCCGATGTCCCATATGTAACCGTTGTTAATTGATACTCTTGTAAACGATGATATTTACTTTCTCTCCACAAGATTGTTTGATATGGTTGTGGTGGTGCTCTCTTCATGTGGCCCATGCTGAGGTAGTCTGCCATAAATTTGATGTACTAATCTCTTAGGTCTCGGTTAGAATCCAATTTCTTGTCGAGCTCTAGAAAACGTTGCAGTGCTCGTTGCTTGGAACACCCTAGTTAATCCAATTGATTTTCCCTGAATGGCAGTCGTACCACATATCGTCCATCTAGATCTCGTTTGGTTGTCGCTTGACAGATGGTTTGGTAAATGATGTCTTCAGCAGATTCCACGATGTTATTGCTCTTGGTTTCTTCAAATTCCCAAAATCGGTTCATATTCGCTTCCACCTTAGTCCCGCTATGGACCTTCACTACGAGAAGCTGGGTTGCGATTTCTGTTGGCCCTGAAATCACCCAGCCGAAGCTGGTCTTAATTGCGCTTGGCTTTCCCCGTTTTACTTGGTTACAGATGAAACCTCCATAAACGTCGGCTCCCAATAAAAGGTAAATCGGGCAGGTGTGTCGAACCTCGCGTCAGCCAAGGTTAACCTATTCCACTGGTTGTTGATTGATTCTCGTTTGATTTGACGTTCTGGAACCTCCGTTGTAATTTTTAGCAATACGTATGCTTCAATGTTTAACCGAAATGGCGATGCGAAATGTGGTTGAAGACATACTTGCACTAAAGCGGTAGAAGCTGGTGATGCCTGTCGCGACACACTTTTTGCTTTTCCGTGCACACAATTTTCTTGCTGTGTAGAAGGCAGTTAGTGCAAATTCCTGCTCGGTTTATGTAGTCAATCCGCCGTTTTGTACTTAGATTGCGGAAATGGTGGCACCTGTTGATCAAATGCATTGCTTGTGGATTTCGGAACGGTGTCTCCTTTGTACTCCTTTTCTGTATTTAGAAGTACTCTTCGTTGTGCATCGGGTTCTGGCTTAGCTGCTCGCATGCTGGATGGCTTATGCATGCCTGGTGCTTCCAATGACTGAAACCTCCCCTCCTCATTAGAAAATCCAGGAAATTGTCTAACTTTGAAACCTCGCGTGGACATTCCAGACTGGTTTCGTATCGCTGCAGTGTATCCGCATCTAATTTCTTCATCATAATGTGCGTGATGAGAGTTTCAAACGGATTTTCCAACTTCAAATTTTTTATGTTGTGCATCATCTCGATGATAGTATCATGTAAGGTTCTAATACTTGAAGCCGTCGCAACCTGTATATTATGCAAAGATAATATGGTGTTGAAGTATGATGTCGCAAGCAGACGTTGGTTGCTATATCTCGCCTGCAGAATGCTCCATGCCACGTCGTAGTTTTCTTCGATTGAGGATAAATGACCGATAAGTCTTGCCGCGTCCTTTTGCACATGTGATTTCAAATACCACATCTTCTCGGTTTTTGAAAGTGTGCTTTGATGTATGACCTTATTGAATATGTCCTTAAATGGCGGCCATTTCTCATATTCGCCGTAGAAAACGGGAACTTCCATTCAAGGAAGTCGCATGTTGGTGGATTCCACAGAGTTTGGATGGCCGTTACTCAGCAGTTGATGTAATTTGAGTAATGTGGATTCTGCCTGCTGCATATTGGATCCGTAGTAATCGTCTACGAAATACTTTGCGGTTTGATCCTCTTCCTCGATGTTTATGAGGATAGTCCGATGTTGTTGATCAATCACCGTTAAGTCTTTATTGATCTGTTCGATCTTCATCGTGGCGTAGTTCCGGGAGCAATTGCCGGCATCCCATGCTCGTTCGATGGACTCCAGCCTTCGGTATAAAAGACGCATGCTGATGTCTTGCTCATGAAGAAGACATTATCCTTATCTGGCTGGTTATGAGTTTGCTCACCATCGTCTCAGTGCTGCTTGCAGATGTTGTTGATTGGATAGTGCTCAACTTGCCAAAATTCATAACGTTGTCGGAGGTGGAACTTGATGACGGATCTTTCTTGCTACCCGTTTTACCCTCACTCTTTAATAAATATGATGTACAATAGAAATGTGTCTAGTAATAAAAAAATATAAATGATAAATGATAAATGCGGAGGTGTTTACATTCCTATGTGTTCTTATCTATGTTTAAACTTGAGATTGAACAATATTCTTAATTTGGACCCAATTTTTCACAGTGTTTTCAGAATTTAGTTGGGTAAGTAGAAGTTAATTGCCAATCAAACTACACCAATGGTCATTCAGTGTTTCATTTGAAATACTCTAGTTTTTAAACAACAACCTCACATATTTTTGCTATTTGAGGATTTCACAAAAACTAGTAACCCACTAAACCGTCACTAACAAATAATCCATTAAGCCGTTTACAGATAATCTAAAAACAACCCATTAGGTATTCTAAAAACCAACCCATTATTGCTAAGCAATTTTCTTGGGAACAAACTACAAGCCATGAATTTTTGTTTTCAGCCATGAAGTAGCAGATCTCCTACAATTGTACTAAAGTGACAACACTGAAAAGGCTTTTAATACACACAAATAAATTTTCCTTGAGTTTTTTTATTTTTGGCGAATATAATATAATTCGCCAAAGCAGTACGGTCATTCTGGAAAATAAGATCAAACTTTTCAGTACGAAACTAAACTACCAATGGAAAAAACTTAAGGAAATTTCTTGTTTTTCTAAGGGTATGTGGGGAGAAATGGTATTTCTACTTTTTATTGGAGTAGATATATTATGAATATTTGCTTATCAAAAAGCCGAAAGAATCATGTTGGTAAGGATTGTAATCGCGAAAAAAATTATGTTCCAGATTTTCACATTTCTCGACGAATTAGGTTACCAGGACCCCGAAACACCGAACAGAAAAATGTCGTGTCCGTCCTTCCAGTCGCACATTTTTATTATTTTTGTTTTGCCTCCCATTCTCACAAATATTGATAGTTTTGGTCGAAATTTTGCACAAAGATAGATTTTAGTAATAATCAGTTGGTATTAACTTTTAGGCCCATTTGAGTATAGAATAGAGGGGTTGCAATGGAAGAGAAAACTGCAAAACAGATTTTCTCAAAAATGAGACCGATGAATTTTTTCTTATGTTGATGATAAATTTGACAATTCATCATCTATTTGTTCACAAAATTTGAAGTCGTAAGGTTTAGGTAGGAGATATATAAAATAAAATGGTATATGACAAGAAGGAGGGATTTGGTAACAAATGATAATTACGTTAATTCTGATTTTGTTTTGTTGGTTTTTCATTTTTTGTATTTTCGAATGGTCCACAGCAATGCCCCGTCCAACCTGAAGCACTGAGTAAAGAATTATATCGGCCAATTCTCACGTTGCTCACATAATATTATGATCTGAACAAGCGGCACAAATTTTCAGAAAATAAATTTTTGAAAATTGTGGATGCTCTCTGAATGGAGTAAATTAAATTCTTAAGGATTTTCAATGGTATACTATAGAGATGTATAACTGATTAATTTTTAAAGGTCGAAGATGAAAAAAATGGTGAATGCGACTTTGATTTCTGCTCAACATGTGCTAGTCTGTGGTTTGGTGGTATGAAGGTAGAAGATTTACATTGTCGTGACCAATTGTGATATTAGGGAAGAGGTCTCCAAATTTAAGAAAGGCCGTGATATATTTTAGGGACCTTGCCTGCCCAAAATAACAGAAAATATTTGTAAAATATAAATGGTTGGTTTGGGGATCTTTAACGGATGCTTTCTGGGAAAAGTGTCGTCCGAGGAGTCGGATAGGCCCAATTTTTTATTTACAAATAAATTTAATATTTTCTTTCTGAGAAATATAAAATACTATTCCGGAAATTAAAATTTTATGTTATGTTATTTTTGATTTTTCAATGCAAATACATTTAGCTTTACCATCATTTTATAAAGCTGCTTTTCTGGCTAATCGTTGCACCATATGAATACCATATGTTCACCATTGATAGCGTACTCGACAAGTAATTGCGGGCCTGACATCATGTGTATGCTCTCTCCATAGACCTAGCAAAAGTCTTCGACAGATCAACCTGAACGCAGTTGGTGAAAGCCTTCAACAGTTCATACCACATCACTTGGTCAAGCGCATTATCAAGACATGCTCGTTGAAGCACAGTGTCAACAAATGGTTCAATGTCTGCAAAGCATAGGTGATGAAAACAAGGGGTTAATCAGGGGACCACTCTCGCCCAGAATCTTTAACTTCATACTTAATGAAGTTCTCATAACAGTTGTCTATCAGTTTCCTAGAGATCAACCGCCAAAATATACCACTCTAATCAGAGATCAACATTCGACGTCTGTCCCATCCTCCTAGTGTAATCCTAGCTGGTATAACTTTTACACACGTCGATTTAATACTATACTATACTTGGACATTCATCTGACTTTAGGTCTAAGTCGGCCTTACACCATCTGAACTCAGTGTCGTCAGGCAATCGGCATCGTTAGGCAGATGCGACTTTTTATTAAGAAACAGAAAGTGCCTTTCAAGATAACCATTACCATTTATAACACAACAATTGCACCCATAATTACTCATCGACGTGAACTGAAGAAGGCAACTGAAGAACTTTATACTCTTCACGAATTCGATTCGAAACCCAAGACGGAGAAGAAGTAATCACAACATAATTTGGATAACATAAACTCAGCCACCTTTATTTTATTCGCTTTCGCTAGTCATGCTATTAAGATACAAATAAATAAATTACTGCATATTTGCATCCTTTATCATTTTTCTTTAATTTCCTCGGAGACAGTATTTCTCTGTAACGGTTCACAAAATGAAATGGTTGTAGAGGTTTGGTGTGAATTGCATTGTGGTTGGAAATGGGGTGGTAATACAGCGGGGGAGAAACTATGTGAGCATGCTGTTGTGGGTGTAGGTGTGTGTGGCTACAGGCAAGGATGAAAGTGTGGTTGCGGTGAGGAGGGGTGTATCTAGGTCAGGGACGAAGCGTGACATTTTCAGAAGCGGAAGCACATCAACTTACAAATTGATTGCTAATTGGTATCATATGCATTTCATTTGCTTTGAAAGATGCACATATCTATTTCTTTTAAACAGGGGTGAGATTTCAGAAGGTGGTCTTTGATTTTTGTTTTGGTGATAGTAAAAAGTGATCACCCCTCGGTGATCACCTCCTAAGGTGAAATTGGTACTTTATACAGGATCATTACAAATTTTACTGAAAGTACTAAAAATGCTATATCGGGCAACTAAAAACTGGAAACGTCAAAAAATTGTCAACTTGTTACATTTTTACGTTTGCTAGAAATGTTTAATTTTAACTAGGTCAAAAGGAAAATGAAAATGGGGTTAACGTTCCTCAACAGAGTTAACGATATTTTAAACGGACAATCAATTTTTTTAAATAAAATAATAATTTGGTTGAAATATTTATTGTCTTTTGGTACTCAGCTAAAATTTTCTTAAACATAATAATTACAAGAACAAAATTAAAAATACCATTTGGCTCTCAATAACTGATTTTATTTAAGGGCCATTTGCGTTAAATTTCTTTAATCATTTAATATTAAAATAATTAATTAAATGTTCATAAATACTTAAGTTTTCTACAAATAAATCCTAAAATATTTTTTTGTATGTTATTCTCTTGTTGGTGGATAACGAAAGTGATAGCTTTAAATACAATCACTAAAAAGTGAGCACCAAAAAATGATAATCGTGGTGATAATCACCATACGGAATTTCATTTTTGAAAAAGTGACAGGTGATAATCATTTGTCACCTTGTAACAAATCCCTGCGGTATCGTTCCATGGTTGGCGAAAAACAAGGACGGTAGTTAGACGTCCACGTAAATAAAATAATAAAAAAATTAAAATTTGATGCCAGAGAAAAATGCTGGTTAAGTGATTATAATAATAATAAAAACAATAAGAATAATTTATAAGTAATAGAAAAATTAATAATAATAAAATAATAAAACGTGAATTTAAGTTTTTTTTTGTGTTGGAAAATCAAAAATTCAACAAAGAAAAAAAAAACCTATAAATTATATAAATAATAAATAAATAGTTCTAGTTAAAATAGTAAACATTATAGTGTAATGGACTAGATAATAACTCGAAGTGAAAAACGTAGTGATGATACGGGAACATTTTCAAATAAATGGAGTATCTATTTTGTGATCAATCGCATTGAGTACAGTTCATTTTAAAACAATTTTTTTTTATATAAAATAACGTTAAAATAATCATAATATTTAATAAAATTAATTAAACTCATTAGCGGTAATTAATTAATAATAAAATAAGTAAAAACAGAATATAAAATTAATAAGCCCCAATTATAACAAGTGACGATTTTGATCCGTATTGATGAATGAAATAATCGGATTAGTGCTATTTGGGCAATAATAGTAATCGTGCCATATCATATCAAGTACTTTAGTGAAATATGTACATAATGAATCAATTATTAAATTGGTGTTTGGAATGCTGTTCATCGCTAAATAAATGATTACGAATCACCTAAGCTACAGTTCTTCGCGCTTCGGATGCAAATTCATGCCTCCGCATGTACCTAAATAAGTACCAGTTTTTTTTCGGGTTCATATAGACTAAACTACGCTACGTGGAAATTTGTGTTCAGTATAATTATGATATGTGCAAACCGTTGTTTTTTTTTTATCAAACTATTATAAAGGTGGCGGGTAAATTCTAATCATAATTATTATTTTTAGTTTTATTTTTGTTATTTAAATTATTATTATTATTTATTATTAATACTTGATTAAATATTTCCATTATTAAACAGATTTTTTTTAACTTAGTTTATAGATTATTTTTTTTTCTCTTTTGTTTATAATAATAATTATTTCTAAAATTATGGAAAATGAAGTCGACGCATTTTATTTAGATTTTTTTTATTTTATTTTATTTTTAGAATGAGAGTTTGAGCTCTACTGAGTCGGAGATGAGCTGACAGGTGAGTGGGAAGAGTGTCTGGTAAAGATTCAGGCATGTTTTCAAGAGCACAATAAAGCAGTCTATCAAGGTCAGGTGATATTTTAGCAAATCCCACCCCAAACCGCGAGTCTTAGCCAAGCTATCCATGACTGCGCTAAAACCTCTCACCCGACAAACACAAAAATTCAGTGGCAAAATGGTGTTTCTACGAATGTGGGATAAATCCCACATTTTATTTACAGCCCTAGTAAATTTTGTTACAACCTTCCGGAATCTCACCCCAGATTATATTCATTAAATTATGTTAATATTCTAATTTAAATCATTTAATTCATAAAGCACTAGAAATACAAGAAAAATTGTTACACTGCACGCTAGATGCTAATAAAATGTATGCCCGGAGTAGTTTAACAATTCGTTGAATGCGAAACTATATTCCTCCATTCAAATAAAATTGCTTAAAAGAGACGGCGGCCTATAATTTTATATATTTTACTCAGATTAAAAAAATCAATAAACGAAATAAAACAAAAGGTTCTATCAAAACTAAAAGTAAAATGGTTCATTTTATGCCGAATAAACTTTACAGGAGGCCTGTTCCTGAACACATAAATGCTTTCACAATATTGTGAAATTTGACTATATTGTGAATTTCGTATCATGTAACACCAAAGTGGTGTTTAATTTTACACAATAATGTGAATCCGGCAATAACAATATAGTTACGGTCAAAATCACAAACGCATATACTACATTGCTTTTTCGTTTGTTTTGTATGCGACAAAATAAAATAAATTAATAGAATCGAACAAAATAAAAAAAATTTTATTTGAAATGGCAGGCAAGCAAACGTTAGTATTTAATAATTGTAATAAATTATTTAAATTGTTTTACTTTTAGTTGGTATG
The DNA here is from genome assembly GCA_963556165.1 of Tipula helvola. Lineage (NCBI taxonomy): Eukaryota > Metazoa > Arthropoda > Insecta > Diptera > Tipulidae > Tipula > Tipula helvola. The sequence goes on along the minus strand of OY744483.1, from coordinate 243,348,035 downwards.
TTGCCATTTTAAATAACATTAAACAAATTATATGCCAAATGTTTTTTTATGTATTTGTTCGAAAATATAACCTATTTTGCGGGGCCCTATTCCCGAACACATAAATGTTGTCACAATATTGTGAAATTTGACAATATTGTGAATTTCGTATTCTGTAACACCAAATTGGTGTAAATTGTACACAATATTGTGAATTCGGCAATAGTTACTGTCGGAACCACAAATATTGCATTTATATCGCTTTTTCGTTTGTTTTGAACTCATAACCGAACTTTTGTTTATGATTTGGCAGTTTTAAACGAATCTACTACAAAATATACTTTAATCTACTACAATTTTGTAGTTAAGAAATATAATTTACACTTGTGTATGAGAATGCCATTTTCACATAAAGTTGTGTAGCATTTTTGTCAAATTGGCATAATTGTCAATGGACAATAAATGTGTTCGGGAATAAAAAAAAACCAATCAACACCAATTTGAAGCGATAGTTGATTATATGGAAGAGAACCGGGGATTAGCGTGTGGATATGTTATATCACAAGATGCAAGACGTAGTAGTAAATTGATTTGGGAAATATCGATTAATTTGAATTCTCTCGGCCCCCTCTAGCAGAATGGAAAAGAGTAAGTAAAATCATATAAACGACGTATGTATATAGTTTTAACAATTTTAATTGTAGGTTTGGGCGGATTTAAAACAAAATATTAAAAAGAAGCTGAGGCAAAATGTGAAGGCGCTTATTATAACTGGAGATCCAAACAAAACCATTTACCTAATCCCAATGGAACAAAAAGTAGACGAATTATGTGCTTTAACTTACGCAACTGATTTGCACTCAATAATCCAGAAAATAATTTATGTGCTGATGAACTTCGTGAAACACCAGTGTCACTTAGATCGAGACGTTCCAGAATACGAAATCGAACTTCGAAACAATTACGGGAATCTTTGATGTTCAAGCAAGTAAAATCTCAAAATGAAACCTACAAACACTTTCTAATTGACATGCAACACCAACTAAACTTCTTAAAAAATTGTTAGCTGCACAAAATAGAACAAATCAACTACAACAAGAAATGCTAGATTTAAAAAAAAGAAAAACTTGGATTGTTGAAGTTAGAACGTTTAGATAAAATGAAAAACCATGCAGACAAAATGCAATTAAAACTGTAACTCTTGGAAATAAAACAGGCGAGACTTGGTCCCTAATAAAATTAATTCCAGAATTTTATTTTATTTAATGAAAGGCTGTTTTAGTTTAAGTTTATAGAACTGAATTATTTATTATTATGTAACTGAATTCCACGAATAAAATATTTTGTAACTACATTATAAGACTATTTTTTATTTCATCCCTTGTTCGTCGTGCCCTCGCTATTTCACTTAAAGAATTTTCCTGTTCCAGATTATTGGTGTTAATTTCATTATTATCGACTTCTTCATTAACATATAATTCTAATGTAGTGAATTTTTTGCAAACATTATGCAGGTCCCAACAAACATTAACGATTTTTTCCGCTTTGGCTGGGGTATAATGTAACTCGCGGGACGACAAAAGACAACGGAAACGGCCTTTCAGTAACCCAAATGTTCTCTCAATTATATTCCGGGCTGTAGAATGTTGGTGATTGCATGAAGCCTCTGGACTTCCGTCTGAAGCTTGCCTATATGGAGTGATTACCCAAGGTTCAATGTGTAACAAACTAAAGAATTTCTAACTTGTTGCAGACTTCCCTGAAGGTTGTTCCACACAGTATTTCTCAGCCGGCTAGAAATCAGTGGTGTGAGGGATGGTTCTTTGTGGACCTCAGGAAAGCTTGATTTTGCTGCATTATAAAAAAATTAAACTACGTCTGAAATTGAAATCGCGTCACTATTCACCAGTAGAACCAATTATATATTTAATTAACCACTCATTTTAAAAACAAAAACACTGCGTCATAAAAAGAAATAATGTTTTCTCCGAACGGAAATGTATCAAAAAAAATAATAATGAAACACTTGTAATCCAAAATATTTTAATATTTACAAAATTCTTTTATTATTAATTAGGAAGAAAACTGTTACCCATCACCATTTAATTTTAATTTGCCCCAACTAAAACTATATCTTAAAACTAAAAGGCCTCTTACTTTATAATCAATTCGCCGCGTTGCAGATCTGATCCTGATGAATGCTGTACAACCGTCGTCGCTGATTCTTAAGTAATTCGTTTACGATTAGAATTATTTAGTAATAGTATGTTTAGTTGTAAATTCTTATTTAGGGTTTTATCGTTGAATTTTATTATTTTCTTTTATTCGCTTACTTTAAATTGAATTCATATCACTTATTTTTAATTTTTAGATTTTTTTCTCTAATATTAACAATGTCCGCCACTTTTCTGTCTTTGGTTTTTTTTGTTTGTTTAGCAATGCTGTTTTAACAACCATTAGCTTCTCCATTGGTAACAACCACATTGCAGCGCGTCGATTTTCGAATTCTGATATTTTTTATGATTTTACATTAAAATAGCTTGTAAATAAATTAACTTTATTGAATGAAACTGTATATGTACATAAGAAGAAAACATGAATTGCGTAGTTTGGAATTAATAATTGTACTGAAATGTTGCATGTCGCTCTAATTTGTTATGACGTTTTGTTCTATAAAACTCGAACGCTTTGAGTCTCCATCATGTATGATGGCTTCTTGGAAAGGTATTTTCAAGTGCTTTACAATAAAAGTAAAAACATAAAAATAAAACGGTGCCTAGTTTGATTTTTCAGCAAAAGACTATTTAAAACTAAAATTCAATGGACATATTGTACATTAACATCAAAGTTTAATACGCTTATTTGAAAGTACGTAAAATTATCTTTCTAACGAGCTATCACACGTGAAAATCTGATAAGAAATACTTAAATACACGTATTTGAAACATGTCAACTTTCGAGTTTCGTTAAAAACTAATTCAATAAGATTCTTTCGGCTTTTTATAGACACAATAATATTAATAATAATGGCATTCACAACATTTTCGACTTGTCAATCAGAAAAATGAAGAGCCAGTCATTTATAATATATCTACCAAAAAAGTAGAAATATCAAAATCCCCCCCCCCCCCCCCCCCCCCGTACTTTAACCCGAGAGTTAATACAAAATGTATTTTGACTCTTAAAATGAAAACCTTTCCTTGCGTTTTCTGTGGGTAGTTTGGTTTCGTACTGATAATTTCAAAACAAAAAGTTCGATCTACTCATCAGGTAGCTATGACCAAGCTACAAAAGTACAATTCCAACTCCAACTTTTTGTTTTGAAATTATCAGTACGAAACCAAACTACCCACAGAAAACGCAAGGAAAGGTTTTCATTTTAAGAGTCAAAATACATTTTGTATTAACTCTCGGGTTAAAGTACGGGGGGGGGGGGGGGGGGGATTTTGATATTTCTACTTTTTTGGTAGATATATTATAAATGACTGGCCTCTTCATTTTTCTGATTGACAAGTCGAAAATGTTGTGAATGCCATTATTATTAATATATTGTGTCTATAAAAAGCCGAAAGAATCTTATTGATTTAATACAGACAACTAAACTTCTCTTTCTAAAAACTAATTATAACGGTACTCCGTGAATATTGATCCCAGAGAGTTTTTACTCAATTTATATTTTTTTTTATCCAGATTAACCATCTCCCCCAATTTCAAAATAATTGCACACCTTGCCCCCGTAAATGTGTTTTTTTTGTCCGATTTCATGTGGAATCGTTGTATGTACAACTGGAATTATTTTGGAAGTAGCGATTAAATAAAATTTGTTCGGTTATAATGTTTTCTTTTATAATCAATTTATTTAAGTGTGGAACAACCGGAAAATTATCATTATTTCGTAAGAAATGGGATATCCAGAATCGCCTGAAATTTAACATAAGTGAATTGAGATATGGAACGAGATAATCCGAGCATTATATTTACCTAGTAACCACGAATTTTTGTCTCCATTTTTCCATCGTTCTTCTAAGAACTTCCTTTCTGGGCTTACACTCCATACCGCCGAATCATGAGATGCCCCGCCATTTCTTGCATTTAAGCTTCGTATCGGCATGTTGTTATCACAAATCTCAATAATATGTACAATTTCTTTAAATGAGTATTTTTAAAAATTTACCACCATTACGTTCATACTGTGGTTTCCTTTTCTGTTAAAGAATAGATGTTCTGCCTCTGTTGGACGGATGATATTGACATGAGTGCCATCGAAGGCCCCTATTACTCCAGGTATTTTGGTACGAGAAAAAAACAAATGTTTCGACTGTATTTGTTCCGCAGCTGTCATTTCTAGATTAATTACTAGCGGGCACAAAACGTTCTCTAATATCGACAACGTTTCCTCTAGCACTTTTGAAACTGTGGACTGTCCCATGCCCACCAAATAGTCCTGCCCCACACATGCTTGATAGCTGATAGCTTCCATGGGCTAAAAATCTTAATGTAGCAAGTAATTTTTGAGTTAGAGAGTTAGATTTTTTAAAATTCAATTCTGTTTTATTCAGAATAAATGAAAAGCCCTCTTTGCTCAATCGAAACAGTGTCTGAAAGCTTTGTATATAAACGTACATGTAGTTTTGTATTAAATTTTGAAAATGCTTGTACTTTATAAGTTTAACTTACGTTATCTCCCGAAATTCCAATGGATTTGAATTATCCCGCAAAATTCTTCGTTGTATAGCTCGTTCATAAATGTTCTCTTCATCACTGCAGCTGCTCTCGAAGCCCCAAAAAATCCAATCCATTCTATGTTGAATTTTATTTTATTTCACTCATAACGTAACTTTTGTTTTGAATTTGACACTTTTAGAGGAATGTACTACAAAATATATTTTAATCTACTACAATTTTTTAGCTAAGAAACACACCTTAAACTTGTGTACGAGAATGCCAATTTCACATAAAATTGTGTAGCATTTTTGTCAAATTGGCATAATTGTCAATAGACAATGATGTGTTCGGGAATAGCCCTCCAGTTGTCTCATTTACGCAATTCCTATTGGAATTTAATAAGAAATAGAGGAAGTGCAAAGCAACATGAAAAATAATGAATGATCTAAAATCATTATTTTTCCTATGTGACGTGCGATAGTGTCGCGACAGTAATATAAAATTTAACATGAAACTGGGAATGAATTTTTGTAGATCAATCTTTCATAATACATTTCCGTGTGGTTATTTGAGTATATAGCGCTAGTAGCTGAAAACCAAAAATGTATAGTTTTAAGCAACGACTTAAATAACATTTTTCATAAATTTTATATTTTTTGGAAAAAGAAATAATAATTAAATTAAATATGATTTAATTTAATTTTTAATGGTTCGTCAATAGGTTTAAAATGTACGGAAGCACTCACTCCATTCAATATACGGACGCTTCGTCCCTGCTAGGTAGATGGAGTGGATACTCTTTGATACTAATAAATGTTTCTTATCTCTTGATTTTGATATGTACAGTGTATGCCTTTTAACGCGGAATTGCTTGTTCAGGCCTGGCTGTGTATCCAAATTAATCAACCTATGAACCAAATAAATCTATAATTTTTGGTTGGGTCTCAAATATTTAATACATTCTTGTGTTAAGTACCTTTAATTTAACGTTAATTAAGCAGCTAGTAGAAAGAGGCTACAGAAACACTCTAGTTCTGAATCAGTGAGGCTAGGAAGCAAGATTTAGTAAAAACTAATGATTAGGTAGTTATTCAATATTTAGTTAGTATATTCACTTCATATTTTATTTCAATACTTTTATTTAATCTTCACCTGAAGTAATTAAGTGGTTTGTAGGAAGAGTAAAAGAATCAACTCTTAATTTCCAGAAATAAATCCAGAAAGACGAATTAGTAAATGAAGAAATAATTTTAGATACAAAATTTGTCATGTTGTATAAGTCAATTTGTTGTACTAAGGCTGCGGTCGAATTCTCGAGTAAATCCGCAAAATTCGGTAAATGCATTTACCTTTTTTTGCTGGAGAGTAAGGGAAATAAAAAAAGGTAATTATTTTACGTTTAGATGCTTTATTCTTTATTGTTATAAGAATTGAACGAGTAAAAAATAGAAAAAAATGCGTAATTTAACAGAAAACGAACAATTAAAATCTAAATTTACCGCAGTAAATGATTTACCCGAGAATTCGACCGCAGCCTAAGATGCAAATATATAATTTGCTTCAGATTTTTAATGAATTTTTAAAATTTTTAGTTTGGTTTAAAATAATAGTTAATAATACTTAACTGATTTCGATTTAGATTTTCAGAAATATCGGAGAAACTGCACTCAGCTTTCCAGAAACTTCAAGCTGCCAGCGGACATGTAGCTTAGAAATTGTGTTGTCTTGTGCTAACTATATTATCATATATCTTACTAACAATAAGATACTACCTATCGACTATTAAGGTTTCTGAAACTTTTCTTATCCCTCGGTTTTGTTTATGTAAAAAGGGTGTACGTTGGGACCCGGCTTTCTACTACGGGCTTACTTGCTTAGGCTTGGTCGTACATTCACATCAATCAATTAATCAATGTTATTTTTGATTTTTCAATGCAAATTGAGAAGGAATCGGGAAAATAACATAATATAACTTGGATTTATGATACCATAATAAAGGGCATTGCCCGTTTAAAGTGCAATCAAATTTATTTTATGTTATTTTCTTTTCCCACTTCCTGTTTGATTTTGTCTTGAAAAATCAAAATAACATAACATAACATTTTAAATCCCGGAATATGGCGTTATATTTTCCGTTTTTTTCAATTTTAAGCAAAGAGATTGTCAGCCCATGAATATACAAACTTTTCTTCAAATTACTACCAACTATACTTCCAAGGTCTACTCTTGTCCTTTGTTGGAAATTATCAACGCATGGAACGTATATAAGGTGCGTTCTCTACCTAACCACATACATAGAAGGACAGAGTACTGCTTAATGTGACTTTGTGAATGTTAATTGCTAATTGATTTGTATTAGGTTGAGTCCTCAAGGACCGAATATTGAATGTGCTTGTGAGACAGGATTGCCTTGAGATGAGACCTTTATAATTCAGGTAATTGAGTTCTATGTTTATAAGATTGTTAACCTTAAGTTTATCATGGTCTTTACCTTCTCGCTCTATATTGTGGAGGAAGTCCTAAGATCGCAAAAAGAACGAAGCTTCATGTTACCGAAATGAGGCCTTTTAACGAGGTACTCAAGGATCAGCTGGTTGTGGCAGTTGTTGATCAGTCAAGAGGATGGCGGTATCACGCCCGCCAATTGGAGAAAGGTGGAAAGTGCCTTAACCACCACCTACCTGAATATCCTGGTAGAAAACCCAGGACCTGCTCCGACTTGTCGGGATGCGGGCTGGCACAGGAACCAGGTGAAACTGACGTGCGGATCAGAGATCTCTTCTGCTTTACACGAAGGCAGTGGAAGGACTTGGCGAGCTATGACCCGGAGCCATCCTTGCTGTTAAAGCTAGGGAAGAGATCCCCTGTAGGCCGAGAGCCAGGGTGTGGATCCCTTCGGAGCCTAGCGATCCAAAGCTGATATTCCAGTTGCTGCAGGTTGGTAACTCAGATTTGCCAACGCACAACTGGAAAGTTGCTAAGCTCGAGGAGCCAAAGGCTACAGGTCAGCCGTCATAATTTTAAACAGAGAGTCACTGACTGCACTCTAAAAAACCAATGGTATCGTAAACTATGGTTTCAGTGCAGTCACACTCAAAATCTACAAGAAGGACGCGGAAAAGCCGGAGGCTCCGAAGTCTGAGGAAGCTGCTGAAAGCTCATCTGGGTGCCCTGAAGAAGGGAACAGCCAGATGGAAACTATTTCCACTAATACGGAGATGACAATGTCCTTGGAGTCATTAAGGAGGATCTCAGAGGACTTCACATCAGGAGAGGACTCTGATGATAAAGTGGTAGAGAGGGAGGTCTAAGAATGGTGACATTCTTACAGATCAACCTCCACCACTCAAAGACAGCATCAGCTGCTCTCATTTTAAAAATTGGAAGGGAAGGGACGGATATTGTCTTGATCCAAGAACCTTGGGTCGCTAATGACCGGGTCTTGGACTCAAGACACCCTCTTATAGATTAATGCACACGGAAAAAGAAGGTAGGGTTTGGTCGTGAATTCTCGTTAAAAATAATATAAGTTGTTTTCTGCCATCAAATTTCAGCAATGGAGATGTAGCAGCGGTCAACATTGAGGTCAATAAACGAAACCTCTGGCTAATATCAGCCTACCTAGCTTACGATGGAGTGAACATTCCACCAGTCAGTCTAGGTAAGGCAATTTTGAAGGCTCAAAAGCGCAAGGTTGGAGTCATCCTGGGGAGTGATGCAAATTCTCATCACACAATCTGGGGAAGTACGGACACAAATGAACGAGGTGAGTTACTCCTTGATTACATTCTAAGTATTAACCTTCATACCATATATGTAACATAGGCAATAAGCCGACTTTTATAACTATAAATAGACTAATAATAAATGGGAGGTATTAGATATTACACTTCTTTTCTCAAACTTTTTGACGACTAGTCTATTAAATTGGAAAGTGTTGAAAGACAACCAAGAATACTTGGTTTCTCCAAACAGCCCTTTCTACAGGAACAGGAGGGAAACCGACTGGGATATCTTTAGAACTATTCTGGGTAATTCACTACCAGTGCCGGTGCCTAAACCTCCAAAAACTACGGTAGAACTCGATGGCTTAGTGGACGAACTGTCCAGCGCTTTTAACGAAGCGGTACTGGGCTCTTGTCCTCTTAGTAGGCCTAGGGGTAAATCTCGGCCACCTTGGTAACCAAAGAGATTCAATAAATAAGTCAACGATGCAAAAGACTCTTTAAAACAGCAAGGAAAGCAAGAGCCGCTGTAGACTGGGACTCCTAAAAGGAAGTCCTCAAAATTTACAAATATCAATTAAGAAGTGCAAAGAACAGATCTTGGAGACTATACTGTGGCAAAATACAGGAGTCTTCAGAGATGTCCAGGCTGCGTATAGTACTTTCCACTAGCCCTTCCATCCCAAGCTTTCTTCAAAGGCCGGATGGAGCAAGACCACAAATAGTGCGGAATCGCTGGAATTACTATTGGAGACTAACTTTCCTGGTTTTTCCGAATCTGCACCTACTATATCAGTAGGTAATAGGGTAAGTAGCCTCGTAGGCCAAATTATTAGCAGAAGAAAGATTCTGTGGGCGATAAGCAGCTTTAAACTATATAAGTCGCCAGGACCTGATGTTATTATCCCTGCGGATATACAAAAAACTATACGTATCTAACCATTTCCTAGTTAGAGGTAATTTTTAGAGGCAGCCTAGAACTACATATGTCACATTCCCTCCCAGTAAATGGATGGAAGTGAAGGTTGTTTTCATACCTAAGGCGGGAAAACGCTCACACTGCGGTCCCAAAGGTCTTAGACCGATTAGCTTGCGTTCTTTCCTTTTCAAAATACTGGAAAGGCAAATTGTAGCTCATACTAGAGGCACGATTGTGCCGGCAAAGCTGTCTAAATCTCAACATGCCTATTGCAAGGGGAGATCTGTAGAAACTGCTCTTCATTCTCTTACATATTTCATTGAAAATTCTTTCGAATATGGAGACTACGCGATGATAACACTTTTGGACATTGAGGGAGCCTTTAATAACGTGCTTGCAGGGGCTATAACTCGGGCACTTTCGAATCTAGGGGTGGATGAATCTCTCAAGGACTGGATAGATCAAATGCTAAGAGGCAGGATCATAAATGTCAGTCTGGGGAAATCCTCCGCGTACTGTCCCCCCTTCTTTGGAACTAGGTCATAAATTATCTGTTGCTGAGACTGGAGGATAGTGGTTTCAAGGTGGTTGCCTATGCGGATGACGACGCTATTGGTGTCCGTGGAAAAGATCCTGACATACTTAGTGAGCTTATGCAAAATGCTCTGGGCATTCTTTCATTATGGACCAATGGTTGTGGGTTGAATGTGAACTCACACAAAACCGAATTGGTTCTCTTCTCCAGGAAATATAAACTTTCCCATATTGATCCTCCCACTTTAAATGGGTTCAACTTGGCTTTTATAGATGAAGCAAAGATTTTGAGTCTTGTTTTGGACAGTAAATTAAACTGGAAACCTAATATTATGGAAAGAGTAAAGGAAGCTACGGTAGCGCTAAACTCTTGCAAAAATGCCATTGGGAAAGGATGGGGACTGGAGCCCACATGGTCTTTTGGATATATACAGCAGTAGTTAGACCCATTCTTCTATATGGGGTAACAGTCTGGTGGCCTGCTCTGGACAAAGCTGTCAACCTAAAGTTGTTGACAAAAGTTAAGAGAACAATCTCTTCGTGGATCAATGGTGCACTGAGGAGCACATCCACTCAGGAATTGGAGACTCTGGTATTTCTGACTCCTCTAGATATCTTGGGAGAACAGTGGGCAGCTTGCACTGCCATACGACTGAAATCCACGTTAATGTGAACCTGCAACAATACAGGGCACTCATCTATACTTTGTAACAAAAGGTTTCCCAAGACCACCGACTATACTGTCCCATCACTATCTTTTGATAGAAAGTTCCGGACTATTATCCCATCCAGAGAGGACTGGATGATGGATGCAGTTTTGGAACCAGGAGTTTTAAACTTCTTCACTGATGGTTCAAAACGGGATGGAGGAGTCGGGACTGAGGTGTTCTGCGAGGAATTTATGTTAAACCTCTCCGTCTGTCTCCCTAACTACCGTAGTATTATTCAAGCTGAAGTAACTGCGATAAAGGAAGTCGTGGACTGGTTGAGGTATAATGTAATATCGACTTGTAATAGTCGCATATATACAAAGAGTCAGGCTGCCATTAAAGCGCTTCAATCACACCTCCTCACGTCGAAAGTAGTTCGAAACTGTCTCTCATCTCTTAATGAGATGACAGAACAGTTCAACATTCACATTATATGGGTGCCAGGCCATTTCATTAGGACAGGGAATATAAAAGCCGATGAATTGGCTCGACGTGGTACAACGAACCACATCTCAAACAGCAAAAGGATATTGAAATGCTTCAGGAGGAAGCTAGTAAGTTGACGAATGACAGATGGTCAAATAGTACATCATGCGTAATAACTCGGCAGGTCTGGCCAAAGTTAGACTTGGCGAGATCCAAACAGCTGATCTCACTTCAGCGGACTCAGATCAGTGTGGTTGTTGGAGTGATTACGGGGCACTGTCTCATAGGCAGACATGCGAGTAAACTTGGTCTCTTCTCACACGACTACTGTCGTAGTTGCGAGGACGAAGAGGAGGAAGAGACAATACTTCATTTTTTTTGCACCTGTCCTCGTCTGGCACGAAACAGACTGAATTTTCTAGGGGCACCCCTTTTCAACGACCTGACGGAACTCGGCAGGTTTCAATGAGTTGGAGAGACATTTTTAAATTGTGGTATGGCTACGGACCTTTTTGTGTCTCTGCCTGGTCCTAGTGGACCGCCACCCAAACCTAACACGATCAATTGTTCACGATGCAACTAATAAAATAAACCAAACAAGAGATATTCCAGTCTAAAAATGTGTGACAAAACACCTTTCAAGAAGGTTGGTCAATCCAAATACACAAAGGGCATTTCAATCAAACTGTTTTCTGACCGAAATACCTTTTTTCGATTGAAATTCCTTTATAGAAGAAGTTTTAGTGATAATGTTTGTATGGGAAATTTTATGACTGAAACTTCTTTCATTTTTTGACTGAATTGTTTTTGACTATATTCCCCGAGAACAATTTTGTCTGGAATTCTTTTTTATTTGTTTGACTGAATCACTTTTTCAAAAGGTATTTCAGTCAATAAAGTTTTGACTTGAATGCCTTTTTAGTTTTTTGATTGAACTTCCTTCTGAAAAAGCATTTCAGTCTAAAATTATTTTGACTGAGTTTCCTTTTAATTTTTGGCTGAAACTCCTTTCGGTTTTTGACTGAAATACTTTTGACTGGAGCGCCGGAGCCAACATATAGGTCTACGAAGGTATTACAGTCAATAAAACTAACCACACAAAAGGCATTAATTCATTTTATTTATCGAAAATATAAGTTTAAATCAAACAAAACAAAATTATCAAGAGGATTTACGTAGTTTTCGCTGATATCTTTATTTATTAAGGTGACTATCAATCCACTCTAGATAATAATTTACATCCGTGTAAACAGCCGGACTAAAATTTTCGCATTCCTTTGATCCGTATGAGACAATTCCTAATTGCATATATCTTGGCCCAATGCTACTTCTTATTAATTTAAAAAGAGGACCGCCACTATCCCCATCACATGAATCTTTATTTGGACTTCCAGCACATATTTGTCCAGGGCCAGGAGGTTGGGCAAACATATCGCAATCCTTATTTGACAATATTGGAATCTATATAGTATTGATTGATTTGGCATTAATTTTGCAACATTCACTAATTTGTTTAAACGTACCGTGATTTTTTGTAGAATGCTTGCCTGCGTTTGACTACGACTATTAACTAACCCAAATCCTATTGCTGTTACCTTTTGACCAATTAAATTAGTTGGTGAAATATTGTCAGGTAAACATATAGGTGATACCCATCCTGGAAATAAATATTTTGTTAGTATGTAACTGATTAGTTTTAAACAGTTTAATTTTGTAATATAATTACTAGAAAATTCTACTTTAGTTGCTAATCGTAAAAGCGCAATATCATGTTTCAATGTCGATTCATCTAAATTATATGGAATTAATTTTGCAACTTTATAGGTTACTGGACGATCAGAACAATAATTAGCGGTACATGCTTTTTCTCCATAGTCATTTTGATCCCCTAAACTTGCGACCCTCAATGATAAAAAAAAAACTTGAATAACAGTTGTTGATTTTAAAATATTTATTCAACAGTTACTTACAATCCTTTAATTTGGTTTTGGCGAGCAATCTGGTAAAAACAATGTTCCGCTGTTATTATATGTTGATCTGTGATTAATGCACCGCCGCAGAAAAAAATCGGACGGAGCCTCAAAGGCAATCTCACTCCAATACGTGTGAACCACGGAAATTCTCCTAAAGCTGCATCTGTTCCCCCCACAATTCGGCCTATGGTATTATGCTGGCCACAATCATTTTTAAATTGGTCACGATATTTTTCTTTTGTCAAAATTCCCTCAATATAAAGGAAGCAAATTATTTTAAATAATATTAACTTCATTTTTTTAATATTGCACTAATTAAATCAAATGCAATTAGAACTCAGGCTAAGTATTTATATCAATATATATGGTAATGAGCAAAATTTAAATTTAAAGCATATTATGTGTAACACAAATAAACAAAGCATGAAACGTATTTTGATTAACACATAGTGACAGTATGTTTCTTAATAACGCTTGTAGAACTAACATGAACACTCATGATTAGATACACAATACTTCTCAAATCAATTCAAATCATCAGAGACACGGTCAAATACAGCTGAAATTGATTTAAGCACTCTAACTGTTTGGCGTTTAATTGTGCTTCACTTGTAATCATTTTATTAAAATGCACGTTACACTTGAAAGCTTTTGATTACAATATTTAATGGTTGTTAATGGTTCAGGTTACAATTAAAAAAAAAGCGATAAGGATAAAAGCAGAGTTGCGGACCGAATCCGAATCTTAACTCATTCCGGTTCACTTATATTTTGAATCACTGAACCCGAACCTAAGGTACCGAACTACAAAAGTACATAGTGAATTATATTCAACTAAATCAAACTCAAAAACCCAAGCAGAAATCTAATTTGTGTGTGTGTATGATGCCTACACGGATAATTACGAAATTTATAAGTAATTGGCCTCTGTTATTTTCCTGATTTACCAAATCGAAAATACATAATGAATGTCATTTACAATTAATATATTATCTATAAAAAAGCCGAAACATTTTCATAATATTCAGACAATTGATTAAATTTCGAATTTTCATTATAAACATTTACAATTAGTTTGAGAATGTCACGTTTTATTCCAAAAACGACATCTTTAAAATTATACAATGTAACAGAGTTGTTTTCATTACTGGTAATATCCATCGATTCAATGTTAATTAATTAATTTTCAAAATTTCTACATAATTCATTTTGTCTTTCAGAAATTTTTAGATGACATCTATTTGAATGAGATTTTAATGAAAAATAATACGAAAATTTTCTGTACTGTGACGGTACTGTGTTTCTTTAAATGATTGATATAAATATTAACTCCAGAGAACACATCTTTACAAATACTGCAAAGTATCATGTTTTAAGCTCCTTTTAAAGATTTAGTAAGGAAATTTATTTAGGAAAAGTTTTTTTTTCGAAATACATATTTAAATTAAAAAATAGCTGTTCAGTAAGAACCCAAATGTGCTGCGATTCTTCTGGGTACGAAATATTTAACCCACAGAAGACGTTGAAGCACGATTTGAATGCAGTTAATGTATTATTGGAATAAATGGTTTTTCCAGCAACTGAAACTGCTGCAGTTGGATCTAATAACAATAAGATTTTGGGTTGTTTAAACTTGTCCTTTGTTTTGTCGACCTCGGCCTCAGTCTGCAATATAAAACATTAATTAAAATTATTGAGAACTTAATTTAATGTAAATTAAGTAATAGTCACCTCAAAATGTTGGATGAAGCCTTCTTGAGCCTCCAATTTACTCGGCTTTTTCTTTCCCGTAATAAAATACGTGGGCGTAATGTGCGGTAACAACAGTAGACTTATTGCTGCTCTGGATTTTAAATCTATTCAAATTATAGAGAAAATGGTATTGAAAAGCAAAAAAATTAATTGAATACCTAACAATAATTATTATTTTTAATAGAATTTAATTTAATTTGTTAAAAAAAACACATGGCACCCACGAGTATGAGAGTATGATAAGTGACAGACTATATCATATTCTCAAATAATCGTATAATTGAATTCTCTGATTATGATTTTATATTACGGCAATTTTTCGTAAAAATCGAAATCCTCCCTGATGGTTCAAAAACAACAAAATATACTCCCATTTTCTTTTTTGCTCCAAACATTTCTCCAAATTAAAAAAATTCAAACTCCTTTCCTGAAAAATGACTTTTTTGACTTATCATACTTTTTTGAGCTCACTAGCATCACTAAACCCATGTATCTCAATATTGCTTACAATTGGACCAATATATCTTAGTATTTTGATTTGCTTAATGCTTGCGAATTCAGACTTAATATCGCTCCATCGCTTCTTCAATTTTTCTGGTATTTCCTCGCCCCAAGATACTTTAGCTAGCCATAAATATTACATCATTAATTTTGTTTTGATTATGAATGGCGACAACCAACCCAATGAATCATATATTCGTGCAATTATGGAGAGGATGGTTCTTTTCGTACAAAGGTTTTCCGTTGGAATGTTCACATTAAAGTAAAAATGGTCACTGGTTGGATCCCAAATCAAGCCCAAAACCTGTGTTACATTCTGTTGATCCGAAAATGAAATGGATTGTGAGTGATCTCCCAAGTGCTGTATATTTGATTTCCATTTTCGTAATGGGAATCCATAATTTTCCAATACTGATACTAATTTCGCTTTTAAGTTTGCAGCTTCGATTTCGTCTTTGGCACCAGTGAGGAGGTCGTCAACGTAGAAATTTTGCTTAATTACCTTAGCGACTGTAGGAATTTTTTTTGTTCAGCTACTGTACATAATGCTCGCGTAGATAAAAAGGATGCTGCTGACGTACCATGTCCATAAGTCACTGTTTTCAATTCATACGAATCTATTGGCTTGTCCTTGGAAGTTCTCCAAAGAATTCGTTGATACTTGCATTGGCTGGGATCGATTAAGACTTGCCTGTACATTTTTTCAATGTCAGCGCATAATGCAATCGGAAATTTTCTGAACCGCAGCAATACTGTCCACAATGTGGGTTGAACTGTAGGACCGACCAATAACTTATCGTTGAGTGACACTCCATTCAAAGATAGATATGACCCATCGAACACAACTCTTAATTTAGTGGTTTCGCTGTTATATTTCCAGATGCTGTGATGGGGTAAATAGCATATTTCCTCATGCTCTTGGTCTAATTCTGCAGCTGATAATTTGGTGATATGCCCTAATGATTCGTATTCTTTCATAAACTCGCTATATAGCTGTCCGAAAACTGGATTTGTTGTCATTTTACGCTCCATAGCCAATAATCTATGTTTGGCTGCTATACAAGTATTGCCCAGGTTTGGCATACCGATCTTAAATGGGAGTTTGACAATAAACCTTCCGAAGTCATCTCGTTTCGTTGTAGTCTTAAAATGTAGCTCGCATTTATGTTCCTCTTCGTTCCATACATTCCCCGTACCAACTGCTTCCAGTTCCCAGAATCATTTGAGAATGGCATCTAAATTTATCTCATCCTGTAATGATATATTAACATTTCGTAACACCCCGATGTCATCATTTGGTTTGCCTTCCGATTGGCCAGAGATTACCCAACCAAAAATCGTCTCTTGTGCTATTGGTTGTGTTGGGGAGATGATCAATTTGCCTTGTTTTAATACGTTAAAAAAATAATCAGCGCCGATCAGGATATCAATATTTTTCTTATTAAAGTACTTTGGATCAGCTAATTGAAGATCATTATCTGGAACGAACCACAACAGTAGTTTTACCTTTGGTAGTTGTGCTGGAAGTTGCAAGTCCACCAACGACAATGTTAGCCCTCTGACGCGGTAATTGTAATCTTTTTATGCACTGTTCGGAAAAAAATGATATTTGCGAACCCGAGTCCAACAATGCGCTACACTCGTGTGAACCACCGAAACGATCAAGTATATTCACTTAGGCCGTGGGTAATATAGCGTACCCTGTGCAGGCTAAATTCGTTTTCACACTGGTATCTTTTCTCGAAATTAGCTGAGCGTTTCGGTCCTCTTGATGAACATCACTTGACTGGGGTGATCCGCTTGCTTTTTCGGTTGTGCAAATGGCTGTTCGTTTTGAATTGCACTGCCTGAGTGTGATATGCTGTTTAGTGTTTACATTGGATGCGACGCCATCTTGTAATACACTGTGATGTCTGCGACCACATTTGTTACACGATCGTCTCGATTGGCATTTCTTTACTCGATGTGATGCAGATAAACAGTTGAAACATACGTTCATTTTGAGTACTTCGTCTCGTTTCTCCATTGACTCAAGCTTTTGAAATTTCTCACATTCAAATAATCTGTGCGGCTTGTGACAAAACGGACATGGTTTTACTGTGTTGGAATACTTCTGATTAAGTGAAACAGTATGCGACCTTGCTGTCATTGGTTTGCTTTGATGTGGTTTACTGGCTTCACTTGGTTCCAAGCGTCACAACGCTTTTATCAATGAACTTAAGAAATTCTTGGAAGGTAGGTTGTCGTTTGCTGTCGGTTGAAAATGCCCAGGCTTGCTGCGTCTCAGCATCAGTTTTCATTAGCAAAATGTGCAATAGCCAATGATCTCGCGTTTCTGCTTCCTTCCCCATTTCCTGAAGTCCCCGAATAACCTGGTCAGTAACGTTATATTGATTTCTTAACTTCTTAGCGGATCTCTCTTTTAAAGATTGTATATCAAGGAATGTTTGAATAAAATGGCTTATGGCGATATTCCTTTTATCGTAGCGATCACAAATTTTAGATCATGCAGTTTTATAATTTGCATCTGAAATAGTCAAGTGGCGTATGAGATCAGCAGGCTCACCCTTCAGGCAATTTCTTAAATATTGAAACTTTTCAACATTTGCTAGATATGTTTTGTTATGAACGGATGCCAATAATAGATCCTTAAAGCTGTGGAATTCCTTATAATCTCCATCAAAAGTTGGCACGTTCAACCTTGGAAGCCTTGCAGTGAAATGCGGTTCTTCTGATTGTAGTTGTAAATTTAGATAAAAACTCGTTCTGCTGTTCCGTTGTACGCGTCATAACTTCATTGAACTGATCGATTATTGAAACACTTGCTTTGGCGCGAGTAGAGAGAAAATCACTTAACTTCACCTTTAAACTTAAATATTTTGACTCGATTTCAACAATTTCCGATGCGCAATCTAACGCAGTTAGTTTCGCATCTGCTTCTTGAAAAGCATTAAACGCACGCTCTAACAATTCCAAACGAGATGACACTTCATTTAACCTAGTATCTTTGTTCATGGTTTCCGCAAATGATGCAATCGTGTAATGCTACCCTTAGCTTGACCTCGCTTGCTAGTCCAGTCTTTTATCTTCTCTGACGCCATTTCGCTAGCGACCTTCGTTAACAGTTTGTGTACCCGACGAAATAGTCAGATAATTCTATTTTAAAGTTGAGTTGCACGTGCTCGAATTTTATTCTTATTGGAAATTATCTCACTGCACTCCGGTCAATCAAATAATACAGTTTGAGGTTAAGATATCGCGTGGTTTTTTTTTTCTTATTTTTCGTCGAAACGATCTCAACTGTATGGATTCACTTAAAACTTTTCACTATTTAAACTTAATGTTCTTAAACTATACGTTTATCACTTAAATATTTATTCGAAAAAATATTTACTTACAACTTACAACAGCTTAATGTTCTTAAATATGGATCGGTAAGAAAACGCGCTTAAATTGTTCCGATCCGGCTCGAAGGACCATAAAGAAATGTGTACATTAGGTAATTATAAAGAAAACACCAAATGTAAAGCAAGTGTTGTTGATGTACTTGACGGCTGATGACAGAGAGCGAGTAAAAAGTGATTTTATTAAGAACTAAAATTGTATCAGTACACGATTACAATTTGTACTAGATTTTCCATACTTAATAAATATGAAATTTATGCAAGTATACATTAAACTGTCAGCCGTCATTTGTGAAATGTAAGTATTTTTTTTTAATAAATATTTTTAATTTAATAAATTAATCTAATATTTTAATTACAATAATATTTCTTAATTTCAGATTTGTGAATCAATTATCAAAAATTTAATTACAATAAAGATAAGTATAATTTAGCTTAAATATGTTGATTTATGTAGTAATAACTTCTTTCCGTTTTAGGTACTGGAAATACTCGGAATTGGATGCGGCTCAAAATTTGATGGCACAACATTGACGCAGGAATGTGTATAAATGTGTACCAACAGTGAATTGTTGTGTAATGTTGATCGTGGTAATAAATTTATAATTTTCAAGAACTCCAGGGTTTGTGCGTTTTTCTTTTTTGGTTGTCCTTGAACTTGATGCTACAGCTGTTTGGAAATTGACGATGAATTTCCATTAATGATTAGTACACGGAAAAAACTAGACTTGTTACAACGAAGAAAACGGATTTTTAATTGAAGAAAATATACTTTTTCTCCATTTAAAAGCTAATTTTCTTATTTCTGACAAGTTTTTCTTCATGTAATTCATTTGTGTTTCTTGAAATGATAAAAAAATTCTTGAGTTAACATTTGTTGCTTAATTCTAATCTGAGATTTAGTTTCTTGCATCTATAACTGCTCAAAATTTTTGATTGAAGAAAAAAAAACAACGATTGGAGAAAAATATGAATGTTTTGTTCCCAATTTTTCTTGCAACTAGAAATTGACTCTTTTCTCAAACTATATTGTCCAATTTTCTTGGATTTGCTTATTTTAAAAATTAAAAATTTTCTTGATCAACACAAAAGCAATTTCTTGTTTCAAGAAACTATTGAAATGTTAATGATAAGATTGAATTTTTCTTAAATCTAAAAATAGAACCTTTTTTCAAAATATAAGTATTATCCAATTTGCTTGAACTCATCCATTTAAAAAAATTAATATATTGAAATTAATAAATGAATTTCGTAAAAACATTTTTATTTTTTTATTCAAATTTAATTATTTATGGTTTGCAGACATTTGTGGAGAGTATGCAATGAAAGATTAGGGCATTTTGTACACATTCTGCTAACTTTGTTCTTTTTATAGCTGAAATAATTAGGTTACAATACACACGTAAGTTGGATGTCTCGAAATTTGATTAGCCGATATAATAGTATGGTTCAGAATATGGAATAATTTGGAAAATATAGTAGAGTATTTCGAATAATTTAGATTATTTTTAATTAGGAAAAGTTTACTCTCTATTCGAAACAACCAATTTTTTTATGTTATTCTTGAACTAAGAAAAAAATCTTCAATTGAAGAAACTATTTCTTAATAAATTCTCTTAACAAGAAAACTATTAAAAGTGAACCGAATTAGATTTTTTAAACGGTGGTGTTTCCACTTCAAAGTGGTGTAAACTGACAAAAGAAAAAGGATTTCTGGAACTAGAAACATTTAAAAATGTTTTTAATATTTTCTCTCGGCTTGCCCGATATTCAAATGTCTCAGATGTTGAAAACATATGTATGTAAGTATTTCTGTTATTAAATACAATATAAATAAATACTTTAAAAAAATCATATTTTCTTTATTTTACAGAAAAACGAAACTGCTAAAAATTATTGGCATACTAAACACTACTAACAATTTTTTCTTATTAGTACAAAGTTTTTGAATAGTCAAGTAATTATGTTGGCACAGAAGAAAGGCATATATTATGAATTTATTATATGTAAAGACAACATACATTTAAATCATTTGTTTTACACTTCCAAATCGAATTGAAATATTTAAACTAAATTTATTATCTATTTAAAATCTACAAATTTTTTCCATATATTGATACTTTTTGTAATAATGATTTATAATTAGATTCTTAGTTAAAAAACAAAAATTGAAAATCTAAACTTAATATTAAACAAGTAGTTCTTCTATGATTAAACTACAACGATCATAATATTAGTTCTAAGTGAAAATTATTTATAAAATTATAATTATTTATATTTAAATATAATGAAACAAATAACAATCGAAATTATCAAATTTGTATTTAAATATTTTCTGTATCTGATGGTGAAATAAAAAAACACAAAAATAAATTGTCATATAATTGTATTATTAAACCAACCATTTCACAAATTGAAGAAATATTCCTGAAACCAAGAATATTGCGTAACCACACCTAAAGAAATATTGCTTTGTCACAAGAAAAGCGTTTCTCTAGTGAAGAATATTCAAGGTCCCTGGAAGAAGAAAACCGATGCATACAAGAAAACGCAAACAATAGATTGGTAAATGTTCACTCTACTCAAGAAAATATGTGTCTTCCAGCAAGAAAATATCTGTTTATTTACAGAAAATGCTACTTACATAAAGAAACGATATTTCTCACCATAAAAATTTCTAGTTTTCAATCAAAAGAATGGGTTTCTACAATCAAACCGATTTTGTTAAACTTAAGAAATAAGAATTTACCATGAAGAAAAACCATATTCTCGATGTAATCACATTTTCTTGTATCAAGAAATTAGTTTTCTCATATCAAACAAATAAAGATTATTTTAATATTTTAGCAGAATTTCAAATTGAGAAACGTAAAGATTGTGGTGAGAAAATTTTCGTTTTAAAAAAATTTTTAAAAATTAAATTATTCTAAATTCGCTAAATTCGCGATTAACAAAATTATTTTAAAGGATTGTGGTTGTGAAAGTCGGGCTGGTGTAGTTTAACATAAACAAATTTTGGCGGTGCTTAAAAGTCTTATTTTGGAACATTTTTTCGAATAAAATGCAAAACCGATTCAACCACGAGGACCAGTCGCATGAATAATTCTTCAAATTATTTGAAGATATGTATAAAAAACTACGAGTCCTGCAAGTGGTGTCACACGGAAACAAAGTTACACCAATTCAACTTTAACGGGAGAATGTGAAAGACTGGGATGTAAATGATCGTGAGCTATCAAGGCTGTAGTTTTCTTTTTCTTTTTTAATTTAATAGTTTGTTAAAGCACCTCACCTTAGTTCTATAATCTATTATAAATGAGCTTGTGCTCAAAATAGTTATTTAATTGGGGTGGGTGGTCTCTAATGTAAAATTTGTGTAAATAAATAAATAAATAAAAATAAATAATAATAAATAAGCTGAAAAATGATGTACAAATGGCACAGTGTATAGTCATACTACTCGGCTATACTTATGCGCGTAGACAGTGCGTATCTGCGTTTCAATGAATCTAGAATGTTTCTGGTAAACAAATTCATTTATAATCGTTTGCGTGTAATTTTCATCTGGATAGCGATTCCGACTGTATTTTGGATCATTTTTGAAGCATTATTTGTAGTCTAAATGCAGGCAGTAAAAGTATCTATAAAAATGTTATTAATTGCGTCCTATCACTGAAAATGTAATAAAAAAAATTCTTTTGTTATAATTTTAACAAATTATTTTATGACCGTTGTTTGAATATACTATACAGTTGACCTCCAATTTACAAAACAAATTCGGTCAAAAGATCCCATCATGTAGTGAAATTGTCTTAAACTGTAACTAACATTTCGTATACAGTTAAAGTTAGCCGAAAGTTGTCAGCCGAAAGTGAAAAGTCGATAATGCAGATTGTATTATTCCAGCCGAAAGTAAAAAAACGGTAATGCAGATTGCGTTATCCCAGCCGAAAGTAAACAAAAATCGGTATTGCAGATTGTGTTATCCCAGCCGAAAATAAAAAATTAAGTTAATATCGATCGGTAAGGTTTAGCCTTAAACATACTAAGGAATGTAAGGATGCATGATTATCATTGAATACCTTTGTTATTATTCTTATATGGCAAAACCTGGATGCAGTTCATCGTGGAAAATTATGGAAAACTCGAGAAACCCAAAAAAATATTTAATTTGGAATAAAAACCGCCTCTAGAATGTTATGTCTGGAGATGTATTTTATTGATGCCACTTGTTAATAGCTATCGCAGGAAAAAAATTTAGGTCAACTTTCCCGTCAGAAATCGCGGAAAATTGGAAAAACGTTCCAACCGAAAGTAAAAAATAAATGTCAGCCTCTAGAGTGTTATGTCTGGAGAAGTATTTTATTGATGTGACTTGTCAATAGCTATCGCAGGGAAAAAATTCAGTTCAACTTTCCCGTCAGAAATCGCGGAAAATTCGATTTTCCAAAACTCATTAGAAAATTTATATAAAATCAGCCTATAGAGTGTTATGTCTGGAGATGTATTTTATTGATGTGACTTGTCAATAGCTATTGCAGGGAAAAAATTCAGTTCAACTTTCCCGTCAGAAATCGCGGAAAATTGGAAAAACGTTCCAGCCGAAAGTAAAAAAAAAATGTCAGCCTTTAGAGTGTTATGTCTGGAGAAGTATTTTATTGATGTGACTTGTCAATAGCTATCGCAGGGAAAAAATTCAGTTCAACTTTCCCGTCAGAAATCGCGGAAAATTCGATTTTCCAAAAATCATTAGAAAATTTATATAAAATCAGCCTCTAGAGTGTTATGTCTGGAGATGTATTTTATTGATGTGACTTATCATTTGTCAATAGCTATTGCAGGGAAAATATTCAGTTCAACTTTCCCGTCAGAAATCGCGGAAAATTGGAAAAACGTTCCAGCCGAAAGTAAAAACTAAATATCAGCCTCTAGAGTGTTATGTCTGGAGAAGTATTTTATTGATGTGACTTGTCAATAGCTATCGCAGGGAAAAAATTCAGTTCAACTTTCCCGTCAGAAATCGAGGAAAATTCGATTTTCCAAAAATCATTAGAAAATTTATATAAAATCAGCCTCTAGAGTGTTATGTCTGGAGATGTATTTTATTGATGTGACTTGTCAATAGCTATCGCAGGGAAAAAATTCAGTTCAACTTTCCCGTCAGAAATCGCGGAAAATTGGAAAAACGTTCCAACCGAAAGTAAAAAATAAATGTCAGCCTCTAGAGTGTTATGTCTGGAGAAGTATTTTATTGATGTGACTTGTCAATAGCTATCGCAGGGAAAAAATTCAGTTCAACTTTCCCGTCAGAAATCGCGGAAAATTCGATTTTCCAAAACTCATTAGAAAATTTATATAAAATCAGCCTATAGAGTGTTATGTCTGGAGATGTATTTTATTGATGTGACTTGTCAATAGCTATTGCAGGGAAAAAATTCAGTTCAACTTTCCCGTCAGAAATCGCGGAAAATTGGAAAAACGTTCCAGCCGAAAGTAAAAAAAAAATGTCAGCCTTTAGAGTGTTATGTCTGGAGAAGTATTTTATTGATGTGACTTGTCAATAGCTATCGCAGGGAAAAAATTCAGTTCAACTTTCCCGTCAGAAATCGCGGAAAATTCGATTTTCCAAAAATCATTAGAAAATTTATATAAAATCAGCCTCTAGAGTGTTATGTCTGGAGATGTATTTTATTGATGTGACTTATCATTTGTCAATAGCTATTGCAGGGAAAATATTCAGTTCAACTTTCCCGTCAGAAATCGCGGAAAATTGGAAAAACGTTCCAGCCGAAAGTAAAAACTAAATATCAGCCTCTAGAGTGTTATGTCTGGAGAAGTATTTTATTGATGTGACTTGTCAATAGCTATCGCAGGGAAAAAATTCAGTTCAACTTTCCCGTCAGAAATCGAGGAAAATTCGATTTTCCAAAAATCATTAGAAAATTTATATAAAATCAGCCTCTAGAGTGTTATGTCTGGAGATGTATTTTATTGATGTGACTTGTCAATAGCTATCGCAGGGAAAAAATTCAGTTCAACTTTCCCGTCAGAAATCGCGGAAAATTGGAAAAACGTTCCAGCCGAAATAAAAAAAAAATGTCAGCCTCTAGAGTGTTATGTCTGGAGATATATTTTATTGATGTGACTTGTCAATAGCTATCGCAGGGAAAAAATTCAGTTCAACTTTCCCGTCAGAAATCGCGAAAAATTCGATTTTCCAAAAATCATTAGCAAATTTATATAAAATCAGCCTCTAGAGTGTTATGTCTGGAGATATATTTTTTTGATGTGACTTGTCAATAGCTACCGCAGGAAAAAAAATTAGTTCAAGCTTCCCGTCAGAAATCGCAGAAAATTGGAAAAACGTTCCAGCCAATTTTTGGAAAATCGAATTTTCCGCGATTTCTGACGGGAAAGTTGAACTGAAGTTTTTCCCTGCGATGGCTATTGACAAATCCAATAAAAACGATTCAACTTCAGATATACACTCTACAGGTTGATTTTGTTCCATTTTTGTGAATCCTTCTGATTTTCAAATGTTTTCCGCGATTAAATTAAACAAAGTTTTCCACGTAAGGCTATTTACAAGATTGTTTGTTACAAGCGTATCCAATTTACTTTCGGCTGATAACCACAAATTTTTTTATTTTCGGCTGGAATGTTTAACAAGGTAATCTGCATTATCGACTTTTTACTTTCGGCTGGAAACTTTCGGCTAACTTTAACAGGGTACATTTCGTGAATATTCTATAATTCGTTCTAAGGGTTCGTAAATAGGGAAAATCCCAATTTAAGGGAAAACCCCAATTTAATGCGACTTGATCGCACATAGCGGACTTAACGTAATATACGGGTTCGCCAATCGCCATACTTATTCACATCGGTTCTTGCAGACCATCTGGTATTTAAAAGTGGTTTTCTAAGACGTTCCAACGGTTTATATTTTTAAATTATAAATATTTTATTTCAAATTATCATGCCAACATGAAATGAGAATAAACAAGAAAATTTCAGTAATACCAACCACTAATTTATTCCTACACTTCGTTTTACATGACATTTAGAAGTACCAGATTTAATATTATATGTATTAGCCCGAATAACCAAAAATCGTGATCACAAAATTTATGACAACTTATCTACAAAAAATATACAAATCTTAAGATTAAACAATAATATTTAATTTTAAAATTCGGGCCCCTAAAATTTACAGGCCCTAGGCACGTGCCTAGTGTTCATTTCCATAAACGCGGCCCTGGCTCTGATAGTAAATACTCAAGAAACATACCCCATCGTTTGGCGTCTATTTTAGGGGGGACTATAGTTGGTAGATTAATCTATCAGCTCCGTAGCCTTCCAGAAGGCGCAAGTGTACGTACTGCCTCCTCGCGACAACCACTGGTAACTGGAACCATTAGGCAGAAAGTGGCCTTTTGGGACATGCTAAAGTACGGTGGTAAAGGAGAAAATCTTGACAAAAAACCCTAATCTATTGTGGAACAGCATATGCCGAAGGATGAATATCTGATAGGTTAATCAGTCCAAATATGCGAACTCTGAATACAAGCTACCCTCCAGTTTTACTTAGCCTTCCGGTAGGAAAGCTGAGTGACCTAGAGGTGACTTTCTATTCCCAGCAACTCGCAAGAGTAAAATCAAAACGGTAGACGAGGCACGGGTAGGAATATACGAGAGTGGGACTGCCCTCTCGAAGTCCTTGAGTCCTAATACTACCGCTTTTCTAGCTGAAGTAAATGATATAGTAGTATACATCTAGGAGGGAGAGCAATGAGCCCAGATAGTATGTATCACGTACCGGCCGGCAGTGTTATCAAATTCATTAAGAGCCTGAATATTGACTGAACGGATAATTAAGCAGGGCTTTAGAGCACAACAGATCTTTTAGGTCGCAGTGCGAGGTAGCTAAACGCTCACATGGCCCTACAACACTAATTCTAATTCTACCCCAACGTTTAAATCGAAGGATTGGCGAGAAAAGTTTGTAGGTGAACTTGAATATTATTTCAAAGATAATCTCAATCGTTAAGCAATTGAAATATACGTTTACGCTGCCTCAAAGAAACTTCAATAGCTGCATGATTGACAAAAACCTCATCAGACAACAATTTAAAAGCCATATTAACAAATTCCTCACAACCTCATCCAAAAATAATTTTTGTGTCACATTTCCTTCTGTTAGTTGGAAATGTCAAAATTCATCATAAACGGTTAAAATAGCTAAGGTATGTCCTAATTGACCATATTCCAGAATTTAATCTTAAAATCATTAAAGAATTCAGTTTCTAACCCATTTGTCGAATTTCCTCCAAATCGGATAAGAAATAGGACAGTTCCATCTAACATCACAGAATTGTATCTAAAAATCATTTTAATGTCCTATTTAAAAGGCATATAACAAATTTCAACATAATCATTTAACTTTATCCGAAAATTATTTTTGAATCCCATTTACAACGCACATGTCAAATTTCATCATAAAGTTCTATCATACTTGGCCATATTCCAGAACTTCATCAATAAATAATTTGAGAATCCCATTTGCATTGGAGATACTGAATTTCATCAAAATCGGATAAGATACAGAATACCAATTAAATTTTTATTTTTCTCGTTTTTTCATTTTATTTTATTACGACTGAGACTGCGCTCATCTAGCAATTTTTCTTTCAAATACAAATTTTTATATATCTAGTAAAATTCACGTTTGTTGGGGTGTAACCCACTGGTTAGCCCCATAATCAATTAAACCTATTTACTAATTTTAGTTTGGTAAGTTCACTAGGTCAAGTGGCCTCGTTCTTTGGAGTCTTCTTTCAACGACAGGGTTATCTATCATATGGCGAATATAGGGGTTTCCATGTTCCTGGAGCCTTATTTCGTGTTTTGCGGCATGCATTTTTATTTCCTCTTTGATGTATTCCATCCGTAGGTCCCTGTGAAGGTCTTCATTTCTTGCGTACCACGGAGCATTGACGATGCTACGAAGAACCTTGTTTTGAAACGTCTGAATCATTTTCGCGTTTGTTGGCTTGGTACATCCCCAGAGTTGTATACCGTAGGTCCATATCGGCTTCAAAATTTGCCGATATAGCAGCAGCTTATTGTGAATTGTAAGCTCAAAGCCTCTACCTATGAGCCAATACATTTTTCTGAACTTTATGTTAAGTTCTTCTTTTTTCTTTTTGACATGCTCTCTCCACTTAAGCTTGGCATCGAGGGTCATGCCAAGGTATTTAGCTGTATTTGCATATGGCACGAGTCGCGAGTTAATTTCTATAGGTAGGTGGTAAACCTTTTGATAAGTAAAGTTAATATGCGTGGATTTTGTCTCATTAAGTTTGATTCGCCAACGCTTTGTCCAGTTACAAACCGCATTGGTCATCCTCTGGAGTTTGCTCGTTGCATCAGCGATATTATTTCCAACTGCCATAATTGCTGTGTCATCTGCAAAGGTGGCTATGGTTCCTTCATTTGTGGTTGGTATGTCCCTTGTATATAGTAAATACAGGATTGGTCCTAAGACACTCCCCTGCGGGACACCGGCAGAGATTTTCTTTAGCTCAGAGTATTCATCCTCATATTTCACTCGAAAGTGTCTATTGGATAAATAAGATCTTAGTATGGCATAGAATTGTCTCGGTAGATCTCTATGCAGCTTGTATTCCAGACCACTGTGCCAGACTTTATCGAATGCTTGCGCGACGTCCAGGAATATGCTTGAGCATACTTTTTTACGTTCTAACGTTCTTTCAATTATGTTGGTGATTCTATGGACCTGTTCAATTGTAGAATGCTTTTCTCTGAATCCAAATTGATGTGGAGGAATTAGTTGTCGGTCCTCAATTATTGGTTTAAGTCTCTTTAGTAATAATTTTCAAAGAGTTTTGACATGATTGGCAGCAAAGAAATTGGCCTGTATGATTTTTTATCGTTAGGTGGTTTATCAGGTTTTGGTATCATGATTACTTCTGCTACTTTCCATTGATTCGGAACATATTTTAACCGAAAGCTCGCATTGATTATGTGTAGTAGCTTACGAAATCCTTTGTTAGGTAGAGCTTTGATAATTTGGCAAGTAATCAAATCATACCCTGGGGCTTTTTTAACATTCATGTTACTTTTCACTTCTTCTTTTAATTCTTTGAGAGTTACTGGCCGTATTTCAAACTCATCCAGCTTGTGAATAGATATTATATTTTCATTGGCAGTTTGTCTTGGTAGTGGTTGGAAGGTTTCCTGGAGATACTCCGCAAATAGATCAGCCTTCTCTTTGTGGCCTCTTGCCCAGGTTCCATCATCCTTTTTAAGTGGAGGCACTTGCATTTTGGGTCTTTTGAGTCCCTTCGTCGCCTTCCACAGTGAGTAATCAGAATTTTTTTCATCAGTTAGGCTAGCTAGATATCTGTTGATTGATTCATTTTTAACTTCTTTAAGAAGGGATTTGAGGCTGTTACATAAATTGTTAAGAATTGTTTTGTTCTCCGGTGTTCGATTAATTTGCCAGGTTTTACGAGCTCGTCGTTTTTCTCTTACCAACTCTCTAACTTCCATTGGGTAGGATATGTTAAGCGTCTTCTTATTTTGTAAAATGGGAGTGCTTGCCAATGCAGCATAGTGAATTATTTCATTGAGTTGCTCCAATTCGTCTTCCAACTGTCGAGAATTTCTTATCGGTACCTGGAGATTGATTTTGTCCTCCATTATTTCACGAAAGAGATCCCAGTTTGTTTTTGAATTTGTTAATCTGGGTGCACTTTCCCTTTGAATTACAGTTTCACTGACTGTCATGATAACCGGTGAGTGATCCGATACTAGAGAATTGCTGTTTTCAATGTGAATATAGTTCTGAGATATACCTCTTGCTACATAAAAGTCGATTAGGTCCGGTATCTTAGCTTCGTCACTGGGCCAGTATGTTGGGGAACCACCAGAGTAAAATTCACATTTTGATGTCTGGGCTGCTTGAAACAATTCTTTACCCTTTGACGTCGTAAGTCTAGATCCCCAATAGGTGTTTTTTGCATTAAAGTCTCCTCCAATAATAAAATCACGTCCTAATGATTTAAATAGTTTAATGTAGTCCTTCCTTTTCAAGTTATGCCGGGGAGGACAGTATATTGCGGAGACAGTAAGCTGTCTGTGTTTAATGTGAATCCTAACAGTGGTGACTTGCATTGTTTCTTCTTCGATTTCTGTTTCTACATGGTGTTTTATATTGTCTTTTATTAGTAATGCTGAACCACCTCTTGCTCTTTCTGCTGGATGAATGGAATGATATAAGTTATAACCCCGGATTTTAACAAACGAAGATTTAACAAAATGGCTTTCGGATATTAGAAAAATGTCGATTTTTTCTGTATTTAAAAATATTTGTATTTCTGGAATATGTTGTGCTATTCTGAAAGTTGTGTTCTTACTTAACATTTTTTATCGGTTCCACTAACATTTAGTTGTTCAAACTCAGGTGACGATTCAGCTTTTCTTTTCTTACCCTTCCTGGAATGTTTTTTTTCTTCTTTAGGATCCAGTTCGTCTCCCTTTCTAATTCATCCTCATCAGTGAGATAGTTGACTTTCTTTGGTTCAATACTCTCTAATTCGCTTTGTTCTTTAGCATCCCGATTCATTTTTAGAAGTTCATTTTCTCGCTTTAGATACACAATTTCTTCGCTTAGCTTGGCAAATGATTGCTCCATCTTCTGTAGCCTCTCAAAGAGATCCATATTTTCCTTTTCTAGGTCAACAGTTCTTTCACTGAATTCTACTGCTCGCATTGTAAAATTTCCGCTGGCATCACTTCTCTCATGGAATGTTTGGCCCTCCTCAAAATCCATAGGGCCAGCCTTCGAAGAGGATGGATCCCCCCCGGATGTATTGTCCAGTCGACTGACTGGAGTACCACTTGGGGTAATAACATTCTCGGACTTATGCATTGCATAGAGTCTTGCTGGTGATCGTGGCACTATGGAACTTCTTCCAAATGGATTTACAGAACTTATCACCTCTGAAGTATTGCGGTCATTGGATAACGACGACTGGGAGCCCGCTTGCTCACCCCTCAAAGTCGCCGGCACTGGGTATCCGTTTCCCTGCGCCGTAAGGTTTTCTCCATTAGAGTCCCCCATATTGGTTATTATATTCAGGGAACCACCCCTAGCTAGTTTTGGTCCAAGAATGGTATTTTATTTCCCATTTACCCTCCGACAAGTCGGTTAGGGTTTCCCCCTATCCGCCACCTGGGGACGCGCCCGATGGGAGACTAGCAGCTCCACACGAGTGCGAAATTTTTATAAAAATATCACAAATCCTCAGTTTAACTGCTCACTAAACGCTAATCCAACCCCAACTCAGCCCTAATTCAACCTGCAAACGGAACTCAATTAAAACCCTCAACTCAACTGCAAACACTACGCCAAACTCAATCTTCAAACCAGCATATATAAAAATTTGGTTAACTGCTCACTACATCCAAATCCAACCCCAACTCAACTTCAACACAACCCACAAATTGGCCCCTAATTTAACCTTCAAATCAACTTCAAATTCAATGTCCAATTCAATAATCAAACCAGCATATATAAAAAAAAATCGTAAATTTTTATATAACCAGGTGTTTTGGGTTAATTCGTATGGCAGGTACAACACCTCTTGATGTACAGTCTTCAAAAGCTGTGATTACTAAAAATATAGTTTAAGCGATGCCATATCTAAATCAGTGGTAAAATCTTCTATAAGATCGAAAAATATTAAAGATGACCATACAGTAGCCATGTTTGCAGCACAAAACACAATCCTTGAAAGAACCCCACAACAGTTGTAATCCACCTAAAAAAAGTGTTGTTGACTAATGTTACAGAAATTTATTTGAAAGAAATTGGCACATTCTGAATTGAACAAGATTAAGAAAACATGCATAGCTTTTGCTGATATCCTTAATTATTCAGATGACTATCAATCCACCCCATATAATAATTTACATCTGTGTAAACAGCTGGAAATATATTTTCGCAAACCTTTGATCCAAATGAGACGATTCCCAGTTGCACATATTTTGGCCCGTTCAATGAAGGATGTGTCAATAATTTAAAAAGAGGCCCGCCACTGTCCCCAACGCATGAATCTTTATTTGAACTTCCAGCACATATCTGGCCAGGTCCAGCTCCTGGGACAAATATATCGCAATACTCATTTGGCAATATTGTAATCTACAGTGATAATTGATTTGATGTTAGTAATGCTCAAAATTCACTAATTAGCTTACCGTGATTTTTTGTAGAATTTCTGCCTTTGTTTTATTATGGCTATTTACATATCCAAACCCTATTGTTATCGCTGTTTCTCCAATTAATGTAGTTGGTGAAATATTGTCGGGTAAACATATAGGTGATATCCATCCTGTAAATATGTTGTTTGTTAGTAATGAAACTAAAGAGTGTTAAACAAATTAATTTTGTAAAGCAATTACTCGTAAATTCTACTTTAGTTGCTAATATTAAAAGTGCAATATCGTCTTTGAATGTCGATTCATCTAAATTATATGGAATTAATTTTACAACTTCATAAATTTTTGGACGATCAGAACAATGATTAGTAGTGTCACAAGCTTTTTCTCCATGGTCATTATGGTCACCTAGACTTACGACCCTGAACGATAAAAGCGATTAATAGTTGCTCATTCTTAAAGATTTTTTCCACCGTACAATCGTTTAAGTAGATGTTGTTCCATTTGATAAAAACAATGTTTTGCTGTTAGTATATGTTGGTCTGTGATTAAGGTGCCGCCACAGAAAAAAAATGGATATGGACCATATCTTACTCCAATTCGTGTGAACCATGGAAATTCACCTATAGCTGCATCTGTGCCTCCCACAATTCGGCCTATTTTTTGAGGCTGCCCACATTTATCTTTAAATTGGTCACGATAGTTTTCTATTGCACAAATTCTCTCGATATTTAAGACAACAATTATTTTAAAAAATATTAACTTCATTTTATTAAGTGTTGCACCAATTTAATCAAATGCAATTAGAATTTAGGTTAAATTAATATTCGTAAATAAGCGCAAATAAACAAAGAACGTATTTAACTTTAGTAAATAAAGTTTTGACTAACTTTGGTGTAGTATGTTTGTTAACAACATGCCTTTATAAGAACAACTTAAGATTAGATGCACATCCCTTCTCAAATTTATACCATCACAGATGCAGTATGACTGTAATTTATTTAAGCGCTATGACCAGTAGCGGCAGCTGACTTAAATTTTCACACATAATTCGACTCGTTGTTTTTAATTTCAACTTACATATTTACAAATTGATTTGGGTACTTTAAGAAGACAATTTCTAATTATACCGTGTGATGTTTTGAAAACTTCTCACCTGAAATATCTAGAAAACTGCCATTACCGAAAGGTATGTGCCACACAAAAATTCTGAGGGGGAAAAAGCATAATACTGGGTTATTTTTAGTTTATGGATTTTGGAAGGTTGTTTCAGGGTCACTTCTTTGATAAGACTATGGCATATATTTTTCCTGTCAGCATCTTATTCTACATAAAAAAATTAAAAACGGAAAGTTGTGCGAAACTTCGTGGCTCTAGACAGATCAGTTGATACATTCAAAATATCATTTTAATAGTATTTAAAATTAAAGGCCGGATGAAAAATGTTCCGAACTGTTTATTTCTTATGTAGAATAAGTTGCTGCCAGTAAAAATGTAGTTTTAATTAAAACAGTTGATCTTGAAAAAAACTTCATTACAACCATCAGTTAAAAAATAACCAGTATTGTTTTTTGCCCCATTCAAAACCAAATAACTTTTATGTCGAACATGTATTTC
Source organism: Tipula helvola (assembly GCA_963556165.1). Classification (NCBI taxonomy): domain Eukaryota; kingdom Metazoa; phylum Arthropoda; class Insecta; order Diptera; family Tipulidae; genus Tipula; species Tipula helvola. The sequence continues at coordinate 243,314,588 of OY744483.1, read as the reverse complement.
AATAATGTGTAGTTCTCGCGATACTTCGGGTGTACAATTTTAAAATGATCACACAGTATTTTAGTGTATAAATACTGATTTTCATTTCGGAGTTATTATCAATTTCTTCACTGGTTCCATTGTAAATTTTTACTGAATTATTTATTAAATTTTGGAAAGGTTAAATTTAACAAGCAAACTGCTGGCCTATTGCGCTTCAATTTTACTGCAAGTTGTAGTTATAATTAACCATCCTCATTTCAATTTTACCTGCTGGATCTAACCATTTGCTCTCGATTTTTCAAATTATGAAAAATTCTCGAAACTCGTATAATTCTTATCTAATCGACCCCAAAGCGTCCCAATTTTCGAATTTTATGGTTTTATATTTTTTGAATTTTGACGTTGATACCGATCTATTTAGACATAACTTTCAGGTTATACACGATATATGTAATTTCTTTTGTCGAGATTTGGGATTGAGTTTTATGTGTAACAGATATTATGCGAGATTTTTTTGGGAATATCGAGATTATCCTAGAATTTTAAAATTATTCTAGGTTATTCGAGCTTTTCTAAATAATAATCGAAGTTTGCAAACCATTGGAATCGCATGTATTCATTTTGTCCCGATTATTTGAGATTTTCGATATTACACCAGTTCAATAAGTATGTAAAATATAGTAGCCCTAGTCTATATGACCTTAGAGAAAAATGTTTGAAATTTCAGAAAGTTTGAGATTTTTAGATTTTTGGACTAATCTATCTTACCGCATTTATGTATGTAGTATTGAGTTATTTGGCTTTGAAATTACTCGAAATTTGCAATGGATTGATATGAGGTTTTTTCCATACTTAGTGATAGTGATACATCGATATTTTCTGTGAATATCGAGATTTTTGAGCTTTTCATCAAAATGATACATCGTGAGTAGAATAAAATGCATATTAGATGTTACACTCTCTCTTCAGGTCGATATGAAACATGCATTTCACTTTATTTTTAACTTTATTTCTAGATTTCCGAAAAATCCATTTAAATCAAAAACATAAATCTATTTAGACAACGAATGTATAAGGTTTTGCATGTGATAAGAGATGAGAACAATGAGGCTGATTGCGGAAAATAAAAACATTTACTCTTTAAACGTTTATTTTGAATGAATTGAAAAATCTGAAATTCTTTATGCTTGTAACGGATGCATTGCCATCATAGATCAGCCGCCACTGAATATGACTTTCAGCGTTTAATTATGTTTCACTTGGAGTCATTTCAATAGAATGCACGTTACGCTTGAAAGCTTTTGATTGCAATATTTAATTGTTAATGATTAAAGTTACAAATGGATGCTAGATATCTCATTTAACGATTCAGATAAATATAAAAGAGCTTTATTATCTATAGATGGATATGTCATTACCGTAAATGATACACTGACAGATACAATATATCTAAAGTAACACCTGTTACTTCAGCAACTAGTAACTTTTTAGATGAAGTAGTAGAACATTACTATCAGAAATCAATAAAGGATATTATTCAGTTTATGAAATTCTCCAAAATCTTCACGAGTGATAATCTTTCGAGGCTCCATAACAAATCAATTGATAGTTTTCCTCAATTAAAGTCTTTGTTCATGACAATCATCACGAAACTTACATAGGAGAACCTGTATCCGATTACAAATTCCGATTCGACGTGGAAGCATACCAGGTATATTCTCCGCTCCAATGCAACTGATATAATGCTTGAGCAAAAACTATTTTAAAAGATACTTGAGCTTGCGTTACTATGGTATAGAGGAATTACATCAATATTGAGCCCCCCGAAGTGAGGCGAGCGTGGTGGAATATAATGCCATTTTATCCCTTCTGCAGTACAGAATTTGGTAATTTCATTTTCATGTAATTCGGAATTAAATAATCTCTGTAGATTCGCAAGCTCATTTTTTGCACCCAAAAAATTAGTTGCATTATCACTAAAAATATCTGAGCATCGTCCTCGACGAGAAATGAAACGGGTCAAAGCAGCCAAAAATGCTTTCGTAGATAAGTTAGTCACTAACTCCAAGTGGGTTGCTTTGGTTACAAAACAAATAAACAAACACATATAAAACTTAGGAATGACATTTGATCGAAGTTTATATCGAATATCAAATGGTCCGCAAAAATCGATCCCTACGATAGAAAACGGACGTGATAGTTTCACCCTTTCACCTGGGAGATCACCCATAAACTGTTCAATACTTCTGGGTTTATGTTTGAAGCAAGTTATACAATGGTAGATAACCTTTCTACAAAGTTGTCGGCCATTGACAATCCAAAATTGTTGTCGAGCTTGTGGCCTAGCATGTAGGTTGCGGTTATGTTCATAACGAAACAATAATTTAGTAAACGTATGAGTAGATGGCAAGAGAATCTGATGAATCCGATCAGCTTCTAGAGATGCATTTTCAGTCGTCCACCTACGCGTAAAACATTATTTTTATCTAAAAATGGACATAACCTTTTGAGGCTACTATTATTATTGATTTTATTTCATCGGCATATTCAGATTGTTGAACAGTTTTTATTAATAAAATTTTTGCATCATCGATCTCTTCTAAACAAATAGGACCCATACGATATTTTTCAGGAAATTAATATTTCTTACAGTTGTTGGTGAATCTCAAAATTATCGCAGTTATCCTTAAGATTCGATGATAATTCGAGATATTTTCTATTAAAAAATGTTTATGTGATTTAATTTTACTAAAATTTTGAGGTTTTGAAATTTCTGGATCAGTTAATGTCTCAGGTAAAAATTTATTGAATGCATCAGGCCATATTTCTGTACTGTCAGTTAAAAAAGCTGGTCCAGACCACCATAAGGAAAATTCTGAAGATCGTTTGGCATTACGCCGCGTGAGACAAGATCAGCTGGATTTAGCTTATAGATGGAATGTGTGTCCAACTTTCTGGAGAACTGAGGTCTTGAATTCTAGAAATTCTATTTGCTACAAACGTTGAATATTGGGCAGGTGATGATCTCACGCGGTATAAAGTGATTTCAGAATCTGACCAAAGAACCACCTTTGATACACTAACATTAAGGGAATTTTTAACTTTTTCAACTAATTGAGCAAGTAAGAGAGCCGCACATAGCTCAAGTCGAGGTTGCACACAACAACGTGCGATGATATTTATCTAACCTACACCTTGTACGTATGTATATACAACAGCCGTAACCAATCTCCGAAGCATCTCCGAAACCGTGGATTTCTATTGAAGCTTTATCAGAGCTAATTATTCAGCGTGGAATTTTGAAATAATTGAACTGATTTAGCTGCTGTATATAATCATACCATTTCGTATAAAAATCATGATTAAGTGCATCATCCCACTTTACATTAAGAAATGCCCAAATTTCCTTCATAATCAATTTTCCGACAAAAACAATTGGAGCGCACAATCCCATAGGATCAAATATTTGTGCCAATTGTGAAAGAACAGTTCTTTTTGAAATTTCAGGACCTAATTGGAAACTTCCCATAGAAATTGTAAATGAATCATCTCTCAAATTCCACGGAACTCCTAAAATTGAAATTTCTTCTACATCATTATTTTCATCGTCGCATACTTCGATTTTATTTGATGCCCATTTGCGCAATTCGAATCCTCCCTTTGAAAGTAAATTACTCAATTCTGATTTAATTTGTAGAGAATTTCCTAATGAATTGGCACCAGATATCAGGTCGTCGCCATAAAAATGCTTAGTCAATATCTCTGAAGCACGTGGAAAATTAACACCTTCATCGATTGCCAATTGTTTCAGGGTTCTTATCGCAGCAAATGGTGCACTTGTCATACCATAGGTGACAGTGTTAAGTTGATAGACTTGAAGTGGGAGATCTGGGGATGTTCGCCAAATAATTTGCTGCAGCTTTCTGTCCTCTTTGTGTACTAATATTTGCCGATACATTTTTGTTATATCAGCCACAAAGTAAACTAAATAGATCGTCCTGTATTGTAGGTCCAGTCATGAGCACGTCATTTAATGAAATACCCATTGACGATTTAGATGATGCGTTAAAAACGATACGGACTTTAGTAGAAGTACTATTTTCCTTGAATACCGCATGGTGAGGTAAAAAATAAACCATATTCGAATCAGTCGGGTCAAATTCATAAGGGGTCATATGATTAAGCGAAATGTATTCATCCATGAACTTAACATATTCAAGTTCTAACTTATTATTTTTACTTAATCTGTTCTCTTGTTGGAGAAATTGTCGTAAAGCCGTAGAATATGTATCTCCATAATTTCGTTCAAATTAGCTTTTGTTGGTAACGCAACACTATATCTACCATGTTCATTCCGTCTAAAGTTATTAACAAAATGATTTTCGCTATTTTTCTCTTCTATGGAAAAGCTGTTCTCCGAATTAATATTTTCAATTTGCCACATATTTTGTACCATTTTATATAATTGATTAACGTCGCAACAAACATTAATTGTCTTTGGAATATTTCTAGAATTTGTTGCGATATTTGCTTTACCGCATATAATATAGCCGAGTTGAGTATTTCGAAATGGCGGTAATTCTTTAAAAATAATTTTGTTTTCAGAAGATGACATAATGTCTAAAAATGTTTCTGCTCCAAGAATCATGTCAATTCCCTGTGGCACATGGAATTGTGGATCTGCCAATTTGACTTTTGATGGTATCTCATGTATTTTAAATTCAATGAGATAAGTTGGTAATAAGTTTGAAAATTTATCAAGGACTAAAATATCCAAATCAGCTTTAAACTCTGAAACTCCTGATAAAATAGTTAAATTTGCTTGAAAACTGATTGTGGATATTTTGCCATTTATACCAACAATTGGGGTGATCACTCTTTCACGAGTGGCCTTTAGTTTTTGACAAAAAGGACTGGTAATAAAATTTGACATTGATCCCTGATCTAATAAAGCGCGACAAAGTAATCTATTTCCCTTCTGATCCTCTATAATAATCACAGCAGTTGACAGAAGAATCTGAGAGCCCGTATACAAATTTACACATGGTATTGCGTTAGAGTTAGCATTTAATGCTGTTTTCTTGCAATCTAAGGATTGATGTTCGCTCAGCTCAGTCTTAGAAATCAAATTGCATGGTTTTTGATATGACCTATTTTCGCCTTTGTTTTCGATTTTTTCTTCAGATTTCGAATTGGGATTTGGATTATTACAATGTAAAATTGTGTGGTGAAATCTATGGCATACTTTGCAACCTTGCGATTTGCATGGATTGGGAAGATGACCTTGTAGGCAATTTATACAAATCATTTTAGTTTTAACCCAATTAAATTTTGCCGTCCAAGGTAGTTGTCTGAATTTTTGACAACTGAATATTTCATGGACCTCACCACAAAAGGTGCAATTCGAATTTGTAGATACTAAATTTTGCCGTACATTAAAAGAATCAATATTTTTATTGATTGTTTTGAATCGATATTGATTGTTTCTATCATTGGTTAACTCTTGCAAATCCTTTCGAGATGAGTTAGTTACCTTTTAATAAATTTGGATTTTTACTTATTGAATATTGTGGAATTTTTAAACTGTTAGATGTAGAAGCCATTGATTCTAAAAGATTAGCCTTATTGTTTAAAATTTCCATAATATTACTATAAGTCATTTTTTTATTAGAACACTTTTGAATTAAAATTTCTTCTTGCAATTCTGAATAAACATTGTTTGTGATATTAAAGACCAAAAATACATCCCAGTGTTCAATTGAAACCCCTAAGGATTTTAAAGAATTATATTGTTTATTAACATTATTTATAAATTCTCGATGAGCTTTTATATCTGAGGCATTGTGACTCATTGTCGTAATAATCTAGTAAATTTTGCCATACAGCTAGATAATTTTCTTCGGTGAATTGCATTCCATCGATAAAACTAAAAGCATCACCATTACTCAAAGATTCCGGCAAATAATGAAATTTATAAGTAATTGAAATATTTTTATTGTCGTGAACCATAACCACGAACAACTGTTTGAATCCAACCCAATTATGGAATTCTCCATTAAATTTCGGTATTTTAATTTTCGGCATTTGCAAAGGAACTGTAAGAGGATTTATAGGGCTACTATGCTCAGTCTCAAGTGCGATAGCAACGACATCATCCTGCACTGACTTCGATTTAATCAATTGTAAAATCTCAACCTGAAATTCCATTATACTATTTTCGAACTCATCTAAAGAATATTTATCTGACTTCTAATCATCAAGAGCCTCTAAGTGACACAAAGAATCCCGAAACTTATCGCACATAAAAAATCATTAAATACATGGATAACCGACCTATGCATTGGTTTAACTTAAAAAAAAATCCCGCGCCCATGGATCCTTACAAAAAAAAAAAAGAATCGAATTTTTTTATTTCGCGCTCTTTCTTATGATTGCGTGATAACGTTATCTCACAAAAATTTTCCGCTCAAATGTCTCAAAACTAGAGATTTGAAGCTTTAAAATGCTTTTCTTTGCATCTCTGTACGACCGTATTTTACAAAGATACAGCTCTTCAAAAAACACTAAAAAAATTGAAAAAAATTAGTGTTCCTTTAATTTTTTGGAGTAGTGTCTTAGATATAGATGGAGCTAAAGAAGTTTTACTTCAGTCGTGTGGTCTAAAGCATACTCATTTTTTTTATGGGTGCATCAATTTTCCAATATTTTTCTTTATCTAACAATAAATCCGATGAAATTGGAAAATTAAATAAAATTCCTTTTCCGAATTGCACGTGATCCGAAAATGTATATGATCTATATTTTGCCTTAACTTTTTATAGACCACCTTAAATTAATTTCTCATCACCAATCCAAAAATTTATTTTTATTTTTGCGGCCAAATTTTCGATCTTTTTTAGATCATCCTCTCCGGGCCTTTTCTTTATTTTTACACTAAAAACCTTTTTTAGAAAACATATATTAACCAAACAACAAAACTTAATTAAAAATTATTAATACATACATTTATCGTGTAAAAATCAAATAACAATTAAACACAAAAATATTTTGTATATCAAAAATTTCCTGTGTAATTGATGACGAAATTCAACAGCTTTGTTATTGAAAACCGAAAAAATCTGTTTGTATTCCTTTTATGTCTATGGACTACTTTATTTTTGTGTAAAAATTATATACAAAACTTGAAAAATCAGCTGTTCAAAAAATAATTTGTAAACAACAAAAAGTTTGCCTAGAAAAATTCAATGAATGGGACAATTTTTATTACGGAATTTCCAAAAGAACTTATGATGCGTAGTTTTTTATGATATTTGTGTAATTGGCTTGTAGCCTGTTACTGTCCACTTTATAATTTACGGGATTTTTTGATCTCCATATGTGACACACTTCTTTGAAAAGTCTTTTGTTCTTTAGTTTCTCGTAATCTAATGTCGTTGAATTATCAAAATCAAAGTCTTGTTTCCTTTCATGTACATTCTTTATTAATTGATAAATAAAACTCATAAAAAAACTAATAATAAATTAAACAAAAAAAAAATAAAATATACGTTATTTTTAACATTTGTGTCAACACGAGAATAAAGCGACTTGTCACCAACACGATAAGCCCGTGGTGTGTATGAATTTAATCAAGAGTTTTGCATAATGAAACAACTTGATAATGGTGGTTTTAGAATCTTTAGTTAAAACTTGAAAGCGAAATATAAAGTATGTTTTGCACCAAAGACGGATAAACATTATTTATTTAATTACAATAGTTTTGGAATGTATACACTATTTTGAGAATATTTGCTCATTCACAATGGTGTTTACGAAAACTAATCAATTTTTACATTTTTGGTAATTTTTTGAAAATGTTTGGTCATTTTTTGAAAATTTTTGGTCATTTTTTGAAAATTTATGGTCATTTTTTGAAAATTTTTGGTCATTTTTTGAAAATTTTTTGTAATTTTTTGAAAATTTTTGGTCATTTTTTGAAAATTTTTGGTCATTTTTTGAAAATTTTTGGTCATTTTTTGAAAATTTTTGGTCATTTTTGAAAATTTTTGGTCATTTTTTGAAAATTTTTGGTCATTTTTTGAAAAATTTTGGTTATTTTTTTTAAAATTTTTGGTCTTTTTTTAAAATTTTTGGTCATTTTTTTAAAATTTTTGGTCATTTTTTCAAAATTTTTGGTAATTTTTTGGTAATTTTTTGAAAATTTTTGGTCATTTTTAGAAAAAATTTTGTAATTTTTTGATAATTTTTAGTCATTTTTTGAAAATTTTTGGTCATTTTTTGAAAATTTTTGGTCATTTTTTGAAAATTTTTGGTCATTTTTTGAAAACTTTTGAAAATTTTTGGTAATTTTTTGAAAATTTTTGGTCATTTTTAGAAAATTTTTTGTAATTTTTTGATAATTTTTAGTCATTTTTTGATAATTTTTTGAAAATTGTTGGTCATTTTTTGAAATTTTTTTGTCATTTTTTGAAAATTTTTGTTCATTTTTTTAAAATTTTTGGTAATACATATTTTGAAAATTTTTGGTCATTTTTTGAAAATGTTTTTTTTTTTTTTTTCTTTATTTTTCTATATGTTACAATTTTTTTTTTATTATAAGCGCATTTTTACATTTTTTACAAAATCTGCAATGATTCTCAAAGAATCGTTGTGCAGAAATATATGAAAATAATTAGCATAACGCTATACATAATATATTTTATGTTTTTATAATATTTTGATAGTACAATAGTGATTATCTTATTTTTATTTTTAACATTTTGTATAATATATTATATTCTTTATTGATTTACAAAAATTTTCCGTTTGATATCTGTTGTTGTCTTAAAGGGCTCAATTTAAAAGGAGGCATTAATGGAAGTGTCTGGATAGATGGTAAAATAGCAAGATATTATGTGTCATAAATTAAATTAAACTTTAAGATATATTATTATCCGCAATATATTTCAGAGCGAATTGTTTAAATAATTTTAGACTCCTTTCATCCCTTATGTGAGTTGGCAATCTATTGTATAAAAGCAGACCCCGGTACAATACATTGTTATTAGAAGCGTTTGTTGTAAGCTGAGGACCGCGGAGAAACGAACGACGTCTTATATTATAATCATGTACATCTCTTGTTCTAATTATCTCAAGGTTATGTTTTATGAGGTTGTTAATAATTAGGGCAACCAAATATATGCAATAACATATTTTTTTCCAGTGCACGAATTTTGAAAAGAGCAAGATATAAATCCGTTTCATGAAAAACCAAGCATTTTAAGCCCTACTTGTTAGTGCATATTTTTGCATATTTTACTAAAATGGCATATTTTTGCATATTTCACCCAAAACTTCCCCAAAAGAACATATTTTGAGTCAAATAAGCATATTTCGTCAAAATCATTTACATAATTTCCAAATTTTATAAAAAAAATTTCGAAGACAATTTTTATTTATTTATTTAATTTTTTAAATTTCCTGTTTACCGCAACTAGCGCTGGTACTAGCAGTAAATATCAAAATGAGGTTGTCTTTAGGGTGTATGTTATACGAATTTTTGATTCAGGGATTCCTCGATGGTAGCTAGTTTATACCAATAGTAATTTTCTCACTCATAGTTGTTCCATATAGCTGGTTCATCATTGGTCGGCTTTTTGACGATTCGATTAGAATTTTAGGGGATAATTTTGAGAAAGATAAAATTTTACTGTTTATATCAGATGCAGCACCGTACTCATCAAAGCGGCCCCTGCAATACAAACTTTCTATCCCAAAAATACACATCTAAATTTCTTGCCTTTCCCACGGTCTTCATCGTATATATGAACTTATAATAGGGTTTTCTCCTAAGTTCCGCCTTATCTCGAATATCAAAAACGTATTTTTAAAAGCTCCGTCGAGAGTCAAGATTCTTAAAAAGTACAGCTCGGGCTCGCACTTCCTTCACAGCCAACATCCACAAGCTGGAGAACTTGGCTCGCAGCTGTTAAGTTGTATGCCAATAATTTTGAAGAGATTATTGGTGTTTTTGATGCATTGGGCGATGAGGAGGCAGCCTCAATCAAAATATCAAAACAGCTGTTATGTGACAATTCAGTAAAAGCAGAATTAATTTTTATTGTAGCAAATTATGGTTTTCTCGACGCGTCCATTACTAAATTGGAAAGTTCTGGGCTGCAGTTTGCTTTCATATTTTTTGCTGTCGTAATGTGTTTTTTAGTCGTTTTTATCAAATTATAAGGAACAGTAATTATTTTGAATACATATTTTGAGTTTTTTAAAGCATATTTTGAATGCATATTTCAACATTTTTAAAGCATATTTTAAGAGCTTAAAAACTATTTTTTAGTGCATTTTTTTGGTTGCCCTATTAATAATTTTATGCGTTAAAGTAACCAATTCTTTTTCAATTATTTTATAAAGGGGTAAACAATTAATGAATATAATTATAGACGGCGTCCTTATTGGTACATTTAGAACAAATTTCAAGGCTCTTTTTTGCAAAATAAAAAGTTCTTCCAATTTGTTTTTTGTGGTTCCACTCCATATTGGATTCAAATACATTAAATGGCTATACACATAAGCATAATATATATTTATTAATAATTTCTGAGGTAGTATACTTTTTGATTTTTTTAAAATAAAAATATATGGCGTAATTTTTTTTTTTGATAGAGTCCAAGTGCAGATCCCATTTTAATTTTGCATCTAAAACTAAACCTAGGTATGTGTATGACCTGACTCGACCCAGTATCTCTCCATTATAAGTTAGTGTATTTGAAAGTATATAATTTTCTTCCAAGTTTCTATTTTCAAAAATTAAGTACTTAGTTTTTTTAACGTTTAGTAGCATTAAATTGTTATTGAACCATACATTTAACTGATGCAAATCTTGTTGCATATCGCTGATTAAATTTGACAAATTTTCTTTATTATAAACTATGGCAATATCATCAGCATATATTTGTACTTTTCCATGAATGTCTATCATCATCAGATCATTTATAAATATTTTAAATAGTGTTGGCCCTAATATGGAGCCCTGGGGAACTCCTAAACTTACAATTTCTGTATCACTTCGCTTTCCATTAATTTCTACAAATTGTTTCCTTTTATTTAAATAGCTATCAAAAAATTGTATGTATTCATTAGATATGCCTATTTTTTTTAATTTCATCAACAATATTTTGTGATTCATGGCATCAAATGCTTTACTCAAGTCCAAGAAAAGTACAGATACAAATTTTTTTTTATCAATTCCCAAACTTAACTGATTTGTAAGGTGCAAACAAGCGGCAGTTGTGTTAGCATTTCTTGTGAACCCAAACTGATTTGGTGATATTACGTTATTAGCTTCGAGAAACTGCTCTAGTCTTGAATTTATTACATTCTCAAAAATTTTGGTCAACGAGTTTGGAATGGAGATTGGTCTGTAATTATTAATTTCTAAGTTTGAGCCGCTTTAGTAAATTGGAAATACTTTGACGCATTTTAAAACTTCAGGAAAAGTTCGTTTACTTACACTCGTATTAATAAGTCGAGCCAATATATTTGTTAACCTATTAGAATACCTTATAATAAATTTATTTGATATGCCATCGAATCCTGTGGCTGCCTTGGAATTTAAATTTTTAATTACATTCACAATTTCTCCAACAGTAACATTTTCCAGATAAAAGCTATGTATGTTATTATATTGAATATAATCAAAAACTGATATATTTGGAAATTGCATATTTTTAAATAAATCAATAATATTGTTAATGAAATATTTATTAAATAAATTGGCATTTTCTGATTCCTTAGTCATAATTTTTTCACCGACTTTCAATTCAATATTTTTATTTCGAGGCTGCCTATTTAGTACGAACTGATTAAAATTTTTCCATAAAATGAAAGGTTTGTTTGACTGATTCTCAAATAAGTTAAAAAAATATTTGTGCTTAGCCGTTTGAATCTTTTTCTTAACTAATCTATAATAAAATTCATATTTTTGAGCACAATACCCAGAATTAGAAAATCTTCTTTTTAATTTATAGAATTTCTCCCTTAGCCTGATATCATTAAATATATCTTCAGTCATCCATGGTTTAATATAACTGTTTTTCTGGTTTGATTGTATTTCAATTGTATTATTTTTTATAAGTTTGGTAAGTTCATTGGTCAAAGATTCAAAGTTGCCAATACTGTCAATTCTGTCCCATAAAGAATCTCTATCGATCATTTCATAATTAACAACTTGTTTTACTACTTTCCTATATAACAATTCAGAATTTTTCTCTTTCTTGAATCTAAAATACAAAAGCTTATGATCTGATATAGAAGTGTCTTCTAAATAAAACTCATATTTTATAGAGATAAGATCTGTGGCAATATGATCAATAACAGTCGACACTGTGTTACTAGCTCTTGTTGCATATTCTATTTCAGTTTTATTCAGTAAAACGTAGCCATGACATGTAACAATCTCTTTATATTTCAGGATATCATCATCCGAGTTCATTAAGTTGATGTTGAAATCTCCAACAATAATGCAACTAGAGAATTTTGAAATCACCATTTCAAACTTTTCCAAAAACAAATCAATACTACATTTTTGCGAACGATAAACCGCACACACATTAATATTTAAGTTACAAATGTAAACCACAATAAAATGAGATTTATTATATTCTTCTTCATATAACAGTACTGTATTCAATGTTTCTTTAACAAATATGGAACAACCCCCATATTCATCTAACCTTACCGAATGATATGAAACGTAACCATTTAAGTTATAAAATTGTTTATTAGAAATACTAAGCCATGTTTCAGTTAGCACTACAACATCTGCCCCTAAAGATAGATTATGTAATAATGATTCAATCTCAGTTAATTTATTACGTAAGCTTCGTACGTTACAGTACAATATACTACCAAACTCTACACAATTATTGAATGTTGCATTGTAAACGCCCGTAAAATATCTATTACTATTTTTCCATCGTTCCATTTTATCTGTCAAATTAATCTCCATTTAATAAATTGAAATTTACCCCAGTTCGACAACAAAACAGCGAAAAATACATCAAAAAAAATTAAATGACCAAAAAATATAAACAAAAAATTATTGTAAATAAAATATAAAAATATAATAACTTGCGTTTTAATTAAGTGATTATTTGAAGCTATGTTAGTTATATACTCTGCTAATCCAATTGCTCCAGTGTTGATAATTTTTCCAAATCTCCGATAGTGTTGAGAATGATAACATCTGTGTTTTCGTTTTTTTTAAGAAAAATCTTATTGGTTTTGGTCCACAAAAATTTGAAGTTGTTGGATTTTTTGAAGATGAGTGCCTGACGAAAAAGATTTGCCTTATAAGTTGTTAACTGTTCTCTCACAAAAAGTTGTTTAGTGTCCTCAACTTTATATCCAACTTCGTTGGCAAAAAGTTTCTTTCTCTGTTTGATTTTTGCGAGAATGTTTAATTTACTTGCTTCATCACCCAAAATCATTTTCAGAAAGAGTGAAGAAGAATTGCCATGTTCGTTATTTGTTGTCGTTTTGTTTATTTTTTGTCTACTAGAAGTATCAACTAGAGTTGCTTGGATTTCATTAAGTTTTCCTTTTAGTGAATTCATCTCCAGTACACTAAGAATATTCACAACAAGTTGCTGCGGTGATACAGTATTATTTGGTATTCCAGTAATTATTAAGTTATTTCTAATTTCTTTATACTTTATGGTTTCCAACTCAGTTTCCAATCTTGATATTTTTTGTTCATTTATTTTGTGATCATATGATTTAGCTTCATTTTTTAATATCAAGGTTTCTTGTTGAAGTTCTTTTATATTATCATAGTTTCGGTGGTTGAAACTCTAACGTCCAACTTAATATGCGCTTCCTGCATCTCATCAAACATTTTTCCAAGGTTATTTACAGAGTTCAAAATATCTTGAAGTTGAACTGCAAGGGAAGTGATTGTCTCCCTTACAGCATTCGTATTAGACAACCCAGCATTCATTGTTGCAGATGTTTCAAGCGATTGACTGGTAGAGACAGTTACAGGAGAAGGCGTCACAGCTGTAGTAGGTAGAGTAACGTCGACATTTGGTATCACTTCACCTCGGCATTCAGCACTACAACACCACTTAGGAGAACTTGCTAGTCGGGTTATATGCTGTCCATAGATGTTTTTACACTGCGGATGGAACTTTTTCTTACATTCATCACACTCGAAATAGCTTTGTTGCAATGTAATATTTTCTTGACATTCATTACACTTGATATTGACACTTATTTTCTGACGTAGTTGCATGTTAATGTACGGCATTATAAATTAATTGATTTTTAACAAAAAAGGATTTACAGTCTTTATAAAACTTTTGATTACACAATAAATAGGACTCTCGATTATCAATTAAACTACCAATATATCTTTTAAATTCTACAATTTATTTTTAATTTAATTTTTATAGAAGCGTATTTTTTTTTCTTAATCACAGTTAACAGCGCCACCAATCGACTTCTGTTTGGTAATTTTTTGAAAATTTTTGGCCATTTTTTGAAAATTTTTGGTAATTTTTTGAAAATTTTTGGTCATTTTTTGATTATTTTTGGTCATTTTTTGAAAATATTTGGTCATTTTTTGAAAAATTTTGGTTATTTTTTTTAAAATTTTTGGTCATTTTTTGAAAATTTTTGGGGATTTTTTGAAAATTTTTGTTAATTTTTTGGTCATTTTTGAAGATTTTTGGTAATTTTTTGAAAATTTTTGGACATTTTTTGATAATTTTTGAAAATTTTTGGTCATTTTTTGGTAATTTTTGGTCATTTTTTGAAAATTTTTGGTCATTTTTTGATAATTTTTTGAAAATTTTTGATCATTTTTTGAAATTTTTTGGTCATTTTTGAAAATGAAAATTTTTGGAGATTTTTTGAAAAATTTTTGGTCATTTTTTGAAAATTTTTGGTCAATTTTTGATAATTTTTGAACATTTTTGGTCATTTTTTGAAAATTTTGGAAAATTTTTGGTCATTTTTTGAAAATATTTTTGGTCATTTTTTGAAAATTTTTGGTCATTTTTTGAAAATTTTTGGTCATTTTTTGAAAATTTTTGGTCATTTTTTGAAAATATTTGGTCATTTTTTGAAAAATTTTGGTTATTTTTTTTAAAATTTTTGGTCATTTTTTGAAAATTTTTGGGCATTTTTTGAAAATTTTTGTTAATTTTTTGGTCATTTTTTGGTCATTTTTGAAGATTTTTGGTAATTTTTTGAAAATTTTTGGACATTTTTTGATAATTTTTGAAAATTTTTGGTCATTTTTTGGTAATTTTTGGTAATTTTTTGATAATTTTTGGTCATTTTTTGATAATTTTTGGTTATTTTTTGAAAATTTTTGATCATTTTTTGAAATTTTTTGGTCATTTTTGAAAATGAAAATTTTTGGAGATTTTTTGAAACTTTTTGGCCATTTTTTGACAATTTTTGGTCATTTTTTGAAAATTTTTGGCATTTTTTGATAATTTTTGGTCATTTTTTGAAAATTATGGTAATTTTTTGAAAATTGTTGGTCATTGTTTGAAAATTTTTGATCATGTTTTGAAAACTTTTGGTCATTTTTTGATAATTTTTGGTAATTTTTCGAAAAATTTTGGTAATTTCTTGAATTTGGTAATTTTTTGAAAATTTTTGGTAATTTTTTGAAATTTTTTTGTAATTTTTTGAAAATTTTTGGTAATTTTTTGAAAATTTTTGAAAATTTTTGGTAATTTAGTCCAGCTGATTTACCAGCTATATTTCAGCGAATCACCATAATAATATTTTATTTCTCTGCAAGAAACTAATCCCTAGTGTGTCAACTCATATGGATTTGTGGTGGATTAGCTAATCTCGTTTCACTAATCGCGCTTAGCTAATCCCTAGTCTGTCAATGGTATTAACCTTCATCCGTCCCTTAAAAAAGTAACACTAAAATTCCTTTGTGCAAAAATTACCAAAATAAATTCATCAGTAAATTTACGCTAAGCAAATACAAAATTCACTTTTATTTTTAATTTTATTTATTAAAACGAAAGATAACGCAGTAATTTAATAAGATACATATTTGAAAAATAAAATTCGATTTTGGTCAAAAATGACGCGAGGGACGGATGAAGATTAAAAAAACAAAAAATTAATCAACAAACTCATTTTCAGAAAAAAATATATATTATTCCAAAATTTGGTTTAGTTTAAAGAAGATTTCAAATATAAAATATGTATGTGTAATTGTGTATGTATGTATTTAATCAAAAGCAAAACCAACACTAATGTACTACAAGCCTGATTCCGTAATGAGGTACACAGATACCTTCTTACATTAAATCGCTTATACTTGGAAGTATTGGTGGGAAACTTCGTATGTTTTGTTTTGGCTACAATTTATATAGTGTATCCGATCACCAATACTTTCATGTATAAGCGAAAAATCAGTTATGATAGTCAGGCTTGTAATACATTAATGTTGATTTTGATTTAATACAAAACCTGCTAAAATTCTCTTTAGAAAGCCTGCTCATTTTGCTGATACGCAGATACATACATATAAAACTTAACGTTGAGGCGTAGTAGTGACTATGAAAAACCTTAGAAAAAAAATTTAAATTTATTTATTTATCACTAACACCACACCATGTATAGGTCACACAC
Source organism: Tipula helvola (assembly GCA_963556165.1). Lineage (NCBI taxonomy): Eukaryota > Metazoa > Arthropoda > Insecta > Diptera > Tipulidae > Tipula > Tipula helvola. Next base: position 243,297,947 of record OY744483.1, on the reverse strand, counting down.
ACTACTAACGTCGATAATTTGAGCATTTTTTACTCTCTATTGTTTGCAAACCTACTAACCCCACACCATGTATTTATCACACAAACTGCTAACGCCGATGATATTTAAGCATTTTTACTCTCTATTCTTTGCTTTGATCTACAAACAAAATTTCAGACGTCACACAATTATATTGCGCAATCTAATTGTACGTGAACAATTCATGTAAATTATGTAACATCATACAAAATAAATAAAAATTCAAATTTTAAATAAAAATATAAAATATGTACTTTAAATCTTCTTTGTGATTTACTAATTTGACAGATTCGTTTTTATTGTTTTTTTATGATACATTTTACTCTCTTCAGTTTTGTAGTATGCGATTGTTTATGTTTTTTCTACACTGTATTCACAACCGTATATGTACACGGTGACGTTTCGCTAATACAATCCCATGTTGAGGTATTTTTACAGCAATAGTATACAATACTTTGGGCTTTCTAAAAAGAATTGTAGAAGGTTTTGATTTATTACAATAGGTATATATATTATGATTACTGATCATTTGCACGTGCATCATACGTACTCGAAAATATACAAAAATATAAAACAAAATTATCAAACTAATGACCTTTTTTGTGTTTCATTCATGAATTTTTTTTATACTACTATTTTGTTATTTTTTGTTTTATATTTTTTTGAGAATGCGAAAAAAGGAAAGAAATATATATTTGCATATATGTATGTATATATTTCTCGCTTTAATAAAACCATTACAAAATAATACGTTTTGCAATTTCGAATGACATTTTTTTGCACTGAAAAGACTACTCTTATTTAGTACTCAATGGTAAAACCAAAAAAAAAATTACGAAGAAAATTTTTTGCTAAAATAGCAAGCCTGTTAAATCAGTCTATTTTGAGTCACGTGTACGAAATAAACCAATCAAAATAACATTACACTGATAATTTCCCTAGGGATGTTATCTGTGTAATGTTATTTTGATTGGTTTATTTTGTACACGTGACTCGAAATTGACCGATTTGATAGGCTTGCTATTTTAGAAAAACATACTCTGGCTACTAGATGAAAAGAATTTATAGTTTTATTTTACAATAAATATACTGTTTCAAAATGACACTTTCATAGAACAATTTACAATCTAGCAGCCTTACTAATACTACTACATAGAATAAAATAAAATTGCAAAAAATTTTCTCGTCGAATACCCCTCGAGCATTGATAAATACCTCATAATTTTATTATATTTTCCTCAAGCACGTTGCTTTTAGGTAACAGCCCTCAGCCTACGGCTTCGGGCTGTTACCAAGCAACGTGCTTTCGAAAAATATAATAAAATTATTTCGGGAAATTATCAATGCTCTTGGGATATTACTGCTGAAAATTATATCTGATTGATTGTTGTCATAGTGGTAATAAATCTGATTTTATGTGTAAAAATTTTCAAAATTTACGTAATGCCATGTGTATGAGCTGTACCATAAATAAAGGTTTCAGTAAAAAATTAATCTCTGTTGATATTGTATAATAAAATTATAAAAATTAAACGAAAGTCTTATCAGTTTTTATTAAATCCCGGTTTCTGTGCGGCGCATTGAAGAGCTGGTTACCAATAACCAAAGCAAAAGAAAACTTGCTACTATATCGGCTGTTTTTCATGTCGGCTGTTTGTTTACCGGCTGTTTGTCAACGGGGCGTGCCTCATTGTTTTGATTTGCCAATACGAGTGCATCAACTTTATTGCTATTTCCTGAATTACCACGGCCGCTTACAGTGTGGTTTACTCCGGACTATTTTGATGATAAATAACGGTACAAATTGAGAATAATTCAGCGAGCTGCAACGGATTCAGCCAAGTACTGACGATTGAGGGTCATGGGCGTTTATGGTTAAGTATTTTTTCTTGTTAATTTTATTTATTGATTGTTTGGTATATATTTCGCATTCGATATTTTCCTAAATTTTGGTTAAAATAATTGTTTTTATATCTCAAGTGTAAAACCTTTTTATATTTAGGTATGTTTAATTCGATTCCGTATTTATTTTATAATTAATGTCTGCCTAGAAAGAATAATCTAGAGGTTAGTGATGGAGTGGCATGTGGATAATGTGGAGATTGGTCCAGGTTCAATATAACTGTATCGATCCTGACGACAAAAGTTTTCGACAAAAGAACCCCCCATCAGCCGAGTACTATCCGCGCATAAAAGCACCTGGACCGTCGAAAACTAGTGGTCGTTACAGGTTCCGCGTGTTAACCCGACAGTGTAGTTAAAACATATACTAGATTACGAATTAGTCAGAAATAACTGATTATATAATTGATTTTAATTTTCAAAGATATTAATTATCATAAATATTATTGTAACATTTTAAAATAGGTTTCCAGAACATTGTTGCGTCCGTCTTTGTGTTACTGATAGGTTGGATTGGGAATTGGATTTTAATTAAATTTGTCATTGTTTAAATTTGAATTTGAAGTTAATATTTCTTGAGTTCGGTTTTTCGGTTTTAGAGGGGGGGCTGGGGATGTGGGGGTTTTGGCGGTAGTGTTTCTTGGGAGATGGACTCTTGTTGGAAGTGAAGTTTAGAAATAACTAATTAATCTCGATTTCGATTTTCAGGAAGTCCCGTGAAACCTGTTGTCAGCTTTCCAGAATCGTCAAGATCTATAAATTTTAGAATTGTGTCGTCTTGGGTTTACCTTTATCTCTAGCATATGCGTAACACTAATAACACAAATATAAAGGGCTGAAACCTCATTAGGTGATCAGAATTCAGAACTTTGGTCTTGAAGATTAAGTCTACTCCCAAATCAATCCCAAACTGACTCTCTTACGTCATAGTCTTCAGCTCAACCCCCAAAAACAATATTTGTGTAAAATTTGGTTCAAATTGGTCAAGGCGTGTGGATTTGTTTAAATATCTTGTACATCAAGTTTTACAATGGCCAATCAGGATAAAACGTATCGATTTCATAACAAATTTGAATAAAATTTGACATCCGCAATGGCTCCTAAAATGATCTTTGGATAACCATAATATGGCCAAGTGGAATGGAACCGATTATTATGAAATGTGACATATGCGTTGGAAATGGGATTCTACAATCGCAGTCAGGAAACTTGGCTATCCCTTAATCGATTATGATGAAATCCAAGAATTGCGATGGGAAGGTGATTTTAAAATGTTACTGCTAATTCCGAGACTTTACGCTACTGTTAGTAGTTTTAATTTTTCAGCATGTGTTCGCCACACACTTCATTTTTTTAAGCATGGCCAAACTTACAGCTCTGACAGTAAATATTCAAAAAATATACTCCAACGTTTAAAGCGAAGGATTGGCGAGAAAAGTTTCTAGGCGAACTTGAATAATATTTCGAAGATAATCTCAATCGTTAAGCAATTGAAATAGACGTTTACGCTGCCTCAAACAAACTTCAATAGCTGCATGATTTACAGAAACCTCATCAGACCAAAATTTAAAAGTCATATTAACACATTCCTCATAACCTAATCCAAAAATAATTTTTGTGCCACATTTCCTTCCATTAAAATAGGTTAAAAATAGCTAAGGTATATCCTAATTGCCCATGTTCCAGAATTTAATCTTAAAATCATTTAAGAATGCAGTTTCTAACCCATTTGTCGAATTTCCTCCAAATCGGTTCAAAAATAGGGAAGTTCCATCTAACATCACAGAATTGTATCTAAAAATCATTTTAAAGTCCCATTTCCAAAGGCATATAACAAATTTCATCATAATCGTTTAAGGAATAGCCAAGTTCCATCATACTTCTCCAAATTCCAGAACTTTATCCGAAAATTATTTTAGAATCCCATTTTCAACGCACGTGTCGAATTTCATCATAAAGTTCTATCATACTTGGCCATATTCCGGAACTTCATACAAAAATCATTTTAGAATTCCATTTGTATTGGAAATACTGAATTTCATCAAAATCGGATAAGATATAGAATACCAATAATTTTTTTATAAAACAAATCACAAATCCTCAGTTTAACTGCTCCCTAATAAACCCTAATCCAACCCCAACTCAGCCCTAATTCAACCCGCGAACGGAACTCAACTCAACCGCAAACATTACACCAAACTCAATCCTCAAACCATCATATATCAAAAAATTGGTTAACTGCTTGCTACATCCTAATGCAGCCCCAACTCAACCCACAAATTGGCCCCTAACCTAACCTTCAAATCAACTCCAAATTCAATGCCCAATTCGATAATCAAACCAGCATATATGTATAAACAAAAATCGTAAATTTTTATATAACCAGGTGTTTTGGATCAATTCGTATGGCAGGTACTCCATCTTCTTGACGTACAGTCTCCAAAAGCTTTTCAAATCTCCGCCTTGATCATAGAAACAGATTGGCAAAAAAAAATCCAAATCGGACAAGCCGTTCTCGAGATACCATGGGTACAGACATCCAGGTATCCAGACGTCCAGACACCTGGACAGACGGACGGACATTTTTACTACAATTTACTAATACTAGATTAGACGTGTAGAGAACTTGGTTTTGGACCAACCAAATTTTTCGTCATTTTTCACAGGATTTCAATACTTTGGTCTTTTTAGACCGAAGTAATACTGAATATTGACTACTTAGGAGTCTTTAACCGAGTCAAGTCTAGATTATTAACATACGTTCCCTATCTTCCCGCTATGAGTTGAAAGACAATGACTGACAATGATTACTAAAAACATATCTTAAGCGACGCCATAACTAAATCAGCGGTAAAATCTTCTATAAGATCGCAAATTATTAAAGATGACCATTCAGAAACCATGCTTACAGCACAAAACACAATCCATGAAAGAACCCCACACCAGCTGTAATCCACCTAAAAAAAGTGTAGTTGACTAATGTTATAGATATTTATTTGAAAGAAATTGGCACATTCTGAATTGGACAAGATTATCAATAGAAACATACGTAGCATTTGTTGATATCCTTAATTATTCAGATGATTATCAATCCACCTCAAATAATAATTTACATCTGTGTAAACAGCTGGACTCAACTTGTCGCACACCTCTGATCCAAATGAGACGATTCCCAGTTGCACATATTTTGGCCCGTTGAATGAAGGATGGTTCATTAATTTAAAAAGAGGCCCGCCACTATCCCCATAGCATGCATTTTTATTTGGACTTCCAGCACATATTTGGCCAGGTCCAGCTCCTGGGACAAATATATCGCAATACTCATTTGGCAATATTGTAATCTACAGTGATAATTGATTTGATGTTAGTAATGCTCAAAATTCACTAATTAGCTTACCGTGGTTTTTTGTAGAATTTTTGCGTCCGTTTTAGTAAGGGTATTTATAATCCCAAACCCTATTGTTATCGCTGTTTCTCCAATTAATGTAGTTGGTGAAATATTGTCGGGTAAACATATAGGCGATATCCATTCTGTAAATATGTTTGTTTGTTAGTAATGAAACTAAAGAGTGTTAAACAAATTAATTTTGTAAAGCAATTACTCGTAAATTCTACTTTAGTTGCTAATATTAAAAGTGCAATATCGTATTTTAATGTCGATTCATCTAAATTATATGGAATATACTTTGCAACTTCATAAATTTTTGGACGATCAGAACAATGATTAGTAGCGTCACAAGCTTTTTCTCCATGGTCATTATGATCCCCTAGTCTTACGACCCTGAACGATAAAAACATTAGTAGTTGCTCATTGTTAAAGATTTTTTCCACCGTACAATCGTTTAAGTAGATGTTGTTTAACCATTTTATAAAAACAATGTTTTGCTGTTAGTATATGTTGGTCTGTGATGAGGGTACCGCCACAGACAAAAAAAAGATATTGTCCAAGAGGAAATCTCTCTCCAATACTTGCGAACCACGGAAATTCACCGATAGCTGCATCTGTGCCTCCCAGAATTCGACCTATTTTTTGGGGCTGCCCACAATTATCTTTAAATTGGTCACGATAGTTTTCTATTGCACAAATTCTCTCGATAAATAAGAAAACAATTATTTTAAAAAATATTAACTTCATTTTATTAAGTGTTGCACCAATTTAATCAAATGCAATTAGAATTTAGGTTAAATTAATATTCGTAAATAAGCACAAATTAACAAAGAACGTATCTAACTTTAGTACAGAAAGTTTTGACTAACTTTGGTGTAGTATGATTGTTAACAACGTGCTTATATATGAACAACTCAAGATTAGATGCACATCACTTCTCAAATTTATACCATCACAGATGCAGTATGACTGAAATTTATTTAAGCGCTCTGACCAGTAGCGGCCGCTGACTTGAATTTTCACACATAAATCGATTTTTTTTTTAATTACAACTTACATATTTACAAATTGATTTGGGTACTTTAGGAAGACAATTTCTAGCTAATTATACCGTGTTATGTTTTGAAACTTCTCATCCGAAATATCTCGAAAACTGCACATTACCGAAAGGTATGTGCCACACAAAAATTCTGAGGGGGAAAAGCATAATACTGGTTATTTTTTAATTTATGGATTTTGGAAGGTTATTTCAGGGTTACTTCTTTGATATGACTATGGCATATATTTTTTCTGACAGCATCTTACTCTACATAAACTAAAAGTTGTGCGAAACTTGGTGGCTCTAGACAATTCAGTTGATAAATTCAAAATATCACTTTCATATTATTTAAAATTAAAGGCCGGATGAAAAATGTTCCGAACTGTTTATTTCTTATGTAGAATAAGTTGCTGCCAGTAAAAATGTAGTTTTAATTTAAACAGTTGATCTTGAAAAAAACTTCATGACGACCACCAATTAAAAAATAATCAGTATTGTTCTTTGCCCCCTTCAAAACCAAATAACTTTTATGTCGAACATGTATTTCAATAATGTGTAGTTCTGGCGATACTTCGGGTGTACAATTTTAAAATGATCACACAGTATTTTAGTTTTTAAATACTGATTTTCATTTCGGAGTTATTATTAATTTCTTCAATGTTTCCACTGTATATTTTTAGTGAATTATTTATTAAATTTTGGAAAGGTTAAATTTAACAAGCAAACTACGGGCTATTGCACTTCAATTTTACTGCAAGTTGTAATTATGATTAACCATCCTCATTTTAATTTCATCTGCTAGATGTAATCATCTGCTCTCGTATTTCAAATTATGAGAAATTCTCAAAACTCGTAAAATTCTTTTCTAATCGACCCCAAAGCGTCCCAATTTTCGAATTTTCTGGTTTTATATTTTTTGAGTTTTGACGTTACTACAGACTTTCACGTGATACGCGATATAAATTTCTTTTGTCGAGATTTGGGATTGAGTTTTATGCGTAACAGATATTATGCGAGATTTTTAGAGAGTATTCGAGATTATTGTTATTATTCGACTTTGAATATCGTTAAGTTGCTTAGTATTTAAAATTTATGGGCATTATTCAATATTTTCAAGATTATTGGAGTTTTTCCAGCTAATTCTTCAACAGAGATGTTTTTTTTGCTTTTGAAATGCTTAGCACTGAGATTTTTCAATATTATTCTAGTATTTTTAGTTTATTCGATATTTTCGGGAATATTCAAACTTTTTTGGGAATATCGAGATTATCCTAGAATTTTAAAATTATTCTAGGTTATTCAAGCTTTTCTAAATAATAATCGAAGTTTGCAAACCATTGGAATCACATGCATTTATTTTGTCCCGATTATTTGAGATTTTCGATATTACACCAGTTCAATTAAGTATGTAAAATATAGTAGCCCTGGTCTGTATGACCTTAGAGAAATAAAATGTTTGAAATTTCAGAAAATTTGAGATTTTTAGATTTTTGGACTAATCTATCATATCTTACCGCATTTATGTAGTATTGAGTTATTTGGCTTTGAAATTACTAGAAATTTGCAATGGATTGAGATGAGGTTTTTTCCATACTTAGTGATAGTGATACATCGATATTTTCTGTAAATATCGAGATTTTTGAGCTTTTCATCAAAATGATACATCGTGAGTAGAATAAAATGCATATTAGATGTTACACTCTCTCTTCAGGTCGATATGAAACATGCATTTCACTTTATTTCTAGATTTCCGAAAAATCCATTTAAATCAAAAACATAAATCTATTTAGACAACGAATGTATAAGGTTTTGCATGTGATAAGAGATGAGAACAATGAGGCTGATTGCGGAAAATAAAAACATTTACTCTTTAAACGTTTATTTGAAAAATCTTAAATTCTTTATGCTTGTAACGGATGCATTGCCATCATAGATCAGCCGCCACTGAATATGACATTCAGCGTTTAATTATGTTTCACTTGGAGTCATTTCAATAAAATGCACGTTACGCTTGAAAGCTTTTGATTGCAATATTTAATTGTTAATGATTAAAGTTACAATTGGATGTTAGATATCTCATTTAACGATTCAGATAAATATAAAAGAGCTTTATTATCTAGATTGATTGTTTAAATGTTATCCGTAAATGATACACTGACAGATATATCTAAAGTAACACATGTTTCTTTTGCAACTAGTAACTTTTTAGATGAAGTAGTAGAACATTACTATCCAAAATCAATAAATGATATTATACAGTTTATGAAATTCTACAAAATCTTCACGAGTGATAATCTTTCGAAGCTCCATAACAAATCAATTGATAGTCTACCGTTTTCTGCTAGTTCCTTTTCCTCAATTAAAGTCTTTGTTTATGACAATCATCACGAAACTTACATAGAAGAACCTGTATCAGACTACAAATTCCGATTCGACGTGGAAGCATACCAGCACCAGCTATATTCTCTGCTCTAATGCAACTGATATAATGCTTGACCAAAAACTATTTGAAAGGATACTTGAGCTTGCTTTTCTATGTTATAGAAGAATTACATCAATATTTTTCCAAATTATTGGAACTGGTAGTATGCAACTCATTTAGATCATTAGTTCCTCGATTTATCTAACAGGGCCAGCATGTGGTTTTGCTTAAAATAGTAACAAACCAAATCTTATTTAATATACCAGCCACTCCATTAAAGAATTTGTAAAGTACCATTTACATACGTGCTATATACTGACTTGTGAAAACCTTTGGCTTCATGAATCATTATAAAACGTACAAAATTACAGATTCGATTTCTCCAAAATGTTTTCTACAAAATTTTGAAAATTAGGTGATTTAAATCGTATTTGAATAGCCACATCCAGTGCACTGAGCTTGGAAATAGAAGATCAGAATAATTCCAAGCTACCTCATGAATACCATAAGGCACATCGGACAGCTGTGCTGTCTTAAACTTTATTTAAAATAATGTGATCAATAAAAGGAAATTTAATGGAATGTGATTGAATTAAACAATATAATTAAATTTTTTAGTATTTTATTTTACTACGCTGTTTTGAAAATTACACAACATATTTGTTACACAACATATTTATAAACAATTTTATTTGCGTAATTCCACAAATGTCCCGGAAATACTTCGGCTAAAATTAATTTTTTTTTGTTCTTCAAGCTGCGACCTCGCTCCTTTAAATGGAGTGACGTTTAATGTAACTCCCTTCCTTTCATAAAGTTCCCTGCATGTAAAATCTCGATCGGACAGAACTGTGTCACAATGTTGCAATACATCTAAAATTTTACTCTGAACAATTGCTTCGCTATCAGAAATACCTCCTCTGAAAACATCCGACGCAAAAATTACGGCTACTTCTTTGTCAATAGCAGCAAGATATTTGAGCGTTTACCGGTTTTTATAATTTGAAAATAGTTGTTGGTTGATTCTGGGGTTGTCGCTGTGCTGCATATAGCTATTTCGGTACAATCTAAAGATCCCAAAAATGAATGCTTCCCAATAATTAAAATACAATTTTTTTCCACGTTTTAAATATTCGCGAAATTATAGCTAGTCGAAATTCGTACATCATTGACAAAAGTTTCAAATGAGGGTTTAATTTATATTTAAAGAGGCAGATGATAAGTTGGTCTTTCTGAAAGAATATATTGTTATTGTAGTTATAATTTGTAACCTGGTGTTTCGTGGCAGGCTTGTTACAAATGTAATATCGGCGGTCGAAGCTTATGGCGTGGAGGTTGGGAGAAAATCAGATCGACAATTTGTTTGTCCGATCACAAAAAAAAAAAGTTTGTGATAGATATCCAAGCTCCAAACCTTAAAACATTAAATTTCCTGTTGCCGCACATGTTGCATTACCAGCTGTTGTGAGGTTCTTATCAATCAATAACTTACCACATCTGGAAATACCACAAAAATTGATGCTGGGAGACGCAACGAGCGGATAGAGTGAGACATCGAGATAGACAATCAAAGTCCGACGAAAAGAAGTTAGTTATTTTTGGATTTTGGCAAGAAGAAGTAGGGAAGTGCAAGAGCGGTTTCACCAAGGGATGAACAAAAAAATAATCAACATAAATGGTTGCTTAATCGCTTATTAAAAAAATTGGGTCTATCCGACTCTCGGACGACACTTTTCCCATAAAGCATTCGTTAAAGACCACCAAACCAAATACAAAATAACCATTCGAAATACAAAATAATACACAAACAATACTAAATCAGAATTAACGTTAACTATCATTTGTTACCGAATCCCACCTCCTTGCCATAGAGCATTTCATTTTACATATCTCCTAGCTCTCCTAAGCCTGCGCCACTCTAGTGTCGTGATATTATTTTAAAGCCTCCCATAGTAATTTGCTATTAGGATTTATATACGACTTTGAATACCAAGAAAATTTATTATTCAGAAATAATACCTTTAAAGGCGATTTCACAAATAATGTATCGATCAACATGTCGTTGAAATTTCAATCATTAAAATGTCAATAAAACGTCACAGAAATGTTAATGTCAGAAATATTAATGTCATAGAAACGGGAATATCTTGCCATATTTAAAAGCTCACTAGATATAATTAGTTTTAAATGTTGACGATATTATTTGCAACCAGCAAAGTATTTTAAGTAAATTTAGAAATGTAATTTTCATATTACACGGTAATCTATTCATTTTATCTTAAAGACACCTAGGGAACAATTGTTGGAATTTGCAAGGTGTATTAACTGTAGATTAATATTTGTTTGAAAAGTTTGACATTACCTCGGTAAACAGATAAACAAATTTATATTACTCATTTTTGTCAAAACGACCCCCACGCAATGCTTCAATCGACTTCAAATTTTGTGAACAAGTAGATGATGAATTGTCAAATTTATCACCAACATAACAAAAAAATCGTCGGTCCCGTTTTTGAGAAATTTGCCTGTTTGGCAATTTTCCCTTCCACTGCAACCCCCTCTATTTTATGCTCGAATGGACCTAAAAGTTAACACAAACTGCTTATTACTAAAATCTATCTTTGCGCGTTACAAATTTTGGTATAGTTTAACACTTTTCGCTCTTGATAATAACAAAATCACAAATGTTCATGTCAAACTTGATGCACACCGTAATTGCCATATTTGCTTCGATTGTTGCAAATGAATATTGCGCTATGGGTTTTGGTTTTGGTATAACGATATTTAGAAATTATATTAAGAGCGCTACACACCATCCGATTTGGTCGGACTGACCGTCGGTCCAACCAAATCGGTTGTTGTATACAGACGATCCGACTTACCATCCGACTTTGACAATATTTTATTTATTTTTGTCACACAAACGAATTCACACGATTGAATTATGTTTATTTTACTTTGTTGTTCTCGCTCTGAAATTTTACACTTGACTGAAGAAAAATATCGCCCGACAACACTACACACTATCCGATTTAGTTGGTTGGTCAGACGGTTGGATGGAATTTCCATCCGACACATCCAACCTTCATTTTGTCGGACGACATGCATACACACGATCCGATTTTACATCCAACCCAACCAAATCGGTCCGACCGTCCGACCAAATCGGATGGTGTGTAGCGCTTTTTAGGCTTGGAGTAGGAAATTCGAATAAAATTAATTTGCGTATGAAGAGGAAAAATTTTAGAATCGAAATAGCTAGGGGAAAAATTCGGCTGTTTAGGAAAAAATAAAAAAACAAAACGGGAATGAGAATTGAAAATTGATAGGGAAAATACCCATCACGAAGAAGTGTATTGGGTAGTGATTATTCCTATAGTGGAAGTAAGGATAGTGAGAATTTCAGAACGATAGGGTATAGAATAGACACCCAAAATCGAATAACTGTATAGTGAGTGAGTCTAAAGACACAGAAAAAAAAGACTAAAGATTGTGAGTAGTGTGTGTAGATAGTGACCAGTATAAGGAGTGACTCCCAATAAAATGAGGGATTATAAATAAAATAAAAAACAACGAAACCCCATAGAAGTGAAAAACAGTGTGCGCGTATAAGTATATGTATATGTATAGACATGGATATGTTTAGGGGCCCCTATAAAAATATGGTGTAGTGAAAGAAAAAAAAAACAAACTGCTACATAGCTTTCTAAAGCAATAAATCATGTTTTCCGAAAGAGGCAGCACGATTGTTGAAAAAGTACAGAGCGTTTTCTGAAAGAGGCAGCACGGTCAAAAAGAAGTACAGAGCGTGTGGCACTAGATGTCACTACACAATCAAATAATATTACGGCCGGAGGGTTTCGAAAAGGGACAGCCAAAATCAATTTAATTATCACGTACTAATAATAATCACTTTTGAAACACGAAAATAGTTTTGTTTATATTTACAAAATGCACACATAAAAATGTCATACAATTTTTGACAACAAATAATTAGTGACACCTAGTGGCATTATGTGAAAGTTTCTTGTGTTTTCGGAGTTTTCCGAAAGATGGTAGCTCTTGCGGTTGTTGAAAATTTGACATTTAAACATGATCTATTAAACGATACGATACAATAGGTATGTAAAGTAGCATACCAAAATTGGTTACAAATAAAATCTTGTAATTTTAAATTGTGGATAACTGTAATACAGATATACCCCTAAATAAAATTGTTGGGTTTAGTATGCCTGTGAAATATTTCCCAAAATAAAATCCCAAATTTTCCGTATACGTATATATTTTATGTATGTGGTGGTAACTTAATCGCCTAAATGCCTTTACAGAAAAAAAAATATTTCAAATAATCATCTTTTAGGAGAAATTTAATATTCTAATTAATTTAAAAGATCCCATTTAGGATGCTTTTATTAGTTAAAATGACTAAAGCAAAAACCCTGCAATGGCTTTACATTATGTAAAATTAATTAACTAACAGGCCCGTTCGAACATGTTACATACCGTCAGTTGCACCAAATTTCAACGACGAAATCTGTTCGACAAAAATCAAAAGATTGACATTCGACAATGGTTTATGGGATCTCTATTGCATAGGTCTTATATGTAAAATATCATCTGGTCAATCCTAGGGGTCAGCGATATAAATAACAGGCAATATATATACGGCATGTTGCACCAAATTTCAACGACGAAATCTGTTCGACAAAAATCAAAAGATTGACATTCGACAATGGTTTATGGGATCTCTATTGTATAGGTCTTATATGTAAAATATCATCTGGTCAATCCCAGGGGTCAGCGATATAAATAACAGGCAATATATATACGGCATGTTGCACCAAATTTCAACGACGAAATCTGTTCGACAAAAATCAAAAGATTGACATTCGACAATGGTTTATGGGATCTCTATTGTATAGGTCTTATATGTAAAATATCATCTGGTCAATCCCAGGGGTCAGCGATATAAATAACAGGCAATATATATACGGCATGTTGCACCAAATTTCAACGACGAAATCTGTTCGACAAAAATCAAAAGATTGACATTCGACAATGGTTTATGGGATCTCTATTGTATAGGTCTTATATGTAAAATATCATCTGGTCAATCCCAGGGGTCAGCGATATAAATAACAGGCAATATATATACGGCATGTTGCACCAAATTTCAACGACAAAATCTGTTCGACAAAAATCAAAAGATTGACATTCGACAATGGTTTATGGGATCTCTATTGTATAGGTCTTATATGTAAAATATCATATGGTCAATCCCAGGGGTCAGCGATATAAATAACAGGCAATATATATATACGGCATGTTGCACCAAATTTCAACGACGAAATCTGTTCGACAAAAATCAAAAGATTGACATTCGACAATGGTTTATGGGATCTCTATTATATAGGTCTTATATGTAAAATATCATATGGTCAATCCCAGGGGTCAGCGATATAAATAACAGGCAATATATATACGGCATGTTGCACCAAATTTCAACGACGAAATCTGTTCGACAAAAATCAAAAGATTGACATTCGACAATGGTTTATGGGATCTCTATTGTATAGGTCTTATATGTAAAATATCATCTGGTCAATCCCAGGGGTCAGCGATATAAATAACAGGCAATATATATACGGCATGTTGCACCAAATTTCAACGACGAAATCTGTTCGACAAAAATCAAAAGATTGACTTAAACGTTTTTTATTATTGGTTTTATGAAAATTAATCATAATTAGTTCTATGAGAATCTATTTTCAAGAGTGTGGGAGTTCGAATATTTATAGTTGGACCATACGGCTTTAAGTGCAATAACAAGTACGAACTCGAAATGTGGCTATTGGGCAAATTGGAAATTAAAATAGCTCCATCGTGCTGACGACAAATTTCAAGATGCAAATCTTACAAAGATTTACATCTTTTAATATAGATTCCTAATATTTTCCCACCACGGTAATCGATTGTGAAACCCACCCCCTTTTTCTTGCATAAAAAATGAGAGTATATTTTTGTACTGACTCATAATTCTAAGTAATTATGCGATCCCTTTAACGGGGAGACATACACAAGATGCATATTGGAGCTGTAAGCGAACAAAAGATTGATTGACAGGCAACCAAAAATACTAGGATCATTAAACTTTTTCTTATGGTACATTTTAGGAATCCTAACATAAAGTTGGCTGTGGCACAGATCAAGTCGAAATGACGATTAAATGATAAGGTAGGTCAAATGTAACTCCAAGATCCCTTATTTAATTTAGACGTGTCAACTTATTATTCGCAAATCGCAATATTGTAATCATAAATCAGATGCGATATTGAACGTGTAAATGTCATCATTTTGAACTTTATTACATTTAAATATAACATATTGTTCTTACACCAACCATTAACCGAATCTATATCCTTTTGTTACTCCTCTGTATTAGATAGATTTCGAATAGGGGAAAATATGGTTAGGTCATAGGCATATATTAGACAACGGGAAAACTTTATGAAGATTGTACATAAATTGGATCAGATAAATTATTATTAATTTTTACACGCTTTACCCGTAGTAAGATTAAAGGTATGATTTAAGCCATTTGATCAAATTATCATTAATATCAAGTAATTCTAATTTCTTTCAAAGTAATTGATTGGGTCGAACTACTTACTGAAGTCAGTTTAAATGACAACAAGCTGTGCATTACCTTCAATCACCTATGTTGCACGTTTCGTATTATATATAGGTCTTGTGTGTAAAATGTCATATGGTCGATGCTACTTAGGGGTTGGCGATATATGTATACCAAGCAATATACGATTTCTTGCAGCAAATTACAGTGACAAAATTATAAAACGCTATTGATTTTCTAATCCAATGAAAACCATGTAGAAAACCATGTAGATCAAATTTCTAAATAGTAATTTTCGGTTTAGTGCAAATTTGCGTTTTCCTTAGGTAGAGTCTCCCCGAATACTGTAGCATTTTTCAAGCTGAAGTAACTGCGATAAAGAAAGTCGTGGACTGGTTGAGGTATAATGTAATATCGACTTGTGATATTTGCATATATACGGACAGCCAGGCTGCCATTAAAGCGCTTCAATCACACCTCCTCACGTCGAAAGTAGTCCAGAACTGTCTCTCATCTCTTAACGAAATGACAGATCAGTTCAACATTCATATTATATGGGTGCCAGAACATTTCATAAGTACAGGGAATATAAAAGCCGATGAACTGACTCGACGAGGTACAACGGACCACATCTCAAACAGCAAAAAGGTTATTGAAATGCCTTTTGCGGTATGCAAACTGCAGCTTCAGGAGGAAGCTAGTAAGTTGACGAATGACATGTGTAAATAGTACCTCATGCGTAATAACTCGGCAGGTCTGGCCAAAGTTGGACTTGGCGAGATCCAAACAGCTAATCCCACTTCAGCGGGGTCAGCTCAGTGTGGTTGTTGGAGTGATTACGGAGCACTGTCTCATAGGCAAACATGCGAGTAGACTTGGTTTCTTCTCATATGACTACTGTCGTAGTTGCGAGGACGAAGAGGAGGAAGAGACAGTACTTCATCTTCTTTGCACCTGTCCTCGTCTGGGACGAAACAGACTAAATTTTCTAGGGACACCCCTCTTCAACGACCTGACGGAACTCAGCAGGATGGACGTCAGGAGTATTCAGCGCTTCGTAGCAAGCTCAAAGTGGTTTCAATGAGTTGGTGGAAAATTTTTAAGTTGTGGTAGTGGACCGCCACCTAAACCTAACCTAACCTAACCTAGGTAGGGTCGTAAAATTTGTTTTAAAATTATTTCCACCACTTACACAAAATTAGGTAAAATATTTGTCAAATCTTTTAGGTCGGTACATTGAGGACGAGCGACGAGAACGAATTTCCCTTTTTCTGCCAATTATGTAAGAAAATTGTTAAAATAGTGACAACCGTTTATTATGAATTAACGATACTTATACCAAATATTGTGAATTAACTAAAAACAATATGTAACATTTTTATTTTCAATAGGAAATTTCAATTTATCGTCGATAATTTTTAATTTACTATTTACTATTGAAATTTTGTATTAATACTGTTATATGTATAGTAATTTTACATTTTGATTTAAGTAAATTCTCAATATTTGATCCATTGTTAATTAAAAACAAACGGTTGTCACTATTTTAACAATTTTCTTACATAATTTGGTGAAAAAGGAAAATTTGTTCCCATTGCTCGTTCTCAATGTGCGCACCGACCTTTATGGTTTTTATTGGTAAAAACCATATAAAATACTTGCCCAGGTAGTCGCTTAAATGATCGGTTGTGTCTATTAGAGATATAAATAACATGTAATATTTCTGATCAAAAAAGTAACTTAAGTGCATCCGATTTCCATAATAGTTCAAAGTTTTGAATTAAACAGAAGATTTATTAAACACGTAAAATTTTATTTTTACAGATTTACATATAAATTTATAGAATAAACAAAAAAAACATAAGATACAAAAAATGTATAAACATTTTTAAATTTTTTCATAAAACAATAGCGATGGATTGACGATTGTTATTTCTGCGGTATTTGTAATCCGTTTTTGTAAATCGTCATGTACCTCCCAATATCCATTTGGTCTAAGTATATAGCTTTTATAGTGTTTAATTGATAATTCAAAATGGATTATACCTTTTAATTTATATTCTTGATCTGCTAAAATTAATTTGTTTTGAATTTGTTTTAATTGAATTCTATACTTTAAGGTTATATCAAGAGGTTGCACGTCAACAACAATAGTTCCAAATTTAGAATCAAGAATTTTTTTACACGTCTTTGTACCGCAAGTCTTGCACGTAACGCTAGGAATATAAATCTTATTATTAAAGTTTTCCAAATTAATTTCATTGAAATTATGAAGCTCCAATGGTAGGTAGAACAAATCTTTTGTATTAGCTCCATTGCAAGAAAATTTAACAATAATGCACTTTGGTAATACAAATTCCATCAACTGTCCAACATTTGTGGAAACATCAAGGTCAAGATCACAAATCTCTTGAATATTAATTTTAAAATATTTCAACAAAATATTAGTACGGTTTTCATATAAATTTGCAGTTAGACCAGTTAGATTGTCAATATTTGAATTTTGTTGAACAGATTGCGTTGTTGAAATTTGGTGCAACATGCCCGTATATACATTGCCTGTTATTTATATCGCTGACCCCTAGGACTGGCCATGTGATATTTTACATATAAGACCTATATAATAGAGATCCCATAAACCATTGTCGAATGTCAATCTTTTGATTTTTGTTGAACAGATTTCGTCGTTGAAATTTGGTGCAACATGCCGTATATATTGCCTGTTATTTATATCGCTGACCCCTGGGATTGACCATATGATATTTTACATATAAGACCTATACAATAGAGATCCCATAAACCATTGTCGAATGTCAATCTTTTGATTTTTGTCGAACAGATTTCGTCGTTGAAATTTGGTGCAACATGCCGTATATATATTGCCTGTTATTTATATCGCTGACCCCTGGGATTGACCAGATGATATTTTACATATAAGACCTATACAATAGAGATCCCATAAACCATTGTCGAATGTCAATCTTTTGATTTTTGTCGAACAGATTTCGTCGTTGAAATTTGGTGCAACATGCCGTATATATATTGCCTGTTATTTATATTGCTGACTCCTAGAATTGACCATGTGATCGACCTTGTGACATTTAGCGTACCATTTACTAGACGTACACAGCTTGTAGCGGTATATTCAATATTTGATACTTTTGACTTCAAGCTAAACTTTTTTGTGATTTATATGCAACATTTATATCGCCTGAATGAATGCAATTTGTATAAACACATACATATATACTTTTTGTTATTTGGGAAAAATTTCACTTCGGTGGTTTAGTGTATATAAAAAAAAGACAAATGGATTGATGTAAATACATATATGTAAATATGAATAAAAATAAAACAAAAACAAAACCAAATTTCGAGTTATTGTACGTTATTGAAAAGGGCGGAAGGGGGCAACTACTACGAGAAATCGGAACAGTGCTGGGTCTAGAGGTAAGGTGATATCCTAATCAGGATGGCGAGCGGTCTCTGGCTAAGGGAGGAATTCGATCGGGGGTGGAATTCATTATTGGTAGATCTATTTATATACAATTTTATTATTGTTCATAATTTTGTTTTAAATTGTGAATATTTATTGTAAATACGTACGTTTAATTGTGCGGGGTACAATTGCCGGATTGTCAGGAATTTTTTTGGGAAACTTTTTTTTTATTTTGAGTTCATTGCCATAATTTAGAGTCTAGGTGTACATAATATATGTATATCTATACATACCTATAGAGTGTGGGGCCAGACGTAATCGGCAATATATCATAGGTCATACAATATATCTGTGTAATTTTGAGTGTTTATAGCATTCCTTTTTGTTTTTTAAATTTTGTTTAACAGTGTGATACATAGGGGTCGTAACGGTATCCCGCATTTCAAAATCCCGCTTTATCAAAATCCCGCTCAAGAAAAAAATCCCGCTTTTCAAAATCCCGATTCTACAAAAATAAAAATCCCGCTTTTCAGAAAATCCCGATTTTTATTTTTATTTTACTTTACAAAATTTTCCTTCACCAGAAGGCTTGGGGTCGTTATCCAAAATAAAAAAATCCCCAAAAAAAACAAAAATCAAAAAAAACCAAGTTTTTTTAAAATAAAAAATTTTTGAAATATTATTTTAATTCGTTTTATACCTTGGAGGATAGGGGCTGCCTCCCCCAAACCCTCGCCCTGACGATTTTTTGAAATTCTAATATACATAGTGATTGGACAATTTTTGAAAAATTTGTATTTTTCAAAAATAATTCACATACTAAAATAGAGAACTCCCCAAAGTCGCTTAGCATTGGACCCTTTGCGCAAGGATGACAGGAAAACGTCAGAAAAATTTCAAAAATATTAACATTTGTAAAAATATTTACGTTTGTATTTCACATACTAAAATAAAAAACTCCTCAAAGCCGCTTAGCATTGGTCCTTTCCGCGCAAGGATGACATGAAATTATGTAGATTCCTTTTGTTTTCATATTTTAGTTATCAAAAATTTATTGGGGTCTTCCCTTTCGATGGGGCAGTTTATTTTGTATTTTTTGGTATTTTTTTTGGTATTTTTTTTGGGATTTTTATTGTTGAGATTTCGAGGTGCTCCCCACCTAGGGTGACCAGACATACCCCTTTCTGGGGTATTATACCCCTTTTTCCGCTCTAAATTCGAAAATACCCCAATTTAAAAAAATTAAATGGGGTATGAAAAATACCCCAAAATCGTTAAAACCAAAATTTTGTAATTTTTTTTGAGTGCATGCTGTGTTTATACTACTATGTACGGTACTATGTTTATAATTTTATGGGTTATTTGGGCCAAATGCTTATGTGACAATTTACAAGAGGTGAATCTGTTTAAAATACGGGCTAATGCTTTTTTGAAAGCTATAATTGTTTATATTGAAGAACGGTTTTCATTTAAGGAAATAAGTACGAGTTGCTACAAGCATTAAAACTTAAAAAACTTTCCGTGTTTGATGAGTTATTAAAAATTAAATATCAACCAATTCAATGTTCAAGGTGTAGCTGTCGATAAATTGTACGAGGAATATGTTCTATTAAAAAACCAAATAACACAATTAATCAATACCAATCCATCGGAGGATTATGAAAAATTGTGGATGGATTTTTTGAGTGATAATGATTTTTCTAAGTTTATGATCTTTATATTTTCCATGCCACACTCCAGCAATGAGGGAAAGAATATTTTCCCAAATGTTCTTTGCTTGGAGAAAAGAAAAAAATTTGTTGCACGTTGTGGCAATTGAAGGCGAGCTTCTCATTAAAACTAACTTTCAGTTTTCCTGTAAAGAATTTTGTTCTTATGCATTAAAAGATCAAAACCTTTTGAAACAAATTCGCTTCAGCGAAAAGTATTTGTGTTGATAAGTTCTATTTCTATGTATCTTTTTTTGTTAAATTAATTATTTAATTTATTTTTTTGTGATTTAATTTGCAATTGGAAGTGATATTTTTTTTATTTTTAATTATTGTTATAATAAGCTTTCCTTCTATATTATGTAATAGTATTATTTACAATACAGAAACATTAACATTATTATACCAAAACATTAAGAAGGCTAAATTAATAAAATTAGTAAATAAATAATTTTCTAGAATTCGCCTCTAGAATCTACCCCAAATTGATTCGCCGTCATACCTCTTTCTGGGGTATTATACCCCATTTTTGGAATTTTGATCAGAGAATTGGCCTACCCCAATTTATAAATTTTGATCTGGTCACCCTATCCCCACCAGAAAGCACAGCTCGAATTTAAAAAAAATACGTATCTCAAATTTCAAAACCAAGATTTTGAAAAGCGGGATTTTGAAAAGTGGGATTTTAAAAAGCGGGATTTTCAAAATTAGGATTTTGATTTCGGGATTTTGAAGGCGGGATTTTGAAAAGCGGGCAAACTTACCTTCCCCTGATACATACAATTAGGAAGTAAATTTTTAAATTTGTGTTGCGAATCACGAGTGTGGCGAACTCCTAACCTATTATTGGTACCGTGCAAAGAACAAAATCCGCTACCCAAACCTAAACAAACCCTGAGCCAGTCGAGAAGAACAGCAATAAGCACGCGTAACACGATGACGTATTTTCTATAGGAGTTTTATATTATCCGTTCCTACAGTACAGACACAGACAAAATCTGACAAATATTGTTGAAAAGAATGTTTTGTCTGATATCTGAAGCGAAAAAATACGAAAAAATAGCGATACAAATAAAAATTGTTTTTTAAACTAATTCGAATCATATCTATACAGAGAATTAGTGGCCCTACCCAGTTGTACTTTGTGTGAGCAATCGAGAAATTTTGTTTGAGATGGCACGTTAAAAACTTGAAACAGAAGTATACAGCAAAACAAACGAAATATTCGGATTTTTAAATTTGTTTTTCATCGCTCTTGGAGCGCTCAGTCGTACAACAGAGTAGGTGGCTCAAAAACGTTATGCTTAAACAGTTCGTAAACGTCACGTTTCTGCGAACACATTATAAACAGTTTGATACCCAGTAATACATACACAAGTCTTCGCAAATTTGTTTGACTTCTCATGTGACAAAAGTACATATTACGTACTATATTCGTAATGTTTTAGTGTAACGTTTACGAACACCTTAGTATAGCAAAGTCTTCCTAAACCGTACATTTTTGATACATCTGGCCTGGAGGGCAGCAAATTGTATTTTTACCATTGTAATTATCTGATAGTGTATTATTTAGACAATTCGCAAAATTAGCATTCAATTTTTTTTTTGTGGTACCTGCATAGCTTGTTTAAATATTATAAAGGAATTATACCTACCTTCACATAAAAACAACTATAATTGGTGCTAACTTTATTGCGTGCGATGGAAAACCGACAAGGAATAATAGTATAATTGTATTTACTAATAAGCTATTGACGATGGAAAATCGGTATTGGTTACTTATTTTTTCATTTTGGTAAAATTGACAATATGTATGTGATAAATTTAGTTTAGGGTTGTTTTAGGTTATGTCATTTTATCTTATTACTCCCTGTGCCATTAAAATGTACGATTTCGATTATTTTCTATTTCATGCAAATCTCTCATTTAATAATATTCTCATTCACTATTTTTTTGTTTTTTTCCTTGGTTTTTTTACTTTTACTGTATATTTTATACCAAAGTTAGGGTGAATCATTACTTTGGTTTCAATTAAGTAGTTAATTGTAGTGAAATATTACCATCATCTCTATGTCTATATTAACTGCCAAAATATTTCATATCAACAACCACTTCGGAGGAATAGTGAAACATTCGATTATTTAAAACCTTGCATTCAATTTTTAAAGTCTTTAAAAATTCGTTTAAAAACACGAATTATTTTAAATTGATCAAAGGTTTCCAAATTACCATATATTCCCAACTTTTTCTCAGAGAATATTTAACCACAGAACATGGAATCAAATATACATATATTAACTCGTAAAACCAACCAGGATGGACTAGAAAACTTCTTTTCTCAGCTGTGAGGTAACGGTGCTTTTAATAATATGCCTATCAGTCACAAAATTGGCGTACACTTTGCAAATATAGTTGTAACCATCATAATTTATTTTTAAAAAGTACCGTTATTTAAGGAGTTTTGAACAGATAACTCAGTGTTTATATTTTACCATTAGATGGCATTATCATGAAAACCTTAATATACTCAAAACAGCATTTAACAGTTAAAATAACAGCCTTTCATAAAAGTGTAAAACTGCATTTGTGCTTGTACTAGTTTACCGAGCAGAGAGTTTCAAAGTTGAAAAAAAGTGTTTTTACATAAAAAATAATTTTATTTGTTGTGAAAAATAATTGAATATTTACAGTTAATAGGAATTTCCCTAATGATTTTTATAGACTACAAATAAACGATTCGTTTTAAAGTGAAAATCCCCATTTTCCAGAATTTATAAAAACCGAGATTTTGTAGTACCGAGATTTTGAAAACCGAGATATTATAGCCAATCGCAACAAGATATCGCAAACCTGATCTCAAAAGCTCGGTTTTGAAAAATTCATTTTTATTAATTCGGGCGGCTCAAATTAATAAAAATTTATTTTTCAAAACCGAGCTTTTGAGAACGGAGATTTTCAAAATCGAGATTTTAAAAACCTAGATTTAGAAAACCGGTGTTTTGAAAACTGAGATTTAAACACCGAGATTATGTAGCCAACCCATTTAATACAACTTTTGAAAAATTACCTAAGTAAATAACACAGAAATTAATAAGATAATCATCTCTTTTGTACATAAAGCATAAATAGTAAAATATATGTACTAAATAAATTTAGAAAGAAGTGAAGAGTGTAAATAGGATAAACCTATGTACCTATATCATATTTCGGATATCTCATTTCAACATATATGGATGCTAATTTATTTTACTATTTCTGAAATAATGGGACCTATCTAGATACCGCATTTTTGATATTTTATTTGCAACTTTATTAATTGCGAAAAACTGAATAAGTTAAAAAAATTAGTTTTTTCCAAACTCACATCGTTCTGATTTAGAAACGCAGTGTTTTCTGATTATTTTTTTTTGTTAGATTTCAGATAACTAGTTTTGTTGAAAATTTTCTCGGGAAATATAAAAAATTATGTAAAATGGCTTAGGTTATTGAATACAGCTTCAAATTTTAAAACGAATTGCATCAAAAAATTAAAAAAATGTTTTTTGCAGGTATCCAGATTTGGTTAATTTCACAGAATTTATCCTTGCTAATGTTTGGTATGGAAAATAACTAGCTAGATGAATGCATTTTTTGGTACTTTCCCAGTGTGCTTACAAATTCGACATAAACTTTATTATTTTGCTAAATTTTTCATTTTGAATTTCGGGGAATAGACAAATAAATTTTTAATTAATAAAAACAATTAAGATTTTTTCAAAGAATGTCACGACTTTTATTTGGTTTTAAGAAAATGCATAAACAAATCCCCTGGTTTAAAGACAGGATGATTTCCCCAAAAACGGTCCGTAAACCGAAAATCCGTAAAATGAAACGTTTATTACTATGGGATCTTATTGAAAACTTATAGATGCGTTCTAACTATTGAATAAAATCCGAAAAACGAAACCAATTTTACCATAAATTAGCATACCATAAATAATGAAAAAAATATGTGTTTTTCATCTGCGTTTCACTGAACTTACTTTTATAAAGGGAACCGTGAAAAATACAAAAGTACTGTAATAGTAAATTGCAACGAAATACAAACCATTTTTTCATTTAAAATAATCAAATAAATTCACACAAATTGTAATTTATTTGTACTTTTATTAAATCTAAATTATAAATCTAACGAAGTTTACAATTAATCGTCTGTACTGCTGAACTGTTCATCAGAACTGTCACTAAAATTTGCACCGACACATTTTTCAATAGCATTTGCTTCATTAGTTTTAGAGAAAAATGGAAAGCTTTTGACATTTTACTTGCAAAAATCAAGTTGAAGTTGAGTTTACCGTCTGAAGTGCATCGGTGGTTTCTTTAACTAGCGTGAACAACTCTTCTGTGGAAATATCCTCATTATCATATTCCAAGAGTTCAAAAATATCTACGGTATTTACGGGCATTGTCAACGATTAGCAGAGCCCTATTTGAAATATTTTGATCAGTTTTGGATTTTTTAACTGAATTTGTAAAATCATTATTTAATCATTCCTCAAAAATTCGTGTAGTTATCCAGCCGTTTTTATTTGAGTGCCAAATAATTCCAAGTTGTGACTTATTAATATTTTTGAAATCCTGGGGAGTTTCTGAATGACAGATTAGAATCGGTTTTAAATTCTGGTAACCGGCATCATTTCCTCCAATCAAAATTGCAATTCGATCTTTAGCTGCCTTGAATCCTGAGCTGTTTTTTCGTCTTGAGCATTACTCGTCTCATTGACATTATACACCTGCTGTAATATGTATCCATCCACCGGCTTGTACAATTTTTGAAAACTCCTCTGGATAGCGCTCTGCCTTTTCCTGAATTATCATGATGCTTAATGGTATGTTCCAGTAGTTTCATGGTCTATCCACGCACTAAGTAACTGATCCATCTCTTCCATAACCTTAGTTCTCTACTTTAAAATATTATTGCGGTTAAAGGTATCTCTTTGTACAATTGAAAAATTGTACCTCTATCGCCCGCATCAAACCGCTTTAAAATACCAAGTTTTAATTCTAAAGTTATTGCTTTGCGTGCATTTTTCACGCACTTTCCATCACAACTCGCTGTTCGCTTTTCTGATATTTTCATATAAGTTCAGTACAAGTTTAATTTATTCCCCGTATAATCTATTTTCGAGAGTCCCACAAAGAAAATGAGAAAAAAATATTCTGTCCGTAATTGCGAATATTTCATCCGTATACCGAAACGTTGATCATACATTTGTCATGTCCGTAACTTCGAAGATCTGTAAATCGAGCGTCCGTAAATCGAGGGACTAAGTACAAAAGTTTAGTTTCATTTTATTTTTGATAATAATTATATTTGTTTTTCATTATCATCTTTGCTTCAATGACTTTAATTTTTTGATTTAAGGGAACATCATAATCCTTGATCAATCAAAGTATTTTCTTATTGTTGTTGTTTCATTTATTTATGTGGTATATTGACCTACCTATAATAAATACATTTTCAAATCAGGAAAATATTTCTCTCAATTTCCAAATCACACTTGCCGTAATGTTACGTAATTTCGTTGTAACCCTATTTCAATTTGTTGACTTTTTCAATTTTGGTTTTAAAGAATTCATTTAAATAAACACTGCTAAGTAGTAATTGAGGATGATATTAGAATGCGGTTCTTAATGTATCTATTTTCGTATGCTCACGGAAAAGTTTTGTATTTTGTTTTTATATATCTTTCCACTAGCGTTTTAGTGCTGGTTATATACTTGATCATATATGAGCAATGGCCAAATATGACCAATTTAGAATTCCTTATCTGATTATGATGAAATTAGAATTGTAGAAATGGGATTCTAAAATTATATTTAGAAGAAGTTCTGGAATATGGCCAATTTCAAGGAACATATTTCGGGTTGGGTACAGTTGCCCGTATGACAAAATACCGTTTACAAAATCCCGTATACATAATACCGCATTACAAAATCCCGTATTCCAAAATCCCGTATGCCAAAATCCCGTATTCTATCATGATACATCGGCTTAGGTTAGGTTAAAAATCGCGCGATTTTTAACCTAACCTAAGCCGATGTATCATGATAGAATACGAGATATGTGGTCCTGTATGTGTATGTGTGTGTGTGTGTGTATTTGTGTATGGGCCATAAAAAACAAAAAATTACAAGGGGCAGGCAGGAGCTTGGATCAGAAAAAAACTTAAAGTTTACTCCAATAAAAAATAAAACTGATGTTTATAAAAGAACTAGCTGGAGTAACTCGGCTATTCCCGGGAATAAAAAAATATTGTTTATTTTATTTTAGCAAAGTAATAAACTTCAAATTTTTCATCTGTACCTGTTAAAGCAAATAAAATTAAATAATGATAGTTTCGAAGTATAAAGAAATCGAAGTCCTTGATGTAAATAAACGATGACAACATTTTAGTAATAAAATAAATTTAAATAAATAAGATTAAATGATGGTACCTAATGGATTGATAACTTGGTACCAAGCCGCACATAATTAACTATAAGAGAAGCATTTAGATTCTAAATTTATTCCAGCTGTCTGCAGCGATTGTCCTTGTGCCTTATTGATGGTGATAGCAAGCGCAATTCGAGCGGGATGTAGCCGTTTGAACTTAATTGGAGTGTCCGGCCAGGGGCCCGATCTTTCGAAAATACCACGAGAATCTGCTCTTACGTAAAAGATGGTAATAAAATGTCAAAAAAATTTAACACCCTCGAAATTTTACGAACAATTTGTTTGGGTGCACCTAGACCCAGGGGCTGGTCCCCTTCGAAAATACTACGAAAACCTGGTCATTTTAGTATTACACCCTTATGCAAAAACTCAATTAGATTAGATGATCTATGTGGAAACGTATAAAACACATACATACACAGATTTTCATTTTTATTAATATGATTACGAATAATTTAGTTTAGAATTAAATAATAATAAAAAAATTCACAAAAAATAGTTACTGAAAACCAAAATTGCTTTTTATTTTGTTTAATCCCGTAATCCCGTAAATAATTCATATTACGGGATTTTGTAATAAGGATTTTTTGTGATCTACGGGATTTTGTTCATTCTGGATTTTGTAATACGGGCATGTACCGATCCCACATATTTCATCATAATCGGTTAACACGTTAATCGCCACAATAATTTCAACAAAGTTTTCCTCTGCGCCATGATAATTTTATTACATAATTTAGATACTACATAATTACGAAAAGCAATATGACAATTTCGTGAAAATTTGGTTACTGATATGCTTAGATTAAGCTCGGACATAACTGAAAAACGAAAAGCTTCAACTCATATGCTAAAAACAATATTTAGTTCTGAAAAGAAGAATGTGCGTTGGATGTTATGCCCAAATAAAAGAAGCAGAAGGTCGAGAAGCAGCAAAAAAAAGGGGGGAAAAAGTTTCAACTTATTGCTCAGACTGCAAACAAAACCCCTTTTATTGCTTAGAACGTTTTGGGCAACATAATAAGTCAATGTAATTTCTTTTATCAAAATAAAAATTATTGAAATGTAATTTTTCAATTGTAACAATATAGCATTATATAACTAAGCCTATTTAAATTATTTTTCCGTAGTAAGCCAAGCAATTTTCAGGTTTTGCTCAAAGAAGGCTAAGCTTTTGAAAGATAAAGCAAATTTATCGTTTGCGTCGGATATCAGTGACTGACGTGGCCTTCTATGTACCAAATCCCGCATGTCAGACATATATGACTGACATAACCCATGGAGAAATTCTTAGTGTCAGACACATACGACTGACATGGCGATTAACGTGTTAAGAAATATCCGAGTTCTTACCTTAGATTTTTACTGTATGTTCTCGGATTGTACATTTGTTCATTATAATTATTTAATATATGTATAACAACACGAAAATGAAACAACTAATTCAGAAGCATAGTCTATACTCTTATTTCTTAAGCAAAACAAATTTGTCACGCGATCCTCTGGCAATGAGCTGCCGATTTACAAACCTGAAATACCTAAATAATACTCGTAAATTTAATTCTGTTGTTGTGTTATCCATTAACAGGTAATCATAGAGGTGTTTGCATAGGGGCTTCACCTTCAACGGCTTGGCAAATGAAATGGCAAACCTATGTTTGGTGTATGATATTATCCTATTTTGGCTTCATTAATTATAAATGCGCAATTTTGTGTAATTAATTGTTGTTGTTAATAACAGATTGTTTAAAATATCGAACATCAGAAAGTAAAATTGTCTGTTTGGAAAAAGTTAATTCATATTTGCTTAAATAAAATTTCTGTATCTACCTATCTATACTGAAGAAAATAATTGGTTGGTTATATTGATATTGAATGAATTAAGCGTTACACTTTTTTTTGGAATAAAATCGAAAATATTAAATTTTATTAATCCTGAATCCACACCAGCTTGTGGATGAATTTAATAAACCAATTTTTGCGGTTAATAGGTGCAGGTACAAATTGATCCAGCGATTGAAATAATAGTAAGACTCACTATAGAAAGTGTTTATCATATTGAGCAAAAATGTTCCTTTCATTAATTTCAAAATATGGCTTATCTGGCTGTTGTTTGCAGATATCCTGTTATTGTTAAATTCCACAGAATTATACAATGACTACAATAGGAAAAATATCGCGTCATTGATATAAAAAATTCAAAAGTACATTTTGAGTTTTTTTCTCTTGAAACTAATGTCGAATTATTTCAGGCTAAAAAAAGCTGATCTTGAGCAAATAAAACGGAACTCGCCATAGTAGAAAATGATTTAGTTCAGTTGTTTTTTGCTCGAGTTCAGTTGGTTTAGTCTGAAAGAACTCGACATAATTGTTTATTTTCAAAAGGGATCGTAGTATGTGTAATTCTGTTCATGTGTGTAATAACTGAAAACCCCTAATAAAAATATTCTCGACACAATGATATTTTTTAAAGAAAGTCAGCTGATGTAGGTACCTTTTTTATAAATCATTTTATTATAGTGTTTGTAAGTTTTGACGCGTTTTTGGTTCCCTCGAAATGAATTATCATCATCGAAAAGGATCATAGTAGGCTTAGACCTACTCTTATATCTGTTCCATTTACAAATGGAAATGTGGCAAAATATAGAAAGAGATAGATCCCATTATTTCAGAAATAGTAAAATAAATTAGAATCCATATTTTTCAATGCGATATTCGAACTATGATGTAAGTACATAGCTTTATCCTATTTACACTCTTTACTTCTAAATTTATTTAGAATATTTACTATTTTTGCTGGGTTGGGTACGAAATCTTGGTTTACAAAATCTTGGTTTTCAAAATCTTGTTTTTTATAAATTCGGGAAAATGGATATTTTAATATTAAAGTTTTCATAAAACCAAGATTTTGGCTACGTCAAAATTTTGTCAACTAAGATTTCGAGACGCTCTCGTTTTTGCTTTATGTACAAAATAGATGTTTACAATATGTACATACGATATCTTATTATTTTCTTTGCTATTTACTTAGGTAATTTTCCAAAATTCATTTAGGATGCAAATCCTAAATTAAATCTGTTCAATCATATTCGTTCAATTTCGTTATTATCATTTCCTTATGAGCAATAAAATAATTATCTTTTTTATTATTTTATTTATCTAGCACACGACTACATAATTTGTCCTCCGTTCTCAAAAGCTCGGTTTTGAAAAATAAATTTTTATTAATTTGAGCCGCCCGAATTAATAAAAATGAATTTTTCAAAACCGAGCTTTTGAGATCAGGTTTGCGATTATGTATCTTGTTGCGATTGGCTATAATATCTCGATTTTCAAAATCTCGGTACTACAAAATCTCGGTTTTTATAAATTCTGGAAAATGGGGATTTTCACTTTAAAACGAAAATAATCAAAAATATTAAATTCTGGAAAATGGAGAATTTAATTTTAAAATAAACAGATTCAAAAACCGAGATTAGATACATATTTAGATATTTTAAAATCGAGATTTTGAAAACCGAGATTTTGAGATGCTCCCTAATTTCAAAACGAAAATAACCAAAAATTATAAATTCTGGAAAATGGGGAATTTAATTAGAAAAACTAAATAGAAACCGCGATTAGAACCGAGATTTTGAAAATCGAGCTTTTAAAAACCGAGATTTTGTAAACCGAGATTTGTAAATTTATGATTTTTGAAAAAACGAAATTTTGTAGAACCAAAATTTTTAAAACCGAATTTTTATTAAATTCGCTAATGTATTTTCACATACACACAATTTTACTTATGTATATTGCATTTGT
Organism: Tipula helvola; assembly: GCA_963556165.1. NCBI lineage: Eukaryota > Metazoa > Arthropoda > Insecta > Diptera > Tipulidae > Tipula > Tipula helvola. Next base: position 243,267,120 of record OY744483.1, on the reverse strand, counting down.
GTAAGATTTTATTTCATTTAGGCAGGCCGTTCTAAAAATTTCAATTATATTCTTGTAAAAGAAGAAAATGAACAACGTATTCTTTCGGTGATTTTATTATACATTCGCATAAATCTAAAATAAACAACAACAATCCGCCAATTGACCTTTTTCCCTAAAAAAATTTGAAAAGTAAGATCGGCGATCCGTAGGTGGTCCGAACTAAAAATGCCCCGCTTTTAACATACATAGGTACAATTAAACGGGTACCGCTTGTAAAGGACAGTTTGCAAAACTTGTACTAATACTCATTTGCCTAACTTATAGCTGAGAAGGTACTGATAGGTTGGATCGGGAATTGGATTTTAATTAAGTTTGTCTAAAGATTGTTTCAAATTTTTAAATTCGAATTTGAAGTTAATATTTGTTGAACTCGGATAGGGGCGTGGGGCGAAGGGCACGGCGGTTAGAGGTAGCGTTTTTTTGGGAGATGGACTCGTGACCCTGTTTAAATAAGTAAAGTTTAAATAAAATAATTAAATCAATAATACAAATACTAGATTACTATTGAAATTATTTCACAAAATTTTTCTCTGGAGTCCTAGCTGAACAAATCTATATAGTTATTAAATCTAGTTAAAATTGTGGTGATTTATAGTGAAAACAAATTTGCAAAGTAGTGTCCCGCTTGGGAGCTCTTCCACCACCACTCTTTTTATTGAATCAAGGCTTCGATATCCTTTGGCATGGCAACTGATTGGCGAGCTTGGAAGCTATGTTTGTTTACTTACGGAAGAAGATAACGTGGCAAAAATGCGTTCACTGGTGCACAAATAGCTAATAACAAGATAGCTAAAAATTTTACTCCCAAGGAAAAGTGACTTATTTAAAATTTGCTAATTTTTTAGGAGGTTAGTTTAATATTCTTTTAACGACGGGATAAACGTTACAAGAGATATCTCTTAATAGTTTCATCTAGCTTGCACATTGTTTTTTCAAGATTGACACATCGGAGTCGGGGTAATATTTAAATAATTGAAATATAGTGTCAAATGTGGGCTAAAATCTCTTTTGACTTAAATCGATTTAAGTCACTTTAACTTGAGAGGAAAGAAATAAGGAAACGAGGACAACATTCTCTATGGGCTTAACATCCCAGGTATTTAAATCAGATTTTGAACATATCGCTGAGTTGAAACACGATGATTGACAGTGCTAACTAAAAGCTTAATTCAAGCCATGCCATAATTACATTAGCGGTCAAATCTTCTAAGATCGCAAAATATTAAAGATGATTATTCAGTAACCATTTTTGAGACACAAAACCAAGTGTATGAAAGAACCCTACAACTTCCTGTAATCCATCTAAAATCAAACGTTGTAAACTAATAACATAGAAATTTATTTGAAAGAAATTGGCACATTCTGAATTGTGCAAGATTATCAAGTGGAAACGTTTGTAGTTTTTGCTGATATCCTTAATTATTCAGATGACTATCAATCCACCCTAGATAATAATTTACATCCGTGTAAACACCTGGATATTCATTTTCGCACTGCACATATCCAAATGAAATGATTCCCAGTTGCACATATTTTAGCCCGTTGAATGAAGGATGGTTCATTAATTTAAAAAGAGGCCCGCCACTATCCCCAGTGCATGAATCTTTAATTGGACTTCCAGCACATATTTGGCCAGGTCCATAATTTGTGACAAACGCCTCGCAATTCTCATTTGGCAATATTGTAATCTACAATAATGATTGATTTGATGTTAATAATGCTCAAAATTCACTAATTAGCTTTAAACTTACCGTGATTTTTTGTAGAATTTTTGCGTAGATTTTATATAGGCTATTTACCATTCCAAACCCTATTGTTATCGCTGTTTCTCCAATTAATGTATTTGGTGAAATATTGTCGGGTAAACATATAGGCGATATCCATCCTGTAAGTATGTTGTTTGTTAGTAATGAAACTAATAAGTGTTAAACAATTTAATGTTGTAAAGCAATTACTCGTAAATTCTACTTTAGTTGCTAATATTAAAAGTGCAATATCGTCTTTACGTGTCGATTCGTCTAAATTATGTGGTATTAATTTTGCAACTTTATAAATTACTGGACGATCAGAACAATGATTAGTGGCGTCACAGGCTATTTCTCCACGGTTATTATGATCCCCTAGGCTTACGACCCTAAACGATATAAACTTAATAAATAGTTGCTCATTTTTAAAGTTTTTTTCCACCGTACAATCGTTGAACTAGTCCTTGTTTAACAATTTTATAAAAACAATGTTTTGCTGTTAGTATATGTCGATCTGTGATTAAAGCACCGCCACAGAAAAAACTTGGAGATTGCCCAGGAGACGTGAACCACGGAAAGTTTCCAATACGTGTGAACCATGGAAATTCACCTATAGCTGCATCTGTGCCTCCCACGATTTTGCCTATGATTTTGGGCTGCCCACACATATTTTTAAAATGGTCACGATAGTTTCCTATTGCACAAGTTCTCTCGATAATTAAGAAAACAATTATTTTAAAAAATATTAACTTCATTTTATTAAGTGTTGCACCAATTTAATCAAGTGGAATTAGAACTCACGCTAAATCAAACGTAACTAACTGTGGTATAGTATGATTTGCCTAACTTTGGTATGGTATGTTTCTTAATAATGCGCTTATATATTAACAACTCAAGGTTAGACGCACAACACTTCTCAAATTTATACGATCACAGATGCAGTATAACTGAAATTTATTTAAACGCCATAACCAGTAGCGGCAGCTGATTTGAATTTTCACATATAAATCGATTTTTTTTTTTTTTTAATTTGGATTTATTTACAAATTGATTTGAGAACTTTAGGAAGACAAATTTTAATTATACCGCGAAAAGTTTTCAAAACATCATTTGAAAACTTCTCACCCGAAATATCTCGAAAACTACACATTACTAAAAGATATGTTCCAAACAAAAGTTCTGAGGTGAGAAAAGCACAATACTGGTGATTTTTTAGTTTAAGGTTCTGGAAGGTTATTTCAAGGTCATTTCTTTGATAATCTTTCTTGCCGAGATTCACTTTATCTGTAATCATATTGATGCCTCGAATCTACCATTTTGGTTTGTTCTTCAAATATCAAGTTGATCGATCTTTGATTTTCGAAAAACCTAAATACATCAAGAAGATAAGTAAATCCATTTAGACAACGAATATCAGGTTTTGCATGTAATAAAAAAAAACATTTTTTCTTTACACGTTTATTTTGAATTGATCTGAATTTCTTTACGCTTGTAATGGATGCATTGCCATCATAAATCAGACGCCCCTGACTATGAGTGTTTAGCGTTTAATTATGTTTCACTTGGAGTCATTTCAATAAACCACACGTTACGCTTGAAAGCTGTTGATTGCAATATTTAATTGTTAATAATTAAATTTATAAATGGATGTTAGTTGTCCCATTTACGATTTAGATTAATAAAAAATAGCTTTATTATATAGATAAATTGGTTATATGGCACTACCGGAAATGATACACTGTACAGATGATATACATATATAAAGTGACACCTGTATGCGATGAAAGTTGATTTACAAGGCGTTCTGGAGGGTTAAATTCATTTTTATTCTCTTCTTAAATTCGGAAGTGGGACCGCACTCTCGAAGTCGTTGGGTACCAACATTACCAAGCAGAAGTACATGCGAACATGAACTATGCACTAGGATAAGCATAGAAAACGGCCTAAACGATGCAAAGATATATATTGTAGGTATCAGACATCTAATCGGCCTTAAAGGCTCTTAGGCCTTGTACCGTTGAATCAAGGCTGGCATGGGATTGTTTCAAGGTTATTAAACATCTGGTAAGCTCAAATAAGGTAATACTTATGTGGGTGCCAACTGCCAAGTCATATTGGAATCGTAGGAAATAAGGTTGTTGATGACCATTGGACCAGTGTCCTTCTGCGGCGTTACTAAGGGGTACCTTAGGGCAGTGGTAAAACGCTGGGAGGATGTGCGAAAGTCCTGCTACTGGCGTAGGATTTCAGGTTCGCGACAGGCGAAGAGATTTATATCACCTTCGTCAGTTAGTATTGGGTTTAAAAAGCGTTTCCCAAGTTTAAAAAAAAACTAATGTAAATTCGTAAAATGTATTTGATATTTATATTCCAATAGTTCAATTTATAATAATACATTTTATCAAAAAAATAGATTCTCAAAACATTTGTGCCTTCAACATGGCCATTGCATGGCCAATTAAAACGTGCGATGGTGTCAGGACGTCAATATCTGTAGAATGTAATGCACAAATTGGCCTCGAATTCAGGGTGCTTTCGTCTTCAGCTAATAAGGTTCCCATTTCTTCGACTGTCAACACTATATTTCCAATCACACGTTTGATATGAAATTTTGCCGACTTTATCCCAGCTTCCCAAATGCTACCAAAATGTGGCGAATTTGGGGGAATGAAATGCCATGAGATGTACTGCCTAGAAGAATAATCAGAAATGAAATTCGAATCCTTAATTAATTTATTAAAATTGTGCTTTAATTGGTTCTTTGCTCCAACGAAATTAGTGCCGTTGTCACTATATATTTCTCGGCAGATTCCTCTTCTGGCAACAAATCACTTCATTGCTGCCAAAAAGGCTTCGCTTGTCATGTTGCAGACCAATTCCATATGTATAGCCTTAGTATCTAGGCAAATAAACAAGCGTATGTATGCTTTATAGATATTTTGGCCACGACCTTTTCGTAGACGAATTGGTTTTGGGCCTGCATAATCCACTCCAACCTTTAAGAATAGGCGCACTAATTCAACCCGGTAGCTAGGAAGGTTACCCATTAATTGACAATTCACCTGTGCCTTGAACTTGGCACAAACGATGTATTGACTGATAACTTGTCTAACTGTATTTCGCCCATTTGGAATCCAATAGGTTTGTTTGGATATGGGTAGTGTTAAAGATGGACCAGCATGTTTATTATTATTGTGAATGTCCATAATTATTTTTTTGTGAAAGCCAGCAGTCGAAGGATTTATGGAGCCAGTCAGGTCCATTCCACCATAAGCCGTGATGGTATAGTTCTTGTGGTAGCAAGCCTCGAGAGGCACAATCTGCCGGTTTATCAGCTGATGATACATGATGCCACTGTTTGCGGGGTAATGTAGTTAAAATTTCAGCGGTTCTGTTGTCTATAAACGTGCTCCAATGCCGAGGGTGACTAGCGAGCTAGTCCAAAACAATTTGAGAATCGGTCCAAGCAATTATTTGAGATGGTTTTAATTGCGTCGTACTTTGGACTGTATTAATTAACTTTATCAGCAGAACTGCGGCACAAAGTTCAAGTCGTGGTAACGTGACTTGTTTAATGGGAGCTACCTTTGTCTTCACTGAGATAATGTTTACCAATACATATCCTGCTAATAAATGTATTCTAAGATAGACTACAGCTCCATAAGCGTTTTGACTCGCATCTGAAAATCCATGTAAATGAATAGTATTGCTCGAAATAACTTGTATGAATCGAGGAGTAGAGATCATCTTCACAAATTTTAATTGGTTACGGATTTTCTGCCATTTGTTAGAAGGTTCATCAGGAAGAGGTTCATCCCAGTCCAAATTGATAGCCCACAGGTTTTGTATAAAGATTTTGATAGTGACGATGACTGGAGCTAGCCAACCAAGAGGGTCGAACAGGCGACTTGCTTCAAATACTACAATTCGGTTTGTAAATGTATTAATGTTTGGTATCTGAAGAAAAACTGATTTTGGAACGTCTTGGTGGCTTTCTTCAATGGATTTTATTGTGTCGCGATTCATCAATCGTTTCACTGTCCAATATGTTACTTGAGTTGGACATCCACTTGCGGAGGTGAAAACCATGTTGTGATACCATTTGCAGATAGCATTTTTTACTTGTTTGACCTCATTTTCGGTATTTGAGCCCGTCATTACATCATCTACATAAATATCGTTGCGTATTGCGTGGGCTGCTGCTGGAGCCGATGCTTGATGATCATCAGCGATGTTTTCAACAGTCTTGTAGCTAGAAATGGAGCTGACGAAAGACCATAAGTAATAGTAGTCAAGCGGAAATGTCGAATAGGCTCGGATGGGTGATTACGTCATACTGTTTTTTGGAAATCAGTATCATCTTTATTAATTTTCACTTGCCTGTACATTTTTTCCACGTCTGCAGTGATAACATATTTGTGCTATACCTAAACCTCAAAATGATTGCAAACAATGTTGGTTGAACACTTGGTCCAATTGCGAGACAGTCATTTAAAGACACTCCTGATGTAGTCTTTGCCGACCCGTCAAATACCACCCTAAGCTTTGTCGTTGCACTGGAGTATTTTAAAACGCCGTGATGGGGCAGGGAGCAGACCGAATCGGTTGCTTGTGAATGCTGTATTTCCTCCATATGATGAAGCCGAATGTATTCTGACATAAATTCCCGATATATAATAACGAATTTTCGATCTCGAGAAAAGCGACGTTCAATTCCTCTTGATCTTTGAATAACGGAGTTTAGTGATTTCCCCAAAATTTATGGGGCTTTCTTAAACGGTAAGCTCACAAAAAATATGCCAGAATTTGTTATTTTCACGTTCTCGTTGTAATGTTCCTCACAAAACGTTTCTTACAAAATTTTGCAAAATTTTGTGTCACATTTCCTTCTAATAGTTGGAATCGTCAAATTTCATCATAATCGGTTAAAAACAGCTAAGCTATATACTAACTGCCCATATTCCAGGATGTAATCTTAAAATCATTTAAGAATGCAGTTTCCAACCCATTTGTCGAATTCAATCTAAATCGGTTAAGAAACAGGGAAGTTTCACCGTAGTTGGTCAAATTCCAGAACTTTATCCGAAAATTAATTTAGAATCCCATTTTCATCGCGGACGTCATATTTCACTAAAACCGGCTAAGAAGTAGCCAACTTCCACCTCTATTAGCTAATACTCCAGAACTTCATCCAAAAATAGTTTGAGAACCCCATTTTCATTCCGTTTTTATTTAGGGTCATTCATGATATATGTTTTGGCTTTATTTTTATTCAAAAATAGTGTTTCTCTATTAGCTATAACTTACTGCTCGATAGCAAGACGGCACTCTCCATTAAGTTAAACGCGCTGAAAGTACATATTTCACAAATATAGATCACTTCATTAGGAATTTAGTAAGATCATATGAGCCGTTTATTTTGAAAGTGGCCTAAGTCCAGTTTTCAAAAAAATCAAGTTAATGATAACAATAGATAAATAACAGTCTAATCTTTCTAACGGTAAATAATTTATTGTCAAAACAAAAAAAAAATAATGTCGAACACCTGTGCAAAAAATAAGAAAATTCAAAATCCCATATGTTTTTTCCTTTATTGTTTTTCAATTCTTTCATTATCTCGTTTCAACAAAATATGGACTTAAGCCACTTTCAAAATAAACGGCTCATATTAAATAGTCAAACAAATTACCTTGACCCTAAAATTTGACACAGTTCTTTATTAGAACTCTTCTTATTTAGATTTACTTTCAACTAATCGACACCATTTGTGCAAAGATAGTAAAACAAAATAGACTCCGTTTCACATCATTTCCTTATTTCTTTTAACTACACAAAATAAAAGTGAAAATATAACACCTTTGTAGATCTACACAGCAAGTACATTCACAAAATACAATTTATCATGTCTGGAATTATGAATCATGGCTATCTCAGATCACTGTGTAGTCTTCACCACAAAATATGAAACATTATCGTTCTGTAACAACAATGAATCATTTTTCAGTCTGGGCTTCAATGCCAGCAATTAATCACAATTTGTATGTTTAACATCTTATTCAATACTTGATGCATTTAATGTGGGATCAACGATCCTCTGACAACCGAATACCGATATTGTTTGCTCGATAAATATAAAATTAAAAAAATTTACATAAATTTCCGAACCGCAAAAGACAATAAAAGGTAAATAAAATTTTGTTAAATATACGAAAATTTCATATTATTGATCTCAAATTGAACAGTCGTCGATGGAAACCAGTCAACTTAGTAATATGCAAAAAATAATTAATTTTTTAATAATTTTCAATTTAAGTGTTGAAATTGTGGTGGTGATTGCAGCAATTGATTCGAAATGCGGCCATGTACAACGTTCGGCCAAAATTGTAGGTGGTGTTGATTCGTATTTAGGTGAATACCCATGGATAACAAACATCGGTATTGATTATCGAGAATTCTACGGTCATATTCAATATATTTGTAGCGGAATGGTAATTAGTGAACGTTTTGTGTTATCCGCTTCCCATTGTATATCGAGCTTTCGATTTCATCCGCTGTAAGTATATTAAACGATATTTTTGTGAAAAACACGAATTTTATGTATATTATGTGTATAAACAGAGTGGTCGCTTTCGGTGAATATAATTTGGACAACGATATCGATTGTGACTATCGAATTTGTGCGGATCCAATACAGATTTTGCCGGTCATCCAGAAAATCCCATTCAACCCGGATTATACTCCATACGAAGATGATATTGTGCTGCTAAAAATTAACGAGACATTAAAATATAGTGACTGGATTCAACCGATTTGTTTGCCTGAATTCAGCAATGTGATGGATCAATTGGTGGGGCAAGATGTGATCGCTGTTGGATGGGGCTATGTGAATCCGAAAACTGTTGTTAGCGCCAAAATACTACAAGCTGTAAATGTGAGTTAATCGGTGAATGTTAAATTGTGTGGATTGTTAATCTAGAAATATTTTTTTCAGATACCAGTTTTACCCTTAGAAAATTGTCGTATTTATTCGGTTCCAATAAATGCGGGATTTTTTTGTGCAGGTGCATTGGGTCGAGACACATGCAACGGTGATAGTGGTAGCCCTGTTTTTAAATTGTTTAATACATCGCAAGGTTATCGATATATGCTGGTAGGAATTGTATCGTTCGGCTCAAGTGACTGTGGAAGTTATTGGCCTGGTGTTTATACGGACGTAAGTTTTTATTTGGATTGGATTTTGGCAAACATTGTTTAATGTAAACATTTTATTCGTTTTTTACAATTACAACAAATATAAAACAACGTGATAAACGGAAATACAAACGTTTTTTTTTAATTAAATATTTGCGCAGACTTCAAAAGAAATTATTAGCCGGTCAAAAGTTTTTTGAGTGGTTTAAAAAAAATACTTAACCCAGTTTATTGTGTACATTGTGAATCAGTCAAGTATTTTATTGTTGTTGAATTTTTTTACGCCTAAAGTTATGCTGTAAATATTTTTTTTGTAACGTTTGGCTAGTCGATTATAGATGGCAGACTAAACAGTTTTATTTAATTTTTTTTCATAATAGGGGAAAAACAAAGGGTGAACAGTAATCTGCTGCTTCTTTGAAAGTTTAGCATGCAAAACCATAAAATGACGATTTTTTCATAATTTGTCTGTTCACTGCGAATCTTATTATATTCGCTGGCTGTTGTCTGCAATTCACGCAATTTTATACTGCATTCTTGTGTGTGTGGTAAAAATCGTTGAAAATGATTTATTGCAATCTTAAAACTTTGATAAAGTCTAATACATAAGGTATTAGTTCGAAAGAATCATAGCTTAGAATTATTTGTGTCGAATGATAAAAACACCGACTATTGAGAATTTTCAGATGGTCTAAACAAATCTTTGTGCTTTTTGTCCCATGGATTTATTTGAGGTGACGACCTTGCTCTACCCTAAATTCACAATAAAATTAAATTCAACAATCATAAATCTTATTTATGAGAGGTGGCTCCAGCTGGAGACCGCAACTAGGACTTCTACTCTTTAAAACGCATTTTTATTTTTTTTAGAATTTGACGTTTTTGCAGGAGATATTCAACTTTTAAAGAAGATACAATGTTATCGGGCATACGTAAATTAACTGATGCATAGCAAATGTTTTAATCCACCCCTGCACTTTTGCATTATATAATACATATTTAGATATTATTAAATTATAGTTGTTAACAGATTTATTTAGAAACGAAAACGACCTAAATATTTTCGAACCCAAAACTGATTCTACTAATTCCGCTCCTAATTCTGTCAATAAATTTAAGGAGTTACCATTAACTGATTGCGCTAATAAAGAAATAACAGATGCCAGCCAGCGAAAGTATAACAAGCCAATCGTTAGATAAGCAATCAATTTCAGATAATTCTAAATTTGTAACTGGTAAATTAGATATATCAGAAGCTCCTAACTTGTATTTCTTTATCGATGCTGGAGCAGGTTTAGCTTAGTAAAAAAATCAGCAGTAAGTCCAAACACAATTTGTTATCTTGAGCTTAAATGTAATATCAAAGGTATTACGTTCGAAAAAGTCGAAACATTAGCACTTTGTAATGGCAAAATATTAATAAGCGATTCAAAGATAGACCAAAAATTCCAAATAGCTCCAGATTCATTTTCAATTCAATCAGATGGAATTTTGGGAAAGGATTTTTTAAAAGAAAATAAATGTATTATTGATTACAACAAATCCATCATACAAGTTTCAAGTCTTGGCGCACAATATCAGTTAGAAATTTTGTTGTTTAACTTAACCGTTTGTTGAAATCGTTGTGGACACATTTTACATACATCCAATCCACATCAAACGCAAAACGAGTACGTTTGTCTGTCGCATGAAATTTTTCAAGGTGTTTATGTGGCTAACTCATTAGTGAGTTTTTCCCAAAATACAATTCCAGTAAGTTTAGTGAATACCAACGATTATCCAGTCAATATCGGTAAAATAAAACTAAACCTTGAATTAGCTAGTTCCTTTGAAGTACCAAATATCGAAAAATGGAATCCAAACATAGAAGGAAGATTGACCAAGCTTACTAAAAGTCTAAATCTCAGTCACTTGAACGAAAAAGAAAAATCTTCCATATTGAAAATTTGCTGCTGTGATTTCAACGATGTTTTCTATTTAGAAGGCGATACCCTGTCTACTACAAATGCGTGCGTTGTCATAAGATTCCAACATTTCAAAATTCGCAACCTATTCACGTCAAACAATATCGACTCCCAGCAGCAGCTTTGAAGGAGGTTAATAAACAAGTTGATAAGATGATGAACAAGAAAATTATCAAACCAAGTACTACTTAGTCCTTGGAACTTTTCTTTATTGATCATTCCCAAGAAATCTCCTGCTGATGAACGAAAATGGCAATCGATGAATTCTACGCCAATGTGAATCATCAGTTCTCATTGATAGTAAATAAAATAAAAACGGAGAATTATTCGACAGAAACAATCAGCGTTCTAGTCGAAAACTACAGGAATCGAGCTTTGGACGTTTTTGCCAGATGGTTAAATGGAGAATTGTCACGAATGTTAATTACCCAAAAATCAACCACACTTCCGGAAGCATATGCATCCTGCCTTGAGATTCAAAACATGAATTTCAGAAATTTAACGATTCAGAAAAAGAGCATTACTAACTCAGTAACAGCTCCAATCCAATCAACCAATTTTCGTACATCAACCCACAAAACCCACGAATTAATAACTCGGTCAACCAAGTTTCGTATACCAATTCACAAAATCCGCGAGTAATCCACAATTTAATACTACCGCAACGGAAAAATATGGTATACAATAATCAACATTATAAGAACCAAACATCGTACACCAATCAAAATCTAAATCAACAAATACCACCTAGGCCAATTTATCCGAAACCAGCAACATCAATGGAAATTGATCAGTCAATTCAAACCAAACGTGTAAATTACATGAACAGACCAGCATATCAAAATAACCATCCACCAAAAGTAGAACATCCAATATACGGCGAATCCCAAAGACAACAAAGGATTTATCATTTGGATACACAGGAGGAAGAGGAATATAATCAGTTAATTAACGAAAATACTGATATCGAGACATTAGAAGACGAACCTGAGGAAATAAACTGAGAGGTAAATTTTATGGAGAAAGCCTCTCTAGCATACCATACCTAGAGTACAAAACAGCAAAGAACAACATCCTCAAATTTTTAATCGACACGGGAGCCAACAAGAACTTCATCAAACCTGAACTAGCCGCGAAGGGTCCATTCCCACTAATGTCCCGTTTAACATAAAATCAGCGGGAGGTGACATCAGGATCAGTAAAAAAATATCCGGACAATTTTTCAAATGCATTGGAATCGACACATTAATAGAGTTGTTTGTACTACCTGGTTTAAAAATATTCGACGGAATATTCGGGGACGACACTCTAAAAAAACTTGGAGCAATTATCGACCGGAAAAATAACTTTTTGACCATAACCCCAAATATCAAAATTCCACTCAAGGAAAAACACTCAGTTCAAGTAAACAAAATTGAAATTCGGGATAGTCACTTATCTTCAGAAGCCAAAAAAAACCTCCAAAAAATTGTGGCAAAATTCAAAACACTATTTAAACCAGTCAACGGTACTGAAACAATTGATACTAACATAAAAGTAGAAATAAAAACAACAACAGATGAACCAATTTACACGAAATCCTATCCTTATCCAGCCAGCATGAGGCAAGAAGTGAAGAAGCAAATAGATCAATTTCTAAAGGATGGAATCATAAGGCTGTCTAAAAGTCCATACAATTCACCAATTTGGGTAGTCGAAAAAAATCTGGATGCATCAGGCATCAAAAAATATATGATAGTCATCGATTTCAAAAGAATAAACGCGGTCACAGTATCAGACACATATCCAATACCGGATCCGGATATATCAAATACGTTGGCAAATCTTCGGAAATCAAAATTTATTACGACCATCGGATATTCCGAAAACATCTTTTTCCACTATGAATGGAAAATACGAATTTTTAAGACTACCTTTCGGACTAAAAAATGCGCCAGCTATACTCCAAAGAATGACAGACGACGTATTGAAAGAATTCATCGGAATCATCTGCTATGTTTATATTGACGACATCATCATATTCGGAGGGAAAACCGAAGAAGAACACCTTATCAATGTCAAAGGAATATTCTCGAAACTTGAAAAAGCTAACCTACGTGTTAACCTCGACAAAACAGAATTCATGAAAACAGAAACAGAATTCCTGGGATACATCATAACAAAGCAAGGAATCAGGCCAGATTTAAAGAAGGTCGCGGCTATACGAAACCTAAAGAGTCCAGATAATTTAAAAGAGTTAAAATCATTCCTTGGACTCGCATCATATTATCGACGTTTTATTAGAGATTTCGCGAAAATCGCCAAGCCCTTAACCAACCTCACAAAAGGCGAAAACGCACAAATTAAGGCAACACAATCAAAAAAACACAATCAAAAAAAGTGAAAATCAGCTTAACAGGAAAGGAACTCCAAGCATTCCGTTAGATCAAAGAGGTGTTAGCATCCACTGAAATACTATTCTTTTCAGACTTCAATAAACCTTTTATACTTAACCGATGCCTCTGATTATGCAATTGGTACCGTCTTATCACAGGGACAGGGTGACATTGAAAAAGACAGACCAATCACATATATATATATCCAGTCTGTTAAACAAAACTGAGGAAAACTATGCGGTCAAGGAGAAAGAGATGCTAGCTATAATTTGGACATTAGATGACTTGCGAAGTTACCTGTATGGAGCGAAAAAAATGAAAATCCTCACGGACCATCAGCCGCTCACATTTGCCCTAAGTACAAAAAATAATAACACAAAATTAAAAAGATGGAAGGCCCGATTGAAAGAGTACAATTATGAACTCATATACAAACCTGGATGTACTAACAAAGTAGCTGATGCCTTGTCAAGATTAGAACTAGAGGTCAACACCCTATCATCAACCTCCACGATATACAGCGCTGAAGAAGACAGCTCAGACCTAATCCAGTACTGCGAAGTACTAAACGTGAAAGAAACCAACTGATAATCAATGCTGGTAAAGATATTGATTGTCATGAAGAACTACATCCTACTTATCATAGGCATTACATCAGCCTACCGGAAATAAATAAAGACACTCTAACAAAAATCCTAAGGGATAATGTCCATCATCCAACCATCATCAATGGAATAAATATACCCAAAGAACACATCCAAATGTTACAAGACGTTTTCAAAGAACAGCTCCCGGGGTTGAGGTTACGTCTAACACAAAGAGTGGTTCAAGACGTCAGCAATGGGGAAAATAAATTCAAAATTATAACAGAGGAGCATAATTGAGCACACAGAAATCTCGCTGAGAACAAGGAACAAATCCTAGAATAGTACTGTTTTCCACGAATGACCAGCCTAATTAAAACTTATACCAAAACAGCACCAAATCGAGTCGAGCTCTAGGAAACGCCAATTCCAACATATCCAACAGAAATACTCCATATGGATATAATCGAGATAAAAAATGAAAAATTCATCTCATGCGTGGATAAATTCTCTAAATTTACAAAGTTTTTCCACATCAACAACAAATCTGTTCTACACATCAGAGACAAAATAATCAAAATATTGCATTACTTCACAATTCCCAGATTATTAGTAATGGATAATGAGGGGAGTTTCGTAAGTCCAATCGTAATGGACTACCTGAAAACCTTGGGGATAGAGATATACTTAACACCACCCCAGCGAAGTGAGGTAAATGGAGCCATCGAAAGAGTGCATTCAACTATAACATCGAGATAATGATGAATGCCTTCGAATGAAATATAAGGAATTAACCATAAAGGAACTAGTTAATATCGCAGTAGATCGCTATAACAACTCAATTCATTCCGTTATTCAACATAAACCTTGCGACATATTTTTTGGGAGAATGCAGAGAATCAATTACCAAAATCTTGTAAACTTCAAGTCGATCAAGTCAACGAGGATGTGGCAGAAAAAATCAGGAAAAACCAAAAAACTAACATCTCTAGGGAAAACGCAAAGAGAAATAAACCAAGGAAATATAAACCTGGGGAAACAATATACACTACAATCAAGCAGATACAAGGAAAAGAGAAACCCAAATTTAAAGTAGAAACTGTGGCCAAAGATAATCGAGTCACAATTACAACCAACTCCGGAAAAAGGGTCCACAAGACTCAAATAAAAAATGTAACGCAATAATATCTGCTTTCCAGTTTCTGGATATTGGGCTTGACATCTCACTTACCATCTACAAATATACCACACCAATAGTAACTCTCAAACAAGACAATGGACGAATCATCAATGGAAATTTCAAATTAATCCATGTCATCAACTTGACCGACTATGAGGAAATAATTAATAGAATTAGAGCTTCACTTGACAACATTGACCCAGAAAGCAGTCTTCGACCTCAACTGATTCACCAAATAAACCAAACCAAGCAGCTAATATCAGAACTCAAAGGCCAAAAATCACGATCTCGCCGATCAACCAACTGGATCGCCTCCGCATGGAAGTGGATTGCAGGATCACCAGACGCCACAGGCTGGGATCAAATAATCAAAAGTCAAAATCAAATCATCGATAACAATAATCAACAATATAAGATCAACAATGCCTTAATGACACAGCAGATTCTCAATGGATACAAAAAAATTGTTGATCATTTACACGAAAACTCAGATGAAAAAATCCAATAAATACTATTCAACCGATTAACCATAATCAAAGAGGAGATAAAAGAAATCATCCGAGCTGCGCAATTAGCAAAAGGAAAAATAATCAATACAAATTTATTGGATAAAGAAGAAATTAGTCGCCTGGTTGCAGAAATCGAAACCCTTCCAAATTCTAACGATATATAAGCAATAGAATACGCAGAACCTATGATGATGGCTAAAGAATCAACAATACTAAATGTTATTGTATAACAATACCAAAAACAAGTAAACGGGAATACAATCACGTCGTGGTAAGATCAACGATTGAGAACAACAAACAGATATACCTATAGAATACAACGAACTTCTAGTAAACCAAGACGAAATGTTCGGGATCATTCGACAATGCAAACTCCTTCGCGAAACCATACTTTGCGAGACAAACAGTTTGGAAGAATTAAAAGCCGACCACTGCATCAACCAGCTCATAAGTAGGATTAGATGCCCAATGTAACTACCAATTCAACAAGAATCAGATAATCGACACACTAAACGACAATACGATTTTTCTGAGCAAATTTAAAGGAGGCATATTTTACAACTACACGGATAAACACCTGGAGGGAAGCTTTCTAATACAATACGACAATGAAACAATTAAGATCAACAATACAACCTTCACCAGCAGAGATATTAGGAAATCGCAAGTACTACCAACAGTACTACAACCTAATATAACAGATAAAGGAGTAAAAGTCGACCCAGGATACCTTCACAACCTGCACCTAAATAATGTAGATCAACTACAAAAACTATTCACAAAACATAAGGAAGCAGCCTTTGTAGACTTCGGTATAATATCCATAATTTTCCTTTCCATCCTTTTATTAAGAACAAAACGCAAAAATAGTCAAATCCAAAACCATGTCAAGAAGAAGTCATCATCAGCCAATCCGGAGTCCAACCAATTAGCCTAAAGTTTTGACCCACGTGACGCGGATCTTGTAGGGGGGAGGAAGAGTTGACACAACTAGAATTGCAACTCAACATAAATTGCAAACACGCGCATCACCTAAAGACGCTAAATCAGCTTAAAAGGAAGACACATGTACGAACACGTGCAAACATGTTCTAGTTATTTGAGAATATTATAATTTACTTATTTAAGCAATTTTTTATGTATAAAATGTTAACATATTTTGAGTTTTGGTTAGTTTTAGTTTGAAATGTAAAGATAAACATAAATTGATAAACTAAATTCATTTTTTTTAATAAATCTTCGAGCAAACCTCTTAGCTTCTATTATTGTATATAAAGAAGAAAAGTATGTATGTAATATGTATGTTTGTATGCATGTATGTTCTACAAAAGTTCTTGGTCCACTCGTGCGATTGTTTCCAAATTTTGCACGTATTCTTTTTAGCAGTCGAGAAAAAACATGGGGGGTTAATTTTCAAAAATTGGTACCCCTTCCTCATGCACCCTTGTGAGGTGCCATTTACAAGAGGTATTTTTAAAACTTCACCGATTGAGCTGATTTTTGCATATTCACTGTACAGTCAAAAAAATTAAAAAATAGGTGGTGGTAATGTTGATCGTAATGGGGGATAATGATGGTGACGATGATGGTGATAGTAATGATGATGGTGATGGTGATGATGATGGTGATGGTGGTTTTGATTTTGATTTTGCTTTTGAATTTGATTGTGATTGTGATGATATATCGGTATGATGGTATAAAGGAAGAATGGTGTGATGAAATGAAGATGTGATGGTAACATATACAATGGAGTGATGGTATGACGGAATGATGGTGTGATGGTATAATGGTATGATGATATAAAGGTATGATGGTGAGATAGTTTGATGTTATGATGGCGTAATAGTATATTTGTAGATGGTGTGATGGAATGATGGTGTGGTAGTTTTAATGGTTTGATGGTATAAAGAATGATGGTATGCAGCAAATTGAGTAGAGTGCGTCTTTCAATTGGGACTTTTATGGCAATGTATTTGTGAATAATTAATGGTTCGAAACTTAAAATATTTTGTTTGAACTTTTGTTCTTAAACCGAAATACATATCACATATAAACATAGTATATTAATTCCGAAAATTAATCGAAATTCAAATTTTTAACTGTTAATTTGAAATTTTGAATATTTTTCATTTTCAAAGTTTACAACACCAATGCAATTGATGGAATTTAGTTTTTTTACCGCGTTATACTACTCAAACTGTTCATCTTTATATCAAATCATGTAAAGCAAATTTTGGAAATACAGTAAAACGTCTTTAATCGGACCACCTGCCGGACCATTCAAAAGTGGTCCAATTGAAAGGTGGTCCTTTTATGGAGGAAATTAAAATAAAAATATTTTTGTATGTGTATTCAAAGTAGGTACTCCAGCAACAAAAAATAAAAATAAAAAATTAAATATGTACATAATTACATACACTGCGTTTCACTTGGTTAAGGAAAAGCGTTCCTAGATATACAAGCCGTCAGGTTAAAATTTGAACTTAATATGAAAAAACCCTTTATTTACAAACACATCTTTATGTCATGACGTCATACCATTTGTTCGAATTTTTTTTTATAATAAGCCATTAGTGCCACCTACATATAAACCAACTAATTAAATATATTTAAAAAAACAAAATGGACGTGTAGTTTCCGTGTTTGAACTCAGATGGCGGTAATAAAAAATTGAAAATAATTCGGCCAGGATTCGAGGAAGAGGAAAAAAGAGTATTTTGATGAATTAGAAGAACGGTAAGTTATTTTAATTTTAGATACCAAACAAAATGTTTGGAGTTTCAATTTTGTACGCCTACTAATTTTCTCTAATTTAATAAATTTTATTGCAGCGTTAAGTAAAACCACTCATTAAAAGAAACAATTACGAAAGTAAGTTTTGATATGGTTGTGGTAACCGTACCGTACCAAATATTAAATTGCGTCAAAATTCAAAATAATCAGAAATTGTTATTACTATTCAGAATTCATTATCTTTGTCGAACTCATAACGAAATCGTCGTAATTTTTTGTTTGACACAGAAGAGCAGATTGGTGATGCTGTACTGATGAAGAATTAAATTTGATGAAGAATTAAATTTTGATGAAATTATTTCATCATTCAGTAGCTTAAATGAGCTCAATTTTGCCGAAGGTAGTGATGTATCGGTTGCAGCACTATCCAAAAAACAAAAATGCTTATCAATTTTGATGTAGATGATATAAATTGAAGCTCATCAAATTCGGATCCTAATAAAAAATTTAACGACCATGCCAATCTACTTCATAAGAAATACGCTAAAAAAATGTTAAACATATAATCATCTGAATTTAAAAATAGATGGTGGCGTGGCAAATTCGTATGATTTCAATGCTAGTACCGAACGTGAAAGCAACGATGAAAATACAGAGCATAAATTCGATCCGGACATTATTGATTTGAAGACGAAAAATTCTAAAGGTTGGTCTGAGTTCAACATTGAAAAAATTGCAACACTATCGAAACAGTTCATCAGCTCAAATAAAAACACGAAAATTTATTCAAATAAAAGGTACCATTCGTCAATTAAAAATTAATTAAATTACAAAACATTTTTCTGTGATTTTAATAAAATATCGTATTTATTATTATTTGTATAAATCCGGGGAAAACCAAATCATAAATCTAACGGATTATTAATTTTTAAAATTCACTCGGACAGAAAATAGTAACCGAAATATGTCATTTTTGTGGTAAACCTCAGATGTCACTAATTCTTCACTAGCATATTGACAGTGTACAAAATAGAAAAGTTTTATGGCTAAATTTTGACATTTTACGTCAACAAATGTCATCCAAATCCAACACAAGCCAAATCAAGTCGTGAGCAGTTAAAAGTTAA
This sequence comes from Tipula helvola, assembly GCA_963556165.1. Taxonomy (NCBI): domain Eukaryota; kingdom Metazoa; phylum Arthropoda; class Insecta; order Diptera; family Tipulidae; genus Tipula; species Tipula helvola. Next base: position 243,247,670 of record OY744483.1, on the reverse strand, counting down.
ATTAAAAAATAAAATCTGAGACTTAATTTGTAATACAGATTATTTTAAAGAAATCGATTATACATTATTTCTATTGTTGTTGGCAGTAAAGCTAGAAAAAGGTGCAATTTAGCACATGACGAGCAATTGACGTTTGTGCTACATATCCATATAAACCAGAGTTTCGATTCCAAAAACATCGTTTCGTGGTAGACAAAATAATTTGAATTGTGTTGTGCGATATATTCTATATATATATTGTATACCCATTTCTAGTGCATCTGGATTGGATTTAATCAGCTTCGAACCAGTAACTCCAAATTATATCATTTATAATTCAGCATCTAATATGCGAGTAACAAATAATGTGCAGCCCCTTTATAATTAGTGACCCCATTAGAATATCAGCTACCAAAACCTGAGGTCAAACTACAATTTACCCCGGTTCCGAATAAAGTAGTTGCGGATATCATCAATAAATCAACAAAATGTAAATCGTAGCAACTTAAGACAAAACAATGAACTTTTGAAAAAAGAATTCGATAATTTGAAGAATTGTAAGAATATTGGGTCCAAAGAAAATGATGGATTAAACGTCAACCAAGCTGTTGCTATTCCTAATCAAAAACTAGTAGCACCACAAAGGAGTAAGTATTTAAAAATGTACGCTTTTGTTGTATATATACCTACTATCATATTGTTTATTTAATGCTTACAGAATATAAGTGCTCCTTATAATCTTGCCCTTTGAAAACACGACAACGTCGTGAAACCGATTATAAATGGGATGGCCACACAGAATTTTATACCAGCTCAATTCATCAAGTAAAATGTGGTGATTGTCAAGAATTATAAAATTTTACACGTCAAAGTTGTATGGTGCTAATCGGGGATTTAATGCTTTCATTGCTGTACTTAAAGAATCTGGTTTTAATGTTGCATTCCCAGAAAACAAATATCTAGCTGTTACGGATCAAGATAAAACCAAAGTAATCGATCTTGATAAAAATCGTGAACCTTACTATGCATGTACGATTCTTGCAAATATCACGATTAATAAAAATCGTTTCAGAACATTATGTAAAAAATTTAATTCAGCCGTGGATGTATCTCAAGAAATTTCGTTGGCAACGTGTCATCATGTATTTTGCAATAATTGCATGACGTCCCATATAAAAAGTAGTCAGACACCAGTAATGAAATTGTCCAGTAGCGAAATGTTCACATAAATTGAAGGAAAATAATATTCATGCGTATATGACCGAACCAGAATTTCAAGTATATTTACAAAGTTTGCATGCGGCTGAGGCTGACAATTTATTCTACTGCACAAATAAATCGTGTAATGGATGTATTCCGATTAATCGAACTAACCGGGATAAAATTGTACTCCTTTATTGTCCCGAATGTGGTCAGTTTAATTGCATCGATTGCAAAACGATTCACACTGGCACATGTGATGAATTTCAAAAGAAAAATAATTCTCAAAATTTGCCAACCGTTCCAGCTGCAAATAATAACATGGTAGCTTTTACTAAAAATATAATTTAGAGATTATATTACCAATGGGACGATCGATTTGCAAGACAGGCTAAAGTTGAGCTTAACGCTGCTTCTGCGGGTGATTTTAAATGTAGTTCAGCCAGACGAAAATATGAAAATGGATCATATAACAGTATGGTCCTACTCAAAGGCGGTCAAAGAGAAAATCGTTACTGATTCTTTAAATCATGTGTTCATCAACAATAAGTATGAATTTTTATCAGGGTTTGATAATTATGTACCTATTGCACGTGATTAAAACCGATTTATTTCGAAATTCGGTGTCTTTAAAAAAACATCAAAATTTCTTGCCAAGAACGTAAACAACAATATTTGTCATTTTGACAGAAGTTTTCAAAAATTTAATTCACGATTGCTAAGATAACAACAAAAATTCACAGTAACTCGGTTGATTTTTATATTAATATGGCAATATTTCTGAGTCGTTTCGACGTCCTTAGGCAATGCCAAACTAAAATCGACACGACAAGGCAAAGTCGTGTCGATTATTAATCGACGCGACAACCACAATAGGGGTGATTAAAAAAATATTGAACGTTTTAAATTTAAAATTTATCAAATCATACATGCAGTAGTGTACCTTATACCCTATTGTACCATATACCATTGAGAACGGGGTATTTGCCTGCAAGACAAAATCTTGTTTTGCCGTTCAATCTTGTTTTTTGAATTCTTACCGTATAAAAAATCGTTTACCAAAATTTTGTTGGACAAAATCTTGTTTTTTAAAATTTTGTTTTCCGAAATAATTATTTTGATTATTTTATAGTGAAATAATGAATATTTAGTGAAATCGCTTTTCTGGGATCGATATAAAATATTGCATTTCAAAATGTTGCATTAACAAAATCTTGCAATTACAAAATCTTGCATAACAGAATAGTGCAATTATTTTGCAGTAGGTGTCATTAATAGATTCTATATAATCCGCTCCTACGTGCGGCACGCAGTGCGACATGTTTGCTGATCCCGGCTCCTACGTCCCCCGAAGTTCAAATCTAAAGCCCCTCGGAGGGCTAAGCGGGGGGGAGCGCAGCGACCTCCCGCGTGCCCGTGAGAGTTACCGAAGCCGTTAGTCTCTACAATTCTAAGTTAAATTAATCGATGTCATTTTTCTTCAATTTATTTTCCTCAGAATAGAGAAAAAAATGTGCGGGAAATTGTTATGCAATATTTTGTAATGCAAAATTTTGTATGCGAAATTTTTTAATGCAAATGAATATTTTGTACCCAACCCAGTTTTCCTAAGTCCCTTATTTTAAGTTAATTTTTCACATGAGCAGGCATTTATGTATATTAAGATAAAGATTCAGATTCAATTAATAAAAAACAAATTTTAATAATTAATTTGCAATTTTGCATACACACATTTTATTTAAAATTGTAATTTCACAAGTTAGTTTCTCTTCTTGAGATGTTGAAAAAATATAATAAAAATTAAACTAGATTTAATGGATTAGTGCTACAAATCAATAAAAAGCTATGTTATTTACGATGCCTTTAACGGAAGACGTTTCCTCTTCGATTTATCATGATATATTTAAGTTTTTTTTCATTTTCTATATATTTTATTTGGATATAATTGTTCACCAGATCTCATTTTGTCGATTCGGTTTTTAATAAATATTTGCCTTTGCCTAATTCATCTATTGATGATCCCCAAATAATTTGGGCAAATAATTTGGGTAAAATGAAATAAACAACCCTTAAAAATTAAATCCGGTAGGAAATTTTTTAGTGCAGAAACTGAAGCTAGTTCGAAATCTGAAATAATTCTTGTAGGAAGTAAATTAATGGAATGAGAACAAGGAATTTCGAATAGCTCATAAAAACCTGATAATATGAATTTTTACTCGGCTATCGCCTCGTGGGACAAGCTTATCCCTAGTGGATAATATCTCGTTTTGCTCACTAGTACCATAAATAACTATTATCCATATAAAATAGTAAACAAGTTTTTGGTGACAAGATTTTGTAAAACAAGATTTTGGAGAAAAGATTTCAGAAACAGTACTTTGAAAAGTAGTAAGACGTGGCCAACCCTATGCCATTACGTACCATATGTCGTTTTAAAATATGCCGTTTTAAATATGCCATAGTGTACCATATGCGGTAGTGTACCTTATGCCGATTTGACATATGCCATTTTGAAATATGCCATAGTGTACCATATTCCGTAGTGTACCATATGCCGTTTTGAAATATGCCATTTTGAAATATGCCATAGTGTACCTTATGCCGTAGTGTACCATATGCCGATTTGAAATATGCCGTTTTGAAATATGCCATAGTGTATCATATGCCGTAGTGTACCATATGCCGTTTTAAAATATGCCGTTTTGAAATATGCCATTTTTTCACATTCCGTAATGAAATATGCCGTATCGACCGGAACCCATTAAATACATCTATAACGAATTTAACAGAAAGGAACCTTGTAATATTATTAAACGTTCAATAAAAAAAATGTAATACAAAAATTATTCAACTTTCAATAAAAATCTGGTTAAAATGATATGAATTGAATTCAAATTTCTGTAGAATTGATAAATTTGATCTTGTAAAATCGACGATACCTATAAATGGAGTCCAATTCTTACCGAATAGGTATATTTTTGAGATGTTATTAAATTCGATCGGTAATTTTAAAACTGTTGGTCTCATCGAAATGAATACGATCAAATATGCTTTAACACCTACCTGCAAAATAAATACTTGTAAACATATTATGACACGTCAAAATTAAACGGGGTCAATCCGGTCAATATGATAAAATAATTGATATACATAATATGCTGGCTGGTCGGTAATAAAGAAAAAAAACAGTATTGTACTAGAAAAGGATAAAATATATTTTTAATTTTAAAATTTTGCAATTTTTTAATTTATACTGTTTTTAATTTACTATTTAACAGAATTTCGATTTTCGAAAAAGAAAAAAACCTTGTGTAGCTAACTTCATAGTATCTTACGTCATTGATTTCGTTTTTATAATTTTATACTGTATTTACATTACTTTTTTACATATACATACAAAGAAAAAGTAAAATTTGTACAATTTTATTTTTAATTATAATTATCAAATTACTAAATTTAATTTATTAGTTTTAAAATATGTTATACTAAAATGTTTGCTTTAAATATAAACCAAAAAACATTTTCTGTTACGAGTATTTTTCATTCATAAAATTGTAATCAAAAATGATCAATTTTACATGGGTTCTTATGGGAAAACGTAAAATGTGGACCCATTAAATTAAGCTTCTTAATTTAAAGGGTCGATGCTGATGGCTTGTATATCTAGGAGCTTTGGTTAAGGCCACCATAAATTTTCAGTTTCCTTTCAATTTTTTGTGTGTTAGAACAACATGTTGAGGTTAGTTGGAAGTAAAAGTTCAAACATTATGTATAATTAAACAAAATTACAGAAAAAATTAATTTTAAACGGGATTTACCTTTACTTTATTAATTTATTTCAAATACTAATGTAAAACGTATGAATTTTTAGTGTTTCACTAGGATAAGGCCATTTAAGTTTATACTTGATTAGTCAATAAATTTAAGTATTTTTAAAAACTAATTACGTTTATTATATTAATATTAAAATTAATAATTTAATTTTGAATTAAAATGCCAAAAGTTAAGACCCCCAGTAAAGTTAAAAGAGCCAACATTGATGTTTATAGTGAGCAAGGGTCTTCAAGCAGAAAAATTGCCGAAGAAATTAACCGAAGTAATAGTGTGATTAATAATTACTTCTCGGATATCGAAAACTACAGTGCCAAGCAGAAAGGCAGTACGTCTTTGGCTACACCAAAAAGAAAACGGCGGTTAATTCTTCGTAAGGCTTCTAATTTTGGTCTTTCTGTTTATAAAATCAAGCCTTAAACTGAAGTTGCAGCTAGTGTTACAACTGTTTGGCGAGTATTCGCTACAGTGATCATCTAGTGCGTCGTAAATTTAAGCAAAAGTCGGTTTTTGACAATAAATAAAAAGAAACGCTTTGATTTTGCACGTACTCACATGACCTGGAATAATGAATGATAGAACGTGTTTTTTCGGACGACATCCTAGATGGGCCTGATGAATACAAATATTACTTTCACGATTTCCGTAAAGAAGAGATCATTTTGGTACGCCGCCATAGCCGTACGTCTGGTATTATGGTTTGGGGTGTTATATCATTTACTATGGTACTATAGATTTGGAGTTCAGAAGTATTACAATGAACATTGAAACTTACAAAACTTTATTACAAAATGTTTTCCCGTCACTACGTGAGAAATATGGACCTCAGTTATTCATATTTCAACAAGACAACGCCCCCATACACAATACTAGGTAGTGAAAGATTGGATTAGACCTGACAATATCGAACTTCTTGCCTGTCTGCCTTATTCACCCGATCTCAATATCATCGAGAACATATGGGGATTGTTGTCGAGGAAGGTTTATGTATGAGGACCCCAATTTGAAACACCAAGCGAGCTTGTAGTTGCCATAAAAATTGCATGGAGTGAAATGAGCCAAGACTGTATCCAATCACTGTTGTAGAACTCACTCTCGAAGAAGATTTTTGAAGTTATTAATCACAATGGTGGAAATACTCACTATTAAAACCATTATTCCGATTTTTTTTTCAATACATTTATTTTTAAAATGAACTGATAATTTGAATTTTCATGTGGCCTTAACCTACTGAAAATGTAAATCCGATATTTTTGCTCATATTTTTTTCTACTCTCAAATAGTTTTTAATTTTTCAATTGTGTATAACCTGTTTAGTTTATAAGAATATATATTTTAAGTTTTGAAAATTTTTGGAACTCCTGAACTAGCAAAAATATAAAAATTTAACGTGGCCTTAACCTAGTAACAAGGAGTGTATGTACCAATTTGCGTTACATTACATACATAATATGTGCATACATACATACATTTGTATGTACGTATTTAATCAGATTTTTTAAATTTCTGACGCCTTGTTAGAAACACCCAGACAGCATTGAATATTTCACGAATATTTTTGGAATATTGAGTACTAAATTTCTAATATTGAATTAATATTGTGGTAAATATTTTTACAATATTCATATGTCCGTTTTTCTTCCTTGCCCCAATATTGAATAGAATATTAATTTAATATTACGCTAATCTTTCCTTAATATTTCACACCAATTTTTATTCAATATTTGCAGTGAATATGTTGTGAATCTTTCCCTGAATTTTTTCTGAATCATTCACGCTAACTTTATTTCACTAACAATAAATACTTATGTGAATATTTCAAATTAAATTCAATCAATATTAAATGAATTGTTGAAATAGATTTTCAAGAAATAATAAATTAAATTTACAAGTTTATTATTGATGCAATTCGAGAGGATATTTTATGAAATAAAACAAATTTCTTCAAGTATAAAAAAATTTAATTCTAATGTACTATAAATCCATACTTTTATACATACATTTATAAAAGTGTTGTGCTAAACATATTAAATATGATTATATTTTTTTATAACGAGACGAATTAAAAACAAAATAAAAACAAAAAAAAAATAAATCACAATTCAGTAATTAGTTGTTGTTTTTAATCTTCGTTGGCTTCGTCAAAATCCTCGTTGAGGTAATTTCGGTGGCTCAATCTCCTAAAAAATTAATACATAACACGAACAATTTTATAGTTTAACTCACTTATTTTCATTGCCAAGCCTTGATTTGGTTTGGTCTAAGAAACAGCTAATAGTAGCTATAATCAGATCAGTTGTACAGTTTGGAAATAAATTTGTCGCTGCTTCTATAAAAGATAATATTACATATTTAAATGATGTTCGAGCAAAAATACCTAAATAACATACTATGAATGCAAGCATTAACTCGTAAAACATTGAAAGCTGCTTTTGGTTTCTTGCGTCCCTGATAGCTGTAGTTAATAAGTACACTATCATTAAAATTTGTACTTAAAATATTCCTCACTAGAGTAGCAGCATCAGTTCCTCCTACATTTGAAAAAAATTGAATCTGGAAATAAAAATTATTTTGTTAGATTCTAATATTTCTCAGTTCTTTTATATTTACAGTTTTATTATAGAAATCTCGTTGTTTTAGTTTTTGTTCAATTGTTGATTTATCGCTATCATCATCGGCATTTTTTAATTGCAATAATTGTTTTACAGGAAAATATTTTTTCATTTCATCTCGAATTCCAGGATTGTTGATATTGCCTAGATTAACATTATTTGAGTTTGTACATATTTTTTCTTCTAAAACCCTCAATCGTTTGTCGGTCTCATTTACACATTTTAAAATGCAGTTTATCTTTGGCAGCATTTTTTTTTCTAGCAACACTTAATATTTTTAAAATATGATAATTTTAATTAATAAATAGTTTAATAAAATAATGCAACATTTCACTTACTTAATATATACGCATTTGACGTGATGTCTACAGATGTGCTTGACCAACTCGGATTTATAGCTAGATCTGAAAAAAGTAATAAACATTGTTGTAGTTCCTATATAATACTTAAATTATAAAATCTTAATAATCATTTACCTTTCTGTTGTGTCGAAGGCGTCGAAGAAATACTTGTACTCGCAGAGGGTAAATTTTCTTCTTCAGGATCAGAAAATGTTTTATCATCAGAAACATTAATTCTTTTCTTGCCAGTATGTATACTGATTTTTATGCACATCTCCAATTGAGTTCTTTTTGGTATTTGTCAGATGTTTTTCTACATTTTTTCGTAATAAATTTAATGAATTTGGCACTGGCGGTACGGGTGACTGTGAAACGATTTCCATATGCATAGAAATATCGTCGTTACTTTCGTCAGAGTCAAAGTGTTTTTTTTTTCTAATTCCTCTAGATTTTTTTAAACCTTCTGAATCTTCTCCCTCCGAGCATTCCAGAATTGTTTGTAAACTGAAATTGGCTTTATCAAATGTATCTAACACTATAGAGAAAGTACAATAAAAGATATATTTTCTAAAATACATTTTGAAATAAATATTGTTATACCTGGCGTCTTATATACTTTAGATACAGGATGATCTATCCAATTTTCAGAAGGCGTTGAATTAGATTTTATGTCATGTAACTGTAATTCGGCTCTCAGTGAATTGTCCTTAACATTATAATTAGGCCATTTACTAAATTTTTGATCAGCCGACAGCCATGATTTAGGGACTATTTCGACACCATCGTCAAATTTTACAATGGAATACATCTGTGGAAAAATAAAAAAAATTATATATATATTATATATATATATATATATATATATATATATTATATATATATATATATATATATATATATATATATATATATATATATATATATATATATATATATATATATATATATATATATATATATATATATATATATATATATATATATATATATATATATATATATATATATATATATATATATATATATATATATATGATATATATGTATATATATATATAATTTTTTTTATTTTTCCACAGATCTATGTAGAATATATATATATATATATATATATATATATATATATATATATATATATATATATATATATGTATATATATATATATATATATATATCTGTACCTCGGAAGCATAGGACACTATGTCACAAATATAAAATTCGTTGTAATAACTGAAACAAGATTTTTTCATCAATTTTTTTTTTTACATTAACGTTATTTTACTATTTTTTTTTAACTACAATATAATATAATACTTTGGCTACCGTATAGGTGCATGTTTCAAATAGTTTTATATGAAACTAAAATTGTAAAAGTTTTTGAACTTATGTGGATATGGTTCTTTTGCCTCTAACGGAATCTACACATGGTGTTATCTTAAACGTGTGTGGTTTCGTAATGACTTTGAAATTTTCATAGTATTATATTGCATTAGAAAGAGAATTAAACATAGTTAAATACCAAGTGTATAGTTCATTTTCGGAAAAAATTGGACATAGTGTCGTATGCCTCCGAGGTACAGATATATATATACATATATATATATATATATATATATATATATATATATATATATATATATATATATATATATATATATAATATGTATGTATATTCAAATTTAATTGAACAAAAATGTAATTATAAGACAAATACCTACTATAACAACTGTTAATTTTTTGCCTAAATATAGTGAAGTTCAATGTATTGGGTGTTGTTGAGTTTGAAGTTTTGTGTATTATTTTAATCAATGTTGTAAGTATGTACAATGGGATATGTAACAAGTTTTCTTTTATATGGTATCTTAAATACCTTTGCAATAATTTGGTCAATTGGCCATTCTTGTAAAGAAGCGTTATCATGCGATACTTCCGGGAAATCAACAATATTAATATTTAATTCTTTCGAAGAACATGGGAAACTAAATAATGCTTCTGATATTTTTAATTTTACACCAACTATATAAATTTTATCATGTTCCTCTCCAATATTTAATACGTCGATTACTGATCCATCTTTCAACATAACAGAATTGTTTCTATCATCTGATATATCAATATTAATTTTATTAAGTTGCAACTGTTTATATTGAGACTGGAAAACACGTTTTCTTGATATCAAACCATTGAAATGCGGTTTTTTTAACAATATTCTATTTAAATCGCAATCAATATTCTCATAAATATCTTGATATTCAGTCAAGCGATTAACAATTTGTTCTAATGGTTTTTCACCTTTTCTTATTAATCTCTTTAGTGAACAAATATAACTTTCAAATAGAAAACAGCTAAAAGATTCTAGAGGCCCGAATTTTCGAACTTCTGCTGCTAGGTGTAATAAATTATGCACATTATATGTTACTTTATCACAACCATAAAGACTTTGAAAATCTCTAACAAATTTTAGTAATAATTGCTCAGCATAATCGACATTTGCAGGTATTTTAATTAAATGTGGACTGACTAAAATAGAAATACTGACATGTAATGTTAAGAAATTTTCGAAAACTGGTCTTTGTAAAATATCCTTCAATACAACGGGGCCTAAGTACAGCAAGAAATGCCTGAACTCAGTAGCCTTCCAAATTTTCCAAAAACGCATAGATCTAGACCGTTTATTAAAATCAGAAGGTAAAATATGCCTATATTTATTTAACTTACAGGATAATCTTTCGATTTGTCTATCGGATAGTTTATAACATTTAGTTTTACTGCCATAACCAGTTACCCATAATCTAATAAGATACCGCATGACTCCATGGTACACTAAATGCATACAATCTAAAGGCACATTTGAGATTAAACCCACCCGAGGAAGATTTTGTAGTATTGTTTGTCCACGTTGATAGTCATCGTATTTAAAATTTTTAAAATCGTTGTCTGTTCTTAATTTGTCAAGTCTTTCTTTAAAAGGAAATCGAACTGCTCCGTCAAGATACGTTCCCTCGATAACACACTTACTGCAACTATAGTAGCCACTATGGCCTTTCGTATTTAAAATATAGGATTTCGCTGGAGCATCACAAATGAAACCATCTATTTCAATTTGATATATTTTTGTGTTATAACAGAAACCGTTGTTCAATAATACTGTAGCCTCCTGAACAAAAGGTAGCAAAAATGTATTTGAGTTTTGTGGATGACCGATCCCATAATAAATACCGTTTAAATGTACTCGAAGTGAATCTTTCTCTTTAATCATGATAATGAAAACGGATTTTTCATTAGATTGACCTATTATTGGAGCTCCATCAATATTAATATATAAATGAATAGTAGAGAAACTAATTTTCGATCGTAATTTAGTTACTACAATTTTTTTTACTAATTCATCGAGGCTAAAATGTACATATTTTCCGTCATCCATATCAACAACAGATGATGATTTTGGTGTACCTAATAACGTACGTGGATCTTTTACAAAGGTTACATTTGTATGTTCATTTAAAATACAAAGTAACTGCCTTATAGCATTGTGTGATACTTTGTTTGCCATTGCCCAGTTCTTTATTTTGTTTCGAAAAACATCGTCACTTTTCAGTGGAATAATATTATCATGTTCCGAATTTTTATATTCTGTGTCGGTGTCACTTATGACTATATCGCTAAAGCTATAAGAACAAGTGTTGCTTTCATCAGTATCGATATCACTGGAATTAGTTGATAAATCTCCCTTTTTGCCATTATCTCCATCTACTAAGAATTCAGTTTTATTTTCATCGAGAATGGTATGTAACGTAGTTTGGTCGTAGTAAAACTTGTCATGTTTGGAATGGGATTGTAATGCAATATTTTGGGATGAATTGATAGATAGCGGGACAATTTTGGTATTATTGTCTTCTGCATTTTTTATAATGTTTAAGGATGCAGTTTTAAATAGTTGCACTTCTTCCCGAATTTCTTGTATTTCCCTTTGCGTTTCCGCTACAAGTAGACGGCGTTTATGTCTATTGCTATATGATCCCTTTTTACGCTTATTAGTAGACATTCTTAAATATTTTCCGTTATCGTTGTATTCGTTTTATTTTATAAAATTATTCTTCACGGCTTTAAATATAGATTCTTTGATTTGAATACATAATTAGAAAAAATAAAAATAAAAAAATAAAAAATAAATTTAATATTTCGATATCCATTTAAGGCACCTCCACACGAATGTGAAATGTGTAAGTTAAAAGTAAAAAGTTTTTGCATTGTGAATGAGGTGTTAATAAATTAAAATATATAGGTAACGATTAGTTACTTTATATTTATAGATTAAAATTACAATTAGTTTTGTTTTGGCAGCTACGAAAACTATTTTTCATTGTCGCGGACGATAAAAAACGCACCTATTATAAAAATAATAATTGCATATAACCTTGAAAATGGTGTACCCATAGAAATCTCAGCATGTTTTTTTATAAAAACTATCTTTGTTTATTTTATATAAACCGTATACACTAATATTATATTATTAATATAATCTATACATACACTTGAATTTTATCATTTACAAACATGCTTAATAAAAAATGGGAATTCACCGTATTAATTAGAAATGAACAAACCATGCAATGTTGAAATAGTTTTAACAAAACAACACATTTACTTATTAAATCTTCTATCTTATTACCTCTCTTATTTAAATTTTTAATCACCGTTAACAATTTTTTATAAACACAATGTACACTATAATAATTGATTGCAATATTTTATAGAAATTTTATTAATTTAGTTTAATTTATCCACGCGCACGCACTTGATGAGATCAGTCCTATAACTTCGAATAATGAAATGTTAAATGTATGCCAAATGTCACTGTCACTGAACCAATTTTCAGATTGTTGTGTTCCTCTTGCATACAGTATATTATAAAATGTTTTTAAGTGAGGGAGAAAGAGTACACCATACTTAAATAATTTCTGTGACAATCGTGTACATACAAGATAGAAGAAGATAGGTATATATTGAGATTGATTGATGATATATTGAGAAGATTCTCGAATATAGAAATGATTAAAGTTTTCAGCTATATTTTATAAACTATATATATATTTATTAAGAAAATCTGAAAATATATTTACAAATTACTTAACCAATATTTAAACTGAATATTTCTAAACTACTTTATTTTTAATATTAAGCACTTAGTTACTAGTAAATATTCAGCTCAATCTTAAATGGGTATTTATCCAATATTGACATTGAATCTTTGCGTCAATCTTTCATATATATCTTAAGCGCAAAGTTATTGGTAAATATTGATTTCAATATTCGGGAAAACTGTTATTAATTTTTAAAACGAATATGTACCGTAATCTTTCATTTCAATATAAAATGCTGTCTGGGCAGGTCGTAATTTTTGATTTATTGGTCTTAATTGCTATTTCTTTCTCAATTAATTTTTGCTCGACTTTTTCGAGATGGTACAGAACATCTCGTCTAACCCCTTTTCTTTGGCATAATTCTTAAGTTGTTTTAACTTGCTTTGCACTTGGCTGAAAGGCATTTGTGTAGGCAGTAGTCGTTCAACAATTAGATCATCTTCATCAGATGACGAAATACTGCCATGTCCTGTTAGGCTTTGCTCTTGGTTAAATGAAATAAAAAAATGTTCTTCCCAATAGTCTCGTAATTCTGAAGAAAATTCTCGAGGAATTCTGTTTCGGATTCGTTCGAATCTGCTAAAATCTCCACTTCAAGCTCCTCCATCTCACCTCCAAATCCAGCCTTTGTGAAGCAATTTTTGATTGTTTCAATCGTTACTTTCCTTCAAGCTTCTGTCAACCACGAACACGCATCTAATGTGTTGATTTTCTTTAAAAGTTCTTCCACCCCATTTGCTTTATCAATGGCTACGACCAAGCGATTCATCAAGAGCTTCCGATAATTTCTCTTGTAGCTTCTTATTATTCCCTAATCTAACGGTTACAATGCACAAGTTGTGTTAGGGCGAAAAACTGAAGCTTTACATGGCTGTACTGCTTTTCATTATCTAATTATTCAAGTTTCATTATCTAAAAACAAAATCACTTTCCGCTTTTGTTTTGCCATTTTTTTGTTGAACCTCTGCATTCGAATAGAATCAACGTCATCCAGTGCCTTGTTCAAATTTTTAAATTTTTAAATGCTTTAAAATTACAAGTGGTTCTTTCTCGCCAACCTTATTGCATAATAATGGGCAACAGTCAATCTCTCCTTACACAGTTTCCCCCTGTGCATTTTTCGTTCCTTAGTTTTAAAGTCCGTGATGGCGTTGAGCGGGAAAGGAGGCCCGTTTCATCCAAATTATAAATATTTTGTAGCTCATAGGTCTTTGTCAAAATTTTTAAAGTTTCACAATAGTTTTCCACTACACTCATATTTAATGAGACGCCTTCTCCACTTAAATTAACGAAATGTAGGTTATGCCTATTTTAAAATTTTTCCAGTCATCCATTTGATGCTGTGAAACTGTAACATTTAGAAATTAGGGCTTTTGCCTTCAAAATTGAACCTGAAATTAGCAAGTTTTTACTCAGGCCATTGTGAGCCATTGAAATAGTTTTTCGTCCAGCATTCCATATGTGGTGCAGCATGACACCCTCTTTCTTTTTAAAGGGCCAAAATTATCGACCGTCGATCTAATTTTATCTTTATTATCCAATATTCTTTGGACTTCCATTTTGCTAATCCCAATTTTTTCGCTTAACTGCCGTTGAGATCATTTATCAGTGTAATCTAAGGTCCTTTGTAAACTGAATACATATTAAATTATCGATGCATGAAACACATGAAATACATAGTACATTATTGCAATAGAGAAGGGATATACAAATTATTTGTCTATCTATACTAATAAAAATGCAAATCTGTATGTATTATAATATAATACATACATATTATGTGTATGCTCTTTAATCGTTTGCATGCCATGCCATTGATCACACCAGATTTAAAATTTGCGTAGTGGTTTCACACGAAAAAGTGATAAAAAAAATGTTCACCAATTTATTAATTTTAATATCTGGAAATTTGGTCAATTTTTGCTGTTACTTTGATCAATCGTAAACAAATGCCTAATTCCTTTTTGTTGAAAGCAATACTCGTAAACGTAATAATAAGGAACATTTGTTTAGCGAAAAATTAATTTGTACTACATATAAAAAATAAACTGCCATCTAGTAACAGTTTAAAGAACTAAGTAATAAGAGATGAGGTTTAATTTTATCTTAGACGCAATTGTCATTAATCAAAATACACGATTTTATTAATTTTTTGAAATTTTTGCGATTAATAATAAAAATTTTGAAAAAACACCGTCTTGAACAAAAAGTCTTAGTTTCTTCAGCTGGTGTTTGAGAAAACGTATATTTTCGTTGCTTAATTTGGCCAAAATTGATCATAATTAAAATAAAATATCAGGAAAACTAAGCGGGAAATTCGAAAAGCCACCGTGATTAACTAGATAAGACCCCAAAGAATATTTTATTATATTGGTTTACGCTGATAGGATCAGTAATTCTCTAGAAAAGGTACACTTTCTCCAAGCATTATTTGCATTTTTCGTGTATTTGGCCCTTAACCTATTTTCTGACACATTTTGTTTAACACAAATATTAACACATTTTATTCGAGTGTACATTTGTTTAACATTTTAATTCAAGAAATAATTATTACATGAGGAATTCCTACCGTAAGCTAAATAACACGTATCTCAGAGATTGGCTTGCATAGCCACCATATAGAATGTAAAGAGGACACTCAGTATTCCTTAATTTAGGCTTGGACTATCATTAGAACTCAACCCTAAATTATGGAATACCGTGTGTCTTTTTTACATTCTATATGGTGTCTGTGCTGGTGATTAAAAACATGTTTTCTTTTAAATTATTGTTTGGTTGATACTAAGTTTGACCGATATACTTAAAATTATTCGTCAAAGTCGAAATAATGAGAAAAAGAAGCGGACCATTATTATCTCATAAACAACGTCGCTTATAGTTGCTGATTTTCCACTATTCTTATATAGAGAGTACAGGGCTGACCATCTTCATTAACAGATCTCAGTGCAATAATTTTTTTGGCTAAAAATCAATGATAAAATTAATTGACTCATTCATTTTGAAATCAATTATGACGACATCACAGTAATTTTACAAAACCGCTTCTTTGTTTAAACGGGAGTTATTGTACTCTTAGACCTTGGACCTTCCATTTGTATCCTAATCTACCTACGTAGGTCCGCCAGGCAGAACCAAAAATTTCTTCTTTCCACGATTTTTTTGATTTGTTACATTTCACGAGAATACGAGATTCCACTAATTATAAGGATCCCAAGGCAGGTCTTGCACTCGCCGCTGTGTTTAGACTTCGGCCTATGCTAAAAATGAAAGAAATGTTTCTCCGTCAGGAAAATTCAAATAAATCAATGTAAATATTTTTTGATTAAATTTTAGTAACTTGAAAAATAAAAAAAATTCTCGAGAATTTCCGAGATACTCGAGAAAAAATTTGAAAACTTTCAAATTCTTGAAAGAGGAAATTTGTCGAGAAACAAATTTCTCGGTTTCTTGAGAAATAAAATTTCTCGGGAAATCGTAATTTCTAGTTATAGCTAACCAACGAGCGCAGATGTTAAAGCTCAAAAATTATAATTGCCCCGACTCGCATGATTTTTCTTAAGACTTGGATGAAAACTGCCCGTTGCAATCCAACACAAAATAAAATTTCAATCGGAATCATGTACATATGACAATTAAAGAATCTGTATTCATTAATGATCTTAGGAAAAGGAAAGCATTTTAAAGCTTCAAATCTCTAGTTTTGAGATTTTTGAGCGGACAATTTTTGTAAGATACCGTCATCATGCATCAAAAGAAAGAGCGCGAAGAAAAAAATTTCGAATTTTTTTTTTTTTTTGCAAGGATCCATGGGCTCCGGAATTTTTTTTTAAGGTAAACCAATGCATAGGTCGATTAGCCTGTTAATTAGGCATAAATTTAATTTCTTTCTGGTCTCTCTATGTCAACTTTTTGCTGAAATATCTGACTTTAAATCAAAAAAGATCCTTTTGTCTTTGATCATCGATATCTCAGCAACCAATGTTTGCACAGTAAATTTTAGGGCAGCCTTCAAAACTTGAGTAAATTTCCTACAAGACCCTTTAATGATTAGTTGAGAACAAATTTTTTTTTTTGCCCTCAATACTGATTTGAAAAAAAACACAAAAAACGACTTTTTAGGTTGGCTTAGTAAATATCGTTACTTTACAAATATTGATGAAAAAATAATGTTGCCAGGTCATTTTACAGTTTAATGTTCTCCTAATAGCCCTGTATTATTTTCAAATTTATCCATCCAACCGTTTTTCCGGACAGATTGTTTAAAGTTTTACAAAACAATTAAACGAACAAAATTTGTCATTTAATGATCTTCAAAATAAAAAAACGACGTTTTTCACATTTTGCGTTAGTTACTTGTTAACCCTTAACGATCGTAGGATTTTTTTGTCAAACTCGCCGATAAGAGACGACAGAAAATTAAATAAAGTTCTGCAATATAACCAATTATTATGGAACTTGGCCAATTCTGTAATGAATCATATTGGATTCAATTACAATTTGGCATTTTTTTTGTGCACTGTATGAAATCATCGATTCATTTCCTTCTTTTGAACGTCAACGGTATTATGCTGTTTCTCCGATTAAACAGGCCATTATTAATAAAGAAATAGATCGCATGTTATCTCTTGGGGTTATCGAGGAGAGTAAAAGTGGTTGGTGTTCTCCTGTCACGGTTAACATTAAAGATAATGGTAAAGTTCGACTCTGTCTGGATGCTCGGAAATTGAATGCGGTCACAGCGAAAGACGCGTATCCACTGCCTTTGATAGACGGTTTGCTGGGTAGACTAGACCAGACTAGATTTATTTCTAGTCTGGATCTAAAAGGCGCCTTCTGGCAAATCCCCTTGGACGAAACCTCTCGGCAATATACCGATTTCACTGTTCAGGGAAGACCGTTATATCAATTCCGAGTCATGCCATTCCGAGTCATGCCACAAGGTGATACCTTTCTATCTGCAAGATCGCATCTTCGACTACTTGGATGGTTTATTAATTACGTCCGCTTCTATTGAGGAACATTTCGAGTTGCTGCGCGAAGTCTCGCGTCTTCTTGTTAGGGCCAATCTCGCCATCTACATATCTAAAAGTAAATTTCTGCTAAAACAGATTAAATACTTGGGATATTTCGTCGGTGATGGTTGCCTGAAAGTTAATCCGGACAAAATATCAGCGATTGAAAATTATCCTGTCCCTCATACAGTCAAGCAGATCCGCAGATTTTTGGGTATCACCGGGTGGTATCGACGGTTCATCGACAACTATGCGTCTATTAGTACACCAATTACTGACCTGTTAAAAAAGGGGAAAAAGTGTAAGTGGAACGATCAGGCTCAACATGCTTTCGAGTTACTTAAGAACGCCTTGATCTCGGCTCCTGTTTTGCGTAATCCTGACTTTGCTAAAACTTTTTACCTGCAGTGCGATGCTAGTTCTACGGGGTTGGCAGCGTACTGTTTCAGAGAGGTCCGGACGAAGAGGAATTCCCGATAGCAAACATGTCCAAAAAACTCAATAAAGCGCAACGGAACTACTCGGTTACAGAGTTGGAATGTTATGCAGTAATCTTGAGTGTCCAAAAGTTTCGCGCTTATATCGAGGGATTCCACTTCGTCATAATAACCGACCATTCAAGTCTCCAGTGGCTAATGTCCCAAAAGGATCTATCAGGTCGTTTGGCTCGCTGGAGCTTGAAATTGCAAGGCTATGACTTCGAAATTCAGCATAGAAAGGGCTCACAAAACGTGGTGCCTGACGCTTTATCAAGGTTAGAGGTAGAGGAAATTAAACTGTCTGTGTTATCAGCTTCAGAGTTTCCTTTGCATGTTGATTTGAATGCGCCAGAATTTTCGAATGATCTGGAATATGTAACGTTGTTGAACTCGGTTACATCTTTATCCAACACCAGTTCCAACTTGCGCATTGAGGATAATAAAATTCTTATTTGTCCATCTTATGGGTTAAGAATCGATGACACTGATTTACCTGAGTGGAAGTTAGTTATACCGCAATCACTTACTCATACCTTACTGGAGCAAGCCCATGCACCTCCCTTGTCTGCTCATTTTGGGATTGCTAGAACTTTAGAGCGCCTTCAAATATATTTTTATTGGACCGGAATGGCTAAAGACGTTAAAAATTATCTCTCTAAATGTATCACTTGCAAAACTTGTAAACCAGTTAACTTTATCACTCGCCCTCCTATGGAATCATTCTCCGAAGTTACTCGGCCTTTTCAATGGCTGTATATGGACTTTTTGGGCCCATATCCGCGCACAAAACGAGGCAACGCATTTATCCTAATTGTCTTGGATATGTATTCTCGTTTTGTATTTCTTAAACCTTTACGAAATGCAAATGCCGCGAATCTCGTAGAATTTGTCGAAGGTCAAGTTTTTAATCTTTTCTCTGTTCCAGAGACAGTACTGACGGACAACGGAAAACAATTTGTATCAGGGCAGTTTAAATCTTTGCTCAACTAATATGGTGTTAAACACCTTACTACGCCTAAATATACCCCTCAGCCAAATTCTTCCGAGCGTGTTAATCGCTGTATTCTTTCATCAATTCGGGCATATCTTAAAACAGATCAACGTGACTGGGATATACATTTGCAGGATATTGGTTCGGCGTTGCGCAATGTTCAACATTCCTCAAGTGGATACTCACCCCATTATCTTGTATTTGGAGATCATCGAATAAATCATGGACATGATTATCAGTTACGTAGATTATTAACTCTTTCCAACGACAATGAGATAGCAATAATGTCAAAACCAGCACGACTAAACTTGGCTAGAGAAAATGTATTAAAACATCTTCGACAGGCATATGCCACCAACAGTAAACAATACAATTTACGTTCTCGCGTTCGTTCATGGACTCCAGGTCAGCAGGTCTTTATTAAAAATTTCGTACAAAGTCCTCTGACCATTCCCGATTTGCTGTCCAAGCCCATTGGACAGGTCTCTTACGAATGTACTGATTTACAAGGACATAAATTAGGAGTATATCATATAAAAGATATATATCATGCGTTGTGAGGTCTTGTCGTTATCTAGTCAAACTGATACTATTATCCTCTATCAGAACAATTTCTCTCATATGCCTGGCGTGTGAGACATCTCAGCGGTGTGAGTCGTCCCCGCGTTTGTAATGAATCATATTGGATTCAATTACAATTTGGCATTTTTTTTGTGCACTGTATGAAAAAAAAAATTTGTTTAGGTATAATCATAATGAAAATAAAAGGGGAAAAATGAAACATCTTATTGATAAGAGGAATTGATTTTTTTTTTGGAAATGAGATCAGTGAATTGTGTACCGTGATTGATATCACAAGATATCTAAATAAAAAATTATAAAAATTTAATTGTGCATTGTGATTATATGTATGTATATAGTATACAAAATTTATATATTATAAATAGTTTTAAAATTTAATTACTTAATAAATTAATAAATATATAACAAAAAGTGGAATCAATAGTTTTTATTTTTTTTTTAAATAAATTGATACCTATATATAAATTATAAGTATATAATGGCCAACAACAATATTGCTAAATACAGTGTTTCATACAATCATTGATAAAACCAACGGCATAACAGTTTTACGAATATTTTGATAAATGCAAGACAAATTACTAGTGAAAAAAAAAACAACACAAAAATAATAATAATTTGTTTAAAATCAAAGCTGGTTTATCACAATTAATTAACGTGTTGAAAGCCAATTTGTTTTTGATTACAATACATGATTTTGAGTACCATCAATTTGTTTTCTTCCGGTGGAAATTGGATTTCGTTTAAAATAAATCGCAACTGTCCTGATATTCACGAGCGGGTGTTGAATGTCAGAGTACCATCTTCGAATTCCCGCACATCGGTAGAAGTACAAGGCTCGTTAACGGTGTGGCGAGCCACGGTTAACACCACACCCGTGCACCGGTGGAGGGCAAACCGTAAGTCTGAGTCTAACTACTAATTATTAATTTTTTCTTTATATTTTTGGTGTTAAATTAAATTTTATCTAATTTGTGTTAAGTTAGTTAAATTTGGGTGATGGTTGGAGTTGTGGAGTGGGATGGTTTTATTTTTTTTTTCAATTTAAACCTAGTTTATAAACACAGCTTCCTCAGGAACAAACGAGATGCTGGAGATTAAACCCACCCCATCGCCGTGAGTCTGTAGCCAGACATGTGCTGTGTCCAGCATACTTGTTTGTTTGAATTATTTTTTTTTTTTTGTACACAGATTCCTAATTATCTGTTACAATTCTTATCCGATTTTAGTGAAATTTAGTATACGCGATGGAAATGAGATTCTAAAATGATTTGTGGATGAAGTTCTGGAAAATGGCCAACGAGGAAGGAACTTGGCCATTTAATCTAAAATGATTTTTGGATAAAGTTCTGGAATATGGCACACTAGAATGGAACTTGGCCATTTCTTACCCGATTTTAGTGAAATTTGGTATGCGCGATGGAAATGGGATTCTTAAATGATTTTTAGATAAAGTTCTGAAATATGGCCAATTAGGAAGGAACTTGGTCATTTCATATCTGATTCGAGATATTGATGATCAAAGACAAAAGGATCTTTTTTGATTCAAAGTCAGATATCTCAGCAAAAAGTTGACATAGAGAGACCAGAAAGTAATTAAATTTACGCCTAATTAAGAGGCTAACCGACCTATGTATTGGTTTAACTTTAAAAAAATTTCCCAAGCCCATGGATCCTTGCAAAAAAAAAAAAAAAGAAATCGAATTTTTTTTTCTTTCTTAATAATTGTTGACAAACATACTTTGTCTTAAGTAACTTTGCCGATTGCCGCGGCAAATAAAATAAAGCTATTGTTGCAGACCATTGTAGAAACATATACCAAAGCATAATTCTGTCACTAATAAAAGTAATTCGGAAAGCATATTTTATAATACGACACATAACTAAAAGAAATCTTAGTTAATCATTTGGCTAACCCTTATGCATATTTGGGTATATTTTCGTGTAACACATAAATTATGATTCGTAACATCATTTAAGCGCTGCGCATCCAATTAAAAATCCATAAAATGTCATTTCAAAACAATAATCAGCATTTTAAAATATAAAATATGAGATAATATTACGAAAATTTGACATTAAAAGATTTGGAAAAATTTTATTTATACCCTATACACCTATAATTTTTAACTTTATGGGTACAATACATAATCTCTAATTTTGTTTTATTAAGAAAATCTACAAAAATATAAATTTAAATTAAATTAAATTTTTTTTAACGATTTTGTCACCTGTTTAGTATAAAAACAAAGGTATAAGTTAACTATGTATAGCTAGTAAATATATGGAAAATAAGAAGAAAATCATTTTGGTTTTATCTTTTGTCGCTATTACTATTCGTGTATGTGTGGATAAATTATGATAGTTTTATGGATTCACGAACGCATGCCAATGAATTAATTTATTGGAATAATTTCTATTTTATTTTATTACATTTTTAATTTATTCGTAATTTTTTTTATTTTTGTTGCCGCACACGTTGAAAATTTGAAATACGAGTATACGTACATATACGACTGTATTGAGTTTATACTTTGAAAATAGTGTTAGTAACGGGTTAATAAAAGTGACAGAATTTAAATTTGCTTTTTCTAAACTACAAGGTTTTAAGTTACCAACCGTTGTGTATTTTTTGGCCTGAATTGATTAGATGTTAAAAAATTTTTGCTTTAGTCATAAATTCATAATTTTTTTTTTTTTTAACAATTTATTTTATTACGACTGAGACTGCGCTCATCTAGCAATTTTTCTTTCAAATACAAATTTTTATATATCTAGTAAAATTCACGTTTGTTGGGGTGTAATCCACTGGTTAGCCCCATAAACAATTAAACCTATTTACTAATTTTAGTTTGGTAAGTTCACTAGGTCAAGTGGCCTCGTTCTTTGGAGTCTTCTTTCAACGACAGGGTTATCTATCATATGGCGAATATAGGGGTTTCCATGTTCCTGGAGCCTTATTTCGTGTTTTGCGGCATGCATTTTTATTTCCTCTTTGATGTATTCCATCCGTAGGTCCCTGTGAAGGTCTTCATTTCTTGCGTACCACGGAGCATTGACGATGCTACGAAGAACCTTGTTTTGAAACGTCTGAATCATTTTCGCGTTTGTTGGCTTGGCACATTCCCAGAGTTGTTTACCGTAGGTCCATATCGGCTTCAAAATTTGCCGATATAGCAGCAGCTTATTGTGAATTGTAAGCTCAAAGCCTCTACCTATGAGCCAATACATTTTTCAGAACTTTATGTTAAGTTCTTCTTTTTTCTTTTTGACATGCTCTCTCCACTTAAGCTTGGCATCGAGGGTCATGCCAAGGTATTTAGCTGTATTTGCATATGGCACGAGTCGCGAGTTAAGTTCTATAGGTAGGTGGTAAGCCTTTTGATAAGTAAAGTTAATATGCGTGGATTTTGTCTCATTAAGTTTGATTCGCCAACGCTTTGTCCAGTTACAAACCGCATTGGTCATCCTCTGGAGTTTGCTCGTTGCATCAGCGATATTATTTCCAACTGCCATAATTGCTGTGTCATCTGCAAAGGTGGCTATGGTTCCTTTATTTGTGGTTGGTATGTCCCTTGTATATAGTAAATACAGGATTGGTCCTAAGACACTCCCCTGCGGGACACCGGCAGAGATTTTCTTTAGCTCAGAGTATTCATCCTCATATTTCACTCGAAAGTGTCTATTGGATAAATAAGATCTTAGTATGGCATAGAATTGTCTCGGTAGATCTCTATGCAGCTTGTATTCCAGACCACTGTGCAGACTTTATCGAATGCTTGCGCGACGTCCAGGAATATGCTTGAGCATACTTTTTTACGTTCTAACGTTCTTTCAATTATGTTGGTGATTCTATGGACCTGTTCAATTGTAGAATGCTTTTCTCTGAATCCAAATTGATGTGGAGGAATTAGTTGTCGGTCCTCAATTATTGGTTTAAGTCTCTTTAGTAGTAATTTTTCAAAGAGTTTTGACATAATCGGCAGCAGAGAAATTGGCCTGTCGTTTATCAGGTTTTGGTATCATGATTACTTCTGCTACTCTCCATTGATTCGTAACATATTTTAACCGAAAGGTCGCATTGATTATGTGTAGTAGCTTACGAAATCCTTTGTCTGGTAGAGCTTTGATAATTTGGGAAGTAATCAAGTCATACCCTCGGGCTTTTTTAACATTCATGTTACTTTTCACTTCTTATTTTAATTCTTTGAGAGTTACTGGCCGTATTTCAAACTCATCCAGCTTGTGAATAGATATTATATTTTCATTGGCAGTTTGTCTTGGTAGTGGTTGGAAGGTTTCCTGGAGATACTCCGCAAATAGATCGGCCTTCTCTTTGTGGCCTCTTGCCCAGGTTCCATCATCCTTTTTAAGTGGAGGCACTTGCATTTTGGGTCTTTTGAGTCCCTTCGTCGCCTTCCACAGTGAGTAATCAGAATTTTTTTCATCAGTTAGGCTAACTATATCTGTTGATTGATTCATTTTTAACTTCTTTAAGAAGGGATTTGAGGCTGTTACATAAATTGTTAAGAATTGTTTTGTTCTCCGGTGTTCGATTACTTTGCCAGGTTCTACGAACTCGTCGTTTTTCTCTTACCAACTCTCTAACTTCCATTGGGTAGGATATGTTAAGCGTCTTCTTATTTTGCAAAATGGGAGTGCTTGCCAATGCAGCATAGTGAATTATTTCATTGAGTTGTTCCAATTCGACTTCCAACTGTCGAGAATTTCTTATCGGTACCTGGAGATTGATTTTGTCCTCCATTATTTCACGAAAAAGATCCCAGTTTGTTTTTGAATTTGTTAATCTGGGTGCACTTTCCCTTTGAATTACAGTTTCACTGACTGTCATGATAACCGGTGAGTGATCCGATACTAGAGAATTGCTGTTTTCAATGTGAATATAGTTCTGAGATATACCTCTTGCTACATAAAAGTCGATTAGGTCCGGTATCTTAGCTTCGTCACTGGGCCAGTATGTTGGGGAACCACCAGAATAAAATTCACATTTTGATGTCTGCGCTGCTTGAAACAATTCTTTACCCTTTGACGTCGTAAGTCTAGATCCCCAATAGGTGTTTTTTGCATTAAAGTCTACTCCAATAATAAAATCACGTCCTAGCGATTTAAATAGTTTAATGTAGTCCTCCCTTTTCAAGTTATGCCGGGGAGGACAGTATATTGCGGAGACAGTAAGCTGTCTGTGTTTAATGTGAATCCTAACAGTGGTGACTTGCATTGTTTCTTCTTCGATTTCTGTTTCTACATGGTGTTTTATATTGTCTTTTATTAGTAATGCTGAACCACCTCTTGCTCTTTCCGCTGGATGAATGGAATGATATAAGTTATAACCCAGGATTTTAACAAACGAAGATTTAACAAAATGGCTTTCGGATATTAGAAAAATGTCGATTTTTTCTGTATTTAAAAATATTTCTATTTCTGGAATATGTTGCATAAGTCCATTCGCATTCCAGATTGCTATTCTGAAAGTTGAGTTCTTACTTGACATTTTTTATCGGATTGCGTTGTGGGAGTTGCATTTTCTTCAGTTGATCAAATATCATGTTGTTCAGGTTATTTTGGTCATCTAGCCGCTTTGTAATAGCTTCGATGCTGTTCATAATGTTTTCCATGATTCGATTATTTTCAGAGCCCATATATTTGGTTGAACCCGAGCCTTTCACTACCTGAGCAAATGTTCTTCTTTGCCCTGCGTTGCTTGGTTGTGGATTTTGATCCATCTGATTTGATGGTTGAATCCTTCGAATTTCATGATTTTGCCGGATGTTGGCCTTTACAATTTATACACTTAGCTGGTACATCTCTCCCTATTGTACATGCCTGGGTAAAATGTTTACCTGAGCATTTTACACATCTCGGATCCCGGCTGCAATATTTTTAGGTGTGATTAAATCCCTGACATTTCTTGCATTGGGGTATGCGTGTAGTGGTTCTCCTCATTGGTTCAATTTTTACCTTCATGTGAAGAATTGCTTTTATACCATAAATATTTTGAACATTCTCTGAGTTATCAAATACTAGCATAAAAAGAGGGAGTCCCCTTTTATTGAAAGTTGGGTTTCCTTCTTGATTTTCTATTCTCTCTTTTTTAATCATATTCACTGTATCTAGTATTTGAAGGCCTTTATTTTTCAAGTCTTCCATTATTTCTTCGCTTGAGCAAGTGTGATGCAAACCTCTTACCATAACTTTTATCGGTCGAGCCTGTTTGTCCTCATAGGTAAACCACTGATACTTTTCAGCATTCAACTTCATAGATAATGTTCTATAGGTTTCTGAGTCCAGAGTATTAATTTTCCAAACGTCATTGTTTAGCGCTGTTACCTTATATTCTTTGTCAGTAACCAATTTCATCAGTGACTGAATTTTTGGGTAACTGGTTACTCCCACGATATTTATTGGTGGGAGTGGTTTTTCTTTCGGTTGCACCAGTTTTGGTGCAATGTTCTTGGTAGATTTACTACCTTTCGGTTGATTGGCCTCAGGTTGGACAACTTCCGGTTCGGTACTTGTAGTTCCACTAACATTTAGTTGTTCAACCTCAGGTGACGATTCAGCTTTTCTTTTCTTACCCTTCCTGGAATGTTTTTTTTCCTCTTTAGGATCCAGTTCGTCTCCCTTTCTAATTCATCCTCATCAGTGAGATAGTTGACTTTCTTTGGTTCTATACTCTCTAATTCGCTTTGTTCTTTAGCATCCCGATTCATTTTTAGAAGTTCATTTTCTCGCTTTAGATACTCAATTTCTTCGCTTAGCTTGGCAAATGATTGCTCCATCTTCTGTAGGCTCTCAAAGAGATCCATATTTTCCTTTTCTAGGTCAACAGTTCTTTCACTGAATACTACTGCTCGCATTGTAAAATTTCCGCTGGCATCACTTCTTTCATGCAGTGTTTGGCCCTCCTCAAAATCCATAAGGCCAACCTTCGAAGAGGATGGATCCCCCCCGAATGAATTGTCCAGTCGACTGACTAGAGTACCACTTGGAGTAATAAATTTCTCGGACTTATGCATTGCATAGAGTCTTGTTGGTGATCGTGGCACTATGGACCTTCTTCCAAATGGATTTACAGAACTTATCACCTCTGAAGTATTGCGGTCATTGGATAACGACGACTGGGAGCCCGCTTGCTCACCCCTCAAAGTCGCCGGCACTGGGTATCCGTTTCCCTGCACCTTAAGGTTTTCTCCATTAGAGTCCCCCATATTGGTTATTATATTCAGGGAACCACCCCTAGCTAGTTTTGTTCCACGAATGGTATTTTATTTCCCATTTACCCTCCGACAAGTCGGTAGGGTTTCCTCCTATCCGCCACCTGGGGACGCGCCCAATGGGAGACTAGCAGCTCCACACGAGATAAATTCATAATGATTTAAGAATTATTGGGGATTTAGTTTCTAAAAGCAACAGACGAGAAATTATATTTTCGGATTATTTTTATAAACGTACTAGACGATAAACCCGGAGTTACCCGGAAAAATATTATTAAATATTTGTAGAATTACAAAAAAAATCAAGCGGGAGATACTATAAGAATGAAAAAATACTTCAGTCATTTTCTGAAAATTTATTTACTCATTTAAGATAGTGCTTTTTAATAAACATAATAGGCCGCATTCCGAAATTTAAAACTTTAGTTATGCTTCAATTCCAAGGGAAAAATTGACTGACAGTCAAAAAAATCGAAAAGAGAAAAATAATTTGCTGCCCCATGTAAGAGACAAAGCCAACGTGTTTTTTTATTTCATAGTAAAATTGTTTTGCTATAAAATAAAAAACAAAAAAAAGCGTTGTCTTTACCTCTTATATGGAGTATCAGATTATTTTTCTCTTTTCGATTTTTTTAACTGTCAGTCAATTTTTCCCATGGAATTGAGGCATTATGCCTGTATTCCATGAGAAAAATTGACTGACAGTCAAAAAAATCGAAAAGAGAAAAATAATCTGATACTCCATATAAGAGACAAAGACTACGCTTTTTTTATTTTTTATTTTATGGCAAAACAATTTTGCTATAAAATAAAAAAACACGTTGGCTTTGTCTCTTATGTGGAGGATCAAATTATTTTTCTCTTTTCGATTTGTTTGACTGTCAGTCAATTTTTCCCATGGAATTGAGGCATAAGTTTACATTTTTCCATGCAAATTCTAATAGGAAGCGGGAGAATTACATAATACCTATAACTTGGATTTATGATGCCATAATAAAAGGCATTGTCTCGTTTCCAATGCAGTAACATTCATTTTATGTTATTGTTACGATTTTGCCTTCTCAATCAAGGTTCGTTTTACTGGATTGTGAATAAAATACAACACATCAATTAATCACCAACGAGTTTACTTATTAACACCAAAAATTAACACAACACAATTTATAAACAAAAATTCACAAAATCACTTATTATACTTTTTGCCCAATTCTACTGTTCACTTATAACTTGTATTTCACATTACAACACTTTTAACATCACTTTTTAATTTCCTTTATAATCTTCACTTATCACTTACACGAGAAACTAATTGTTCTAATTCGAATTCCTTCGCTCCTTATATACTCAAACCAGAACTCGAAATTTCATGATTGTTCCGGAAAGAACAGTTTAGAAACATTTAGAACAGTTTTTATCATGGAAAATTTCAATCAATGCTTGCATTCTACCAAACATTATCGTCTTTTTAATGCGTCGGCATTTCTATGTGTGCTTCCCTTTCGATGTTCGATCTGGATATCGTAGCTTTGAAGACGTTAGATCATATCGTTCGCTACCTGTCTCTCTGGATTCTTGAATTACAACAGCCACCGTAAAGCTCAGTGATCCGTCCATAAATGGAATTTTTGGCCATAAAGGTACTTATGAAACTATACTTAACGCATTCTACTATAGCCAACAATTCTTTCCGAGTCACGCAAAAATTACGCTCCGGTTTTGATAATGTTTTGGAGTAGTACGCAATAACTCATTCTTAGCCATTCGTTTCCTGGAATAATACTCCTCTTATATCGTCATTACTTGCATCGGTGTCCAAAATAAATTTCACGTTCGTTATAAGGTATGCGGGGATTGGCGCGACAGATAATCGTTTCCTTAGTTCAACGAATGCTTCTTCCTGGTCATCCTTCCATTCGGATGCCTTGTTCTCCTGGTTAACTCATGTAAACTCTTTGCAATGTTGGCGAATCCCGGCATGAACCGTCTATAATAGGTCTTCGTAATTCGTGTAAATTTTTAGGTCTTGGCCAGTTCTTTACCGCTGCAATCTTTTCTTCGTCGGTGTGGGTTCCATTAGTCTTTAGTCGTTACCAAATGACCAAAATAGTTTACTTGCATTCTGAACAGCTTACACTTCTTTGTGCTTAACTTTAATCCGGCAGCCGCTCCGAAATATTAAAAGCTTGATTACAACTCCTGATCGTTTAACCTCGCCAGAAGCCATTGATGTGCACATGCAGCGTTTAGACGCATTATGGAGTGAATTTCAATCGCTCGAATCACAAATTATCGCAGACAACCTAACTGTTGAATCGCAGGCTGTAGAATTTGAGGATGAATTCTTTGATTTGAAGGCTGATTTGATGAAATTAAAAAAGAAAGGTTCCCAGTAAACGCACAACAAAAACACACAGATACTGGTTTGGAACCTGTTTTAAATGAAATTTTCCAACAACAACAGAATTTTCTTGGAAGTTTGGGTGATACAACCTTCAACTTAGCGAATCGTAGTGATGTAAAAGATAGCATTCAACTTCCAAAGGTCGCGATCGAGAAATTTGATGGTGTCTACAAGAATTGGCCCGCCTTTGAAGATGCTTATATGTTTCATCAATCCATAATAACCAGTTGTTATCTAACGTTACAAAATTTAAGTTGCTAAAGCGACTGCTAGAGGATGGACCTGCAGCGCTAATTAAAAATATTTTGGAAACGCAAGCAAATTACGCCGAAGCGTGGCACAAGTTTATTACACGATACAAGAAACGAAAGCACATCACAAAGTTTTATATCCCTTTCGTATCCTGCCAAAAACAAATGTGTAGGTAAATTTTGATTGCTCTAGTGTGAGATGTCAAAAGTTATTTGTATATGAAATTGAAGCCCAACTTACAAATTTGTGTATGTACTTTAAACGAATTGGCGCGAAACTAAAGTTTCATAAATAAAAGCCAACTGACACATTTATGTCACGAATTGAGCATTAATCATTTGAAAAAACGTTGTTCATAGTTACACATTTGTGTTGGTCGGTTCATGATTAAAGTTTAAGAGTTAATACTTATAAACCGTCACACAAATGTGTTAGTTGGGCTATTGTTACTATATGCAATTTTATACAGAAAACACGTTTTTTAACATTTCTATTTACCAACACATTTGTGTAAGTTGGATTTAAGATAAAGTAATTTTTTTTATTCTTGTGGACACGAAAGGAATATAACAGCATTTATGGATCAGCTACCCACCGTGAGCGGTCACCCAAATGATATAAGATCTTTGAGTGACAAGTCCGATGAACTCTTAATTGGAATTCGTACCATGGGCAAGGAGGCTGAATATCGCGATGCGTGATTAATCCAAATCCTCCTGTGGAAATTAGATGCTGGAACCAGGCAAGAGTGAGTGAAGGAATCTGTCAAGAATGAATTTCCATCAATTACCCAATTCTTGAATTTTCTGAATTTAAAATGTGATGGTATGGATGAAGGTAAACAGCAACAGCCTATTCGCGCTTATAAGTTAGCTGACCCTCCAGATGTTTTTTTTTTGATATAATTGATTCAGAAAAAATCGTTATTGATGGCGGAACCCAAGCTCAGTCAACCATGTTTGGTTGAATCGACATCACTCCCCCCAAGGCAGAATTTTAATACAACGCAAAGTTTCTCAACCGTTATCCAAGAGACTGACGTTAACGAAACACTCCAACGATTCTGGGAGATTAAAGAAGTGCCAACCTGCAACCCATATCTCCAAGGTAGTGATCAATGTGAATTATTCTTCCAATCAACAGTTCGTCGAGAAAATAATGGAAGGTATCAAGTAAGGTTGCCATTCAAGACACCAAAAATTGAACTAGGCCATTCAAAATAAGTAGCGGAGAGGAGACTGTTATCCATGGAACGTCGATTTCAGAGAGATCCATCTCTTGCAGTGGCATACCAAAATTTTATGAAAGAGTGCTTATCTCTCTAGCACATGGAGTTGATTTACGACATCGAACCTTCAAAGCCTGATTGTGAGACTTTTTATTTACCACATCACGCAGTTTTTAAGGCCGAAAGCAGCACAACTAAGCTCAGGATGGTATTCGACGGCTCCTGCAAGATGCCCTCCGGGTGGTCATTGAATGAGGCATTGCTTACTGGACCCACGATTCAAAATGATTTGGTAACCATTATTTTGAGATTCCGTAAATACGCCACTGTATTTGCATCTGATGTTGAATATCGTCAGATACGAGTCACAAGCCTGGATGATGACTTTCAACGGATTGTTTGGCGCCACAATAGTGATGAAGAAATTAAGGCTTACCGTCTCACGACCGTAACTTATGGCACTTCGCGTGCACCATTTCTCGCCGTACGGACGCTTCTCCAAATAGCTATCGACAATAAATCCACGGATCCAGAGATTGCAGAGGTTATTACTCGCGATTTTTATATTAACGACTTATTATCGGGTTGTGATGATGATGAGACCGTAATTCCATGGAGATGGATGGATTCCATTCCCGTGGAAATCGAATTCACAGAACCTACTTAAAACCATTCCTATCGAATTACGAAATCTGTCTAGTGTGCAATCCTCCGATAAAACTTCAACAACGAGAACTCTTGGTATCCAGTGAAATGCAATGCTTGACGTGATTCCGTTTACAATCGAGCTTCCTGCTTCTTTTACACCAACTAAAATTCAGCTGCTATCCGAAGTTTCAAGGATATTTGATCCACTCGGTTGGTTATCTCCAACTACAATTAGTATGACGATATTATTCCAGCAAATGTGGCGTTTAAAAATTGATCGGGATGATCAGGTTTCTCAGCAAACTTTAAATCAATGGTTAGTATTGAGGGAGAAACTTGTCATGTTGAATGAAATTTAAATTCCGCGTTATGTTCATCTAGCTCAAACGGTCAATGAAGTACAATTGCACGTGTTTTGTGATGCATCGGAAACGGCTTACTCTGCGGTTGCATACCTTCGCATTATAACCACAACTGGAATTGTGTGGAGACCTTTTAGCAATAAAAATTATGAAATATGTACTTGAAGTATTTAAGGAGCATATAAGCTGCAAATATTTAGCTGGACGGATTACGAAACTGTACTGGCATGGTTGTCGGACGAGCCAAAAAGGTGGAAGACGTTAGTCGCCAATCAAACATGACAAATTCTTCGCATTGCTTTACGATCTCATTGGTCACGTTTTATCTCATGAGAATAAAGCAGACTGCGCTTCGCGTGGCATCGATCCAGCAAAGCTCATAACACAGAATTTATGGTAAACTGGCCCGAAATGGTTAAGCCAGGAATCCGGCTATTGGCCAAGATCTTACAACCCAGCTACTATATCACTGATCCCGGAGGAACGCCAACATTTACCTACTGTACTGATTACAACAGTGAGAAATGGTTTCATTACATACCTGTTAATCGGTGGTCTTCCTTGACAAAAATCATCCGAATTGTTACTCAATTATTCGATTTCGTAGAAGGGATTATGGATATGAAGTAATGCCCTACATCGACGTATTTCGGAAAGCTGAATTGGTAGTTGTAAAGAGCGTACAATTTGACGTGTTTGAACCCACAGTTCTTCTAGCACCGTGTTTAAACGAAGAAGGAATTCTACGTGTAGGCGGAAAGTTGGAAAATTTAGCATGCAAATACGACGTCAAACATCCCATCATACTACCTAAGGTACATCGCATGACGGAGCTGGTGCTTAGGGAATTTCATCTTCCTTCATCCGGGACCGTCGCTGACGATTAGTTTGTTGCGCCAGCGATTTTAGATCGTCGACGGCCGAAATGTGGTAAGATATTATATTCAAAAATGTATTCGTTGTTTTCGTTCCAAGGGACGGCTCTCAGCGCAATTAATGGGAAATTTGCCAAGGCAGCGAATCACGATGAATAGACCGTTTACAACTGTTGGTGTCCATTTTGCTGGTCCGGTATTGCAAAGGACAAAACATGAGCAAGAACGTTCGCCAGTTATAAAGACTTACATTTCGCTTTTTGTATGATTCACCGTAAAGGCCATCCATATAGAATTGGTCAGTGATATGACATCTGATTCTTTCATCGCTGCCTTGAGACGTTTTATAGCCAGACGGGGTATACCAAGCGAAATTATATCAGATAATGGGACAAATTTTATAGGTGCAAAACGTGAAGCATGCTAACAAATATGCCACCGCCCCGGTGCGGTGGCACAGTTGTTAGCATCCTTGCTTTAAGCTCCGGAGGTTCCGTGTTCGATTCCCGGCGATTGATGAAAAAATCACGGCTGGTTAATGTAAGGATCAATGAACTAATCACTCATTATCCGTTGTAAAAATGATTACGAAACTTCACTATGTAGCGACCAAATCCCTCCATGCGATGAAGCGCCAGCGAAAAAAAACCGGAATTAGCTGAACTATGCGAATTATTTGAAAATGAACAGAGTCACTCAAATATTACTAAGTTATTAGTAGCTTCTCGAATCTTTACTCAATTTACGATTAATTGGTCCATTGACGGCTAGTCCAGAGAATTTAAACTCCTTGACTCCAGGTCATTTCCTTATTGGAGAAGCACCAACTACGCTACCTGAACCTTCGTTAGTCGATATTCCAATGTCACGACAGTCAAGATGGCAAAATATCCAGCAGTCAAGAAGACAATATGCCACACTGTTGCGATATTTTTCCGGGATAGTTTGTAAAGCCTCTTGACTGGATTGTGAATAAAACACAACACTTTAATAAACCACCAACGAGTTTATTTGTTACACCAAAAATTAACACAACACAATTTATTAACAAAAATTCACAAAATCACTTAGTAGGTATACTTTTTGCACAATTCTACTGTTCACTTATAACTTTTATTTCACACGGCCCTTTTCCAATTACCGACTTATTTCAAACTTATTGACTTATTTGACGCCATCTTGAATAAGTCAATGAAGTCATTCCAATTGCTTTTATCGACTTATTTTGAAAATTTTTGAAAATACACAATAATTAGACAGAATGTTTCCATGACACCAAAAATAAATAAGTTTTCTATAGGAAAAATTACTAAAGAATAAGTCACCCTTTCAGCAGACTTATTTGAATAAGTTCGAATAAGTCAATAAGTCGGTGATTGGAAAACAGCCTAAAACACTTTTTAAGTCACTTTCTAATTTCCTTTATAATCTTCACTTATCGCCTACTAAAAACTAATTGTTCTAATTCTAATTCGTTCGCTCCTTATATACTCAAACCAAAACTTCTCGAAATTTCATGATTGTTGTACTTGTATGTATCACAACGATTCGTACACCGCACACGGTGGTACTTATAATAACCTTGTGTATGTTGCTTTATCACCAGTAATGAGTCTCGAAGAGTCATCGACTGCGTCTCAATATTAACATTCAAGTACCAGAGCATCCCGCAACGACAACCATCGGGTTTTTTTCCGTGTTTTGTGTATTTTGAAGGATAATTAAAAAAAAAACTAAAATATTAAAAATTTGTAATTACTAAAAATATAATTACATAATAGTAAGTGTTTGTATATATTATTTACGTTTGTTTAAATAAAATAAAAATATAAATATATAATATGGATTGCGGCAAATGCAGCTTGACAATTGCAAATAATCAGACCATCAGCTGCTCTAGTTTTTGTGGTAAAATATTCCACTATGGTTGTGCTGAAGTGGACCGTGTGGCATATAATCAAACGCGGAAATGTTCGAATATTATGTGGTACTGCTGTTACTGCAGAGATCTCATGAAAAATCAATCATTCCTCAAGGTAATGAGGGACTGCAATTCTAGTGCGAATACTCTCCAGCAGCCCTTTGTTGAGAAGCTGCTTGATGAGATTACTAGTCTCAAACAACAACTTGGCATGATCCTCGATCGACTACCTGAGTTGTCAGCCACGACTACCACATCGTTTGTGCCAAATTCTTCTGCGAGAGCAACTAAGGATTCGGCTTCAAGGATTATATCCGACGCTTCTCTGATTACGTCTGATAAAAGCGTAAAATGTATACCTAGTAATAAATTGCCTGCTGTTATGCCTATTGGTCCTGCGGTCATACAACCAGCCATGCAAAATCCTTCGGCCTCTACTAGAACCTTTTCTGATGTGGTGACTTCGTCCTCTATGAGTTCCAGTGTTGTCGTGAGTGAAGTTTGGAACAAGCATCTTCAAAATCTGGGCACGAAAACTATTTGTTGTACCAGACAATTTTCGAAAAATTTTGGGGTAAAAGTCATTGTACCGACGATATGGCTACACGTCTCAAAATTTGATGCGGATACTTCCGAAAATGAAATTACGTCCATGGCAAATACTTGTTTGGAGATTCAAGACTGTAAGGCATTCAAACTAGTCCCTAAATAAAGAAGCATCGAATCTCTGGAGTTTGTTTGCTTCAAATTGGGCATAAAAGCTGATGTACGTATTAAGGCCCTAGACCCTAATACTTGGCCAACCGGTGTACACATTCGGGAGTTTGACGATAAAATTTTTTGGCCAACTTTGCCTCCACGGGTGAAATTTCGAACAACTGCTGCTCTCAACATGTCAGCAGAATAAATTATAATAGCTTACTAAGTAGTAAATTTGTCCCAAGTAATAACCTACAGTGTGAAATTTCAGGTACCAGCTGTACCAGTCAACTCTCCCGTAATGTAAGCGATGTAGTCTCGGGCAGGGTGCTTCCGCCTATAATTTCTGGACAAACCTCTTTTACCTCGCTGTACTACCATAATGCCTCTAGCATTCGAGGTAAAGCTAAATTATTCTTGCTTGGCGTGCTTGACAATGATTACGATGTGAACATTATCTCGGAAACATGGCTTACTAAAAGTTTCAATTCGGCGGAATATTTTCCACCTAACTACGTCGTTCACAGGAATGATCGGCATGATTTTTGTACCGGCCTGAAGGGGGGAGGTGTGTTAGTCGCTGTTAAATGTTCGATTTCAAACGAGCTCATTGCATGTCATCCAACTTATGATGTTATTGCTGTACGTATTAATGTAGCCAGTGCCTCTCTCCATCCTCGTAGTAGCTGCATATGTTCCCTGCGGATCTACCCTGGAATATTATCTGGGAATTATTAATTTCATCGATTCTGCTGTTGCGCCATTGGTTCGTAATGGTGAACAACTAATTGTTACTGGTGACTTCAATCTTCCTGATATTACTTGGATTGATGTTGATGGAGTTTTCACGGCCTGTTCCAATGACCAAAAAGGATTAGCAGTCACTGATTATTTTGCTAGCACAGCATTGATGCAGGTGAACCGAATAAGCAATAGTCGAGGGAAATTCCTCGATTTGGTGTTTTCAACTGATGTTATGTAAATATTTAGAGCTCTCGCCGTATGAGGACTTCACTGGATGTACGGGCCTATATCATACTCCAATTATGATATACATTTTCCATGAGAATTATAATACTATGTGTTCTTCTAGTAATTCTTTTCATTTCGATTTTAGACATGCTGACTACGCTTCTTTAAACAAATTTCTTGTCGATTCGGACTGGGTATTTCTAGAACGAGGAGGAGACTTGAACGATAGTGTATTTTTGTTCAACGAGCTTCTGAAGTCTGGTATTGAAAGATATGTTCCTTCAGTGAAAAACGAACCTCGGTATCGAGAGCCGTGGTATAATAAACAGCTAATTCGTATTGAGAAACGCCGTAATAAATTTCATTCTTTATATAAGTTACACGGTGTTGAGTTTTATCCTTGCTTCAACACTGCTCGTAAGGAGTTTAAAACTTTAAACTGGTTCCTTTACAATAACTACATTTTGCAAATCGAAGATGAATTAACTTCCTATCCTAAGAAATTCTGGAATTTCATAAATGGTAAAAAGAAGGTTGCTGTGTTTCCTACCCCAATAACTTTTAAGAACTCTTTCGCCAGTCAGCCCTCTGATATATCCAATTTGTTTGCCAATTTTTTTGAGTCTGTCTATGAAGAACCTGCGGTATCATGTAACAAGCCTTTTACTAACCGCGGTCTTTCTGATTTTATCTTTTTAAAATTTACGGAAGCAGAAGTCTATGTTGGGTTATCTCAACTTGAAGTTAATAAGGGGAGCAGGACAGGATGGCTTTCCACCCATCCTTATTAAGAATTGTGCAGTGAGTCTAGCCCCTCCACTGACTATTATCTTTAATAATAGCCTACGTATAGGGATTTTTCCTGATCTCTGGAAATTATCTTTCATCCGTCCGATTTTCAAATCTGGCAAAAGAAGTGAAGTCATCAACTATCGCGGAATCGCTATTCTTTCTGCTATACCAAAACTATTCGAATCCATGGTACAGAAATTTTTGTTTTTTCATGTAAAAAGGTTTATTTCTCCTGCTCAACACGGATTTTATCCGACTAGGTCTACGGCGACTAATCTAGTCGCTTTTTGTGGACATTTATATAGTAGACTAGAACATAGGCAACAAGTAGATGTAGTATACACCGATTTTTCAAAGGCTTTCGATCACTTCCACCATTCGATTCTTATCGATAAGCTGGATAAACTAGATTGTCAGTTCATCCCTATTAAGTGGTTGCATTCATATCTTTCTGATCGTTACCAATTTGTTAAGATTAACGATTTTAGCTCTCGTTCATTTCGTGTTACCTCAGGAGTTCCTCAAGGAAGTCACATTGGTCCGCTTTTATTTTCATTATTTGTAAATGATGTTGTTGAGTGTTTTGAATTTGCATATTGTCTGCTTTACGCAGATGATATGAAAATATTTGCTCCAATTAATGAGGTTGCTGATTGTGTGAAACTGCAAGCTGACTTGTTTAAATTTTGCAGTTGGTCGATCAATAACAAATTGTTGCTGAATGTGGGTAAATGCAGGATTTTATCATTCTCTCGGATGCGCTCGCCAATATTCCAGCAATATTTTTTATATAATATTGCTGTTGACAGAGTTGAGTTCATGTCCGACTTAGGTATAACGTTTTCTTGTGATTGTATCATTACGAAAGCTTACATTATGCTAGGTTTCATTAAGCGCAATTGTAAGGACGTT
This sequence comes from Tipula helvola, assembly GCA_963556165.1. NCBI lineage: Eukaryota > Metazoa > Arthropoda > Insecta > Diptera > Tipulidae > Tipula > Tipula helvola. Next base: position 243,209,201 of record OY744483.1, on the reverse strand, counting down.
TGCGACCCGCGCACACTGAAAACTCTATATAAATGCTTTGTTCGTTCAGTTCTAGAATACGCTTCTCAGATCTGGTCCCCATTTTATAAATGCCATTCAGATAGAATTGAGAGTGTTCAGAAGCAATTTTTTCTGTATGCCCTTCGGGGATTACCCACTGAGCGAGCGCATCAATACATTCTCCCGCCTTATAATGATCGTTGTAATTTATTAAAACTACAACGTTTGGATCACCGACGAGACGTTGCATGTGCTATATTCGTTCACGATGTTCTGACTTCCCGAATAGATTGTGACGAATTACTTGCTCGTTTCAATATCTACGCTCCCATACGCTGTTTGCGCGGCCGCCCTTTGCTACATATTGATCCTGTCTCCACGAATTTTGCACTTTCGGAACCAGTCTTGAGAATGTCGCAGCTTTTTAATTCAGTTTACGATGTTTTCGACTTTAATATGACAAGAAGTTCGTTTAAAAACGAATTATTTAAATGTCTCTCCAGTAATTGTTAAATTTTGTTTTTTGTATGTTTACTTACCGATTGTATAAATATTTACTGTAGGTAATAATTTAAATAGCCGCCCCGGTAGCACAGTGGTTAGCATGCTTTCTTTAAGCTCCGGAGGTCCCGGGTTCGATTACCGGCGGGTGATGAAAAAATCACGGCTGGTAAATGTGTAGGATCAATGAATTAATCAGTCATTATCCATTAAAAAAACGATTACGAAACTTCATCATGAAGCGGCCAAATCCCTCTATGGGACGTAGCGCCAGCGAAAAAAAAAAAAAAATAATAATTTAAATAAATAAATAATCCTAATTCAAATGCTGCATCAAATTGGAGAGAGATGTTCAGCGAGCTGCTGAGACAGCAATATATAAATATGTAAGTAAAACTCACGAAGCCACTTCCCACCGCCAAACAACTGGTGGGTTCCGTAACAACACAGCTCATCGGCGTTAAATGCGCTGGTACATTTCGGTTTCTATTAAAAATAAGTTACTTTCAATCTCGCAGATACAATCAAGTACATCGAAGACATAATCAAGTCCACATATTTCGTTCTTGCTTCATATTCCCAAAGGATTTCAAGAAGTCTCCAAGAAGACTATCGTCTTTTACAGACTTCGAAAGCTGAACCATTTAAAAACTTCCAGCGAGACAAATACATTTTGCACATGAACTCAGATGAAAATATACCTACTATGTGATACGGGGCGCACGTCGATAACGTAATTTCAAAAGAAATTGGAAAAGTTACTGTCTATAATTAATTTTGATGCCCATTCAAAAATATTGGTTTGTACTCTCATAAGTTTGTTCCAAAATATTATTTGTGTTGCCAATGTATTAATTTTTGGATTGCTCTTGACTAAGTCAACTACATTAACATCCTACATAGCACCGCGAATTTCGCAGATCGCCCGCTGGTTTGAAACTCTATGCTAACAGTTGTATCAAACTTCCCAGCGCAAGGCACTTAGAAGAAGAGAAACCTTAGTAAGAAAATGAATGTGATAAATTATTAAATTTTACAATGTTCTTACATTAGGGAAACAGGTCATCTGAATGGCTTCGGTGGGAATACTCTCTGTACTGGCGAGGTTTAGCAAATGCTTAAAATAATCGAAACTCTTTCTGATTGCTTTTTGGAAGGCTGTCATTTTCTTTCATCACCACCTTCTTGGTTTAGTAATATAAGTTTTAGCTAAACTCTTCGACCACTTCTGATATATTATAAGCGGCAAGTACCAACAATTTTTTTTTCAGATCAATGACCATTTTGTACCTCTAAGCGGCTAAGATGATACACAAGCGAAGCCTCATAATTATACTTGATAATTTATCCCTACATAGAAACATATCACAAAAAACGAGACTCAAAAAAAAAAAAGAATTCGTAATCAACAGTGTAGTGGGTGTCAGTAGTTAAATTTAAACATAAACAAAAATCTAATCCAATCTAAATATACGCATATTACTATACATAAGAAATTCATTAATTCTAAAAAATGAGACTTGAGGTTTCCATGCCTTAATTCTATTTGATTTCTTAAAGTATCAACATTTCTATAAACAAGATTAACGTCAAGACGGGCGCGCACGAAACAAAGATAAAAATTGTTGTTGTTAGTTCTGGTATTTACCTTTTTTTTTTTGATCTTGAATTAATTTATTTACTTAATTTAATTTTAATATATATATGGATTTTTTTATTTTAACTTTTTGGTTAATTAACTATATAAAACAAAAAATTTGCATAATCTGCGGTCCCGGTCGTATCTATGTATCTGTACAGTCGAATCTAAATTTCCGCTTTTACTTTTATATTGTAAATAACATAAGCGCACGACTTCAAAAACTCCCAGAAGTAAAGTAAAAAATTAGTGAAATGGTTTTCTTCACACGTGTCTAATTTAAGATAAATTATCATCCATTTTACATAGATAAATTGATATGCTTTGAAATGATAAATTAACAGACACACAGTTGTGTGTGCATGCAGAGATTTATTACACATAACATACAAAGTTTTAAAGAGAATAAAATTAGAGATGTCCGCATATGAGATTTCAATTGAAATTATTTTAATTCAATTGTCCTGGCAATCATTTTTTCCATTCTCACTTTGATAACAAAACCAAAACATCTATAAAAAAAAATAGATGATAAAAATAGTTCAATTAATCATTCTTAACAATCCCTCTTTGGGTAACAAAACAATGACGCGGTGATTGATTACATTTTGATACAAAATGAGGGTTTTCTTCTGTATTTGTATGGTCGTTTTTGGAAAAACACAAAAATTGTCTTTTCCAACAAAAACATCGTAAAACAAAAAAAATCATTTTCACGATGATAAAGATTATTGAGAAAATGAAAAAAACAAAAAGTTGTTTTTCTTGTCAACACTTTTTTTTTTTTTTTTTTGGGGCGAACAGGAATTAAAATTAACAGAACGGGAAAAACTTTAAGATTTGTAAATGCTTTTCTTTTCTTCTAATTTGACACATTTTTAGAATATTTTTTTTAATGCAACCATTAATTAATTAATTAATTAGATATCTTAAAATTGGCTTGGGAAAAACATTAACTGAACCTAGCGAATATCTAGGGGGATATCGCATAATTTTAATCGGTGTTACCTATGTTATATCTCGTGGCTCCTGACCCGTTTGAAAATTTGAAAGTACCACGAGAAACTGGAGTGGATACCGTGATTGTTTGGAAATAGACGAAATTTTGCAACGTATAGCCTTCGAATTTTTATTGTCGGTTGTTTCATTGTGCTTACTTACAAATTATACCGCCTTTTTTCAATCATTCTGAGGCAGATTTTTAATTGAAAACGTTACAAATGCTTATTTATAATCTCTGAGATATTTTCATACTAGGGGGTATAGCCCGTCCTAGGACGGATACAATTTATATGTAATTATACCTGTTAATCACCGCCAAATTGCATCCTAGTTTTTTAGGTAAAAGACAAATTTGTAAGTGGTATACCAATGTTATCTCGGTTAGCCGCAGCTGGTAAAATCTAGAACTGACTCCATGAAGTGTCGCATGAATCTGTTCGGCACAAAACAACTATCATATTTTTACAGTCATCGCTATCAGCCATTAGTTGTAAAACACAATTACAGAAATTTCAGTGCTACGCTTAACACGAAAGCAGAAAATAATTAAACAAATTTAATGAAAGAGAATGAGAGAATTATTTCTACTTAGCCGTTGCAAGAAAAAGTTTTCCCCAATTAAAAAAAATATAATCAAATCCGGAAAGCAAGCGTTCCCGAGTCAATCAGTGAGTCCGTCAGTGATGAGCGTAATGCTGGAAACACATGAGCAGAATTCTGTAAGCAGCAAAATTAGAATACACAGGTTTAAATGAATTGAAATACATGTATTCTGCTTGTCATGTAGAATTCTGCTTCATGTCTCTATTTCTAATTTTGCTGCGAATCAGTAGGCTATATTACGTAAAAGATAACAAATCTAGTACAATTTGTATAGTTTTTATTTTTTGCAATCCATTTTTTTAATTTGTTGACAGAAAATAAGTTTTGGGTGACAAGTGCCAAAACGGAGGATAAAAATTAATTAATTTATGACAAAATAATGTATCATTCATTTAAAAAAATTGTAAATTAAAATTAAATATGTATCAAATAAATGTCACAAAAAAACATTCTGCTTATCAAAAACGACGCTCATGTAGTTCACCCGTAAATATTATATTACTATTCAACATTATACGGATACCGCTTAAAAAAATCTTTTTCATTTTCGTTTTGGGAAAGCAAGCTTTGAATTGAATGGACGCTGTTTTTTCTGTGAATTTGTCAATTTAAAAAATAGAATAAAAATTATAATATGTGTACTATAATAGTATTAAAATAATAATTTTGTGTGTAATATTCCGTGTATATAGTGTATAATATGTATAAACTGAATTATAATTAAGTTTTTGGTGTTATAGCTCTGTATTGTTATTTATTTTATTAATTATCAAATGGCGTCGAATAATTGTATGACGTTTAGTGTTCCTGGTGTCAGCGAGAACGTTTAAGCACAAATTAATATATACAGGTGCTTTATGTCTAAGAAATTTATGAAATTTTACAAAATTACTGATAAAAGCGACAATTGTGTGAGTTAAAAAAAAAAGCTTGCCTTGTTACCCATTGTCTTTGCTAAGATTGTACAAATCTTTGCTAATTATAATTATAATATTCAGTGCCTGCATCTAGCGTAAATATTATTCGTTTTGTTAATTCGTTTTGTTATGGTTAACCATTCGTCACGTCAAGGCTGTGCCCTTTCGCCACGTCAAGGCTGAAATCTTGAAAGGGTGTATACTTGCGTACAAATGAAAACTAAAATAATTCATTAAATTAAAAGAAATTAAAAAGACGTTCCTCGCCAAATAAACCTACAAATTATTGTATACATACTAGGAAAAATTTATTTATTTTCCTTGCAAAAGAATTCTCCAGTTTGGATCTCGGGTATTTTTATATTTTTTTTTAAACATCTTTCTGCGAGCCAACTACAATGTTTTCTAATTAAAACTAGAAGCATGAAATTTAATGCGGATTTGTTGTGCCCGGCACATGGATTGGAATCATTATAAAAATTGCTTTCTCTATCTAAAGCAATGCATTGCTTATAAATAGTATCTTTAAGATGTAGTTTTTCAGGATGATTTTTGAATAGTCTTGCAAATAAATAAATTTGTTCGCGCAAATTTTGTAAAACGACTCAGTTGGTGCTTTAAGCTTACCAAACTCGTTTTCAACGTTATAATTTTGGTAGTAAATCAAATATTCTGACGGGGCTTCAAGTGTTTGGTCAGTTCTACCCTAAGTTTCGATACATTGACTAAATGATAATTTTTATGAGATTTTGAATGCAACATAGCCTATAAAATACCTCTTAGAGGCTTCTTGTAATTGACTTCCAAATTAAAAAAATTCGCGGATATATCAGATATTTCAGTTTCAATGGGCCCATCTTCCAACGAAATTTCATCTTCAAAATAAGGTTGTTGAACTCACCATTTTGCTCATTATCGTTTATGTCAGTAGAAGAAAGATCTACCAAGCATTCATCCAAATCTTGTTCACAATTAGAAATATTTGAGAAAGGACTAATTATTTTTTTACACCCCAATTGTCGTAGTCGTCTCACGTCATTTTACACGACTATAGTCACCTCACTTCGTTTTTGTTATTATCATAGTCGTTTCTTACGCCTATAGTCATTTTAAGCGACAGATGTCACTTCAAATGACATTCTTGTCACATCAATTTTACAAGTGAGGAGAAGTGACTAGTGTTGATAAAATGGAACGTAAAATGTAAGTTTTATTTGTTTTATAATTATTTTTTGCATTATTATTTGTAATTTTTTTTTTTTTTAGTTTGAAAATTACAAACTGTAAACAATTTGAAATGATGGTAAGATTGATGGAAAAAAATCCGAATATCGCTAAAGGTTTTTTGAGTTTTGGAAGCACGAAGGACGAATTTTCGAAAATTTGGAACGGTTTCAGTGATAAATTGAATAGTCTAGGTCCTCCAGTAAGGAAAACCTCGGAATGGCAAAAAGTAATGTATAGATAAATGTTTTAACAGTTTTTCAAGCGAAAATAAGATTGTTTGTATTATTTTAGGTATGGAACGATTTCAAGGCCAAAATCAAGGCGAAGTTAAGCCACAATAAGAAAGAGCTCAAAGAAACAGGTGGAGGTTGCAATAAGCTGTACACATTTTCAGCACTAGAGGAGAGTGTAATAGATTTACTGCTTCTCAGAGAAGTATCGCAGGTCAGCCGAAAAACTTTTGGTTTGGGCCCGAGTACCTCCACTGCCGTAGAGAGAATCGAGAGTATAACAATAGAACCGGTGTTTAGTGACCAAATATGTGACGATGAAATAGAAGTTATTTCACCCCAAGAAAACAATAATCCAGATAATGATGCAATAAATCACCCTATAAATACAACCGATACATTACCTGAACCCAGTCGTTCAGAAATAAGAAGCTTGGGTTCAAAAAAGCCAAAAGAACGACGCCAAGAAGAACGATGCCGCCTTTTAGAACAACAGACTAAATCTATAAAGAATACTGAGAGGCACACAAAAGAAATCGCTCGGTATTTCAGAAAGGTATATGAAATTAAAGCAAAGAAATTTAAGTTATGGCAAGAAGAGATTTTGGAAAAAAGAAAAATGCGGAAAACTTTACTCGAATTGAAAATTCGACAAATTGAATATAAAGAAAAAAAATTAGCTTATTTCGAGCGAAATGAAAATAATTAAACCACCCTACAAGTAAATATTGTGATAATTTTAAAAAATTAATGTGATTACTGGACCACCATAGGAAAAGTTCAAATCAAAGACTGAATTATGATTAATTTTTTTCATGTACTGAATTGAATTTATTTTTGTTACTTAAGTTTATTTTTATGAATTTTAATTTTTAATTTATTTTATTATGAAATTATGAAATGGAATTTTTTTGTTTAGTTTTTTTCAAAGAATAAAATTAAATTATTTATATCAACATATGGAATTTATGATATTAAGTCGTATACGCTCCTCTGCATTCTCGTGTCTGTCCCCTTCCGATGGCGCTAACTGCTCTTGCTGTTCAACGGGTATAGTTATGGGTTCCTCTAAATGCACGTTGTACTGAAGGCATAGATTATGCAGAGCGCAGCAAACATTAACAATCTGGCGCGCTTTATCTGGAGAGTAATGTAGCTGTCTTTCACCTAATATACAACAAAAGCGATTTTTTAGGACCCCTATGGTTCTTTCTATTACATTTCTGGCTTTTGTATGCTTTATATTAAACATTTTTGTTCTTGGGTCACTGTCTTCTCTTGTACACCGAAATGGTACGATTAAATACGGTTTTAGCGCGTATCCAGCATCACCTTTAAGTAAAAAATTATTATATTTTGAGATATATTTACTTCATTATTGGTAAAATTACCCAAAAGCCACGTATTTTCTTCTCCATTTTCAAACCTCCGTTGAAGTTCGGTATCCAGCTCGCTTGAGTTGAAGATAAACGAGTCGTGGCATGATCCCGGATGATTTGCATCAACATATCTTATTCGGAGTCGGTCATCGCATACCTGTAAAGTTAAATTATGCATTTTATATTGTTATCATATTATTAAAATTGTATGTTAAATTAAAGAATATACTAAACGTACTAGCATCACATTAAGGCTATAGTATCCTTTTCGGTTGTAGTATAAATGCCTTTCATTTTTTGCCGGTCCAACAATTTTAACATGTGTGCCGTCCACACATCCAATTACGCCTGGAAACCCGTATTTCTCAAAAAACCCAAGTTTAATTTTGCTTTTTTCCTCATCACAAGTTGGAAACTTTATAAATTCTGGACAAAGCTCCATTTCAAAAATATCTATAATTTGTCGAAAATTTATTGAGTAAGTTGATTGTGCAACTCCGGCCAAATATTCGTTCCCAATTCCAGTTTGATAACCACCTTCCGCAAAGAAACGCAATGCCGCTGCTAATTTTAGCACGGGTTTTACGGAAGATGATCGTACTGCATTTTTTAATTTGGAGCTGACGACGTTTAATAAATATTTAAACGCTTCCTTGTTCAACCGAAAATACTTTATAAATCTACAATCAAATCATCAAATCATCCGGTATTTGTAATGGATCAGATCGATCGCGTAGAATTTTGCGTTCTACAGCCATTTCAAGAGTTGTTTCCTCATCTTCACTGTCTGTGTCGTAAAAAAACTCCACACTACTCATTTTAAATTTAAGAATTTTTATTTAATTAAAACCATTTATTCACTATTACTAAACAGATCACGGTTTTTTATTGTAAACAATTGGAATACAAAAATATTTTGACAAATAATGTTCTATCAAAATATGAGGCAATTATTAGTGTTGCCAGATATTTTCTTAATTGCCGTCGTGTCACTTGAACCGACTTTAACAATACCAATTTTGGCACGACGTGACATGACTCTAGTCACGTCACTTGAAATGACACGACTATGACAATTGGGGTGTTAGTCATAATTTTCGCAATGTTGTGTCCGAAATCACTTACTGATGGGTTGCGGTTATGACCATTAGCTCCCCTGATCTGAGAAAATAAATTTTCTAAAGGATCTTGGTTGAACCTCGATGTAAGTATGTACTCAATGCCATTTTGTTGAGCTATTATCTCTTGTGAAAGTGTAGATACAGCATTTATGGTTTGTTTAATACCATTGAAACAATAAACTGTGGTTTTATTGATTATAGAAATTTCGGTAATGTAGACCATCGTGTATGTTAAAAATATTGAAACTTCATTGCCATGCATAAAAGCACTCCTATAATTATTTTTGTTAAATTTAGATTTAGAATTTAGACAATCGAATAGCTTGCCGAACTTTTCTATGAATTTGTAAGTCGAAATAGCATTTTGAATATGTTCCACTGGGATTTTTTACCATACTATCTGTAGGTCTACTGTGTATTCCGATCTGAAAGTAAAACCGATTTGAAAGTTCATTTTGACTATGAAATAAATTTGAGTTTCTTTTTTTTCTCTATACAAAATTTCTGAATTCGGGAAAAATTACTTTCAGATCGGAATACATAGTAGACCTACTGGGCATTTTAAATTTGATTTAAGTAAGACATTTCGTACTGACTTTATAAGATGAGGAGCATCATCAATACAATAAATATCTTCATTATTATGTTTAAAATATGGTCGATCGGTTATTACTCCAAACTCCTTAAACGATTTCCTATTACTTGGGCCTTGATCACAGACAATAGCTCTAACGATAGTCCCAACGGCTTGACTTTTATTTAAATTCTCTCTTATCAATTCGTTTAGCTTTCCAGAAGGGATACCATTCTGTGAGACAAAATAGCTCAGTATAAACTTCCAATTCGACGAAATACCTCTGATCATAAAACACTCGATAATTTTTCCAATAAAATTTTCCCGTTCCAGGCCATAATCGACAAAACCATCTATTTGATCCGAATAAATATTATACATGTTAAATTCGCTTTGATGTAAATTTCATCAAACATTAATACGGCTTCCCTAGACTCTTTTGGCATATCACTCAATTTTTATTTTATTTTGAGAAACATGTTTTCGTTAAATCCAGGAGAAAGATATTTAATGGGTTGCCATCTGACCAGTGAGGATTTGGAAGGTAAATTTAATTTTAAATTCTCTCTTAAATATTTATACATTCCAGAAGAACGGTAATATAATAATGTATTGAGCAATAGCTCGCTGTTCATCGGACCACTTTTTTGATTTTGGCCTTACATTAAGTAAAATTTTGCTAAACAGTTTGGCGTTTTCATTTATGCTTAAAATGTCTATATGGTCGTTGATATTTAGGGATGGCTTATGATATTTTAAACATTTTATTTTATTGCGCTTAATTTTCTGGTCATAATTTTTACATTTTCGGCGTAATAGTAATAGTTATTTACGTCACAAGGGCGGTAAATGAGTTGTTACAGTACGAGTTCGACGTTTATGGACGAGGCGACGAAGGAGCCGAGTCCAGAATTTTGAACGAGTACTGAAACGATCATTTAACGTACGTGTAACGTACAACGTTTTATTTCATACTACATGGGACATTAATTCGATTTTTTCATTTAAAATTGAATTTTAAAGTAAAAACATGAGTTTGAAATTTAGAGAAAATCAATCCAAATGATTTTCAAATTATCAAGTTACCCTAGTTATTTTTTTTTTCTTTGGTTTTACAGTCTACTCTACTGTAATAGCTCGTTTTCCGGACACTTTTGTTCTCTGACGTAATGATTCATTTCCCGGACTGAAATCAATCACGTAAACATTGATTTTCGGTATAGTATGAAATAAAATTTCTTTCTTTTCAGACTCTAATACTTTTAAGACGGTAAAATATTTTAAACGATAAAACGATTCATTTTTTATATTTTTTACGCAATTTCCACATTGTGATTCTTCATTATTGAAACTTGACTCAATATTTTTCGGTTATCGATCAAAATTACAAGAATTTTCTTGGCGTTCTATATAGTTAATATCTGATTCTAATGTAGCTTCTAAACGGCTGTAAGTATTTATAGGTGCAATCGGACGTAAACAGTTATCATCAATATAGTTATCCTCACTACAAATGCTTTCGCTTTGGTATGATAAAGTTGTTACCATTGAAGGCTTTTCGTCGTCACTCTCATTAGTATTGTGAGTAATACCAAGAGTAGCATTATAATCAGCCGAAGGAGTATTATTAGATGAAAAAAAAATTGTGGGAACGGAATTTCGCTTTAATTTACCCGTAGAATAACAGCATGGTTCGAAATGTTTTTGACATATTTTGACAAATTTCAACCCGGTATTTTGTAAGTTACAATTAGAAAGCCATTCGTTATATTTTGGATTTTTGTTGGTCAATCTAATTAATCGGATATTATGCCGATTTGAAGATTTGCAACCTGCAACCGCACACTTTATTCCAGATTTATGCGAACGGGAATTCATTTTAAATTAAAATATATTAAATGGTAATAATCAATAACGAAATAAAATCAAAATAAAATTAATAATCAAAACAAATACCAGATTAAATTCTACGCTAAAGAATTTTATCAAGTAGCTTGCACAACACGCCTAATCACTCATAAATCGAATTTAATAATAATAAAGTATACACGGAAAAAAATAAACTGGTCCTCAGCTAAGAAAACGGACTTTTAATTCAAGAAAATGTACTTTTTCTTGATTTAAAAGCTAATTTTCTTATTTCTTTCGAGTTTTTCTTCATTTCAAGAAACACAATTCTTACATGAAGAAAAACTCGATAGAAATAAAAAAATTAGCTTTTAAATCAAGAAAAAGTTCATTTTCTTGAATTAAAAATCCGTTTTCTTAGCTGAGGACCAGTTTATTTTTTTCCATGTACTAAAAGTAATTGAATAGGTATAAAAACAAAAATTAGATAGACAATTAAAAATGTCCAGATAAAAAATTAATAATATATGTTTATAGGTAATACACACGACTACTCTATGTAGCTATTATTTCCAGTGTATCTACTATACATATTATACAATTATGTACATACGAAACTTATTTGATTTTTGTCATCAATATTTTTGTTTTAGCCTGATTTCCATCACGAAAGTATTTTTATCAGTAAAAATAAAGCGAGATAAAAATATAGATCTACTTGAGGTGTGAGAGGGAATTTTTTTTCAGTACTGAAAAAAATTGTTTTTACTGCGATATGTAACCATAATTTACTGGTATATAACCATAATTTACTGAAGAAAAATATGAAGCGAAGTATATTTTTACAGTATTACAATACATCTACAAACTGATTGTGTAATTATAGAAAATTTTTCTCGCACACTGAAGCAAATACATACTATAAAAAAATTAAGTTAACCCCACTCGATATTTTTATGGTATAAAGTGACGTTTGGGTAAAAAAACGCAAAATATACTTAATGTAGACAAAGTTTTGTGATTTATGATTTATTATTTATATTAAATAAATTCTAATAATAATTGTAATAATAATTTAATTCTAATAATATTTCTAAAAATTTTTTCTTTGAAACTTCATTTTGCCCAGTTTCTTCTGACCGCATATTCATTATGTTTAAAGGATCCAAATAATCAGTTTCCAAACTATCCATCACAATAAATAATTTATCGAAAATACAAAAAAAAATGAAACACATTCAATGAATTATGAAAAATTATGAAATTTATTGATTATGTTAACAAAAATGTGTCAAAATACAACCATTTAGTTTTGCTATAAAAAAAATTACTGTCTTTGTCACGCTAATGGAATTTTTGGTTGTCTTTACTCTTCTGTCTTTTTCAGTAAAATATATTAGTCAGTAAGATTTTCTCATGGAAATCTGGCTTTATTTTTTGGTTATTTATTTATACTACATAGATGGCTCTGATTTATACTCTATGTTTAAATGGTGCTGGTTTGTTTATATTCTATGGCGGGTATTACATTATCACATTTATTTATATATGTAATTATATAAATATAATTATATTTTTTTACAAAGAAAATACTGTTATATTTAGCTTCTTGAACCTAAGTATAACAGTATTTTCTTTGTAAAAAAATATAATTATATTTATATAGTTATATAAATGTGATAATGTAATACCCGCCAATGTCACCTACCAATTTTTTTCGCGCTACCAATTTTTTTCGTTTTTTTATTAATCTTAATTCATCTGTATATATTAATTTGTGGTTTAAGCTACAAATGTGCCGATATAACATTTATTCTCGTGATTTAAACTAATAATCTATCAAAAGTGAACTAAATTGGCTTGACCTTGGTTCATCGGATACCAAAACGAAAGTGATATCAAAACGAAATTACAATCAGAGAATTTTTGTGTTCAGTTATTATAACACACTATAACGTTTGCCTTCAATAAAGTGAGGGAGTTAGAAAATATTAAAGTGTAAGTGTATACGATTGAAGTACAGTACGAATTTTACTGATCAATCACCAAGAAATTAAGACGTTTGGGTACGTTGTAGCGAGTTTATCAACTGGCTGTTTTGTTATTTCGCACTGCAACACTAATCTGTAACAATATCTCTGTGCTGTGTATGTAATGCGAAAGTGTCGGGAAATTTTTTAATTGTGCCGGTGAATGCAATAAACTCATTCATTTTGAATGTGCGGGGATTAACCTGTGTTTGATGCCATTTCGGTAATTCCGAATTTTTCTTGGTGATGTGGTGTGTACATTGATGTTTATAAAATTCTCAAGGAAAATAATGATCACATGAGCAATTCTATTGACGCTATATCAGTGTCCTTGTCCTTGATTAATATAACATCTGCAGCTATCAATAATAACGTGAAAAGTTTATTAAAACCAATACCATCGCAACAGTGGTCGTCTTCAAAATTTAAAAAAAAGCAACGCAAACAAATATGGAAATAGCTTCACCAATACGTACAAGATCGAAGAGAAATGTTAATAATACAATAAAAACGGCTGCAACTGAAATAACGGATGGCAGTTCCTAGCGCCACGTTAAAGTCACTGATGGCCTACAACCACCACACTTCCCGCCGTTGTCATCCGACTACATTGTCTGTTGAGTCGGACTCTTCGCCGTCACGGTCTTGTCATTAGGCCGTTCGGGATAAGAGGTCGGTTGTCCCGAGTACGGATTGTCCAGTCACGGAGTTACGTGCAGTACCGGTGGTCCGAAGGAAGTATTTGTATATTTCCCGTCTTCATCCAACTACTACCATCGAGTCGATGTCCAAGTACATTACGTTTAAAAGCAGTTTTAATCCATTAAACGAGTCCTGCTTCTAACTGTTCCCTAGAGACCGGGATCCAGCAGAAATAACGTTTGTGTCTTTCAAGGTTGGAGTAGTTGATAACTTGCATGGTACCTTGAAAAATCCTGATTTTTGGCCAGCTGGGGTTCTAGTTCGGGATTTTCAAGAAAGATATGCCAATCAAAAAACGAGGAAGGAGCTCGCAGCAAAGTATCAATTTAATTTCATTCAATACATTAAATTCTAATATTTTAAATACTAATTTACCAAACTCTCACTATAATCTTATCACAGTTCATCCTAATATTCTAATTCATATTTATCTAATTCTAGCAATATCATCAATGGATCTAACAATGTCGTCAACAATAGCTTGTCAATTTTTTATTTTAATTGTAGTGGAATGACCAAAACATGGATTTAGTTGATTTCAATGATGCGGAGTTTTTCCCTTTGAACTTTTCCGTTTTCCGTTGCGATCGGTATAACTTTAGTACATAACGTAAAGGTGGTGGTGTGCTTATTGCAGTTCGGAAAATTTATTCTTATGAATTTTTATTTTCCGATCCAATCATTGAGTTCATTGCTGTTAAACTCAAACTAGGTACATTTTATATAATAATTAGCATAGTTTACTTTCCTCTAGTCTCTAGAGCCATCCTCGCCTTTTTGTCAAGATTTTATTGACAAGATCTCATGTAATTTATTACCTTTTATTTCTGATCACACTGACTTTGTTATTTTCAGCGATTTGAACTTTCCAGATCTTATTTGGATGATGGTTGAAAATATATTCATTATTCATTCCTGCTAATATGAATGATTCTTCAGCCTTAGTTTGTGATTTTATGGCAAACATGGGTACTTCACAAATAAACAGTGTACCAAACAGCCACGACACTTACTTATCTGGATTTGGTTTTCTACACTAATAATAGCTCTTTTAAAGTCGTTCAGTCCAAAAACACAGAGAGCATTTCAGTCAATCTGTTTTCTGACCGAAACATCTTTTTTTTGGACTGAAGTTTCTTTTTAAAAGGAGTTTTAGTAATAATATTTGTATGGAAAATTTTATGACTTAAATTCCTTTCTGTTTTTGACTGAAATGTTTTTGACTGAAATTCCCGGAGCCGTTATTTTTTATTGATTAATAAAATAATAATAATAATTGATTATAAGAGTTTTGATTAAATTTTGTAAGTTGCCTAATTTTTTGTTCTGAATGAATTTAATTTGTCTTTAAATTATAGTTTAAATATTATAGTTTAAAGACTACAAACCTAATTTAAAATTAGATGAAAATTATAAATTAGCAACTTTAATTTTAATTTTAAACGTTAATAATATAAGGCCATAAAAATAGTGGCTGTTTTTGCTTCTCTTATAGCCTTTAAGTAACTTATTCAAAATACTTTTCAAAGGCGCCAAGTATTCCTCGCACAGACAAAAAATAAACCACGAGCCGGGCCTGCCTATACATAAATTAGCAATACAAATCTTGAAAAGTTAAATAAACATAAAACCAACATCCTTAATCTCCACTATGTAGCCAAACTTTAACTGATTTCATAAACTGGAATATGTACTATTAAAAATTATACGAAAATATGTGGACAATCGGTTAAAAAATGTAGGTGCACAGACAAAAAAATATTTACGAAATATTTCTGTAGTGTATCTTGGAACTCTGAATAAGCTACGATAATTGTTATGTACATCGTAGGCAGTAATCAATCTCAATAACCAATGTCCACTACGCGAATAAAATAATTTCAAAACTGTAAATATGTAGAGATGCTGTAATGGTGAAATATTGCAATCCACGAAAATAGGCCACGTATGAATTCCATCCGGACCGGGTGCCGTTCCTGAGCGGGGATATTTAATGATGGACTGAATTTCTCCTATGGCTGGCGGAGAGTTTAGGTGCAATATTCGTTTCCTCCAAGGTGTTTGGCCAATCTCCCTCAGATTTAGGGAGTTCATCAACCCAAGAGGAGATTGAAAGGTAATTTCCACAGAATGAGGTTTGACCTTGTTTAAATTTTTTTTAAAATGAAACGGTTCTACGAAGTTTCAGGAGGGTAGTAGGATGATAACTGACAGAAAAACTGTTGGCACTTCAGTGATCGGTGACTAGAATAGGCATCAGTAAATCGCTTCCTGGAAGTTTGTAGACGCTCTCGAGCCGCCGGATCATGGAGACGGGAGTTTTTATATTATTTCGCAATACTTATGCTAAATAAATATAAATTGGAGTTGTTGTGTAGTTTTATTTTAATTTAATCGTACTCTTCATTAAGAAAACAGCAAACTGTGCTAACAATTTTTGCTATTGCTTTGGCTAATGGTTTACCAAAATAAAACCACTCAACTCTTTGGACGAACGCAATACACATACCGAGTACTATCAATAGATTGGAGCATACACATTCATTGGTTTTACCATCGTGAAGAAAAGACGTAAAATCGATGTGCGCATAACAAAATAAAATTAAAATAATCAAAAAGTGCCGTGTTAGTTCTTTTTAATTATTTATTATTTTCTTTTACATAGTGTGTGTTTTAAATAGAATAAAGAAAAATAAAAAAAAAACAATAAGTAAATAATGTGTAAGTGACGAGCCAAAATTCTAACAGGACTAATTTAGAAAACTCATGGCTATACAGTGAAACTAAAATGGGCAAAGTGCAACACAGCCCAAAAAATAGCCAATAATGCACGAGCAAAATAATGCACAATTGACAAATTTAACTATACCGCCGTTAAATGCAACACCACACCGCGAAAAAAATTGCTTTAACAGCAAATTTAATAAATTTTAATTTAAATGAGTATAAAAATAATGAACTTAGTGCGACGAACTCATCGTCTACCGATAATAAAAATTGTGATAGTGAAATAGGTCAGTGTAATTAACAACAGTTAGTGCGAACGGGATATGAGGACTCTGGATACCAGGCACCCTCCAGTTTTATTTAGCCTTCCTGTAGTAAACCTGGGTGACCTACAGGCGACTTTTTATTCCCAGTAACTCGCATAAGAGTTAAATCAAAACGGTAGACGAGGCACGGGAAGGAATACACGGGAGTGGGTTTGCCCTCTCGAAGTCCTTGAGTCCCAATGCTACCGCTTTTCTAGCAGAAGTAAATGTTATTACACCTAGGAGGGAGAGCAATGAGCCCAGATAGTATGTAACGCGTGTATATATTTCCTACAGTAGACATCTAGGAGGGAGAGCAATCAGCCCAGATAGTATGTATCGCGTACCGGTCGGCAGTATTATCAGGTTCATTAAGAGCCTGAATATTTGCTGGACGGTTAATTAAGTAGGGCTTGATGCACAAAAGATCTTCTAGGTCGCAGTACGAGGTGGCTTAACGCCCACATGGCCCTCAAGTAATAATAATAATAATAATAGTGCAAAGCGAAAACGAAGTTCAAGATCCGCGCAACTGGCTAGCAGAAGCAAAGCGACAGGGATGGAACAATCTGCAGACCAAATACCTCCAAGCAACAGGTATTTCAGTTTAGAGGTAGAAGCTCCCGAAGCTACAGAGGCATCAAATAATGAGCTTGTGGAAAAATCAAGTGAATAACCGATTCAAAATTTTACATTACGTCACTCAAGTAAGATAAATGAAGTGAAGATACAGCCATTCGAAATTAATGGGTTCAGAGCCTTCGTAAATTATTTCGACCAAGCCCATAAAGGTATTAAACATACTAGCTAAAAAGTAAAAAAGGGCTAACTGTTATCATAAGAGGAATTGAGCGCTCCGTAGCTGTAAGCGAAATACACTCTGCTCTTAGGGAAAAAGGTTTTCATGCCAATCTATTACAAATATCCTAAACCGTGAAAAGAAATCTCAACCTATGTTTCGTCTAGAACTAGAGCCAGATGCGGGAAAACAGAAAGAGCACGATATATATAACCTAAGATATTTACTCTATCGTAAAATCATGGTTGGCGAACCCAAGAAGAGGACCGGACCAGTTCAGTGCATCAAGTACCAAGAATATGGCCACACAACGAGGTGAAAAACGATCCTACAGTAAAACGCTGCAGTAACTGTGGCGAAAATCACACCGCAAACTATAGAGGGTGCCTAGTGTACTTGGATTTAAAGCGCAAAATCAATCCAAAATTGCGAAATGAGCAAAGAGTGCTCAAGGCAAATTACAACCAAAGAACTTTGACGCCAAGAACTTCAGTTGTTCAACAAACTGGGAATTTGGGGACAAAATGTCAGGAGTTTTACGCAACCTGGGATTTCCTATGCAAACATTCTGAGAGGTGCCGCTTCGAAAGCAAAAGTTAATTTTATTGAAGAAGAAGTCTCAATTCATGTAACCGTAAACAAACTAATCGAAACGATCCAAAGTTTCATGGTGATGATGCAGAAACAAATGAGCATGATGATGCAAAATATGAACACACTAATGCATATTATCGTCAAAAACCAAAAATTACTGTCCGAAAAATAGCTATTTGGAATGCGAATGGTCTTTCACAGCATAAAGTTGAGTTATAAGCCTTTCTCATCGAGCACAGTATACGCATTATGTACACAGCAAGTATGAAAAAGAGCACATCCAAGCAACTAATATTTGCCTAGAAGAATGGTCTGGAAAATTTGTAATATCGGTCGTTTACTGCCCTCCAAATCATGTAATTAAAAAGCAGCAATTTATCGATTATTTTAACCGGCTGGGCAATAAATTCCTTGCGGGTGGCGATTACAATGCTAAACATGTGCAATGGGGATCGAAATTGTCGACACCAAAAGGCAAACAACTTTACCAAGCTATAGAGGAGCAATCTCTGCATGATTTATCTGCTGGTCACTCCACTTACTGGCCCACGGACCAAAAGAAAGTTCCTGATCTAATTGACGTCTATGTAACTAAAGGCATTCCACGTACGTATGTGAAGGCAACCAATTGTCATGCTCTGTCTTCTGATCACTCGCCGGTAGTAGTAACAGTGAGTACCTACATCCTAAGGACAGAAATTCCGAAACATTTTACAAACAAGCGAACTCTTCCACAATTTTATATTAATCGAACCAGCGTAGTCTACTCCGCTGTTAGTGAACGGTGGTGCTGGTGTTACTCGTTCTTTTGGTAACATGCCCATTAGTTGGTGCGACGCCAATTTCCTCGCTCTCGTACAGACTATACATTCATGTATAGTGTGACGAATCGTATTTTTGGCGTTCATTACCCAATATTGCGTTCTCAGGTGTGCTAAGGTTGCTTGATTGCCACCATGTAGTGTTTTTATATGAGCTTCTCTGATAAGCAAACTTGATAGCTTGTGACCTCTGGGTATTATTATCGGATGCTTTTCTTCAAATGGAAGACTAGAATTTGTTATTCTACCTCCGACTCTGAGTAGGTCATTTCCGTCCAGAAATGGAGTTAGCGTTATGATTGTACTGTTCTTTTGTAGGTTTTGATTCTCTTTTAACTTCTTTAGTTCTGGTTCAAAACCTTCCTGCTGTGCGACTCTGATTATTGCCCTTAGCGATGTATTCAGTTCTTCTTTTTTAAAATGGCAGTTGTCTTTAGCTTTTGATTTTGCATTTGATGAAAATCGTAGACAGTATGCAATGCTATGAACAAGCCGTTGTAACGAAGAGAATCTATCGAATTCAATCACAGGTTTCTTCACTGTTGTTGTAAATGTTCTTATTGATTTTCGTTCCATGCTGCCCGCTTGTTCCATTTCTTCATCATTGATTTTTGTTGTTGGATAGCTCAAATTCTTTAGCCATGTTGGCCCTTCCCACCAAATTTTGTGGGTTAATAATTGAACTGGGTTTAATCCTCGAGATGCACAGTCAGCAGGATTCTCATTAGAGACCACGTGATGCCATTGGCTAGGATCGGTGATGGCTTGTATTTCTGTTATTCTGTTTGCCACAAAAGTTTTATGGTATTGTGGGTTTCCTTTTATCCAGCCCAAAACTGCTGTGGAATCGCTCCAGCAAAATGTTGATATATTGTTGTTGATGTTCAACGCATGTTTGACATTTTTGAGCAATTTAGAAAGTAGCAATGCGGCATTCAGCTCTAATCTTGGTAGTGATATTGTTTGGTTTAATGGTGCAACCTTTGTTTTAGCAGCAATTATTGTGACTTGGTTGTTTATTTTGCTATATACCACTGCAGCATATGCTTGATTCGAGGCGTCACAGAAACCATGTAGTTCAATTCTGGCGTTACTGTTGTAATTAATCCAACGGTGAATCCTGATTTCCTCTAACCGTGGTAATTCCATTTTGTAGTTTAACCATCTGTTTTCAAGATTTAAGTGGAGTTTTTCGTCCCATCCTACACCGGAAGCCCATAAATCTTGAAGTAGAATTTTGCCTGGATCACCACTGGTGCTAACCATCCTAGCGGATCGAAAAGCCTTGATGCCTCTGATAAGATTGTTCGTTTGGATATCGTTGTTTTGGATTCTGGCAAAACAACTTTGAATTGAAAGGTGTCTGTTGAAGAGTTCCACAGGAGTCCAAGTGTTTTCACTGTATCACTAAATTCTATAGAGTGGAGTCCTGCCTCTTTCAGATTTTCTGGCAGCTCTTCTAATAACGCCTTTTCATTGCTGGACCATTTTCTGAGGTTGAAACCTCCACTGGAAAGGAGATTCAGTAGTTCCTTTTTCGCAGCGATTGCTTCTGCGATTGTGTTAGCTCCAGATAGAAGATCATCCACATAGAAATCGTTTTGAACAATCTTTGAACCAATTGGATATCTTGACGCTTCATCCATGGCTAATTGTTGTAACGTTTTTGTAGCCAAATAAGTTGCGGACGCTGTTCCGTATGTGACAGTTTTTAATCTATAGCTGCTCATTGGCTTATTTGTCTCAGATCGCCAGAGGATTCGTTGAAAATCTTGATCTTCGCGGGCCATTCTGATCTGTCTGAACATTTTCTCAATATCTGCTGCAATCACGTAACGATGTTTTTTCCATCTGATCAATATTGCCGTTAAGTTGTCTTGTAATGTTGGACCTACATGCATCATTTCATTTAGTGATGTACCTGTTGTTGTTTTGCAGGAAGCATCAAAGACTACCCTCAATCTCGTAGTTGAGCTATCTTCTTTTATGACGGAATGATGTGGCATGTAGTAAACCCGAGAAGCATCCTTTTCTGTGTCATCTTTAACTAGTTCCATGTGGTCCAACTGGATGTATTCGTTCATGAATTTGTGATATTGATTCTTAAACTCTTCATCCTTCTTGAATCTTTTTTCAATTTGAATCAATCTAGCTGCTGCTTTACTTTTAGATTCTCCTATTCCCACTTCTTTGAGTTTGTTGTTGTGAAGCGGCATCCGAACCTCGTATCGTCCATTTGTTAAACGCTTGTGGGTCTCTTCATAGTACTGCTCACATTCGATCTCTTCAGCAGTTAGGCTTCGTTTAGGATGCAGTTCTTCGGATTCCCAAAAGCATTTTAACTGCTTGTCTATATCTGCCAATGTGACGTGGCTATTTAACCGGGTGACTGCAATGCTGCTGGTCTGAGTTAGACGACCAGATATGATCCATCCTAGCTCTGATCTTTGCGCTATGCACTTATGACGCGGATCCCTTTTTATGCCTTCTACAATGATTTCTCCGTATATGTCGGCACCTATTAAAAGATCAATAGATCCGGGAGTATCGAAAGTAGGGTCGGCTAGGATTATTTCTTTTTGTAGTTCGCTATCTAAACCCAATGAGTTCTTGTCTGGAAGTGTTTTAGTGATAGTTCCCAGAACTAAAGCATTAGCTTCGATCTTGAAAATCGATGGAAATCTTGGACTTATGTATATTGTTATCTGTTGATGGGCTCGTCCTTTTGTTGCTGAAATTCCGGAAATTTCAGTTAGAACCCTTGTCCTTGGCAGGCCTAGTTGTTGTGCTGCTTGCTCTGTGATGAAAGTAGCCTGTGAGCCTGGATCGATCAGTGCTCGTAGTAGAGTAAAACTCCCGAACATATTCTGTACTTTTACTAGAGCTGTTGCTAAAAGTACCGGGCCACTATTCTTGTTGAGTGTTGAGATGTTCAGTTTTGCAATACTGTTTTCCTGAGTTTTTACGTGTAGCAACGTATGATGTCTGCCTTTGCAGGTAAAACAACTCAGTTTAATGCTGCAACTTGTTGTCGAATGGTTTTGGCTGAGACAATTTCTGCACAAATTGTGCAGCTGACCATCTGATTTCTTTCAGAAATGCTTAAGTCTTTGAATCGTTGGCATGATTCGGTCCTGTGGTTTTTCTGACAGCATACGCAAATATTACTTGGTTGAGTGGCAGTTACGAATGCGCGTCTTAGCGGTGGTGGTTGAAATCTTGCTTGTTGGGTTGGCATTATCTTGTTGTTGCCGATTGCTTCTAAAGATTGGAAACGCCTTTCTAGAAATTTCAAGAATTGGTTTGTTTCTTGGAATTCTCGCGGGTTTTCTAAAGAGCTCTCGTATAGCCATCGTGACTCGTTGTCCAATTTTTTTAACAAGCTGAAGATGATGAAAGGACTCCATGTTTCAATATTTATGCCTGTATTCCTTATGGCATGTAGGCACTCGGTTGTTGTGTCATGTAAGCATTTGATCGCAGCAGCCGACTCCGTGTTGCTCGTATGCTGATTCAATAAAGTGTTCAGTAAATTAGATACGAGTAATCTCCTGTTGTTAAAGCGGTTCTCTAAAATCTCCCAAGCTGCATCGTAATTGTCTCCAGTAGATTCCAAATGACTCAATAATTTTCCAGCTGACCCTTCTACGTGACTTTTAAGATAGTTCATTTTATGTGTCGTGGTTAGCTGATTGTTGTTATGAACTAAACGTTTGAATGTGTCAGAGAAACCTACCCACTTCATGTAGTTCCCGTGAAAATGTGGGATTTCTACTGGTGGTAGACGGATTTCTAATGGTTTTATCTTGTCTAATTCTTCTTCTTCCAACAATGTTGTTAATTGTATTATAATGTTCTCGTGTTCATCTTTTAAATTTTCGTAGTGTTGGTCTACGAAATATTTTGAATTTACTTCCTGTTCTTCGGAAGTCTCCATGCATATTTGTTCATGAAGGTCGCTGATCTGCATCATCATCCTCTCCATGTTTTTTAATTTAATTTTTAAAGCTGATCTGGATCTGTTGTTACTAGCCAGTATGTCCTCAGTTGATCGAATTTCTCGATATAAACCTCACATTCGGATATCTTGCTGCTTCAACTGTTGCCTGAGTTTTGGCAATTGGCTAAAAGCAACGTTTGACTCAATAGTCGACGCCTTGGATGGTTGGCCGTGATTGAATTTACTTGTTGATGCCTCATGTTCTGTTGTATTGTTGTTGCCCTCCTCAGATGGGATGAATCTAAACTTTTCATTTGTGCCTGCTTCATCTGATGTTGGTAATGGTGTGGATGGCAAACTCGGCGTGTTGAGTCGTTGGCGCATATCCTCAATGGTTGTTGTGAAACTTTTCGAAACCGTTTCTCTATCCTTGAAGTATTGATGTGTTGAATTCAATGGAGTTAGAAAATCTCTAATATTGTTGTCTTCATCAACATACTCGTTGTAAGACTTCTTCAACGCTGCGATTTTCTTCTCAAGATAAGGTTTTGTTTTCCGCTGTGCTCCATCTTTCTTGTAATTTGAGATAAGTTGCTGTATCTCTTCTGCTTTTTGTTCTTGTTTTCTTAGCAGTTCTTAGCAGGTGCCAGTTGTTTTTAATGGCTCGAAGGACCAATGTTAAACCCTTGTATCGGATTTTATGTAAATTTAAACACTTAAAAGGTTACCACTGGTGGGGCCTTTTCTTAATTAATTAATGAGAACAAAATTAGTTGGTGTCAATTTAAATTCTGTTTTATTTTATTAAATGCTACGCTTTATATACAATTTTTAATTTCCAAAGTCAGCACAAAATATATAAAGTAAAAAATCAAAAATATGTATTTGTAGTATACATATTATTATAAATTTAAGTTAAGCGTCAGCACAATAGATGCACCAAAACTTCATATTTGGTGAACATTAAAATGTTGGAATGTTGATGAGTCAACAAATTGGGATAAATTCAGGAGGCTAAGTAGTCGAAAAAAATTGTCTACTGAATATTCCTCTTATCACACCAGCAGATATTTATACGGCAGCAGAACATTTAAAAGATACCCTGGCGTTGTTAGCTGAAACGGCTACACCCATCATAAGTAGTTTTGAAAACGTTAATAAAGTGCCACATAATATTCAGGAACTTATCCAGGAAAAGCAAAAATTCACCGTCAATAGCAACAAACAAAAACACCGTCATTAAAAAGGAAATTAAATCGATCTAAGATTAAGACTCTAAGATTTGCTTTGCGAGAAGAAAACACCAGAGCGTCGAGAATTATTTAAGTGAACTTTCGGCAACCGAAGAGACAGGCTACTCTTTGTGGAAGGCAACAAAAAATTTAAAAAGGCCAACAAATTCGAATCCACCGATTAGACTACCAACTGGGGATTGGGCGGGAAGCGATAAAGAAAAAGCCAATGGTTTTGCTGCTCATCTAACGACAGTATTCACACCACACAAGGAAACAAATACTTGCGTGCTACCCGAGCAAACGGATGATGGATTGTCTTTTAAACCTATAAAGTATAATTCCAAGAAAATTAAGAATACAATTAAAAATTGTATAAGTTTGAAAAAGGCACCAGGGCTTGATCTTATTACTGGAAAAATGAAAAGGGAATTTCCAGACAGTTGCATAAAACTAATAACATTCATATTCAACGCGATCATGCGCACCGGTTATATTCCTCAAAAATGGAAGGTATCGGTGATCACAATGATTCTTAAAATATCACAATGATTTACAAAATTAAACAACTTCTACCTAAAGTATCTTCTTGAAAGGTAATACGTGGTTAAACAAAATAGTGCAACTATTGTCTTTTACGATATAAACGCAGGTGTCCCACAAGGCAGCGTCCTAAGACCAATATTATACTTGATGTACACAGCCGATTTGCCTGTAACCAACAAAATAATGATATCAACATTTGCCGATGATACGGCCATCCTGGCGTCACACAATACTCTCGCAACTGCCTCAAAGGGATTACAGTATCATTTGAAAAAAATCGAGGAATGGCTGAAGAAATGGCGAATAAAAGTGAATGAAAAAAATCAACACACGTCACGTTCACGTTGAACAAACGCACCTGCCCACCAGTAGTACTAAACGATACAAATATTCCTCAACAAATCAAGGTCAAATACTAAGATTTGCACCTGGATAGAATGCTGACATGGAAAAACCATATTGAAGCAAAGCGCTACCAAATAAAAATGATGTTTTCCAAAATGTATTCGCTTATGGGAAGAAAATCTCAGCTGTCATTAGATAACAAAGTTTTACTATATAAAGTGATAATCAGACCTATATGGACATATGGTATTCAGTTATGGGGATCCACCAGCGCGTCAAACAGAGAACTCCTTCAACGAACCCAAGCGAAAATACTTCGCAGAATTACCAATGCTCCATGGAAGTTCGAAATAGTAACATACACGTCGACCTTGGAATTAAAACCATTAAAGAAACAATTAAAGAATTCAGTTCGAAATATTACTCAAAACTAGAAGCACATCCCAACGAATTGGAAAGGGATATACTAAAACAACCACGATTTAGGCGACTAAGAAGAACAGATCCACTCGGACTGATGAACCTGTAAATTTATTAATGTTTAGGTTATACATAATGTATAATCTAAATTAATTAAATTGTGAACACAAATAATAGGTATTAACATTGGTTAATATTTAAAATTGTAATAATTTTAGGTTAAGATTTGAATACTTCTTGTTAGTTTCCTTTAGGAAGATTCAAGAATAAAGCCATTGGCCGCATTCAGAAAAAAAAATACACATTCGATAACGACAGCTTTTAAATTCAAAGGCTTCATTAATTAGCCGCCCTTCGTAAAAGAAATACAATCAATGAAACCAAATATTAAAATCAGTTTCTTCGTAAAACTAAAGTAAATTTACTGTACATATTGATTTTCAGTAAAAAAATCAAAAAATCAAGTATTTGTGTTAGGATTCAATATAAAGAAAGTGCAACATCGAACCAGTTATTTCATTAATATATTGTATTTTTTTTTGTTCTATGTCTGGTCTGGTTAGCTTATCTAAGAGCCTAACACATCATAATAACAATAAACCCTTTGTATTCATATAATATCCAACCCAATTATCCATGACCCCAAACGCCAAACACACCAAAAATATATTTAAAAGTAAAACAAAATTAATTTTATACACCAAAACTAAACCCAACAACAACAAAACTACAATACCACAATTTATTACAATTATTACCTTTCAAATAAAATAAAACAAAACGAAAAATATTTACCTTTACGAATATAAGAAAAAAAAGTTAAATCCAACAAATCTAACAACAACAAAGGTAAGAAAGTAGTAAGACAAGTTCTTTTCCATCACCAACTAGCACACTACAACAACACCAACGACGAGAAAATAAATAATAACATCTGCCTCTATCGATTCTTTTGGCATGTGCTTTTGTTATTTGTTTTGTTTTTGTTTTGCACAAATTTTTTTACACTCATCTCATCTGCTCTCTCACGAAAATTGAAAGACTGAGACAAATATACAATAAAAATATTTTTTCCGAAACAGTACAACACTATACAACTTTTATATTTATCTCATTCTATCTTCAAATTCGTATATTTATCTCTCGTCAATTTTTTAAGTCTCTTTCTTGTTTATCATCTTAACAATTTTTTTATTTTTTTTTTTTTTTTGGAAAAAACGTTTATTTCTAATATTTTCTTCAGTTCGATTTTTTAATTCGTAGTGGAAACGTTACTGAATTTTTTTTTTAAATCGACAAACTAAACAAATTTGCAAGTTAATTTAATCAAAGTAATAATTTTTTTTTATTTCTAAGAATACCGGTTCGGTTTTTGCCAAAAAGGGAACTCAAGAGGAGTTTGTGATTTATGTATCACAATTTATTATAATTGTGAGCAAAAGTGTGAATTAATCAAATTGAGTGAAAATTGTATTTATATATTGAGTGAAATTATTAAAGAAGTGAAAAGAAATTTGGTGAAGTGTAATTTTAGTGAAAATTGAAAATCCATTAATCGCAGTATTTTGAAAGAGATACATATTTGTGTTTGTGTTTCTGTGTATGTGGTAAATTTAACTAAACCATAATATTATACCGTTTCTTGTATCATTCATGCACTGTTGAAGAATTAAAGAAAATATAGATTAACCTCGAGAAACGGTCAAAAGTAGAATTTTTTGTTATTCTGAACTTGGTTATCCACAGTCGGAGGTCTGTCTGAAATTTAGTACATAATATATTATAAATTATAATAAAAAAAATCTCTTTATGTTTTTTGGTGTTGTTGTTTTATTGTTTCAAAACAAATCTTCAGTTTTCTTTGTGGCATTTCATCAACAAAATGTTGAATGAGAATTTTTATGTTTATTGGTTTCGTGAAATTATTTGGTTCTTTATACTTATATGAATTCCTTCGTCGAGAGCTTTTTGCTTAAATACTGGTGATAATAATGAAGATAAAAACACGTGATTACTATGCAACCTGCATAATAAGATAAAGTGAAGGGTTGCAAATATTTTTTATGATCGTGACCTATTCAATTTCGGCTAATTTGAATACAATGAGAAATCGTTAGCCAAAATAGTCTAGATCTAAATTAAAACGGGTTTAAGCCGATTTAAGCACGATAAGTTATTTGAAATTAGCATGATTAATTAAAGTGGTGTATGTATAAGTGATTGAGGAATTAAAGGTCATAACTGAATAATAAAATTCAAAATATTAGTGTAATCATTGTATTTTTACAACACACAAATTTTTAGTTTTTCCGACGTCTTATAAAATTGAATATGTACAACACATCTCAAATTACGTTTTTTAATGGCAGTATCATTATTTCGGATTACCCTAGTGGTACACCCGCAGATCAATCGGCTAATAGAATTATGAAGTATTAAATTGGTCAAATTTATAGATAGTAAAATGACGAACATAGAACACCTATTTTGGTAAACTTAACCGCTACTAGCTATGTATATAGCTGCTTTCACTTTTACAATCATAAACCTGTATGCGGTGTAATAGGTTTGTCTCTTCTTGTGGTGATTGAGAACTAAATTAAAGAAAATGTTAAAAAATCTTGATTTCTGAATGTTGTATCAATACTTTCTACGAAAAAATACTAAATTTAAATTGAAAAAATATAAAACTACTTAGCTATATCGTTGAAGTTTAAGTATTTATTTTGACATACATAAAATTTCCATAAGTGACCACCTCTCTATTTTGTCCACCTAACTTGTTAAAATTGAAAAAATTCTACTTTCTGACTTTGAATTTTTAAATTATGCGATTTTTTATGCCTTAAATTGACCAAAAACTGAAATGAGTATTTTTGACAAGATTTCAAAATAAATAGAGCACTAAAACTCCGTTTGAAAAACAAGTCAACTGGACAACGCGGTAATTATGTATATATCCAGGGCCACAGAATTCATTACGCTGGAATGAGTCTGAAGACCTTGAGACATGTGGCCCGCGGTCCCCACACCCTTTCTAAAGTGATAATTTCTGTGGACCTGGATACATAAGTAATTACCGCTTTCTCCAGTTGACTTTTTTTTTGTAATCGGAGTTTCATTGCTCTATTTATTTTGAAAATTTGTCAAAAATACCAAAGATACCATCGAACTAAGGTGAAATTCCCAATTTGTTACCAATGTGATTTTCAAAACTGTAACTATATAAACGAAAATCAAATTGGTTTTGTTACAATGTTGTGTTAGCCGATTGACAGACTTGTTTGAATTTTAACACATTGTTTACGTGACAAATAAAAATACGTTTTTCGTAAACTATGCGTAGAGTGTGGGTCACTTATATTGATACGTTGTTTGTCGATAGTGGTAGTATAGTCGAAATTTTTAGTTAATTCGGCCTATTATTGCTGTTTAGACGTCTCCTTAGAAAGTATACTACATATTTCAAACTTATAGTAAGTTAGTGTGTACTCACATATTTCAGTTCATTTGACGGTTTGTGCTAGTGGGGTTAGAAACAGCCCTCGGAGCATTTTAAATTTAGATTGATATATTTAAAATTAGTACATATATTGGTATTTGTACATACTATTAAATACTTATCATATTTAGTTGACAAAGAAAAGTGTTTTTTTTAAATGCCAAATTCATTAATTGCTCTTCAAATGTAATTTTTATAATATACTAAAAATTATAAGTGCTAAAATTACTTATTGTTTTATGTACTAATTTTATTCTTATTAAGGTAAACGTTCCAATTACGGATCGCTATATTAAACTTAAGGGTTTGATTATTCCTATATTAATTGTAGAATGTAATGCACTTGAGTAATTTTTTCTTAATCTAATTTATAAAAAAGCATAATTTTTACTTTATGACCCATTGTTTGATAATAAGTGATATAATCCGAATGCCCTTACTGTTACTGATCACTTTAAAAATTCAATGCCCTAAAGTGGATCGTTTGCTGTGCCTATTGTGGATCTCATATAGGTCGCATAGCGCTTAGTGACAAAAAAATTAATATTTTCATGAGGAAAAAATCTTTGTACAGCGTTACAATTTGACCGGTTTTTGATTAAGCTGCTTCACGAATGCATAACTTAGTTACGATTTATCAGTTTTCCACAAGTTAATTTATGCGGCAATGCATTATTCATGCCGAGGAATGTAATCATAAAATAATATAAAAATATAGCTGCGGGATAATGAATGCTCTTCTTCTTTGATCCTGAATCCAAAGGTATTTGCCGGAAAGATTCATATAGATCAAGTTTAGCTATGTAAAATTAAACTATTGTTCCAAGTACCGATTACTGCACCTGTGTTTACGAGGTTTCCATCCCTATTCTGAATGTCACTTTATCTGAAGGTTAATAAACGGAAACTTTCCGTGCTACTCAAACAAAATTCGTTAAGACCACTTTGCAGATCTTTACAATTGTAGATTTTGCGCCGTAGGTACATACTTAAATTATGATTCGTTTTACGGACCGTAGTTAAACAGAAACCCCAAGCATTCGAACGTTATTCAATATTACCGAACGTAAGCGATCTTGTTCAGCAGTATTTATCGTTTCAAATTTCATGAAAAACCAAATGATATCTTTGCTTAGTCACAAATGATTCACCAGTGTCAATTGAATTACATAAAATTGAGATCCAATCCAAAGGTGATCTTACGGAGTTTGGAATTAATCAATAATTGATTGAAGCTGGATCAGGCAAGTAGAACGACCAGTAGGGACGTTTATAAGTTTCGGACTCAGTTTTTCTGGTTTGAACAATTCTAACCTAATCTGTTGACGCAAGTGATAGATAGATGCTTACGATTTTATAAAATGTATGTTGTGCGGTTGGTTCCAAATTCAATGAAATTTCTTCTGTGTTCCCATCCATATTAACAAAGATCTTTTCTGTTGGTTGATTGATTGGAGCGTACGACCAAGCCTAAGCAGCAATATTAACAGAGTTGACCCGGTACAGACAGTTAGTGTTTATTTTTAGTATTATATACAATACATTATATTATATAAAGCGTCCATTAGATACTGGAAGCTCTGGAAAGTTTGGCAAGTTTCTGGAAATCAATTAATCTTGCATTAACGGTTGTTATCCAAACTCGGAAACCTTGAAACAATATTCAAATTAGCTTTTTTCTAAGAGATATTATAATCTCAGATACATTTTTACACCTGCTTGTTTTGATTCTCCATTATTTTTCATCTCAAAGAGGCTTGGCTAGCATCTCGGTTTTGTATTGCTTCATTTCCTTCTCAACTTGGGCTAAGCTTAAATAGTAAGGCTGGTTGTTTTTTTCTGTGAGAGTTTCGATACTTTCAATTTTCAATTCGTGAGTCCGTCTACGATGATTAAGGTCACAATCACAACGAAATAATATTGAATTTTGCCGGTTTGTTCTAGCTCTCTAATTGTCTAGTAGTAGTCTCTGTAATCGTTTTTGTTTCATACTTTGTTTAATGAGATTGGTCGTGAATACCGGAGTGTAAGGCGCGGGAGGGGGGGGGGGAGCAATTGTTGCGCATCTTCTTTAATCTAATCGACTCCTTATGAACAATAAACTTTCTTTCAGTGGCAAAATATTTGTTGCTCCTCGTTCTTCAAGATATTAAAAAATGGTTAACTATATAACGCAGTTTTGGGCACTTCAAAGGTTTTACTGGCAGTGTAAACATATCCATACTTCACAGCGTATAGAGCATCGTTCATTTTTAGAATACTCTTTAGCTTCAAAAGATATCCATGGTACCTAATTCGGACGATTCCAATTTGTAAACAAACAATTAATAAATTTAGAAAAATTAAAATAATCGACAAAGTAATTCTAATTAAAAATACCCACAGAATTAAGTTGTGATAAATTGAATCTACACTTTTTGCTTGATTTAATCCATATTTTATTAATAAATTTGCCCGTCTATGACTAAAATTATTTATGTATCTAATATTCTAATCGAGTAAGTCGTTGTTATTTTGCAATTTTGTACTTTTATTGAAATAAGTAATTATTTTGGATTTAAAATTTTGACTTTGTGAGCATAAAATGGATCGCGCGAACCGCGCAATTGAACAAGTTTGAAAACATAATGTGCATTCAACAAGAGTTAATTACTTATCATTAATTACTTGGAAATCCCTGGGAAATAAATTGCAACAGTATAAAACCTTATTTTAGTAATATAAGTACTTTCCTTAGGAATATTTTAACGAAAAATCTATTAGGTGTTCTAAAATAGCGATGCAGCGAATAACTGAACGATACAATTGTTATTTGTAAGCAATATAATATATGATTATAAATTTCTAGATACTCAACACATTTATAAAACAAATGTTTTTCTTATCAGGGGTACAAATTGAAAATGCGGGATTGATAACAGATGGCGTTACTAACGCTATACGTATCAGGCAGTACTGTGACTATGTTCATGTCAAAGCTACGTCTTATAGCTTTAATTTTCAGTATGTGTCAATTTGTCGCAGTGTCAAATTCATATTTTTTTTGAGCTCTCAATATGTCGAGTTTCGTGCCAACAAAACAGCATTTGCGGGAAGTTTTAATTTACTTCTTTAATTTGAAGAAAAGTGCTGCTGAAGCACATCGATTGGTCTCCGAGACTTATCCGAGTCATGTTCCATCGGTTTCAACGTGCGAGAGATGGTTTGTGCGGTTTAGAAGTGGTGATTTTGACGTTGAGGACAAAGAGCGGCCGGGCCAAGTGAAAAAGTTTGAGAATGCTGAATTGGAGGCAATACTCAATGAAGACTCGTGTCAAACTCAACAAGAACTCGCAGATTCATTGGGAGTGACACAACAAGCCATTTCCCATCGTATAAAAGCCCTCGGAATGATCCAAAAGCAAGGACATTGGGTGCCGTATGAGCTGAAGCCGAGAGACGTCGAGCGCCGTTTTTTTGCATGCGAACTGCTGCTCGAACGGCAAAAACGGAAGGGTTTTTTGCATCGCATTGTCACTGGTGATGAAAAGTGGATCCGTTACGATAACCCGAAGCGCAAAAAATCATATGGTTACCCCGGCCATGCATCATCATCGACGGCCAAACCAAATATTCACGGCGCCAAGCTCATGCTCTGTATTTGGTGGGACCAGCTGGGTGTGGTGTATTATGAGCTATTGAAATCGAACGAAACCATCACAGGAGCACTATACCGAACTCAATTGATGCGTTTGAGCCGCGCACTCAAAGAAAAACGGCTACAATACGAGCAAAGACACGACAAAGTAATTTTGCAACATGACAACGCTCGGCCACATGTTGCAGCGCCGGTCAAAACATACCTACAAACGCTGAAATGGGAAGTCTTACCCCACCCGCCGTATAGCCCAGACATTGCTCCTTCCGATTACCACCTTTTCCGATCGATGACACATGGCCTAGCTGACCACCGCTTCCATTCTTACGAAGAAGCCCAAAAATGGGTCGATGACTGGATAGCAGCCAAGCCGGCCGAATTTTTTCGCGACGGTATCCGTAAATTGCCAGAAAGATGGGAAAAAGTTGTGGCTAGCGATGGACAATACTTTGAATAATTCATTTGTTACCATTTTTTCAGAATAAACGTTCAAAAATAGAAAAAAATCCCGCATTTTCAATTTGTACTCCTGATATTTTAACCAAAATTCAGTTAGACGATCCACAATTGGTGCAACTATCCACATAATGAACGTTTATTAATCTAAATTCAGTTAATGCCTTGATTCTGCAATCTCATTACCATCAATTTCACAATGATGTCACACCACAAAACATTAACTCTATTGTTAATTCATAATTGGTTAATGAAATGTTTACAGTCGCTGACAAGTTTGGTAACAGTCGAGTTGAGGACAGGTTTTCTATCAGTACAAAACAAAATATTTTTGTTACTAACAGCACAGTTCAAAGCCTAAATGTGGGAACTCAAGCATCCAAATTATCTGAAATCTTACAAAGGGCAATAAATGCGAAAGCCTGCTCTAAGTTCAGGGATAAAGCCTCTGAAAAGAGGAATAAAGACTTGTTGGTACTTTACCGGCTTGGTAGGTACCTAATTAATAAACAAAATATGTAAGTACGTATGCTTATAAAAATTACCCTTGACTTGATAGACTGCGATTTATTAAATCCGATTTAGTTAAACTCGTTTTAAATTACGGTTAATACGCTTAAACTCTTTTTCATAATATTTGTCAAACTAATACACTCCCATTATATCGTTTTAGTCACTAAACTCAAAATAAACCATAAATACCGTATATCTAACTAAGGCTAATCTCGAAAATTTAATAAATCGGATTTATTAAACCATAGGCTACAAGGCACAACAGCGTAAAATTTGTTAATTCTACTCTCCTGTAAGAAAGAAGAAAAAGTTGAATATTAAATTCATTCTTCGCTAATGTCGACTTAAACTGGCGCAACCGTTTTGGTGATGTTATAGGAGAGGGAACACTTTGAATATTAAAAACTCATTTTATCTAAAGTCAGTTTAAGCGGAAGCATAATAATAAATAATAGAATAAACTAGTTGCGCTACTCGTTTTATACCCGACACAAGTAGTCTTTTAAATTTTTCCGCTTATGCGCTTTACATCGTACTTATAGTTGAGGATGAGATAAGCAGCAATTGTAACCCAACAACTTTTATTGTTATCCCTGTGATTTCTTGTTCGACATAACAATATTTAAACTTTCTTTAAATTATGAGTGCCGAAACTGAAATGATATCTCAGATATTTTTAGAGATAAGCTAGGATTAAAAGTTTATATTCACCTCGCCTCAACCAGTTTGTATGCGTGATTCAATGAGATGAGAATTTAACGGATTTGTTAAATGGTATCATTTCAGAGCTTAAGCTGAATTTCGTAAAAGTATAAATGAAGGAGGTCCAACTTTATGCTATATGAAGAGGCAATCTTGGAAATTCTAAAGGAGTTAGAAAGCCCATTGGACAGTTGACTAAAAGTGAGTTGTAAGCTTAAAGATAATAATCATTGTGTCACAAACATGAAGATTTAAGACCCACAGGAATTCCATCAGATTTTGTTCCTTTTTAATGCAATAGTTACAGCATCCATTAAGTAATACGCTTTATCCAGCGCTTCCATTGCTTTTTATGTACATTCATCCCAGACTACAAGTCTATAAGTTCACAAATTTAAAACTCTCTAATGTGCCCATTTTCATTAATTTATTTATTTAGGGCTTTCTATATACCGTTTCTTGTATAATCTCAGATGCTAAATTGTTGATTTCTATTCCATTAATTTGGAGGCAAAAATCCAAATGAAGGTAGTAGCGCTTTTACGTCAGTTAAAACTTCTTTCGTATTGTGCGTAGTTGACGAAAGGCATTCAAATCTTGAAAAAAATATTTCGATTTGAAAATAACGAAAATAAAAATGATCGATTTGGGATCAGATTTGATATTTATCAACAGATTTTGCTGACTGAAAATGGTTTTATTGGTTTTATTCCCATTTTCTCTTAGACATACATAGGTCCGTTTAAAATATTTTATTTTTTATTTTTAAATCATACAAAATTTCTTTTCTTTCAAAGAAATACATTTTTTTTGCTCTATTTCATACAAAAGAGCGGATTTTCGAGATTTATTGTCAAAGTATGTCTTTCGAGATTTTAAAAAAAAATTCTCGAGATTTTATCTAATTCAAATTTATTTAATATTGTTTCTGGCCTAAAACACTGGATTTTGTCATTAAGTAGTTCGAATAATTTTATTCGAAACAAGTAGCAACTCGCCCTCTTTCAAAATTCTTTTGGGAATTGTAAGTAAGTCTGGGGAAAAAGCCAGGTTTTTCGTAAGTGCGAACAACTGCTATTGTATCTTGGGTTCTTTCATGCCAGTAACATGGACCGCCTGGAAAAGATAACGGAAAAATGTAAAGTTATTCGAGCTGTCCTCTAGCCGCAACATTAATGATGGCATTTCTTAGATGAACATATTAATAATATCCTATGTAGGTATCTCTTATGAGTTCTACACAATCTTTCTAGAAAATTGAGAAATACTAGATTTTTGCATACTTATTCCTATTTATGCAAATTGATAAAAACGTGTTCTAGCAAACATAGGATGACGAATGAAGGAAACAGTTTTGCAAGAATTCCGCCATTTGTTATATTATTTACAAAAATTAAGAAAAAAAATAATAAAGCACATTCGACCATTAGACCTTCTACGACGAGGACTAATATTCTATCCCGTGCAATACCCAATACCGAACTTTGTGAGAGAAAATTCTAGATAAAGGGCTACACAAAAATCATTGTAATTTATTCGGAAATTACACGAACACTTAAACGGGCCAAGATGATACAATTTATTGTACGATAAATCTAAAACAGCCCATACACAATGAACGTATTACAAGTCGTACAACAAGTTGTACACTTGAACTATGTGCGATTTTGCTAAAAAATTCATTTAAACAAGTAAATGAAAAAACATAATCAATCAAAGTAGGCTGGATGTTCCGCAAATTGTACAATCGATTTTTAGCACGCCATACTACCAAACGATGTTACTGCGCACCGTGTGTGGGGCCCCGTTTCGTTCAGTCGGTCGAATCAACTGAAGTCACACGACATGTTGTGCAATCAATCATATCGTGTATAGGTTGTTACAATTTGGCTGTAACCGATTCTTGGATTTGGATCGATAATCTTAACGTGTGTAGGGTTATCGTAAAACAAAGAGAACGATTCAATCACATCTGATGGCGGTATGGTCTGCAATCAAATTGGTGTACGATTAAACGATTATTTTATTTATGTATATGCACCCAGAGTATTTATGCAATAAGGCGTCTTTTAGTATTCGTGTCTGCTCTAGGTGAATTTAAAATCAGATATTGTCAATTTTATTAATTATAAAGATCTAACTAAACAGTTTCTATGTTTAACAAAAAAGTTATGTTCGAAAAATTCGTTAGTTTTTGTGCAATGTGCTAGTTAAATATCAAAATCTAACTAATATTTTGTGTGAATTTGTTTCGTTAAATGTTGTAATAATACCTTATCTACCTTATTTAATTCAAAAAATTCAAAATATTTGATTTTAAATTAACTAAATTCGAATAATTGCTATCGCGATCTGGAGCAAACACGAATACTAAAATGTGTCTAGAATTATTTACAGATTTTTATAGTCCGCTTATCGCTTTGAAAATGTACCGTGGTTAGCGCAACTCTTTATTTTGACGCTACGTCAAAGAAAAGGATTGATTTATTAAAGAAAATGCGAGCCTATGAGATGTGAGTTGCAATAACTCACTCTTCCACAAGCATAAACGCAACACAAGTTACGAGCTTTTAAAAAATTAATTAAAGCAAGTAAATCCACAAAGCAAACCTAAAATGAGTTTTACTTTGACTCGAAGATCGTTACATGTGTGGCTAAATACTGTACGATAATTTTCTCTTAGCAACTGTGGGCTTGTTACGGTGATTCTTGCCAAAGAATTAAAAGTTCTAGAAAACACATGTGAAACAGTTTAAAATTGTCTAGCAAATAAGAAACAAGCTACATATTCCTTTTATATATAGAGGGGCACCGTAAGTAACTAGTATACTAGTAACTTCACCAACAATTAGTTGGAATGAGGCCCGGAGAAATTTATAGCCATTTGCCCGCTCAATGGTAGTTTGAAGATTGTTAAATATACATTTGTGGCATTATAATTAAGCTATTTTCGCTTTATTGAAAAGGAAATCGCAATTAAGCAGCAGGAACGTAGCCAAAAGAATTACCTTTGCTAAAGAGCATTTGGTAAAACCTAGGACATTTTGTAATTTAATAATTTTGAGGGATGAGAGTAAATCCAACGTGGTTGGAGGTGATGAGGCACCATACGTAAGACGACCATCAAACCATCAGCTTAACTCTCGGTTTGACAAAAAAAATCAATGTATAAAAGCAATGCATCAGTAATGGTTTGGAGATGCTTCACTTCTCGGGGATTTGGAAATGGAATTATGGATGTCCTTTAATATTTCGAAATTTTCGATCAGAATTTGGATGTTTATACGGTCTTCCTTTCCGGTGACGTTATTAGCACCCCAAATATAATCTAAAAGCATGAACGGCGTACCTAGAATGGTAAAGAATCGAAAAAAAACCGAGAATCTATGGGGAAATGTTAAATGAGAAGTCCTACTCTCTTCTGTTGTTAACTCCGACTTTGGCAAGACCCCAATACAAGAAGTGATTTATGAAGAACCTTTATTTAATTGCATAGCCTCCTTGGTCTAGTTGGTAGTTAGTTTGATTAATTATACCTCACTTTTAGATTTTTTTTTTGTAAGTCAAAAGCATTGCAAAATAATGAAGCTTACCTGTGAAATATTTGCTGAAATTTAACTGCAGTACTTAAAGGAATTTTTGCTATTATTCAAAAATATTAGTTTATGGAAATTTCTTAGTATATAATTAGAGTTTATTTCTAAAATCGATCCAGTCAAGTTAGACTACCTGAACTGAATAAAATGTGAAATATTCTTTGAGATATATCTTGAGAAAGATAAGTTTAACGATCTAAATTGATCTAATACCGAGTGTCTTTAATTACTTTTGTAAGCAGTATTTGTCTTTTATCAAATATTCTACCCATGTTGTGATTGAGTCGTATCTGTTATGTAAATACATTGCGACAAAAAAAAACGGTACAGAAATTTTCTTCGAAAAAATATTTACCCAGATTTGAACGCTTGTATCTTGGTAAAATAACACCTTTCATAATAAAATGTTTTTTTCTAATTCAAGGAAATGTTGTTTTCTTTTTGATACTGGAATCCGTTTTATTTTATTTTGTTTTTTATGACTTTTTTGAGTAAAATAAAAATTGTCCAAAAGAAAAAAAAATGCTGGCACCCGAGTAAGTTTACAATTTATTTTAATATGGTTGCCCGTCGTATGCTCAATAAGTTAAGGTTTTTCTGACTGTTTAAATTTATAATTATTTAGATAATGAAAAACAGCAAACAAAATTACTCTTGCTCATAAGCTGTTTCTTGGCAGTTATGATTTTCTGCTGCCATTTTTAATTGGTTCATAGATAGAGACTATTAATAACATCCGAATTCTATAGCAGTTGATTTCATACTTGCGAAAATTTCAAAATTTTGAATCTTACGAGTATATCGAACGAATTGTTTCATTTTGTTTTGGAGTACCAATTTCAATCCGGCTTATTAATAAATCGACTATATAATTAATTATACCTATCCTTTTTGCTAACAGTTTCCAAGCTATCATCAGCAATTATATCCTCTGCCGATATTAACTAAATGATTTAACCGTTCTATAAATTTATGTGAGGCTTATTTTTTTGGTATAGTACTGTGATCATAGCAAATTGTTTTGTGTCTAGACTCTAGACCGCAGCTTCCTAAACATGGGATCGTCAAATTATTTTACTTGCTCGCGTAAATATTTAAATATTCCTTTAAGAGCAAAAGAAATTTTCTTTTACATTCAATAGTACGAAATTCTTCAGGTAACTTATTATATATTCTGGGCGCTGTGACAAGAAAGTAATTAAAAAAATGAGTTTTATGAAAAGATGGAATTACTTTTAGATGCTTGTAGTTAATGCGTAATGTATAATTAAGACAACCCAAATTACGGTTTAACACATAAAGTTGTTTCAAAGGAAGAATGGAGCTTTTTACAAAAAGTGGCCATGATGGGAAACACTTTGATTTGAAGAACATTGATCTATGATCATTGATGTGATTTTGGGCTATAACCAAAGGTCACAAAGTCGCGTAATACGTGCCGCCCCAATAGGAAATGCCATATCACAATTTTGATTCAATTACCTGACAGCGGGCAATGTGCTCGAAGGAGCTACATTTTCCTAACCGACGCATGAAGATTTTTTTCTAAATCATTTATGTGGCATTTCCAGTTGAGGCGACAATCAACATTTAAACCCAAATATTTGATGTTACTCACCGATTCAATCAGTAAGCATCCAAGAGTACATGGAATCATTTTAGGACATCCAAAATTGTGAAATACTAATTTTCATTTAAATTAAAATATATAGTTTTAGTTTTTGGGCTAAGTAATAATCTATGAACTGCAAACCATTTACTTAAAATCTCTAAATCATAATTGATACTACATAGTTACTATCGAAGCATGGTTAGAACAGTTATAAGCAAATGCCATATCGTCTGCAAATGCTATAACCTTTCCCTTGAAATGATGCCTGAATATTGAATTAATATAGATTAAAAATAATACTGGGCCTAGCACAGATCCCTGAGGGACTCCGGAATCCAGGACAACAGAATTACTCAGACAATCATTAATGCGAACTCTTGATGAATGACCTAAACCAATTATACATACTACCTCTTAAGCCAATATCCCATAATTTACGTAAGATAATCTGATGATCAACAATATCAAACGCTTTCTTTATATCCACAAAAAGAGCAGCCACCAATTTACTATTATTCAACCCTTCATGAAGTGAATTCATTAATTCGATTAGCGCAGATTCAGTACTAAGTCCAGTTCTAAATCCAAATTGAGAATCGCTAAAAAAATGCATCTTATTCAAAAAATGAACCAACCTAGATTTAACCGCTTTTTCAAAATTTTTTGATAAGATAGGTAACAGTGAAATCGGACAATAATTGCTTTATGGAAAGGTGATCACCATTTTTGAAAATTATTATTATTTTTCAATAAGCACGAATTAATTTGCAGGAACCAGTCTCGAATATTTTGCTCTCTAATAATGGCCCGACTTTTAATTAAATGCTGCGAAAATCGCTCCGAAATATCAGGATTTCTTTTTAGAAATCCTTCGTACCAGCGTCTTCCTTGTCTACCATCTTTAAAATTATTTTCTCGTCTCAAATTTTTGAGTAGGAGCTGAACACTGTCGTGCAGCTGGTCTTTTGTAGCTGGAAATCCAGTTATATACACTATCCATTCCTTAATTTTCTGCTCTTCTGCAGTTGTTAAAACAGTTGGGTGGCCTATGGGTGCATTTAGAGCATACAAGCCTCTTTGTTTGTACAACAATGTAGTTCTCAGGATGTTGAATTGCTTACTAGCAGCGTAAATGGTCATACCATTTGCCATATATTCAAGAGCAGTGTTAACGTCGTTTGGACAATACTGAAGATGTTTTAGTTTGGTTGCCATTCTAATAAAATATTACAAGGTTTCATTACTGACATATTTGCATGTAACGCTGACATAAAAAGTTAACGGTGCAATTCCAGATAAATGCACCGAAAAGTTGGAATCCGTTTTAAGCTTACTTAAATTTAAGTAATTTTAAAACAATTCAAATATTTAATAAGTACTTAAAATGGGAATAAATACTTTAAACTAAAAAAAAATAAATTTCACGATTTCAATACTATACTGACATATTTTGGATCCTTTAGTGAACTAAATATGGATTTTATACTGACATACGCCTTTTTTATTGAAACATGCTAAAAGTATTATAAAATAATAGTCTCAGAATTAGGACAAATACATAAAATTTAACGAGAAATCAAAAAATCGTTTTAATAACGGATAAACATACGTTTCATAATATAAGATAATGCGTTCACGATGGCTGTCAAGTTATAACTGATTTTTATTATTTTTAGTACACCAATAAGAAAATGTTCTAAAAGGGGAAAAAACTAGAATGTTTGTGTTAGTGTTTTTAAGGAAAATGATTTTAGTATGTTGACTAATATTCTTAATATCGGTTAAATATGTGATTTATATCAGTAATACCGCATATATCAGTAATACCGCAGTAATACCGCCTATGTCAGTTTTATAGCCGTTTACCTTACTAGATTAATATTTTTGGTAGCACGAATTAGCCGAAAATAATTTTTATTTGACTAAGAGTGTACGTTATTTCGCTGAGTTGAAATGCCAAAATAAATAGTTATGTATAATACTTGAACAGAGCTATTCGAATCCTAAATACCATAAAGTGTATAAGAATTTCCCTTCTGTGTATTGTGTTGTGTAGCCCTAAAAAGCATTCCATTTTTGCTGTTGCACAAATTGAGTTATCAAAACGTTACGTTGCACAAACGTTTGTACAAATTAAGCTACGAAGAAACTAAATTTTGAATTAAAATTTTACCTGCAAATAATTTAAAATTTTCAAAAAAAATGGATTATTATAAAATTCAAAGTCCCGGGATTATAAAATTCCTTTTGCCATAAATATACAATACATATACTACTACAGGCACACACCCACCACATACCCAAGAGAAAACTAAATCATCTCACATAATATTATATTATGTCATAGTTACAACTTGCAAACTTT
The DNA here is from genome assembly GCA_963556165.1 of Tipula helvola. NCBI lineage: Eukaryota > Metazoa > Arthropoda > Insecta > Diptera > Tipulidae > Tipula > Tipula helvola. The sequence continues at coordinate 243,167,316 of OY744483.1, read as the reverse complement.
TTCATTCTCGTCCATAGTAAACTCAAATCAAATCACACAATATGAAGGAATAAGCTTAAATCCTTTTCTATCTCTCGAAATATTTTTTTTTTTTTGTTATCCGTCTAATCATCAAGAACGATTTTTTTTTGTATAAAATATATTTATAGATATAATAATAATCCTTGATTTTTCTTCCTTAAAGAAAGGAAAAATTCAATAATCGTCAAGAAAAATTTAAACGAAAAACTAAAGCGTACATGGAATATTGGTACTGTAAGAAGTTGTATGTATAAAAAAAACTGAATCGAATTTTTATAACTTTGTGAAATGATTTTCAAAAGGAACAAACAATTTCTTTATGGATATAATATCCTTGCATACATACAAATAAAAGAAAAATCAATAATCTAAAAGGTTTTTTTTTGTCGATGTACATGTTTTTTCATTTCGTTCCACTTTAAGAAAAATGTTCTAATACTAAAATAAAATAAAAATTTGGTTTCTTCTTAACAAAATTTTTTATCTTGTTGTGAATAGTAAAGATATGTATATAATATGTATGTATATTATAGTGTTTTGGTGTTTGTGTATTTGTATTATGGAAAAGATATTCAAATTTAGGCTACTTGAATTTTCATTTTGATATCTTTTTGTTTTCCGTTAAAGGTAATTAGGAATTTAGTTCCTTTTTTGTTTTTTGCTTTGTCTGTCTTATCATCAAAAGGATAAAATACAACAAGAAAACAGTTTTTTTTTGTCTTTAATTTTGGAATAATTAAGTACGGATTTTGTTCTTTCATACTTTAACAAATGTATATTTATATAGAGCTATTCTCTAAATGGGTAGATTCATTATAGAGGGTGAGCACAAATTCGGTAGAAACAAAAAGGGATATTTATAGCCTTTTTTTTCTTTTTGTTTTAGTTGTTAAATTAAAGTAATTTGTAAACTGTTTTTAATCAAAAAGTAATTTCATTTTTGTTTTCTGGAATGGCTTTTTGCTTTCGTTTTAATTTAGTTGTGACAAAATACTTGGTTTGATGGGAATTACTAATTTTCGGGCTGATAATTTTCATTTTGTTTGTTAAGTAGGTTATAAAGGATTAGAATGATAACTAAGTATTTTGGAATACTATTATTTTTTGCCAATATTGTAAACAGTGCTATAATAGACATGTGCTGTAAACTAAGTATTTAGGTTCGCACAAGCTAACTGTCATCGTTACTGCCCTAGCATATATTTGAGCCAAACAACTATTGATTTATTCCGACCGTCACTTATCTAATTTATCAGGGGTGACATGATGAAACATTACTTTCGATTTGATTTCGATAGAGTTTATGTCTCTTGTTTTAAGAATAAAATTGTACTTTATTTCGATTTTTCATTACGCTTTTTCTCCTTTTGTTAGTAGAAAAAGAACACTGAAAAAGCAAAATAGAGTTCAATTTTATTCTTAAAACAAGAAACAACTCTGTCGAAAACGAATCGAAAGTAATCTAACCATGAGTTGAATTTTGATCAAGAACAAAGGGGACCTTTTTGGCTTAGTTTGTAATTTTACCTAGAAAGCATATGGCAGACCTAACAATGAATTACGTAGGTATCTGTCATTTTTTCGAAAACTCATCTTTGATACCAAAATGTTCACTGTGAGAAACTGTACCCAAATTCGCGTATCCACTTTAATTGACTGTTAGGACGACGTCGTTCTCAAATGTAACAAAATTTATTTCCTCAATGAGTATTTATCGTTCTGTGTAAGTATTTCATATTTAGGTAAAGAAATTTTTTATTTTTCTATTTTGCTTGAATGAATCTGAACTTTTAATATTAAGTACCAAAAAAACCATTATAAATCATCGCGCTGTCGATACAAAACGAATAGAAAGCTCAACTATCGGAAATTAGATGAACACCGATTGACTAAAATAAATTTAGATGTCTTCCACATTGAAAATTCATTTTTCCACTAGAATTTATTAGAAAGAAAATTCCAGTAATTTTGTTTCTTCAAACTTTCTAGCAAAAGTTGGGCCTTGTCCGATTTTCTCCAAAATCCTAAATAATTACTTTAAAGACTAACTAACCCAAATCAACATTTGCTCATTATGCTGAAAAATATTTTATCAGTATAATCCGTATGGACTATTTGACTCTAAATGCTATTTTTTTAACCCAACCAAATTAAATCTAATTAATAAAACGAACCAAAAATAAATCCCAAATCAGAGAAAAATTCGTTTACAATGATGAAAATTGCCACGAGGATGATTAAGGATTACCTCACCAACAGCAAAAACAAACCTTATTAAACCTAATTAAAACCAAATTAATTTGCGTTTTGTTTGTTTTTCTTATTTCCATTTTCAGCTGCCAGTCGGAACAAAATCTTTATACGAAAATTCAACAAAAAAAAAAAAAATTATTTTATTTTTCTTAGTATGATGAGGTGATGTGTTTGTGATAAAAATTATCTTATGTAAGAAGGAAGTAAAAAAAGTGATTCTGAAGCAAAGAAAATCCACATATTTTTTTTTTTTTTGTTATTTCGTTGTTGTGTTAATAAAAGAAAAAAGGAAAATTAATTGTGATTTTTGTTTTTATTTCGGTAATTTCATTTTTTTTTTATTTCGTTGTTGTTGCGGCATTTTCCCCGGAGGAAAACCAAATAAAAACAACAAGGAAAAAGTAAAGTGTTAAAAAGAAAATTTCCGTCTTATATATTTATTTGTTGTGTTCTGTTGTTTTATTGTTTATTTATATATTTATTTTATTCATTTGGTGGATTTTCTTTTCTATTCATACATAATATTGTGTATCTTTTGTTTCATAAATTTTGATTTTTCCGTTTAATTTTTTTTGTTTGATTGTTGTTGGTTTACCCCATTAAGAAAAGCTAAATAAAAATAAAAGAAGTTATATTGTTACAAGTGATAAAATAAAATTAAAAAGGATATAAATTTTAAGACAAAATATTTATTTGTTGTATATAAAAAATAAATAACAACACAAACACAATCGTATAATACACACACCATACCACACAGAAAAACAAGACGGAATTTAATAATTAAAAGTCTTGTTTTTTATGATTCATTCATTCGTCTCGAAAGGAGCAGTACAATAAAAACGCAGAGCGGAACGAAAAAAAGGATTTGGTTTTATGATCACATCATAATTTTATGGTAAGTGATAACCTGATTTTTTTATATTTTTTATTTAATGTTTTTGACTTTTGTCCCTTTTTATGTATAAGTACATCATCTGTTGTTGAATAGCTTGCTTATCTTAGCCGAAAGGGAAATCTATGGCATTTGACCCGCATTTTAAAATTACATTTTTATATAACTAGATTGAAAATTTTTATATGTACTTCCATAAGTATAAATGAAATACAATCGTTTTCTTCGTAATTAAAAATATATTTACTTACAATATTGGGTCGATAAGAATACTTCTTTCTTGGAAAGATAACAAAGTAATAATAATTTATTTAAATAGATTTTTTGTTTTTAAATGTAGGATGGACTTTGATTCGCTTTGTTGCACTTTTTGGGTCGGTCTTTAAATTGAACCAAATTGATTGTGTATATAAGAAAACCATTATGGTAATGTTGGTCTATTTATAACTCAAAATTTGTGAGGCTAAAATATGCGTTAAGTATTTTAAATTTGTTTGTAAATCGGGGACCTACAAAATTGGGAAAGATATTTTGACTAACAAATAAAATGATAAGTTTCTGTCTAACCGTAAAAGAATACAAGAGCTTAAAAAGTTGGAAGTCAGTCCGAGTTCGCGACAATATTCTGCGGAAAAATTTTCAGCAGGATTGCATGCGATTTAAAAATATTTTATTCGGAAGGGGAAATTTGTTTACGAAATAGACTACATTGATTGGTTGCCTGCTGAAAATTTTTCAGCAGAATATTGTCGAGAACTCGCACTCAGCAATACTTTTCGTTCATTTATCATAATTACTCATGTTTATTAGATTCCTAGCCAAAATTTAATCAAATCTGAATATATACGTATTATTAAAATATTGTGAAGGTTATGGAAGTATGTTGAGCTGAAATTTAGAGAATTAAAAATCAATTTCAAAATAAAAGAGAAAATCGTTAATTTCATTGTAAATCACTGAATAATATCAAATTAAACTAATCTATTTTAATTAAAGTAGAATTAGAAGAAACAAAAAGTATAGGATGAACATTCTAATTTAATTGTTAACATCACTTGAAATAAGTAAAAAGGAATGACCTGCAACAGGTTCAAACCTTGGTTAAGCATTTTTCAGAACATAAACCGTAATGTTAGTGATATAACCGTCGCCTTACATTATTTTTATCTAAGTCAAATTATTGAGTTAAAGTATAGCTGGAGTAAAATGACCGTAAGGATGCCACATTTCTCATCTGAATTAGGTAATCTGTTTCTGTGCTATTTTTTTAAAATTTGTTATCCGCAACTTTTCGTGTTTATCAACTTTCCATTGCTAAGCTGTGTTTTCAAAAACGGATTTCAAAGTAGCAATGACTGTTCCTATAAGTATATACATTTTTATTTCAAATGATAGTGTGTACAAAGATTCCGGTTAAGTAACGGAAAATAATGTCTTGCAAGTGACCTCTTGCTGCTGTACGGCAAACTACTATTATTTTGCCAAAATTTTCAATGCGGCTCAATTCTTTCTTTGGGTGATCAGTTGTTTTTGGATATTTGGCATAGGCTTTTGCCTTCAAATAGCCTCTTAGGAAATAATCTATGTGTGTTAAATCGGAAGATCTAGGCGGTCAATTAATGATTACCAAAGGTTTCGGGCAAAAGGTCAGTTGAATCGGTATGTGCGGAAAGGTCACATCTACTGTCTTTTCAGAAATACCACTTTTATTTCTACTACACTCGAAAAGAATAAACTGACATTTCTAGTGCAAATAATACCCACAACAGTTCTAAATATGCGTGATGGGTTTGCTATGGGTTTTCGGCATTATTTGTGAAAAGGTCACATCGACCATTATAAATTAAATTAAAGGATTGTCTCATATTAACCAAGTAGGAAAAACTGTCTCGGAAAGAAAAACTGGATTTCTATGCGGCTAAGTCTAATTTTTGTTTGTCATTAAACATTTAACATACGACAATATATGTATAGCTACAATTGTTTAAGCTGTTTTTGGACAGTTTTAGCAAAATTGCAAGAAGAGAGTAAAGCAAATTTATTGCATATTATCAATAGCTTTAATAGCAAAAATTTGCTGGACACGTATTTGCAAAACTGCAGAGAAAAAACGTAAAAAAAGTTAGGTAATGTTCTAAGCTCTCGTAATCAACACATTTTACGTATCCTACAACCCTAAGGTAGACTTGTTAATTAGGGCGACCCATTTTTGAGTGGAAACAACTTTTTTATTTTTTCAATCGATCTAAGAGCTCAAAGTATTCGTTTCTATTAGAAATGACCTCATGCTAATTTTCAGGTCGATCGGACCAAAAAAAAAACACTAAAACGACCTTTAGTGAAATTTAATCCTCTCTTTTTCTTCAATTCCGTCAAATAATCACAGTGTAATGTTTTCTAAGTATTTTTGAGTAAGTATGCCCGATCAACTAAAATCATAAAAAAGTGGGTTGCTATAGTAAAAAATTGATTTTTGAGCTGTTTCTTTAAAAAAAATTAGAAATCAAGAGTTTCAACAAATTTTTAAAATAGTAATTTAAAATAGTCCTTCAGTAAGTTTAAATCATTTCTTGGCGCTGATGTTGGGTTCACGCATGTAAACCATTTTTTTAAATAAATTTTAATGATAAAAATATTGAAGTCGCGCAGCCCTTTGGATTCAGATGCTGAAAAAAGAAAATGAAATTAATTCAGTTAGACAATCATTTTAAAATAATTTAATTGAACGTACGAGTGAGTTTGAACTGTTTTCGAAACAAGTATATTTTTAGGCTATAAATAATTTTTGACATCCATCGCGCTCTGCTGGTGGCATCTGGGTACCGAATTGTAAATGTAAGTGCTTAACCCAGAAACAAAAGTGATAAACATAAAAATTCTTTATAATCATCTAGCCCATTATGTAATTTTCCAAATTGATCATTTATAAAGGTAATAATACATTCCACGCCACCTCTAGGGAACTGAACATTTCTTGGACACTTGAATCAGCTAAACCAGCGTTTATCTGGTTATGATTAAAAGAATTCCATTGCTTTTTAAATCTTTGAAACAGCTGAATATCGGGCCCACTTAATATTTCCTTTAGCAAGTTACTATAAACAGCAGATATAATTAACTCATATATATGATGTCTGCAAGCAAACCACAATAAACTTCTGCCAATTCTTTTTTCAAAAAGACTACAGGCTCCACTTAGCCTACCGACGTTGCTGGCAGTTGTATCGAAGCACATTCCTCTAATATTCTCGGTAATATTCCAGTCTTCAAGCATTTTAAATACCATCTCGCACTGCTCTTTACCTGTTCCTTGTGTAATCATTGTAACTCCCAATAATTTAGTTTTACCACAACCGGAAACTATGACGCACAATCGGTCAACCATTTTTTCTCTGTTATATATTCTAAAATTTTTCCATCTCAATGTACAGTTAGAATAGAATCAGGACTGAAAGACTCGTTGTCGACTGCGACGTATGGTCTCTTTGGAAACTGCAATTGAATTTAAATCATGCCCTAATGCATTTGCCATGGTTGCGATTACAAGAGCAGCTCCTGAATTGCTTATTTTCGATCGATCCAGCGCACCTACTACATTCTTATCAATGACGTTCTTCATATGTAGCGATGACAGAGATGAAACGGCATAATTTGTTTGCTTTAGTTTCTTTTCAACTGGTGCCTGATATTCACTGCCACTCGAAGAAAGAGTAAGTGAGCTTGTATCCGAAATGATTAAGTTTATATCTGTTTCTTGAGATCTACTTGTTGAAGGCTGTGGATTACTAGTCGCCAATTGGACATTGCTCTCATCAATTGATCTTAACGAACGAACATTAAAAGCATTAAAGGAACTTTGACGGATCTGCTATTTTTTAAATATTAAGACCATGCGCAATGTCAAAGAGTTTCCATCCGTCATGTAAGAAAATTTCTCTTTTATTTGCTTCAGTTTCACTTTTCCTATTATATTTTTTTTAAGATGCCGATATGTATTATGTAATTTAATGATTTTTTTAGTAATATTCCTTTTCTCCTGATGAGGAATCCCAAACTTCTGCCAAATAGCAGCTAGCTCATCCGCAACAATGCTAGCTTGCACATTTAAATTCGTATTTGTCAGCTTGTGGAGGAATCAACTAATTACATCTCGATTCGTTGGAAGGTTATCATTCGGTAGATTTTCAATAGATTCACCTACGAAATTGACTTATATTAGCGGAAAATATTAGATATAGGATTTAAAATACTAAATGCTTAATTATACTTAACAATCAGCCAACATACGGTTTGTACGTTATTCTCCATGATTATTAACCACCACGACTATTTTAGAAACTTCTTTAAAAATTTATGAAATTTTCAAACTTAAAAATCACGCAGTAAAAACAATTAATATTTTGTAGGAATTATTTTATTATTTGAATAAAGATGTTGCTGGTCCAATTTCTAAAACAATAATCATTGTTTAAACTAAAATGAACTTATTTATATAGAAAATTTTAACCCTAGCAACAAATTGGTAGTCATCATGAGTCATGCGAAAAGCAATATCATAAAATTATGTTTACACATAAAATAGGAGTACAAGTACTTAATTGCACTTTACTTACCTCCACAAAAATACACTAAATAAGTACACGTACATTACAATAAAACAGATGTTTTATTATAGATACATATGCAGGTCAAAACGTTTTGGTCGTTTTAAGGCTATAAAATTGTTAATTTTTTAGTTATGATGACGTGGAATATCTCTTTTTTTCGTTTTTCTTTGCTCTAAAATAATAAATAGTGAAATTTAGAAAAAATTATAGGTACTATTTTAAAAATTTGCTGAAACTCTTGATTTCTAATTTTTTTTTAAAGAAACAGCTCAACAATCAATTTTTTACCATACCAACCCTCTTTTTTTATGATTTTAGTGGATCGGGCATACTCAGAAATACTTAGAAAACATTACACTGTCATTATTTGACGGAATTGAAGGAAAAGAGAGGATTAAATTTCACTAAAGGTCGTTTTAGTGTTTTTTTAGGAAACGAATTTGAGCGACATCTAAACGTGGTCCGATCGACCTGAAAATTAGCATGAGGTCATTTCTAATAGAAACGAATACTTTGAGCTCTTAGCCCGATTGAAAAAATAAAAAAAGGTTTTTTCCACTCAAAAATGGGTCGCCCTATTGTTTATGTATGCAAGAGAGTATTAGTAGTTTATATGGTATTACCCAGAAAAGAGCTGATTATTTATGTCTTTTGGAAAGTTCAGGAAAGAATTCTGCGTGGCAAAACAGTTAGTTCTAGTCATAATGGAATTCCAGGGGCTTTATGTTTACGAATTCACCAATTCATTGGTCCGTTTGATGTAAAGGAAATTCATTATTCCAAGATATTAAAAAATAATATCTACCAGCTATACGTGTCGTAAAGTTTATGTATTCAATCTTTGTTTATAAAAATGACAATTTAAACCGTAAAGGAGAAGTATCAATACTTTTTACAGTATTTCCAACATCAAAATTTCGACTTATCATTTGGAAGATTGCAAATCGATGTATATATGTATGCATATAATGCGAAAAATTAAAATAAAAAATACGCAACAAAGATTTAAACGGCGTTGCTAAGCGTGCGGCAGTAGCGGAATATATCGTACAAAGACGAAGACCTAAAAAATATTTCGATAAACTCAAAGAAATCAGAGAGCTGGAAGACGAAAAAATAAAGAAAATTGTCATAAATTACATGCAAAATTTACCATTGCCAGAGATTCCGGTTCAAGAATGTTTTTACAATGCGACAATTATGAGTTTTTGAATTTTTGTTAATAGTCTTACTACAGGCAAACTTACGTTTTATTCTTACCACGAAGGTGAAGCTCAGAAGCGCTCAAATGAAGTTTGTACTTTTATAATAAATTATTTCGAACCAATATTCCAAAGACGGTTGAAAAATGATTTATCTTTTCAGATGGTTGTCTGGGCCGGGACAAAAATAGCACAATATCCCGATTCTTACTAGCTTACTCTCGTTTCTAACCAAATTTTCGAAGAAATCCATCATATTTTGTCGTTTACAGATCATTCTTTTAATGATTGTGACAGGGATTATGCAACTGTCGAGCGCTAAATTAAGAAGGTCGATCGAATTTATGTACCAGCAGAATATATCAAACTCATCAGAAAAGTTTGATGTCGTCGAAATACCTTGCTTTGTCAACTGCGTCATAGGGAAACAACGCTCGCGAATCGAAAAGGTAGTTTTTCGGGTATCGCAGTATAATGAGTTCATACACAGATCTGAAGCTCTAGAGATAGTTAAAAATTCGATGTTTATTGATGAAATTTCAACATTGATGGAACAATATTCTTTAACAAAATCGCACGAGCGCACATAAGGGTTTTAAGTAGTGTTTAGTCCCAAAAATGTCTAGAGCGTAGAAAAATGAATCAAATTGAGTATTTTTTTTTTTTAAATACTCTTTATGAGATTCTTAAAAGATCCCTCATGAGTATTTTGCCTGAAAATTTTTTGTATGCATAGAAATCAGTACATACTCAGATATTTGTTATCGAAAATCCGACTTCAGATTTGAAATCAGAGACACAAGAAACATAAAAATGAGAATAAATTTGAAGTTTCTAATAGATGAATGTGATTCGACAGCTAATTGACAGCTGTCAACTGTCAATATCAAAAATCTAACTCCATATTTGAACGTAGCGACCGAAAACAATGTGTACCAAATTTTAGAAAAAAATATTAAACACAAAAATGTATGCTTCAAAGGGTTAAGAAAAAAAGTGATGTTTTTAAACAAATATCTGAGTATCTATGCATACAAAAAATTTTCAGACAAAATACTCATGAGGGATATTTTAAGAATCTCATAAAGAGTATTTAAAAAAAAAAATACTCAATTTGGTGCATTTTTCTAGGCTCTAGACATTTTTGGGACTAAACGCAAAAAATAAAGCAAATTATAAAGCACAAATCCAATAAATATTAATATGATAGAAAATTCAAAACCGTTAGAGCGCTATATTCCAGAAGAAGAAACAATTTTTCAACAGGAATTTAAAATGGTTTACATCTTTGGCTGGGGGCGAGGTTGAAGAAGAATTTTAGCAGACAATTTGTTTTTGAATTTACAAGTTATGCTACCTATTTCGTTTACCTTTAGATTTGAAGAATAAAAGGTTTTGGTTACCAATCACTTTGTAACAAAGTATACATTTATTTAAAGAACAAGTCGGTTATGTGCAAAAAGGGCACATGATATAGTTTTTTAAAATTATGAATTTTTTTATGAACTTTATTAATTTCGCTATAATTAGTTCAACTTGTGTATAACAATATTAAAGATCAACAAAAAATATGTTTTCTATTAAAATTTTTAAAAATAATCCGTTTTTTGTACCTCCTGAAATATTTTATTTTGTGATGATGTGACCTTTTCGTATAAACCGATTCAGTTGTTTCTGATGCTGTATGACCGTATCAAACAAAAAATTCGTAATCATATTCCGATATTGAGGTTCATTTGCAGTAACAGCAATCGCCGCTTCGTTTAAAAAAAAAAACGGTCGGATTGATCCACCAACCCAAAAACCACACAAGACAATCACTTTCTGTGGATTCATCGATTTTTCTCGTGGATTTTATTCACTGCAGATTCGACAATTTTGTTTGTTTACAAATCCACCCAATTCAAAATTTGCTTCGTCGCTAAAAATGACTGTTGGAAAAATTCGCATTTTCAAGCTTTTTTTGTATGGCCCAATCAGCGAATTGACGACGTAATCGAAGGTCTGACGGCTTTATTTTTTGGGTTATCTGAATCTTATATGCCTTCAAATGTAAATTTTTTGCCAAAATTCTGAATAAAGTGGTTGGTAGAATGTCTAATTGCTGTGAACGATGACGAATTGATGTTTTAGGACTCTCATTAACAAAAGCAGCAATATTTTTTATATTTTGCTGTTATCGTCCCTTACCGGACCAGTTTCCACAAATTGTGCAACAATTTTTCGAATGACCACAATTGACGATGCGATCTGTATGAGTGTTGTTTTCGCAGTAACGTATTTCTGTTAATGGAGAAGACAGAGAATTTTCTAAAACGAACGCTATGGTACAAGCTGCAATTGAGACCTTTCTTGATAAAGGTCATTTATGTCCTAATCTTTTGCTAACAATTTTATAATTTTGAAAAAGGTATTGTTGGAATATTGTATTAAACCTTTGAAGAATTCTACATCAGAATACAAACAAATCGAATACAAACTATTTCTAAGCATTTATCAGCATTGCCAATGGTGTCTTGCAATGAAGTGGGACCAAACGATGATATGTAATTTTTTTCAAGAAAATCTCTTGGGGCTAACAGGAGGTCATATAACTGAAATATAAGCCCACACCTGGTAACATTTCTGAGATTTTAGTAAATGGCCAAAGTGTAGCACCACAATTTTCACAATTTTCAAAATAGCGTCGCACAGGCCCAACCCTTTTTATCTTAATAACAAAAATTGTTTCGGATAGCTTGACTTGTCCACTTTATGGAAATATAAGCCCACACCTGGTAACATCTCTGCGATTTTACAAAACGGCCATAGTGTAGCATCAGGTTTGAATATTTTAAGTGATTTTCACAATTTTCAAACTATGAAAAAATTGCTCCATACCTTGGTATCCTGGTTATTTAAACTTTTTTATGTATGCCTACACTTTTTCCATACACTTATACTTTTCGTTAATTTGTGTAGCTACACTTTGTGTGAAATAGTTCACACCGGTCGAGCCATCTAGTAAAAGTCGCAACATAGCAGTACTCTCTGATCAAGTGAAGACCCCAATAAAGCAACAAGAGTCTTGAATCAGGATGTTAGCCCTTTTCAATTATGTAAGAAAAATGACGAATTAAATTTAATGAAGCTAAATGTAATCATTACATGGCGAAGATTCTCAAGTCCACCAATACAAATGAATTACCAGGATGTTCCTCAATCTGATGAAGTAAAATATTTACATAGATATTCACCTCGACAAACGTCTAGCATGGCATAAACGTATATGGACTAAAAGAAAGCAATGAAATTAAACGAATGAAGCTGTCAAAAATGTATTGGCTAATATGCAGAAAATCAAGTTTATTGATTGAAAATAATCGACAGCTGTGTAAACTGATACTAAAACCTAAATAGACGTATGGTATACTGGGGAATTACAATAATAGTCTAATTTATGTGCTCTATCAATTTATACTAAGTATAATTTAAGCGAGATTTTATCAATGAATAAAAGATGTCCGATCATGACAATGTAAAAAGGTACAAAAAATACTGAATGTCTCTTAAGGAGACCTTTTGTAAAATAAAATGGGGGCGCGGGTGTACGTTTTTAGGAAGCATCAAGAATTAAGAGCCCATTAACCTTTATAAAAAAATCTCATGTCGAAAACCGAAATCTTACATGTCAAATAGGCACATTAGAAATTTAATCTCCCTAAAATGTTTGTGTTTTAAATGCCACACATATAATTTAATCCTTAATCGCGTAATTTGAAATATTTTCTCTTCGTATACATTTCATTAAAAATTAATCTAACTTGTCAATAAATTTCAACACACTTCTTATATCATCACACCCTTGTACACTTCCATTTTTATCTCTATATGGTATATATGTACAATCTATAAGTCAAGCAAGATAAAATAATAAAAATAATAGAGACTGAATTCTATATAACATAACCGTAAATTAAAGAATTATATTCCTACGATAAACTTAGAACCCCCTAAAAAAAAAACAAAATCCAGTTATAAAAAATAAATAAAAGCCGGAAGATTTCCTTCAAATTGGATTTAAATTGTAAAATATTTTATTCGACTACAGATCCCACTCAATATGCGTTCCTTATATAACTTTTCGTTATTTTCGAATTTAATTTCAAAATGTAAACCTTCTGATATCCACAACAGCTATCTATGTGTAGACGCAAGAAATTGGTCTGAATAAAAATCTCGACAGTTTTCCTCTCCGTACATCATGTAGTAGAGTGTATATGGAAAATGACAAAAAAAAGAAACAGGGAAATTATTTTAAGTGGTTTTATTTTACTTTCAATATAATATTTGATACATACGAATACGAGTACAAATACGAAGAACCAACCAAGAAAAAATCTTAATAAATGGGATATCCTGAAAAAGACAGTTTACAATGGATTATAATAATTTTATCGCACTGTTCTGTGCTACAATATAGAAACATCATCTGTACTCACCTTAAATATTTCTTGGAAGACAAACGAAAACATTTTATTTTACTTCATGAAACAGTAGGGAAAAATAAAATATGTAATAAGTAGCCACTTGTTTATAATATTGTCTAAAGGTGAGATTCAGGAATTCTTCGAAAGAATTTTTGATTCGTGTTTCAAGAAAGATTTTTTTTTTTTACTTTAGTCCTCTTTGTTTAATATTTCAATTTCTTGTTTTTATATAAGATAAATTTACTGAAAGTAAGATAATTTGATCGAGATAACAAAATCATTATTTGTTAGAGTTTAGGTAATCGGTAAAAAGGATTAAGTAACTCAAATATATACAATATCAATCAACTAAAACTTGCTCAAATAAATCTCAAGCAAATTCCCTTATGATCTTATTTTTATTATTAATTTTTACGAAAAAAAAAGCAACAACAAGTTAAAACAATCAAAATAAATCAAAATAATCAAAACATAATTTATCATAATTTTCATAAATATTCCCATTTTAACATTTAATATTCTTCTTCTGTTGCTCATGTAAAATTGTGTTCGTTTGCATGTTTGAATGTATATTATATAGTCTTTTCCAATTTCTAAGATTATTTTACATTACCTAAAAAATAAAAATCATAACATAAACACAAAGCAGACAAAAAATTTATATAAATTCAAAATCATAAATCTTTGTACCATAATTTTTTGTTCTTTTTATCTTTCTTCTACTTTTCTTAAGTTTTTTTGATTGTATGTGTTTGTGTGTGTGTATGTGTGTGTGTGTTGTACTTTTTCTTTTCTTCTAAAGAACAAATAAAAAACATAATACAAGATCAAAATTCTTGATATAATGTTCAAACATAAAATGAAAAAACAGAATATTTTAAAACATGAGATTTTCTTCTTTGGAGGAATTTTTTTTTTGTCTTTATGGATTTTAATGTTGTGTTTGTACAGTGATTGCTCGATATTTGGACATTCTTGATGATGATAATGGAATTTATGAATTATGGTCAAGGTACTACATACATCTTTATTGATTTACGAGATTTTTCTTTTTACATAAAATGTATTTTGTAATGCCTGTATAAACATTTGGGATATATCAAACTGGGCCGACTCATATATTGTAACGGGAGTCACGGAACCTCGTTTTATTGGATATAAAAGTGTTAATTGCCAGTATTAAACATTTACAATTATTATTGTAAATATGTGTTTTTTGATCAGATCAAATTAACGTGGTGTACGGTAGATTTGTAACAGTTCCCTTAGTGTTAATTTTTTCCAACTAACAGAGCATTCACAATGAAAAAACTTTTAACTTATTTACTTACAGGTTTGTTCGTTTTGTTGGAAATTCATACAAACCTGTATAAGTAAAAAGTTTTTTCATTGTGAATGCTCTATTATTCATGACCATTTTTTTACTGACTAACTTTGTTCAACCTTATTCAAAAATAATAAATCTAAATTCTATTCAAATTTAATTAAATTGAAATCATTCTTATTTTCTAGCTTTATTATAATTTGGGCAAGGACAACTTCTGTACAATGATGAAGAGAGAATCAAATTCATAAACAAAATGACTAATTGATTAAATGCTTTTATAGGTTGTAAAATCTCATCGAGCTCTTTTAAAATTTAATTTTGCTATAATTTTGATTCTTGAATACACCCTTAGTCGAAGAAACGTTTCGACGATCCACGGGTTTTGTCACATTAGAAGCCAATTTAGTAAGACGCATTAGTATGTTACGCAGAAATAAATGAAATTTACCCGCAGGCACTGTTTAATTCCTTCGTCTGTAAACGTTTTTAAGGCACCTTCCGTCTGTAAACGTGTGTCATTCGTGTCCCGTCGTCGTCTCACCCATTTATTATAGTCAAAAAAATCTGAAACAATTGAATATGGAATTTCGAAAAGGGCACATGTCTGAAAAATTAAATTTTTCAGGAATTAAAGAAAACTGTCTTTTTTCTAAAGTAGTATATAAATTTATACAATTTATTTTAAGGTTAAGTGTAGGGTCAAAAAGTAATTGGAAATTTTAGAAATATTTAATGTTAATCTTTATTTTATATATTTTTTTAAGTATTATATGCATCGAGATGTGCCCTTTTCGAAATTCATAAAATATAAAGTAAATTTAATTAAAAACACAACGTATAAACTTTATGAAACTGTTATCATAAGTAACAAAATCACTTTAGCAACAGATAGAGACATATCGCCGCCGCCGATTAATAAAATGCATTAAATTCGAAAAGGGCACATCTCCAAAAGTTGTGACCTTTTCGAAATGATCGTTATACAAACCGACACTGGTTGCCGTATTAACACAAGAAATGTGCCTATTTCAAACCAAATAGGTGCGGGGATATATTTCCATAACATTAACGTGAAAAAACGGGTTTGTCAAAATTTTCGAGATGTGCCCTTTTCGAAATTGCATATTCAATTCATGCTAATGCTGGAAACCTTCAACTTCGTATATCTATCATAACATAATTTTTTAATATTTTTTTTTTTTTAACAAATGAGTAACCTTGTGAAAAAGTAGTGTTGTACTTGAAAAATCGTAACCCTGAAAAAATAAAGATATCGTAACTCAAAAAACGGCAAATTGAAGCCTTATAATTGAGTTTTAAGAAAAAATATCCCGTTTTATTTATTTAATATTAAATGCTTAAGTTTGGACAGGTAAAAATGGCAAAAAACCATGTATCATACACATCAAAAGGCAGTGGTATTTATTTATTTTATTATGGACATTTTTTTTTCATTCTTTATGATAAAATGCAATTACTATAACATAAAAATTAATCACTGCAGCCAATTAGAACACTGGTTTCTAACACTTGGCGCAGCAAACAAGTGTTTTTGGACATTATCTCTATTGCCTGTACTTAGATTGCATCGCTTTGGCTTTCTTAATTTATCAGAACCCAGAATTCAATTTTCAACTACATCTTCAGACAATATATCTTTGATAATATTAGTAAGACTCTTGTGCAAACCACGCCTCAATCCACGTTCTTGTATGTGCGGTTTTACAAGTGAAAAAGATAAATCTCTTATAAAAATTCTCTTTTTGTTATTTTTATATTCGTTTGCAAGAATAAAATTAAATAAAATACAACTGCTGACACTGGCCCATCTAACGTGCCTAAATAAAAGCGCATTGGCCAGCGGTTGCATACTCTAGCGCAGGGATAATTGTCGAAGAGCTGATCAAAAACATATGTGCCTCATTAATTTATATAGAGATAACCCAAGAGCTATTCATCGATAGACTTATGCAAATCTACTTGGATTGTAATTTTTTTGGCGCAGTTCGATATAGAAATGTCTCAAATCTCACGAATCGGTACGAAACTATATTTTGCGCGTCGTGATGCACGTATAGTTTTTCGTCAAAATAAATCCAATGGGTTTAAATATTGATTTCAATAAATTAAGTGAAGGAAAATTTCATGAAAATTCGGCCTTTCGACCCATTCTGCCATTAAACATTCGGCCTTTCGATACATTTGGCCATTCGACAATAATTGACCTTTCGACGTTCGGCCTTCCGACAGTGTAGGAATGATTTAAATCAACCTGTATTTTTTTAACAAAATCGTGATTTAAATCATTTTTTTCCGCTAACAAATTTTTAAAGATATAAAACAAGTTTTTTTAGTAAAACTTTTAAACTAAAATAATAAAATTATATTTTATTTTAGTGGAAAATAGAGTTTAAAATTCTATCATACAATTCTATGATATCATATTGAATTCTTATTAATTAAGTAAATGAGTGGACCAAAAAAAGACGCCGTTTGGCCAAATTATACAGAAATTCGTAATGAAAACAATAAAAACTTTAAAGCGGAATGTATTAAATGTTGCAAGATTTTTCAAGGCATTGTGCAACGACTAAAGCTCATAAGTATTAGAAAATGTAAAATTATTGACGAAGAAACGGAAACAAATAATACGCCGGCTATATTATGCAGCACCTCATCACAGATGCAGTAATAAATTTATCTATTTCTAATGCTATCGCAACAAAATTTTCAAATAAATCCGGTCCAAGTAAATTGTCACAGTTACAACAACAGCAGTACAAGAGGAAAATTTGGATGACAAAGTTGCTCGCTTTATTTTTGCAATAAATGTTTCATTCGGACGGTCGAGAATGAAGAATTTAAAAATTAAATTGGGTTGTCATCGCTAAACCGCAAACTATAGGTGATACACTTTCAAGTTGAACACACAGATTTGCGAGAACAGTACTCTTCTGCTCTCAGATTATTAGGTATTAAACATGTGATTTTGGCTGGCGTTTGACGGATGATCAAATATCCGATCAAATAACCAATTGTGGGTTCCTGCGTAATGGCAGAAAATGGCGCGAAGTCATTTTAGTTAACACTCTTGATACGTCGGGCATGTCTCACACAATCGATACTAAACAAATTTGGTACAAGATGGCATACGCAAAAATGAAACTATTTCAATGTTTCAATTGTCAGTTTCGTAACCGACAATGCTAGCAACATGAAGATGAGGAAACAAATTTTTGAAGCTGCCGAAAATGAAAGTATTCACCCCTATTAGTTATGATGGTCGAGTCGATTGATATTAACAATATGAGAAACGAAACGGTAACAGAGAGTCGTGTCGATTGTCGATCGACTCGACAATCGTAATAGAGGCAATTATTACATACGGATGGGCCGCCCTTATATTAAACTTATTTGCTTTAGACGTAATTGGTTAACCAATTCAAAATAATTTTAGATCAAATAACAAAAATATTTTCGAAATCACCTTTTACCCAAAGTCTGCTCTGGTACAGCTTTCGGAAGTCCGATGGAATACTTATTGCGATATAATAAAATCTTATATACAAAACTGGTCTATATTAGCAAAAGAAGGGGTAAAACATAGAGCAAGCTAGCTTTGATGCAAATATTGGTAAATTGGTCATGAATATAAGCGTCAAGAGAGGAGCGGAAGACTTGGTCAAGCTTTTAAAACCCATTTCCAACCGTTTTTACACTTGTCAAAGCAATAAGGCAAAGTTATGTAATTGCGTATTTTCCTGGAAAGATTTAGAAAAGAATTTGTATTATCTGGCATTCAATAAGTTCTGCTCACTTTGCAGCGTTTCTCCTTTACATTAAGTACAAAGGAAAATAACACTGCAATTGAGTTCCTAGAAGAAAATGTTAGCTTATCGTCTTTGGTCCTTGTATCTTGTCTAGATCTGCCTGTAGGTGCCTCAATTAGAGTGGCGATGAATATAAGTTTATCCTAATGCAATTTTGGAAGACTATGTAAGCCAAATCCCAAATGATTTGTATTTTTTTAAAAAATACTTGAATTTTTCCCTCCCTGCATTCTGAATTTTCTTGAAATTACTAATCAAAAGAATGTTTTTTTGATTTATATAAGTGTATTTCGTTATCATTGTCTATTTTGCATTAATCACCTTAACCACCCTTATTGTGGTTGTCGTTTCGACGTCAATATTTCATCGATGTTTGTTGAGAACAAGTTTTTTTCTGTCTTTGAAATTTTAGTTCAGTCAAATAATTTCAAATGATTTTCTCTGTAACACCAAAATTAGAAGTACGCATGAGATGGAAAACATAAAGATGACGCAATATTAACAAATTTTTGGCTAACAACGATCCAGTAGATAATTATTTCGACAATAGAGATAATATTTCTGACACTCCAATTTAACACATAAATCTATACAATATATTTTTATAATAATGCCACCTAACTTTTAACAAAACTAAACAATTAATATTACAGACACATTTTACTGTCACACCTTTTATTTTATTGTCATACCTTTTCTTTTATTTTTTCGTTGTTTTGTAATTCCTTCGGGACTAAAAAAAAAATATAACGAACATGCAATTTCTATAAATTATTTCATTATTCATTGAACACAGGAACTGGAATAAGAATTATACCCAATCAAAAGACCAATAATAGATTTTATTTTATTTGTAGTATGTACTTAGTTGGTAACATATTCAACGCAAAACACGGTTGTTTGTACAAACAAATATTTCTGTTTTTTCATTATGGCTAATATAGATTTAAATAGGCCATATTATTTTGATACACACTACTCCAAAAAATTAAAGGAACACTAATTTTTTTAAATTTTTTTAGCGTTTTTTGAAGAGCTGTATCTTTGTAAAATACGGTCGTACAGAGATAAAAACAAAAGCATTTTAAAGCTTCAAATCTCTAGTTTTGAGACTTTTGAGCGGAAAATTTTTGTGAGATACCGTTATCACGCAATCATAAGAAAGAGCGCGAAGAAAAAAAATTGGATTTTTTTTTTTTTTTGTAAGGTGCCATGGGCTCGGGAAATTTTTTTAAGTTAAACCAATGCATAGGTCGGTTAGCTTGTTAATTAGGCGTAAATTTAATTTCATTCTGGTCTCTCTATGTCAACTTTTTGCTGAGATATCTGACTTTGAATCAAAAAAAAACCTTTTGCCTTTGATCATCGATATCTCAGCAACCAATGATTGCACAGTAAACTTTAGGGCAGCCTTAAAAACTTCAGTAAATTTCCTACAAGGCCCTTTAATGATTAGTTGAGAACAAATTTTTTTTTCACCCTCAATACTGATTTGAAAAAAGTACAAAAAACGACTTTTTAGGTTGTCTTAATAAATCTACCGTTACTTTACAAATATTGATGAAAAGACTAATGTTGCCAGGTCATTTTACAGTTTAATGTACTCCTAATAGCCATGTATTATTTTCAAATTGATCCATCCAACCGTTTTTTCGGACAGATTGATCAAAGTTTTACAAAACAATTAAAGGAACAAGTATTCATCAAAATAAAAAAACGACTTTTTTCACATTTTGCGTTAGTTACTTGTTAACCCTTAACGATCGTACGATTTTTTTTGTAATACTCGCCGATAAGAGACGATAGAAAATTAAATAAAGTTCTGCAATATGACCAATTATTATGGAACTTGGCCATTTCTTATCCGATTTTAGTGAAATTTGGTATGCACGATGGAAATGGGATTCTAAAATGATTTTTGGATAAAGTTCTGGAATATGGCCAACTAGGATGGAACTTGGCCATTTCTTAACCGATTTTGATGAAATTTGGTATGCACGATGGAAATGGGATTCTAAACTGATTTTTCGATAAAGTTCTGGAATATGGCCAACTAGGATGGAACTTGGCCATTTCTTATCCCATTTTGATGAAAGTTAGCATGTACGATGGAAATGGGATTCTAAAATGATTTTTGGATAAAGTTCTGGAATATGCCCAACTAGGATGGAACTTGGCCATTTCTTATCCGATTTTGATGAAAGTTAGCATGTACGATAGAAATGGGATTCTAAAATGATTTTTGGATAAAGTTCTGGAATATGCCCAACTAGGATGGAACTTGGCCATTTCTCATCCGATTTTGATGAAATTCAGCATGTACGATGGAAATGGGATTTTAAAGTGATTTTTGGTTAAAGTTCTGGAATATGGCCAACTAGGATGGAACTTGGCTATTGCTCATCCGATTTTAGTGAAATTTGGTATGCGCGATGGAAATGGGATTCTAAACTGATTTTTGGATAAAGTTCTGGAAAATGGCTAACTAAGAAGGAACTTGGCCATTTCTTATCCGATTTTGATGAAATTTAGCATGTACGATGAAAATGGGATTCTAAAATGATTTGTGGATGAAGTTCTGGAATATGGCCAACTATCAAGGAAATTGGCCATTTCTTATCCGATTTTGATGAAATTTGGTATGGGTGATGGAAATGGGATTCTAAACTGACTTTTGGATGAAGTTCTGGAATATGGCCAACTAGGATGGAACATGGCCATTTCTTATCCGATTTTGATGAAATTTAGCATGTACGATGGAAATGGGATTCTAAAATGATTCGTGGATGAAGTTCTGGTATATGGCAATCTAGGAAGGAAATTGGCCATTTCTTATCCGATATTGATGAAATTCAGCACGTGCCTTAGAAATGGGATTCTAAACTGATTTTTGGATAAAGTTCCAGAATTTGGCCAATTGTCATGGAACTTGGAAGTTTTGTATCCTATTTTTATGAATTTCAGCATTCACGATGAAATTGAGATTCTTAAATTATTGATAAAATAAATCATTAAATGCATGGAATAACGATTTTAGTTTTTCACTTTTAAAGCACATGTCGAATTTCTATTATTCTTTTAAGGAATAGGCAAGCGCCTTCCAACTTTAACATATAACTTTAACCAAAAATAATTTTAGAGTTTTATTTCTATAGTACATGCTGAATTTGTTTAAAATCGGATAAAAAATGGCCAAGTTCCATCCTAATACGGCTTATTCCAGAATTTCATCTAAACATAATTTTAAAACCCAATTTTCATTACAAATGCTGAATTTCATCAAATACTTATAAGAAATGGCCAAGTTTCTACCTAATTGGGCATATTCCAGAACTTTAGCTAAAATTCATT
Source organism: Tipula helvola (assembly GCA_963556165.1). Lineage (NCBI taxonomy): Eukaryota > Metazoa > Arthropoda > Insecta > Diptera > Tipulidae > Tipula > Tipula helvola. The sequence continues at coordinate 243,145,361 of OY744483.1, read as the reverse complement.
ATAGAATCCCATTTCCATCGCAAACACCAAATTTCATCAAAATCGGTTAAGAAATAGCCAAGTTCCATCCCAGTTGTACATATCAAATTTCATCAAAATCGGTTAAGAAATGGCTAAGTTCCATCCCAGTTGGCCAAATTCCAGAACTTTTTCGAAAAATCAGTTTAGAATCCCATTTCCATCGTACGTACCAAATTTCATCAAAATCGGTTAAGAAATAGCCAAGTTCCATCCAAGTTGGCCATTTTCCAGAACTTTATCCAAAAATCAGTTTAGAATCCCATTTCCATCGCCCATACCAAATTTCATCAAAATCGGTTAAGAAATGGCCAAGTTCCATCCTAGTTAGAGCATACCAAATTTAATCAAAATCGGTTAAGAAATGGCCAAGTTCCATCCTAGTTGGCCATATTCCAGATCTTTATCCAAAAATCAGTTTAGAATCCCATTTCCATCGTGCATACCAAATTTCATCAAAATCGGTTAAGAAATGGCTAAGTTCAATCCCAGTTGGCCATATTCCAGAACTTTTTCGAAAAATCAGTTTAGAATCCCATTTCCATCGTGCATACCAAATTTCACTGAAATCGGATGAGAAATGGCCAAGTTCCATCCTAGTTGGCCATATTCCAGAACTTTATCCAAAAATCATTTTAGAATCCCGTTTCCATCGTGCATACCAAATTTCACTGAAATCGGATGAGAAATGGCCAAGTTCCATAATAATTGGTCATATTGCAGAACTTTATTTAATTTTCTGTCGTCTCTTATGGGCGAGTATTGCAAAAAAAATCTTACGATCGTTAAGGGTTAACAAATAACTAACGCAAAATGTGAAAAAAGTCGTTTTTTATTTTGATGAATACTTGTTCCTTTAATTGTTTTGTAAAACTTTGATCAATCTGTCCGAAAAAACGGTTGGATGGATCAATTTGAAAATAATACATGGCTATTAGGAGTACATTAAACTGTAAAATGACCTGGCAACATTAGTCTTTTCATCAATATTTGTAAAGTAACGGTAGATTTATTAAGACAACCTAAAAAGTCGTTTTTTGTACTTTTTTCAAATCAGTATTGAGGGTGAAAAAAAAATTTGTTCTCAACTAATCATTAAAGGGCCTTGTAGGAAATTTACTGAAGTTTTTAAGGCTGCCCTAAAGTTTACTGTACAATCATTGGTTGCTGAGATATCGATGATCAAAGGCAAAAGGTTTTTTTTTTATTCAAAGTCAGATATCTCAGCAAAAAGTTGACATAGAGAGACCAGAATGAAATTAAATTTACGCCTAATTAACAAGCTAACCGACCTATGCATTGGTTTAACTTAAAAAAATTTCCCGAGCCCATGGCACCTTACAAAAAAAAAAAAAATTCCAATTTTTTTTCTTCGCGCTCTTTCTTATGATTGCGTGATAACGGTATCTCACAAAAATTTTCCGCTCAAAAGTCTCAAAACTAGAGATTTGAAGCTTTAAAATGCTTTTGTTTTTATCTCTCTACGACCGTATTTTACAAAGATACAGCTCTTCAAAAAACGCTAAAAAAATTGAAAAAAATTAGTGTTCCTTTAATTTTTTGGAGTAGTGTAGATAAATAAAAAAACAATATGCTATTGATGATTGTAAAAGTAAAGAAAGCACCACTCGCCGAAAAATTTGAAACGTCAAATGACGCGCATATCCTTGTATCTGCTACATGGCGTCCGAAATCTTCCAATAGTCAATTGGCGATTGGAACACTATGGATTCCACCTAACGGAAAAATTGTACACTGGACTTGCTGATAATTTTACGGTTAAGATTGTTGATAAAAAACAATTTTCACTACTAAAAACATGCCTAGGAGATATTCTCACATAAATAACGCATATTTTAAATTATAAAATTAATTATTATTTACGTGACTGCTTAAAATTTATATCAGCGCATTTGATACAAGGGTCAGTTTACCAGTTGCATCATTCTCATTTCTTTCCTCTAGCCTAGAGACGGTTAGCCTACTTTTAGACTTGAAAATTTGTAAAAGGATTAAAACGTACTCCCTCTTTTCATGCGATGTCCAAATACTATTCGAAGGTTTGCAAACAAGATATTTATCTGTACTATTTTTGTCTGTGGTATTGGTAATAGTATTAATTCAACCTACTTTTAAGATCTTTAGAAAAAAAATAATTTTTTCGTGTTTTAGACAAAATAAACCCCCCAACTATAAGCCCATTTTTTCGCACCGAATTTAATACTGATTTTACAACGTAGATATTATAATAGCAAACTAGTATAATACTATTATACCATATAAAATATTCATAAAAAATAAAATTAATAGTGAAAAGTATAATTTCGAATTACACATAAATGTTGCTAGACTAATTTATCAACAATAGACTGTCATACATTTTTCGTCTAAAATAAAAATAAAATATAGGTGATTGGTATTCAAATTTAATAGCTATCAAAACGAAATATTACATTTTATTTAGGCTGTTATGCCACCAAAATATTGGGTTTACACCGGATAGCAAAATAGTTTATACTATTTATTGTTTCACGATGGGGCAACACACAGACAAAGTCCAATCACGTGTGCCCACTAAACTTACATATAAATACATCAATAGTAGAAAAATAATAATAATAAATATAAGAAAATATACTAGATACAATACCATCAATAATAGTAAGACTAATACAAAAAGTAATGAATTCGAAATTTACCAAATGTTTATATAAGAAAACGTTAAATTATGACATTAACAAATAGGCATCACCAGCAATTAATATTTAAATATTTAAATGGTGATTCCAAACACGATCAACTGACCAAATTGAAGAGGCCCGATATATATTGGTTCAAAGAAAGGGAAAACAAATCCAGATTAAACAATAATTCATCGTGGCTGCGCTGTAGTCTGACCAGTGGATTCGCAAAACCTAAATTTGTTCACGATTGTATAGGTAAGAAAAGATGATTATTTCTGAGCAAGTAACCTGGAATATAGAAATTTACATCACATAGCACGACGGTATCCATTTTAGAATTTAATAACTTGTAAAGCAATAAATCATCTAACACTAACCTCCTATTCCGTAAGCTTACCATGCCAAACATCTTAAGTCTAGTAATGTAAGGGATACTTCCTACATGAGGTACAGTTTTAAAAATTAGGAACTTCGTAAATTTCCTATGCACTCGCTCGATTTGCTCACTATTAAATTTCGTAGAATGGATTCCAAATTTGCAAACCGTATTCTATTTTACTTCTTACAAGACTATGGTATAATATTGTTAGGACTTCGGGATTACGAAATTCTCTTCCTCTGCAAAAAACAATCCCAAGAATTTGATGTGCTTTCGCACAGATTGAGTCAATGTGTTTTTCGAATGTCAATTTGTTGTCGAAAATAACACCTAAGTCAGCAATTTGATTAACTCTCTTTAAGTTAACATTTCCAATATAATAACTGACTAGCAACGGGCGGGTTTTTTTTAGTAAAGGTAATTACCAAACATTTTTCAGTATTCAATTCAAGTTTATTTAAAAGGCACCAGTTATGCAGTTTATCAAGATCCATTTGCAGAGAAAGAGAAGCAGCCCCATCGGTAATTCTTTTAAAAATTTTCAAATCACCTGCATAAAACAGATGGGGACAATCAAACATGTTAGAAAGGTCGTTAATGAATATCTATAATAGGAAGTAGCTAAAAACGGTCTTGAAAGTTGTCCATTAAATTTTTATTTTACAAACCTATCTCTAAGATACGAAGATAACCAAATACATAGTTGATCGGAAAGTTCTTTTTTTTTAGCATTTCTTTATGAGAACATCGTGAGATTCTGTATCAAAAGCTTTTTAAAATCAGTATAAGTACAATCGACTTGAAAGCCCTTGTCTACGCCATCGAACGTATAACTCGAAAATTCCAGAAGTTTTGACAAAACTGAGCGTTTTTCGTAAAATCCATGCTGTGTGTGCTACTAATACTAGATTTTACTTCTTGAAAAATTAAATTATACATAAGTTTTTCAAAAATTTCACTAAATGCAGTTAAGAGAGAAATGGGCCTATAGTTTTCAATGATACTTTTATCGCCTTTTTTGTAAATTGGTACCAAAAGTGCCGATTTCCGCCTAGAGGGGAAAATACCAGAATTTAATGATAAATTAAAAATATATACTAGGGGTACAGCCAGTTGTTCTCTTAGCTGAAAGACAAAATAATTCGATATGCAATCAGAACCCGGATCCTTGTTTAAGTCAACAGAATTTAGTACATTAAGTACATCTTCAACCGTAAAAAAGGAAATGGCATTAGATACCCAATTAGTATTGAGTGCATTTAGTAAGCTGCTGTTGGAAGGAAACTAGGTGTATAAACTGACTCAAAGTAATCTGCAAACATATTACAAATAGTTTAAAGACAAGTATAGTCTTGAAGCAATAGGGTTTCCCACCCAAATAATGATTTTTTTTCTAAATTATTTATTTTTATAAGTAAATGGCTTAATTAAATTGCTAGTCAAAACTACTACTTACTACTATTTTTTATTTTTTTTTATTTGACAAACTGTGATTGACAATCCATAAATTATAATTTGGTTTATTTATATACCTATGAATTAATAAACAAAAAAAAACTGAAATAAAAAACCTTACTTGGAATTTTAAAGGTCAAAATATGTGTTCTACCACGTTCTACTAATTGTGGTATAATTATAATGCCACCACTGTATTAGTTCTAAGGGTAAGCAATATGTGATAATGATCTGTGATATTTACACAAGTATCCTCTTTATACAACATTCAATATTGCCACATGCAATACACTTGAAATTTTAAACTATATTAATAATTATTATATTCATCAGTAACTTTAGCCAGATGATGACTGTAGCTCATCATTGTATGTACTATGGTATGGCACGAAAAACCAATGACGAGCACGACTCATCATATTACCGCAAGGGGTTGAAGAGTGTTACAACATTCTGTCATATATCTTGATAAATCATCTTGAAAGTTGAAACTCTGCGCAATTAACAAAATTCAAAAACAGTTTGTAACGGTCATCTAAGCAACCGCTACAAAAATCATTCGATCGGAATGTCCTGGGCACAGTTTTGCCGGCTACGAACTCACGGTATTGGTCGTGGGGTATTTTCCAGGCTCCTTTCGAACATGTCTCACTGTGCATATACGGGGTTAACGTGTTCCATGACCGACCATTATATCCGACACCACCTATTTAAATATTTAACGGATCTTTACAATAATATCACACATATAGTATTAACTAATGAAAAAAAATTAATCAAATAGAATTAATATAATAAAAACTTAGCACATGAATTGTCTGTTGAAATGTTCCGGTACCTCAATCCCACCGGTAGTGTTTCACTGTATAGTACCGAAGATGATTATTTAAGAGTCTGATGATTTGCTTGCAATCATTCCACAACTATCGGTGATATTCGATGATGATTATTTTGGTCGCTGTTTATTTGATCGACTATGTTCACACAAAAGACTACTTACAACCCCGGTATAATATTTAAGTAACCACTGATGAGATGTTGTCAATATAAAATTTGATGCCAATATATCAATGCTCTGATATCCAACATACGTTGCGTCGTAAATGTGAGTAATTTGTACTCGTGAATTTTAATTTTCTCACGATTTCCTCTTCATGAGGGGCGATGTGATGACAAATAGAGAAACGGAGTGTATCACTAATCAAAACTCGGCGATAGTTTTTATTTTTATAAAATTTATTTTTGATTTAATTTTTTTCTAATTCAACATAAAAATACACTACAGTTAATCAAAATTATGACTTTATAAGTAATATAATTTTTCCTTTGAATTAGCTTAATAATTTTGTCTTTTATTAATTTTTTTGTTAAAAATTTTATATAATATGATTATAGCATACACTGATACATATATTTTGTTTTATTTTGGCTTTTACAATTTTGTATTTAAGAACTTTGCAAGGGTGATTTTCAATAAAAAAGTTGTTTACATAGCAATTGATATTACTTTTTACTGATCACACAACTATTATTTATTATTAACTTAATAGTTTTTTTTCTTATTTTTTTTAAATTTTATTTCACAATTAGCAATTGAAAATTCTTAATTCTATAGATGCGCTAAATCTTCTTATATTTGATTAATTACAGCCAATTTAATAGGCCAACCAAATAAATTTAAAAAAAAATCACTTTGTTGTTTTTCGAACGTTTAACCACTTCATGCCCATCCCACAAAAAAACGCAACGTTCTTTAACCTTCATCCGAAAGTATATAATAAATTTATTTCTATTTTTATTGTTTTATGTTATGAACACTTTCGGTACATTCGACGATTTCGCGCGCAAACCATTTTCCGCTATTCAAATTAATAGATCAACAACAACAAAAAAACATGGTAACAACCAAGGTTTGGATTTTTTTTTCGGTTGCATGTTAAATTCAGGCCGAAATGTAATCAACTCAAATGGGTCGTTACAAGGAGTGCTGTGACTTCTAACAACAAAATGGGTAGCAGATTATTGTTGAAAATCGGAGTAGATTCGTAATTTGTGGAGTAGAAATGTTTTTAGATAATTTTCAAACACATTTTATCTGATATTTAACGTTTATTGCTACAAATGAAACAAAAGCAATGTGAATATAAAATATTGAGTAAATATTTTCAAATAAAATAGATTTTAATAAATATTGCAAAAAAAACAACGATATTATTAAAGATCGAAGTTATTAATCCATCCCGAAAAAATCAGTCTTTATTTTCAATTCAATAGAAATAACTAAACTAAACAGCCAGATTAAACAAAGCCAATTACATCCATATATGGATAAATTCATACTAAATGTGCTTAAATAAAAGGATAATTAAATAATAAGGAACTTAAATTGCTTAAATTAAGGGTAGCAAAACAGGTTTGCTATAATAGCTTTTATTCTTTCAATTTGTACTCTCCGTTCGTAAACACAAATTTATCCGCAAATTTTAATAAGCCCGCTGCGTCAGAGGATTCCCAGCAAATTTTATTCTTGATTAATAATTCTTTTGCATACATTAAATTTTCGACCGTCTTAATATTTAGACCATTTCTTAGATTCGTTTTGATTAAATTAAGCCTCGAGAATTTCCGTTCTGCAGACGCAGTGCTGTGTGGAAGTGAACATAATTTCAACATATAGCAAGAAATTTCTAAAAATATAGGTTCATCCGTTATATCTTTAAATTATTTTAGTTGATTTCAAAATTCAACAACATCTCCTTTAAATTTGCTGGCAATTTCCTGATTCCCAATTAATCTTCTAAATTGATTGTTCAAAATTTCTTCATCACTGTTGTTAAATGGAAAGCAGTTTAGTAATGGCATTATTGTCGGAAGGCTTCCAGAACAAATTTATTTAATGTTTAAATATTTCAACAATTTCAATTTTTTATCTCCGAAATCAAATCTCTGTTTAATTTGATCGGTCAATTCAATGTAAAATTTAAGTAATACCTGTTTAATATTTTTTACGGCTTCTTCATTCAATTCGTTGGAGTTTAGAAACTCTTCAAAACGAATGCCAAAATGCATTGATTCAAGGGGAATATGCAAATTCACATTTCGGATGTGTGTACCACGCTCTAAAAATTCAGGTTTAATAAAAGTTTTTAAAATTTCCATCAACAGTGATTTTAATTGATAGTGAAGTAAGTGAACCTGGGTGGTTTCCGATTGAAACTGTTTATTTGCGTCATTTATTAATTTCAAAATATACGACATGAATAGTAAATATAACTTATTGAAAGGGTCTAAAATAAATTCATAAATTTCCGCTGCATTTGAGGTATGAAGTTCCTCATAGTCATACATGCCGAAATAATATTTCAGACCCTCCATTTGTTCTAATATACGATTGACTACGCTTTCATAGGAAAACCAACGAGTGGCACTTAATTTTAATATTTTGTGGCACTTTATGTTAAAGTATTGCTGAAATTCGTTAAATGCCCCTTGTCTTTTGGGGCTATGGGCAAAATGATTAAAAATATTTTTAATATTTTTTTCTATATGGTTTGGCAATTTCTTGCATGCTAATGAAGCACATAGATGTAAGGAGTGACATGTGCATCTCATAAAAACAAATCTAATATTTAAAAATTTCGAGACAACCCCGTTTAGATGGCCGGTCATTACGGACGTGTTATCTACAGCTAAAGCCACAACATTTTCTATTGGAATCCCAGCATCTTCGAAGTTGCACAAAGAAACAGTTATGAAGCGTGCAACAATGACTAGACATTTTGCGGTGGACACGTCGGTTGTTTCATTTAGAACCAAAGAAAACTGACAATTTTTTAATTTACTTATCACATTTAGCCTCGAATATGGCCCAATAATTTTGTTTACGATTTCTGTCGCCTTTTTTCTTCCACATTTAATTTGCGCTGCTAGTTTTGAATCAGGGCAGGTTTTTTGTATAAAAACGGGCAAATAATCCATTTGTTGAAATGGGAGGTCATACTGTACACAATACATGACACACGAAAAATCGGCAGCCCTTTTTTGTGGTTTTTTGATATTTGCTCCGAAGCAGAGTAGCATTGTTGCAAAGTTGGAATGTTTTTTTTTAATATTTATGTTGCTTGAATGCGATTTACTGTTTTTTTCATGCCTACTCAAATGGCATTTATTATTTGCAAAAAATTTGTAACATACACTGCAAAAAGCTCTTTCGTCTACTTTCTTGAGGCATGAAAATGTATGTTTCTATTCGGGCTTGTATTTTTGTGTGCATGTCTGTTTTGATGGTACTTCAACATCTTCTGAAGGCGAGCTTGATTCCGATAAATCGACCGGACTTGGTATATTTACATTGCTAAAATATTATTATAATATTTATTAAGATTAATTGGTAAAGTGAACAAAAGGAGAAAATACTTGCTAAAATTTTATGAAATAGTGTTTTAAGTACGCATATAAGAATTTATTTAAATAATTTTTCCAAATTTTTTGTCTTGTTATAGACAAATTATTTTTTAATTAATGCAAATCTAAAACAAACATATTAGGTTTGAATTAATTAAAAAAATAATTTGTATATAAAAAGTTGAAAATAAAAGAATTTACTTGTAATAAGCGGCTTTCCGATTAGCTTTAAAATTCCATGAAATCCATATGCAATTATTTACTTTTTTATTCATATCAACCAAAATTACAAATTTTGGTGGACGCTAACCTGTTTGTTTTATTATCCGTTGGTTTCGATGGCACTTGTAAACTACTTCCACTAGCGCAGGCACTACAAAATATTGAAAATATTGGTTTATACAATAACAAAACTTCAAACATAATAATATTTACTTACATGTTTTTGGGAATGGTGGAAAAATATCGCTTCATATCGTACGGGTAATTTAATTCACCAATAATTTATTAATCCAGAATTTTTTTTCTTTCTTGATTTTTTGAAGACAATATGCTAGCTTGTTTCTATTAAATTAATATTCACTAAATCACTAATCCGTAATTGAATCTCGTAAAATTGCATACACTAATGATATCAAACGGTAAATATCCGTTATTAAACAATTGAATTATTTTTCACGTAAAATTACGTTTGCTTAACATGAATACCTTTATTAAGGTACTATTGAATTATTGTTCACGTTTGCGTTAAAATATATTAATCCTGCTTGTAAAATAACGGTTGCAAAATTGCAATTTCACTTCACTAAAATCAAATTTGTGTTATTAAATTTAAAGTTCAACACTACTAAAGAAAACGTTCCGAATAAAGTAATAATTATCAAATAATACCAACATAAGGAAAACTCACTTCAACTTCACTTCAACATAAGGAAAAAACAATATGGACAAAATAATCCTTACAAACAATAAAATGGTAATAGCTAAAACAAGTGTACGTAATCCTAAAAGTGTAGAAATGTGATTATTCCATTAAGCAAAAACAAGAATTGATACAAAATCGTAATCAAATGAGAAAGCGGAGTAGATTTTAGTTAGTGGCCACTGAATTAATAAAATGATAAAAATGTGCTATGTAGATCTAAGTACTACAATACAATTGTAGTCAAGTAACAGCCCTGGTAACAAGTTCGATAAATCAACCTTATTCACAGTCATCGTACATAATTAATGTATTTATTAGTATTACTAAAGTACTAACAATTCGAAGAATTATTGAATTTTTCTTCGAAATCATTTTTTCTTTATTAATACACCAGTACGAATGTTGAAAGATCAATATATCGACACAATTACTGCGAACCTCGAGTAAGGAACACTTTCACAAACAGCGTCAATATGGGCATAACTTTTATCAACAAATAGCACATTTTCCTTATAGATTTTTACATACAACATATTCAGGTTCAGTAAACATATTTACTTGGTCGTGTCAATGTTATCATCAACCTACTGCACTTTGATTGAGAATTGAAACGTGAATTTTTTTCGGGCAGTTAAACCTCGTGCATTATTTCATGTAACCATTTAAAATGACATATTATTTGCCGCGACAGTAATATGCTCTAAAAAAACTTTACAGGTTAAAATACTTTGGAACTCCTTAATTTCTTGTAATTTAAATTCTGTTAAAATGTACTTTTTATTCTTTAGAAATTTTGAAAATTTGCCTATTTTTTAACAATATGATTTTTTCGGCTTTGTAGGCAACAGTGTAGTCTTTAATACCCACAAAGGATTTTCCTTGAGTTTTTTATTTTTGGCGAATATAATAATTCGCTAAATCAGTACAGTCTTACTTATATGTATATAACGTATAAAGTTCGATTGATATTTTTGTAGTTTAGTATTGGTTTAGTCGTAGCTAATTGATGGGAGTGATGAGTAGATCAAACTTTTCAGTACCAAACCAAACTACCAAAGAAAATCTTAAGAGAATTTCTTGTTTTTTTTAAGGGTATATGGGGGAGATGATATTGTATTTCTAGTTTTTTGTTAGAGTAGAATGTAGATATATTGTGAGTACATGGCTTCTTTATTTCACTGGCTCACCAGTCGTAAATATTGCAATGCTATTAAAATAATATATTTGTCTATACACAAAGCCGAAAAATCATATTCTTATTATAATGATTTACAATAAATTAAAGTGCTGAGAAACTCAATTAATTTACCGAGCTTATTGAAAAACAAAAAATTACAAATATTTAAAAGAATTTTTCTTTTGGTCAGAATTTTCTACAATTTTTCTTGGCCATGGTATTACTTTCTTTCGTTCGCAATTTATTTTACAGTACGATGGTATCTTCCATAATCTCTATTTCAGCATTTTTTTTTGCATTACATAACGGTGGTAATGTGGTATGGACTTTGCAGACGAACTTGTTTTTATATTTACTATAGAAAACTTAAATAACCGAATTTTTAAAATTAGAAACTTAATACTTATTAACAAATTACCATTCTAATAGCCTTCTCCAATTATTCAACCCGCATTATAGAGTTGCTAATCAAGAATTGTTTTCATTATTTTTTCCACTTCTTACAAATTGGTATTAAGACACCACAGAGAGATATACATATACATAAAACATAATACACGTACATATTTACTATTCTTATGAAATTTGACTCAGCTATTGTTCGATTCTATTTATTATATTGTTTGGAATTTACATTAATTTTACATACATTTTCACACGACTAAAAATTTATTTCATATTAATAATAAATTTGCAAATATTATATTAACAAAATGGTTTTGTGATAAGATAATAAAGGAAAAACAACAAAATATTCTTAAGAATTAATATTTATTTATTTATATGTTTGCAAAATTAGACAGATGTTTCGAGTATGGTAATGAGTGGTTTTGTCTGTTAAGGGATTTAAAAAATGTAAATATGTGCGGTCATAGAGTACATTGGACTTTATATAGTTATGTACACAAAAAGGTGTGGTGGATGGGTAATGGATTAATTTAAATCTCTACATACATGAAATGTTTAATTAGAATTAAAAATTAATATACATATGAATACATAAATAAGTATATCTACATAATTTAATTTCTGTTATGCATTTACTCGTACTCGTGTACATACAAGAGAAATGAGATTACTTCTCCGGAAGCATAAAATTCTAACCCGGAAAACCATAACTAAAAATTGGGTTTATCAATATTACAGATTACCATACAATGTTAATTGAATGGATTCTTTTGTATTATAATGTAATATATTTGTTGTTGTTTTTGTTTGGCTGTCTGACTTATGTGATAAATTATGTGAACGAATTGATGTTGAGTGAGATCATCTATAATGTTAGAAATTGATATGGATTTTTTTTTTTTTGGTGATTTTTATGTATTTGAAGAGGGATATTATATGTGTGTATGTGTGTGTTAATTGATGAATTTGGTGAGATAATTATAGTGTTAATCGTTTAACTTCAGTCTGGTTATCACATCATTGAATGTTTAAATAATGATTTCTTTGTTCATATCTCAAAAAATTATTTTACAAGATTGCGGGAATCTCATTTGTATACTTATATAATATTTTTATAATCACAACTATCTCCAGGCCTATAAATGGAGTTTTACACTTTCACTTATATTTCTTATTTCATTTTGTATAACATTTCTAAAATCTGTTTATTGGTTTTCTAAATTGTATTTGCTTAGTATGTACTGATAAGTTTCGACTTACCTGGTTAATTTGTTGTTGAGAAAAGTAGGTTTGCATTGGAGCCTTATCAGAGAAAATTCCACCAATGTTAAATGTTTCTAGCCCCACAAAAATAATAAAAACTCGAGGTTCACCTATGGTTTGTTCAATATTATCTTAAATCGAAATTAAATAACATTCAAAGGTACATTAAGTACAAGGTCAATATGGTGAAGTTATACTCGCTTACAATTACTCGCTCATATACTTATGGCTGTTACAAGTATAAAAAAAAAATCCGATTCGAGCGTTGTAAATTTTTTCTAAATTAGGAAACAACCTTACTTAATATGCGATACGATCTATACCATAGCTTTTCAATACGGGTAATTTTGGAACGAGAACGAAATTTGACGAGTTTCCAAATATACAACCAGTATCATAAATGTGACTGACAGTACCTTAATAAAATACCGATATTGTTTAAGTTCGTTTTGTTATTTCAATAATCTAATTGAGGTGAGTGAAAGTTACTACATACTCTCAATTACTTTTTTACATGAATAACAATAATAATCATTATGTACTTATAAAAATAAGTTTGTTTAAGATTCAAAAATCAAAATAAAACTATGTATATATAATTATGAATTTGAAACTAAACAACTTAAATCCAAAATCAATATTGATTAAACAAACCTACATAAGTATGTATATAATTTCTGTTTGTGTAGTTATTATTTTTGAAATTAATTCGAAGTCTAGTTGCATGGCACGAAATTTTTTATGGTTTCATTTCTTTCTTATTCACACATGGGAATATGATACATAAATATGTATACTCTATATATGGACGTAATCGGTCTTAACTTTATGACCTCAAAAAAATTATTGGTGTTATCTAATTATAATTTGGTTTTGATTTTATGTTTTGAAATCCAGTTAAACATAAACACATCACGATAAAATTCTGAAGGTTAATAACCGAAAGATGCATTCATTTTGTATATCATGAGATGATTATCAAAAATATTGCGCTTCTTCCCTCATATGGTTAACTCCATTTAACCTTACACAACATTTGCCCTCTTTCATATACATATTTTCAATTCGAATTAAATCACCCAAAACCTCTATTTAGCTACAAAAAAAAAAGTGTTAAGATATATTTTTTTGTAAGTAATCGTGCTTTCTGATCCGCGAAGAAGAAACATATAATATTAAAATATGTAATAAAAAAAAAAAAAAAAATCGCGAATACGTTTTATTATTATTTTGATTGATGATGATATTTATCAATGATTTCTTTACGGAATGAATCTCATAAATTCGTTTTCCTTTTAAAATTTCGATATGTCAAAATTGTTTATATTTTTTGTGTTACACACACTCACACACTTAAGAAAAATTTCAATGGGTTTAATGACCATTCATATCTAAATTAAATCTAATTTAATCTAAAATTAATTTTTATTATTATATTGTAGAACCCAATGTTCGTCTTTTGAGATTTTATTGGATTTTGATGTTAGGCAGTTTGGTTGAATAAAAATTATACGATACACGGGTAAATCAGGTATACTCATATATAATAATATTCTAGACCGGTAATGATTTTAATTGATCATAAAAATATATTACGTGAAATTGATATTTTTTTGGATGAAAACAGCAAATGATTACTATCAAAGATACTAAAATTTGTTAGTTTAGATAAAACATCGCAGAGAATATAAGTAATAGAGATGGGTTTTCTTAGAATTTATAAGGTAGCATTGTAATTTATAGAATTTATGGATGAAAAAGTTGCGTTAAATATTGGACGCCAATTAAATATATATATGTACGTACATATAATCGGCAGAACGCCGACATTTATAATTTATTATATGCTGTATGACGCAAATTTTGATTTTCTTGAAATTTTGATTCTTATCTACTTAAATTTTTGACGTAACATTATCATTAACATCTGCCATCATTTCTCACTTTACAAAACTTATCGTGATTCAAGCGAAATTGGTTGCTAAGACCTTAAAATTGTTTTAAATATTTATATTTGTGTGGGGGTTGATAGTGTTTTGAGATGGTACACTTAACTTGTGGCAACTTTCAGTTGTAAAAAATAATGGCGGCAAATTTAAAAATTTTGACCGATTAGAATATAATCTTTGCTGATTAAAATTTCTAAATTACAATAGATTTAACTATGAATCTTGCTTTCCGTAAAACTTAACTTTGTAGAATGACTGGATATACTAAAAGAATACCATCTTCCACCTGTATCTTGTATTATTATTTTTATGTTACACGTACAACAAAAAAAAATCTCTCATACAAGTTTGTATAACGTAAAATGGATACGCAAAAAAATTGAATCAAAAATACCAACAAAAGAAAAATTATGAATTTAAATTAAAGATCATGTTAAAAAGATTACAAGATTATTATTTTTTGTTTAATTTGTCAATCTTTTACATTACTTTTACAACAACGATATAAGCCCGAATAAGAATTTAAGAAATTTTCTTGTTATTTCCGCAAAATTCAGGCACGATTTTTACAAAATAAATTTTACGACACATCAATCGATTTAAAGCTGGTCTTATTGTTGTATAGCGCTTTTGTATGGTTTCATTCAGTGATTAAATCCAATGGTATTTAAAAATTATAAGACTCACGATGGAATGTGATATCATTATTATTTTATGAAAACTATATAGAACAGTGATTTCCAACCTTTTTCGTAGTGTGAGGTACTTCTATCATTACAATGCATTTGATGATCACCTACCTTAAACATTTATAAATGTAAATATTCTCAAAGAATTAGGGTCTTGATTCTCGAGCCCTGACAATTTCGGATTAGTACTAAAAAATGTTGGGTTCGGGTTTGGGTTCAGGTTCGGGTTCGAGTGCGAATTCAAAAATAAAAAATAAAATTATTTACTTAAGTACTTAACAAGTTTGCATACAAATAAGTACATAAGGATTCCCATTTAATTGAATTCGTTACGACGGCAAAAATAATTTTAGGGTTAACAATATATTGATGTTTTTCTATTCTATTACTTTTCCCATAAGAACGAAGTTATAATGAGTAGGTATTGTAACCGTGAAGAAATGTTGTTCCAGATTTTCACATTTTTCGACGATTTAGTAGTTCAAGGTTAGGCTAGGTTAGGCTAAGGTGGTGGTCCAAGAAGACCGGCATATGCACAAACTGGTCCGTGACCATACCACAATTTATTAATTATTATCTACCTACTCATTGAAACCATTTTGAGCTATTGAAAAAGCGCTGGATACTCCTAACGTCCATCCTACTGAGATCCATCAGGTTATTTTAATGGGGCGCCCCTAGAAACTTTAGCCTGTTTCGGGCTAGACTAGGACAGGTGTTAAAAAGATGGAATACCGCCTCTTCCTCCTATTAGTTTTCACAACTGCGACAATAGTCATGTGATAAAAATCCAAGTGTACTCGCATTTCTGCCTTTGAGAAAGTGGCCTGTAATCACTCCAACAACTATCCTGACCTGACACCGCTGAGGTTAGGTCAGTTTTTAGATCTCTCCAAATCTAACTTTTAGGCCAGACCTGCCGGGTTATTACACATGAGGTATTATTTAATCATTTATCGTTCGCCAACTTACTAGCTTCTTCCTGAAGCAGTAGTTTGCATGGCGCTGGAGGAATTTCAATATCCTTTCTGATTTTTGTGATATGGCCAAATTTAGAAAACCCCGTTACATCATTTAAAGACTTCCTTTGCTCAAAATAACGAGACATGATTGTACAATGATAATGATATGGTTGGTTTGGTGAGCTACATATACACATTTTTTATTTGATGACGTTTTATGGGAAAAGTGTCGTCCGAGGAGTAGGATAGACGTAGGATATTTTAGATAGTATTTAGCAAATTAATTTTGAACCGAAAAAATCTCTGAACCAGAACCAGGGAGTTCAGGTTCGGGTTCGGTTCGAAACCTTGTTTGTGATTGAAAATTTGAAATTTTTTGAATGCTATACCTCATTCAGAATGATTCCTTCTTTTTTGTTTCTGTACCTTATGTATTGTTACGCAAGCTTTGGGATGCTTGCCATAATGACCCAAAAACGAATTAGTTTTTTGTTTTAATTAGATAACAAGCCCGATTCTGGAACGATAAAATTCATGTTTTGTTATTTTATTAGCATAACATTTTTGAACTTACAATCGAGGTAAATATTGGGATATTTCAAAATTACGATCACTAAGTATATCCTTATAGGCTTCAATTGTCGTTTCCTTTTGACTTCAACCGAAAAAAAAAAATTAGAACATTGATTACTTTCATTAATGCGTTTATTAAAAAAGGTAAATTGTTACTTACTATTAGCTTAGACAAGTGTCTTTAATTAAATTTTGAAATTAGATTTGGCATAAATAATAAAGTTCAAATTTTTTTAAATAAAGGCAGTTATTTCTTACTTTAGTCGATAATTTTTTTCAATCAATTATATGCCCACTGGGGCATTTTTTTCAATCAATTATATGCCCAGTGGGCATATACCACTGAATTAACTGTATCCTCCCCTGTGAATAATAAAGTCTTCCTTCAAATATTGGTACGAACTTGTCTTTGTGGAATATAAGTTCTGCTGTGAAATATAATTGTATGTTATATGATGTTACTTTCGTTTTTTCATTATAAATTCCAATAGTAAATGGAATGCAATTTTGTTCTCGAGCGTCTCTAAATATATTTTCGGGTTACTAGGTGCCCGGGAGAGATCTTTAATTGGACATAACTGCTGCAGAAAGTGTGGACTTCTATTATAATTAGCGATAAATACCCGGGCATCGCAACCGACCAACCAAATGCATGGTAAGGCGAGCAGGACAAAGAGACTCAAATTATATGATTTACAAAAAAAAAAAAAAATGTGAAGCAAAAGACAATAAAATTAATTGTTTTGGAACATAAAAAATTGAAAAATTACATAAAATTAGAATTTTTTGTTCTCTTGTGCTGGTCTTACCCCAAAAAAAAAAAACGATTTCGATAGAAAACTATATAATTTTATTGTGTAATGATAAATTACTACATTAGAAACTATGAACCGGAACGTCAAACGTATTATATACAATATATGTATGTATATATACTATACATACGTATCTATGTATAAGTGTTGTAAGAGAATGTACGAGAGTTCTAAACAATTTTTTAATCTTTGTAAGTTAGTTCAGTTTTTTATATTTTTGGAAAAGACTCTAGTGGTTTATTATGATAAATTTATCTTTACTTTAGTTTTATGTACTCTCGTGGTATGAATTTTAAAATAAAATGAAATATAAATACGGGCCATAATATAGTAATATACCTAAGCACACAGACGTAATAAAATATAAATTTTGTCTTAGGTTAAGAAATGCCACATTCAAGGAAGAGAAAATCAATTAGAAAGCATGGTAAAAATTACGAGTAGAGGTTTAAACTGTACTTTGATTCATATAATGAAATTTAATATTTGGTTGTGAAACCAAATCTTAAATCATCTTTCTCCGGAGGTATGGCCATCCAAACTTTTTTGACATTTCCCATTTAAAAGAAAATTTGGTCAGAAAAACGTTCGCTAAAAGATAGTTAATTCCCTATTTTATTGCACACACTGTAGGACTTCTTTCATATCATAACCATGAACCACAATACATACGTAAAAAAACACAAAAATCGAATATGACAAATTCTAATATTGACAAATTTGATAATAGCTAAATTATTTTGGTAAATTTCCAAAGATTTTCAACAACAACTGCCTTGGATAAACCTACAAAAGATTTTGATAAATCTTAGTTATATATTATACTAGCTGAGTTACCCGGCGTTGCTCGGGAGGTATATAATTCAAATACCTTGATTGTTATGCAAGAATTCTCTCTCTACATCGCTGTATTTGAAAGCATGAGTTGTATTTTCGAATATTTTGTAGAAAATGTCTGGATAACTCAGTAGTTCCGGAGACGTAAGCTAGAAGAGGTTCAGGTGGATCATCCAGAGAAGGCAAATTCACTTTTCCGTTTGAACAACACATTCCAGGCGATTCAATGTGAAACTTTAAAGCATGACAATACAAACAAATGTTTTCCATTTGCCGAATTGAAACATTGTAATCATAGTCTTTCTCGTAATTGAATGCTGCTAACTTTAAATCACCTCTAAAAGTTTGTATTAATCGTCCTTATCGTAACCGATCGACTTCCAGCCGGGCCTCACGATGTTCAATGGTTTCAGTAGCTCTAGAAGAAGACATCCTGCTTCGAACATTTTCAAGTCGTGTTTCACACTGTTCAGTTGTTCCATCAGCTCTTGAAGAAGACATCCTGCTTCGAACGTTTGCAAGTCGTGTTTCACACTGTTCAGTTGTTTCATTAGATCTAGAAGAAGACGTACTGCTTCGATCATTTTCAAGTCGTGCTTCACGCTGTTCGCATGATTCAGCCACCCTTGCGGCTCTAATCTTCTTCGACTTTGCAGTTACCTGCCCAATTGATCTTTTTTTCGGAAGCATTTTTAAGCAAAAATGAAACGTGTAGCTAATTAATCAGGAATGACGGGCATTCAAAACAGAAATTAGTATTAATTTATCAAAACGATTTTAATGTTTCCTTCGATACGTTTCACCGCGAACTGTGATTGAAAATGTGTTTACGGAATTTTTTTTAAGCAAAATCAAATGTTATCTACAATAAAAAAGTAATCATAGATTAACACGTTTATAAACTGAAAACTTAAATCTAATAAAAATGTATATTCACTTGAAATAATATTTAATACCTGGAAAATAATCACCAACAATTATTTTATTGCAATATAGCTAACTAATCGAGTACAACGGTAAAGCGGCGATCGGTAAAGCGGCTAAGGCGTTATTTCAGAACAATCAAATAATTGTATCTTTACATGTAAAAATGAATTTTTGATCCAGGGGCGGGCCCCCCGAATTCGAACATGTCTCTTATTTCATATAACCCCTTTCCAAATCTCATTCTCGTAAAAAAATTTAAATTTTTGAAAAAATTTGTACCATGGGCCCTAGACCCCGGGGTCCAGCCCCTTTCACAATATCGTAAGATTGGTCCTGAACATGCAACATTTGCATGGTAAACATTTCATGGCGATCGGTTGAGAGACTGAGAAGTAATTTTGAAATAATCAAATATTTGTGTAAAAATTAATTTTTGATCCAGGGCTGGGCCCCTCGGATTCGAACATGTCAGTAATTTCATATAACCAGCCCATAAGCTCATTTTCGTGGAAAAATTTAAAGAAAACTAAAATTTTCGAAAAAATTTGTACCGCAGCCCCTAGACCCCGGGGTCTAGCCCCTTCAAAAGTATCGTGGGCTTGGTCCTGAACATGCAACATATACATGGTAAAAATTTCATGGCGATCGGTAAAGCGGCCATGGCGTTATTTCAGAACAATCAAATAATTGTATCTTTACATGTAAAAATGAATTTTTGATCCAGGGGCGGACCCCCCGAATTCGAACATGTCTCTTATTTCATATAACCCCTTTCCAAAACCCATTCTCGTAAAAAAATTTAAATTTTTGAAAAAAATTGTACCATGGCCCCTAGACCCCGGGGTCCAGCCCCTTTCACAATATCGTAAGATTGGTCCTGAACATGCAACATTTGCATGGTAAACATTTCATGGCGATCGGTTGAGCGACTGAGAAGTAATTTTGAAATAATCAAATATTTAAATTAATTTTTGATCCAGGGCTGGGCCCCTCGGATTCGAACATGTCAGTAATTTCATATAACCAGCCCCGTAAACTCATTTTCGTGGAAAAATTTAAAGTAAATTAAAATTTTCGAAAAAATTTGTACCGCAGCCCCTAGACCCCGGGGTCCAGCCCCTTCCAAAATATCGTAAGGTTGGTTCTGGATATGCAACTTGTACATGGTAAAAATTTCATGGCGATCGGTTGAGCGGCTGAGACGCCCATTCGGAACAAACAAACAGGAATTCATTTTTATATATATAGATATAGATAAAAAACTAATGTTTTTTTTACTTTTATATACACTTTTGTGATAAAGCCACAGCGATTGAAAAAGTATAAATAATGAATTTATATCAGCTATTCGATAAATCTTAGATTTAATTTTCTTCAGATATATACGTACGCAGGTCGAGTCCGACTCTAAGTTACGACAAGTATGTTACCTGCCTGTCTAACAGTATGTACTTATGAAACCCTTCAGAAAACAATTAAATCCACTTTGAACAGGTTTAGAAAAAATTATTTTGTAATAAGTATGGCAAGGGTCTATGGCATATGGGAAGGGAAATAAACTGGAGTATAGATGGTATTTTAGCTAATTTTCAATTAAGTTTCCATAAAATAATTAATATTTACAAATTTTTGTCCTAGTTTGGAAAAAAAAATTGGCAGTGCGATTTATTTTTAGGAATTGTCCCAAAATTTTAAAATTTATTTTTCTAATGATAATTCTCGTTATTTTTGTTAGAAATAACTATTAATATTCAAAATGAAAAGACTCGATACTTATTACTATTAGTGTTAGTAAAAGAGGGGTAAACTACAAAACTCGATATTTCTAAAACCCGAATACAAAATGTTGCTCTAAGACGAGTTTTTTCTTGTCGAGCTTTTCATTTTTAGAGCAAAAATGCAATCTTTTCAATTCAGATTGCTTGTTTTGGCCAGTTGGAATATACCTAAGAGGACATCATTTTCGAAACTATTTAGCTTTTTCGTAATTTTAAGAAAATTTCAAAACTGTTTTTCCATAGTCAAATATGAGTTAGTTTTTACTGAAATAAAGTATTTACAGAATCTAATTGTTTAACTATTGATTAAAATCTTAAATTTTGGATAATTACTCAATAAAAGTAATGTGATTTTAAAAAGGGCCAGTTTTGTAAATACCATTTTAATATTGCTTTTACAGTATTACTACTTTGTTGAAAGTAAAATTACGTAACCTTATTCTAACAAAGTACATACTTAATTCCTTTTTACAAAAATAATTTTAATTATTTCTTTTCAATTAAAAACGTTCCAATTTCAATTGTGGTACCTTCTTCAGTGTAGATGACTGTTAAAAAAAAATTAACAGTTTTTGATTCATAATTTTTCTTTCTTGAGATGTACGTCGAATTATTGTTCTACTACTATTTAAGAGTTAATTTTCAAATGACGATCCGCAGTTGTGCGGATCTTCTGTGCTAACCCTTTATTTAAAACATTTTATTCTGAATTTAAATTGTTCTATGAGACAAATATTTATATAAGCACATCTACACAATATTATTTATCTAACTCAATTTTTGATTGAAAGTTGATATTGCTAATATCGATAATTTAGTCCTCGCAACAATCATGTCAGTGAACTTGCTAAGCTCGCTAAATTTGAGGAGCGGAAATGACAAAAAATGTCAGCCGATATATATTTTGTAAATTAAAAAAATTTTTTCATGTAAAAATTATTGAAAAAAAAAATATGACCTTCAAATTGCCATTAAAAGTCACTGTGCATTTTTTTTGTCTAAAAATTTAACTATCAATTTGTGCTTAAAGGATGCTTAAAGGTGCTGTAAAGCTGAACCAGATTCTACAGGTATTTCTGAAAATCGAAATCGAAAGTAATCAATTATTGCTTAATACTTCTTAACCGAACACTATTTAAATTTAGATCCCCGAAACAAATATAAAATAACACAAATTAGAAATTAATTCACTAATAACCCTCTCAGTAAACTAAAGAAGATTTATAAATTAAATTTATCTGAAAATCAATTAAAAATTTAAATAATTTTATAATTATACCAAATAAATAAATATATTACTAAGTAAGGAATGCAACCAAAACTCTGGGCTAGACGTACCCAAACCAAACAAAAAAAAAAAATGACCAAAAACGAGAAAGCATCGACTCAGCTAATTTCATCTCCCAAAAAAAAAAGTAGGCGAACTGTCAAAAAAAACGGTTGAATATTTATTTTCTTCCGTAATTTTTTTTTGATTTGTGTAATTTTTTAAATTAAACGTTAGTTTTTTTTTTAAATGCCTATGTGGCTCTAATAACCTGTGAGGTCCACCGGTATCTGTCATGGATAACGAAATATTAGAAAAGTATACACCGAACCTGTTCAATTCTGAATCTCCCGGTGAAACAAATATTGATATTGAAGTTGAAGAAGAAGACAATCAAGTATCAACCACAATGGCGTACCGTCGGCGCTGTTATTAAAATATGTCAATTAAATGTTGAAGGATTAACGAAGGCGAAAGTTGAATATTTGTCAAGATTTCTTCACACCAATAAATGTGATGGTTTGCTCCTACATGAAACCCATATGAAAGATGATCTTCAATTTTTGAATTGCTTATTAATAAATGAATTTTTGTGCATTGATTCTATTCATCATGAACATTATGGAATTGCGACATTTATAAGAAGTGATTTATGTGACGATTGTTCCGTGTTATTAAAATCAAACATCAATAATATTGAAATTCTGGTTATCAAATTGAACGACGTGAAAATTTTAAATGTCTATAAACCTCCTGGCTCTTCTTGGTCTACACCATTGCCGGTATTTAATCATCCCGCAGTATATATGGGCGATTTCAATTGGCATCATTGCCTGTGGATTACAACCAAGATGATTTGAATGGAGAATTTATACTTGATTGGGCAAACAGAAACCGTTTACACTTATTATTTGATGCTAAAGATAAACCAACATTTTATTCTGGTAGATGGAACAGAGGATATAACCCGGATCTATGTTTTGTTTCAACAGATGATTCGTTCAATGTCTTATCTGCTGTAAGATCTGTAAGTAATAAATTTCCAAGAAGTCAACAACGATGTGTTTTTCTAGAAGTCGGAATAATAATAATAAAATCATTGCCGAAACCGTGATGGAACTTTAAAAAAGGTAATTGGACAGAATTTGCCAAAGCGATAGATTCGAACATCAGATGGATTCCTCCGGTTGTTGAAAATTATAATAGATTTGTACATTCCAAATTGGTCCGATGAATGTGACAGATTATGGATGTTGTATCAAGAGAACGAATCTAAAGAATGTGCAGATGAATTAATCAATGAATTAAATCAGGAGCGTACTGCGAAATGGATAAATTTAGTTGAAACAATGGATTTTTCACGTTCAAGCAGAAAAGCATGGGATTTATTAAATAAAAGTGGTGATTCTAGTAATAATAATGGGTTAACTTTACAACAGTACATCCGAAGGATGTGGCGTCAAGATTAGTCAAAAACTTAAAATTTCGTATACCCAAAGATAAAATTCGAAACGTTAAAAATAAATGGAGAATATCAAAGAAGTTAATTACGGATTCTCCATTGGCTTCGTCAGTATCTTTAGATGAAATTAATAGGGTACTAACATATCTAAAACCAAGAAAAGCTAGTGGAGTGGATGAGGTGTTTCCCGATTTTTTTATTAATTTATCAAAAAACGCCCGTAATTGGTTGGCGAAATTTTATTCTGATTGTTATAATAGTGGCAAAATTCCTCCGATTTGGAATTTATCAAAAGTTCGTGCCATTTTAAAACCTGGAAAGGACAAACATCTACCTGAAAATTATAGACCGATATCTTTGCTGTGCATTGGTTATAAAATTTTCGAAAAAATTATTTATAACAGAATCTTTCCAACACTTGAAGAAAATATTCCAAATTATCAAACCGGTTTTCGTCCAGGAAGAAACTGTTGTGATCAAGTTTTGTCTTTGGTTACACATATTGAAGCAGGATTCCAAGATAAATTACAAACGGCTGTTGCGTTCGTGGATCTAAGTGCAGCATATGATACGATATAGAAGAAAGGATTGATGTTGAAATTAAGTAAGATATTAAAATGTTCAAAAACTTTAAACATGATCTCTGCTCTGTTATCGAATCGAAAATTTGTTGTACTTGGGAAATCAGAAAAGTAGAATTCGATGTGTGAATAATGGATTGCCTCAAGGTTCAGTTCTTGCTCCTGTTTTGTTCAATGTATATACATCTGATTTGCCAGAAACAAAATCTAGAAATTTTCTTTACCCTGATGATTTGGCAATAGCTTACCAATTTCCTTACAATGACAGAGTGGTGGGTAATGCAGAGCGTACTTTGACATTGGATTTAGATCTACTAAATGATTATTACAACGAAGTTGCATTTTTTCATTTATCAAATCAACATTCGAATACTCGGTTAAATGTTTACATGGATGGAATTTTAATCAAATTTAATCAGAATCCGATATATTTGGGAGTCACTTTGGATCGAGCTTTAACTTTTAGAAGCCTTGTTTAAAACTTGGACAAAATATTATATCAAGGGTGAACATTATCCAAAAACTATCTAGAACTCGATGGGGTACGAACGCTAAAACGTTACGTATATCAGCAATGTTACTGGTGTATTAAGCGGCTGAATATTGTTCACCTGTCTGGGAACATAGTGCTCATACAAATCATGTAAATACAAAACTCAATAGTTGCATGCGAATTATTTCGGGTACAATTAAAACAACACCATTACCATGGCTGCCGATATTGTCCAATATTGAACCACCTCACCTTAGAAGACATCAGTTAGCATTATACAGAGAACATTTAAAAATTACAAGAAATTTAAACCTTCCTATTCATTTCGACATCGATGTAAGAATAGAAAACCGTTTGAAGTCTAGAAAACCTTTTTGGACAAAAATTGCTGAGTTGGGAGACTTAACCAATTTACAAATTTAAGATATCGTTGGACCTTAGTCAATAGATTTAGAACAAATCACGGGGTGACAAATTCGGAATTAAATCGTTACAACCATGAAATTTCAGCTGCCTGTGATTGTGGACATCCTATACAAATTATTGCTCACATTTATCAAGAATGCATATTTAGAAGATTTAAAGACGGATTGGAGGAAATTCATCAGATGACTGACGATGCGATATTGTGGATGGATAACTTAGACATTTTTATATAACATAATTATATTATCAAAATATGTATTTGTAAAGATATATAATAAGCTTAATAATAAGTAATAATAAAAATAAACATAAAAATCCAAAGTCTAGTGGCTAATTGATTTCCAGCGTCGCCAGTTGTTCTTGATTGATTTTCTCTAGAATATTATATGAATGTCCTCGGGCCAGTTTCCTGAGTATATTATACGGATACACTCAAACTGTTTCCTTAAACCTTCTCAGATTCCCTAAAACAGGAAAACGCAACAACGGAACAGGGGCGTTAGAACAAAATTTTCTAATTTATTATAAATATCTACTCGAGCAACTTTCTTCGGTGCATTGTTTGGTAGAAGCAAATTCTCCGAGTAAATTAAATGATTCTATTTGAGTCATTTACCCGGGTAAATTACATGAAAATACTCGAGCTGTTTATCTAAGGACATTTGATAATTTTCTTTGGGCCACATCCTCGAAATTCTACGGTTGTCCCTGATTAATTTCCCCGAGTACAATATATGAATGTCTTTGGGCCGTTTGCTCGAGTATATGTATTATAAATTATACCGCTGTACGGCATGATTTTACCTAAGATATTTCCTCGAGTAAATTACATAGATGTACTTGCGGTATTTCCTCAAAAATGTACTCGAGCAAGTAATTATATGGTTTTTTGGGAAATAAAATGTTATATCATTTTATTTTATCAAATTACTCGTATGTACCGAAAATTTAATCTATTTCAAATCTTATGTAATATAATAAAATATTTAATTAAAATTTTTAGTCATTCACTTACTTAAGCGAGACTATTTCATTGTTTTCCCGGTGACAATCATTTACTATGACTCTCGCTTGCTGCAGTATTTTGTTTTCTTATATCTGTTGGGTAGATAGTTTTGTTTATAAAATTCTTTCCACGCGTCTAGTAAAATACAATAAAATAACAATAAAAGATGATTATTAAAACAGATTACTGGAAATAAAAATTAAATGTGTATTCCTACCAAAAATATCATTACTAATGTTATTGGTAAGCTCCCGGAATGCTTTTTGCCCCATTTGTTCTGTTCAGTTATATTTTCGTAAATCCATGTCCATTATCATTTCTGACTATCCAAAAGATATATGTATAGGCTGGTTGAATTTACTTGGACAGAATGAACTAAGTTTCATTACCTGTAATAAAGAAAATGTTATAGGTTGGACGCATGGAAATACATAGAATAAAAAATAGTGCAATAATAATAAACCCTTTATTTTTTAAACCTGACCCTATTTTTTCTTCAAATTCGGTTTAAATTTTCCTTATTTCTTGCTGCTTGATTTATATCTACAAGAATATTTAGTTTTTTGTCTATTCGCTATAGTGTTGGATGGTTTTCCGAATCAATTATTTTGAGATGGCTCTCAAAATTGTGACGAGAAAAAGGAATAGACTAGATATTTTTCGTCAAGAGGAAAATATGTAAGTGGAAACCGGCCATGTTCTTCGTCTGTTGGATGAAAGATTCCACTCTTATTATTTTAATCGGCATGGCGAATCGATATCAGTGATGACAGCACGGGAGGTTTATATTTGTGTTGGTGATTCCAATGTAAAAGTTGGACTGAGATTCGCGGATCACATGGTGTTACTGGTCGGTAAAACGAAGATCTTGATTCGAAACAAAAATTTTTATATGTGTGGAACAAATCGAGGTAGTATGGGAAGCTCACATTTTTTTTTAAAGGCAAACAGGAGCTAAACGCTAACAACGATTTTGCAGAAGATCTAATGAATAGTCGTATATGTATGTAGATGTAGTATACTAGTGTAAAGATCTCGCGGATTTTTAAATAAAACACTCAGATTTCGTATAGTTATAATTATTTATTTCAATATTACAGGGCTACACGTGTTCTTTGGTTCTAACATCACAACAATGTTTTTATTCAACACCTTTTCTATAGTTTGGCCCTACCGCCAGTTGAGAGGTAATTGTTCAGACTCGTCGATGTCTTCTTGTTCTCGAGAAACAACCAAACGAAGATGGTCTGCTGGAATGATACCTTTAAATCGACGTACTCCTTCCACATTTATTGTTTATTCCACTCTATATCGATCCCCATATAAGATGGATGTTAGCTTATAGGGTCCCCTGAATCGTCCGGCCAATTTTTGATTGTCTCCTGTCGACGGTGGTTCGCGAAATACAACTACGTAATCACCCACTTTGTACTTCTTAGGGGTCTTATAATTCATATCGAAACTCTTCTTCAGCTTTCCTTGTTTCTCGTTTATTCGTTGCGATGCTTTGGCACGTAGTAATTCTCTATCATCTAACAAACATGAACGGCTTTTCTGGAATATCGTCCAGAATTTCCAATTGAAGCTTATCGGCGATCGGCGAACGAAGGGTTACGCCATACATGAGTTGATGGGGTGAAAGGTTTTGTAGTATTATGTGGAGAGCTATTCAAGGTCCACCGGATCTTTGAAAGCTTACTCTCCTACTGTATTTGCTCCTTATCACCCACCCATTGTTCGAAGAGAATGAAGATGAGTACGGTTGTATCGCTCTACTTGCCCATTAGCACGTGGTGTTGCGGTAGCATTCAGAACATGCTCAACCTTGTTATCCTTGCAAAATGACGTGAAACTCTTTGACGTGAAAGCCGATCCACGGTCAGTCACCAATCTCACCGGAAAACCGAATAACGTGGAGAGCTCTCCTAGAACTTTCACAACGAACCGCGATGACGTATCCCGAACGGGTTTGAGGTGGATATATTTAGTGAAAGCGTCCACGAGTACGACAATATACCGGTTTCGTTTTGGATTCTCTACGAAAGGACCTAAATGATCACAATGACTCGGAACCTTGTCAATGGGGTGCAACTCGATGGAATTCGATTCTCCCGATGATACAGACACTCAACACAGGTATATCTAAATATTTTTTCAGGAACTGTCTGATTCGTGGCCACCAAAATACTTCGTTTACGATTGCAAGTGTTCTCGCTAATCCAAGGTGACCCATTTCGTCATATCAATGATATAGTATACGTCCTCGGACTCCCGCAGGCACTACAAATAAGATTCGATCGTTCACTTTCATATAAACTTTTCCGTTATTAATTACATAATCTTTATTCTTAGGATCGTTTATATATTGTTTAATTCTCAAAATTTCAGGATCGTTAGACTGTAGAAATTCAACCCAGTCCGTGTCAACACTAGAAATTTTAAAAACGTCTAAGCTCGCTGTCTCGACCTCCTTCGAATCTCCAACTGGGCTACAGCTTAAGGCGTCGACACGTGTGGCATACTTTTCCCTTGTCGATGCTTCACATTAAAATCAAATTCAAGTAACCTAAGCCACCATCTGTCGATTCTATGTGATATATCGCGTTTTGACGATGCAGTTTTCAACGCGCTACAATCTGTCACGACATCAAATGTTTTTCCCAATACGTAAGACTTGAACTTTCTAGTGATTCTACTTCAGCAAGAGCCTCGAGCTCATAACTGTGAAATTTCATTTCGACATCGGTGGTTTTTCGACTAAAATAACAAACAGGATGAAGTTGTCCATCTGTTTCTTTTTGCAGAAGCACTCCGGATAATCCCTTGGCGCTGGCGTCCGTGTATATTTCGTGATTTTTATCGTTATCGTAGAGAACTAGAATGTCACGGTGACACAATTTATTTTCCAAGGTTTGAAATGCTAGTTCTTGTTCACTTAGCCAATGAAAACTAGAATTTTTTCTGGTTAATCGAGTAAGGGATTCGGCGATTAGAGAAAACTTAAAAACAAATTTCCGAAAATAACTGGCCAGTCCTATGAACTGCCGCACTTCGTGTACATTCCTTGGAATCGGAAATTTTTCTACGCAATTGATCTTGTCTTTTCCTGGTTTGATACCTTGTACGGAAATCTCATGACCGTATTCCACAGTTCAAAGTAAAAATCTACACTTAGACAATTTTAGAGTTAGACCATTCTCGCAGCTTAATCAACACATATTCTAACAATTCTATTCCTTCCGATATAGTTTTGCTAGGCAAAATTATATCATCAAGATATAAGACGATTCGATTATCCAAGTGAGACCAAACGGCATTCGTTTAAATTCGAACTGCCCTTCCGGACCCGGTGTTACGAAGGCTGTATATTTTTTAGATGCTACTGGTACTGGGATCTGATAATACCCTGAAGCCAAGTCTAGTACCGAAAAATGTGTTTTACTTGCCAGGCGCTGGAGACTGTCTTCAATATTTGGGATGGGAAAACGGTCCTTAACAGTTTTTGAATTAAGGCTTCGGTAATCTACCCAGATTCTATCCGCCGGTTTTCTTTTTAACGATAACAATAGGCGATGCATAATCCGACGAAGAATGTCTTATAATACCCATCTCGAGGAACTTATTAATTTGCGCTCTGACATTTTCTCTTTGCTTGGCTGAAATTCTAGAGGGGTGGTAATTAACTGGATCGCCGCTGTTTAAATTTATTTTAATTTCCGTTTTATTGGTTTTACCAACTTCATTAATATTAAGAGCGAAGCAATCTCTATATTTTCGAATAAAAGACTTCAATAGTTCCCAACTTTTGTGATCGATGAGGGAGTCAATAGTTTTATTTAATAATTCGTCGCTAATATCGGGGTAGACGTGGATGTCCTTGATGAACTTATTTATCTTCATTACTTTCTTCGTAGAATTTATTGGCGTAACGTTTTCCTTCTCGAAGTATGGCTGCCTGAAAGCAGAAACAGCATCACACGAACATATCATATCCATTATCGAATTTGTTTAAATTTTCGCTTTTCTCTTCGTTGAATACAAAATTATTTATGGAATCGACTTTTTCTTTTAAATTTATTCCAGTTACATTATCACTTAGATTGCCATTACCAATTTCCGCCGCTACATCGTAATTATTTTCGCTTCCGTCTGAACTGAAAAAATTTGAGATATCGTAGCAATGTTCACGTATCATTTCTGAAGCTTTCGTTTTATTATTATTTTCCTTTCACATAACACCAACTTAGCATTCGATGAAGTAGGCTTTGAAGCGAAACATAATTTAAAATTTTTGACATTTGCACTTTCATCACTTTCGTCGTTCTCTGTTGATACAACTTCATTGTCGTCATTATCAGTTTTATAAAAATTAAATAGGAATTCCGTTGCATTTCCATTCTTATTAATGTTCAATTTACCTACAGGAACTTGAAATGTATTCAAAAGATTATGTGCCTTAATCATGAGGTTTCCATCCCTATCGAGGGCACTTCGGCCTATCATTATTGGTTCAGTTTGTGATTTGTCATTGACTACAAATGCATCTACGGAACACTTAACATCATCAAGATTCAAATTTATTTTAACCTTTCCGACAGCTGATGTGAAAGAATACGTCAACGAGACCGCGGGATCTGTCGAATTCACGAATTAACTCAAACTTAAATTGGGACTAAGACTTAATCACACCGGCTACAGACTCATACCACAACAAAGCGTTTCCCTTCAGTCTACACTTGGCTGCATACAAAATTACAAAATCGTTTATATTATACACGGTCTTTATATTTTCAACCGTATCCACCCAACGCCGCACGGATACACATTAGCTGTCTTCCAATGGGCAAAATTTGCTACTTCGAAGTACTTGCGAGTAGATACCCAATGGAAGGAGAAATTGAGTAACACAAGTAAAACACAGCCTTCTGTTTAGTTGTTTGTTTTGTCTTTTGTAAAGTTGTTTATTATAGTAATGGCGATATTTAAAATTAGATTCAAAATATGACAAAAATAAATGGACATGTACTAAAAGGAAAGCATTGATATTTACCGCATTGATATTTAAACACGTTTTCCTTAAAAATGTATCATCACCAACAAAATAATTTTGTATTAATTTTGACATTTTACATCATCAAAAAATAAAAAAACTCGAACGTAGTAAAAAACTCTCGAAAAATATCGAAAAAGGTCTAGATGCCATCTGTTGGAATTTTCGCAACTAAAATCCACTAGCGCAAATTTTATGCGTAACTACTTATGTTTTCTACACCATCGTATGAGCATGGGTAGTTGTGAGTAGATACAAGTACTTGCGAGTAGTTTGCTTTCGCCAATGGAAGACGCTTATTCACCCATAGAACCAGTGCAAGGGTTTGGTTCAAAAAATGAGACTTGAGGGTTGCAATTTTTATCGGCTTACTAGATGTACGATAATATTAAAATTAAACTAAACAACAATAATATTTACTGTTGTATATCTAGTATGTACACGAAAATCGCAACTCTCAAGTCTCATTTGTTGAGCAAAATCTTTGCACAGATATCCCACCGAAAATTGGGAGTAACTCTACCACATCACGCGGGGAAAAATTTTCATTTTTAAGATAATTGTTATAAACCTTACCCGGATCAGCTTCCCGTCGCTGAGTACAATTGGCATCATCGTAGTATTGCGGATAATTCGGTTGCCGTTGTTCGTATACAGGCTGATAATAATTAATCGGAGGTTGCCATGGAACAAAGAACTGTCCTGTGGCGTAAGAAATTGCATTCGTTGCGTTGTTTGCCATATTTGGATTTAATTGAGGTGGTATTGTGCATTTCCCACGTACGAATTTTGTTGATAATTTGGGGCACAATTTTCACTATCATTGAGGTTATGTCCGTTATACATGTGGTCCGGAAAACTTAGCGGTACTTGTTGAATATGCGCAGTAGTATTAAATTAGTGATTCCCCGAATCATGAATTTTTTTGACGCAATCGCTGGTGGAGCATCTCGGTTCGTTTGTCCATCACTTACCGATGTATCGTGCTTTGAAGACTGGTCGACTCTAGACACATTTTGCTGTTTTCGTCGAACTTGAGTTTGTCGGGAATTATTTCCCCGATATGAACACTCGGAACCGCTTGCCGACGACATTATGATTTATTTTTTATTTATTTTTAAACTTATTAAAATTTCTTTCTTTCGACGCTTTTAGGCAATCCCACTTCTGATATGTAAAGATCTCGCTGATTTTTAAATAAAACACTCAGTTTTCGTATCGTTATAATTATGTACTTCAATATTACAGGACTATATGTGTTTTTTGGTTCTAACCTCACAACAATGTTTTTATTCAACACCTTTTCTATATTTTTGCACTATCGCCAGTTGAGAGGTAATTGTTTTACATATGATAATATACATATAGATGGCGTTGCGTTCGTTGACAGGCGGTTATTAGGGTAAACGTTTATTTAGACGTTACATTCGTCCATCCTGATACTAAGAATGTCCTCAGTCTTCAGACTCCGATGCAGACTCGAGGGGAAATTCTTTTTTATTTTCAGTGATTTTGGTTGGTGGAAATTGCGGATAAATATTTATCCGGATATTATCTGCATACATGCGGCCGCCTTTAGACGTTACACTAGTATGGTGTTGCTGATGAAGTTTAGAAATTTGCACTTCACTTATTATTTCATAGAATAAAGTAATAGAGAGAAAGAACATTATAGTTTATTAATATTACATGTTTGATAAATTCACTAACCAAATATATTAGGAAAAGGAACGAAGGAGTTGTTAAATCGTTTGTATTGCCGTTGAGGTGGCACTAATCAAACAAAAATATTTGTATAAATTATAGTACTAAATTCGGAAACAAAACGAAATTGATCTTGATCATAATTTATACTATACAACTAAAAGTCGTGATCGCGTAAATTAAAAACTTTTTAATTAAAAATTTAACACACTGTGACATCATCATCTGGCATTCATCTAAGAATATAATGCACGTACAGCGTATAAATGTTTATAAATATTTATACACCGACTTTTTTTTTTCGTCTCCTTACCATATAATATGTAATATGTCAAGATTACTTAAAAAGATTATTTGGGTTTTTAAGAAATAAATAAATGTATACTTTTTAAATTAAGAAATTTATTTTATTGGTCACAAAAAAAATATCATCGCAGAAGAAACACAGAAAAATTCCAATTTATTACGTATGATCTTAAGAAATTGATAAGTATTTATTTATTTACTTATTTATTTCTTAAGATGTTCATTCGTTGTTCAAAGTGGGAATCGTTACAAAAAATCTTTTCGATCCGCTATTTTTTTTTTGTTAGTCTTAAAGTAGTTTAATCTATTTACAGATTTCCGTTCTCATATAATGGAGATCAATAATAATAGATAAATCGATAATCAAGAATATGTATCTAGATAAATTGTAATAATTATTTTGACTTAATTCACAGTATGACATATTCATATAATTTAAAACCGAAAACTAACCAAATTTGTTTGTTTGTATATAAATTGTTTATGTATGGGTTCATTTTCATCTTATTTCTGATGTTATTTGTTATTTAAATGAATGTTATTAATTATTCTGACTCGGTAAACATCTTACCATGTGGTTAATTTATTTGACAGTTATAAACGATTGTCAATTTAATAAAAGGTCTAATTTTGTAGTGTTGTGTTCCAATATGCTAAATATTTTGAATGTATTACAGAATATGTTAATGGTCGGTCGCTATAAGAGGAATTTTAACAATTTATTTTTTGTAACTAATATCAGCGTTGGATATCGCTGGGAAAAATTTTCCTTTAATCCAAATGGAAGAAAAAATAAATCATTTAAAAATGTATAACCAATCTTAATTTACCTAAAAATTCAGAAGTAAGTTTTGACCTTATCCCAAAGTTTTGGGATATTATTTAAATAATTTCATAAATATTAAAAGAGTAACAGCTATTTGATCAGCATTTTAAATTTCAATATTGTATTATTTTTAAGTTTTTAATTCAACCCATTCTTAGTAATATTTTACATCATTCTCAAATGTCAGTGTCATGAATCCGTGTATTTCCAAAAATAAAAACGAAATTTTCTGCTTCCACCGTAAAAAAACATTATTTGACATTTGCAACTCACCGCGCAGAATAAAATGATTCCGCTTTTCTTTATGTATCCATATTCAATTTTCGGTAAGCGTTTCTTCAAAGATCCCAAATGTAATAAAAAATCGAGAACCGAAACTTTTAAGAGTTGCATGACAA
Source organism: Tipula helvola (assembly GCA_963556165.1). NCBI lineage: Eukaryota > Metazoa > Arthropoda > Insecta > Diptera > Tipulidae > Tipula > Tipula helvola. The sequence continues at coordinate 243,110,599 of OY744483.1, read as the reverse complement.
GAGGAAGAAATTCAATTTAATTTTCAACTTGTTTTCTTCTCGAATATATTCGGCACTAGATTTTGATTTATCATCAATTTTTCTTCAAAAAAAGTATTTACACAAAAAATAAATAATTGAATTTCGTGTTTTTCTCATCAATTTTTCGACAGATTTTTATTTTATTTTTTTTATTTATCATTATTTTTGTTGTCTTCTTCTTTATATTACATATAATGCAAAGCATTTATCAAGAACTTTTTTTTTTATTATATTTAAGGAATAAAAATGAAAATAATAAGAAAAATATCACGAAACTTAGTTATCAAATATATTTAACCAATTGAAAAACATGTGATTCAGTATTATTACCTGTGTGTGCAGCTTATCGAAAAAAAAAAAAAAATGAAGCAACAAAAACTAAAAGTAAAATCTTAAAAGACGTAAACTTTGTTTCTTATTTTTACTTTGAAGTTGATTGAAAAATAATTGGCGGTAACAGTAACGACATTAAAATGGATGAAAATCAATGAAATAATATAAAAAATATTTCGTTAACACAAATTAAATAAAAATTGAATTAAGTTTTGAAATAAGAAATAAATTTTCTTATAAATTGAAGTAGCAGCAACACATACCTGATGAAATTGGTGTTAAGTAATTTATTGATTTGTTTTGCTTGTGTGTACACACACTGTGCACAATGAATTGAACTTTCTAAAATTTACACTAAGAGGGGCTTATACTATAGGTAGATATTAAATATTCCAAGTGAAAAGTGTTTAATGAAATACCGTGCACCGATGACAATATTAAATAAAGAGTAAGCGAACGCGGCTACCTTATTTCAGTGCTTTAATAATAAAAACAAATAAATGGTATTTTAATGATTCTGTAATTGATATTTACTATTTACGTTGAAAATCGTGCGTTTCAGCTTCAAGCAATTTAATTTGTTATGCGGATCATTTATCTTTTCTACGGATATTGATATAATTTTCTTGTCAAAGCTGAATTATTATCTGGAGGCTTTTTAATTTATTTTTAGCATTAATTTGTAGTTGATTGGAGTGATTGTTCTCTATAAAATTGAATTATACTCATCAGTAGCATTTTAACATTAATAAACAATTTAATTAATTTATATGGTTATGGTGTGATTATTTAAACAGAATATTTTGAAGAACTTTCGCTCCTGTGATCTGTGATCGCATGCTTATATGGAAAATAACGTTTGTAAGCAAATCAACACATTAATTCTAAACGTTTTTCTTTTTACAATTTGTATTAACTTTGAATTTTTATGTCATAGTTAATCAATTGAACTATTGAGAGGGAAAATTACTAACATTTTGTGGTGGTCAAATTTAAGCAGTAGTAGAGACTATCGTTTTAAGCAAAGGTAGCAATTAAGACCTCTTAATCTACTAGCCAGAAATCCCCATGCCCATTCTAGAAGTGAACTTAGATGGGCCTATTGCAAGGTGAAGACCACCGAATTTGGGGTAGCCACAGTTTATCCTTTTGTTTGTTGCTCCGATTAAATTATTATCATTAAGCATCGTAAAATTTACAATTATAAAGGCCTGTTCTCGCAAAACGTTAAAGATATCCCATAAATACCTAAGTATGTATTATGTGCTAATTCGCGAATATTATGCGGCTACTTATAATTTAGCAGCTGCTTGCCGGAATTGTTGCAACTTAAAATGCGGATTTATTGAGGATAATGAAAATTATGAGCAAAAATTGTTTGAGGCGGTAGTGCTGGAATATTTTTGAAAATTGAAAAAAACATTTAAAGTTTTCCGATTTTGGATGCCAAAAAGCTCAAAGTGTTTTGACTACGTTGTTTCTCCAATTTTAAAATACGTATGGGTATGATCTACTGAAACATTGGTTATAACATTGGTCCTCTTCAGCCCTTATCTGCATTACAAAGGATGGACGAAACTTATTTTAAGCTCTTCTACAGCAGCACTAGTGTTTTACCAGATCCTTATGAAGTGCCGTATCCGTCTCGATCCTAACAAGTTTGAGTCAATTATAACCGAAATCAGATTACTCCAATTATTGGACCACCGTTACAAATGAGTTAAGTTATTTTCCTCGTTCGACATTTTTGCCGAACCGTCGAATACTATACTATACGCATGACTGTTAAGGCTTTCTGGCTTTAGTACAGAATGTCGACTGCTGCTATATGGCCTAACGCTTTATATTCGTCAATGGAATTGGGATAACTGGTTAGAAAATTTCGCTATTTGTTTAGTGTCCCTGATAATTTTAAATACTGAAATTGTTTCATTCAAGGGAGAGTTGTGGTGTATTAGGTTATACCTAATGCATACCTATTCCTTTCTAGGAATTCATCACTGAACTTTGATAGCGCTACCGTCTTATTATGACAAAACAAGAATTTATTTGAGCATCATTAATCAGTATTTTGCATCGGACGTCTTACAATACATCTTAAGCCTCCTTCAATTAATCCTCCTACAATTTCATTACGATGGAAATGGCGATAAATGAAACTGGCATTTTATTGGGAACACTTCCCGTTTATATAACTTTTACTTCTGCAGCTCATTTTCGATACTCGTATAATTTGTTAAACATAGCCCACAAAAGCGAAAGGAAAGGTTGAATTGTGTATAATAAATTTGCTTTCTCGAGAATTCCTCCTCAATTCCTTCCAAAAAATATTTTTCTAGAGATTTGGAGAAATATTTTTGTTTTTATTATTCGGACACCTAATCAAATGTTGCAAATAACAACAATACTGTGTTGAAATCTCTTTTTCTCTGTTTAAAAAAATTATGGCCTTGTGATAAATCACTAAAATAGAGTCGTAAACTGCTAAATTTTTTGAAAAAGTAGCGCTGTGGGTTAAATGTCTAAAATGGGCTAAATTATTTGATTTTAATTTGCTCATAAAATAGCTGCATAAATAACGTCAAAAAATTTGTTAATTTGATACTTTTCTTGTGACTCAAATAGTTTAGAAAATTTCGAACATCGTGGAGCTTTGTACCGTAAAGCAATATATCGATATAATTAAGAAATCACGAATAATCTTGCTTAATCTCAAAAAATTACCGAATAATTTAGGGAATCTTGAAAAATCTTGAAAATTTCGAATGATTTTAAGAATTTGAAAACTCTGTTATATCAAGTGATATATCAAGAATAATTCCAAAGATTTCGATTAATTTCAAAAGCCTAGAAAGCTTAAATATAAATCAGCAAGAATTGAAAATCAATTTCAAAGATAAATCTTAAAAGTTTTTAATAATCGAAAAACTTCGAAAATCTGGAGAAATCAATGTCAACTCTTTGCCAATGTAATGCAATTTGCAGTCGGAACTGTTTTACAAAATCTAGTTTTCAATGGTATTCAGATGTAGTTGAAACTTGGAAGGTTCTCTTTTATGTTCGAGAGAACTCTTCTTTTGTGTTCCCATTTCTTAACTCGGGAAAGTGTCTTCATGCCCATTAATTTGGTTAAAACCCTTGTTTGAGCAAATAGTAAATCCATTAAATTCCTTCACTGTTTGTTAATTTCTTTTTCATGATTTTTCTAAAATTGTTGGAAATGGAACAACCCTGATCTCTTCAGCTCCATTTTTTATTAATTTTTTTTTTTTTTTTTTAAAAAGGGTTCACGGCACTAAGACTACTTAACTATTTTCAAGATAATTGTTACAATTTTAATCTGACCATCAACCATATCTTTGAGGTGGTCGAACTATACGCTCTAAATCAACCAGAAGTGCTTTCCAACTTTACTTCTGGACCAACATTACCAATTCTTTTTTCATTTAAAAAATTTCCCAACCCATTCAAATTGTGCAATGGGCCTAATTCTGTTTTGACATCGGCGAATGGTTCCTTTTCTTCTGAAAAATTGGGTTAAATTGAACGAATTCAATATTGTGTTTTTTGTGGAATGCAATACTGCTCGAACGCAGCCAAATCGTCGCTTTAAATTACTTGATAGCGTTGCTGTTGACGATAACTGTGTCTTTTCCACATTGCCATTTTTATTTTCGTTTGTCTTTTGAGTTTCGTTTACATTTTGATTTCTAGTCGTAAGTACTGCTTTCATAAACATTAAAAATGCACGTTTGCATGTACACCACGCTTCACCAAATACGAATTATTCAATTCAGGTGGTACACGTTCTGCGGTTGAATCCGCATTAAATGTTTAATAATTGTTTAATATTCACCCTTATTTTCTATTTTAATGTGATGGATGGTCACAATTCTATACGCGATAATATTTTCGCCAATGGATTACCTAATTCTTTTTTTTTTTTTTCTATGCAATCATTTTCTCGAGCTCAAGGCACTCCTAACACTATCGCAGTTCACTTTTACCGTCGAACCTTACGCATTAATTAGCCACCGATCGGAATCAGACGACGAAAATCTGTAGAATTTTTGTTCTTGGTTGAAGAAGTTGGTTCAATGGATAATATCAGAATCCAAAATAAATGTCAAAATACAAAAAGATCGAAAAAGTAAATCGATTATGGATTGATTTGAGATGTTAAACGATTATGAAAGAAACACTAAAACGCAAGATGCAAGATGATAAATAGACTTTTCTGATATTTAATGATATACCAGGAGTGAAATGAAGGGGTTTAATAAATTACACTCTCCAGTCGTATTCGATTTTATACAAAAAACCTCTTAAACTAAAAATGTTTCTAACTGACTGAAATATTCATTCCCGCCATTAAAGTAAGAACCAAGCACTTAACTAAGTAGAGTGCATCACCACTATCATCAGCTTTGCATTTTGTAGATACAAATATATGTCATATAATCCATAAACAAAGTATATTCATTCAATAACCTCCAGTGAACTCGTGCGATGGATTCGAGATACTCATACCAAACAATACACTAATTATTTCTCAATCAAAAATTATTTTGCGCAATATATCCGCCCAAAAGTCATTGAAATTTTGAACAAATCAGATTAAAATTCATCAATCATTAATTTTTATACCAAACAATTATAAAATTTAACACTCAGCATCAAACCTTTACAAATTGTGTATAATAAACAACAACAAAAACAAATGAGAAATAGCAATGACCGAGATGATCATCTATCTCGTATATAACATCTAACATTACGAGTGTACGATTTTTAATAGCATAAGCATAACTATCTTTCAACTTGCATTAATAATTCTAAATTGCGATAGACATACAATATGCGGGTCAATCTTGAAAAATAACAAACAGTTCACGACTATCGTCTTAAATTAACACTGATTCATATATGGTGTGAAGTAATATAAAAATCCCAAAAATATTTATTCGAAACCATAACGAATTGTCATCCATCTTTCCATTTAGATTTATACAATATTTGTATGTAAAATGTAACGTACTTAAGACGGCTTAAATATTTTCTTTTAGACATTGTACAATGTATAGTACGATTGTATGTACAATAGGAGCATGAGAGAATACAAATTCTCGGTATACTCTCATTACTTGTGTTCCACTCTAGTGCGGCATCACCATCATCTATTTAACTCTGTGATTGAATGATTTGATTGGAGCGCGACGACGACAGCGATGATTTACATTAAAAATAATTCTAAAGCATACTTAACTGCGATATATGATTGTATAAAGTGAAATGAATGATTTGAATGAATGAGATGAATGACGATAATGGACATCATCATCATTATTGTCGTCATCGTGCTAGCTCATCTTCTTGATCATTTCAATCGAATCATTTTTTGTTTTTGTTGTTTTTTTTTTTGGATCCACTAAAAATAAAATTTATTTAAAAAAAAAAAATATTTGTTGTTCGTATGTCTTTCAATGAGCTTAAGACAAAAACGCAGATTACAACAACAGCATAAAGTATAATATGGTATGTGCTGTAAGAATTTGTGTTGATCGTGATACTGATGATAGACTAAATAAAAAATTAATGAGTATGGTTTTTTTTTGTTTTTCTTAAAGATATGTACTTTAAGATCTTGGTCTTGAGAAAGAAAAAGGAGGATTTTTTTTTACATTATTTTTCAATTCGATGCATGCTAGCTGATAATTGAAAAATGGGTGACGAAATATGTGTGTTTTGGCAAAGAAACATTTATGTATGTGGTATAAACCGATTGGATTTCTTGGAATTTTTTTAGTTTCACAATACATAAATGGGCGTTCGCTGGGCTAATTTACCTTACTCGCGCTTAACTATAGTAATCATTTCAAATATTGAGTGTTAAACAACAGATTTATGTTGTATTTATGAATCCAACATATTTAAAAATAGTTTGAAGATTTAAGAGAACAAATATTCCGATAAATCACTTAAATGAGATGGAACACAAACAATCTAATGAATCGTGTCAATTTTGATATGTTAAAGTCTCTCGCTCTAAGAATAGAAATTGGTACGCAATGTAATAAATTTAAAGATAAATCGTGTTTTGGTGCGGCTAAACGTAAAGTATGGGATTATCTATTTACATATACATATATGTATGTATATGTGCATATGAGGTTTTCGAGCATAAAATTTATAGTTTTCTACATTTTTGGTGAAGCTTAGTGTGACTTTGTTCTTAATCTATAATTAGGAAATAATTAGGTTTTTCTTGTCGAGGGCTATGGAATTCGAATATAATTTATTATCAAAGGCCAATAGGAATTCAGTACTTGTTAATTGGTTCAATTATTTCTTATGTATAGTACATATATGTATGTATGTGTTTCTGTAAAATAAGTAGCATTCATATCTATAAACAAATGTGTGCTTCAAGAAGAATATTTTATTGTTCAAAACAAATAAGAATACTCAACTTGAGTGGTGAGTCGAGTATTAAATTTCAACATTTTTATTTTGAATATAATGATTATGTATAAGACACAGAATAAAATTGAATGAGGTAATATTTTGAAATCAATCCATTCAGGATGATTTATGTGTTTTGGTTTAAGTGGCTTGGTATTTTAATATAATTAGAAAAAATGGTATTTCTTTCCAATCTGCTTCTAACTAGATAACTAAATTATTACTGTTTTTAAATTTTGATTATCAAAACATTATTGGGAACTGCAAAATTAATTTGTAATAAATTAATTAATTAATTTCATCTTGCGATTTAAGTTGAATATGATGTGTATCTTAAAAAACTATTAACACATTTTAAAAAATTTAAGCAACTGAACAGAAAATATTCAAATTATTAACCGAATTTTAACGCTTCTGTGGGAGATTATAAAAAAAAAATCAATTTACTTATTTTCTATAACCGTAATTTAGCATTAGAATTAGCTCATAATTAAAATAAAATTATAACGTTTCCGACTTAAAGAACATTTTTGTTTGATACCCTATACTTAAATTATTATTTTTATCAAAGATAACTACTGACCGGAAAATTTAGACTTCCCTTGTAAAGGTATGTACTTAATTCAGTATATCCATTATCAAATTTATCTAATTCATCTGTATACATCACTCTAATTATAGCATGAACGGCTCGCGAGTTTTATAATAATAGACAAACCAAAATCCTTTCCAACACAAAACACAAACAAACATATTCAAAAGTTGTGTAATTAATTTTACCGTGCCGCGATGATACTTCTGAATAGATGTGTATAGTTCCTTATAATAATTAATTATATATTTTTCAAGATAATTTAATTCAATTTAAATCACATACACACACACACTCGGAATTATTAATAACAAAACCTGTTATACATAATTTCATTGTTTTATTTGGTGTTCATTCTCGCCTTTCTACCAAAAAAATAAAATTAAAATTCTTCGGTTTCGTCTTATTTATTTCTTCGTCTTATTATGATTTATGTTCTTACTCAGAATTTATAAATAATATAAATTATTTCTGGAAATAATAAAAAAAAAATATAATTATTCCAATTCTTAAATTACAAGACCTAGACAATTGCTGCGATGCGAATGCAATTAATAACTTCGAAACGGTTTGAATATGTATAAGGTCGTGCGCATACAAACAAAAATTTCTTTGCACAATAGACAAATATTTAATATTTTTTCTTGGACACTTGTCTCTCAACAAGCGTTACAAAAAATTTGGGGGGAAGAAAATTTTATTTTTTGTTGTCACTTGAAAATTGAGAAAAAATAAACAAACCGTTACAGCCAGTAGATAAAATAAGTAATGATTCTTTGAAATTAAAAATCAAATTTTTCATTTCCATTCTGACTAATTAATCGTTGGCACTGAAGTCTACAATTAAAATTTAAGTGGGACAACAAATATAAGAAATACAAGAAATGTGTACAGTATAGTGGGCGACCGATAATAGATTGAATGGAATGTTTTTATTCCATTTTTTTTTTTTGTTTTGGAAAATTTGATTTGGTTGCGAAATACTTTGGCGCCGTTTTTAATCCGTCCTTGACTCCACCTCATCACTTATTCTCTTATAATTCTAAATACCAAAATAAAGTGAATATGATACATTTTATGAGAATTTTGTTTTTGATCCAAATCAAATTCAAATCCCAATTTTTGAACAACAACAAATACAATTAAATATCAGTTTTTATTCCAACTGATTCAAAATACACACCATACCATACTTAAATAAATAACAGGAGAGATGGTAGATGGTATGCCGCAACAAAAAATATAATTCTTAAGAAATCATTTTTTGTATCACTTGACTTGTTTGGGATTTTGGACGAGGCAAATTGATTTAAATTATAGGTTCTTAATAATTTGTTTTTGTTGTATTTTTATAGCGGAAATAATCAATTTTTTCGTGATCCTTTAGCCGAGATATATAATTTACAATTTTTGGTGTTGTTGCATTTTGGTTAAAATTGGTTTCAGTTGGTCTCGCAGTCAAACATCATGTGGCATGTTTTAAAGATGTGAAGTTTTAACAATAATTTTGTGTTTGTGTATTTTGGGTATTTTGTTTTCATAATATAATGTTGACCTTTTTGTGAAATTGTTTATTTTTTGTGAGATTTGGCTAATGATTTTAATTTGGGATTAAGTGAAAAGGAGTTTACTATCATGAACTTTTTAAATAATCGATATGAATGAGAGACAACAATTTTATTTTTTAATATAACAGCATCTACAAGTTTGACAACATTCTATAGGAGCAGCAAATGATCATGGTTAAATAGATATTTTATTCTAGTTGAATGCTAGTAAAAACCGCTTGAGTTCCCACAAAATCGTCTATTATAATCTCTACTAGTAGAAAAATGTTTCGTATAAAAATGGCGTCAGATCCAGCAATAAGGTTGCCTTGGTTCGGTCCATTTAATATTTTGACTTTAACACTTGCAGAACTTCGCACTGTAGACAAAGCCACATATAATTAAACCTACCTTTTTCATAGTTTGCCCCTGTCACTTATTAATTGTCATGGCAAATGCTAATTTGATTGGGAATTGTCTTCTCCGTAAAATAAATGGTAAATCAGGATTTACTGGTGCCAAATGTATCCATGGAATAAATACCGTATCCTTTTCTGCACATCCTATAAATACTTCTGCATAATGATTAAATTTCGTTTCAAATCTTTAACCGCATTCTTGTTCCATTACAAAGGCCGCGTTTAGTATATAACTTTCTTAATAATATAACAATGCTCTCTATATTTAACTTAAGCTTGTGAAGCGGCATTCCTGAAGATGAAAGTTCATTAAGAAATTCAGTTGGATAGTTCTGCTAAATAAATAGGTATTAATTTCTTCTAAAAAACGTAACAAAACTTCTTCGTTTATCTTATCTACATCTGTATTCTTTGGACATAAGATTGTCATTTTGGAATACCTATCAACTTCGTTAGAAGATAATGTTTCCCCAAAGATTTCGGTAATTATCGAATCTTTACAAATGAGATCCGCTGGAATTTCAATAACGTCATCAGGAAGTCCATATTCGTTAGTTAAAGTTCCATCGCCTAGTTTGATTAACCAACCACTATATTCTGAGTCAATGGATCTTACATTATTTTGAAGCCTAAGAATTTTAAGTTTTTCCCACAAATTAGTAAATTTTATACTGGCTTCGACAATTGCTGATTGATTGCTATGCGATACTACGGGAAGTATCTGCCTGAAATTTCCTCCAAGTAAGATTGTTTTACCTCCAAAAGGATTGTTATTTCTTATAATTTCCTTTAATAGTTTGTCAACTGATTTTAAAGCAACACCAGGAGTTATAGTTGATTCATCCCATATTATTAATTTAGCTTTGCGTATTGCTTCCGCGTCAGCAGATGCCAATCGCATAGAGGATGTAGAAGTGTCCAAAATTGGTACAGGCAATTTAAATTGGGAGTGGTAAGTGCTACCTCCATCAAGAAGGTTAGCTGCTATTCCTGTTGAAGCAACAGGTAAAACAATATTTGACTCTCCGCGAATTGTACATAACAATGCTTTATATAACTATGTTTTTCCTGCATCTCCTGGTCAATCAATAAAAAAACACGAAGATTGCATATCTAGACCTTTTTGTTGTTCGAGATGTGCATCGTAGTATTGAAGAGGTTCAATTAAATTGTTAGGAGAACACGAAAATCCAAAATCAGATCAACTTTTACCGTGAAGCTTAAGTGTATCTTGAATATCTTTTAGAGCAAACATCTCATATTGAAAACAGTGATCATTATGTCCTACATGACGATGAATATAATCTCCACATATTTATTTTTTAAATTTGTTAAAAAGGTCAGCAGCATTAGAAGGAGATGCAAAAACACAAATATATGCAAACAGATCTCGTAATTGGCGTGGCATACCTACAATTACAGCGTCTGCGAGTGAATTATCCCAAGTTGCGTCATCATTAAATAAACCACGTTGTTGAGCCGCTTCTTTAAATGTTGTGCTTGTATGACCTCTGAATGTTTTCAGTTCTTCGAAGGTTGACACATGAAGTAGTAATAATCGTAAAGAAAATATTTCTATCAGTGAAGCTTACAGAAAAAATGCGTCCGATTGTGGTGTTACCACCTCTTTGTCGAGGTTTCCATGTACCTATGCTTTTATCGAACACATAATGGTTTGGTATATCGTGACGTGATATAGAAAGAATTGAATATGCAATTTCGAAAAGGGCACATCTCGTATATTTTGATAACATCGTTTTTTCACGTAAATGTGATGGAAATATATCCTCACGCCTATTTTCTTTGAAATAGGCACATCTCTTGTATTAACACAACTACCAGTATCGGACTGTATAACAATAATTTCGAAAATATCACAACTCTTGGAGATGTGTCCTTTTAGAATTTAATGGATTTTAATTAATTTTTCAGAGATGTGCCCAGGGCCGGCTCTTTGGTTTTTAGCGCCCCGGGCAAGCAGTGATGGATTAAGAATAATTCGGGCCGTAAGGAAGCTTTTGTTTTCGGGCACCTTCGAAACAATAGGAAAATCTGAGTCCGAAGCAAACTTTTGTTTCCGGATGCAAAGTTTCGTTCTCCTACAAAAATGCGTAAAAAGTAGGCTTTTTACATAATTTAAACCATTTATTACATAATTTAAAAATATTTAAAGAAGTAATCATCCTGATAGTGAAACCTGTCGAAATCGATTTTCAATAAATAAAATTACATATCGTCGGCAAAACTCGCAGCAGAATACGTAAGTCTATTTCTGCCAATTTTGCGTTTTTCATATCAAAAGAAAGAAGAGAAAATTGTGATTCGATTGCTGTTTCTAAAATATCATAAAAGTAATGTTAAGTGGAAAAGCTTGGAAAGTAAATTAGTGTTTGCCTGTAACAAGAAGTAGTAGAGAGATAATTTTCATTGCCTCCTGAAAAAAAATTGTTTTTGGACTTACGAATTCTGCGAGTTTCGCCGACGATATATAATTTAACTATCAGGCTGATTACTTTTTTAAATATTTTTAAATTTTATAATAAATATTTTTTAAAATTAGTTATTTTAAAAAGTTTTTTAATTGTTATTTTTAAAAATATTTAAAAAAGTCAAATAGTTTGGCACTAAAGTGAAAAATGATGTTTTCATATTACTTTTTTCTCTATTTCCCGCGACGTAGTCGCATGTCTTCCTTTATTTGTTTGTTGCCTTAATCCATTTTAGAACCAAGAGGAGAATTTAACCTCTTACTTAAACTACTCTAACATCAAAACTCGTAAAATCAATATTATTCAGTGATACGAATACAACTATAATTGTAAGATGCCTAAAGTGAACTTAGTAAATTATTCAATTAAAGTGAATTATTATTGGATTTTATTTTTGTTTTATTTGTAATATGACGAAATAAAATGTTTAAAATAATACAACTTTTTGCAAAATCAAAATTACATCAAGTATTTGGCTCCTATTTAGTACCCGATCAGGTGAAAGAAAAAGAGAGTTCAAATATTAAAACAAACAAATCTCAACTTAAGCAGGCCTAATGTTCGGGACCTATTTGAAAATCAGCAAAAAATAATAGGTTTCAGGATGCCCACGGGTTAGAACCTAATATTCCAAAAATTAATTTCATGAGCATAAACATCAAATATGTAGTCTTTAAGATATTCGCAGTATAAAAGGAGTCCCATAGCAAGTTACAATGGCATCAGGTATTATGATAATTTAACTCAATGGCGTTACGCATAAAATAATTTAAATTTTAGGTTATGGCTATTAAATTATAATGTAATGAACATTATTTATCAATAATGCTAACATTACGGTTAGAAACGAATTTCCTTTCTCGAGAATTTGAGGTTTTGAAATTGTTTCTCAAGTATATCTACTTTTATTACCATTGATTTATTACATGTTTCCTGAAGAGGAAACATTTCTTTCATTTTGAATTTTCGTATGGTTCGTGGGAGTAAAGAGCATTTTTATTGCATTGATGTTCTTCAAAAATTTACAACACAAATTTTGGAATTCCCAAAAATTACAAAATTACGATTCTCTAATGTTTAGTAGTCAAGATTCTACCTATGCTCTCCAGACCACCACAAGGAGGTGTCAAATAATTTGGCAAGCAAAGAAAAATCGTGGCTGAATTTTTTGGTCTGCAAAATTGTACAAATAAACTAGACATCCACAGCTATTTAGCAATATAGCATCGCCAATAATAAGAAGCAACGAAGAGATTTTTACTGAGGTAATAATTTAATATTCTAGTTTCTCATACGCGTTGGAAATTGGAAAAACTGCAATTACCAGCACACGAATCAGTTTTATGAAATTACTGTAATGTATTCTACAACCCAAAAATTTAAACTATTAGCACCTACGCCTCTGTCTTGTATTGTATTAACTGTAGGGTTTGTAAAAAAATCAACACCTAAATCAACTTCATATTTTTATTATTTCGACTTTGATTTGAATAAGTTTTTGGGTCAAATTTAGTAACAACTAAATATGAATTTAATAGAAAAATGATTTCTTAATTCAATGAAGTCAGGCCATGATTCAATCAATTTTTAGATAATGATAAAAACTAAAATGAGATTTTGTCACTTTCACCGGTTATACGTAACGCTGCTGAATTTCAGAAAACCGCATTATTATTTTTAATTTAGAATCTTGTTCTATATAACCTCTTACCTTTACTCCTTCAGTGCGGAATATTATATGGGGTGTAAAGTTTAAATATTTTAATAAAATTAAAAAGAAAACTAATGTTTTTAATATTTCCAAGATAAAAACATTTCTTCGAGAAACAAAAATATGAATTGAATGAATTAATAAAATAATATTTCTCGAGAAACAAGATTTAAAAATTATTTTAAAGTTTCGATAATCCTCGAGACAGGAGGTCCCAAGATATACAGAAAATAAGGTATAATATTGCGCATGCTGTTGCTATCCTTTTTTCACAATTTGACGTCACGTGAAGACAAAATTGCTGATATTTATATGGAGTTTCGTGATATTTTTATTAATTTTTTAAATAAATGGAAAATAAATGATTTTTTTTTTATTCTTGCCATTAATTGTTTTTCGGCTTTATGTTAAAATTAAACATTTCAATTTTGATTTTAGTTATATACTGCAAAACTTTTGGAATTAAATCGCGAAAAGAGGCATGTTTTAATATTGGTGTCTAGAGCAGACTGTTTGAGCACATTGCATAACAAATTTCAGAATTTATGAGTACAATTTTTTTGTTAAACGCTGAGAAAGTTTAGATTTTAATTATTTAATTCAAAAATTTGGGAGTGTTCGATTTTAAATATACTAAATTTGAATAATTCCTATTGCAACAAAACTATCAATTGTACTTCTGATAAGAACACATATAGAACACTAAACAGTGAATGGGTGTTTTGATTTAGTTGTAGCGAAAACCGTAGACAATAAATGAAATAAGCCAGAGATTTAATTTTAATTTATACTGAACTGAATTTTTATTTATTTTATTTATTTTTATTTTTTCATTTAAATTTAACGTTGAATATGGATATAATATTTGAATAGGTACGTGGATACCAATAATTTGAAGCCAAACGAAAATAGATGGCAAAAATTTGAGTACATAACGTAAAAAATTAAAAGTTTTATTAATTGGTACGTAAATGACCAAAAACATTTAATAATTTAATTGTTTTATGTTATGTATTCATAATTTTGTTTACCCTTTTCTCCATTTATCTTAGACATTATACACTCGAAAGAATTATTTCTCAAATATTTGGACCATAAAAAAATATAAAGCATAAAAAGGGTCTCGGTAAACTATCATTATCAATTCTAAATACGGTTTGTTAAAAAAATTATGATTATTCTTGATTTATTAAAAAATTAATCAAAACACCGCCAAAATTCATATAAATGTCTGCTTTTTTGTCTTCACGTGACGTGATGCGCAAAGAAAGACGAAAATGAGACATGGGAATATACTACCTCTTTTTTCTGTATACCTTGAGGAGGTCCCAATCGCAATCTCTAGTTATAGCCAATAAAACAAGTTTCTGTGCAGTTTAGATTAGAAATAAATATTTAACTCCTTTGGCTTGTATGAAGACTGAATAGAACATAATTGTTTTGCTTCATAAGGCAAAAAGGGCAACAAAAATGGCCAGAAAATTAGAAACAATGATAAACTAGATTACTAGATATTTTTCAACTGCAATTTTAACCTCAATAAGCATTTAATGTCCCGTATTCCGGCATCATAAAATCCATGTTATGTTATTTTATTTCCCCGCTTCCTATTTGAATTTGTATTGAAAAAACAAAAATAACATAGCATAACATAAAATTTTAAATCCCAGAATACGGCCTATTATATGTTATTTTGTAGATTTTTTTGATCGAGAATTATTACGTTGACTTGTTGGCAATTGCTAAAAAAAGAAAAAAAACCTAATTTTTTAAATTTATCAGTAACACATTTTTATAAATGAATGTCGATTTTAATAGTTCAGTAAAATTGGGAATTTCCAAAACGGATAAGAACGAGCTCCAAAAATAAAAAAATTGATGGTATGATTAAGAGTGACAATTTTTTGACCGTCAGGAAAATAAATGGAGCCATATCACCTCAAATTCCACAGTGTTAGTCGGACGGGTCAATTAGACGTTGGCTGATTGAATCTGGGTTGCGTGGGTGCGTTAGATATAAAAAGCGAATCGTTTGCAAACACAATTTAAAACGAAAGATAAATTTTGAAAAACAACACCCGTACAAACCATTGGAGATTTGAATAAGCTCTGGAGCGACGAATCGAAGGTTAGTTTGTTTGAGTCAGAAGGCAAGATGCTGTAACATTGCCAATATTGTTATTGGGTGTTATCAGAAAAAAATACAGGTTCAGAGGCTTTGGTACGGTCATGCTAAGCTAACTAGAACTCAGGGGAAATGGGGTGGGTTTTTCCAAAGCATGAAAATGTCTATCTAGACCGCAAAATGAATAAGGAAGGAAAGAGGGGAAGGTAGTCTACTTACTCACCTCACAACCTATCTTTAACACGAGCCCTATATCATAAATATCGGATATTTATTTTTCCTTTTATAGCCATAAACACAACATCATGTTTAACATTTTTCTCAAAATTTGACACCCTGTATTTTATGCAACAACAACAAAAAATCATTTTCTACAAAATATTTTTTTTAACTAGGTACTACCAATTGAAAACATAAAAAATAAAAAATTTAAACACGACTTCCAAAAATTTGTGATTTGACGTATTTTTCATCATACATATATTGTACATATGTGGGTCATTATCTGTAAAATTGTACAATGGTGTCCCGGAGCTAGTTATTCTAATTATTCTCCAATTTGAACTTTTTTTTTAATTTAAAAGAAAAGTTTCGATTTATTAAATCTTTATAACTTTAAAACGTATTAAATTAGAAAATTATCAAAGGACAAATTTCGAGAAATTTTAAAAGTATGCCAATGGTATTCCAAAAACTCAATGTCCCAAACTACAATATTAATTCTACGATTATAAATTTTGACCATTACTTAAAATTTAATTAATTTTTGTAATTTTATTATTCAAGATTCAACCTTTCTTAATGCTTATCCTTAATCATAATTAATAGTTTCTATTTTTTTCTGTGATTTTTGTAATTATAAAGTTGTGTCCCTATTTATTTTCAACTGTGTTACTTCAACTAAGTTACCGAAAAAATAAAAACAAAAAACTGTTATTTCAAAAAAATAAAATACGTTCGACGTTCGTAACGTGTTCCATAAATGCATCAGTTTATTCTAGAATGTGCGCGTGTTAGCATCACTTTGCAGTGTCAATGTTTTCTCGAAACTGTGGTATGTATTTTTAATATAATTCAACTGTGTTACCAAAAATTTAATTAAATGATTTAATAAAATCTATATATTATATTAAGTAATAGAACAAGAATATGTTAACGATAAATATTCATAAAAATTATGTTTTAAATATTTTAATTTTAATGTGTGCAATTCATTTTCGTAAAAAACGTCAACTGTGTTACCAGTCAGCTACGTTACTTAAATTTGGTAACGTGACTGACAATATAGTAACGCAGTTGACATTCTTTATGGAAATAGACTGCGCTTTGTTTAGAAAATGAATTTTTGTAGTTATTTAATAATAAACGCAAACAAATTGTTAATAGATACGTAGCTATAGCCCAAACCGAAATAGATAATGAAGGTGAAACCAAAGTAATTTTTTAAAATAAATAAGTAGCGCTAAAATCATTTTCAAAATAGAAAACCATGATGTTGTGGATGTCCATTCTAAACATATAATAAAAAAACTGCAAAATCCTGGCATTGAACTAAAAGCAAGTCGGATATTTTATGAATTTAAAAATTCAATAAAAGTACTTGAAGAAATATCTTAGATCCTTATTATCTTTAGATGTATATCTACTATTTTGTTTTTCTTATGGAAAGAATTCATTTTGTTATGTTATTTTTAAATATTTATAGCTTATGAAAAGCATTTTGATTTTATTTGTTTTATTTAGTGAAGGATGTATTTTATCATACAACTGTCCATTGTGTTACTTTTGTTTCCACTGCGTTACTTTCTGTCCCGAAATCCTACCTTTTCTTTTTTTTTTTAATCAATGAATGTAATTTTAACAGTTTAAAATGCAAATTCCGAATCATTAGAGAAAATACCATTTAGGAAATAACTTGATATCTTAAACCCACAACCCTAAAAATAAATTAATTTGAAAAGAAAATTTCTTGAATGTGATCTTGGTAACTCAGCTGACAAAAATTTCAATTTTTTTACATAAATTGATT
Source organism: Tipula helvola (assembly GCA_963556165.1). Lineage (NCBI taxonomy): Eukaryota > Metazoa > Arthropoda > Insecta > Diptera > Tipulidae > Tipula > Tipula helvola. The sequence goes on along the minus strand of OY744483.1, from coordinate 243,092,871 downwards.
TATTTTTAATTTTTTTTTTTAATTATATTAATCTTTAATTGAATACAATGAAAAGGGAAATGTGAAAGTGAAACCAAATATTAATAAGATTTTGGATATTGAATTTTTTTATCCGGTAACAAAGCTGACATAAATTAGGAAGGACGACTGCAATTTCCCAAATAACTTATAAAATATTTAGTAAAGTTAACTGCCGCCAACGGAATTGTGTTGTTAATTAAATATTTCAAATGAGCAAAAACATTAAGTGCAAAAAAAATGTAAAAAAAAAATAAAACAAAAAATTTCTATTTGTACAATTTTACAGATATTGGCCCATGTATATATGTATATAATGAAATATATTAATTTATATTTGATTATCATCAAAATAAATATTATGCACTTTCAAACTTTTATAATCAATTGAAATATTTTATTATTATTATTTTTTATTTTAGTTTTTAATTTAAAAAGCAAAAAACTCTCAGTACAAAAACCAAATGACCACCAAAACTAAATATATGCCATGCGACTCAAAAGACTATTTTATATTTACTTATTCCATTATATAGTCAAGCTCAACAATTGATCGCCCCACCTAAGTAATTTCAACGGGACCAACCGGTTAATTCCCCTAAATCACTTAAATAAATTCCTTTTGTAAATCGTATGCATTGGTCATTCGTCCACTGCCATAAAAAAAAAAAAATAATCAATCAGGGATGCGCATCGTGTGAAACGTCGATCGTTACCATGCATATGAGACGCCCGAAAAATAAAGAACTGGATCCCAGAATCATTATTAAAACCGTAAAGTACGGAAGTGGTAATATTATGGCTTGGGACCATTTTCCTGGCGCGGCATTGGGCAAATATTTAATCGAAATAAAGGAATAAAAAGGAAGTTTTAGGAATTCAGACAAGTTGTTCTGTCATTTGGAAAAATCAAAAAAACACCATAGGACCCTCATTCTTGAAATTCACCTTGAAAAATCCATCGGTAACTTTGTAGTTAAATATGTCACTTTAAATAAAAATTTGAATTGCTGTATTCTAAAGTTACCGGCCGAGTGTTGTATTGTCGAATATTCGAACATTGGTAGCCAGTCTTCTGAGACTCTGTATGGCGGTTCTCAATCATCAGCCCGCTAATGGAATATGAAAATTACGGGCCCCAAAATTCAAGGGCCCTAGGCACGTGTCTAGTGTACCTAGGCGGTTATCCGCCTCTGCGGGAAAAAAGGTGTTAGGGAAATTTTAAGTTACTGTCTCGACAAATCGCATCGATGTTTATGTTTTCCTTGCGGTGGTTAGAAATGTATGAACAGGGCGGATGTGCTAAATTAAATGTTATGTTAAACCTAATAGGATGTTATGTATATTGTAAAAACAATGTGTAAAGTAATAATTCTTTTTTTGATTGAATTTGAAATTTTTTACAAAAGATAGGTCAGTCATCAATTATTAGTATGTCAATGTACAAGAAATACAGGAACAGGTATAAAGAATGAATGTTTGTACTAAAATAATGTTGTGTTTTTCAATGCCTCATCAGCCAATATTTTTCATTACGAAAGATAAATGAAGATATGTATGCCTCATTATTATTATTTTCGAGGAATTTTGATGGCGCCCTAAGCAGGATTGCGCCCCGGGCAAGTGCCCGGGTTGCCGGTACCTAGAGCCGTCACTGGATGTGCCCTTTTCGAAATTGCATATTCAATTCTTTCATGCATATTTTCTTCCGTAAATATAACAGTTTGTTCATCTGGTAGATGGATTGAAAGTCTTACAATACTGTGTGATTGCTCGTGCATGTTAAAACTGAATAGGCGCCAGGCTGCTTCAGGAGCACTAACATACCTGGAGTCCATGTATGTTTTAATTTCATCATGGTTGAGCATACTGTGTTGAGCAATTGTTATATTAGAACAGTCATGCCCTTTGTAAACATATTTAAAGTATTTTGAATGGATGCACAACTCTCAACATTAATATGACAATTAAAATTTAAACTTAAATATGGATTGTATGGTACAATTCATCCATGGTCTACAATCTTACCATTAAGTAAAATGCTACCATTATTTCTTCTCCTGTATTTTGGATATCCATCACTGTTTGCTAATGTTTCGCTTTGAAATGTTTTCGGAAAATCTTTGCTACATTTTCCATCGATGTATCATGTGCTTTGTTACAATAGCATGAAGTCTAGGGTGAATATTAATATTCGGTATCTCGGCAGATATAATTTTGTCTATTGCCGCTGGATATTTTGGTTTGTCTTCGTTTTTGACAATCAAAAGAACATGGGAAATGGAAGTCCTCGTTTTTGGATTCAATTACGTATATCTTCGCTGTTAGAATACCAAAAATGTGTTTGTTGGAAATATCGTCCAGTAATTCCTGAAGGGCGGAATTCAGGGTATTGTCCATCTAATAAATTATCTATAATTTCAACCTATTTGGGATTACATGTCATTGTAATAAAAAAGTCTGGTTTACCATATTTTGTGACGATTGCCATGGCATCTTGATAATTTTGAGCCATGTTTCTGGGACTACCTTGAAAGGATGATTGCAGTATAATTGCTATTCCAGGGACTAAGAATGGTTGACAGCTTTACTTTGTAGGAAATATATTAGCCCACTGCACTTTTCAGCTCTAAGCTTCCTTTGGTTTTGCCGAACGTAATTAAGTCGGTTTGCTCCAGTTTTTAAATATGCATCAACAAAATATTGTTGTGTTAGTTTTCCACTATACAAAAAAGCGCAACTTTGGTTTCCAAATGGAAAAAAAAGGGTATACCATAGGATCTAAATTAGGCTCTAGCACGCTTATTCGTTCAATTTTCCTGGAACTTAAATTAGTTGAATTTGCTCGACAATTAATTAAAAGATCACGTTCAAGCGGAGGTTCTCCATCTGCATTCTGGGATACATAAGCAACTTCGTTGGATCTAGAAGCATTGTATCGCCGTTGAATATACCTCCGATCTTGAACTATTGTCATACTAATTGTAGGCGGCGCTACATTATTTGCCTCAGCATCACGGATATATTCTTGCTCTACTTCTTACATCATTTTAAAAGCCAGACCAAATGGGTTGATTGTTGCCATGAAAGAACTTAATCCACCCATGAGTTGAGCATTGCACTGGAATTTTCTGCGATTCCCATTAGCTGTTTCGATGCTTCATCTGGTTCAAGAATGTACAATTGAGCGAATTTTCTTTGATCTCCATTTTCCGGGTACAAAGCTCCTGCCCTATGATAAATTTGACCATGTATTCGAAGACAATACGGGCCATAACCTGGGGGTGGTGCTATATTACAACCCATTGATGCAAATGCCAATGAACTATTAATAGATCGAATATTGTCAAAGAAATTTTTTGAATATTCATGTTGGTTAGTCATCAGTTGTTTTAATATAGGTGGTATTGGAATTGGGTCTAAAACAACCTTTCCTTTTTGACAACAATGAGTAAATAGCTTGTCTTGCGGTAGCTCACGTGGAAAGTGTTTCGCGTTGCACGAATCACAACATACATTCATTCCCCACATTTAAATTCTATAACGGTTGATTCGTCAAATCCATCTGTCGGCTCGAGTATATTATCTGTTCGTTGCGTTCTACCATTTAGTCTAATATTTTGTCGACGTATTCTTTGTTGCTCTATTTTTCTTCGTTTTGAAGCAATACGTTTTTCTTCTGTCAATCTGGGTCGTCCAGGCATTCTAAACATATTATTAACGGATATCCTAATATTTTGTCGTCGTATTCTTTGCTGCTCTATTTTTCTTTGCTTTGAAACAGCATTCTCTTCTTCTGTCATTCTTCGTCGAGGCATTTTAAAAATAATAATTTATTTAATAAAAATGAAAAATTATTCCAAAAGCAACTGAACAAAATAAGCAACGAAAAAGGTGATGGATAGGTGAGATTATTATAGAGCACTTCTATTCATAAAAATTACAGCGTATATAACATGATATGTTTTCTTATTTTAATTCTAAATTTTATGAAATCAGTTATCCTATATAAATTCGGTATGAAGTAAATAGAGCTTAGCCAGCAACTAAAAAAAAAAAAAAAAAAACAACGAAAAATATAATGAATATTGGAAACTACCATAGAGCACTTTACCAGCGAATAAATTCCCAAATAAAACGAGAAAGATAATATTCAATTACATAAAATAACAACACACTAAACAAAGTCAATAGTCGGCAACTGAAAAAAAAATAACAAAAGGAAAACTCGAAACCACCGAAAAAAACAAAAAGAAAACGAAAAACATAATATTCGATCAACAAAGTAAAAAAGGAAAGCAATGCATACTATGTTAAAAAAGTTTAGATGTTTCATTATCGGCTTCACAATTTTCGGCTTCATTAGCAAATTATATTATAGATAATATCCAAAATGTCACAGGAGCCATTAGTTTGTCTTACCTAATTTTAGGGATATAAACATTTAGGAACGTGAATGGCCGCTTTATGAGCAATATTCCCACTAAAACGAAGTTAATACTTTGGGTAAGTGTTGTAGTAGCGAAAAAAAGTTTTTTTTCCAAATTATCAATTTTTTCAATTAAATAGGTAACCTAGACTCCGTCCGAAACATCGATTAAAAAAATATCGTGTCCGTTTTTCCGCCAATTTTAATGTATTTACAATTAAAAGTAATTTTTTTATTTCACACTTATTTAGTGTGTGTTTTCACTGGAACAAAAAAGTATCCTTTTATATATAAAAAATTCAAATTTGTAAAATTTCAACCTTAATTTATACCTATACATACTTATATTAACAATATTTTTTTTTTATTCCAGGTAAGGATACCAGTTGTACTTTTCAAAATTTTACCGTAAGTTACTAAAATATTATCAAACCAAATTAAACGGAAGGCGGGGTTTCCAAGCCGTCAGATAACAATTAACCCAGCAATATGACAGTTTTAGAGTATAACAGATATAATAATATACGTCTTTCTTTATTTAACAATGGTAGATAGAGAACTTAATTATGTTAAGATTATATTGGTGATCGTTATTCCGTTTCTTAGCAGCCAGCTTGTTCATGCACTGCACGATCTATCCAACCGCTCTAGTTACTCCAGATGCTTCATGCATCGCTTACACATAAGCCTTGGCCATCCACTTCCTCTTCTCGTTCGAAAGCTTCCAAACAAATCTTGCGTTTTTCTTTCCTCAAGGGTGGTACCCTTTAATAAGGACTCGAACAAAAAGCAATATTAAAAATTGGCAAATAAAATAAGAAATACTTACTAACTTAGTAGCTTTAAAGAAATAAGTTTTATTTATCCACATCTTAATATAAGAAATAAGACATTTTGTGGTACAGGAGTGATAATATAGCAAACTCTTTGATCAGGGTCTGCAATGTTAAAGAAGCGATTTGAGATACTACACAAATTAATCCTTATACTCGCACAACAAGCAAATTTTAAAGGTGCCGGTGGTACTGAATCTACGTTTTATTTCAATTAAGCAAATTTCAATTTGCTCTGTGGGATGGTTGGAATGTTGATTTGTTTGCCGTCAAAAATATATATAATACACAATCCGTTCCTGTACTCCTCCAACTGTCCCATGTCTAAATACCTAAAAAACTAAGGTTTTTTTTTTCTATTTAGGTATCTTTACTATCTAATCATGTTTATTGTCTTCAAAAATTGAACTAACATAAATGACAATCCTCTCCTGTTACGCATCCGTTTTTATTGAGATTTGAGGTATAGTTTCCTCTAATAGTAGTAAAACCTTACTACTTTCCCTTGTTGGGTATATGGCACCTCCTAGCGGTTAGCGTCTTATGATTTCAAACGCCAATTCGAATGTTCATTGTTTTCAAAAAAGAAGTAATACAAATTTCAATTTTGAATTTTTTTTATATTGTTGACAGAAAATAAGTTTTGTGTGGCAAGTGCCAAATTAGAGAATAAAAATTAAATAATTTGTGACAAAAAAGGCATCATTCATTTAAAAAAATTGTACAATAAAATTAAATATGTATCAAATAAATGCCACAAAAAACATTCTGCTTATCAAAAACGACGTTCATGTAGTTCACCCGAATTTCTGCCGGCAGCAAGCTGCCAGCAGAAATTCTCCTCATGTGTTTTCAGCAATTGTTTTCTTAAATACATTGCTTTCTGTTGTAATGACCTATCATCTTCCTGTAGACTTCTACGTATTTTTTTAACAATATCTAAGTTCCCTTTGGGAAGGGAAACTAAATTTCTATGCTCTGTGGCTTTGATCTAAGGAACCACTACGGATAACCAATTAAGAGTTTATTGATAATAATATACTTGTTGATGAAGGTTTGCGTTCGGGACGCGACGCTTAGTTTAAGAATAGCTGATGTAAATGAAAAGAGTATACCACCAAACAAAAAAAAACTTACTTAAAATTATTTCAGATCTACTCCGGAAAATATCATCGCGTGTAATTTTAATACCATTTTCAGTTGAATGCCTTAAAAGACATTAAATTAATTCCGTTTACATTGACTCATGCTAAATCTCAAAAAAAAAAAAACAAATATTGACTTGGCTTATCCCATATACATATTTATTCAGTCATATAAGATAAACCAAAAACAACAACAAACAGCTTAAACACATCAATATTATGACATAAATTTAACTGACTTGCATATAAAATCATCTTAAATCCACATCATTTACGTTCCATAATAAAAATTTTCATGAAACCAAAACAAAAACGGGAAAACATGAAAATCTACAAACAGAACATTATTTATGCGCGTCATAAGGTAAGACATGAAGTAAAATATAAAAAGTTACCTTCCACACTTTTCTGTATTGTATTATGCTCAGATGCTGTATTATATGTATAGTATATTCGTAACTATAGTATGTAGCTTTGTAAATACCTTTTGTGTTTACACAATAATTTTTTTTTTCTGTTTCGTTTTTATTGTTGTGTAGGTAAATTTCCCAAAGCACATTTTATAATAGAACCTTAGGTCATACAAGCTTTATTTGGTTTTTTGTATTGTGTCACTTTTAGTTTATTTTCTCTCGGTTTTTCACAGTACATATATTTTTATGACAATTTTATTTGTATGAAAATGCTAAGGTTATAGGTACACGGATAATGCGGGAGTAATTGTGGAAAACCCTAGATACTATTCTAATAATGTATTCGTGTATGTGGAAGTTAAAATTTAAGTCCATATGTTGATTTTTTTTTTAACCCAGCTCACATGACGTTCAGGGCGGTTTTATATTGATTTGTATTTGAATACTGTATAGATGTATGTATATATGTATGTATATACACACAATTGTTGTAATCGTTCTTCACTCATATGTAGTTACTTTGAAGATATTTAGAAATGCTTATTTCCTGTTTGTTTTTAATATTTCAAGCAGGGTGTTTAGCTTCAGTCATAATTACAATGTGTATTGAGCAGACAGCATATTGACTTTATACATCTACAAAGAAAGGGTTTTATTATAGTAAATTGAATTCATATCCAATCGATCAAATAATTTAAATAATTCGATTGTAATCACTATCCTTCTTATGAATGTGTATTCAGAAAGGCCAAGAAAAAAAAATTTAACATCCTTGAGAGAGGATAAATAAATATACGTTCGTTGAACATAAAAGAAAGGCAAAATTGCTGTCGTAAGACATAATCCTTTTTCAATAAAATAACCTTAAGAGAGAAAAGTATAGAAATAACAGGTTAACTTCTCGATGATATACATGACAAGTTGATGACTGTAATAAAATAAAAATAAATTATCCTTTTTTTTGTGTGTACATATTTATGAATATACATAAAGAAAACCATTGGTTGGCCTATATAGACTCCATCTGGTCCCAATGACGAAAATAAAAATGAATGAGTTTTTTTTTGTGTCGGCTTGTCTTCTGTGTTGTCATCAAAATTTTATGTATTGATTGATTATAAATATATTGGTTTTTTTATGTTGAATTTGCACAATTTGCCGGCCGGCTACTGTATGTCTCTAGTTTGAAGAAGAACTTCAAATATGATCCCATGATATTAACAATAAAGTTTTAATGAGACTTTTAGGTAAATTTATTATATTGTTAATGTGGACCTTTGCTTTTTGGTGAGTACCCAAACTAAATTTGCCTTTGGAGACAATATTACAGTTAAAGCTACCTAATATTCAACAGAAGTAGACTATACAATTTAACCATCATAATTTATAAGCTGACCCTATTGACAAGGGTTGTACTAAATTCCTTTTGTTTGGGCTGGTTTTCTACAACTTATGTACATAGTAATCTGATTTAAATATAAAAAGGGGCAATGGTTAACTAAAATTTCAATACAATGTGTTCGGGTATATCGATTGCGATTTAATAAAACCGATTTAGTGAATTTTTCGAGTTCAGCTCTAGTATGTCAGATTGTCAGCCTCAGTTTTAGCAAATTGCATTTTTTTGCATGGAGTACTTGAATGAGTTTAGGTAAATCTGATTTATTAAATCGCTGTCTGCATCCTAAATTATTTAACAAGGTTTCACACCAAATTTGAACGAGGTTACGGAAATTTTTTTTGTTCTCATTCATAGTATTTTGCTGAGAAGAGCCAAATTGGTCTAAAGAGGAATTTCCGAATATCGTTTATTTATTTTTCTTGATTTCTATTTTTTTATTTTATGTTAAAGATATATGTCGGTCAGAAAAGGTTGATGTGTTTATATCAAAATATTTTTTTTTTTGTCAAACGTCTTAAATTAGATTTTTAATACTGTTATTGACGATTGGAAACGTGATTTTAGATAGTGGGTCCGACAGTTTGTTTTATTACCGATAGATACATTTTATATGTATTTCTTATGGACAAGGTACTGGGTGAGAAACTTTATTCTATTTCCGACAGATATCGCATTTTGTACTTTTCCAGGTATTAAAGTTGGCTTTTTTGTTACAATTACAAAAATGTTCGTGTTGCTAGGTTACCCGTTTAATCGTAGGTGTAAAAGTGCTACATAGTCTTAAAATAATTGGAACGTTACAGAAAATACGCAGACGAAACGAAAATCGAAATAACCTAACTACATAAAATAATTCAACAAAATGTTCATTCTTTAAATTTTAAACGCATATAATAGCTGTATAGAATTCCATTGTCATGAGCAAACTACTTACTTGTATCTATGTTTACTCGCACGTTGGGAGGATGTGTAAAAGTGGTCCTTCTGGCGCAGAATTCCAGGTTTGCGACAGGCGAAGGAATTTATTTCACCTTCGCCAGCCAGGGTCAAGGAACGTCTTGTACTTCGGAAACTTGAGCTGAGGCTGCTTACTGGCTTAGTTTTAATTCCCTTAAGGTATCACCTTAAGAAAATGGGCCTGAGTACGACAGGTAAATCGTCCAAATAAATTCCACAATAGTGTTCTATCCCCTTATTAATTGTTCCATATACATATCTTTGGAAAATGCCAGGTGCACTGGCAACTCCGAACGGTAGTCTCTCATATTGGAATAATCCAAAAGAGGTGTTAATCACAGCGATTAGCGATTTCTTGGCTTCGTTATCCATTGGAATTTGCAAATTGGCCTCTGATAAATCTATTTTGGTGAAAAATTGTCCTCTTGTGATACAGCTCCTCTATTCTGGGAATCGCGTCCACGTTTAATTGAGGATTAATTGTGACTTTAAAATCACCACAAATCCTGAGCGTCCCATTTTGCTTCGTAACTACGACGATTGGTGCAGCCCACTGGCTAGTATGTAGCTCTTTGAGTATTCCCAAAGAAACTAGTCTTCCAATTTCTTTTTATACTGTGGCCATCTGCGAGAACGGAATATGAGGAGGCTTAAAATATTTTGGTTTGGCGTTCGGTTTTAAATCAAACCGGGCTACATATGCATTACACAATCCTAGTTCATCTTTAAATATAGTTGCGTACTTTTGGATGAGGGTCGCAACCTTTAATATTAAGTCTTCCTGGGAGCCCCCGCTACGGGCTTCTGATGTTTGCTTAACTGATGGTCTAATGTGAAACCTTAAGGCATCGAACCAACCCAAACCAAACATATTATATCTCGTGTCACTATCAACGACTAGAAGGGGTAACGTTAAGTCAACCTCATTCCAACGAACTTTTATGCGAATGGTCCCAAGCACGGACAGTTCATTCCCGCCATAAACCTTCAATATTTTCGAGGCTGGAGAGCAAGGTAGGCTACCGAGTTGACGGTACCCAAACAAGCCGACTAAGGAGACTGTTGCCCGGTGTCTACTTGAAATTCCATCGCTGTTTCGTTTACTTCCAGCTTTAACGTAAAACGTTGATTTTTGCGTGCCTGCGTAAACCGCCCTTGTGATTTGGATATTTTTTTCATCGCCACCTCCGCTGAATCCAAATTGTCGTTTGACTTATTAGCCCTTCTGACGCCTTGAGGCTGCCTTGTCTCTACTGAATATACGGTATGAGCCGTTGGCCCTGAATTACGATCGAAATGGGTAGCTGAGTCAACTGACTTTGATTGATTTTGAGACGGCGATCGATTACGACTATCAACCCTATGTTTAGTGTTATAACGAAAGTTTGTTTGATTAGCACCCGTTCCTTGTTTCCTTCTGGAGAGACAAACGCTTTCTATAAGACCTTTCAGTTCGCAATAGTTACATATTGATTCTGCATGGAAATACTGACTGCGATTATGGTTTACACCGCATCCCGGGCAAGATTTCCAACTCGAAAAACTAAATGAATTACACTTACTTGAATTTAAGTTCTTATTTCCAACCTGATTGACTTCCGGTGGTTCTAGTAAACTTCTTTGGAACTCGGATCCTTTCAAAACCGCAATAGCTCTTTCTGTTAACTCGTACGTATTCACTATATCTTCGAGTTGTTTCGAACGTGTTAGTGTTGGGTGATAAATGTAATTTTGTTGCGAATAATGACGTCAGCATAAGATCGTTTGCATGCCTCGTTTGTGAAAACAAAACCGCAATCACGAGTGATGCCCTTTAGCTTGGCGATCCATTCGGAATAGGATTGGCAGTGTTGCATTTTTGTTCCTAACGACTTATATCGTGCCGCAAGAATATGTAGACTCGATTTAAAAAAATTGGTTAGCTTTGAGGTTAAGTCCTTGAATGAAAATGTACTTACGTCTTCTATTTCGCATAACTTCACCAATGTTTCATTCAGCTCCGATCCGCATCCTGCCAAAAAATGTGCTTGTTTCACATTGTCATCCTTCACTAAGTTTGCCTCAAAGTGTTGGGATAACTGGTAAAGATACGCCTCCCATTTGTCTGCCTACCGATCGAATTGTCGGAATTCTGGAATCGTTGAATTCCTCACCTACCCCGTTATACCGGTCGCCAGGTGACCTTCAAACCACGTTTGATTTTTTTCCAACAACGACTCCATCCACTTTCTGATCATTTAACATTTTATTCAACCCTGCTTGATCCATAACACACTGTATCCACTAATCGTCGTCGCCAATGATTGATGGAGGAGGATTATTGTTAAACACCAAAAATCACGCTTATTATCACAACGACTTTATTCTCTACAAACTACTTTTATAGCACCGCTATTATTGTAACCGGAGAGGTTGTTGATGAGTCGAGTGCACACACGATAATGAAAGAATAACAAAGAGAAATTATATAAAATTAATTTGATAACGTCACGTTAATTGTACAGTAGAGGAAATTAACATACAGTGGTGAACCATATGATATCGGTACTCGCAGCTACTCACACTAAATCGATGTGTTCATTATTTTATTTTGATTATTAAAATTTCCGTCCATATACCTACTCTTAACTAAGTATACTTGTCAGTTGCAATATCCCATTGGAATACAGGACAGCTAATGTATACTTATATTACTTTGCAATGAATTTTTATTTATTGGAGAAAAAATAGAATGTGCTAAGGTAGTTGATATTATGTAAAATTAAGGCAGACAAATTAAACGCATCAAGTAAGCAATTTTAATGCCTTTAAGACAAAAATAGAAAATTGGACATCTCTTGCCTGTACGGCGAAATTACAAATCAATAACGAGGTTAATTTTTATGATTTCAAGCTAAGCATTTTACATGTATTATTGTCTTCATTCAGATTAAAAGTAACGTTCTTTTACTCACAATCTTTACACATACACTCTTCGACAACGATTTTGTTGAGAAAGGATTATGCAATTGAATTTTCTCGGTTTGCACAACAAAACCGCGACCAATCAGTTTTTATTGACGAGTGTGATTATAATTTACATTTGCATCGTAGGGAGCGATGCCAGATTTAAACAAGGTACAAAGGCAATTGTGATGGTTCCATCGATTAGAGGGCGTAATGTTACAATTATTTCTTCTATAAACGATCGTGGCATCATATCATACGCTACAAAAACATATTACATAATACGTGCAATTCTAATAAATTTTGCACATTTTTAGAGGAGCTAAACGAAAAATTTGCATTTAATTATGGACAACGCAAGATTACATAAAACCGTTCATGTTAAAGAGTTAATGGAATCTCTAAATTAAAATTTAAAGTTTCTCCCACCGCATTCACTGACGCTAAATTCGATTGAGGAAAGTTTTTCAAACATGAAAAATTATGCCAGATAAATATTGGCGGACATAACGATTCAGCATAATTTAGTAAACATGATTCAGCAGTCTTCAAACCAAATAACAGCGGCTGACTATTCAAGTTACGTCTTGGATATTCTGATGCAACTTCCCATAGCCGCCTCATTCGAACCTTTACATCAATTGAGAAAATTGTATTTATAGTTTTAAAAAATTTGAAAATCTACTGAAAATAATTATTGTTTATTGTTTTAAGGTTAGTTTGGATTAATATTTAATTAATGAAATTAATAAAAATGTGAATTTAAAAGATTTCAACTCTTTTATATTTGTTTGTTTGTTGTTTCTATCTTTATAATCTTTTCTGGGGCTCAAGGCACTTCCAACCTTTTCGCAGCTCGCTTCTTACGTCCACGCAGCAGCCACATTGAGGTCGTACTATATATCTATTATACTGACTTGAAAGGTCAGCACTTCAATAGAGAGTCAGAGTTATCTTCATCGTCATTACCGATCCCAATCAAATAATGAAAAATCCATTTTCCATCGCACTTTTATCGCGATTCGAGAACCCGATGCGTTCCGAAAACCCGATACCTCCAGCTTTTCTGTGGTTTGGTTGGTCTCTATTATATTTGTTTTTCGCCCAAAATCAACTGTCAATATAAACTATAGTTGCCAATATTACTCCTATATATTGTATGTTGAAAAAGCTCCTCGAATTTAAAAATCACTATAAAAAAACGCTTAATTTTAATGGAAAAAAGTTTAATTAAACGTTAGTGGTTTAATTTAAATTTCGCAAAAGATCATTTTAGTGTGAAATGTATTTTAATTTAGTTTGGAAAATGTTGCCTATAATTTGGAAAAGGTTTAATTTAATCTGCAAATGCTATAAATGTGATAATGTAATTATCCGCCTTACTAAGCATTTACTCTTCAAGAACTTTCAAATAAATTTTTGTAAGAAAGATTTATTACCATTAAAACATTACAAATTAAACAAAGTTTGTCTAATTGTTTAATATCCATCGCGGTTTTGCTATATACAATATAAGTTCTTAATTTTTAATTTATTTATAACTGCAATAAATTTAAGTTCTTGCAACATCAAATGGTTTTCGTAGAATACATTATGCAACTGAAAACCCTAATTTATGTTAGCCTTAAGGTTATATGTATGTATACACCCTTTAAAAAACTTTTTCTTTGATATTTTCAAAACTAATTTGTCGACGAACCAACATAACACGTTCTTAGCCCCTGTGTGCATACATCACGTGCAATCGTATTTCGTTGTAAAACAAATCCATATATCTTTAAGAAAACGATACAAAGTTTAAAGGTAACCTAATAAAAGGGTGCCTATACTAAACAGTCACACATATTTTTACCTCACAAACTCAATTTCTCATATATCATCAATTCATGAGAACCGCGCGTGATGATCCCTTCCCGAATATTTCGTTACACAAATTAGAAATAAAATTGAATACAAATTAATTTTTAATTTGAATTGAACTTTCCTAATTTTTTTCTTTCCCATTTTTTCTGTATAGTATACAAAATAAAAGATACATAATAAGATGATAAATGATCTTGAGATTCATAAAATTTGTTTGGTACAAAAGTTTAATATGTATAAGCATGTACGAGTGATATACATGAGAAGAAAGCAAACCATATAGTTAGATACGTAGATAAAGTGAAGAAAATTTGAATTTATTGATTTAAAAAAAAACTTCCAATGTTTGTTAGACATACAACAAGAAGTGGCTTTACATATGTATATAAGAAATGAATTATTATCTTCTTGTACATTGTATATTTTTATACGTGTATGTACATATCGGTTTCTTAAACATACATATATACAATATGTTATATAACATATATTTATAAAAATGACGATGAGCGTAAGTCGAGATAAAATAAAAAGAAAATTTGTAATTTTAAAGGAAAATACACGAAGATATGAAATTTTGATTTATTTAAATCATGAAATATGTGATTTTATGATATGTTTGTCTCTTTGGTTGTCTTTTATGTTGTGTATATTTTATATATATATGGATATGGTAAATAAGATAAATTTATCCTTTTTAATATACATATGTAAATACATAATAAACATACGACACAGTAGAGAAATACAACAGAAACAATAAGGGTAAAAGCATTATTATCCTTCTGTTGGGAAATTTAAGGCATTTTATTATTCCTTTTAGAATTTTTTAATAATATATAATATTTACATTATAATTTGCGTTAATGATATTGGGTTATTTGAAAAAGTCACATATGTTGTTGTTTGGTTGGCAGTTACATATCAGGTATAACATGTCTCGAGACAAACATTACATAACAAATATATTTGTGTATTCGGTTCCAAAATGTCGTGTCTTAAGTGGAACCGTATGTCTGTCTCTCTCCAAAATAAATGCTGCGGTTTT
The DNA here is from genome assembly GCA_963556165.1 of Tipula helvola. Taxonomy (NCBI): domain Eukaryota; kingdom Metazoa; phylum Arthropoda; class Insecta; order Diptera; family Tipulidae; genus Tipula; species Tipula helvola. Next base: position 243,077,817 of record OY744483.1, on the reverse strand, counting down.
ATGGAATGCGTGTGAAATATTTTTTTATCTACATATCCTTTATTTTGTATTGGTTACAATTTTACGAACCTGTTTTAAAAAATTAAAATTTCGGTACTTTTCAACTTATTGATGGGCGGTTAAATTTAAGGATAAATTGTATTGCTATATATAAGTTATTCTAAATTGTCTTAAGTTTTTAAATGCTTTTATTGAATTTAATTTCGTTGTCTTTGGATATCTTGGGAGCGACGAATTATGTTCTACAGAAATTAAATAAAATGGCTTTCGCCAAGATGGGTGAATTTAAATTAATGGCATATTCATGTTATATTTGTGTTACACTGTGATTAACTATTCTTTTTGTAGTAATACTAAAGGACTCGCTCCCTATTCGCTTCACCAACCCCCGACATAACCTGCTCACTACGCTCACCAATCATCGTCAATTTATAATAGTTATTTTCGGTGGTGGATGCCAATGCAATAAAAACAACATTGTTGTTATTGCGTTTTTTTAAAAACAAAACAGATAACGCGTGACCACTCCATCACACAATCTTAACACGAATATTTATTTATTTATTTACATAACTTTGATCAGCTGGTCCTTAATTTCCGCCCAGCAATTACTCCACTTCGTCTGGATTTTCTATTTTGGTATCACTCAACACCAAAGCAAAGGCCGAACGACAACGAATTATTATTTTCCAAAAACTTAATCTGATACGCTTGCTGTGAATTAGGTTTTTCTTTCAGATGATATCTCGAGAGGATGCAGTTGGGACAGCATAGCTTTATTCCATTTGATGCACAATTTTAAATTTGTAGTTTATAAAGTTACACAGAAAAAAAAAAAGAAATACTTTTACAGAAAGAAGAAAAAACGCCCAATCGACGTGAAAGTCAAAGCCTATTTAGTAATAGAGTTCTTTTTTCACATTTTAATTTTTATATACAGAAAAGAGAGGAAATATTAATGTGTTCGCTAATGGAAAACAGATCTGACGTGTATTTTTACACATAAATAGCTATGAGCAAATAAGATAGTTTGGCAGGTTTGGGATATAGTTGAATAAGATCAACATAATTTTTAGTGTTCGTATTTTATTACTAAGAGAACTAAGAATATTCTGAACGTTAAACATTTAAATTTTTTATTCCTTTTGCCTTTGGTAGAAAAATGTGAATGTACTTCGTTTGCTCATATTAACAGATCAATTTATGTATACATGTGTCAATGTACTGACATATCTAAAATCTTTTTAAATACTAGTCAACCATCGCCTAAAAACCTATTCAGGTGGTGGTTTTATATTCCTGCAGAGTGATAGTGGTGGAAATCTATAGATAGTACTATCGATAGTTTTGTACTATCGAACACAATTGATACTTTTTATATACTATCGATATATTGATATTTGGAGCCGAGTCCAGAAATTTGAACGAGTACTGTAACGATCATTTAACGTACGTGTAACGTACAACGTTTTATTTCATACCACATGGGGCATTAATTCGATTTTTTCATTTAAAATTAAATTTTAAAGTAAAAACATGAATTTGAAATTTAAAGAATATCAATCCAAATGATTTTCAAATTATCAAGTTACCCTAGTTATTTTTTTTTTGTTTGGATTTATATTTTTCTGTACGGTAATGGCTCGTTTACCGGACTGTTTTTTCTATACCGTAATGATTCGTTTTACGGACTGAAATCAATCACGTAAACATTGATTTTCGGTTTAGTATGAAATAAAATTAATTTATTTCATACTATACCGAAAATCAATGTTTACGTGATTGATTTCAGTCCAGGAAATGACTCATTACGATACAGAAAAACGTGTCCGGAAAACGAGCCATTACCGTACAGAAAAATATAAGTCCAAACAAAAAAAATAACTAGGGTAACTTGATAATTTGAAAATCATTTGGATTGATTTTCTTCTAAATTTAAAATTCATGTTTTTACTTTAAAATTTAATTTTAAATGAAAAAATCGAATTAATGCCCCATGTAGTATGAAATAAAACGTTGTACGTTACACGTACGTTAAATGATCGTTACAGTACTCGTTCAAATTTCTGGACTCGGCTCCTAAACGTCGAACTCGTACTGTAACAACTTATTTACCACCCTTGTGACGTAAATAACTATTTAAGAGTTGGAAATTTTCGATATTATTTTAGTGGTAGTTAAATCGAAAAATTGCAAACTCTTAAAAGTAAGCTTTGCTTTTTATAAGTTTTCATGTTTACACAGTAAGTACATTATCTTATTTTTTATGTGGTTACATAAAAATAAAATTCTGATTAAAAAATGTGCATCCCGTAATCTACGTCAGATTGTCTCCATGCGATGTAGACAATTGATGTAGATTGTAGACAATTAAGCAAACTAGAAAAATGTACTACAATATGAAAAATTAAAGCATACCGTGTAAAATCAAAAATATCCAACTTCAGATTCTTTATTTAAATAATACATACATATATAATTGTAATTCAATATTCATTACATACTTCTAATCTTAATTATCTTGAGAATGAATCATTTTTAAATATCATCAGACTTATTTGACTCTTTAAATTTTACGGTATTATAACAATAATTAATTTTTTGGAGTTCTCGAACGTCAGCCTATTCCGTAAATTTGAGTGTACATACGACCAATTTGAGAAAACTCTTTAAATTTGAGCCGATGATGCGGGGATTTTTAAAAGTTTGATCGCTAAATTGCTGAGTTGCTTACACTCAAGCCCAACTGTGTACCAGTAAGTAAGAGGATTTTTCATTACTTTTGATTTTAAATTTTCGAGCACTTCGATTCCTCTTCTAAAATTACTCAAACCGTCAAGGCCTTCCACATTTAGAGTTTCCATTCAAAAATGTTGAATTTCCTCTAAATTTTTCGCTGAAAGTGTGGAATTATCGTACCCATTGTGCAAATAGAAAACACTCAAGCCATAAATATTTAACAGCATGTCCTTTCTTTCTTTAAATTCATTCTGGCATTTTTGTTAAACCCCAGGACATGAATTTTGGTCGCCTCATGAGTCAGTGAGGCGAGAATTGCCGGATCGTGATGGTATTGATTATTGTGTATGTGTGTGTTCGAATGCTCTTTTATGCTTCATGCTCTTTTAGTTTTTCGTTTAGTCATTTTTTGGTGTTTGTAGAGATTAGTAGCGTTGTAAAAATTATTTTCTGATGTTTTTTTTTGTGAATAAATTAATAATTTTAAATTGTATTAAAACGCATTCGAATATCGCGTTTTTATATTACGACCACAAGACCAGTATATCTATGTATTGTATAAAAAGCATATTTTGAAGACAACACGTTTTTTGCAACTTTTAATAATAAAATCGAATCGAGTCACTCGATAGTCACTCAATATTGAAAAATCACACTTTACATTAATTATTTGTAGTATTTTTAACTTATAACATTATATAATTTAACTTATTTGTAAATTTTTTATATTTTCCAAATAATTTTAACTAAAATTAAAATTATTTGAAAAATATTTCTGTATTGTTTATTACCAAAGATTGTTAATATTATTTTATAAGATGCACTTTATACACTTTCTCATTGGTCAATTAACTATATTGCGAATTATCGTAACATTAATCAATTTGTGTTATATTCCCAAAATAAAAAAAATCATTTCTTTAGTTTAACTTAATATTTATTAATTTTTTAATAATTTATAATAAAAAATCGATTTATTATAAATTAATAAAAAATTAATAAACAGACATAATAAGTTAAGACTAAAGAAATACATTTTTTTTAATATACAATAATAGTTGAACAATGAACAACAGACAAATGTACATTCTCCTGCTTCATAGCAAGTGAGATTTTCTCACACGCGAGCATAAGCACCAAAAATTTGAACCGATTCAACCGATTGGCTTATTTTTGATACTTACCGTCACAAAACGATACACTAATCCAAAGAACGTATATGATAGCACACAATTACAAAATGTATAGTATACGCCTTGTACGTATACAAAATTCTCATGAGGCAGTGAGGAATTTTGCGACCAAAATTCAAGTCCAGGTCTCTCTAAATCGATCTATAAATTTACGGCATTAGCTAGGGAGCAATTAGTAACTTTTTTTATAAATTACATCTTGCTTAATATTTTTATATTTCGTATCGGCAGCTATTATTCGGATATAGGGGAGATTCCTTATTAAGAATGCGAATGAATCCCTGTAGGAACACCATATTGTATCGCATGGGACCTTCATTCTGGTTCCGTTTCGATCAATAACAGCACTCTCCAGATCTGGGTGTTTGAATTCTTTTAAAATTGTTACTATATTCTGCAAGCAACCGTCTACATTTTTTGATAAGATGTCTTTCGCCAGTAAGTTGACCGTATGGCTGTTGTAGCTAATGTGCCAAATTGTCACCAAATTGCTCATTTTTTTCATGTTGGTTGCATTGCCTGACACGACCGCATATACATACATATCTCCGTTCTGTATACTTCTTTTGCCAATTTGAGTGATTGCTCCACAATATTTTGAAGCGCTTCAATCGTTTCAGCTATTTATGTGATACCCGATGCATCGAGAAAAAAATGGATCCGCTTCCACTGCGACAGTTGCATTGTTAACAAGAGTTTCGACCAGTTTCGAATTGCTGGCCGTATTCTGCCAACCATCGATCAATAACCCGGATTCCGATGAAGCCGTTATTTTTGTGGTACATTTGTAATGAATTTTATTGAGCAAAGAATTTGTCAAAATTTTACGAGATGGAATTTCCTTGTAATAGCGTGGTCGCAGTATTTTGACAAATTTTTTGAAGTGGTCCGATTCCATTACACTAAAGGGAATGTTACATCTAAAGAAAAAATGGCGAGCGCTTCTGAAATAGTCTTCTTCTGTTTTGGTTAGGACATCTATGTACGATGTGATCGAGTGAGAACTTCTCTTTAATCTCTTTTTGAAACGGCACAAGACAATTTTTTGTTTGTATCTTGTTCAACTACAATTTCGCAATTTTCTGATTGATCAAAATTTATGTTCTCTACATTGGAGTTTGATTGGTCGCGGTTAATTTCTATTTCCCTGTCATCATTACGGGACTGACATAAATTGCTGCGGGAAAGTTACAAATCATTTACATTTAAATCACGAAATATGTTTGAAAACAGAACACTACAGTGAAATAAGCAAACTTACCGGTGATATTTTAAACGACTTTCAGCTGTGTTTGACAATATTCTTGTACACATCTCACAATACGCAAAACATTTGGTATTTTCTGTTTTAATTTGAAAACTATTACATACATTCAGTGGCGTATATTTAGATACCTTGCAAAATGACACTAGGAAAATTTCTGTGCGACCACTCCTTGTCGAGTTATTGAAGTTTTAGTGTGTTAAAGTTTTAGTGGTAAAGTTACTTAACATTTTATCGTAGAGTGCTAAGTTTACAAGATAAAAAAATTTACTTCTACGCTTTTTGATACATTTTCTCTAAAACTCAATAACTCGACAAGGAGTGGCCGCACAGAAATTTGCCTAGTGTCATTTTGCAAGGTTTCAAAATTACCTATAAATGGCTGATTTGAATTTTTGAATGAAATATCGAGCAAGTTCGTTTACAGTTTTAAACAGCAGCAAATTTTTTTTTTTTTTTCGAAACCGTTTGTTTTACCCAAAAAAGTCATAAAAAAACAAAATAAAATAAAACGGTTTCCAGTATCGAAAAGAAAACAAAATTTCCTTCAACTAGAAATAAAATTTTTTTTTTTGAAAGGTGTAATTTCACCAAAATACAAGCGTTCAAATCTGGGTAATTTTTCGAAGAAAATTTCTGTTCCGTTTTTTAATTGGCGCAGTGTACAAAAAACATATTTAATTAATAAAAGGAATATTAACCCTTAGCGGCCACACTTCGTCCCCGTAATATAGCGGCCACACTGGGGTGATTTTTCACCCCAGTCAAAAACTCGGTCTAGAAAGACAAATTTAAAATATTGAGATTCCAATATATTCATGAACATTCTGAAACATGTTTTTCAATTTCTAATATGGTTTACAAGAGCAAATATCAAGATAATTTAACAAAAAAAAAATTATATATGCGCAAAGTCAGGAAAAATGACGTTTTTCAGAAAAAAAATCATTACTCCTTCCGAAATTCATCGTTTATAGCGCTACTAATAATTTTTTCTTCCTTCTATGTACCATGCAAGTAACTTACATTCCTCGACAACCTATAATGGCGCGACAAGTATGATTTTCGTAGTTTTTGATAACTTAAATTAAGGTGATTTGGCCTGGGGTACATATTCACTCCTAGTGGCCGCTAAGGGGTAAAAAAAAATAATTAAACATTTTATTTTATAAATAGGCTGTTCAATGAAATAGGACAGTTAATTTCAAAAATCATTTTCAGCCTTATTTGTGTATGATTAAACCTAATACATATGCGTTTTATTGAATAGTATTGGTCGTGTGACCTTCTTTTCGAACCACTTCCCTGCATCGACACATCCCTAGATCCCAACAGCCCCTGGTATTTGTGAACGGTCACTTGTGTCTTGTGATGTTTTGTACATTTTACAGTCTTAGTTAATCTTGAACCAAATTTGTTATCGAACTACTTAAATAGTTGTACTTCTTTTAGAAGCTGGAAATAATTGAATCGTTTATTCTTGAAAGGGCTCATGTCCACTTTTTGTCAAAATTAGTATTATAACGGTTTTGTATCATAGACACTTACATACGTTTTATGACAAGATGAAATTACCATATGGTTAATGGAACGGAACCTACCTTGCAAAAAAAAATTATTTATTCTAGAAAGGGCACATGTCCATGCCATGTGCTCTTTTATACTAAACTAATATTTAAAAATTTGCCGCCCCGGTGGCACAGTTGTTAGCATGCTTGCTTCAAGCTCCGGAGGTCCCGGGTTCGATTCCCGGCGGTTGATGAAAAAATCACGGCTGGCTTAATGTAAGGATCAATGAACTAATCACTCATTATCCGCTGTAAGAGTGATTACGAAACTTCAAAAATGAAGCGGCCAAATCCCTCCATGGGATGTAGCGCCAGCGAAAAAAAAAAAAAAAAAAAAAAAAATATTTAAAAAGAAGAAAAGTGAAAAATAGAGAGAGTTAATCATTAGTTATGTAACGATTATCTTCCTTGTAACAATTAACCGTAATTCACATTAAATAATTAAAACAAACATCGACATCATTTTAGTATATAAATTATTAATTTGATTAATTTGAAATTTATGATTTTTAATAAATACACATTCTGTTTTTGATTTTAGAAATTATTCCCTCTGAGGCTGTTTACAGAATGGAAATGAAATAAAGCTGAATTTTGGGGTTATTTTTCAATTATTTCAAGAATAAACGATTCGTTTATTCTAGAAAGGGCTCATGTCCATGCTTTAAAAATGAGCATAAAAGCTGAAATAATTGACAAATAACCTTAAAATTCAGCTTAACACTTCATAGCGACTCACATTTTCATCAACAAACTCAAATTCCCTCCTAAACTTATTTTTGTTGACAATATATAGTTTTTTTTATTTCCTGAATAATTTGAAAAAGTGGACATGAGCCCTTTCAAGAATAAACGATTCAATTGTATTTCTTATGGTAGTAAATTCAGAACAGTTCTCCATGTATAGTAATTTTTGTACTATATTCTTATTTCAAAGGCCACTGAATGCAAATTTCTAAGACCATTGAGTAAAAATTCAAAATATTAGAGACATTCTTGTGAACATCAAAATATGAACGTAGCAACTGCTTTAAGGTGTCCATGTATAATATCTAAGTAGTATTTTTCTTGAAGCAACCTAGGGTAAATTATTACGTTTTCTACCAGAATCGCTTCTTTCAACTACCCGTATTTTATAGGAACGTATAATTTTAGGGGAGAAGACTTGCAAAAATTCCTGTCGTGTTACTCATTATGAGCGAAGCAAAATGTTCTTACTGTTTTCTGCCAAAACTGAATTTTCTTTTGGACTTAGAAAGAAAGCAGTTTCCAATTAAGATAACGTTTCTATGTATATCATTACTTCATCAACCGGTCCCTGGCTTTTTTGATTAATTGACAGATGGCTCGTTTTTAAAACCCACTAACCCAATAATCACAGGTCGACCTTTGTTTCAAAACTACAAATATCTAAAAAATATTTAACTCGTTCGTGTACCAGGATCTCCTGGGAAAAACGCCCAACACAGCCTAGAATTAGTTTCGGGAGTATTTGACAACAATAATTGGATTTGACTTTTCGTGTTTGTTCAACATGTCTTCGTAAATTGACTAAAAACGTCTGCTACATATACGTGATGACGAGCTTTGATAACAAACCGACGTGTCACGTGTTATTATTTATGGTATTTTTTTTGTTTTTTGTTTTTGTTTTGTTTATAGTAAAAATAGCATCTAGAAGTGAATATTTGAGTCTAGAAGATGCGGTTGAATATTTTTATTCTTTTTCTAATAGTGAAGGTGAAATTTTGGGAATAAACTGCTAAAAAATAAAAATTCGAAACTCGTAAATCCACTTTTTAACTGGGGAAATATGGTGACCCCACTCCATCTTTTGGTTTCTAAAATTAGCTCGGTGCTTTAAACGTTAAATAATGTTTCGGGTTTTTCGCTAAGTTTGGGCATCTTCTTACCTAAATGTCGCAATTTACTAATTTACTTAACCGAGTTCATAATATGCCGGCATGTCGAATGATTTCAGACTCTAGTATCGATCTGTTCTTTATTCTTTCTTTCACAGAAGGAATGTGTGTTCTATAAATATTTGCATGACAAGTGTTCCGCGGATCCCTATGAACTTGTGCTGGCCCTGACCAGGCTAGTACGCACATTGAGACGTGTACATGACATGAATACTTAGTGAGGAACGAATTTCTAAGCGGTACCCTATAAAAATAAAACAAGATAAGGACTTTGTTTTATTTCCGGTACGGATTTCCTTCCATAATCAAAATCACTCTAAGTGTTTAAACATTTTCCAGAGTTTCCCCACTGTTCAAAATATATTTTATAGAACTACTTATTTATTCAGTGGCGTCGTCCGTCTTTCCGTGATGTTATTACCATTTCTGCGCTGAAGCAACCTTTGCTAAAAGCAAATAGCGGATTTCGTATGTCCAGTAAATTTTGAGCGCCATAATGTGATTATCTCACGTATTGTGTAACATGTTTATGTCCAAAACATCATCTTCTGGCCAAAAAAAATCGGTTAGCTTCTCACGATAACACACATTATCTAAATGCAGACCGAACTTTACGAAGATTATAATAAATTCCCGATTCAAACGTCCTAAAGTATTTCACGATAGGCTATATGTCGAGTTTTATCACGAGGAAACATGTTTTTTTTGCGCAGAAATGGCACATATCACGATATTGACTAAAAAGACTAAAACAAAAAATATTGGGAGGGAAATATAAATCGAAAATCGCTCAAATCCACCTTTAAAATTAATAAAAGTTACACAGTTCGAAAACTGTGGATGAATCCGTCGATTTAGACGTACCATAGACAAATGTTTGTCTTGCCAAAATAGAAGAGATTAATATACTATTACAATTTTCATTTGAACAACAATAGGCATTTTCGGAAATAGATCCTGAATAACTTAAGGCTAACTTTCGATCATCAAACTTATCCATCTATTTACGAACGACTGAGAAGTTCAAGCTAATTTAGAATGTTGGTGTTTTAATTTTTTTTTTGTAATTTAGTGTAAATGCAAATAAATATAAAAAAGAATTTATTATTAGGATATGAATGTATTTTAAACAAATTATTTTATATTTCTTTGAATTATCTCTCAAAGTTCTTTTCCGAATTTTACTTTCATCAAAATTTATTCTTAACTTTTTATCCATCACATGAATAATTTTTTACCAACATAAGAAAAATTCAAACTAAGCCTGAAGATGTTCAGGATATATTCCCGAAAATTATTTTCAACATTTTTGGAGTGGCGTGATTGATGGGCAATACGTAGTTTTTTAATTTATTTTTATTAACCTTGTTATTATCGTTAATTTTTATTGTTATTTCACCTCATGCTGTACATTTTATTGTTAGTGAGCTACTGCTCGTATAAATGTTAGAGGTTTTTATGCCTAATGGAAGAAATTTCTTTATTTTTTTTCTTTTTGTTCCGATTACTTTGTTTCCATGTGTGCTTTTCCTTTTAATACTAAATTATTAATAAAATACTACAAATAAATAAAGAAAATGCCTAATGTAAACATCCACAATTTTTTAAGGTGTTTTGTCTTTTTTTTTTTGGAGCAATTGTTACTATACAAATAAAATTGGTAATATACAATATATTTGAGTCAAACATATTTTTTGATATTTTACAGTATCAAACAAACACAAACACAATAAAAGTATATTACGAAAATCCATACAATGGACGTCAATAGTTTTTAGGAGGAAAAATAACCAACTTTTCAAAAACAGTTAAGTCGTATGATAAATATTTATCTTTTAAAATTTTTAAATATAAAAAATTAATCAATTAAGGCCTTTCTTTATGTTGATTCATTTTCCCAAATAATTTAATTTAAGTATGTCACGACAGATAATTGTAAAAAAATGTGGGAATCAATTATCAGTCGCCTAGAAATTATACTTCACCATTTTTATTCACATATCCTTTCTCTTTTTAACTATGTAGTGTGGATTTTTTTATACGTGCAGCTCTAAGTTTCATAGAAAAATTTTACATAGCAAATACTTATCTTCGTCTAAATTGAACTTTTACTCGTTTAAAAATAACGCGTAAGAGACGATTTCAAGAAAGCAATTCAGAAATAATGTATCTATGAGCATGGCTTCGATATTTCAAGCAATAAATTGTAAATTGTTGTATAATAATGTCAAAATAACAACTTAATTTTAGAAAATTGGTATTAAGAAGCGCAGCTTAATATATTTAGAAATTTGAATTTTAAATTAGACAACCTATTCATTTTCTCTTAAAACCACTTATGAACAATTGTTGAAAATTACATAATACTGTAGAAGTTGGTTTGTCCGAAATTGTTTGTATTATATACAACTTCGATATAGTTGTTGGTTGTTGGAACAAAAAGTGAATTCTAACGGAACTATGGATTGAACCAACAACACTAAAAAAACTATTTTGTTCATTAATTTTCCTTCGTATAAATCGGGAAATTAAACTTTTACTATTTTCACTAACTGCAGTGCTTATTAACCGATTTAAGTTGCTTGACGAAACACAATAGATCGTTTTTTCTTCAAAAATTTTAAATTATTTAAAACTATAACATATTTCCTAAAATTGCAATTGCCACATTTCCTTATTATATTTCTTTCTTATTGGATAAAGTCAATTAAGGGTACTCACGTAATACGATATCTGAACTCTTCGTAGAGGTAGTAATTGATGTAAATCGGGCATTTCTTTTGAAATTTAAAACGGACTTTAGGGACTAATATAGAAATATCCACTCTCACATGATGATATGATTTTTATACTTTATATTGCTTCTTTCTCCTTTAATCAGGGAAGTTCACCACACCATAATCGATATCTTATTAAAATTTACATTTCAAACCAATTGCAAATGCATATAGTCATCATATAAGTACATATGTAAGTGTATACACCAATAATTTGTAATCAGGTTAATTGCTGTGCGCTTAAGAGTCCTTCCTACCTTTATTTTTATTTTTTTAGTACTCAGTGAAATACGATCTCTTTATTTGATGTTCTTATTTCCAAGTTTTTTTTTTTTTTAATTTAGTTGAAAGTATTTTATTTAATGACGATGGAAAATTTTATTAGAAGGGTGGAAAGTTTTTAATTTTTCATCATGGAATGCCATTTATAAAGGTTTGTTGTTACACGTACATATGTACCATACATTTTTAAATTGTGATGGTAATTAACAGTTTTGATTTGTCTAGGTATTGTTTTTCAACGAATTTATTTACTTTTGTTGATGTGAGCTCTATGTTTAGACAACAGATTCCAATTTGTAACTGCGTGTAACAAATTTCAAGAGATTCATATCGTTCAAATTTTGTTTGAACGTAATTACATATGATCTGTTTTCATAATTATCCTTGTATCTATAGGGAAGGAAGGATATATAATTTATCAAAAAAAAAATGTTTAAATAAAACAAGCAAATCATTATTTCTTTTTTAAATCTCATATGTGTATGATATTTCAAGGGATTAAATGATGTAATATTATGTAGATATTCCGAATTTAACAGAAGTACTGTGTGGAAGATATACGAGCTGTATAAAAGTTAGGTATAACAGACAGAACACAAACTTATATATCATATCACAACAATAACGATACCATTTTTTTATGATTCGTCTATTTTTTTCTGAGCTTAGATAGAGGTACATTACGAAAATTATCATTCAATTCATTTTAAGAAGAAAAAAGCACTTTATTCTACTTAAAACATTTTTCTAAGTTACATTAATATTTTTACTTTTATGTTTTTTACTTACTTAACATTCGAAATAAATTTACTTATAAAAAATAAAAATTAAAATCATCATATTTTAATAAGATATACAGAAATGTATTTCTTATATTTACGTACTCCTCGTGTACCATGTGCATACATATTACAACCATATATACTTACATAAGTCGTCGTCGTTTTTCAAACAAACAATTTTTTTAATCCAACTTAAATAAAAAAAAAATTGTAAATAAGAAGAATTGTTACTCTGTAATGTTATTTCATATATTATTAATATTGTTGTTGTTGTTGTTGTAATTAAAGTAATTTTAGAACAAAAATAAAAAATTACCGTTGTTTAAGATTTTAATTCCTTTTCTATGTAATAACCAGATTACATAAATTATAAATGACATGCTAGTAAATTCAAAATTAATGTATGTAATGTATTTAAATTGGTAATACCAACAAAGAATGTATCGAATGTAGATTTTTGGCACGAACGCAAAGATCAAAATTTTCAATATACCAATTAAGTCACTCCTCGTTAAATACGAATTCTGGGGATGCACTCCTAACTAAGCAATTCGACGGGTATTTTCGATGGCTATTTTCGACAGTTATAGTTTTCTAATACGTAGAAGGTGCAGGACAATTTTTCCTTTTTGTGCCTATACCTTCTAATACAAAACTATAGCTGTCGAAAAAAATCGTCGAGTTACATAGGATCCTCGTTCAACTGTGTTCGATGTATGAAGTCAAATTTTAATTAAGTTCAATTTTAATTACATAATAAACTATTTACCGAAATGTTGACAAATATTTTTTCATATGTTCGTTAAAATAATTAAATACAGAATTTTGAGCAAAGTTTGGCGAAGATAACCTAAGGGTTACATAGAAACTTTGTTAAACAATAAAGAGGCTTTAACCTTAACTCGTTCGCTACCAGGGTCTCCTGGGAAAAACGACCACCACACCCCAGGATCGTTTTCGAGATTATTTGACACCAGTTGTATTAGACTATACGTATTTAGGTGTTTCAACATTTCTTCATAAATTGGCCAAAAACGTCTGTGATATATATGTACGTCTCGACGCACTCTGATTACAAGCCGATGTGTCTTGCATACATATGTGACTTCTGGTAGCGAAGGAATTAATCAAAGAAGTTAAAATCAAAATGGTGAAAGTGTAAGATGCAATTATTTTTGTAGAGTGAATATAAATTTAAAAAAATTAGGTCTATCCGACTCTCAGACGACACTTTTCTCAGAAAGCATCCTGTAAAGATCATCAAACTAACCATTTATATTTTACAAACATTTTCCGTTATTTTGGGCAGGCAAGGTCCTTAAAATATGTCACGGATTTTCTTAAATTTTGGAGACCTCTTCTCCAATAACATAATTTGTCACGACAATATAAATCTTCTACTCTCGTACCGCTAAATCACAGACTCACAAATAATGTTAGATTAATACAAATCAGAATTAACGTTAGAATCCCACCTCCTTGTCATATAGCATTTCATTTTATATATCTCCCAGCTCTCCCAAACCTGCTCCATCCTAATGGCGTGATATTGGGCATGTTTTTTTTTATATCGAAGTAATCTGAGAAATAATTTAACTGTCAAAATACAGATACGCGTTTTTTTCTTAGTATCTGAGGAAAATTGTATTTCTCTGTGTCGTCGGATAATTTTAAAATTGAATCTTTTTTCTCTGAAAAAAAGTTCAGATTGTTGTTTAACAGACATTGATTTTAAATAAAAAGAACACGATAATATTATTGGGCAATCTTAAACTGACGTTTAATTCTACGACGGTAACAAAATTATCATTTATTTTTCTCGGATACATCAGAGAAAATATTTATCGGATTTCTCCAATATGTTATCTATCTGTTCTCTCTTATTTCTCCGACATTAAAAAAAAACACGCTCATTATTTTAAAGCCTCCCATAGTAATTTGCTATTAAGGCCCGATTGTATGAACGCGGATAGAAGATTAATCGGCGGATTAATCGTCGCTTGGATTGTATGAACGACGATAAATATGAAAATTAATCCAAGGATTTTTTTCTATCCACTGTTTTTATCTTCTCTTTTTGTTGTCAAAAACAGTGGATAGAAAATGTTTTTTTTTTGACATAATTTTAATTTTATTTGTTTGGTTCGGCGGAACATTTTGATTGTTGTTGCGTTTATTGAAAAAAAAATCGGAATGGAATCAAAAAAACGTAAAATTTCAAATGCCCAACTCGAATTTTTTTTTTCTATTGTAGAAAAACATAAAAAAATACTTTCGTGTACAATAAGTACACACATAAGAATGTAAATAAACAATAAATTAAATTTGAAACGTCAAAAAAGTGTTGACACTCCAAAATAAACTGCAATAAAAACTGCAATAAACAGAGGATGGAATTTTTTTTATCCTGGTTTATACAATCGACGAAAAAAAATCGTCGGTTGAAGATTAATCTGTATTGCCGGATTTTTTTTAATCTATCCGTGTTCATACAATCGGGCCTAAGAGTTACATATATTATACGACTTTGAATACCAAGAGAATTTATTACTCAGAAATAACACCTTTAAAGGCGATTATGGCAATTCCGAAATAATGTATCGATCAACATGTCGTTGCAATTTCAATCTTTAAAATGTCATAAAATGTCAATAAAACGTCATAAAAATTTCAATGTCAGAAATATTAATGTCATAGAAACGGGAATATTTTGCTATTTTTAAAAGCTCACTAGATATAATTATTTTTAAATGTTGACGATATTATTTGCCACCAACAAAGTAATTTAGGTAAATTAAAGAGCTTTGCCTATTCGCCTTTTCACGCAGAGTATTTGACATCTGGTGAACGGTTTTATAACTTAGCCAAAGGTGATCAACCGGTAAATAAATGTATAATTAGACATGTTTCTTTGTGAATTTGTTTCAAAATATAATCGTTTTTTGCAATTAAAAAGTTAAATTCATTTAGAAAGGTAATTAATTTATCAATAATATTTCAATTTAAAAATAAATGCGGTAAATAAATAACCGGTTATCACCTTTGGCTCGTAAAAATCGTAGCGCCTCTTGCGGCGCTTTAAAGGCGAATAGGAAAACGAAAACGAAAACGGATTTTACTTTATTTACAATAACTTCAAAATCTTTAGCATATTATAGCTTAAATACTCTCAAACTTGTTCATAAACACAATAAAAAAATATTTTAATTTAAAAAATAATTTAAAAATATTTAACATTCCCAGAAAATTAAATTTTAATTTTTTCTGTCAGAAAATTTAAAATATTTTCTCAATTTTTCGTCAGAAAAAGTACACGAAAATATTTTTCGTGTTGCTTTTCTGTTATAATTTTTTATTCTGTTATAATTTTATAATATCGGCTAAAAAAAATGATATACCAACTTCACACACTAACCACAAAGGCATTTCGTTTTCTTTTTAAATAAATTCAAAAAAAATTAACTCACAGATACAAACATACAAGTTTTGATACTGGAATTTCAAACGAAAATAGTTTTTCGGTTTAGTAATGGGCAAGACAAAACGAGAAAATGCTAAAAATTGTCAAATTTTTCGTTTTTTATGTTTTTCGTTTACCTATGGGCAAAGCGCTTTAGAAATTTAAAACTTTTAACAAAAATTTATTGCTCGCAATGTCTACTTATCAAGAAAAAACTCAGGATGAGCTTGAAGGTTTCAAAAAATATTTTGTAATGGAAAATAGTGAGGTGAAAGAAAAAAAACGCAGTGACAAGTGAAGTTGAAACAAATTGAAGTGGACATACTAGTAACTGAATTACCAAGTGCCGATATACCAGCTGATTGTATTGTGAAAAAATTATTCAATATTTTTAGGTTTGAAGTTCTTAAACTACTAATCAACTTAAAATAACCAATAAAAAGAACGGTAATAATTTTGAAACCATCATTGTGAAATTTGAATCAAACCAGACAAAATCAACATTTATGCGGAAAGTGAAAGAAAACGGACCGTTGTTTATTGAGCAGTTGTATCCGAATTATGGAATAAAAAATAAAAAATTCGGCGTAAATGACAGATTAACCGTGGATAACTTAAATGTATTAACTTTACTGCGTAAACTAAAATTAGAAAAAAGAATCGTTAACTGTTGGTATTGACATATGTATGTAGTAGCTATTTATTATCAAAATAAAAAAGATAGTGGTAGAAAATTATTGAAAACGTTGGATGGCAACAACAAATAACAGAACACTTTAGATTTTTAGAATTACAAATTTACAGCGATTCATAAAAATGTATTATTTTCTCCGCAAAAAAACAAACAAAAAATTGTTTAATTTAATTTTTAATTATTAATTTCTTGTTTCTTTATTTTCATTATTTTTTATTTTATTTTTAATTAAATTATATAATAATATCATAAATCGAATAACCGGAATGAGTGAGATCTTGAACAACAATTATTTCTCAAATAATAAATGATTTCAGAAAGGTGATTAAAGAGATTGGCGGTATCAATATTATGTACGTAAATATAAATCGAAACATTTGAAGCGTGTCTTAACAATCTAGATGTGACAGTTGATATAATCGTAATGGTTGAAACTTTCATAAGCTTTATATGAAGTTAAAATTGTTAATTTTGGAGATTATGATTCTTTTGCTTTTGTTAGAAGTACTAGGGGTGGTGGTTTTGTTTCCATATTTACAAAGCAAAACCTGAATTTTAAAAAGGTATGTATTAGAACTATCTAATTTAGAAAATGAACTGCTTGTTGTAAATAGTAAGATAATTAATCTAACTATAATAGGAGTATCCACATACCGATATTAACAAATTTCTCGAATTTTTGGAAAATGTAATGCTACAGTTTAAGAATAACTGCTTACTTTTTGGAGATTTAAACATTAACCTGTTAAATGATAAAGATAATTCTGTGGTAAATTATTTATCTACAGTTTAACGTGTGGTTTAAATTTTAAAATAGATCGAAATTTTTACACAAGGAATCATTATACAAATATGATTTCTATTTTGCATATCTACATCAGTTGAAGCTTTTCAAGTTTTCATTGGTATCTTAGTGATCACAGATTTCTGATAGTTAACAAAAACATTTCTAAAATTTACAAAAATTCTAAAGTTTATGTTGATAAAGTAAATTTCGATAGAATTTTTGAAAAATTACCAGAATTTAGCATTACCGATATGACATTTAAATATTTTCATAAACAACTATGCTCGCCTCAAATCGCCAAACATACTTTCAAATGTGTAGATCGAAGAAATAAAATTGATAGACATATGGTTCACTTCAAAACTGAAAAAGCTGGTTAATGAACGAGATACATTTTATAAATTACTGCAGCGATATTCACGAAATGAGTTTATCAAATCTAAATTCAAAAATTTCAAAAAATTGGTAAAGCTAGAAATAGTTTTCACCAAAATAATATGTTACCCTAATGAATTTATAAAAATGAAATTAAAGGAGTAAGGAGATATGATCGTTAATAACTAATATATTCAATAATCAAACGGCTTCTAGAGCCAACTCGACTTTAACAAAGTTAAACATTCATTAAACATCCAAATTTTATTTTTATTGAGGTTTTGCCCACCATAAGACTTGACGAATTTATTCGTACGACTGATACTGAATTACTTGAGATACTAAATAACTTAAATTCATCAGCAGCTAGAGGATACGAATACGATTTAATACCGGCAAAATTCTTAAAATTGTTGTCATACAATTATAGAGTTTTAATAAACAATTCTATTAATTCTAGTTTTCAGACCGGACTTTTTCCAGAAATTCTAAAAATATCGAAAGTAACTCCACTTTTAAAATCTGGGAATAAAAAAATAATGGATAATTTTAGGCCTATTTCTGTTCTGCCATCATTATCAAAAGTATTTGAAGAAACTATCCACGACAGGCTTATTCAATATTTTAATGAGAATAACATTATTGATAAGAGGCATAATAAGGTTTATGAAAAATAGCAGCACTTTATCAGACTATAGATCTTATGGAAAAAGTGTATCTTAGCCTTGAATCAAAAAAAATTACGGCTTGTCTATTTCTAGACTTAACCAAGGCTTTTGATTGTGTGGATCATAACATTTTGATTTCGAAAATGCTTAAATACGGTATAATTGGGAATGTGATTAAATTAATGAAAAATCATTTAAGGGATCATCAACAGTTTGTTCAAATTGGGTCTAGTAAATTTAAGCAACTTCCCATTGAACGTGGTGTCCCGCAAGGGTTATTCTAGGTCCATTACTATTCATTACTTACATTAATGATATATTTAACCACTTAACGCATAGCTCCGTGACATGCACGGGCGGCGTTTACTAGCAAAACTGTGTAGCTCCGTTACGTGACGGGCATAAAATATTCTGTTAATTTAAATATTACAGTTCTTATAAACTACGTCACACGCCTATGGGAGGAGGATGGTTCGGTAGCGTGATGATCTGTGGCGATGGGGGGGGGGGGGGGGGGGGGGAGTGAGGTGGGGGCGATACCATTTAACGGTTTTTAGAAATTGAATACATTTTTGTACTCGAATAAGTCATAAATATTTTCCGAAAATTTAAAGACTATAAAAGTAGGTCGAAAAGGAGGGTCTAAATTTGTAACGTTGTTTTATAGAAGGGTATAAAGCTTTGCGATAATATGTGACAAAAGGGCCAGGGGAGTTAAAAATGATCAAAAAATGCGTGACACAGTTTATTAAGGAGCACTTAAGTCACGTTTTATATTAGATTTATTCTAGAAATTTAGATTTGTATACGTTACGGTATTTTTCACTTAGTTTGTTTATTTTAGTTTAATTACTATCAGCGAACACACGAACAAACAAACAGCAAACGAAATGAAAACAAAACGGGAAAGTAAAAAAAAAACTAAAAATAAGCAAAGTAGAGACAAAACCTTACATTTTTTTCGATTATACTCGATTTTCCTTATTCTATTCTCTGTTCTCAGTATGTACTTATGTATATGGATTCTAAAGTATACAAAGTGTTCCATACAGAAGCTGCGCAGTATGTTGTTTGAATAAGACAGCAATGGAAAGATTAAAAAAGAAAGGAGGTATCAACGTTGGACTCTGTGTTGTGCCATGTTTTTGTATCATACAAAAAAAAACTATAAAAAAACATTTTTTTTAAATAAACTAATTAAAAACAACATAAATTATCATTTTCTGCAAAAAAAAAAAATTGTTTTTTTTACCCCTAAACGATAAAAATATTATGCGTTAAGTAGTTAAACAACATGTAAATGGCAATATTCAGCTTTTTCCAGACGATGCTGCTTTGATTTATAGTTGTAATAATATGGACGAATTAAGGCAATATAATAATGGTAGATGATATGGTTATTCTGAATAACTATTTTAATAATAATAAAATTCTATTAAATTTAAAAAAACTAATTTTATGATAGCAAATCAAAAATGGTTGATCCGTTTGATCACGTAATATTCAATTGTGAGATAGTGCAGAGTGTTGAAGAAGCTTGTTACATAGGCCTTCACTTAAAATCAAATCTTTCATGGTCTAATCGTGTCCCCAATTATCGGAGTTCTACGAAGAGTAGGTAAATATTTAAACAAAGAGTCTCGAACAATTGTTTATCAAAACCTAATATTATCAAATTTTCTATATTTATGTCCCATTTGGGGATCTGTTGGCATAGTCCGCAAAAAAAGTGCTATCTATACTCCTAAATAGGGCTGTTAAACCGCTGTACTCTCTCTAAACAATACCCCACTCAAATGATTTATTCTCCTGATATGCTGCCGATCACTCAACTGATAAAATTTTAATATTTGATAACTATTTAAAAAATTTATCACAAGTTAATTAAGTGGAATCAAGTGTTAACCTATAATATCGCTGTTAGAAATAGACTCACTCGAAGCGCTTCTCTTATTAGACTTCCGTAATTCAAATTAACAATATCGCAAAACAGTTTATTTTATGAAGGTTATAATCTCTTTGATCAACTAGATGAACACGTTAAGGAAAGTAACTTAGCAACTTTCAAAAAATATAGTAAAGATAGATTACTAAGGTGACCATACGTGCTCCTTTTAGGAGTTTTGTACTCCTTTTTCCAAGTTGTACTCCGTTATAAATCTGTACTACTTTTGTACTCTTTTCTTGTTTAGTGAACTCCTTGAACTCCTTTTTGAAAATTACCAATCCTACCTTTGACGAAAAGAAAAATGCCATTGCAGAAGGAACTTTTGCATATCACACAATCCTCCATAACCAAATTTTTAGAAATATGGATTGCACAAGTAAGATGATAAAACAATTGAATCGTTTATTCTTGAAAGGGCTCATGTCCACTTTTTGTCAAAATTAGTATTATGACGGTTTTGTATCACAGACACATATATACGTTTTATGATAAGACGAAATTACCATATGGTTAATGGAACGGTACCTACTACCTTGCAACAAAAAATCATTTATTTCTGGAAAGGTCTCATATCAAAAAAGTTTTTTTTATTTCCTGAACAATTTGAAAAAGTGGACATGAGCTCTTTCCAGAATAAACGATTCAATTGTATAATCCGAAATTTACGTGTGCGAGAACCAAGTGCGAGAAGTGCGAAGCTATCATTATTTCGGGTTCTAAAAATTATTGTGACGAAATTTTATTAAATGAGTTAAAATAAACTTCGTTTGTGTCTATCCTGTCAGATGAATCGAACCACAACCAGATAAAATTATATTCTGTTTTAGTTCGGTATTTTAATTTAACAAATGGGGTTAAAATTAAAATTGTAAATTTGGAGTCTATTATTGGAGAAACAGCGGAGCTTCTTTCAAAACATTTATATGAAATTTTAACAAAAAACAATTTGGGCTCCAAAGTTTTGGCGCTACCGTCTGATAATACGAACACTAATTTCGGAGGTTGTAGGTTACGAGGCACAGATAATGTACACACCAAATTAAAATTAATGCTTCAAAGTATCTAATATTTTTGGTATCGGTTGTTGTGGTAACACAATTTATCTGTATTTTAGTAGATTTACAGTTCTCGTAGCAATACTTCAAACTTTCTGCGAAGAGGCTGACGTGAAATATAAAAAACTACTAGGGTATTCAAAAGTTAGATGTTGGCCCTTACTTCGGCCATAGAACGGATAAGCTCGTAGTTACTTTTTAAGTTTGGAGAAATGTCCGAAAATTCTTGAAGCTTTTTCACCAATGAATTAGCAGAACCTATATTATATTTTATGCACAATCAGGCTACAATTTCCATAAAACTGTCCAGGAAATTGAGTTTACACAATTTCAGCCGCAGAAGTTATATGCAAAATCACAAATTTTAAAAATCAACTATGTATATGCCAGGCTTGAAGAAGGATTCATTCCACTCATTTTAAATAAATTGTCAAGTTTAGAGGAATCTAATCCAGAAATTCATGCCCAATTTTTAAGCGAAGTGAACAACTTTAATAAAATTTCCTATGAGTACATTAATGAATGCACTGATGACGCTTCTCAGACGGGAGGTAAATTGGGATGGAATAATGCATTGGCTTGAATCTTTAAACAAACATGGTGTCGCTAATCACAATATTAATGATGATAGTTTGTTTGAAGAAGTATGGATATGAGATGGGTTGACATTTTTTTACATTTTAACAGAGGCATATTCTTATCCAAAACTTGCAAATATTAGTGAAAATTGCTATGTGTTTGCCTGGAACTAATAACTCCTGGTTTTCTCATTTGGAAATGATTTTTGGAGTAGCTAGAAATTGCAATTGGCTGTAGAAACATTATCTTCTGTATAAACAGTTAAATACAATATGAAGAATTATCAAAAAAAATTCACCAATCAGAAAAATGTTCATAATTAAATCATCAAAGCTCGATAAATACTATCAAAATGAATTAGGTACATGCTGTGATTTTTGTTAGAATACAATAAAAATGAATCAATTATTTCTAGTTTTTCTAAAACATGTTTTATTTAAATTAAGTTCGGTGTACTCCTTTTTCCAAAAACAAATTATGGTCACCTTATAGATTACACTACCCTGCAAAATTTTTCCCCTGGACAATGAATAGTTGTTTCCGAAGTGATTTTTCATGCTGAATCCGAATCTGGGTCAGATTTCCTCTATCACGTCAGGTTTATGAGACATTCTAACCTAAAAGTGCAAAAAACACTGTTTTTTGATATATTTGATGTTGTCTAGCACCGCGATTTTTTTTCTTCATAAATCCATGTGTGGGATCTTATAGTAAAAGTCCTCTTCTTTCAAATGCCGTTGAGTTTGCTCAAATATCTTTTTTTTCGCCGAGATATCGCATTTTCGAATTTGCATGTTCGCGAATTTTTCGGTATACGAAAATTGTATGGTCAGTTTTTATTTTGTTTTGTGTGATGTGATTTTTTTACCGTTTATACATACAGTTGCTCACAAAATTGAGCGTACACCCTTAAAAAAAATATATTTTCTTAAATAATAAGTACAAAAACAACAATATAATTAATTTTTTTTATATGGGGCATTTGCATTTAAATCTCACATGATTTTGTCCCCAAGCATTTTCTTTGTCCCCTTAGCATTTTCCAGATAATTTTTAACGGGTATAAGTTAAATATTTGATCACAATACAGAAATTTATGAAAATGTATTTTTTGAAATAATGTTGGTCTTTTATTTTTAAAAAAAACGGATTTTTTTGTCATGAACGTTACTTTATTTATTTTAGATAAATTGTGAAATTTAAAAACATAAATTTAATTTATTGATGTATATTCTCATTGGTGACATGTCTACTTGCAAATGGTATATTAATCTTTTGTATTTTGAAATTAATAATTTTAAAAATAACGTAAAACATATTTTTAGGTAACGTTCATGACATAAAAATTAAAAATAGAACAAAAGAGTATTTAAAAAAATGCAAAACACAAATCTGCTCACGCCCAGATTTAAAAGAAACAGAAATATGATTTAAAAATTATATTTTAAATTTTTTTTTAATTCAAAAATTAATTAAATTATGATTTAAAAATTATATTTTAAATTTTTTATGTGAGATTTAAATGCAAATGCCCCATATACATATTTCGAAATACTACATATCTCTAAACTTAATTTCTAAAAAATAATAATAAACCAATTAAAACAATTCATAATAATTAAAAGAAAACAAAAATCACACTATTTCAGTTTCACAAAATTGAGCGTACACTTAACAGTTTCTGAGAAGTTCTTAGTATTAATATTTTGTGTGGCCATCTTTAGCGTCTATAACTGCCTGTAAATGACGTGGCATGGATTCCACCAGTTTTTTAGTATAAGATGCCTCAATATTTTCCCATTCACGCCTTATTCTCTTTCAGCAGACAAACCTAATTTTTCTGCAGTTGGTCGCACATTTCTTTTCAAAATTTCTAAATAACCTGTTTTATTCAAAGTTGCTTGAATCTGTAAATTCCATATTTCCTACCCCACTCGCAGCCATAGAACCCCATAACATAACTGATCCTCCTCCATGTTTTACTGTTGGAACTAAGTTATTCATTTTCAAAGCTTCATTTGGCTTTCTCCAAGCAGTTTTCCTTCCGTCTGAGCCAAATAAATTTACTTTGGTTTCATCTGTGAATATTACCTTATCCCAGAAACTTTGAGGCTTCGTGATGTATGTTTTAGCAAACTCAAGACGTTTCTATATATTTATTGTTGAAAATAATGGTTTTTTGCGAGCAATTCGACTGTTCAAATTGTTCTTGCGTAAAACACGGCGAACAGTTTCTGTTGATATGGCTTTTTGTATGACTTCTGAGTACATTTTCATTGTAAGTTTTGGAACACTAGCTTTTGGATTTTTTTTCATTTCACGTACAATAAATCGCTCGTCATGTTCACTCATATTTCCATTTGTTTATAATTTTCTGCACTGTAGAATGACGTCGGCCGATAATTTCTCCTATTTCACGCAACGATTTTCCCTGACTGCACAGTTTAATGACCAATTTTCGAGTACATTGATCGACTTCTCTTCTTTTGCTTTCCATTTTTATAATTTTTAATTTTACTCAAATTATCGTACCTAATTGACTCTTAATCAAAATTTTAACAAATAATTTTCAAAAGTATCCTTACTACGTAAAACTTGCTATACGAATAACATTTTTGAGAAACTACGTAAATTTTGATTGATTGATTGATACGGGTGTACGACCAAGCCTCAGCAAGATTCCCGGATACGCCGGATCCACCGTACACCCTTTACATAAAACAAAACCGAGGGATAGGAAAGGAATGTTAGTATTAGAGACTCGACCCGGTTTCAGCCACCTATGCAGTCGATAGTTAGTAAATTGTTAGTAATAAATATAGTAAAATAGTTAACACAAGACAGCACAATTTCTAAACTACAAGCTTCTTAACTTTTTGTTGACACTGGAGAGCTAAATTAGGCTGTAACTGTATTCTGAAAAACGGGATTAAATATAATCCTTATAAAATGATTAATTCTGGAACTATGTTAAATTCTGAAAATTAAGTTATTAATCGGTAAATTAAGAAAGAGATCCCTTTATATGTATGCTCTTCACACTTATATTAATTAATAAATAATAACTGATGAATAGGGTGCCGCAACTGGTTTGTTCATCCTGGAATCCTAATGTATCCAATCCGATCCGGAAACTACAGTTTAACCATAAACCTCTTAACAAGAGCCTGACAGTCTCTATTTTTTTATTTATCGTGCATTTATACAAAACATTTTTATTTAAGCATGTTTATTTTTTAATTTCAATTTACCGCTAACTTTACGAGGAAAAGAACAAACACATCTTTTCAAAAATAATCCCGTTATATTTTAGTGTTTTCTTTTGTTTACTTAAATATGTTAAGAGCTTTAGGATTAATTCAAAACTACTATTATGAATAAAGCATTTTCCTGCACCTACCACTTAAATTATAGCAGTTTGCTCTGTGATAACTATTTCGTAATGAATTACAATTAATATCACCAGCACCCAAAATTAAAATTATAAGACATAAATTAGTATCTAAATTATGAATTCAGAACTAAAGATCTGTAATATAGGAGGATATAAATCAAAACAACAGAATTTATAAAACTACTTGTCCGCTAAATGCTTTAAATTTCTGGGAATCTGCGTTGAATTTCCACGAATATTTCTGAAAATTAAGGTCGAAATCAGCTAATTATCATTAAATACTACTTTTAGAATTTAAATTCACATTATTAAATCAGCGCTTAAAACCGCACTATATAATTGTTAAATCTACTATAGATCAAGTAACTAATTAATTAAATTCATCGCCATGGTCACCAGTATTTCTGAAAATTCAAATCAAATATTAATTCATGTAGTTGGAGCTCGTGAACCTAAGTATAATTATATAAATAATTAATGTAATTTGATAATTATTATAAAACATAATTATAATAGATGAACCCGACATGATCCAAGGAGTTCCAGAAATACTAAAATAATTGGATATCCCCCGACTACCAAATCTCATCATCTGCACATTTTAGCAGTTTTCATCATTCGCCAGCTGCAAAATCAACTCATCTCATCTCATAATATGTAGCAAAACAAATTTTTACCCAACCTCAGTTAATGATTTAAATTTGAAATTAATTCGGCACAAAGTGTCTGGAAATCTATATTGTGTTTCTCTGAATATTTCCGAAAATCAAAATCTAAATTAGTTAATTGTCACCAATTACTATTTTTAAAAACTAAAAATTATTAAACTATAAAATCCTCCCGGTTTAGTTGATAATATGGCTGTAGTAAAAGTAATTAATAAACACATCATTAAGCTCATTAATCCTTCTAAAATTCAAAGCAACTTAATTATATATTCGTTATTTCTAAGGAATTTATAATCATTTATTTAAACTATATTTAAAATTTATAGAGCGGTATCTCAAAATTCGACCTAATATAATAAATCCAATTAGTATCTTCCCATTCAAAAAATCCTCGTCATACTAGTCATCTTCTAAATTTAAAAATATATCCACCAACTTTCCTCTAAGACAACATAAGTCCGCCCCTGATGAAGGTGGGATAAAATGTAATAAAATAAAATAGAATAAAATAAAATAAACACAATTAAATAAGGATAAATATAACACAACTTATATTGTTGCTGCAGTCGTTTCATGACTTGACTGCAACTATGTATTTCCATGCCCGTCACAATTTAAACTGTAAAACTATAAACCATAACCAATATACCTGCCGTCATACCTTGATAACCAAATAAATAGTAATTTGTGCAAAACAAACATTAAATAAGCCAATAAAATTTCCAAAATTATTGGCAGAATAGTTCTCTATGATCAAGACTTGATTTGAAACTATTCCAAACGGAATGAAAATTACACGGCGTGGTTGTTGCAAAAATTAACAAGGTAAGACTGCAGCATATTATCAAGTATCAGAATATCGACTAATTGATACTTTCTCCCACAATAACAAACCATTCCATTCACCTCCCATTTGTACTCCTACACTCATCCCTTAAAAGGAATGTACACGGCAAAATATGCAAAGCTCAGGACAGCACCACTCCACCATCAAAATAGCTGTAGTATAAGCAATTAACAACTAAACAATTCGAAATACAAGTATTAAAATTAAATTGATTATAATTATTAAAATCTCAAATCAGAAGCAATCTGACGGTTAACAAAAATTTGTTTTTAATATTCAATTCCCACCAATCATTTCATTGGCCAACGAGGATGCCGCAATGCTCTGGAACCCTATTTAAACTAAAACTTAATTATAAGACAACCATATTTTGTTGTTACAGCTCACGTCATCCAATCGCATCCCCTTCTATGCTTGCATCAAGACCAAACCTATAAAACAACATGGTGACTTGGTGACTCGTTCTATCTTGATCCCAAAAATACCGTTCAAGTTAGATAATTTACCAATAATAAAATAATTAATAAGTTAAATAGAAAAAATTTTAAATTTAAACTACATATATATTAGATAATTACGCATAAGACTCCATTTAAATTAATTTAATAATTAATATAATTCTACATTGTCTCTACTACCCCGTATTAAAACCAAAATAGCCAAACAAATCGTGTTATATGAAATACCTATTCATATAATGATTTAATATGAATTATATGACCCATTCGATTCAATTCGCTCGATTATACGAATTATTCATATAAGAATTTCGAATCCCATTTGGATCGAAAACATAATATTTGTGTTGCGTATGTGTCGCTCTTGGTATATAAAGAGCACTTTAAATGAAACAACGAATGAAAACAACACCAGGAAAAATATTAGAATCCTAGCACAATATTAAGCCCTTCACACACATACAGAAAATAAATATTCTCATATATTATGTACTCTTTCATATGCGCAAACGTAATCAATATGAAAATGCATCCACATAAAAACATTCTCATTTCATTTAATCCTTTATATGTATGCATTATGTATAGCCGGGGCGTAACAATAAGTATAAGTTTTCATTTATATCACACTACACACACAACACTTCAATGGCGGACAAAATCTAATTATATTTATATATACATTACATATAATAAAGATATATGTATATTAGACATTAAAACTATATATACAAAATTATATAAAAATTTATATCAAAATTAATCCAACATAGTTGATCTATAAATTAATCTTCCATATAATCCATTGTATATAAAACAAATACATACTAAAATACGTATAAGTATTAGAAAATGAAACACGAACAAACAGGAATACATATTAACTGCGTATCAAAATGGATTAATTTTAAATTTTATATTAATTTGATCAAAAAAACGAGACATGCATCCAAATTTTTTTACACAACCACACAAATATTACAGCCAAAATCATGCAATTTATCAAGAAATCAATAAATTTGATTTCTATCAATAAAAACTTAAAATATTGCCTGGTAAATGCATCCCGATGGATTACATTTTCCAAATTCACATTAAAACTTTATTATCACTATTTACTATTATTAATAATATGTAATTAATTATGGCACTATTTGTTACACTTAATATTATTTACATTTATTTAATACACTAAACAACTAAAACTAAAAAATCACTGTATAACAAAAATAAAAATTAAATTAAATTAAATTTACGAAGAGGACGACAAAAAAACACGTCCGTCTTCTTCGATCGTCAACGACCGACCTTTTTGAGAAACTACGTAAATTGAATGGAAAATTTCTAGTTCACAATGAGTGTACGCTCAATTTTGTGACACTGAAATGTTGTGATTTTTGTTTTCTCTTATTTATTAGGAGTTGTTGTATATATTTTATTATTGTTTTTTAGAAATTTAGTTTATTGATACGTAATATTTCGAAATACATAAAGAAATAAAATTAATTGTTGTTTTTGTACTTATTATTTAAAAAATATGTTTTTTTTAAGGGTGTACGCTCAATTTTGTGAGCAACTGTATATCAATTTTATCATTGTATGAGTAATGTTGTTTTTTTTAATTTTTTTAAACAACAACTGATATGCACTTCATGACTTCATGAATCTTACCAATAGTTTAAACAAATTGTTTGAACAATTTATTTTGGCAAAACGATAGTGATAAAGTTATACCGAGAAATTCACGAACATGCAAATTCGAAAATGCGATATCTCGGCGAAAAAGAAAAAATATTTGAGGAAACTCAACGGCATTTGAAAGAAGAAGACTTATACTATAAGCCCCCACACATGGATTTTTGAAGAAAAAAAATCGCGGTGCTATATAACCTCAAATATATCAAAAAACAGTGTTTTTTGCACTTTTAGTTAGAATATCTCATAAACCTGACGTGATAGAGCAAATCTGACCCAGATTCGGATTTAGCGTGAAAAATCACTTCGGAAACAACTATTCATTGTTAAGTGGCACCAAATTTTTAAAATTTTGCAGGGTAGTGTTATTTATCGAATTTATGTTAAATATTTTAAATTCATTTTTTCCCTAACAAATCACCCATTTCCAAAGAATTTATATCAGATACTCACACTATAATTGTAAATCTTTTATAACTGAACATTTAAATCTTCATTTAAATTAAAGTTACTTTAGTTCTTAATACTAACATGCCATCGGTAATTTACTAAAGATTAGCTAGTTAGATTAAACCATCTTTTTTTAAGTCGCCGATACCTTTATAATATTTCCTAATGAAGCATTGGGATTTTGAACTAATTTCAACTGGTCCTGTATTCATTGCATTCTATTAATTATGTTGGAAGCACAAGCCGATCCATGTAATTGAATGCCATATGTACAGAGCTAGAATAATCTGAACCTTGTTTCCTAAACTAAGACCACTCTGAGTCCAGCCAAGTCATAGTAGTTTATTGGTTAGATTGTCTTGTTTGATCATCGACAGCAATTTTGTCCATTATAGTTATGTAAATAACCGAAAATTCTTTTCATTTTAAAATTCTAGAACCCGTCTTTATTTATTAAAAACAAAATTCTAACTCCATGTTGCAAATTTTCCTTCGATGGATAATTGCTTTAAAAAGCCCAATAAATTATTTCAAAGACCTCGGTAAATGAGGGATGAATGTAATTTAAGATATAAGAATAAAATGCAAATTAGAGAAGCATTTTCATGTTAATCAAAATAAGGCGGTTCATCAAAATGTATGTTGCAAGTTAATTTGAAATTCTAAAGAAACTCGGTCTTAATCATAATAATCATATTCCAGTGTCAAACAATATTATACAAATTATCTGCATATTTCCGAGAAAAACTACAAAGAAAATTTTCCTCAAAACATACCAGAGGGGGAAAACGTGTAAGTGGATGAAAATAAAAAACAGTGGAAATTGAAATAAAAAAGGACAATCATTTCATTTTTTTAATCTTTTATGTTGACTTTGTGAAACGACTTCTCATACCCGATAATAAAAACTGTATCCTCAACCAGAATTTTTTTTTTGTCAACATACTATTGTCATTGTTACCGTTGCTCCTCATAAGATGAGAAAAACAGAATCTTTGGTTAAATGAATGACCATGCATAAAACGGAATAAAATACAATTTTTCATCTATTTACGTAAAGTTTACTTTTATGCAACAAAAGACGCCACCCTGTTTTTGTATCTCTATTTTGTATTGTATTCCGTTTTAATTTTTTTTTTCTTCAAACACCGCATCTATTTTTGTCATCATCTGTATAAGATGTATGTATACATACTATCTATTTGACATCTGTCAAGTTCGTTCAAGACACATTTGATCACGTTGACAATTTACGCTATGCTGATGTCATGTAAAAAAAAGGTCTTTTTAATCGCTCTGTATTACCGTTTTCATGCGAGGGCGTTTACTTTACCGTACGCTCAAGAACAAATCTTAATCTTAAATATAATGAGACCTACTAATCATAATGTACATCATCACACCTCACCACACACAATACCTTAATTGAATGTATTTATGTATAGGACATAAAAAGGTGTAATTTTTTTTCAAATTTATGTCGCATTTTATCATCATTGTAGAAAACAAAACAATATACAAATACCATTCCATATTAAGTATACCATAAAAAACAAAAGAAACCTTTCAGCAATGATACCAAAATTTTCTTCTTAAATATATTATAACGGTCGAGCAAAGTATATTCCAGAAAATACAATAACAGACGGAAAAGGTGTTTTATGATTTATTTTCCAAATATACAACCTTTTTATGTTTACTGTATTAAATATACTTTATACATACAATATACAATACTTACAAACAGAACAGAATTTCTTTTTCATTTTCTTCAGAATTTGATTTATTTTAAAAAGCAATGCAATAGGAATTGTAGGCGGTTGGTTGTACATAATGTTTCTCTTTAATTTGAAGGCGTTGAAAATAATTTCACCAGAGTGTATTGTATAGTGTTTGTTTTCGATTTTCGTTTTTTCGCGCTTCAAACATGGTTAGAAAATTGATTGAAATTAAATTAGTTTTAATTGCGCACTTTTCTATAAATAAAATTAGTTTTGTTTTTTGGTTGGAGGAGTTTAATGAAGATTTATTGAATATTTTATACAGAACACGCTATCCTGACGTGTTTATGTTTCAGCCTGATAAATTTTCGGTATTAAATTTATGAAAAGGAACTAAATTTTCAAGAAAGCAAAAGTAAATTATCATTTATGTCGTTCAAACTATTTAATATAAGAGGGACGAGCGAGTAGGCTAGGATTTTTCAGCAATTTATAGATAGTCGTATTTCCATGAGAATTTTACAACAACAATGGGGCATGCAAAACGAGTTTGATTTTGTTTCCGCACATCAGATGTCATTACCGTCGTGATAAAGGTTACAATAATGTTTAATGTTTAATTTTATGGCTACGAAGTTCGAACGCGTCGCTAAACGACTTATAAACATTTTAAAATATATCAGGGGTACAAATTGAAAATGCGGGATTGATAACAGATGGCGTTACTAACGCTATACGCATCAGGCAGTACTGTGACTATGTTCATGTCAAAGCTACGTCTTATAGCTTTAATTTTCAGTATGTGTCAATTTGTCGCAGTGTCAAATTCATAGTTTTTTTGAGCTCTCAATATGTCGAGTTTCGTGCCAACAAAACAGCATTTGCGGGAAGTTCTAATTTACTTCTTTAATTTGAAGAAAAGTGCTGCTGAAGCACATCGATTGGTCTCCGAGACTTATCCGAGTCATGTTCCATCGGTTTCAACGTGCGAGAGATGGTTTGTGCGGTTTAGAAGTGGTGATTTTGACGTTGAGGACAAAGAGCGGCCGGGCCAAGTGAAAAAGTTTCGTGTCAAACTCAACAAGAGCTCGCAGATTCATTGGGAGTGACACAACAAGCCATTTCCCATCGTATAAAAGCCCTCGGAATGATCCAAAAGCAAGGACATTGGGTGCCGTATGAGCTGAAGCCGAGAGACGTCGAGCGCCGTTTTTTTGCATGCGAACTGCTGCTCGAACGGCAAAAACGGAAGGGTTTTTTGCATCGCATTGTCACTGGTGATGAAAAGTGGATCCGTTACGATAACCCGAAGCGCAAAAAATCATATGGTTACCCCGGCCATGCATCATCATCGACGGCCAAACCAAATATTCACGGCGCCAAGCTCATGCTCTGTATTTGGTGGGACCAGCTGGGTGTGGTGTATTATGAGCTATTGAAATCGAACGAAACCATCACAGGAGCACTATACCGAACTCAATTGATGCGTTTGAGCCGCGCACTCAAAGAAAAACGGCCACAATACGAGCAAAGACACGACAAAGTAATTTTGCAACATGACAACGCTCGGCCACATGTTGCAGCGCCGGTCAAAACATACCTACAAACGCTGAAATGGGAAGTCTTACCCCACCCGCCGTATAGCCCAGACATTGCTCCTTCCGATTACCACCTTTTCCGATCGATGACACATGGCCTAGCTGACCAGCGCTTCCATTCTTACGAAGAAGCCCAAAAATGGGTCGATGACTGGATAGCAGCCAAGCCGGCCGAATTTTTTCGCGACGGTATCCGTAAATTGCCAGAAAGATGGGAAAAAGTTGTGGCTAGCGATGGACAATACTTTGAATAATTCATTTGTTACCATTTTTTCAGAATAAACGTTCAAAAATAGAAAAAATCCCGCATTTTCAATTTGTACTCCTGATACAAATTCTTTTCTGTTATTAAATTCACCATACACTTTCGATACAAAACACAAATAAAATTTGCTATGCTAACCTTTACCGAGGGTGCTGCATTATAAAACAGCGGCGAATATTGTTACTATAAGCATGCCCTATTGCTCGCGATACGAATTAAATAATTCAAACCAAAAGTTTGAATTATTTAATTCATTCCTAATTTTAGTTATACCACCCGACACAAGACGCCAACTTGGTCTTTCTACTTGTTGTTTTATTTCAATTCGAAAAAATAATTCGCGACTTGTTTCCAGAGAAAAAATAATTCAAAAATAATTTGAATTCATTTTTCTCATGGAAATACGACAGATGTGGCATTTTAAATTACTTACATAGGACGCGTTCTTATTCTGTAATAATTATTTCAGCTGAATTAATTATGACAGCGACTCCATGTTATAATTTTGACGTTTCCGAAATAATTTTTGTTGATTTTAGTAAAAAAGATTTTTGCATTGATAGAATTAAATTTACGACCAATAAATGTATAAAAAAAACATTACTAAAGGTCGTTTTCCTGGTGTTAAATGTGCCAAGTGTGTAAAGGTTTACCATATTAAGTGTGCTGATATATCTGATGATTTGCTTAGCGGACTCAAAATTGGATCTGCCACTTGGGTATGTCCTGATTGTCGTACCACAGCTAATATTGCAATACTGGATGAAGATGATGATGATGTTCTTAATGTACAACCAAATACGGATACACCAAACATGAATAATATTGTTAGTATTCTCAAAAGTATTCAGAAGCAGTTATTCAAGAGCTCTTTCAGGAAAAACTGGCTAACTTTGAGCTGAAATATAATATTCAAGAGAACAAAATCAACTTTATGGAGGCTGAGATTGATCTTGCTAATCAAAATGCAATTAAACGGAACATCGTTGTCGTTGGTCTACTCTATAACTGCCGAGAAGTTAGTAGTACTATAAGCAAAATTATTATGCAGATGGGTGTACCAATATCTAATAACGACATAATGTATGTTCAACAAATATCACCCAACATCAAAACTCAAACAGTATTGCGAAACTCTCATATTGCTACTCTAAAAACGATTGAATTAAAAATCAATATACTACTTACAACATTTCGGAGAATTAAAACGGTCCAGTTTAAGGTTGAGAAGACTTCTGCGGTTCTCAATATTATTTTTTTGCACCACCTCACTAAATTGCAATCCAAATTGCAAAGATAGTAAAATTCAAGGGGTGGATATAGGAAATTTGTGAATTCTAATAAAGCACACTCAGTACTTTTAGCTTTCCTAAACCCGAACTGCATATTATGCAAGAAATTTGTTTTATTTAAAAAACTAGTTACTCTTTGCTGAGCTACCTTTCCAATTAGTTTAGAAAACACTGATAGTAAAGTAATGGGTCTATAGTTTGCAACACTAGCTTTGTCTCCTTTTTTTAAAAATAGGAATAACGAGCCCTTCTTTTAGTTTAGCTGGGAAAATGCCAGAATCAAAACTAATATTTATAATGTATGAAAACACATCTAGAATATCCGGAGAACTTTAAGCAATTCACCTGGACAAATTTCAAAGAAAACACATGAATGAACTGCAGAATTGCTATAAATTAGGTCCGAGAAATTTTCACTAACATTACTTACGGTACGTTTTAAATTATGTACTGCGTTAACAAAATAATTGTTGAATATATCTGCAATTTCACTTGTGTCAGTTATAGAACAATTTTCATCAGTGTCATTTTCTCAATTTGAGCGTTTCTGCGGTCTTTGTTAAGAACCTCATCAACTAGTTTCCAGCATTCTGAAATATTTTCATTAACACTATCAAATTTATTTTTAAAAAAGTCCACCCTATCAAGAATCACATAATGTTTAACCATTTTATTTAATTAATCGAAACGACTTTTTAAATTTAAATAATGCAAATTTCGCACTAACCTTTTAGATAATTTGTTCTTAAGCCTAATTTTACTAAGCAATATAGGTGTAATCCATGGCTTAATAATTCTGTTCTTTGATTTAAATTCAACCACCGAGGAATTTTTGTTTATGTACAATTTTAACAGAAAGATAAAATTCTCATACGCTATGGACACATCTGTTTGCGAATATACTGCAGACCAATTTTCCGCAGATAAATCATTTGATAAATTCGATAATTAATTGTCTTTTTCTGGCATTTAGATAACACTTTAGAATAATATACACAATTCATCAAAAATTTAATAGAGCACATACAATGATCGGTGATATTTAGATTATGAACTTCTTCACTGAAGCTTAAATCAAAATTAGATGAGTATCTAAAAAATAAATGGTCTAGACACGATGAAGAATTATTTGTAATACTGACTTTAGGTCTTTTGATGGTGTTCGTATAACTTTTCCTTGGTGTTTGAAAATGTTATGTGCTGTGTGTATTTACAGACTGCATGACGCTAATATTCCAGAGTTCATTGAAAATTTCACTAGGCTTCTGCAAAACTTGCCTTATCCAAACCTTTTAATTATGGGAGATTTTAATATGGATTTCGGTTGGAAAATTACGCATGTGGATAATTTCTTAGTTATTTCGCCTAGTCTTGGTCTTGAGATTTTAGTTGATGAACATAGCAGGATTTTTAAAACATCGGCTACCTGTATCGACAATATCTTTTTTAGGTGTGACCACTATTTTCAAAATATTTCATACAAGGCGCACAATTACTATACAGGGCTCGATTAAAGGACATATTAAGACAAATGAGAGGCAGATATCGCGAATAGATTATGAGTGTTTAAAAGAATTGCTTTTAAATGAAGAATGGATTAATGTTTATAATGAGTCTAATGCGTCATTAGCTATTAATAATTTCATAAACATTTTTAGAGCTCATCTTGCTAACTGTACTAGATTAGTCTCAGTCAATAAAACAGTCAAGCTTAAACCATGGATGTCTGATCATTTATTAAGAGCCATTTGTAAAAGGAATTGAATATGCCACCTGAAAAAGTTTCCCAACAGTAATAGGCTAGCTAACTACAGCCGCAAACTGTCTGATATGGTAAATCTTAAAATAACTTAATAAACTTCTACACAAAACAGTTAAAAAAATGGTAATGATGCTCGCAAAAACTGGCAAACTGTGAATAATATAATTGGTGAGCATCCTGGTAAACCTGAAATCAGAGAAATTAATGGTCATAATGTTACTATTTCGGATCCTGTGGTTATTGCTAATGAATTTAATGATTTCTTTGTATGTATAGGGAACTCCAATAGTCCGACAGTGATGGATGAGTTGGAAAGAAATCGATTAATTACCGAAAATTATGATATTTCGAATAGTTGTTATTTCTCACCTGTTTCTCCAGGGGAACTGTATAATATTATTAACTCCCTAAAAAATAAATCGTCTCTTGGGATAGATGGAATTCCAAATAGTGTTGTTAAAAAAATGGCTTGCTTCCTTGTATGTAGATGTCTTGTCTTTTGTCTGCAACTTAAGTGTAGAAACAGGAGTTTTTCCTGGAACTTGCCGATCAATATCACTTCTTTCCATCTTCTCTAAAATATTTGGAAAGGCTATGAAAAACAGGATTGTTGATTTCTTGGATAAAAATGAATTTCTCTCTCTGAAACAATTTGAATTTCGTAACAATAAAAATACTGAACAAGCGATTTTAAAATTTCTGGAACAGATAAGTGACAACATTTGATCGAGGACTTAAGGATTCAGCAATATTTATTGATTTAACCAAAACCTTTTATAGAGTTGATCATTCGATTCTCCGATTAAAACTTTATCATGCAGTTTTCGTGGAATGATACACAAGTGGCTTTGTAATTATCTCAATAATCTTTTGAGTAAGGAGCATTATATTGGGGTTGGAGTTCCTTAAGGTTCGGTGTTGGGGCCGTTACTCTTTCTTGTTTGCGTAAATGGAATCTTCAACCAGCATTTTTGTGGTACCATCACTAGATATGCGGATGATCTTTCATTTGTTTACGCTGGCATCAACCATCATGCGAACCTAACTGATATTGACCATGGCTTGGTTATGTTAGCGATTTGGTTGGGAGCCCATAATTTGATTTTGAGCGACAAGACTAAAGTTATACATTTTAGGGAAAGCCAGAGATCCCAAATACCGATTATCCATCATGCATTTGGCTGTAATAAGAGTCCAATTTGTACCTCTAATTGTTGCTTCACCATAAGTTCGGTTAATGAAATTAGATATTTGGGAGTTATGATCGATAATAAGCTAAACTGGAGGGTGCACATTGAAGGCCTGAAGTCTAAAATTATTTTGGTTTCCAGGAAAATGTACGTTTTACGATTATACTATCCGTTATATCTACTGAAATTGGTTTACTTTGTCCTAGTTTATTCTATCCTCCCGTATGATTTAGCATGTCGGGGCGGTGCTTGTAAAACTCTCTTACATCCTCTGTACGTGCGACAGAAGCATGTTTTGCGGCTAATGGACTTTTAAATCATTGCAAACTCCATCATGGCCTATATTTCAGGAGCTGGATATAATGCCTTTACAATACATGTATGTTTTCAAGGTTTTAAAGCTTTTTTATATCATCAGCTGGAACAACTTTGTCAATTATTCGGTCTATAATCTTCGTTTGAATTTTAAATGTATAAAGTATGTTCCGAATGTTAATTTAGAGTTTCGTTAAGGTTTCTTCAGTGTGGCGTCAGCTATTATCTTTAACAACTTACCATTGGAAATTCGAGCGTGCAGCAGCTTCTCCACTTTCTCCAAAGCTCTCAAAATATGGTTGAAACTAAACAAAGCAATTGAGTATCTATTTTTTGTATTATTATAGTTTCGTCTTTTATTTTAGTTTTATTACTTTTACTTGTATAATGTTAAAAAAAAAAAGTTTTGTTAATTATTATTGTGTTAACTTTGAGCTTTAGAGGTTAAATTATTGTAATATTATTAGAAACAACCATTGTACCTGACACGCGTTTCTTTGAAGTTTGAATAAAATTGGTAATGATTCTAAAAAAAATTTTAATCATTTTGTGAGCAATTTATTCGTTTTTGTGCTGAACAAAAAATTGTGTAATATTATATCAATAATTAATCAGCAAGCCCTAATTTACGTGACTACGTGTTGTAATTTTGACATTTCTATAATAATTTCATAAATACGCGTAATGGATATTTTAGCCGAAGCCTAATAATTGTTTTCCAAAATGAAAAGCAGATT
Organism: Tipula helvola; assembly: GCA_963556165.1. Lineage (NCBI taxonomy): Eukaryota > Metazoa > Arthropoda > Insecta > Diptera > Tipulidae > Tipula > Tipula helvola. The sequence continues at coordinate 243,039,332 of OY744483.1, read as the reverse complement.
TAATTTACTAAAGGAAAATGACGAAATATAAGACGTGCCTTGTTCAAAATAAATACATATAACAATATTTGGATCAAACTCCATTTCAATCATTATTTTCTATTAATTTTAATAAAACCTCGCTCAAAATGTTCACGATCCTTTATTTTGAAATGTCAAAATTATATCAGTATTCGGACGCAAATAAACTTATTCAAAATATGTAAGAGAAAATTATTTCACTCACGTCAAAATTATTGTACAAAAAAAAAATATTATCACACAGACTTCGAACACGTCCATAATGTGTATTTTGATTTATATTTTGTATAACATTAACATAATATCCTTTTGTTTCTTTGCAGGTAAGGATATAATTTTAAATTTCGTTTGTGTAAGTATCTAATTGTATATAAGTAGATGTAAAACGTCAGGAGTAAACACAAAAAACACGGGGCGTAATACTCAGGAATTTTCATATACTGCATGAGCAAACTAAAAAAAATGTGATTCACTACCCACAAGCAACAGAAACTTTCACCTAAACTGTAATTATGTACAATACTTTTACTAGGTAGGTACATGCTCATTTTCTTAGACATTTCAACTTTATTATTATCCTATACGTACATACAAAATTATGATTACCATCTTACCTTTAACAGCAACGAAAAAAAAAATATTCTCTATAGTTTTGTTTTCACCGTTAGTCAATAACACTTCAGACGCAAGCACATTAGAAATGAGAAATTTTCGAAACAAAAACAAAACATAAAAATCAACCAAATACAAAACATTGCATGTTGAAATGTTAAATATTTTTAATTTCATTAACTTTAAAAAAAAAAAATATTTTCACGAATATAATTTTTCTAACATAAGAATCATGTTCAACTAAAACTACATTAAAAGAAATCTTGCAGGCATTTTCATTCATGTACGTGTACACGGAGTACTCATTTAATGTATTTACATTAAACTTGGCTTAGCTGTACCTCAATATATATGAAATTCATTCCATTCATACATATTTTGTATTGTTTTTGTTATTCAGTCATTCATTCATCTTCACATATGCGTTATTAATTTAATTAAGAAAAAATAAATTAAATTTAAGAAAACACTATGTATATGTTTAAAGAAAATTACAACAACAATGCACTCTAAAGTATAAAATTTTACTAATGAACATATTTATCGTTGTCAACACACACATAGTTCGTCTTCAGACATGAAAAAATAAATTATAAGAAAATTTTCAGATTAAATTATGCATCAAAAGAGTTTAAAAAAACAAACAAAACAAAAATTAAAAACCAAATGAGAAGGAGGAATAGAGGTTTAGGTTCGAGAGTTGTCATAATAAAAATAAACTAAATTAATCATACTGTAAATTTGTAATGTTATACCCCATGTTGTTGATCTTTTTGCTACATGATAGTTGTACGTACAGTTTATGTGCCCAGAAGATATTGAAACATCTTAACCTAAAAGTATGTATATATAATGTTCATACTAGGTAACTAATTAATTAAAAAATTGCGATAGGCAAATTTTTCCTATAATTTATAAATGGAATTGGTTGTTGTTGTCGTTGTATTGTATACATACATAAATCGTAGACAAGAAAGAAAATTAATAATTTTGTAAGTCGCGGGAATAAAACGTTAATGTCACGAATATATTTAATAAACATACAACAAAATTTATAAATGCCATGAGAGATGGAAATATTTCATGTATAAACATTGAAATGAAGTTGATTGATTTTAGATAAGGGCAACCAGACTCAGGCTTCAGGTTATTAATTTATCGCATACATTTTTCTTGCGTTTTTTTTTTATCTGTCGGGTTCAGATGTTTTCATAATTTAATTAATTAGGTTTTTGTGTAAATTCTCGAGTGACTTGATATTGAAATGTTTGTATTGCCATTCCATAAATTCCATAATTATTTAGATTCTTCATGAATCTTCAATCCTTTTCAAATTGGCTAACAGATATACTAGAACTAGTTGTTAACGTAGACGAAATTAAAGTGGTCTACTGGATTGCTCAATGGCAAAATTATTAAAGTTTTGTCATCATCTATATTCACTGCTTCGATAATACCACAATAATCTATGGCTTTTCTCTATTAAAACGATTTTAACAATACTTATAACGTATTGGTCAACGTACTGATCACCTTGTTGATGGTCATCGGGATTTGTTGATAGTCATCGCCAAAGCCAGAATCAAAGGAAACTGTTGACGTTTCAGCTTCACCGGCATAGCGGAATCTCTGCTCACAAAATCCATTCTGAAGATGAAGGCTATTTCTCCCCGATGTGATTCGCTGATGATTTGACCGACAATGGCATGTGGCAAGAGGCCAGTAATGATGAGACGTGTACCATTGCTGAGACCTTTCTCCGGATCCAGATTGCGGAGAAGCATCACCACAGCGCCTACTTTCAAATTCAGCTCATGTGGTGGAATTCCCGATGGAATCTGGTTGTTGAGATATTCCACGGGGAAGTTGAGTCGGTCTTTTGCATCATCAGAAATGATTTCATCAGCACTCAGGTAACGAAGTGCGTTACCGTTGAGTGTGACAATCATGTGATTGTTGACTTTCATCACTTCCTTCAGATTTGTTGTGAGGATCGTTCTAGACGTCAGTTGTTCACGTGTCAAAGTGTTGATGTCATCTCCAAACACACGTCGCATCGTTGACTTCAGCTCGATAGGCATGTTGTCATTGTTGTTGTTGTTGTTGGCTGATCCTGGTGTTGGTGGTGGAACTTGAAGCAGCATTTCTTGTAGAATCTCTACGATGTTTCGATCTCCAGGTATTACAGGAGGCAGAGATTCGCTTCCGAGTTGCAGAAGCCATTCGACAAATGTTGAATTGCGTTGAGCACGCATATTCTAGAACAGGCTGATGACTTTGAAGTGTCTCCAGAGATTGCTACCAAGAACACTTTCGGCGATGATCTATGGGCTCGATCCGCTGGGCACAACAGGTAAAAGTTGACGGAAATCTGCACCGAAAACGATAACTTTGCCTCCAAACGATCCGTTGTTGCCCATGATGCTTCGCAAGAGATAATCGATGATGTTGATGCCATGTTTAACCATCATCATGATTTCGTCGATGAGAAAGATGTCGGTTTCTCTGAGATTTTGGCACGCATCTGATGCTAGGTTTCGCGCGAAGTTCGATTGTGGCTGCGCGTTCATGTTGAGTGCCAGTCCGAAACCTCGATGAGCTGTCAATCCTCCGGGCATGAGAGTTGCTGCGATGCCAGTTGTTGCAAAGACCTTTGCTTTCAGGCACAAATGATGTCTTGCAGTGGTTGAGTTGTCTGGTCCAATTGTATTGTCAGGATTAGTGCTGTTCCTTTAGGCGTCGGCAGATCGAAATTTCGGTTGCTCTTTCCCGAAGTTGCAAAGCGCTGGTTGAGTGCATGCAAAAATGCAATGCCAATTTGTGGAGCTCTGCAAGGGTGTTGTTTGCAAATTGTGGCATTCTTCGGAAATCTTCAATCATTTCGTCTTTGTTTCGATTCCAGAAATCGAGTCCGGCGCTGATGGTGTACGTGAGAAGCATGTTTGCAAATACCTCACGGAGTTGTGGGACGTCCGGAGGAAAACGCCATAGTTGCGGACCAAATTCAATGCTTGAGCTGATACATGGAAACCGTTGACGTTGCAAATTTCGACAAAGCTTCGTGCTCCTCGGACGTTCAGAAGCAGCATTCGAAGTGCGAATCGCTCTTGACTGTTAATGCTGACATCCTGAATTCTGCCAATCATTCTGTCTCCTCGTTATTGACGCTCATTCTATCGTCCTTGAGCTCCATTAAAGACGTAATGCTGTTGAATTTCGGCGTAAAGATGGCCTCGAACATTCTCATTTATCACGTGCGATCTCCAATCCTCCATCGAACTCCAGTTCGATGGTATTCTCGAGATGGATTGGAAGTCTTGTGACGGCATGCGGTCGGTCGTGGATTCCGAATTCACAGATTCGCCAAATGGCTTCTGGTGCGCTGACATATCTGCAACTGATGTAGTTCTTGAGTTCATCACAAATCATTTGTCCATCAGCGGTAAATTTGAGTGAAACCACGTCGAAACCTTTGAAGACGTATTTGTAGATGTACTTGATTGCTGATCATTCCTGTGACTACTTCGACGTTGATGCGGGCTTTTTATTTCATAGTCAAGTATGGATTGTACGGAACCACAAATCTTTTGCTGACTATTTTCTCTTTGTTTCCGTGAGTCACTGTTTCAGCTGGAATGTTTCGTAGTCGATAGACTGGATAGTCGTTTTCCTTGATAACAGTTTCATTGGCGTAAGGCTTTGGAAAATGCTTGTTACATTTTCCCTCAACGATGCAGAGTCCTTCGCGGCGTGGTCCATGAATCATCGTTGATGTCACGATGTCGAAAAGCTGTGGATTTTTCTGGCGGTTTGGAAGTTCGGCGCAGACAATTCGATCGATTGATTCAGCATCGGCAGGTTTGTAGCCGTTCTGCAGTGTTATCAGGATGTGAGCGTGTGGCAATCCACGTTTCTGGAACTCAATGGTGTAGATGTAGCACACCACCGGTCCAAACAATCCGCCTGCGATGTCTGCGATGAGTGAATTCAATTTGATTTTGAAGACATGGCCGGCAATGTCCGGACGATCTGATGGTTGTTCGCCGGGCAGAATGCTCTTGATGATGTCGTCCCAACGCAGATTGCACGTGAATGTGATGAACAAATCGGGTTTTCCAAAGCGACCGCAAATTGCCATGGCGTCTTGACAAAGTTGGCGCATATGACGATTTGATTCTGTGAAGCTGGATGGCAGGATGATTGATGGTGCTGCCTCAATGTTTTGTTGTTGAGTACGTGCCGCCACAAAGTTATTGAGTGCCTCATAGTTTTGGACCTTGATGACGTCTTGATTCATTCTGATCCAGTTCAGATTGTTTGATTCGATTTGAAGATACGAATCCACGATGAATTGCTGTGTGAGGTTTGCAACGTGGAGAACCGGTTGCCATGAATCCTCGCGAACTTGAAGCAATGCTGTTTTGTATTGGAGCATTGAAAAGTGTCGTGGTTCTTGTGGACCTTGTTGCGTGTACGGAACACTTTGCCATCTCGGGTGCCATCCCGGTTCGCAGTTGGATCGATGTGTGGACTTTGTGGATGTAGCACGAATAGACAGAAAAGTCACGGTGGAAGTTTGGAACGCCATCATTTTCCAAAACAAAGACTGCTGCTACTTCATTCTCTGCCACTGTTGCATTCTGCCGTCCTGGATGAACACCTGGCACCTCATATTTTCTGTTGAACACCGGTTGAATGTTGGCCGAATCCTGTCCGTTTGCCTCCGTCTGCACGTTCGAATGGTTGTTGCGAATGTTGAGTATGATGTTGTTCGCCATCTTGCACTCTTATCTCAGCAGCACCTTCAGGTCGTTGTTGTGAACGTTTTTGTCGCATTTGTTCGGCATGCTGCAGTCTGATCTCTTCTGCTCGCATTGTTGTTTGTCGTGCGCGATAATTTTTCACTCGCTCTGCTGGAGTCATCACCTTTGCTTTTGGAATCGTCAGTTTTTCGGTAATTTGCTGTCTGAGCTGATCTGCCTCTCTTGCTTCCATACGTCGCCAGAAATCGTGACTTTCTGCAGCCGCAAAGATGTTGATAGTAATGGGCGTGGTGGTGAGTTGCCCATTCTCAATGCTCCTGCTGATTGTGGTGGACGTGAAGTAGTGGGACTTTCCGGTGAATCGTCGGAATCTGAGTAGCAAATATTTTGTCGACCTCGCCACGTCCTCGACTCTAAGGTCGTTCATGTCCTCGTCCTCGTTGTATAATTGTTGTTGGTGTTGTGTTATCGGAACTCGAGCTGCTGATACGACGTCACTTTGTTGTCTTCGGTCCTGATGATGTTGCTGTCAAAACGATACCTGTAGAGATTGGAAATCGCCCTTTCTACAATATTTATTTTCGTAACGCACAGACACACAACACGTACATATAGTTTTTGATTGAATTTTCGCAAAATACCTCCAGTTAGAAAAAAAAAATCGGTTGTTAATTTGTTTATAAAAACTGTAATTGTTTTATTAACTGGAAAAATCGTGTGTACCGCTCTAGATTATTTGTCTGAGAAGCTACAGTCAAAATGTCAGGCAATTTTAATTCACGTGTAGTACCTCCTTCGAAAATATCTGATAGATAACCATTCTAAATTTGATTGACCTGTTGTCATTCGAGTTTGAAGGAACAAGGAACCCACATGTCCGGCAAATATACGAATTTTTGATTGAAAAAATATTTTGAATTTTGAGGTTATATGTTTTTAAAAGTATATTTATTGACATCATAGAGCTCGAGCAATAGTTACACTCAAATCACCCAAAAATCAAAAATGAAAAATCGCCCAATTTATATAAAAATAATAAATAAATTAATCGTTCTCGGTGGTAGAGTGAGCAGAATGTTTGCTTTATTATTCGAGGGTCTCACGGCGAGCTTTAGCACTCGAAAAAATAAAGGTGTTTGAAAAAATATTTCCAAATGTATCCATTTTTTAAATAAAACATTTCTTATGCCTCCAAGAATACCTCTAATCCTCTTCATCCAACTCGTTAACTGATAAAAAGGATTGATTGAACGGCGTAACCCAATAACCCATTCTTATTTCGGCCAACGATATGTGCTTTTTTCGTTTTCAAAATCGATGTCACTTACGTTGTTGATATTTCGGAAGCAATTGGAGTTTATAAAGTTGCTTTTTTCATACATAACATGTGTAACAACACGGTAGTGCTGTTACGAGAAATTTACTTACTCAGAGGCTTTGGAGCGGTCACTTTATAGCCGGCTAGAAGCTCAGGGTAAAGGGGTGGGGTTTTCCAAAGCATAAATAAGTCTTGATAGACCGCTAGGGAAGGTCACATGAAAAGAAAGGAATATGAATAAAGGAAAAGGTACAAGGCAAAGGATTAACTTACCAAAAATATGCTGAGACTACACCTACCAATTCATCCTACTTTGTCAGCTTTTAGCCTCTCATTCTGAAAAGCGAAACTTTAGCGAACTCAATACGAAAGAAAAGAAAATAACCAACAAAAAATAAAAAATATGAAACTTCTATTGAAACTTGAGTGAGAAGAAAGCTACTTTTCTTTAAACATAATTTATTGAATAACCAAAAGCAGATAGATAATAAAAAAAATACAATGAAAGCATGAATGAATAAAATTTTGGTTTTTAGATAAATTTACTTAACCTAATGACGTCATGTATACTATAAAGATGAACGGAAAATAGCAAATATAGAATAGCTAAAGATTGATAAATAAAAATTTAACTATTTACCTTCATCATATTAAAATTAAGAAAAATTTTATACTTAAATAATAATAATAATAATATAATATAATATAATAAAAGAAAATATAAAGTAAAAATCTTATCTTAATGTTTTTATGTAGGCACGGCCAATATTGCAGTATATTTATAGTCTTTCTGTAATTACTCAATTGTTTTATTTTTGAGTGTTTTTTTTTTTTTTCACTAAAAAGTCTAATATAAAACTTTGAGTTAAATTGGTTTTATTTAGATTCACTCATTATTTCGATTTTTCACTAATTAGGTTTTGAATCTTTCACTAAGTCATAAATGTGGTCAATTTCTACAACATACATATTGTTCCAAATTTTATATGACTAAAAATGTTATTTGCACTGGTATATCACATAATACAATATACATAGGGTGAGCACATTTTTGAGTTCACTTGGAATTATTATCAGAATGAAACCGTTTGAATTTTTTTTGCACTTTCAATTTATAATTTTGTTATTAGTTATTTTTGTTTAAGTTTCTTATTATTCGTAAAGTTTATTTTAAGTTTTAGGCAATTACATTAGAACTTATGATTATTTTGTTTCATTTAAATAAAGAATGGATGAAACTTATGCACAATTAAAACTTCACTTAGTCGTATGTTCTCAAATTCAACAGTTTATTATTTTTTTTTCTTTGAACTGTATTTGTTTCGATTTTATACACAAAGAAAATCACTAAATTTACGACATTATTTTTAAAAATGAAATAGATATAAATTTACAAACTTATGATTATTAACTGTAAAATTCATTCAATTTTTAATTGTTTCTGGAATATTTTTTTATGATTCCAAAATTATAGATTTTTAAATTTGAACAAACAAAAAGAAATTATATAGCACAACTATCACCATATAAAGTTTCATATTTTTTTTCAAGAACAAATATGGGCGCAAGATTCGCTTTTCTTTCAGAAAACTAATAAAATTCATACACAATATGCTGACACTTTGCAGCAGAAAACCAAAAACTTTATAGAACAAACTTAATAAAAAACTATACTAAACGGACTTTAATAATCACACGATATTGGTCAAAACCAAAAAAAAATTTTAATAATTTTAAGTCATTAAATTTATGACTTATATTACTTATTATTGTCCGATCCGACAATATTCATAATTTTTCACAAACTGACTAAAAAAAAAATCCAAAATTGTTTACCTTTTATACCCACAATAAAATCAGATGATAATAGCAATCCCTTCCCAATCGAATATTCTCGTTGTTGAACGGGACCATCCCGTAAGATTTTTTTTCAACGACTTTTTATTTTCCCGCGCTTTAAACATATTGTATTGTATTGTATGTATGTGTGTTTGACCACTACGTCAGGGATGTAAAACCATATTAAACGCATGGAACGACTTAGCGTTGCGTGTCGTTGCACATGAATACGAATTGTTTCGAATTGAAACTCTAAGTTCATTCTGTTAATAATTTTTAGGACGCAGAAATAACGAATTACTCAACTATTCCGACAAGCTTATAGCCATTTTTTTTGCGTTACTTTGTCTTCTAAAGTGCAAGAGATGATGTTTAATTCCAATGCATTCCGTTGTTCAATTATACTTGTACGATTTACGACCATTTCTAATGAAAACCATCTTGTTTGGGAAAGACACAATACTTTCTGCGGTTTCAGTGCAAAATATTCCTGAAATTCTTTTAACTCATGGTATCATTCGGAACTATGGGCAAAAAAATTAAAAATATTTCGGACTAGTTGCTCCACTGAAAACGGTAACCTTTGGCAAGCGTAACTGGCGCATAATATGTAAGTGCAACGAATGGCATACGCAATTTATAAAAAAAAGATCGAGAATTATTTGTTTAAATCTTGCTGAATCCCCGATAAATTGGCCAGACATAACTGCAGCGTTATCCGATCGTAGGCCTATTACATTCTAAAAATTGAGAGAGAGTTACTTTTAGTTAAATTCAAAAAGCCTAAAAACCTATCCCTTGGTGAACATTTTCTCCGATCAAAAACGCGAGCTACCAAAGCCAATAATTTTGCCGCACACTTCAAATAAATTGTATCCATTTCAGCTGTTTTTTGTTTTCTTGGGTTAACCTCATCCCGGGTTCGATTCTCGATGGTGACAAAAAAAATGGCACGACTTTCAAAAAGAATTCCCTTTCCCTCGTTCTTTTCCAATAAAAAAAAGTGGTGCTGTGTGTCTGCGATTGTGCAATCATATTAGGGAGAAACGAATCCTCCGAAGTATATTCCTCGCCTAAAAAAAAATATAATATTGGTGAAAATGCATGCTTGATATATGCATTTACGATATGTGAAAGAAAGTTTCTCAATTTATTGCTTTTATCTATTACCTGGGAGAGGTTCAGTTATATTACTTCAGAAAAGGAAAGAACGATAAGGTCCTTTTGAAATTGTTCGGCATAAACCCTACAACAAACCAAGGCAAAAATTATGTGCGAACGGTGTTGAAAGGTCAATCAACACAATTCGACCAAGGCTTGGAGATTTCTGCTTCTGCACACAGTATAAACCTTATTATTATTATTGTTGTAGCGCCATGTGGGCATTTAGCCACCTCGCACTGTGATCTAAAAGATCTTTTGTGCTTCCAAGCCCTGCTTAATTCCCCATCCAGTCAATATTCAGGCTCTCAATGAACCTGATAATACTGCCGGCCGGCACGTGATACATACTATCTCATTAGCATCTCATAGCTCATTGCTCTCCCTCCTAGATGTTTACTGTAGGAAGTGCTTTTACTGGAAAGACGGTAGCATTGGTTGCCAAGGACTTCGGGAGGCAGTCCCACTCCCGTATATTCCTAGCCCTGCCCCGACTTCCATTTTGATTTTACTCTTACGAGTTGCTGGGAATGGAAAGTCGCCTGTAGGTCACCCAGCTTTACTACAGGAAGGCTAAATAAAACTGGAGGGTGCTTGGTATCCAGAGTCCGCATACTTTGTAATGACTAACCTATCAGCCATTCATCCTTCGGCATATGCTGTTCCATCTTAGATTAGGGTTTTTGTCAAGTGTGTTTTGTGCCAAAAAGTCACATTCTGCCTGGTGGTGTCAGTTACCAGTGGTTGCCACTTTTCCCAATTCAGCCTTTCTTCGATATGCCGCGCTGTCAGTATAAACCTTTATTGACAGCGCGGCATATCGAAAATAGGCTGAATTGAAAAAAGTAAATGTGGAGCAATTTGAGTCCTCTTTTGTGTTATCCAATTATTTATTGGTAGAACAACTAAAGACCATAGATTTGTTCAACGAACCGTTGAGCAATTAATAAACCTCACGACGAATTTCAAAAACGACAACTTCCTGTTTAATTATTGCGGAGGCGTTGTTGTTCGAAAACGACGTACTTTCACTGTCAAAATGAATATTCAGGTACTAATTAAGTGCTCAGCTTAAATACATAGGTGCTTCGGTGCAGTATTACTGCATCCAATTGATGAAAATACAACATTTTGCTTATTAAGAGAATTTTATCTTTTTTATCTAATAATAAAATAAAACTTATGAATCTTTCCAAAATCACGTTGCACAGGAGCAGGCCGCCTACTTGTAATTCAACAATATAATGATTTTCGTTTCTACCCTACATCCGTAAAAGTAATATAATCATGAAATGAGTAAATTTATGCTGCACGTTATTTAAAATATTTTTGTTTATTGACTGACTCATTTTACATCCATCACTCGAGAAGATTTAGATAAGATTTATTTTGAATGTAAAATGAACGTTAACTAGATTTTCCTAATCGTGTTTTCTTGTAATATACATACATTCAGATGAAATTCCCAACCATTAAACATTTAAAGACTAAAATTCAAATTCAAATTGTTCTTATTCATATCTAAGGTAAGATTTTTAACTAGACGCCAAATTATATATTTAATATCGCGTTTTATTTTAATAAATTACTTTCATAGCAAATTTGTCAAACAGTCCCCAAATTACCATTAGCAAGGTAATAATTAGGTTGATTCAAGGAAGTCGGGAAAAATAATTGTTTCCCCCAATTTGGTGTTCAACTTTCAAATTGCAGATTCAGGCGTAACAAACATAAAATAAAAGTACCTGTGTAAGTTCTTGCATTATTCCAGAAACGCAACTCGAACATAAAACTTTAGAAAGTTATTAAGACTAAAATTGGATTTTTCTTTAATATTCAGTTCGTTTCATATCCAAATCCAAACAAGTTTTTCTACTATACTTGTCGATTTTTTTTGTTTTTCATTTCTACATCTTTTATATTATATAGATTTGGATTCAAAAGACGTCAGGAAGAATATTCACAGTATAAACAATTCTTATTCTTCTCTCTTGAGAAATGAAAACCGTATACATGTATAAAAAATAATATTTTATTTTATTTTAAAAACTAACTTTAGAATTAAATAAAAAATGAATTAAATAAAATGACGAACAAGCAACTCTTTTTTTTTCTTGTTCTTTTATTTAGTTTTGACTTTTCTTACAATCTTTACGAAAGAATCAACTTTGCCAGCATAAAACGAAAATATTCGTTTTGAACATGATAGAGAGAGGATACAAGTTTAAGAAAATATATTTTTTTTTATGTCCTTGTTATTTGTTTCAGCAGTTAAATTTTGATACGGCTGGATGATTTTTCTATGGTACACGCAGGTAATGTGGACAATGGTGACGGAATACAAAAAAGTATTATTCAAACTAATTGGACGTTTAGTAGCACAAATCATTAGAGGAAACCGCAACATATAACCTATCGGCATACTATGTGATGTGGTAAATATATTTATGACAGCAAAAAAATGCCATAAAATATGTATATTTGTGGATTGATATGAAGCTATATGATTACATTAGTCACGTTTTTAAGTTTTTATAAAATAGTAAATTTGGTGGACAATTTTATATATGGGTTTAAAATTATAAAAAAAACACGAATTTCTATAATGTTTTATTAATTAGATTTAGTTCAATGTTACAAGAATGGGATTAGGGGCCAACATTTTATTATTATATTGAAAAAAGCCAAGCAGATGATTTTATAAAACAGTATGGAGATGTAGTATCGTAAATTCTTAGACCTTAAAAGCTAAGAAACTACTAAACATATATTATATACATATGTATTTCTGTGGTGTTCTGTGAATCATTTCAAATTAAAATAACATGACAATGGTTATTTGGTACTTGAGGTAATATTAGCTGTAACAAATTTCTGAATTTTTTCTTAATATTTAATTTGTTTAATTCCTAAATTGGGAAATTTTATTTTTTTTATTTTATTAAAGTTCCGTATTATTTCTTAGCAAACCGTTCCGAAGATTCCAAGCGAAATTGCCAAATATAAAAATTTAAAATATATAAAAAGGAAAAGAAAAGTTGCAAAAAGAAACAAAAATAAGAACATTAACATTTTATAAATTTTACAACATACTAAATATGTACAATAAAAATTATAAAAAAATGTTCCATCAATTTATTTTTAAGCAGTGGCTAGGCATTGAGAAGTCAAAAAAGTCTCCTAAGTCATTAATCATTTTAAGTATTTCGTTAATTGGTTCATGAACCCCATAATTTCTTCTGGGTTGCTCTGGTTCTTACACCGGTAAGCAGTAATCTTATATTTAGTTATGGTTGAATAAGATGAAAAACGAGCAACATTGAGTTAATGAGGAGGGACTCAGTAGAGAAACTTGTTTCTGGATACTTTCAATTCTAGCGATGTGAGATTGATCGAGGCACAAAAAATAGGATATAAAAGTAATTTTTTGGGAGCGTCTCGAAATATCGGTTTTCAAAATCTCGGTTCTACAAAATCTCGGTTTTTCAAAAATCATAAATTTACAAATCTCGGTTTACAAAATCTCGGTTTTCAAAATCTCGGTTTTCAAAATCTCGGTATTTTAAATCTCGTTTTAAAAATTCCGATTTTAAAAATCTTGGTTTTGCTGAAAAAAAATCCTGTTTTCTTTTAAATCTTGGTTTTATTTTTCCTATTGTTTGTCTAAATATTTTACTAATAACGGTTTTTGAATGGTTTTTAATATTTTTAGTCAATTAAGTTTGGTGGTAATAAATAAAAATGTTTTTTATTTGTTATTTTTTGTTTTTTATTTTTGTTAAATTATATGTGCATTAGAGGGTTAAAGTATTTAAATTTATATTCCACACTTGACTTTTTGAACTTATAATACAAACAAGTAGCGGGACGATCTCATGCTCAATTTTTCCATGAATAGTGAAAAGATGGCGCATAAACGATAGGAACACCCCCAAACGTGCTGTCCATCAGCCAACACTCAGCCTCAGTATGGAGCTGTAAATTCGAAGGTGTTCCGAGAAGGGGACACACACACACACACACACACACACACACACACACACACACACACACACACACACACGCGCACACGCACACACACACACACACACACACACACACACACACACACACACACACACACACACACACACACACACACACACATACACACACACATACACACACACACACACACACACACATACACACACACATACACTTACACATACATACATTTACTCGCAACACGAGAAGAGATACATAATCGCAAACCGGATCTCAAAAGCTCGGTTTTGAAAAATAAATTTTTATTAATTCGGGCCGCCCGAATTAATAAAAATTTATTTTTCAAAACCGAGCTTTTGGGAACCGAGATTTTGAAAACCGAGATTTTGAAAACCGAGATTTTGAAAACCGAGATTTTGAAAACCGAGATTTTGAAAACCGAGATTTTGGAAACCGAGATTTTGAAAACCGAGATTTTGAAATCCGGGATTTTAAAACCGAGATTTTAATATCGAGATTTTGAAAACCGAGATTTTGTAGCCAACCCTAATTTTTTAATAAAATTTTAGTAAGTGTTATTTAGAAATTGATAAAGGAGTAACGTCCGAAACGGTAGTAATTTAAATTTGAAATCAAAATAAATATCACATTAAGAAAGTGACAAAACCAAAACTAATTCTGTTTCATTATATAAAATCTTTTAATTCGCTTAATACAAATTTTTGTAACCGCATGGGCACACTTGTAAATAAAAGTCTTGAAGATGTAGAAACTATACACCCGGTTTTCAGTATTCCTGATTAAGCAGTCCAGGGTGCTGATTCTCTAAAAAGTAAGATAATGTGTAAACAGGGTAAATTTGTGAAAAGCAAAGCTTACTTTTATCAGTTTGCAATTTCTCGATTTAACTAATTATTAAAATAATACCGAAAAATTCCAAACTCATAAAAGTAAACTTTGCTTTTCACATGTTTATCCGTCTACACATTGGGCCAGATACTCGATACTCTGGCAATTTGCAAATCGGTAAATATGGCGGATTTGCGAATCGTAAATTTATTTGCGTAATATGATCAATAAATATTTCCACAAACATTTACGTAGATGCGCATACTTTAAAATGCTTGCAAAATTTCTACTAAAAAAAATATCGGTACGCGACAACTCGGCGAAACCAACTCGGCAACGGTCAACTCAGCAACGGTCAACTCGGCGACGACCAACTCGGCGACGGTCAACTCGGCGACGGTAAACTCGGCGACGGTAAACTAGGCGACAACAAATTGGACGATGATCAACCAGTCGACGACCACCTCGGTGACGGACAACTCGGGGACGACCAACTCGGCGACGTTCAGCTCAGCAGTAAGCAATAAAAATGATATTTTTTAAAATCGCGCTTTTCAAAATCCCACTTTTCAAAATCCCACTTTTCAAAATCTTGGTTTTGAAAGACATATTTTTTTAATTCGAGCCGCCCTTTCTGGTGAAGGAGAATTTTAATTTAAAGTAAAATAAAAATAAAAATCGAGATTTTCTGAAAATCGGGATTTTTATTCGCCGAGTTGGTCATCGCCAAGTTGACTGTCGCCGAGTTAGTCGTCCGAGTTGACCGTCGCCGAGTTGGTCGTCACCGAGTTGACCGTCGCCGAGTTGGTCGTCGCCGAGTTGACCGTCGCCGAGTTGACCGTCGCCAAGTTGGCCATCGCCGAGTTGGTTTCGCCGAGTTGGTCGTTGGCGAGTTTACCGTCGCCGAGTTGACCGTCGCCGAGTTGGTCGTCGCCGAGTTGACCGTCGCCTAGTTGATTTCGCCGAGTTGACCGTGTTCGAAAAAATATCGTATATACCATTTTTTGATATTCAGGAACAAATTGGGTTGCTAAATTATCGTATATAACATTTCTAGTAAATTCGCAAAAAATGACTGCTTATCTGAGTATCGCGTGTCTAGCCCATTATCTTACTTTTTAACCCTAATCAGCATGGGCTATTTTACTTGCGTAAACGCATGCGATGAGTCTCTCGGAGTCATAATATGATGTTATGTAATTTTAAACAAAACTGAACATATTATGTAGTTTTAAAGTTTACTACGTATTACATATTTAGGTTTAAAGAAAACTGAAAACATTTACTACATTTGAAAATGTTTTATTTATGAATTACAATAACAAAAATAAAATTAAATTTAGGAGTTACTTAGCTGAAGAACTTTGTTAAGTGCCGGAGGAAAAATGGACCGCTTAAGCTTTATGTATGTTAATTTTCTGTAAACTCCAAATAATCGTCGCGTAACATTTCTACAAAATTTAGTTTGGAAATTGATTGATCGAATTGCAGTAAGTTGATGTATTAATACCTTTGTTGGTGAGGTAGTCGTGAAGAATTAAGAGACCTGCATTTATTTCTATATGGTTCTTTTTTTTTTGAAGAAAATACGTATTAAAATGTCGGCTCCATTTTGTTGTTGAGCAAGCTTTTATTTTTATTTTTCCATAGACCTTTCAATTTGCCAGAATCTACTAAACATGTGAAATCCTGTATTCGAGACTCTCTGTAACAATGTAAAACTACTAAACCTACTCCAATGTGTCATTGCAATGATTATTGTAATATGATATACACATAGGTATTCTTCTTCATTTTTTGAGGACGTTCATTTCCAAAATAAGGAACTCCTCGGGAATTCAATGGATTTGTTGTTGAACTATTGCAAATCTGTCAAATTTTTACTCCATATTTGTCAAGTTTAGATGAAATGAGTGCTGGAAATAAGTCTTTCTCGAAATTGTTACATCCGCATAT
This sequence comes from Tipula helvola, assembly GCA_963556165.1. NCBI lineage: Eukaryota > Metazoa > Arthropoda > Insecta > Diptera > Tipulidae > Tipula > Tipula helvola. The sequence goes on along the minus strand of OY744483.1, from coordinate 243,022,826 downwards.
CAGTAGTACGGAAATTTTACGAGTTTTTCGGACTGTTCGACAATGTCAAATCGCAAATTTTGGCATCTTTTGGTTTTGTTTTCTAATGTCTGAAAACATTCCTGCAGAAGTGATTTGATTTTTTATTTCTTTTATTTGGCATCTAATTTGAAAGAATTTAATTAATTTAAACTTTTCGTTTAATCGATCCGATAATAACCGATCTTCATCTAGAATAAAATTTAACTATAAATAAAAATATTTTCTTAAAGGAATTAGAATCAGCAACGTGTTTCCAGAACACAATTTACAAAGACGTAATTGTAGGAAAACGCAATTATGTAGGTACACGTTACGAGAGCTGAAAATTTCTTACATAATCCCGTTTTGTCGCAATTTTGAAAAAAATCCGTAAACTCGTCTAATACGTACTTAATAATAGACACATCATCAGCCGCCCCAATTTTTGGATGGCGGTTTAACATTTTTTTTCAATAAAGTTTAATTTACCTGCTGACTTACTGCTTTATTTATTACAGATTACAGATCAATACATTGTTACTCACATTTTGATTTTTCACGATTATTCGAGTTTGTTCGATTTATTTTGATATTTTACAGGAATTATAGGAGCTTTTTAGCTTATCTGGCACGGAGTGTAAATGTATAGTAGACATTATTACAATTTTAAAGATTTTTCGATTATTCGAGTTTAGTTTAGACTTCGATTCAGCATATTATTCAGTTTTGTGATCTTACAAAGATGAGATTCTAAATTCAGATATTTGAATTTATCTAGATTTCCAAATTTAAATAGATTTCCAAATTAATTAATATACATTAATTAGAATACATCGGGATATTAGACCATGTCAATGAGCTGATAGAAACCAGATTGCAGACGAAGAGATATACTATAAGAAGGAAGTTAAACGCATTGGTTACCAGTAGAAACAACGTGGCAAACTCTTCGTCGAACGTACCTACTACAACCCATCAATTCCACCATATGATTGAGAACCATACGAGCATTCAATTCAACGACAATGAGGTAGCATTATTAGAAAAAGGTCTGAAGTACAACATAGCGCCACGTAACAGTTTCAATAATCCACGGAGGGTCCTAATGAACATTGAGAACGCTATTACGAAAGCAAATATAGAACATCAAGCGGATATAAGGAGTGTAGTAGTTGACAAAATTAAGGATGAAATTGGTCGATACCCAGCTACACATAATAACGAGAATAAAACAGCCATCAGCATAAGGGACAAAGTAAGCAGCAACGATGCGGTGATTGTAAAAGCGGACAAAGGGAATACAGTTGTAATAATGAGCAAACGAGACTACAACACGAAAATTGACGAGTTCATTATAAACAACGGGATTCAGGAGTGTAACGTAGACCCGACGGCCAGATATAATCTGACTATCAAGGCTGTTATCACTAAATCGAGCAATTTTATGAGCAGCAGAGACATCCGGCAAAACAAAATGATTAAGCCAACAATCCCGATAATCAGAGGCTTACCCAAGATTCATAAGGTGGATGTGCCAATGAGACCGATCGTGAACTTCACATCAGCACCGGCCTTCAAGATTGCGAGGCACTTAAACCAATGGCTATGTGAAAATATTTGTATGGAGGATGACCATTCGGTTAAAAATAATTTGGAACTGGTGAACAAAATTGAGGGAGTCAACATACCGAGGAACGCAAAGTTAGCATCTTTTGATGTTACAAATATGTATACGAACATCCCAGTAGAAGAAACAATAATAATTACAAGACAGCTTTTGGTTGAGAAACGGATAGATGCACGTATCGTAAACGAGGTTATCGCGTTATTGGAAGAAATCACACGTCAAAATTATTTTAAGCACGAAGAGAAATTCTACATTCAAAAGGATGGGCTACCTATGGGAAGTCCATTATCCGGAACTTTGGCCAACATATTTTTAAATCATATTGAGAACACGTACATTTTGAATGATAGGAATCAGTTTTTCCAAAAAATCCAATACTGGCATAGATATGTGGACGACATATTGGTATTGTTTACTGGGACTAGCAGACAATTGGACCAGCTAAATAACTACTTAAATGGAATCCACACTAAATTAAAATTTACGCTTGAAATTGAAAATAATAAATCCATAAACTTTTTGGACTTAACAATAAAGAATTTGAATCAAAAACATAATTTCCAAATTTTCAGAAAACCTACACAAACCCACCAAACGATTCATCCATAGGCTAAACAGGATTCCGATGTCAGAGGAAAACTACAGAGCAGAGTTGAGAAACATTAAATATATCGCTCACAAAAATGGATACCAAACGGCAGCAATAGAGAGGATGAACTATGGGTACAAGAGGAGAATTGAATTTCGGGCGTATACCAGTCTACATTGTGATGATAACAGTAAAAAATATATAAGTATGAATTGGAGTCATGTTAGTAATAAAATTCAAAGAGTCTTTCATCATTTTGGTTATACTTTGGCGCACAAAACAAATAATAAATTAGGAAAACTAATTGAGAGCAGAAATAACGAAAATTTGGATACCGGAGTTTACAAATTAACGTATTCAGATTGTGAAGCATTTTATTTAGGACAAACGGGCCGATCCTTTAAAGAAAGGTTTAGGGAGCATGTGAAATCAATTGGCAAAATCAATCCTGAGTCAAAATTCGCTCAGCATATAAATTCTACACAACACAATTATACGGATTTTGAAACAAATTTACAAGTAATACACAGAATGAAGAAAGGGGACGTGTTAAGTCGAAATGAGGAGTTTGAAATTTATAAGAATAAAGACAACCGATTTATGTTGAACAACAGAATAAACACTGCAACAAATAAAGTGTACGATTTAATACTAAGCATTCAATCAACGTAACCAGAAAATAATTCCGGAATCAAAAAATTGTACAGCGCAACCATAGAAAATTCCAAAAAATTTAGTATATAAAGGGTCGAAAAATACGAAATAATTCAATAAGTATTCAACTGATGATGGTGCTATAGCATCGAAATCGATCTTGAAGGAGAAAATATATTATTTCACAATAAGGAGCTACTTATTGGGGTACAAATATATAATAATAAATATTTCGTTAAATAAATATTTAAAAATTATATTGTTTGGATTTAATTGAATTTAATTATAACCATTATATGGAGATCCTTAAAGATTATTATAAGATTCTAAATTTATTCAAGATTTCTAGAAATGTAATATTACTCGACCATATCAAGATTATTTGATCATTTTGAAATTTTTCGGATTTCTCGATATTCCTCGAAATTACAGGGGTTTGAGCTGCACCTTGTTACACAATTAGTGTTTTTTTTTCAAAATTTTTAAAACATTGAGGTATATACTGATAAGTTTGGAGGATATTGAGGTACAGAGATGATATTTTTTTGCGAATATTTCAAATTTTCCAGGATTGCTTGTTATCGAGATTATTGTTGAAGGCTGGTTTAGATTTATAACATTTTGAATTAGACATTAGGTAAATTTTCGCGACTATTCAAATTTTTCAAATTATTTGAGAGTTTTTGTTTGTACTGAAAATTATTCAAAGTTCCCAAAATAAAGCTATTCAGAGAAGCAAAGTTGTTATTGGAACAAAAAATGTTGAAAACAAATTATTTTTCACTACTTTTCATCATCTGCGTTTAAATAAATAGACTCAAAAAGCTTATATATGTGCCCTAAACATTACTGCTACAAGATTTTGGTTATATTTTCACTTGCATGCTCAATTAAAATTGGTTTTCTGCATTTAAACATCGACTATACATACAAGTTTTGCTTCTGACGAGGTAGTGGGTTGTCTGAATAAAAACTAGTAAGTTTTTTTAACTTGTGATTTTAGAAGTATCTGCTTGTAAGCAGGTGAATAAAATTTAAGTATATTCTTGATGGTGTAGTGGGTACTTGAGGCTCAAGTAACTACTTTCTCTATAAGCAAACATTTAAATATTTCCCAGTACCTACTTAAAAACTGTGAATAAAAAAAAAGTTAGTTCTTAACTTATTCCGTACTTACCTGATGATTCACAAAGCTAAGTATAAGATGACTTGAGTTTAGTTTGAGAATATGTTGATTATAATGGTCCGAATATTATTAATATTCGAAAAATGAAAAATTATAGTGAATGCCGGAGGATGTGAGGATTCAACCAAAATTACACAAATTTTGAGTCATTTTTTTTAAAATGGTTATTTTTCAGTTGAAACATTTTTGGTGGAGCTCTGAGTTCATATCAAAAATTGTAATTTTTTACGCTATAAGTGATCCTGGGTATGAAGGTTTTTCGTCCTCGGGGTTCGGTAAGAAAAGCTATCATTTTTGTTTTAAGGTTCTCAGGTTCTGTTTTTTTTTAATTCCCGATGGATCCCGGGTGATGGTAAGAAGAAATTTATCACACTGATTGTGGTGTTATAAACATAGTGTTACTATTTAGAGTTTTTCCACACCAAGTTTATTTCCTTCATCATCTCTTGAGTCTAAGAGACTCATCGCATACTTTTACGTTTGTTTTTTGAAAATGGGTCGGTTAGGCCTATATTCGGTATAAGTAAATAATTGTTAATAGGTGATTCTAGATGTTAAAGCTCGATTTACATAAAAAATAATTTTTCGGTTATTTTTTAGCTAATAAATTTAAAATGAGTCTGAGAGACTCAACTTATGTTGATTAGGGTTAAAGAATCAGGGTGCTGGAAACTGGATAAACACTGTATTCAATGGACCAATTTCATTCATTAAAATCTGAAAAAAAAATTAATAAATAATAATAAGAAACTTGACAGCTTTTCAGAACATCCAGCTTCTAACGGACGCTTAAACTACATAGAGGGTCTGTCACATACAATTAATTCTGCCATTAACTAACCTCTCCCATTCTTCGGTTTTGTTTGTGTAAAGGTGTATACGGTGGGCCTGGCTTTTGCTTGGTCTTCCGCTTTCAATCTCAATCTAAATTAATTAATACATATTTCACAATTAAAATAAATATTTTATTTTAAACATTTTTTTACAACTTTAATACCAATACAAAAATCGTAGTTAAACTTTTAAAATAAAATATTTCATTTAATTTCATTTTAATTGTGAAATATAATCCAAGTGATATTAGACACTGCATAAATAAAAAATGGATTATTCGCAATCTAAATTACCTAATCAACCACTAGCAGATTTTGATATTAACTTGGATAAGTTGTTCATTTATTGTGAAGGGCACTAATAGTAAATTTTGAGAAAGGTATGGTCGAAGAGAGTACATAAATTCAGGTCGTCCCATTAATCGATTTGGCCTTTAAACAGATAACAGACAAAAGACCCAGACATGATGACAGTTTACAGCAAAAATTATATAACTAAAAGGTACTTAGATTTCTGAATATTTGTACAGTGTTTCCGTGGGCAATAACATGTTACACAACTTACACGATTTAAAAAGCAAAAACCTTTTTAAAAATGATTTATTATTTCAAATCAAAAAAGTATAATGAGAATATAAAACTTGTTAAATGACTGAGAATATAAAAAAAATAAAATGTGTAATTAACAAAATACGTAGAACATTAATTTTAAGATATTTTCAATTAAAATTAACTTATCTTTGGGAGAGAATTAGTTCTTGTATAATAAAGCCAAGAATTATTACTCTTTTAATTTTGTCGTTAGCTATATGAATGTTACGAGTTATGTCACGTTCTTCAGATTAGTTAAGTCTCTATATTATATTATGTACCTACGCTTTCACGATAAAATTTTTGAGGATGGGAAATAAACGACTTGTATAATATTTTGTAGCAGAAATTTACCGCAGTCATTCAATTACTGTACGTACGCACATACTACACATAGATGATTAATAGTAGTACATTTTTAGTTTCATCTTGTATGTTTAATCATCGCGCGTTCCACTAATCAATACCGCGAAATTTTTGATTACTACTGTACTTAGAGAAAATAGGTAAGAGAGTACCTTAATTATATTTATAAACAACATGTTTTTCTTTTTGTTTTGCTATTTTATAAAACATGCGAAATTACCAATCCAATTAACCTCGGAGGTTAATTGTTTTTATTTTAAGAAGATTGTATTTAATAAATAAGTAATAAGACAATGATTTACGGTTTTGGTTTTGTTGGTAAGCGGACTTGCGGTTTGCATTGCGGAAATGATTTTCAAGTTTTTTTTTTCTTTAAGTTGTAATAATAGTGATAAAATTTTATAAGACATCATGAGACATCATAACTTTGATCTTCTTAAAAAAACATATTATGCTTTACAATATTAATACAACACACGAATTTAATTTTATTTTTATTTATTTTTTTTTTTTTGAAGTCACGCCTGGAATAATATGTGTAAATAAATCAACATTTTTTTGTAGATATACGTTTGTTAGATATGTAAAGTAGAATTGTAATTTAATACATCTTCCTTCCATCTATATCCATCCATCTCTAAAGTTTGAAATAACTAACAACACAAAAAACTAAAAAAAAAACTGTTTTGTAAAACCCAAAGTATTTTAGTCTTGGGTTTTTGCTAATACATATAATTTTCATATCTATGAATTTTAATCAACAATATAATATCATGAAGTATTTTACAACAATAACAAAACGTCTTTTGGTGTGTAAGAAGGAAAGAATTCACCCTTCTTGTGTTTAGACTTTAGAGAGAATGCTTTGTAACAAAAAAAAAAAAGTTTTTTTTATCTTGAAAATGAATTTTTTTTTTCTTGTTACTAGCAAGCAGCTAGTTGGTTGATTGCCTTAAGTGTGTGATGAATATTTCTGAAGATATTTTTAAAGTTATGTGTGTTTATTATAATATAAAGAAACGAGTAACACAGAAAGTAACACTAGAAATGGCATGTCAAGAATTGTACTAAGAGAATGTTCTTACTAAGAAGTAGGAGCTAAAATAACCGAAAAACTTTTTAATAAATTTAAATTTATTAGAAATACTTCAACTATGTGGATGAACATCAACTTTTCGTAAAACTTCCAAATCGAATATAATGTTGCCAAATTTTTTTTAAACTTTATAAAAATTGTAAAACCATTTTTTAATATTTTCCACTTTACTTGGTTTTATAAGTTTTATATTTTACACAACGAAAGCGACGCTTTAATTAAATATAAATTGCAGTCGTATTTATTACGGTTATTAACTATTTGTTCAAGTAGATTAATTTTATTGTATATAGTTTTTATTAAAAAATTAATGGTAAACATGCAAAATGATAAAATGAACTTGAAATAGGGCATGGCGTAAAATGACGTAATTTCCGCAATATAACATTGAAGATTTTTATTTTGTTAGCAAATGAAATTGGTAAGTGAATCCTCAAAACATATACCTGCTTATCAGCAGAAACATTTCACTGAGTCAAAGAAAATCCAAGCAAATAGATAATTGTATAGACACAAAAGCCATTGTTGTAGTGAAAAATCTATCTTCTAATCAAACAAAGCTTTTGGTTTTCAACTTTTAGATTTACCAATAAAAACCGCCAATTTTAAATCCGTCCAGTTCATTCAGCTCATAGGTGAGAAGAATCGAATATGATTATATTGTGGCCACTGGAGAAAAAAATCAATTAGATTTCTAAATAAAGCCGTTTCTAGAGAAGATACTATTACTGGAATTCTACGTTTAGTTTAGAAGTCCGTCCATTAAGGTAGTTTTTTCTTAACTCTTAAAAAATATCGTACTATTTAAAATATTGATAAATAAGTTTCAAATTTAAAATAATTTTTTATGCCTATTAACTTAATTTTTTATGGCTACCGTCATAGCTTAGATGAATGCTGCCTTAAACAAAACCATTATAGTCTAATAGTCAGAAATGACAGGGCTTTACGGTTCTATAGGACAATATTCATCTCTGCATCATTGTGTAGGAATGAAACTTCTTCGGAGATTTCATTAAGTCATCATATAAATGATGAAATACTTCTTTTTAAATTATTTGCCTAAATTCCAAATTGTTTTCTTTAATAACAAATTCCTTATCGGTTGATTCCGTTTTACTTCACTACACAAAAAAAAAATAGATTGTAGGTATTGGATAAAAAATCAACCCAACAACAAAATAAATCTCATTTCTTGGATTCAAGCTAGTTCGCGAGGTCGGCTTTTTACCATGGCTAATTTTTACCCGTGCTTTAACCAACAAAATCATTCAAATAAAACAAAGTACCTCCCCTATTTCTCCTGGAAGAGATAAAATATTTTTATCTTTTAAGCAAAATATCCGATACGCATACCAACTAAATCAACCAAACAAAATAAATATTACGAGTGTTGTCAGAGCACTCTGTATTATATAGAGCCATAATGTAAAATCAAAGCTTTTATAAAGGAATTAGAAACGATGAAAAAATCAAACTTTCCATAGTAAAACACATAAAACATATAAGGAAATCACTTTTTTTTCAATGATCGATTTTTAAATAAAATTTCACAAAATCTTTATTACGGACCATAAAATAATTATTAGAAATGTTTGAAATAACATATATAAACATGACTTGAGAAAATGATTTTCATTTTCTTTTAATAATTGATTTAGTTAAAGAAACATTTTTACAACAACAACAATCTCCACTAAATTTAATGAGAGCTTGCTTACACGTTAAAAAAATATATTAAACTACTTCAATACTCGCCAATAGATGGCAGCGAAGCTTTCCGCTGCTGTCAAAATTTTCGTTTCACAAAAAAAAAAATCAAAACAATAATGAGGTTCATCTGATCAAGACCAACAAAAATGTGTTTTTATTTTATTTAATTTTGAATAAATATTAATTTGTTTAGTAATTAATCAAAATAAGATTCGCCGGCTTATAATAAATACATAAATTAAGTGACTAAAGTAAAAAATTAGACATAACCATAAAAATGTCAGCCAAATTAAAAAAGATTAAAAGTGTTGAAAAAAATTTGCAAAACTCTTAAACCCGACGTTAAACATGTCCAAATCGTGATTAAAGGTCATAATATTTTGGAAAAAAAGAATTTTGTTGAAAAATCAAAACAAATCACGTTGAAAACTTGTCGCAATTTTCCAACAACAAAGGCTTTAATAATTTAGGGGCGAATAACAAAAGTAACCGATACCGAGATTTATATTAGTTTACCAGAAAAACATATTCGAAAAGTTTCTATTGTACGTATTGGAAAAGTTTCTTTCGGTTTCAGAAAGTTATAACACAATTGAAAAAATCTGTTGATTCTGAAGCACCGGCCACATACGGCAGTATCCACACTTTAACTGAAATGTTTAAAGTTGGGCAGGATTAAATTAAAATAAGCGGCCGTTTTTCAGAGCTTTCATTAGTGTCAAACCAAATAATCAACAAATCAAATGTACTTTTATTACGAAGCCTTCAAAGTTAACGATCAATTAAGTGTATACACAAAATGTTTGGAGATTTTGCTCAATTCTAAAAAACTTGATGAACTCACTGAAATGATGCGGGGCAAATTTGGCAAAACCTACAAAAAAATTTGGACTAATATTGGCAGTATTTACTTCTAACTTGGTGAAAACCAAAGGCTATTAAACTATTGGGTCGGGCAAACAATTCTATGGTTTTATATAGGACACAACAGAGTTCCTGAAATTTGAAAATAAATTATGAACTGACGAAAGAGGGAAATTTTTTTAGTACACATCTATTTATTTAGAAAGAGAAATTCATTCATAAAACTGATAATAATAAAAGTAAATATCATTCTGATAAAATTCTATCTCGTCGATGATCACAGGCTGGATGTACATCATCGTCACTAGAAACTTCCTCAACAAAAATGATTTCGATTACATTATCTTGCGCGAACGAACTTTGGTTGCCCCTCTGGCTGTCTTCTATTTCAGATGTTTTGAGAAAATCTGTTTATAAGTGATTGACGGCATTTCTTTTGCAAGTTTTGAAAATTTCATAACATGGAGCAATATAACCATCTAATTGTCATTAAAGGGGCATTATCAATGATACTCGACCTTCTCCCAATAATCCTTTTTGTAAGGTTTTAAAATAATTTTTTGGTTGGCTAACTACAATGAACTGAGTCATTTTCGTTACCATTGTGAGTTACCGTCAATTCTGTAGTTTCAAAAGCAGTTCATCCAAATCATTGATTCTCGTATCAGTGAATCATTCTTCATCGATTGAATGTGTACGCATTCAGTGTGGCAAACTTCAACTCTTTCATAAAAAATGTAATGTTTACATTCTAATAAAGACAAAAAATGATTTTCAAATTATTCAAAATTATTGAGGTATACGATTCTGTACTAAAAAACAGAAAAATTTCCAGTATTTTTCCCTATATTTATCGCAATCTCGAGCAGCATCTAATAGAAAAACGCGCTAATATTATTCAATTCAAAATAAATAATAGAAAAAACGTCCTCATTGTTTTTTCCAAGGTATAGTGAAAATTAATATCTCAGCGAAATTCTGACTCTGACAGCTCTCGCGCATCAAAACAAATGGCGTAAACACAGCGATGTATTTAGGCTAATTTGTTTACATTTTGAGGTTAGAATTCGTCTATTTTGAATTATGTTTTTCCTCAAATTAATTCATAATAATTAATGTAATTTTAATTTAGATAACACACTAGCACTAGAACTTTTGATAATATTTAAGATAATTTTAATGTCATTAGCTTGCCTCGAACAAATTGAAATTTAAAATCGAGTTTTTTTGTTGTTTTGCTTTCACACGAAAAATGACATTTTTTTGTAAATATGCCTAGTTCGTACCTTAAATGGGTATAACGTTGCATATCCAGTGGTGTTGTTAATATTTTTTATATTTTTTTAATTTCGCATGTTATTTTAGAATTTACCTATAAAATAATGAGAATTTTTAATATTTTCCAACATAAATTACATTATTTAATGGAATCAAATTTCATAAATCTTTATTTATAATTTTTTTTGTTTTTAAAACTATTACTCAGCCGACCCTTCTTTAAAGTTTTAATTTATTTTAACTATTTCATTGTTGGCTGCGCACAACGATGTAAAAATAAGTTTCGCTGAGATATTATTTTCACTATACACTGTTACTATTTGATAACTACAAACAGGAACTACTACACAGGATTCATATATGTTTTTGTTCAAGATATTTAGAATAGTTTTGTTATTCTTTTTCATAAAATTTGGGCGTTTTTCATTCCAAACTTTGAAGTAGAAAAACGCCGTTTTTATTAGGAGTTCCTATAGAAATCAGTGAAAAGTTATACCACTAAAAAATACGTCATCATGCTTACGGCTCTATACTCGAGAAGGCTCTGGTGTTGTGTGATTATTTTATAGTTTGTTGAAATTTATTTTTGTGTTTATATTTGTATGTGCGTATTATAGTCATTTGATTACTTCATAGCATGGTAAAAAATATCTAGGGTAAATTAACCGACCTCGCGAACCAAGGTTCACTGTGTACAATATGTTCCACAAGAAAGTATCTCAAAGAAAGCAACAAAAATACAGTGAATTTATTTACCATATTAGACATTATAACTAATTTCGCAATTATCTTAATATGTAGTATTGTACTATAGTCCGGTCGCCATTAGCTCTCTGTTATATAACATCTCATAGTGCAACTTTCAATTAATTTAGCCGCATATTTTGGAGTAAAGTCTTTCCAAATGTTCTTTAGAATGCGAACAATTTGCCAAGTGGTTGTTCCTCTTTTCCTCTTAGCTTTGTCTTCATAGGACCCCACACGTTTTTGATCGGATTATTATTGATTGGACTTTATGAAGGCCAATCAAAAGTTTGATGCCATTTTGATCTTTCCACAGGTTGCAAGGGCTACTCCCATATTGAGAGTCTTTATCCTTTTGAAAAATCCCATCTTTATTTCCAAGTGTATTAATGGATTTTTCTCGAACAACTTTAAAAAGACCTAATCGTCCTTCTCTGAAGCCATTTTCCACTACCTAAACCTCTTCCAAAATTCGCCTAAAAAAGAATCTCCAAAAATTTGATTTTTTAAATAAATTTTTTTTTAAATATTATTTTAATTCATTTTATGCCGCAGGATGGTGCTGCTATCCCAAACCATCCCTTTGACGTTTTTGATCTGGAATATTCTGTGATACATTAAATGTGAACAATTCTGTTCGCCTCCTCGATTATTACAGCGTGTACCAGGCTGAGGTGGTAGCAATTGGAGAGATCTTGACTTGGTTGAAGGATAATGTAGTATTCTCGGATAATATTGCAATCTATGTGGAGAGTCCGGCGATAATCAGGTCGCTAGGATTAATTTCATTAACGTCACGGGTGTAGACGTGTTGCCACTCATATCTCAATGATATGAGTGAGCATTTCAACTTATAGTTAATATGGGACCCTGGTCTCTCGGAAGCTATAGAGAACTTCAGGGCGGATGAACCCGCTAGACACGGTAAGATTCTCCAGCCGCTGCTGGAAAGCGCTTAATCTGGCACTTAGGAAACAGACCTTAGCCTTAGTCGAGGGAAGGTGGACTAATACCCTCATTTGTATACGGTATAAAACGTGGAAAGACGGATGGGAATACGACCAAGACTTACCGTACCACGTTAACCTGAAGCTATTACCATCATATGCTTCTAGATATAAAACCTATCAAATGGCAACTTTGGCAAATAGACGAGAGCTTTTTAGTTGCTAGTTTGTTGGAAATAGTTTACTTGATCAAATCGACGCACCATCTCTGCTGGATTCAATTAAAATAAAGGCACCGATTAGGAATTTAAGAGATAAATATTTTTATGTCAATTTTTATTCTTTTTTAATTTTAATTTAATTTTTTTTCTACCCTGTTCACATTGTAATAAATTTAGTAAGACAAGTCTGGCCAAACCGAGATTTGGGGCGCTGCAGGACGTTAATTTCCTTAGGTATACGTAAATTAAGAACGTCGTAGGAATACTCACAGGATAGGAGGAGATTTTGATTCACTTCCTTTACTCACGTCCGGCATTAGCACGCAGAAGGATAAGGTAAGTTTGAGATGTAAAGGGCGGGATGTTCTACTCTTCATAAGTAGCTCTAGGTGGTTCCAGTAAAGATGAAGTGAAAGGGATAAAACCTTTGGTATCACAATGGACAGTCACCGGTCAAAGTATGCCATGCCAGCCACTCCAATCAAACCTAACCGAGTCTAGTCAAATATTTTTGTGTAGTAAGCGAATAGTACTTCGATTTTAACTGCATGCTACAAAAAATTGAATAATTATACAATATGTACTTTGACAAGAAAAATTCAACTACGACTATAGCACCAACACAATATACTCCTCTGTGAGCTCCCTCTCGAGGTTCGCAGCCCAATTGTCCAGAACCCTGAATGACGAGTACTGGTTTTTCTACTGGTTGTATCATCGCTTCGCCGAGAGATGCCCTTCAACCCTGTACTGTCGCTATCATCCACCGTTCTTACTATTAAGAGAACCCCAACCGTCTCATTAATGAAATAAAAAAGGCGAATATTGTATGAAAAGAAACACTTTTTCATTTCTTTTTCATGTAATATTCGCTCTTTTAATTTTTATTCACTTTTTTTATTTCACGAGGCCGTATTCTTCACATAAACAAACCTCGTTTTTTTACAAAAGAATTAGTTTAGTCCACAAAATTATATACCGGTGTATAGTTAGTACATACATAAAAAATCAAAAAGATTTGGAGAAAATACCATACTATCAAGGGCTTCAGAATTATTATCGGAACAAACATCACAACAGAATGAAAATAATCCCATTTTAAAATCATTTCTTAGCTTTAGCTATAGTCATAAAGCTTATTATAAATATGTGCGTGCTTGTTCATGTGAGGCACTCCCCACATTTCTTTATGAAGAAAAGAAAATGGTATGGATATCATAAATATCGAAATATTATGCTATATTTGTACCAACATTTTATTCTTATAATTTGCATAAAATTGAAGAAAAAAAAAATACTATTCGTACTTCGCCTTCCACAAACAAAAGCAATAACCTTAATATCACTCATTCCACAAAGAAAAATAGCAAAGTTCTACACACGAGATACGACCTAGATTGGTAGAAAACCCGATATTTTCTATGTCTAATTCGCTAAACGAGTATGTAATCTATACTACTTGTTGAACCGTTCGAAAATAAACAAATTGCTCTAGCTAAATATCAGAAAATCGGTGAGAAAATGGAAAACCGTGTACGTATTACACAAATATTTGTGTGCTCATATACATACATACATATTCTATTATTCCATAACTCAATTTTCATTATTGTTACAGTAACGTTCTCCGTTTTTTCTGTGGAATATTTTCCACTTTACAAAATTTGTTTGTTTATTCATTTTCCGCAAAATATTTTTGCCAAGAATAGATTACATAATACATACATACACAAGTGGTATCTATAAAAGGTTCAAACAAATGTTTGTTTTTTGCTTAAAGCAACCATATCCAGCTGAGTGAGTATTAATAAACTGTTGGCACAATAGATGTATTTTTTTAAATGTTTCATTAAAATCTCATTAGTTTAGATTTCTGGCTAGATGACTTTCATTTCGGTATTTAAAAATTAAAAAAAAAAAATAAAAATCTTAAGACATCGCAGGGTTACAATAAGATGTTCGTATTTTTGTTGTTGGGCTATCTTGTATAAGGTTTTTTTTTATGATTGTGAGAAATTTATGGCCGGTTTTATATATTAGGTTTCTTCGTTTTTCATATATTATGTCAAAGTTTTATTTTTACTAATGATTGCTATTTAATTTATCGCTTGCAGACTGTTTTTATGGTAAATTTATTTTTACGAGGTGTACATATACTTACTCTGTTTAAGCGATTTCGTTTGATATTGTATACAGTATAGTGGTATACGCTCAATCATAACTCTGTATAATTATAATTATGCTTTAATACCATCTCTAAAAATAAAGTACATTTTGGTATTTTAATCGGTTTTTTTTTCGTTATGTGACCATGCTGACTTATATTACATTACTTAATGACTTTAAAATCATTAAACTACCGCCATTTCTTCAACAATTTTCAAGCTCTCTAATTTAATGTTAATTCATGTGTGCATAGATTTATTTTTATCGTCGCAGACGTTGCTGGAATTTTCTTAAGATTCATTAAAGTGACATTATACATCAATTTAAAATCTTAAATAATTGTCTCATTGTTTATTATACCCGAAACTAACTAAATAATAATAAAAATTAAAATAAAATTACAATTATTATGTGTTCATGGCGAAAAATGATACGAATTAAGTAAACTTAAATTATATTTTGTCTTTAACGACATTCACTTCTTTGTCTTCGGTAAATGGTTTAGTTTTTTTTGGTAATAGCTCAAGTAAATACATAAAATGCTAAATTTAAAACACCCGTTGGTGATGAACTTTTAAAAATACGTTTAGATATTAGTCGAGTTCCTATAATAAAAAAAATAGTAAAATCCGAAACTTCTAAATGGGTTTTGATGAAACCTTTTGTGATCGAGTTTAAAGACGATTTTAAACAAAGTTTACCACCTGAGAAGGTTGCTTATCTTTTAGTAATTTTTTATTCAATAAATTCTGTTTTGTACAGCAAAATAAAATGACAAAATTTACAATTCCCCCAAGTAGTTCACCGCCGTAACGTTTAGTTAAGAATTGTTTCATAATTATACAAAATAAATTTATAAAACCATATGGAAGGGGAATTTTTGGGATCGTTGCTTACGAACCTGAGGTTAAAAGTAATACAAAAATATGCACGGTTTTCACCGCGGGTTTTTTCAGAAGCTAATTATGTATTTATAATACTTGTGAAGTTGGAGAACTTTTTATCTCAGACAACGCTTAACTTGACCAAATACTCAAGAGCAAAGAAAATTTTTTTTGTGCTTCCCTTTGCTTAAAAACCGAAAAAGTTGGAGAAACTTTGTTTTTCTTTATCTTTCGAATTTCGTTTAATATACATATATGTATTTGTATATGTAATTGCAGTTATATCGAAACCTGCGAGACAACTTGCGAATTTACAGAGAGAATTTTCAAAAGTTTTGAGATTTCAAGTTTTCAAATCCATTTTTTAACAAAACTGTGTACATGTTGAATTCAATTTATTTTTGAACGCGTTCGCACAGGAGTTCTATTCTCAGAAAGATTAAAAAAAGGCGTTTTCAAGTATTATAAAAGTATGTAGCAAAAAAGTAGCATGATGTAAACGCAAAGGACGGTTCTTTAATCTTTTTTTATGTACTATTTCAATTCTATAATGGCACAGGAACAACATATTACTCGGATTACTCTTAGATTTAACTCGGATGTAGAAAATTCGAACATCTGGTACTGAAATTTATCCAACAGCAGCATTATCAAGTCAAATTCAGGCAAATTAAGAAGGAACTTGGCCATTTCTTAACTGATTACCACGATATCCAGCAAGCACTATGGAAATGGTATTCTAAATCCACTATTGTATAAAGTTCTGGAATAGGGCCAATTAGGAAGGAACTTGGCTATTCATAAATCGATCCCGATGAAATTCGATTTGTACGATATTTAGAAGAAGTTTCGGAATATGGCCAGTTAGGAAGAAATGGAATATGGCCGTTCCTTAACCAATTATAATGAAATTCGGCACACACGATGTAAACGCGATTCTAAAATGATTTGAACATGAAGTTCTGGAAAACGGCCAAGTAGGAAGGAACTTGGTGATTTCTTTACCGAATATGATGAAATTGAGTACGCACGACGGAAATGGAATTCTAAAATGAGTTTTTGACGAAGTTCTGAATATTACGAAGAACTTGTCCATTTTTTAACCGATTATGGTAACGGAAATGGGATTTCAAAATGAATCCTAGATGAAGTTCCGCAATATGGCCAATAAAGAAGGAGCTTGGCTACTTCTTAACCGATTATGATGAAATTCCTAACGTCGATTTTTTGGATTAAATTTTCGACTTTTCATTTGAAAACAGCATTACACTATTCACCACCAGGCGGCCAACGAAAAGTTTCCTCGTGAGGTTATTTTTCAATTTAGTTGTCATTTATAAAAAGGGTGCCTGGATTAATATGCGTTTTGCAAAATTTAAATTTGCACAGTGTTTTGTAGAATACTAACGCTGATGAGTAATAAATTCAGTTTGTTCACCATTATTATTGATAATTATATTTAGCGCAATTTAAGCACGACAAAAATCTTTTATGGAATTATTATACAAATTACAGAACCAGCCTCATGTTTCAAAACGTTTCTAAAATATGTATCTCCACTCTGTCTTCATCTGGCCAAATGTAATCGTGTCGTAATTGTAGTTTTTTACTCGATGTATCAAGCACCAAATGAGATGAAGGTCCATACCAAAGTTATACAGACACTACTGGGAGTAACTAGTATTCGGTTAGGTAGGTCACAACTTCAACTTTAAATAATGGTAATTATACAATTTTTGTGTTTAATAGGTTATTCTTTATAATGAAAATTAATTTCGTTTAGATGTGCTCCGTAAGTCACTCGTTCACATAAATTTCGCTGTACAATATTTCACCAATAATATGTTTACCCGCTCATTTTGATAGTTTTTCTTATAATTTGGATATGGTGGATTTGGATTTTATAATAAAATAAACAGATAAATATTTATCATAAAATAATGTTGAGTGACACGTGAAACACCTACAAATTCTGCGTCAGTAGCTCATAATGAATTTTATGACGGACCATACCCGATCTGTGTGAGTGACGTTACTTTAAGGTTAGTTTTGGTTCGAGTGTATTTTTGTTTATTATTTTATTTTTAACTATATTTGGAATCAAAATGTTTAATTTTTAATTGATTCATTTTTGGACACTCAAGAAAATTAAAATACGGTTCAGGTAGCAAAGCAACCGAACAACAATTTTAAGAGACAAATTCGATTCTCTCAGTTTATGTTCAGTTCGATAAGGCAATTACTTTACTACTAGTAACCATAAGAAACGACAAAGAATCGAAACAATGTTCGTTTTTAATTTGGTATCGTGTTTTCGCGATCCATTTTTGAAATCGCATAAAAACTGTATTGCGACGGAAATTATGATAAGAGCCTCTTTAGGTGAATTACTTTTTTGAAGCAGCACAAAACCAAAGAAGTTTCTTCTTCCATAACCGTATTCTCTACTTTTGCAGGTTCAATTATTTTTTTTTTTAATTTAAAACCACTTTGATTATTTAACCTTTAATTGGCAAAGGGTTATTTTAATTTACAAAAGTAAATCCGATAGGACACGGCCTTCGTAAATTACGTCGAAGGAAAACTTATTAAGAACTAAGAGAAACCCGAATCTAGAAGGCGTAATCAAATATAGAATTGAAACAGTCACAGCATCAGATTGGGCCAATTTCACCTTAGATACGAAGATGACACTCCCTGCTGTTACAAGAAAACCAGTACGTTTCTTTATTCTAAAATTTTAGTGATACAATTTTTTCTTTTCAATTTATTTAATTTGGTTTCATTTAATTTGGAAAAAGTTTCATTCTTCTTGAAATTAGTTTCATTCTTTCCGTAAAACGGTTTATTCAATTCAGAATAATTTTCATTCATTTTAGAAATAGTTCAGTTAAATTGAAGAATTCGTTTAATCCGAAATTTTTCAAAAACTATCAAATTTAATCAAATTATTGAAGAAAATTAAAATTGTTGTCATTCTTAAATAAAGTTTATATATTTTTGTACATAAGATTTTAATTTCAGCTTTCTGTTAGGAATTATATGGTAAGTCAGATCATGTGTAGGCAACACGAATTGGAGAAACTTTTGGGTCGAACAGAAATATCTTCTTTAGTTTACCAGCGCTAAAATATTCTATCCGGTTTTTTCGAACTCATTTACGACTTTGCAAGTCTTTAGATGTTCTTATAGCACCAATAAATTGATTTAATATTTTTTCGATAAATTTATGAACGAAATATTGAGAAATTTAAACAAAAATAAATTAACATGGCAAATCAACTTACGCGTGAACCAAAATGAAAAGGGCACACAGCATAAAATGATTTTTACACGGAGTTTTGGAATAAGGCCAATTAGGAATGACGTATTTATTAAATTTTATCACAATCGGTTTAGAAATAACTTACAGTGCGTTTTTTTATTCGCTATCCGGAGCCGCTATCGAGAGCCGTCATATAAAAATAGCTCCGGATACCGGCTCCTTATAAATAGGTAGAGCTAAATATTTTTTATATCACGTTTTTACTAAGGAATTGAATTAAAAATTATAGTTTAACGTTAAATAAATTTAATTTACCAATAAATAGCACGTCAAATTTAAATTTGGGTGTAGAAAATTGACTGCTCCGCATAGCTGCTATCGGGAGCAAATAAAAAAACACAGCATTAGTTGCCTCCTAATTGATCACATTTCAGAACTTTTTATACACATCGTAGTTTTAGAATCCCATTTTCATCGAGATCCTGGGATTTTCCGGTCACATCTTTGATACAGAAAATGAAATCTCAGAATTCCGTTTGAGAATCCCTAAATTTCCTATGCGGTTGAGAGCTAAAAGAGTACATACACTAAATAAATCAAAAAACCCTAGTTAAAGTACATCACACTATTTTTTTACTTCATTCTTTTATTAAACTTTATGATGAAATAGTTTTTATTTTTATTTAACTTTAATCATCATTTTTATTTTTGTTTTTTAAAGTGAATTTATTTTCAAAATAAACACAAAATGGTTTTTTGGGGATTACGAATTTATTGTCAAAATACTTATTAGAAAACAATTAACCTCAAAATTTCCAAAAAATTATAATAAATAATTTTTTTGTTTTACTTCAAAGCGGCCATTAAATTTATCGGCGACCTCAAATATACCATTCCAAATGTTTTTGTATACTTTTTGAATATTTATGAAATATTTCTCAACTGAAAGTTACAGCAGACATTTTAAATCCGCCATCTTGAACTATAAAATTTGGACCATAATTTCGTAATCCGCGACCGAAAAAACAAATCCTTGGGTACCAAATTTCATTGCTTATTAATTATTGGGCGAATTGTCATTTTATTTTACAAGCAGAAACAGTAGTTTGTTAATAAAAAATTAACAAAAAAATAAGCAAGCATTTTCAGGAGGAAATCGCATTTAAAACCACCACAAAATGTTTCATCGAAATTAATTTTTATTCCAAATTCGAAATTATTGAAGCACATGGAATTTTATTTTCATGAAGTATACTACACTATGGGAATTCCCGAATTCACCTCTTTTGGATTCTATGGCTATTGTTTTTTTCTATATTGAAAGGTAGATAATTTCATCACTAATCAAATGATTAAAAATTTGTTTTCTAGTTGGCTTTGGAATTGTTCCTTTTTTTGTTTTTCATTTAAACATGGTAAAAAAATTTCATTTTTATTGTTACACCTACACGTGAATAAATCCAGTTCATTTTCCTTTCTTTTGTTTAGTTTTATTAAAACAATAAATTTTAAATAAAAATTAAATTAGTGTTGTAAATTGTTTTTTTAAAAAAATGGGAAAAAATAAAAGCCTAAACGATGTTGAAAAGGGAAAAATTGATGCTTACCACGATCAAAGAATCCGAGCCGGTTTATAGCCGAAAAGCTAGGCCGAAGGCACACTGTTGTGCTAAATTATTTAAGAAATCCTGAGAGCTATGAAAAAAATATGAAAGGCTGTTCCGTTTCGAAATTAAAACCGGTAGATAAGCGTAAAATAATTCGTATTGCCTCCAATTCTGCTCTATCTGCTCGCAGAATCAAGGAGCAAGCCGGTGTTAATGTCTGTGTACAAACCGTTCATCGCACCATACAGAAAGCTAAACATCTTAAACGGATGAAAATTAATAAAAAGCCACCATTAAACGAAGCACGAAAAAACAATCGGCTTCAATTTGGGAAAGAGCATATGACATGGAATAACCAGTGGCATAAAGTCGTGTTTTCGGATGAGAAAAATTCAATTTAGACGGGCCCGATGGTTATAACTATTATTTCCATGACCTACGCAAAGAAAAGCTAGTTCTCAATCGACATCACAGCAGGGAAGGAGGAGTTATGGTCTGGCGAGCTATTTCATACTATGATGGGATTGAGTTAGCTTTTCAAAATCAAAAAATGACAGCTAAATCGTATTTGTCTATTTTGGATTCAGCATTTCCAAAGTTCCAACAGCTGTTCGGACCACTGAAATGGGCTTATCAGCAAGATAACGCTCCTATCCATACGGCAAGGATTGTAAAAGGCTGGATTTTCAAGAAAAACGTCGATTTACTTAAATGGCCCCCGTACTCTCCTGATTTAAATATTATGGAAAACGTTTGGGGATGGCTTGAGAAGTCGCTTATTGAAGCCATCAAAGCTGCTTGGGCCGACATTTCTTTGAATTATTTGAAGTCGCTATACGATTCAATGCCCAATAGAATATTTGAGCTTATTTCAAAAAATGGAGGCAGCACTCATTATTAAAATAAATAAAAAAATGTATTATTATAAATAAGTATACTTAAATATTAAAAAAAAATTATAATTTCATAAAAATATTTCGCGTATTTATTTAAATTTTGGCGTGGATTTATTCACATGTAACAATAAAAAAATTCATTTTTTTTGGTATTTCCCAACAAAATAACAAATTGTACGACTTTAAAACTCAAAAAAAAAAAATTTCAGCCTTTTACTTTAGTGATAATGTTCGTTAAATTTTAGTAAAAACCCAAATAACACGGGGGTTAAAATTAAATCATACAAGGGTATTTTCAACATTGTTTGCATTGGATTTAATCAACTGTAACGGACTGTATACAACAAAACATAGTTGGCCTGAAATTATAGATATTTTTGATAGAACATGCCGGTTGGCTCATAAGCAACCATTACACGGTCAATAATAATGTCATTACTTTCTGATAATGACATTAATATTGATCGTGTAACTTGAAGTAATGACGAATGATGGTCGGTAATGATGAAAATCCGGATTTTTTGATTTCGAGACATCATTATTGATGTGTGGTGGGGATACTGTCATTATTAATGATAGTGTAGGGTTCGCGTCATTATTGTGTGTCATTACTATTGAATATTACATAAATTTGAGGTTATCTACGTAATTATATTTTTTTAATAAATATATAAAATAAGAAATAATTATTAAATTGTAAATAAATAGTAAAAATTCATCAACATGGATGATATGTTTTATGTATTAGAGGATACAGATACAATACACGCTTTTCTTTAGGATCCATGTAAAATTTAAAAAAAAATTGCTTCTTCTTGCAGTAATGAAAGCTTAGTAATGATGGAATTACTGTCATTAATAATGATTGTGTAAGGTTAAAAAATAATGAAGTAGTATTGATGCAGGTATTGACATTACTGGTAATGACATTAATATTGATCGTGTAATGGTTGCTATATGACAGATACCAATAATATTTAGAATCTACACTAACTTATATCAGTGGCGTTATTAAATAAAAATTATTAATATTTATTGAATGTCGTATATGTACCGCTACATCACTAATACTAATAAGTCAGTGCACTTTATTTACATTCTATGGATCAGTATGTGCCAAACCAATTTTGAGAATAAACCAGCGTTCAAAAGTATTCTTACGAGTTCTCGTAATTACGATAAAATATTCCTCGCACACACTAATAATAATTTTAATAGTACAGTATTTTTATGAGATTTTTTTTTTAAATTTTGCATTTTATCACGGAAAATATGCAAAGCAAATAATTTTGATATGAGTATTAATATTCACCCTTAACAGACGAAAGCCCACGCAATGGGGACATAACAATTTTGCCATAGAAAACGAAAGGCTACGAGGACATGTAAAGAATTAAGTTTTCATTTAATTTACTTATCATTGCAAATATTGTAGCTTATTACATTAGATACATTTTTCAACAGGCACCAATAAGAAATATTTACAGTTATATCCCTTTAAATACTCACATAAACATTTGTGTAGATCACTTACAGCAATTCGTACAAAAGGAACGCCGTTATACTGTATGTGATACCACGCAATTCGGCATTTTTTGGGTTTCCTTTTGTTTCTTTCAGACCATTCACATTGAAAAAACTTTTTACTTACAGATTTGTTTGAATTTTCAACTTAACGAACAAAAATGTTGGTTCGTTATGTTGGAAATTCATACAAACCGGTAAGTCAAAAGTAAAAAGTTTTTAGCATTGTGAATGAACAAAATAAAAACAGTTAAACAAATTTTTATTTGGTTTAGGGCTCTTTTTTATTTCTTTTTAACTAATTAAAGCTTTAGCTTTCGAACCCTATTCGGGTTCATTTTCAAAAGCGTAATGAAAAATATATCAAAAAATTCTTTCTTTTATACATAAATGAAAAAATAAAGCAATAACAAATTTTTATTAAAACCGACTTTTCATGGAAACGCACAGCTATGTAATTTTCGAAAAACAAAAAACCTTGCTCAGGCGCTTTCATGTAAAAAAGGTTCTACATTTGAATAAAAATAAAGTTGCATGAGGCAATTTAGATGAACAAATCATATGAGTTGCCAATATAAGCATAATCTTCAACGACATTGATTGAATTTGTACTTGATTTAATTTGTAGCATTTCCAAAATCCATCTTTTTCTAAAATTTTTTTGTTTCTCGAGAATTTTTTTGTTATCTAAACTGATTTGCTGGTTTGTATTTTTCAGATGTCGCGTAAGTGCACTAATGCTTAAATTTTGATCTTTATTTATGTCACTTTTGTGTTGGTAAAATCTTTTTCCTAGAAATTGTTTTGTCTGCCCTGTGTAGGTAGCATTGCAACTACATTGTACCTGATAAACAACGTTTGATTGTTTCTTTAAAGATGTGTTATCTTTAATTTTAGAAAACAAGTTGTTGTTTAAGCTTGTGGCTGCACGTCCTATAATTTTCAAGTTATAATTTTTGAAAAGATTTTTGATTTTTTCGTAAAGATTTTTAACGTAGGGAATGGCTAAATAATTAGAGGGTTCATTTATTGATCGAGAAATAAAATTTGTATAGGCATTTTGTTGTTTCCAAATTATGTGGTTTACCAATTTCTCCGGATACTGATTGCGAAATAATACATCTTTTAGAATTTTTAAATTTTTATTGTGAAATTTAGTATCGGAAATTTAAATATCTTCCAGACCAAGTATTTTTATGGTACCAATCACACGAAATTTTGCCATTTGGTTCATGGATCAGCAGAATGTCCAAAAATGAAATTTTGTTATCTACTTCTTTTTTTAAGGTAAATTTTATTCTGTCGTTTTTCGAATTAAATTTTTCCAAAAATGAATCAATTTTATTTATAAGTATTGCCGTAATTATATCGTCTACATATCTGAAGTAAAATAATGGTTGAAAATCTAAAGAATTTAGAACCGAATTTTCCAAATTTTCCATTACCAAATTTGCTATGATATGACTTATTGGTGAGCCCATAGGTGAGCCAAAAATTTGTTTATAAATTTTGTTATCAAAAGAAAAATCAGAATTGTTCAAAACTATATCTAAAGCCATAAAAAATTGTATTTTAGTTAATTTTGATTCAGCATTTTTCTTTATATTTCTCCAATTTTGATTAATAATATTTTTAACAATTTGGCTATCGACGTTGGTAAACAAAGAGATAACGTCTAAAGAGATTAACAGAAAATTTGGAGGGATCGTGATCGTAACATTACTAACTTTATTTTAGAAATCTTCGGAATTTTGTATGTAAGAATTTGTCCTTCCTATACTAGGTTTTAGAATATTACCTAAAAATGATGCTAATGAATATGTGGGGCCATCTATGGAACTTACAATTGGTCTTTACGGTAAATTTGGTTGTGGATTTTTGGTAAACCGTATAATTTTGGAATCACTGCGGTGTAACACGTTAAATTGTTTCTTGTTTTCACATCAATATTCCCAGATTTCTCCTATTCTTTTACCATTAAATTTATTTTCGTTTGTATTGACGATTGGAGCATCACGGATTCCACCTAGTGGAATATTTTTAAACTGATCTACCTGATAATTTGACGATCGAAATTGTTGTAAATAATTACATTTTTGATCTGTAAACACAATTTTTACATACCGGATTGCTAATAATTGTAAATAATTCCAATTTTGGACTATAAAAACAATTTTTAATTACCGCAATGCTAAATTTTCATTCGTCGCATTTGTGACAAATGTCATTTTATCAGGTGCATCATTTTAACTATTGCCCTCGAGAGATTTTAACTATTGCCCTCGATCTACTTTTACAATCGTCAATTGGTGTCGATAAGTCTCTAACAGTTTGTAGGTAAGTGGAACCGAAGAATAAATTATTGAAATGCCTTACATTTTCATCTTAAAAAGCAGTTTAAAGGTGTTAAGCATTTACCCTGTTTTCTGTCGACTTACAGGCGACGAACATTACAAAAAAAGCTATCGACCGTTAAGGGTTAATAATTAATTTTTTAGATAATTTTGAGACGTGTAAATAATCGAATTAACACGAATACTTAATTTCCGAGGAATACAATGAGCAATTTTACTGATTTCTATGCAGTGTTCGAATGCTGCTTAGTAATGGCATAGTACTATTTGTTAGTTAAATTGTTAGGTATCATTTGTTGAAGCAAACGCTAAAAAATATTCAATTGATAGAATATTTTCGAAAAAATATTTTAATTTGCAATGGAATACAATGAAAAAAGTGCAATTAAAGTAAATAATGGTTGAATGGGACAGAAATAGTGAGGTAGAAAGAGACAACATTGTTTTATTTACAAATGTCAAATTATATTATTTTTATTTTGCAGTGAATAAACGAACTACGACAATTAATTTCAAAAATGCCAAATTGAAGAGATGATATTATATTTTTTACAATCGAAAAGGTCCACATAAATGATTTTGTATGGAACCCGCGTGGAATTAGACATTTTTTCGAATAAATTCTCCTACTGGGGAAAAAAAATAAAAAACAAATTATTTAATTGTTGATCGGCATGATTCTTTTTTGCTAGAAATGAGTCTAGAATAACTGCTGTTAAAATGAGCTATTGATTTTTGCTTTATATTTGTATACATATACTACTGTGTCCAAAAAGTAAAGGCAGTTTTTATTTATTTCAAAAAATATTTATTATTCTTCCAAATCTATTTCGTCGCCTTCAAAATAATCCCTTCCCAACACAATACACTTATGCCAACGTATTTTTGAATTTTCGAAACAAGAATTAAAGTCGCCTTCTTCTATCGTCTCAAAATAATTTCCCCGGAGTGGTCTTTTGAGTTTCGGGAATAGCCAGAAGTCACACGGTGCTAAATCAGATGAATACGGTGGTTTTCAACAAAATTAAATGCAACTTTTCTTTGCTCAATATAATTAGAAATTGTAAAAATCGCCGAATGCACTTTTAGCGTCGTACAAAACGAAGCGTAAAACAAAAACTGATGAATGTTTTGAAATAAAATTTGTCACAGATGTATGTACTATGTATATCACAATACTGCCAACTTACAAAAACAAATATTTATGATGTGCGGTTTACCCGCGCGATTTAAATCAGAACCTGGCTTTATTTTTTGGACACAGTAGTACTACCCCTATAATGTGTATACACTCATTCGTTCGATAATTTGCTATACTTATTGTTTCTTCCGTTTTCGCGATATTTTTCCAGGGGTAGAGGTCCAGGGATCATAAAATTGGGTTGGCAATGCCGGTCGTTTATAAAATGTCACCGCTAGCACACCCGACCAGAAAAGAAACCGTATCATGAAATACGGTCGGTAAATATATTGAGCAAATTTTCCTTCAGTGTATATTTTTCTAAGATGCTATATATTTTGCTATGGAGTTTTCAAAATAATAAATAAAAATAACAAACTTGTTTCTTTTACGACTGACTTGGGTTACAATTTTTTTATATTTATTTTAAAATGGTCCTTAACACGGACTAGGTAATCATTATTATATGTGATCATTATCGAATTTTTATTTTGTTTGCATTCAACTAATTCATAAAATCGGCCATTGAGTTTTTCTAAATAACGTTCGTCAATATCTTAGAAGTATTTAAATATTCTAATAAAAATTGGCTAGAATTAGAAGCTTTTCTTCATTCATATTACCAGCATCTCAGAATATAAAAACAACTAATAAACTCGAATATAACACGCTCTATTACTGAATAACAGATGAGAACTAAGTTGAAATACAATTATTAGAATAAACAAAAATGATGTATGTACTATGTAGGTACAATTAGTTTAGGAAGAAAACAAACTCATAAATGTGAAAATTCTCGAAAAGTGAAGCCTCAGCCACATACTATGTACATGTTTAATAATAGCTACATTCTAAAATTTGTATTAGTTTTCCATCTTACGCGAAAAGTAACATTTTTTTTTACAGTTACATAAACAAACCTGAACAGATTTAATTTGTAATTTGGTGACAGAATAAATGAAGTTATTTCGATTTGTCTAATAAATAAATTCCTATTTCAAGCGAAAAGTAACAGTTTTTATATCTCAAGCGAATAGTAACAGTTCTTTTTACAGTTACATAAACTGAACTTTTCAGAACAGATTTAATTTGTAATTTGTTATCAGAATAAATTAAGTTATTCCGATTTGTGAAGTCAAATTTTAAATGACTCCGCTCCAGAGCCCTCGAGTGCAAATGGTTAATTTTTGGTTTGAACATTTTTGGTTCTTTTAATGGAAAAATCGCTATCCGTCAACTAATATCTACCGGACGATTTTTGGCGAAAATTTTCCGTGAAAGTGGAGAACTGTTTTTTGTAAAACCGGGCGATTTCCGTCAAAATTTCACCGGTACTGCATTTCTTCAATTGAATTTCCACGAAAACATAAATTGCTTTGTTTTATTTACATACAATTTTTTAGTAAAATGAAAACTAATCCTAACTTCCCAACTGTTTTAAAATAAGTATTTTATTTTAACAAAAATAAATTAGAGAATATTTAGTGAAATTACGGAATATATATTTTTTTAATTAATAATAGTTTTGAAATTTGTCTGAAATTACGAAAATTTAAAGCTAATATCATCATTCAATTCATTAGTGGAATTAGTTGCTTTTGAAATGTTCCATTAATAAATTGGTTGATCGATTTTGTCTAGAATTTATTGAAATTTAAAAACCACTAATTTTATCTTTACAAAATTTAAATAATTATTATTAGATTTCGAGAGTATGTTTCTTTTAACTGTGAGTAAAATTAAATTAAACTTATTTTTCACAGTACGTTAATTTTTGTTTCTACAATATTAAATTTTGACCTATTGTGGTCAATGTAACTATTTAAAGTCTCCTATATAATTTTAGTATACATATTTTATCGATAGTAGTAAAATCCTAGATACTTACCTTGAAATGAAAATCATGTTAAATTAATTGGATTTTACCTAAACCAAGTAATAAAAACAAGCAAAGGTAAACATTAAACGTGATATATAAATTAATTTGATTTATTACCTAAAACATAATTAACGAGTTTTTTTTGTTGCTTATTATAATATAATACAAGCATCCAATGTTTAGAGTCACCCATGGGATCGAATAATATTATGAAATAAATAAATTAACATAATCATTTATGCTTCGACACAAAAAACATATTACATATTATAATGTACGTGTATAAGTTACAACAAATACACATACTATATGTATAGTTTAAGGGTAAACAGGTGGTTGGTTTTAATGTGGTATCGTTCGGTTTTTGTGAAAACCCATTAAGCGATTTAAAACACATTATTTATTTTAAAATTTTAGGAAGTTCATAGCTGGTGTTTGTAGTGGGGTGATAGTTTTGACAAATTTTATAATTCATAGAAAAGGAACTATACACTTAATATGTATACACAAATTATATTTAGATTAATCTACATCCGCAGCTGTTTTATTGATAATCTTGCGGGCGATATCATACTGTGAAAATAACTCTTACACACCATACCAACCATCATAAAATACAGATCCCAGGCAATTAATAAAAGCAATTTTTTTATTTAATCTCATCTCGAAAATAAAAACACAAAATTCAGCTTAATCCGTTTCTGCGAATTTTTGTAAACATATCATCTTCATCTTTAACTAAAATATAACAACAAAATGAATAAATTCAATACGTCTTCTTTTAATCTTATGGATAAATGTATAAAATACTAAATATAAAATTCTTAATTTATATCTTTTACTTTGCATTCTTAAGTCATACATACATATTGCTGCTACATTATTATGAGATAGAATAGAAATTTGAAACTTAAAAAAATCTGTATACTATTTCACCAGTATGTGTGGTCTTTTTTTTAGAGAGAGAGAGAGAGAAAGATGCGCCAGCAAACTAAAAATACAACAACAACGATATTAAATACCATATACATAATGTATATTTTAATATATGTATTGTGCCCGTTTTTAATACTACTTAATATAATCAACAGTAACAGCAGCCCAATAAAAAATAAAAAAAAAATTGTCGCGCGGTAAATAATGTTTCAAAATTTAATTAATTATTTTTTATTAAATTCAACCGCGACAAAATTTCAAATCCCAATTCATGTGTATAGGGAATAAGAGGAAACCCCAGTCCACAAATATGTATAAACGAAAATTATGCGAGAGCTTATTAATTTTGACATTTGGCAAGATGTTATACTTACAGATCATCTGCTATTTATTAGATTAATTGTGACAGTATATGAAAAATAAATTTATGTCATTTGGCGTATGCGCTGTTGTTTGTTGTACGCGAATGATCTTTTTCATATTCGTGGTATATTTGTCAAAAGTTAAATAATTGTCTAAAAATATAAAAAAAAATACAATTCTTGTGTAATTTTATATAGATGACAACAAACAGAAAATAGAAAATTTAATTTTACTTCAATAAAATTGTGTAATAAATATCGGGATTAAGTGATTAAGTTTTTTTTTTTTTTTGCTAATTCTACTTATTCCAAGAAGCACTAAAGAAGACGCGATTTTCTGGTGTAGGGGAATTATTACCGTTTTATATAGTATTGTTGTACATATTTCCATTTCATTTTCAACCACGCAAATATACTTGCTATATTAAAATAAATTTTAACATCACGTACATTTAATAGCTACCAAATGTTATTAAGCCAGTTTGTTGGATTTTTATTTGTTAAGAATATACATATATAATACGAGCATGCATACATATAAGTTTGATGATTACAGCATGTTCGCTTATATCAGTAGGGTTATTAAAGCTGTGAAAAAATTAGTTTAATTAACATTTATTGGATACATAAATCAATCCATTTTTGCTATTAATGTCGCATAATAAAATAAATATTATTGGCGCTAAAATATATTGGAGATTAAGTATCCGTTTTAAATTTATTTATTGTGGTATGGAGTGTGATTGGTATCCGGAGAAGAATTTTGAAATAAAAAGACTGAATGAATGCAATTATTTTATAAAACCAGTATTGTTTGCCTTTCCGTTATTATATTAAAAGTATTATATCAGTAGGCTTTTTGGTACGATTTTTAGTCCAGTAGAACTATCTTATCAAAACACAGTAGGTACAGCACATTTCGAATTCATTTTCCTTTATTAATTAAAATAAATTGAATTAGCATTTGATTTCAATCGATACCAATAAAACACAATTATAACTCTCTAAACAAAGAACTTAATTCTTTTTCAATCTAAATTATACACAAATATTTTTTCAACAAATCAAATTCGGATATAAAGTAGCAAAAAAAATCAAAAAACTGTTTCAAATGCACAACAAAAACTAGACTAGTCAAATATAGTATTGCATTTTCTATTATCAGATAAATTTTAAAAAATTTTAAAAATTTTATTTGGTGAAAATTCCACTTGTATATGTATTAATACATTTTCAAAGCACTCAAATAATAATAGAAACCTAGAGATCTAAATTTAATGTTGTGGAAAACATGAACATGAAACAAAACGATGAGGTAAATTTTTTTTTCGATTAGACTAAGCACTGATACTGCAAATTTTTTTGTTTTGATTCCTGCAATTTATTAGTTCTTAGTTAGCGTTAATATTAAATCAGTTAGTAAAATCAAACCATACGGCAACGTTTCTGGTGTGATGGAACGATAACGCCTAGTAAAAACAAATTTAGAATATTTTGCGGAAGATTTAGTCAAACAAAGAATCAGAATATACGAGTACAATATTTTTTTAAGACAATAACCTCGCGTTCATAGAACGCATCAACTAGCGTGGAAATTTAAGGTTTCAAAGTGGAAATTTAAAGGTTAAAAAGTGTCGGAGGTTACGCCGGAAATTCCTGAAGGACGAACAGGGGCTACACCAGGTTAACACTGATTATTTGAAATATAAAATAATAATAATTTTCTCAAATTTAATTCTTCGACTTCTTTTCGAGGAAAATTCAAAAACAGCTCTGTACGGAATACATAGCTTTCTTCGTCATCGCCATATTTAACTAAATGGGTGATATATCTAAATAACTCTAACGGTGATTCATTAAATTTATTTTTAAAATATTCAATGTCCTTCAAGGGAGTATAAAATTTGTGCGAAAGCATCGAACGCGCAAGTTTCAGAAATTGAAATTAACATATTTTCTTCCTTGTAAAAAAATACATTTTTTAGTAAACCTAAAGGCGTGTTTATCATAAAAATTGGAGATTTTTGATTCCTTTTCGGTTTCTTATCGAATAACCGATGCTGGCCGCATATCGCTCTAATACTCTTTGTCCCATGTGCTTTGGAGTTTTAGCAATTTTCCTCCGCTTGTTCCAGGCTTCCCCATTCATAGAGCTAAGAAGGTATTCCCTAACCAGAGAAATAAATGTTCTACGAATTTTAAACTTCAAATTGCGGTTATGCAGAAATTTGATTTAGGGCCATTAACGGCCATTGCCAGAGATTTGGACTCAAGTTGTGATAGTTCACGTAATAGCTGAATTAATTCCCCATCCATAGAGCTAAGAAGTTATTACCTAACCAGAGAAATAAATGTGCTACGAATTTTAAACTTCAAATTGCGGTTTTGCAGGAATTTGATTAAGGGTCATAAACTCATAAACATAATTTTTTGAAATTTCTTTCAAATTTTAATCTTCTAATCACAATTTTGGCATTAATACTAAAGGATCATTTATTTAGTTAATAAATTAGCTGACTAAATTTTTTGCACGCTGACCCTAAATATTCCCTTCCAGAAATAATTTTTATTCGAATGATCTTTTCGATTTTGTAATAAAATTATATTTTTAGTACTAAATTTTTCAATAGGAATCCAGAAGATTTTTTCCATTTTGAATTCAATTTAACAGTGTGAAACTAACACATATAAAAAATGGGATTTTTGGGAAAAACTTCACACCCATAATGAAATAAACTAAATTGCTTAGGGGTCCCGCTATATGGCAATTAACCCTTAAGGGACACACTATCAAAAAGTTACGTAAGAGACACACTGGGTGATTTTTACCCAGCGATACTTTGAAAGCTCATATCTCGTGATCAAATTGATCAAATTCAATCAATTTTTTTTCAATTGCTAGAAAATTTTCTCAAGAACATAAAAACATAATTTTGTTGCGATAAAATGAAAAGGTGCAAAAATATTTACAAAAAACTAACGGAACTTTTTTTAAAAATCGTCTTTTTTTTAAATGCTTATATTTCTATCAAAAATTAATATTTTGACACTCTGTAGGTGACCGATGAAAAGCTAAAGAGTTGAACCTTAAGATGGTACTATGGGTTTTTCCATCCTTTGCAAAAACTATATTTTTTTTGCAAATCGAAAACAGCAAAATTGAGGTAAAATCTAAAAGTTGGTTACTTTGCGTAAAAAAAAACGTTTTTGAAATTAATAATCGATATCCCCCCTTAGAAGAGATACAGTGCGCTTATACAATAGAAGCCGAGCAGTGAGCGTCGTAAAAACAGGTACGGGTAAAAATTACTCAGTGTGTCCTGTAAGGTCAGAAAAACATGTTCATTTCAAAAATCCTTTTTTGTTAAATATTTCGTGTTTGTGTTAAACTTATAGGAGTATAATTTTTGTCTGTTTGATTTGAACTAAAATATGTATATACAGAGAAACCTTACTATAACGGACATCGACGGGACCAAAAAAGTTGTCCATTGAAGTGACGTGCTTGAACGGAGGATTTGTGATTTTTTTATAAGAATTTTATTGGGATTCTATTTCTTATACGATTTTAATGAAATTTAGCATTCCCAATGTAAATGGGATTCTTAAATGATAGTTAGGAAGAAACTTGCCATTTCTTATCCGATCTTTATGAAATTCTCAAATGGATAAAGTTCTGGAATATGGCCAATTAGGGTGGAACTTGGCCATTTCTTATTCGATCTTGATGCAATTCAGTATGCACGATGGAAATGGGATTCTAAAAAGATTTTTAGATGAAGTTCTGGAATATGGCCAATTAGGATGGAGGTTAACCATTTCTTATGCGATCTTGATGAAATTCAGCATGTACGATGGAAATGGGATTCTAAAATGATTTTTAGGTGAAGTTCTGGAATATGACCAATTAGGATACAATTTGGCTACTTCTTATCCGATCTTGATGAAATTCCGCATGTATGATGGAAATGGGATTCTAAAAATATTTTCTAAACTGATTTTGATGAAATTCACCATGTATGATGGATAAGGGATTTTAAAACGAGTTTTAGACGATGTTCTGGAATATGGCCAATTAGGAAGGAACTTAATATGATTTAATGTATTTGATGACCTGTTTTATAAATAATTTTAGAACTCCATTTCCATAGTATATGCTGAATTTCATTAAAATTGGATAATAAATGGGCAAGTTCCTTCTTAATTGGCCAAATTCCAGAACTTCGTCTAAAAATCATTTAAGAATCCCATTTCCATCGTACATGCTGATTTACATCAAAATGGGATTAAAAAAAGCCAAGTGCCTTCCTAATAGGCCATATTCCAGAACTTCCAAGAAATGAGCAAGTTCTTTCCTAATTGGCCATATTCCAGAACTTTACCTAAAAATCATTTAAAAATCCCATTTCCATCGAACCTGCTGAATTTCATCAAAATCTGATAAGAAATAGCCAAGTTCCTTCCTAATAGGCCATATTCCAGAACTTCACCTGAAAATCATTTGAGGATCCCATTTCCATGGTACATGTTGAATTTCATTAAAATCGGATAAGAAATGAGCAAGTTCTTTCCTAATTGGCCATATTCCAGAACTTTACCTAAAAATCATTTGAGAATCCCATTTCCATCGAACATGCTGAATTTCATCAAGATCGGATAAGAAATTGCCAAGTTCCATCCTAATTGGCCATATTCCAGAACTTCATCTAAAAATCATTTGAGAATCCCATTTCCATCGTACATGCTGAAATTCATAAAAATCGGATGAGAAATCGCCCAGTTTTTTCCTTCTTGGCCATATTTCAGAACTTCATCTAAAACTCGTTTGAGAATCCCATTTCCATCGCACATGCTGAATTTCATCAAGATCGGAGAACAAATGGCCAAGTTCCATCCTAATTTGCCATATTCCAGAACTTCATTTAAAAATCATTTGAGAATCCCATTTCCATCGTACATGCTGAATTTCATCAAAATCGTATAAGAAATGGACCATTTCTTTCCTACTTGGCCATATTCCAGAACTTCCAAGAAATGAGCAAGTTCTTTCCTAATTGGCCATATTCCAGAACTTTACCTAAAAATCATTTAAAAATCCCATTTCCATCAAACCTGCTGAATTTCATCAAAATCTGATAAAAAATAGCCAAGTTCCTTCCTAATAGGCCATATTCCAGAACTTCACCTGAAAATCATTTGAGGATCCCATTTCCATGGTACATGCTGAATTTCATTAAAATCGGATAAGAAATGAGCAAGTTCTTTCCTAATTGGCCATATTCCAGAACTTTACCTAAAAATCATTTGAGAATCCCATTTCCATCGAACATGCTGAATTTCATCAAGATCGGATAAGAAATTGCCAAGTTCCATCCTAATTGGCCATATTCCAGAACTTCATCTAAAAATCATTTGAGAATCCCATTTCCATCGTACATGCTGAAATTCATAAAAATCGGATGAGAAATCGCCCAGTTCTTTCCTTCTTGGCCATATTTCAGAACTTCATCTAAAACTCGTTTGAGAATCCCATTTCCATCGCACATGCTGAATTTCATTAAAATTGGATAATAAATGGGCAAGTTCCTTCTTAATTGGCCAAATTCCAGAACTTCGTCTAAAAATCATTTAAGAATCCCATTTCCATCGTACATGCTGATTTACATCAAAATGGGATTAAAAAAAGCCAAGTGCCTTCCTAATAGGCCATATTCCAGAACTTCCAAGAAATGAGCAAGTTCTTTCCTAATTGGCCATATTCCAGAACTTTACCTAAAAATCATTTAAAAATCCCATTTCCATCGAACCTGCTGAATTTCATCAAAATCTGATAAGAAATAGCCAAGTTCCTTCCTAATAGGCCATATTCCAGAACTTCACCTGAAAATCATTTGAGGATCCCATTTCCATGGTACATGCTGAATTTCATTAAAATCGGATAAGAAATGAGCAAGTTCTTTCCTAATTGGCCATATTCCAGAACTTTACCTAAAAATCATTTGAGAATCCCATTTCCATCGAACATGCTGAATTTCATCAAGATCGGATAAGAAATTGCCAAGTTCCATCCTAATTGGCCATATTCCAGAACTTCATCTAAAAATCATTTGAGAATCCCATTTCCATCGTACATGCTGAAATTCATAAAAATCGGATGAGAAATCGCCCAGTTCTTTCCTTCTTGGCCATATTTCAGAACTTCATCTAAAACTCGTTTGAGAATCCCATTTCCATCGCACATGCTGAATTTCATCAAGATCGGAGAACAAATGGCCAAGTTCCATCCTAATTTGCCATATTCCAGAACTTCATTTAAAAATCATTTGAGAATCCCATTTCCATCGTACATGCTGAATTTCATCAAAATCGTATGATATAAGAAATGGACCATTTCTTTCCTACTTGGCCATATGCCAGAACTTCATCTAAAGCTCGTTTAAGGATCCCATTTCCATCGCACATGCTGAATTTTATCAAAATCGGATAAGAAATGGCCAAGTTTCTTCCTAACTGGCCATAAGTTGAACACAATATTTAACAAAAAGAATTTTTTAAATCAGACAATTTTCTAACGTAAGAGACACACTGGGTGATTTTTACCCATACCTGTTTTTGCGACGTTCATTGCTCAGCTTCTATAAATGCACTGTATCTGGCCTAAGGGGGAATATTAGTGGACATTTCAAACTTACCTAATCCACTGGCCCGATGGTCCAAGGACCACGCGTTTTAAAATGGCGCGCGTTAAAAATAAAGACCTGGGTTAATTTAACCCAGTGTGTCTCTTAAGGGTTAAGTTTGTTTCATTTTATGTTTCAAAAAGTGTGTGTTCTAGAAACTAGACGTTCTTTTTTAGCACTGCCTAAGATGTTTGTTATTATCAAGCAAAGGACGTCGATCGATTTGAAAGTACTTTCGTCACCAACCTGAAATGATTTTGTATATTTGTCGATTCTATTTGTGAAAAGACGTGATTACAATTTTTTAGGATTTAATTCAACTCAGTAAAGACCAACCTCCATCTGAAAATTGCATTATGAAAGAGCAGTTTCGACATGAGTATTCTTAATATGAAGAGAAAAGGAGCTTGCCATCATCGTATGATAGGTTGGATTGACCATTGATGATAATAGGTATTTGATGAAAATTAGGAAAAGCGTTGCAAATCGTTTCGTATTTTTACTCACAGGTTTAACTATTCCTACTGTATACAAAGAAATTTCATCAAACATTGATACAAATGCTACCACAAATTAGAGATAAGTTCAGTAAGGACTAAGTATTCAATAAATTTGGCCGTAAAAGAATTTTTTCCAACTTTTCTTTTAAGAGAAATGCAAAATATTAAAACCAATTCTAAAAAGCCAAGAAAACCCCCACCCAAATTTTATTTGGACATTATTTCTAATATATGATTACATTCATAAAGTGTATCAACTATCAAAATCATACCCTATTTACATAAATTATCTTCAATTTAATCAATCATAATCGTTCATAATTTTTAATGTTGTGTCACAAAATCAATCATAAATTAGGAAGAATCGAAAGGAAAACGAAAACATAAAAATTCTCGTCTCTCATTCCTACTCCGCTTGCAAATAATTTTAAAGTTAACTTTTTGAAAGAAAATGAAATAAGATATGTAATGTGAACGATGAGGTTAAGACGGTGGTAGGGTAGGGTGATTAAGTTGGTTTTACATATTAGGTAATATATACGTATTATGTATGTAAAAATGGCAATTTTTTCTGCTCTATACATATACGATTCTTTTAAACTGCGATATCATAAAAATGAAATTTGATATCAACATGAAAATCTATATTAAGCATACATAATTTAATTTTGATTTAAAGAAAATCAGTTTTCATCATGAATTTTCTGTGCTTTTGTGTCTCACTCGCTCTGTGTATTCAATATTATGTGTACGGGTGATATGAATGGGAACGAATATTTTAGTAACTCTAATATGCAATGCATGTGATATGAATATTTAATTTACTTTCAACTTGGTACTTTCGGGTTTTTCTTTACTTACCGCATTTTCAATATTTTCCTTTTTTTAAGCAACAATGAATGATGAACAAACAAGAAAATTATCATAATCAAGACGGAATCGCACATATACTCGTACATATTTATGTATAAAGAATAAGATTTACTTTATATTCGGTTTATACTCTGTTGTTGTTATTACCAATCAAATATTGAATGTATAAAGACGACTACATACGAGAGAAATTGATTTTTTTTTTTAATTCAGTGATTCGTGCAAATTGTAGAACGTTTATGCATGTACGCGATGACTGAACAATCGAATAAATTTTTGAATCAGTTACATATACAGAAAACATTTACATAAAATTAAAATTACCTTATAGCACACAACCTGCAAACAGAAACTTAAGGAACGAAATGATATACAGCCTAGGTAGTAATTTTCACATAAATTTTCATTCAGACGACAAGAAAATTTTGTGTTATTGAACGTACACATAACGAACGAGAAAAAAACGTTAATTTCTTAATCAACAATAAGAAAATCTCTTGCAAAATGTAACAGTGTTCCTTTCGCTTACGCCGATCATGGCATGCACTAATAGTTGAATATTAATACAAATTCTAGATTTAAAGGCATGTCTGTAACAAGTTAAAGGGTGGTATCGCGGATATGGAGGAGCAACTGTATGTAAAACATTCTGGTGCCATTTACCTTATCATAATTTGATTTAAGAAATAAACAAAACACAAAACGTAATGGAATAATAAATATTAACCCGTTCTATTTCGATGAGATCACGAAAATGATATTACATTTTGTGTTGGCATGGTTGTTTGGAATATACTTCGAACTACTAGTGCTCTTGTAAATATTTTGTTTAGAAGCGTACCTCTTCTCTCTAAAGTTAACCCCAAAATAACACTTAAAATTCAAAAGTAATTAAAATATAAAAATTCGACATGTAATAAAAATTAATGTACCCCAAAAGATTAAACAATCAACTTAACTACTTTAGAGTATATACATTACGAACGAAACATTATCGTCTTCGTATATTTATATTTATTCATTCCACCCCCATGACGAATTAAGAAAAATAAAAATCCCAACATCTACTGCTAAAAAAGAAACGCAATAATTATAATCATAAATCACATAATATTTTACCAGATTTTGAATAGTTGTAGTATGTGTGCGAATGAAAACGAACGAGACTCATTAAAATGTTTACAATAGTTAGCGGAGGAGACAATATTAATATTTTCCCCAGCACCCTATACTGAAAATATCTTGAAATATTCACTCCTCCTCTATGCCTGCTTGAATTCTATTTTTAAAAATTCCTAAATCTGGTACGTAAACTATTTTGTGATAAAATATTCACCCTTTACAAACGGTTATATATAAAAACTCGTAAGTACATAATCGAATATAATAGAAGAGATATGCGGCGGTACTTTAACTTCTTCATAAAGATTCAACGCATTTTATTTGTATTCATCAAAGAAAACTATAATTCTAATTAAATTCAATAAAATTCATGATTTCTGGTTTTATCTCAATTAATTGTCTTTATATTATGTTGAAAACTAAACACAACAACTAAACACAAGTACAATCTTAATGAAAATAATCTAAATAGAAACAGAAATCTTATACGAATTCAACATGCTTACATAAGACGATGAAGATACGAAGAATCCATAAAATTAATTGAAGTCATAAAGAAATAAACAATGCAATAAGTTTATTATATTCTATATGGTATAGAAGAATTGTAATTTAATAAAAGTTTTATATAAAAGAAAACTATTACACTTAGGAAAATACTGTTTATTGTAGTTACTGTACTATTATAAAGTAGTTGCTCGAGAGGACTCTTATTTAATTATACAATAGGAGTTAATTTGTTGGTTTTTTTTTACAATTTGGGTAAGAGATGTTTATGCTCTTTTTATGCTATCTTACCTGAATTTTTTTAAATAATTTGGATTTAATAAATTAGTTACAGCACTCGAATTTTTAAACTTCTAATTAAAATAATAACATTTAATTTTTTTAAAGTGGTTCTCCAATTTCAATTAATTTTTCTCAAATATTTAAAATTCCTGAAATCTTGCAACAAATTTTTTTTCAAATATACTCAATAACCATGTAATTTGAACTGTCCTCGAATTGTATCAAATAATTCAGTAATTAAGTATAACGATTACAAGCTCAAATTCGATTAAACAAAACCTAACAACACCGTGTCATACATTTAAAAGCAACTATATAGCCAGCAATTTGGTTGTATATTTTCAATATACGGCTACGAAAAGTAAATTGTTTTTGTAGTGGAAACACTTTCCCGATTTATCTTTCATTAAATAAAATAAAATAAATAAAATAGTCCATATTAATACATGTCTTAATGTGCGATAACGTATACTGTAATATTCCGTTTTGAAATCTGCCGTAGCATACCTTATGCCGTAGTGTGCCATATGCCGTTTTGTTATTCCGTAATAAAATACGCCATAACGACCGGGAGTCAAGTTTCCTTTATAATTTATAATGGTTGATAAAATAATACTACCGTTGTTGAGCTGTAGGTGTTAAATGTCACAAGTTTACAATATTAGTTCTTTTATTTTTAGATCATTTAACAAATTTTATCCAGTATACATTTCATGTCTGTGATCAATTTGACATGGACATATTTAACATGTAGTGTGTTATAGGCAACCAGCCTTATAATTATAACTGCCCTGCTTTGTAAACTATTTATTTACGTTTAACTATCAACCTTCAGCAATTAATATTTTTTGGTATTAGCCCGATTATGTTTATGTTTTAGTTAAAGATTGGTTGCGCATCGACCTAATGCTCAGGTTTCCAATATTTAAAAAAAACAAGAAACGGTATAACACTTGGCGATGGTGAATTAAAAACGGTTCAGTCATATTTTTGTACTATTTGTACTAAAAAAGCAGATGTTGTCTTTATGGTGTTCGGCTATTGTATTCCAACAAATCTGTTAACGCTTTGATGCAAATGATTTTTGTATCCGTTACAATGATGCTGTAAAATTAGCATTACGATACATGATACACCAAAGAAAAAATATCTACGTAGCACCTACCAATTTTTTTAAGAATCAGAAGATTTGTTGGTAAAACTTATAAAAATGTCAGAAAAGATAATTACACAGTCGATAGAAGGAGGCGCCATAAACTCAAACATGGCAGATATTACCTAAAACGGTAGGTTCAGACCACCATTTATACAAAATTTGAATGCAAGAAAATATCTACAACTTTAGCCTTACCCGTTCTGGATTGTATGGAGCTTGAGACATAAAGATTTCGGTAACTCAATATGTCTTGAAAACAATATTCCAAAAATAATTTTTATAAATCATCTTATAAGGATGCCAGAAAAGGAAAATGTTTGAAAGTCAAGTGTGGATTTTAGGAAACGCGATATAGCAAGTTTCGGTCTTGGAACTTGGCTTGCAATCATTTTCTCAAATCCCTCCTTTGGCTAAATGTTTAGATTAAAACCTCCTGAAAATAAAAGTTATACTTGTTAGAAAAGACAGACTTATAGAAGTCGAGATTTTATGCAGCACCTTAAGGCAAGTTTCAGCCATTCAATACGTCTTGAAATAAATATTCTCAATTTTTTGGTTTAGCTTTATATAAACAAAGACCTCCTGAATACAACAATTATTGTACTAAATTGTCGTAAAGGCGCAACAACCTTAAGTAAAATTTGAAAATTTCACAGGACAGGTAAAAACATTGAATATTATATTTATTTGT
Organism: Tipula helvola; assembly: GCA_963556165.1. Classification (NCBI taxonomy): domain Eukaryota; kingdom Metazoa; phylum Arthropoda; class Insecta; order Diptera; family Tipulidae; genus Tipula; species Tipula helvola. Next base: position 242,981,253 of record OY744483.1, on the reverse strand, counting down.
AACTTATGTTGACCTATAAGCGGCCCATACACGGTCAATATTACTGTCATTACTTGTAATGACAGTATTTTTAAAATCTTTCATTATTACTCCTTCATTACTTTTCAACCCTACACGATCAACGTTCACGATCGCGCTTGGTTGGTACACTGTGTCTGTACTTGTTCCTGACCTTTTGGATGCCGCTATTTTTTTAAGCTCTTGCCTGTAATTAGAGCGTAGCGTATTTAATTTCCGACGAACATCTGCACGAATATCATCTGCTTTCATTTTTCTATAAACTAACAATAGTTTATCCAATGAAGCATTTCTTTTCGGTTTTTTCACATAATCCGGGTTTGTGGGATTCCATAATTTGGGAAGACTCTCATACATCTCTATAAAATCTCGAAGTACTTCGGTATTGCCTTTGCTTCCAACTGATTCCATATTTAATTCCCTAGCTGATGATTCTGTATTCAATTCCCTAGCAGACGAATCGCTACAGTCAGGAAAATCACATATCATCCATTTCTTTTAATTATATTAGGTCAACGGTGTAAACGATTCAAAAAATGCACTTCACTAAACAAGTTTTAATTTTGAATAGAAACAATCGATTGAATAGAACAATTACAAGCAAGTACTGCAAAAATATTTAGATGGCAGGAATAATCATTTTTAACGACAACTTACTTCACACAGATTAAGCTGACAAAATAATAAAATATCCTCGGTAACCGTTTTTAAATATAAAATTCTTTACTTTTTAGATACGCAAAAAGGATGGGATTTTATAATTAAATTACTCTTGCTACATAGTTTCCATTTATTTATAAAATACATAAATAAAATCATTACAACCACATTGACATAATTACAGGATTTTTCCCAAAAATAGATTTTCCTTAAAAATAAATGATTAGGTATTTTTGATTTAAATTAATGAGAAATATTATAAAATACCTAACTTAATTTATTAATTAAAATAATAAATTTATAATATGGCAATTTTAATTCAAAAACGAGCATGTTTCAATTCTGCCGTTTCCAGAAACGGCAGAATTGAAAAATTCTCATTTTTCAATTAAAATTGTCAAATTATTATAATTTTATTATTTTATATAATAAAATATAAAGGGCTGAAACCTCACGAGATGATCAGAACTTCGGTCTTTGGTATCTTCATTGGGGATAGCATTCACCTGTGTCATAAAGTTGGAAAGTTGTTATGACAGTTTTGAGAGTATTGATTTCTATTTTAACCAACATATATTTACTTATACAACAACAGCCAAGCAGGTAGGTCAAAAGCTACAGTAACATGGGTATAGACATCCAATTTAACACGAAAAATCGTATTTTAGAACTTTATACCGAAAGTAGCAGTAAACAAAATTATACTGATATTTCTCACCGTGCAACTGACCAAATTCCAGTACTTTATCCAGAAATCATTTTAGAATCCCATTTACAACGCACATGCCAAATTTTATAATAATCGGGTAAGGAATAACCAGGTTCCATCATACTTGGCCATATTCCAGAGCTTCATCCAAAAATCATTTTAGAATTCCATTTCCAACACACACATCAAATTTCATTATAATCGGTTAAGGAACAGCCAAGTTTCATCCTACTTGGCCATATTCCGGAACTTCATCCGAAACTCATTTTAGAATCCCATTTCCAATACACATGTCAATTTTATTATAATCGGTTGAGTAATGGGCAAGTTCCATCATACTTGGCCATATTCCAGAACTTCATCCAAAAATCATTTTAGATTCTCATTTCCAATACACTTGTCGAATTTCATCATAATCGGTTAAGAAATTGGCAAGTTCCATTCTTCTAGTCCATATTCCAGAACCTCATCCTAAACTCATTTTAGAATCCCATTTCCATTACACATGTCGAATTTCATCATAATCCCTTGAGAAATAGCCAAGTTCCATCATACTTGGCAATATTCCAGAACGTCATCCAAACAATATTTTAGAATCAAATTTCCATTACACATTCGAATTTCATCATAATCGGTTTCGGAGAAATAGGCAAGTTACGTCATACTTGGCCATTTTTCAGAACTTCATCCAGAAATCATTTTGGAATCCCAGAACTTCATCCAAAAAACATTTTAGAATCCCATTTCCAATACAGATTGATCGAATTTCATCATCGTAATCGGTTGCGAAATGGGCAAGTTGCATCATACTTGGACATATTGCAGAACTTTATCCAAAATTTTAGAATCCCATTTTCAACGCACATGTGATGATAAATAGTGAAGTTCTATCATACTTGGCCATATTCCAGAATTTCATCCAAATCATTTTAGAGTCCCATTTCCAACGCACATGTCGGATTTTATCTTAATCGGTTGCAAAAATAGGCAAGTTCCATCATACTTGGCCATATTCCAGAACTTTATCCAAAAATCATTTTAGATTCCCATTTCCAACACACATATCAAATTTCATAATAATTGGTTGATAAATAGGCAAGTTCCATCATAGAAAAAATTTGTTAACTACTCACTACATCCTAATCCAACCCCAACTTAACTCCAACTCAACTCAACCCGCAAATTGACCCCTAACTTAACCTTCAAATCAATTCCCAATTAAATACCCAATTCGATAATCAAACCAGCATATTATATAAAAAAAAATCGTTAATATTTATAAAACCAGGTGTTTTGGGTCAATTCGTGTGGCAGGTACCCCACCCTCTAGACGTACAGTCTCCAAAAGCTTTTCAAATCTTCGCCTTGACCATAGAAACAGATTGGCGAAAAAAAATTCAAAAACGAACAAGCCGTTCTCGAGATACCACTGGTACAGCTACAGACATTCAGACAGACGGACGGACATTTTTTTTTTTTTTGCTGTTTCAGGCTCAGAGACTTTCAAAACGTCGAGAAAAATAGTTTTGGACCAACGAAATTTTTCGTCATTTTTGACGGGATTTCAATACTTTGGTCATTTTAGACCGAAGTAATTAAGGTATACCAATTTGTATCTGCACAAACACTGATTCTACCTATACGAATGCCGAATTCTCATAGTAATTGAACAAACATATCGTTCATTAATTTATTAACAAGGTTCCAGATTTCTTTATTTGGGCACAACGAACAATATCTTCTGCTGTTACAATTACACCGTATAAATTTAGCAGAATATTATTTCTCCTCTTCTTTAATGTGTTCAAAGAATTGCTACTTTAGTAATACATAATCTAAAATAGAAAAAAAAAAAAAACCACATCACGAAAGCACTTTGGTTATACCGAACTTACATGAACGGTTCTGAAATATATTTATTTTTTTTTGTATTTTGCCCAATGCCCATACAGTTTGCTCCGTTAAACGGTTCATGCTGATAAAGTCGATTAAAGCGATCAGTTCTTTGTCTGCTATACAAAAAATATGTCCTCAATTCACAATCTGTAAAAACAAATGTAAATCAATAATTATGTATGTACCATAATATTTTATGCGAGCTTATAACATATAATATAACAATACACAATAAATTACCATATTATTGGTTGTTGTTAATAACCGATTTATTAATTTTGAAAATTAAACAAAAAAATTATTTTTTTGCAATCAATTTAAGTTGTACGTTGAATTTTACTGCTCGTATTTTAATATTATCATTTATTAACAAGTAGTACAAAACACTCAAAACAGTTCTAAATTATATAAACCAACTTTGTTAAAATTGATAGATTCCAAAATTCGACCAACTAAAAAAAAGTAATCATAAGAACACAACAGTAATGACGTAAACCACACTTACACGGTCATTAATACTGTCAGTTTCCCCACCACGCACCAGTAATGATGTCTCGAAATCAGAAAATCCGGATTCACATCATTACCAAACATCATTCTTTATTTCATCGACTGTTTATTCTCGGAAAGTAATGACAGTAATGTTGACCGTGTAAGGGCCGCTATAAGCTAATACGCCTTGTGACCACAGCCTTTGGTCATAAGGTACAACCGCTTACCTATACCAAATTTAGTAATTTTATTGAAAGATACACAATGTTGAGTACATAATAAAAACACATTTTTGCAACTTAAGGCATCATTATTATACCCAAAGAAAGAATTAAAACTTTTTGATTTTGCATCACTGAAACTTACCAAATCCATATCGCACTACATAAAATCAAGACTGGCATGCATCTTTAAGGTTGAAAAAAAAAACACCAAACTTCACTACCAAAAAATCACCTTTTTTGTTTAGCAACATTGTCTCGAAAAAACATGCTTTATACGTTGAAAATAATGAGTTAATGGTTGCTCGCTTTAAAAAATCCCATTCTAAATTCTGTAATTATATTGTTGAAATTTATCGAACCGTTCGATTTAAAAAATAATTCGAGAAATCGAATTTTTATGGTATTATCAAACTAAAAAAACAATAGAATCGAGTGTCAAAAAAACAAAAATTCGTTAAAGCGATTTTTTTTGCAATTATGAATTTAAAAAAAAATTAATTTAATTTTTCGATAAAAAAATATAAAAAATTCAACTGCTATTGAGTAGCTAACGGATGTTATGTGAGATTTTTATAATTATTTAATAAAATAAATAATTCGTCATTGTCATACAGAAAGGTATACTGACGACAAGGCCCATAAAATGTAAATATCAACATATCATATCATGTAAAATTTTATTAATTTTAAACACAAGTGTTATTTTCTAAATAAACTTGCTGAACAAAAATTTTAGTTGTTGGTGGGAAAATACTGGCAATGCTACCCTGGGGCCTCCTACATCTATTTTTCACATGTGGACATCTCTCAAAATTCCCTTAATAATTTCCTTAGTATTTCCATATGTATGTACTTATGTATATGCCATATGCAACCAAATACTCTATTCTTGAATCATTCGGAATTTTTCATTCACCACTCTGAAATTGTGTTAAATTTCGTAGTGCGTTGAATTTATTTTTGATAATATTGTTTGTACTATTTGGTTTGTCAGCGAGATATAAAATTTACAAAATTTTGTTTGTTTTTATCATGATTTGTTATATTGATTTGGTTAAAATTTTGGTTTAAGTTGTTTTTGCTGTTTTAGAATTGTCCAAAGCCAGTGCACCAATTTTATTTATTTATATGTTGTGCTTTATTGGTATTAATGTAAGTAAATCTAACATTTGTTATACCTAAACAAACATGTTTTATTTTACTATGTACTATGTACATATATTGCAATTATAGTTTTAAATTAACTAAAACAATATAGCAATTGTTACTAAGGTCAATTAAAAATATTCTTGCAATGTGTTTTTTTGCGTTATGTCAGTCCATTTTTTAGGAATTCTTTTTATTGTATTATGAGTTTTTATATAAAAAAAAATTTGGAAACATTTTTTATATTAACTAATTTTATATATCTAAAACCTATGTGTAAATATTGGTATTTTTTATATGAGGCATTTTTACACCTGCTTACACCCATTCGGAAATATTTCCTTAGTAGCGAAAAGTTTACATTAACAGGGAATTCAAGAATACATGAATTACAATTTCCGAACGTTTTTAAGAATTTTAACAGATGTGTGCATGTGGAAAATGTGAACAAAAAATTATTTGAATGGTAAATTTTTGGGTACAATTTATTTATCAAAAATACGATTAATAATATCTGTTTTATTTTGATATTCAACGAAGTTTGAAAGTAAAGTTTTAGCCAGATAAAAGTTTTGATATATCTGGCTTAGTTAGAATCTAAATAGGAGCTGGTTTCACCGTCTAGTACACCTACTAGGACACCTTTTATTATTTCTTTTTTAAAAATCACACTATTACACTGGTAGTTCAGTATCCGAATTTTGTGGCTAAATTTACACTTGCCTCCTTATGCTGTTTTGAAGCATTATTTTGCTGCATCTTTTTTTTTTAGATTATAGTATACATATGTATTTGGTAATGACCGCAACACGTGTGAAATATATTTTATTCATAATCATAAGGGGGTAACCTGGTGTAGCGGCTTCAGAACTCGATTTTTTTTTGCTTATATCGATAGTATATTGAACGAAATAACGGCTTTTAAAAAGTATAGGCAAGTAACAATGATAAACTTTCATCAACCGTTTCCTTGTTCTGAAACTTTAAACACGTTTTTCTCAAAACCTTGTTTTTGAAACTGTTATGCAGGATAACTCAAAGGTGATTTATTTGCCTTGAGTATATTCCACTTTAATTTGTACAAAACACATTATTATTTATAAAATTCGCAAAATTTATGCAAAAAACGGAATTTTTCTTTTTCAAATCGGCTTTTTATAGACAAAATATATTAACAATAATGACAGTCACAACATTTTTCGACTAGTTAATCAGAAAAAATGAAAAAGCCAATCATTTATAATATATCTACCAAAAAAGTAGAAATTCCCCCCCCCCCCCCCCCCCCCCGCACTTTAACCCAAGAGTCATACAAAGAGTCTGTTTGATAATTCACACGGTGCGGTGTAGTGTACATTTTTTTCTTTATTTCACCCACCCCTAGGAATAAATCAAAGTGGACAAGGAAAACAGTATGCGCTGCACCACACCGGGCGAATTGTCAAACAGGCCCAAAGTGTATCGACCCCAAAAAATGAAAACCCTCCTTGAGTTTTCTATGTGGTAGTTTGGTTTCGTACTGAAAAGTTCGGTCTACTCTTCAGATAGCTACGACCAAACTACAGAAAATACAATTCTAAATTCATACATTAATTATGAGGCAAAAACGAACTGACTTAGCGAATTATATTCACTAAATCAAAACACTCAAAGAAAACCCTCATTTCTGTGTGTTTTATGCCCACACAAATAATAGAAAGAGAAGTTTGTCTGTATTAAGATCAATTAGATCCTTTCGGCTTTTTGGCCGTGCCTGAATACTGTGAGAATACCGTGATAAATAAGAATTTGTGACATTTACTTAAGAAATTTTCCCCTTCGCAGGCATTTTTTATTTTTACTGCTCGAATTGAATAATAATTTGTACATGTTAATTTCCCCGCCTATTTTTTTAGATGAAATGAAATGGAAAATAATAATAGAAAAACAATATCATAATATTTGTATTGTTATCATACTACAGGCTTTTTGATCAAAGGCGTCATAATTCTAGACGGCACATTTTAGGTTTCCTAAAAAATTCCGAGGTATGCAAAAATTATTATAAATTATTGTAGTATTGTAAAAATGCTTCGAAAATCGAATATTACAATATTATTGGTAAATACAAGCGACTACATTATACTCCGCGGTCCCACAACCCGATTATTGGACAAATATTATGTTATAATGATGAGGAAACGAAGGAACACCTAAGGATTTCTGGGGATACGTTTCACGAAATCACAGATTTTTTACCACGCGAAACGCATGGATGGCAACCTGAGTTAGAACTCATGGTTCACGAGCCATAGAATGGTGGGAGCAGCAATGGGAATGCCTAGACAACAGTTACAGGAATTGTTCATAAATTATTGAATTTTGCCATCAACAAAATTATGCCCCAAGTGTTTTTACAAAAAGTCCTAAGTGTGTTCTTTCTACCTCTTGTTTTGCTGTTGCTTATTTCAAATTCAAATCACATGTACTATTAAAATATTTCATATGAATCTGTCAAAATGTATCATAGGGAACGACTGTAATAATTTGGATGAGTGTGTTGTATGCCAAAAATTATTTCGTGTGAATATTTAACACGATATTCGGGCACGGTCTTTATAGACAAAATATATTAACAATAATGGCATTCACAGTTTGGACAGTATGTCAACAGAACGATGACATTTCAATTTGATCCAATTGAACAAATCGATAGAGATCGAATCTGACAGTAAAATTATTAATTTTTTGGACATAACAATTTCCAAAATAATATAAATATACCAGTTTAACACCTATACGGCTACCACACAAACAGATCATACGATACATAATTGTTCTTATCATTCATTCCAACACAAAATTGCTGCATATCACTAAATGATTAATAGTAACACTGGGATCAAAAGTCTTACTACTGACTTTTATAATAAAACACAAACAGCTATGCTTAAATTTATTTCATCCCTTTCAAAGTAATCCCTTTCCGAAGTCGATTTTTGGAATGGCCTTCAAAACCTTCTTCGATTCGGCTTGCATCTCTTCAATCGAGTCAAAACATTCGCGGGAAAAGTGTCCTAAACTAAACTAGAGAAAAAAAGGATCGTTTAGTTTAAAACCACGTATTTACACAAATGTGTGAAGTTTTTCCTAAATTTAATTTGCTCTAGATGTATTCATAAGTAGAATATACTTAATTCGGATTAACCGATAATCAGCAATATATAAAGAAGAAAACACCATTCGAATTACATAGTTTATAAAAGAGCTAAATATGCTGGAAGCTTGAATAAAACCCAAATTCAAGGTAATTCAAAACAATTTTAGAAAATATTACCATATCTTGCTTTGTCAAATCATGTGGCTGAGATGTTTTACTTATCCCACAACTTGGCTTATAACTAAGTTTCAATTGTGGAAACTTAAAACAAAAACCAAATTCTAGGTCACATGATTGCTCGGCTACAATTAGCTAGGGAATATGAAAATTGGACTGAACCTGATTGGACCAAGTCTTATTCACCGGTGATTCGAGACTTTGTTTGCAGGCTTCATATGGGCGAGAACGAGTATGGCATATGGCACCTTCAGCGAAAGGGTTAGAAGAAGATCAGTCATGGTACGGGAATTTCGATGGGAAGACGCACGAACTTACCTGGTTCCAATGGGATCTATAACGACCGTTCACCATATTAACGAAATATGGGAACAATTTGTTGTTCCCTACGCACATAGGCGATATTTCTTGCTAATAAAAGATAATGCAAGACCTCATGTTACCAGGTTCGTGAATGAATACTTGGTAGATGTAAATATTTCGAAGATGACATGGCCTGCAAGGAGTCCCGATTTGAATCCTACAGAACTTGTTTGGGATATTCTTGGTAGAATTAGTTCTTGTATTCCAGTAATGGAAATGGGAAAGTCATGTGTGATACCCAATGAATTATCAGAAGCAAGGATCCGAGGATGCAGCGGTTAATTAAGCTCAGGAGAGCAATATACGCTACTACATTTTTTTTATTGGATATAGCCAGTTTTGATTCATTTTCGATGACCTTTTTAAATTGAGGAGCCTTATTATTCAATTCGACGACTATTTTCGACGGCTATCCTTTTGTATTAGGGGTTCAAGGGACAAAGAAAACAATAGTTTTTTTTCTTTTTTCTTCTTGTAAGAAGAGTACCTTATAATACAAAACGATAGCAATTTACTTTGTTTAGCCACAGTAAACTTTTCTTATCTATTATTAATACTTATAAAATGAACGCAAATCGCTTTTACACATTTTCCGTTTTCAATTTCGATTAAAAACCAAAAAACTTAAAAATCCATTAAATTGAATGCTATACAAATCCATTTGACACATCAATATACCCATACACCCCGATTTTCCACCATCAATTATTATTTTTCCAATTACTCCACGATAGAAATCTAGAGTAGAAATATTATAACAAAATCAAAACCCATACAAAAAATAAAAAATCAATCAACCTTAAGGAAGGAGATCCCTTATTTGGGAATCATAATTACATCCTAATTTGCCTCAATTTACTACCGCGAAAAGAAAAAAAATACGCTGATATATGGAAGGAATATCCACAATTCATGTTACATTTTATTTTAAGTTTTTTTTTTTTAATAATTTGTAATAGATCATAATCGCAAAAAATAACGCGATTGAAGTGTGTTGGTATTATTATGGGTAATTATATGGTGCGCGCTGATTTAAATTTTTTTTTATGATTTTTTAAATATTTTGACTACCGTTAATGTGTATAGCGTAAGTGTATAAAATTTACTTAATCATCATTCATTTCGCGCTATTTTCTTTTAATAACATTCTTTGTACACAGAGTGTCTGTATATTGATTAATTTGATCAATATTTTATATAAACTATTTTGATGGTGTATAAAATAATTTCTATGATTAAAATTTAATTAGAATATCATCTTGAACAAAAATTATCTAACATAAAATATTCTAAAATTTTTTTTCTTAAGTTTTTACATCTGTTGTATAATTTAAAATTTGTATTTTTTTGTTTTTTTTTTGTTGTTGGATTTGTGGTGATAATTGAAATAAAATGATTTTGTAATTTTCTAAAGACTGAAATAACAATAAAGCTGATGAAAAATGCCGACCGATTGAAATGACTTGGATATTTTTGTATTTTTATGTTGTACGGATACGGTGGTGCTAGAAGTTAGTTTTTTTCTAAATTTATATTGTAGTTTAGAGAAAAAAAATTTATTAATTCGTGTTAATTCAATTAGATAGCCGGCGTAAAGGTCACGAATATGTATGGAAATAGGTAATTGTTTTGTATGGTACTAACGTGTATTTAAAATTTTTAATTTTGAAGTGGCGTTTTATTTTTTGAATTTCGGTATTAGCACAGCCTAATAAGAAAATTGGTCTATAAGCTATATTAAATAAATTCGGAATTGTGAAACCGTTGTGCCTGCGTTTATAAATCGTTTTTTAAAATGCTAATTGTACTGAAATGTTCTAATTCAGTGATTGCTGGTTAAATAGGCAACAGATCTACGGGGTTACATAGCGAAATCTTCGATTACAGAGGCTGCATCATAAATAAGCAATAGTTTTAGAAAACTGATAACGTAAAAAAAGCTTCCATTATTTTTCTTTAGTTTGGACTCCAACTGAATTTTTTTCACGGTCTTCTGTACAAGGTTTTTCATTGAACACGGGTTTTTTACTCGGATTATTTGATAGGCGGTTTTACGGATGATGTTTTTTTTAAAGCTAAGGAAGATACATAATTGTTATCCCCTTACTACTATGTGGATCATATATTTTTTACTCAGGCTGCGGTCTAATTCTCGAGTAAATTCTCTGAATACGGTAAATGCATTTATCTTTTTTTATGGAGGGTAAACGAAATAAAACGAAATGTTTCACTATTTTATTTTTTATTGTTATAAGAATTGAACGAGTTTAAAATAGAAAACGGTGCGTAATATTACAAAAAACGAACATTAAAATCTACATTTACCGTAATAAATGATTTACCCGAGTATTCGACCGCATGCTCAGGTCCAATAGGGGGGGCTGATGGCTGATCGCTTAAGTGTTTTATTTCGTTCTTTTTTTATAACGGTACAGTTCTCAATTATTATTCAGCCTTAGTATGTTTAACCCTAAACACAAACAAATATACTATATAGGTACATATGTAATTCACACTTCATCATTTATTCCGTAAATACGATGTAGCATTTGAAATTCAATTGGAATATTCTTTAATCCCATCGTACATACACCATATACCCTCTCAAAATCATACAAATAAAAACGCTATCATTAAATTTTCGCTCTTCCTCCAGTAAATACACGTACTCATAGTATGGGGTGCCAACAAAAAAAGCAACACTTAATGACAGCAAGGGTTAAAACAAAATTAATATCAATAATAATAAAAAAAAATGTTTTTTTTTTGGTTTGGATTATGACTGATGATTGTGATTATGATGAATGATTCCTATTTTTATTGGGTACTCGTCTCACTAATCTGTAATGCCATATCCATATCTCACTAAGGGTATATCTATTTTATATGTATGAAGTGTGAATAATTTTGTTGTTGTTTTATAATTTAGTAACATAAAATTATTTTCGTTAAAATTATCTTCTGGTTTTGATAATAAAAACAAAAATAAATTCTAATTTTTCTGTTTCTTGAGATTTTTTTTTAAATTATATTATGCGGGCTTGTGATCCAACTGTGTATGTAGCTAGTGTTTTTTTTGTATCTACATACATATATCTGTTTGTCTAATTGTCTAGACCAAAAAGTGTCTATATTTATGTTTTGGAATTTATATTTTTGTTTTGTTTTGAGGTTCTGTTAAATTTATATGTACATATTATGATGATGGTAGATCGTCGTCTCATCTTAAAATCACTTTGTCAATCAAATTAATTAAATTAATTTTAATTGAATTTGATTGTTATTGCGTTAAGTTGTAAAATGTTTTGAAATATTTTTGGTGTGCCGTAATTTTGTTTAATTTGTCATCTGGGGGGTCTTTATTGAATGTATAATATGTACATACATATATTAAATCGATTGTTCTAGAAATTTATTTTTGTATACTCGTATCCTCACATATTCACATATTTAACATAAAAAATCCCAAATACTATTAATTAATGATTAAAAATAAATATTATTATGTAATTAGTTTAAAATAAACACATTCTAATTAATAATTAACAATTTATAATCATTTGTGCGTCATCGCCGTAAAAACACACCAACAACAACAAAAAATAGCAAAAAATCTATAAACACACATTTTTAATTTGTTAATTAAATATAACAATTTTTAAAATATTTAACATAAATTAATTATTATTAATATTATTTTTAAACTTTTTTTTTTTGTAGTTGTGTTATTCCATTTAAGTATAATAATATTAATTAAAATTGAAATATGTATAAATTATATATATATTTTTTTAAATAATTTATTGTAAATTGTAATTACATATTTATGAATTTAATTTATGTTTTTTTTTTTTTTTTGTTTGCAGGTGAAAACAAAAACGATGAGGATAATTTTAATGGTAATTTAAATTTTATATCTACAATTACAATTTTTTTTAAATATTAAAAATTATATTTTTTTTATATTAATATTATAATACAAAACTTAATATGTTTGGTAAATATTTTAAATTTATTGAATTTTTAATCTTGGTAAATTCAAACACATATTTTTAACACGATTTTTTGTGTTTTGTTTTCTGGTTCATTCCTACCTAAGTACCTAGTAGCAAGAAAGTCATTTGAGACATATTTATGGGTCATCAATGATAGTTAAGCATAGACATTTATCAGAATCAGAAAGGACTAATTGTCTTAAGTAACTGGACTTCAAAGTGTCGTACCTATATAATGTGTCACAGTCGGTTTTTTTTTTATTTTTAAATACAGCTATATTGTGGCCAAATGGTTACAAATTGCTCAATCAAAGTATTATCCGTTATTTTATTCTGTAGAAATTTAAACTCGATATAACTATTGTTGGAATTTGGAAGTTGTAAGTTAGAAACTGACTTTTCGAAACATTTGAACAACATTTTTTACTGTTTTTTGTTAAAATGACCCTCAATGCTTTAATTGACTTCAAATTTTGTAAACACAGATGATGGATTGTCACACTTTTCTGTATGCTGATGAAAAGTGTGACAATCCATTTTTGGTCCAACAAATTGTGGATCTAGTTTTTGAGAAACTCTGTTTTCTCTCCCACTGTACACTTGAAAGAACCCAAAAGTTAACATAACCTGCTTATTAATAAAATCTATATTTGTTCAAAATGTTGACCAAAACTATCAATATTTGTGACGGACTGACAGATACGACATTTTTTAAATCGATATTTTAGAGTTCTGGTTACCTAATTCGTCGAGAAATGTGAAAATCTGGAACAAAACTTTTTTCGCCAAGATAACTTCGTTATAGCGAGAAAAGTGAAAATTAATAAAAAATAAGGAAGCCTGTTTAACGTTTTAGGCTTTGTTTTAAATCGCATTTAATACCGACCATAAGAGCTTTCAACAAAATCTTAAGCTTCTGAGTCCGAGGTATTACACTGTTTTCCATTACAGGAGCTCCACTATACAGTAAACCGTTATTTTAAAATTGTGTTCGACTAACTAATGTCGATTTCGATTCACCTTTTACCAAATCTTTGAAAGATTGAGACTGCTGGTGAATCGAACAGTTGCTCCGTAATATATATGTGTGTGTTTGACGTTTATGGCGTTTGTATAAACCTAACCTATAATTTTTATATTTGTTTATTAATTAAACACAAATTAATTCTTTAATATAAAATATTTATATAAAAATAAACAGAAACACAAAAAAAAACACAAAACACAAATGACGCTTTCAATAAACTCAAATCGAATGAAATGTCATTCAAAATGACAGTTCTATTTGTGTTTGTGTTTGTAAATTTGCCAAAAAATCGAAATTCGTAAAACAACAACAATTTTGCTCGACCGAGCGACTTTTCTTGATGAATCGAACAGTTTGGCAGCAGAAAGAGCAAGCCGACTATTTTTTGGTGAATCGAAAACCACATTAATAATTTAATCTTGATATGACGTAGTTTGTATTCCGTGGCATGTGCTGTGATAATTGTCTGGGAACTGTTTGTTTGTCCATCTGTCCTCATCATTATTTTAAGGGAGTAAAATAAAATATAAGTTTTAAGTATTTAAATAAATATGTTCATGTAATGAGTTTGTAAATTTGGTGAAAAGTTACTGATCGTTTCGTGGCTCCTGGATTATAAAGGCACTGTTGCTTTTGACACCAATTGTATTTAGTTTCGGCACCTAAATAATGGTTACTTTACAACATGGTAATTTGGTACATTAGGATGAAAATGGAAAGTTTAGTGTTATCCCACCTCCCACGGAAAGAAGCAAGGAAAACTTCGGTGAAAAGCAAAAACATAAAATTTTATCAAGAACATATGCAATTTCCGTTAGAGATGTAGACAATTTCATCTTGGTCTTCTATTATTGCATGTTCGTGGACACAAGTCATATGAAGATCTTCGTACTATTAATGGTACTACCTAATTATTACATACGCTCGACGAACAGCTGCATTTCTTAACGCTTAGTGATCCGGATCAGATCAAAATTTATATGTGAAGCAACAACAACATTTGGTCCAACATTGATTTTGGGTCACAAATGGTGATCTTAAAATTAGTCCAGCTAGCTGACGGATTTGAAAGCTTTCATGATCGAAGACTTCTTAAACTTAAATACTCCCGATAAAGCAACGACAATTAATACAGCTCTATTACAAATTAAAGATATTTTAGAATCACATGATACTTCTTGCGTCGGACTTGGTTTAATAATTCCTCAATTCTTTATCCTCATCAATATTGAAGGATTGAACACAGGCTGAGGGTTTAATATTCAATTCAATGTATGAATTCGCAAAAAATGAACAGCGTGTTGTTATGGACAAAGTAATTGAACAATACGGGAAATATATTTTGTTTAATAGCATATGCAGATTATGGTAAAACATTTCTTCAAAACGCAATCGTTCATAAACTAAACTCACTAAATTTAAAAAGCATATCATTTAAAGTTCCTATCTGATTTTAAGACATTAGTTAAATCAAATAGTATCCAAGCTGAGCATATTAATGCATCATCTTTAATCATCATCGATCAAGTTTCAATGTTGGGCAAAGAGGGCACTAATGTCTTAAAATTGATTGATGCATTATTATATGGTATTGCAACAATTGCTGGATATAGAAATAAATTATTTGGATGCGAAACAAAAACTATTTATGTGGTGATTTTACATGATTATACTGCTCTCATAGGAAGTTGTATAACATCTTTCTTCGAGTAGGTACCTAAAATTCACAAATATGCTTTAACCCAAAATAAAAGAGAGTTACCAGATGAAATTGAGTTCATCGAACTTCATAAAATGTTGTATATGTTAGAGATTGTAACTATTCAACTTAATTCTCCATCCGCATATCGGATAACAAAATATTAAACTAACCGGGTAACCCGGATAGTTTAGGAAACCTTTATTTAACTTTCTTTTTTTGGTTCTCAAATTTTACAGTTTTTCGAGAAATTAGTTATGATAATAATTTTGCTTTTATTACTTGTATGAGTCATTCCATGAAATAAAACACAATTTTTATTTTATAGAAATTTATTTTTCCAGTATTTGTAGTTTAAGCCATCCAAAGAACTATTATAGTACTGCCGCAGACTGTCCAATCTTACGCAAAAGGTGACCAAACTATGTAATACCGGAAATTTTTTAAAACGGGGTAATCTTATTTTAAACTAATTCATATTTTGTGTGATGATTCTTATGTTGTTTTCGATTCACCAAAAAAAACTGATCTCGAGCGAAAAATACTGAACTCCTCATAGTCAAAAATTGACCAGTTCAGTTTTATTTTGCTCGAGATCAGTTTTTTTTTGGTGAATCGAAAACGATATTAGTATAAAATAAAATTAAATAACATTGTCTAACTGTTTCATTGTATTAAAAGAATCGGATGAATTCATTCGGGAATGTTTAACCGATTAGATTAAAATCTGCAGCAAAGTCCAAGAAATCAAATTAAAATTTGCGATTTGTGTGGACGCATTTTAGTTGTGTCTTTAGAAGGCATTAGATGCAATTTCTTGACGTTTGATTTGATCTGGTTCTATGAAACGACAACTGCTCGCATCAACTTTTTGATCAAAAAACAAAATTTTGTTCAATTCTTGTTGTTGTTTTCAACGTAAACTATGATCTGAACCGGATCACTTGGTGTCATGAAATACAGCTAATATTGACATTCAACACCATAACTTTGTCAATATGTTATGTTGATTGTGCCATAAACAAAACCGAGAAGTTGGTTTTGATGGAAACTATGATAGATAGATCAGTTTCAAACAATGACCCAAGCTGTTAATTTTACAATAATTAACAGGTTTTACTGATGAATGAAATTTCAATAACTTTAGGTGATGTGTCCATAAAAGTATTGCAAATGGTCACCAAATTTCAAGCCATAATTGAAGATATTTTATAACGTTTTTATTAAGCCGCTTTCTTGTATGTCTGTCTGTCCGATACAAATTTTGAAATCGGTTTTAAACCAACTTCTCTATAGGATGAGAGCATGGAACTAATAGGCGGGGCTTTGTGATTTTAAATAATTTGGTTGGTCGTGTCAATTTTCCTATCTTCCTATGTTCCTATGTCATAAACTCAGCATCAGTCATCTTATCAGGCTATAGCGCGACTGAACTGCTAAACTTATTACTCTGATTTATTCCTATATATAGAATCAACCATGTACTTGTAGTATTAGCGAATTTTAAATTTTCCCGTAAATTGCGTCGTGGAAAAAGTATCTATAGAGACCTGATGACTTGAAATTTTGAATATAGCTCAGAACTTGATGACAATGCAATATTCAATAGTTTGTGATATATTTCGACTCCAGGGGTGCGATTCCGGTTCAGTGATAAAATGATATGATAAATTTGAATCGGTGTAAACAAAGCAAAAAGCAGAATTTATTGTTTTTGGTATTATGCCTACTTTGAAATTTAAAAGTTTGAATTTTATCAAGAAGTAGAGCAAAGGCAAAATAATTATTCATTATGCTAGGTTTACAGCGACACACGACACTATAATATTGTATGAAGTATTCTACACTATAAGCTGCAGTTGCTATATTTATGTCATTCAATAGATGAGCGGTAAATTCAGACATTGCTTCTACGAATCTATTTACGATACCTTACCTTCTTACTAATAAATTACACCAAAACGATAAATATAGAGACATACAAAGCATCAACACAAAAAGATGATAAAATCAAAATAAAGTTATTTATCTGATACTCACTTATTATGCTAGTGCATATATACACAGCAGTATGTTCTCTTTGCTTCTCCCAACACAAACATTGTGAAAGAATTTGTATAGTTTGCGACAAATGACTGATGAAGTACCAAAATGTTTTTGAAGGTTGGCCCCCGATGATGGCTTTTATCCTTGGTATTTACGTCTGAGCTCTATCAAAACCAACCTAATCAGCAAAATAGTCACAAAAGTTTGATTTGATTAGAGAGCACGAATGTAAATAGAACTAGGCCCTCTAGGGTAACAAAACATTTCTCATAAACCAATTTTTTTCTTGTGCTGTCGTCCGATTTGTAGTGGACATTCGATCTAAATTAAATAACCTGATACTTTGGAATTCCTTATTCAAATAAATTATAATATTAAAAATTTGCAAACTCCGAAAAATGGATCTCGATATTCTTTCAAAGGATGCTTAACGTCGTTATCGGAATATATTCAACTGATGGGTTTGTTAAAAAATCTCAATATTCTTTTAATTTTTCAGAAAGCATTTCAGAAGATAAAGGTGGTAATACCACAGAATATAATATATATACAATTAATTATGTATAGTATAAGCGACATTGCATCGGCCAAAAACAATTTTGCGTCTACCTGTTTTTCACGAGTCGAACGAGAATTATTTTTCGAATTCCAAACACTCAGTTCGCTTAACAACAATTTAATATTGACGAATCTTCCTTCGCCAACCTGACGTGAAAAAACTAAATCGAAATTCTTTCACACAAAACCCGCATTGTGTACTATAATGTAAGGCCAATAAACCTAACATTTATTCTTCTGAAGAATTCTTAAATACTTTATAAAACCATGCTAATCAGATCACAGCACCACAAGCTAAATTAATAAGACGTTGTATTATTTTTATTTTGCAAAATATTTCTTTATAGTTTCTTTAAAATGTGTTAAAACTTTTTAAATTTCCTAGAGTAGATTTTCCGTTAATTTTGAATTTGCAGTTGCTCAATTACACAAATTATTTAGATCCTAAAAAGTTACTGAGAGGAAAACGTTTGTAGGTACACAATATCCAAATGCAAACATATATTTGTTACATCACCTTTCTTAAGAAATAATTTATTTGGAAACTAATTAAATATTTTCTACATACTATATTTCAGTGACCATTTTTGTATGCGTACAAATTTTATCATTGGCGACAAAAATTTTCATCGACAAAAACCAGTCTGATAAATTTATTGAATTTGTTTCAAATTCATCATAAATTTATCATTCGTCGCTTACTTGCAATCGCAAAACACAGTGTATAACAATGATATAATTTTAACAGATTTCATAATCATCGAACCAGAATCGCATCCTAGTGCAATAAGGCATGAATAATTTTGTTTTGTGCAATGAAAAAAATTAAAACGGATTACTAGATTAAAATGAAAAGTTTTTTTATCATTTAAAATTATCACTGAACCAGAATCGCACCCCAGGTGGTGCTGTAAATTACGATTTACGAGATCGTTACAATAAACCGACGTCATAGTATGCTGATTTTTTATGCATACAAAATTATAGCATGGAAAAATTTAAAGTGTATTTCAATGAAGACCTGATAAAAATTCAGAAGAAAACAATTCGATCAACCTCACTGGAGGCGCCGGAGTTGGGAAAACATTCAGTTGGGAAAGTTAATCGCTGCTATGGTAAGAAAGTAGTCAAAGTAGGTGCATTGACTGGTGTAGCAGCTCGATTTATAGGTGGAACAACGCTACACACATTATTCAAGTTGCCAGTTGAGAAAGACGGAAAGATGGTTGGAAATTTGACACATCTCATTGGTAATTATTTGAAAATTTTGCGAAACCAGTGGGTAGATACAGAGTTCTTATTCTTCGATGAAATCTCCATGGTTCCGTATGAAATGTTGTGTATGGTCGATTCGAGATTGCGTCAGTTGAAGAGAGAAAACGAGTGATTTGGTGGCAAGAACATCATCGTGTTTGGTATTTTTGGCGACTTTTGAGTCTTGTGGAATTGACCGAGAATATGCGTCAACAAGGTGACACAACATTTGCCGACCTTTTGAACGCAATACGTGTCGGGGAACTACAAGCTGAACATTTTGCTCTGTTGCTGTCGATATAGTTAACCGTATGTAGCATCCGCTGATTTCGCATTAGATTCAGCAATTCGAATCTATCCAACTCGTGCGTAAGTTGATGCATACAATACAGCCGTCCTTGAGAGGTACCGAGCAAAAGAAGTACAAGTTTTCAGCATTCGGGCTCAAGATATGCTTGTGGATGCGACAAGAAATAGTGACAATGTAAACATCAACAAGATCGGCGGATTGCAAGAAGTACTGGAGATTTTCGTTGGAGCTAAAATTATGTTGCGGTCAAACATTAATATCCAGCTGGGTCTTGTGAATGGTGCCATTGATAAAATCACCTTAAGTTTTTGGTCGTTATTTCGTCGTGACCAAATGTACGATGAGGACATTCCATCCGTCCGTATCGACTTTGGCAGAGATGGAATACACCTTATTAAGCCAAAGTTGATACAATTTCCGGCATTACGAAATTTCGGTACAATAGAGAGGACGCAACTTCCATTGATGCTGTGTTGGGCCTGCACCATGCACAAGATGCAGGGGTGCATGGTAGACCATGCAGTGGTTTACCTCGGGTCGGCACTTTTCGCAAAAGGTCAAGCGTATGTAGCACTGAGTCGCGTTAGATCGCTGGATGGCTTGCGAATTGCTGGAAAGGCACCTTGCAACTAGGATGCATTGTAAGAAATGCAACGAATGCGACAATTTTGATTACCATATTCAGCAGTTTGCGATAATTTCGGAGGAAGAATTCGAGAGGCTGTCGAACAAAACTATTTACATCTTTATATACAATTTTTAACCAATAAAAATTAATTTTTAATATTTTTATTCAAGTTTAATCTAATATATAAAGTTGAATGTGTGTTTGTGTGTATCCTATGCACTCGGAAACCATTTGTTCGATTGAGTTGAAACCTATTGTAGTTATTTTTTGGCTTCCCCGCGGTGGTTCCGCGGTAGTTCCAAATTAATTATTTGGCGACAGGTTGCCGAACAAAAGTTGGTTCTAAGTTTGTTATCCTTCATGAAAATGGATTGAGGCAACATATCAATCATGATTTTTGAATTCGTGGTACTGAACAACGACCATCTGATTTTTCGAATGAATTAAAAACATGAAACTCGCAGAAGCTTAGATTGATGCGAGTGAATTTTTTCCTAACTTTTCCTAAAAAATTACAACAACAATGTTATTGCATTAGTAGTGGTAAAAAATGAAGTCATTTAGGCGAAACTCGAATTAAAATATTTAAAAATACGAAAGCGACAATTAAACATTTTATTAAAAGATCAACTTGATTCTTCATAAAACATAAAAATTGTGCAGTAATTAAAATTACATAAAATTAGCAAATATTGGCTTACCTAAATAAAATAATGTAAACATATTGCAGAGCAGCGTTCCAAATTAATAATAGCTACTTTCTGACCATTTAGTATCAACTTCAGTGATATGGCTAGAATTCTTAGATCAACAGGAAAATTTGTGCAAGGTTTCAGAAATATCTAATGGGTCTCACAGGGTGTCCATGGCGATTGAAAATTATAAAAAATTTAATTGGGCCATAGAAGCATTCCTAAGCAATACTAACTACTTTCTAAGCGTTTAGCATCAACTTTAGTAGTATGGCTAAAATTCTTAGATCAATAGGTACATTGTGCCAAATTTCAGAAATATCTAATGGGTCTCACAGGGTGTCCATGGCGATTGAAAACTATAAAAAAAATTAATTGGGCCATAGAAGCATTCCTAAGTCATACTAACTACTTTCTAAGCGTTTAGCATCTACTTCATTGGCATGGCTAAAATTCTTAGATCAATAG
Organism: Tipula helvola; assembly: GCA_963556165.1. Classification (NCBI taxonomy): domain Eukaryota; kingdom Metazoa; phylum Arthropoda; class Insecta; order Diptera; family Tipulidae; genus Tipula; species Tipula helvola. The sequence goes on along the minus strand of OY744483.1, from coordinate 242,959,752 downwards.
GAACATTTTTGCCAAATTTCAGAAATATCTAACGGGTCTCACAGGGTGTCCATGGCGATTGAAAATTATAAAAAATTTAATTGGGCCATAGAAGCATTCCTAAGCCATACTAACTACTTTCTAAGCGTTTAGCATCAACTTCAGTGGTATGACTAAAATTCTTAGATTAATAGGTACATTTGTGCTAAATTTCAGAGATATCTAATGGGTCTCACAGGGTGTCCATGGCGATTTAAAAATATAAAAAAAATTAATTGGGCCATAGAAGCATTCCTAAGTCATACTAACTACTTTCTAAGCGTTTAGCATCGACTTCATTGGCATGGCTAAAATTCTTAGATTAATAGGAACATTTTTGCCAAATTTCAGAAATATCTAACGGGTCTCACAGGGTGTCCATGGCGATTGAAAATTATAAAAAATTTAATTGGGCCATATAAGCATTCCTAAGCCATACTAACTACTTTCTAAGCGTTTAGCATCAACTTCAGTAGTATGACTAAAATTCTTAGATTAATAGGTACATTTGTGCTAAATTTCAGAAATATCTAATGGGCCTCACAGGGTGTCCATGGCGATTGAAAAATATGAAAAAAAAATAATTGGGCCAGAGAAGCATTTCTAAGCCATACTAACTACTTTCTAAGCGATTAGCATCAACATCAGTCTCAGGGATGTGTTTATTATTGGTATATTTATCCACAGAATAAATGATCAAAGGTCCACAGTTGTACCCATCCTGTTGCAGAGGGATCATATATTTGGGCTCAAAGGTGAGAGGTTTCTCTGGAATTGCTTGGAACTTTCGAAATTTTTTAACAAATTGTTTGGCAACATCAAATAATATTCTTTCTGGATTCATAGGATCATATGACGTAATAATACCCTTAACCACATTAATTATAATCAAGACCCAATTATTATTATTTTAACAATTTCGGGCTGTGATTTAATCGATTTCGCACAATACATTGTATCATTTTAGGATTAAAAACTTTTAATGATATAAATATATCCAAAAAAAATATGGCTGGATTCTTTAATTAAAATGGTGGAAGCAGCATGTATAATGTCATCAGTAACGTACTGCTTATCATTTAGTGAACAAAAATTATATTTAAATAATTTCATACAATAACCGTTTATTTGCCATTCCTTTAATTTCAATTTTTGGCTGCCTAAAATTTGTTCAAATATGAAATATCCTCAATATTTAGATTTTCTTTGGATGATTTTCCCCAATTTCCCTCTAAATTAGGTTCCATAAGATCTAATTCATCATGAGCTTTGGAACTTATAGGTGTCCATCTATCAATTTTTTGTTAAGTTAAATGAGGAGCTAAATTTGCCATACCACTTAAGTTGATGCTAAACGCTTAGAAAGTAGTTAGTATTGCTTAGGAATGCTTCTATGGCCCAATTAAATTTTATATAATCTTCAATCGCCATAGATACCCTGTGAGACCATTAGATATTTCTGAAATTTGGCACAAATGTACCTATTGATCTAAGAATTTTAGCCATACCACTGAAGTTGATGCTAAACGCTTAGAAAGTAGTTAGTATGGCTTAGGAATGCTTCTATGGCCCAATTAATTTTTTTTTTATTTTTCAATCGCCATGGACACCCTGTGAGACCCATTAGATATTTCTGAAGTTTAGCACACATGTTCCTATTGATCTAAGAATTTTAGCCATACTACTGAAGTTGATGCTAAACGCTTAGAAAGTAGTTAGTATTGCTTAGGAATGCTTATATGGCCCAATTAAATTTTTTATAATTTTCAATCGAGATGGACACCCTGTGAGACCCATTAGATATTTCTGAAATTTGCCACAAATGTTCCTATTGATCTAAGAATTTTCACCATACCACTGAAGTTGATGCTAACCTCTTAGAAAGTAGTTAGCATGGCTTAGAAATGCTTCTATGGCCCAATTAATTTTTTTATATTTTTCAATCGCCATGGACACCCTGTGAGACCCATTAGATTTTCTGAAGTTTAGCACAAATGTTCCTATTGGTCTTAGAATTTTAGCCATACCACTGAAGTTGATGCTAAACGCTTAGAAAGTAGTTAGTATTGCTTAGGAATTCTTCTATGGCCCAATTAAATTTTTTATAATTTTCAATCGCCATGGATACTCTGTGAGACCCATTAGATATTTCTGAAATTTGGCACAAATGTTCCTATTGATCTAAGAATTTTCACCATACCTACATACATACATACATCTTGCACACATTTTCCTGTTGATCTAAGAATTCTAGCCATATCACCGAAGTTGATACTAAATGGTCAGAAAGTAGCTATTATTAATTTGGAACGCTGCTCTGCAATATGTTTGCATTATTTTATTTATGTAAGCCAATATTTGCTAATTTTAATTACTGCACAATTTTTGTGTTTTATGAGGAATCAAGTTGATCTTTTAATAAAATGTTTAATTGTCGCTTTCGTATTTTTAAATATTTTAATTCGAGTTTCGCCTAAATGACTTCTTTTTTTACCATTACTAGTGCAATAACATTGTTGTTGTAATTTTTTAGGAAAAGTTACGAAAAAATTCACTCGCATTTAGATTGTCAAGTTCTAAATTTCATCGGGTCTCCATTACGATTGCATTGGTTATCATTATCTTGTATTGGTAAAAAAAGCTTTCCCTTTGAATTAAGTTAAGTACTACAGCTATAGAAATCACGGAGGCAATGTTTTACGACCTATTGAGCATAAACTACCTTGCAAGAATCATGAAGAGGCTGATGTGAAAATCGGTTTTCTTATATATGAAGAAGTGATTTCTGCGTCAATGTTTTAATAAGGTGCACTGACACTGGCTTATTGATACTAATTCTTGGAAATATGAAAAATTTGAAATCACCCTTATATATATGGATGCAAGTTGGAGTTGGCAATACGATATCATTCATAATGAAAATGTTATTTAGCTTTATTAGAAAAAAAACTTCAGTTAAAAAAAATCAAAAACATACCCGGGTATGTCGTGTTGACACAAGGGTTAATATACTGCCAAAATGTATAAAAGATTGCCTACAAAAATAACCAGTTTACCTTAGTCTGGCCCCGTTTCGCGACCGCTTGTATATTACTTTATTGATTTAACCGTTTATCCCCAGCATCCAAATTTTCTATACAATTCTTTTAAAACCCACGGCTGGAAATATCATTGTAATAATTGCCAGACTATATAAAATGAGATTGAAATTTTGTACTGGGACTTCCGGACTATAAGCTGGCGCAGATTTTTTTGTTGACAGCAAAAAGAGTTCGGTTTTAAGTGGATAGAATATTACAAATTAATTGCATTTCAACCGCATTATAAAACAACATTTGTATTATATTCTTCACGTAAACAATATTTTTTTGGTTAACCGATTAAAATTTTCTCTATTTATCCTAAATCCTAACACGATAAATTGTACCTTTACATGCAAGAGCATCATTTTTGTTTTTTTGCGCTTTTCAAGTTCTCAAATTGTTTTTCTTTTTATCGTTAAAATAATTTTTACTTTTCCCACTATAATGGTTATACCTTCTATATTATATTAATATTGTTATACCTACTATATTATATTGGTTAGATTTTAACATTTCTCGACGAATTAGGTTACCATAAAACATCGATCACAAAAATGTCGTATCCGTCCTGCTGGTCATGCAGTTTTTTATTTTTGTTTTGCCTCCTATTCTCACAAATATTGATAATTTTGGTCGAATTGTTTCATTGGTTGTAATAATATGCAGCTTGTGTAAACTTTTAGGTTCTTTCGGGTCTGAATCAAAAATATAAGGAGTTGCAGTATAGAAGAGGAATCTGCCAACTACATTTTCTCACAAAACGGTGGGGGTGATTTCAACAAAAAACAGTAAAAAATTAGACTGAAATATTTTTCGATTTATCAATCAATTATGGTAATGTTCATTTTTTTGGTCTGCATTTCTTTTTGTAAACTCAGCAAAGCATTTCACAGCTACCCATTTTTTTATTTAGCAGCATGCCTTCGGGAGTTTAGCATTTTTTTTACCATGCTGAAAAAAGTGTACACCTGGACTGTCACTTTAAAATTTACTTTACTCAATGTTTCTTAGTTTATTAAGTAATTCTGACCCACTTACACCTAAATAGTACTCCTGCCAGAATTAAAAGGTATAGTGGGTGCATGCAATTGTGAACTACATGTGTTGTGGTCTAGTGGTCATTTATTTTGGCACATCTTGATTGCCTGTGCCTCGATAGTTGTCTACCTGAGCGCACTAAGATCAGGTGAAGATGACATTTGGGGTGATTTATCAGGACCATGTTTTTTTATTTCACAAAAAAAAATATTAGGCTGCCTAAATTCTAAATAGGAAACATTTCAAACTTCCACCAAATTTGATTTTGAGATTCTTTGAAATTTTATACCAAGCTACAATATTTTTTCAGTCCAGTTTTTGTTATTTCCGTTTATGATTTCAGAAATGCAATTTAAAATATAATTTTAATCCGGTTAGCTTATTTAATTGGAATTTTAGCAAATCATTTAAGGTGTTGATTGAATTCCCAGAAGTATTTAACTTAAAACTCAATCTTTGATTTTTCGAACAGAACTCAACAAATTGATTCAAAGTCCAATTTTGAATTTTATGCGTAAACAAAAAGTAAATTTAATGACAAACCCGATGAAGACAATGAACTTTAACAACACCCAGAAATTTAGACGCTAAACAAACTTTACATTTCCATTAAAATTAATAACGAATAAAAAGCAAACAATTAGTACTAAAATGAAATCTTAAAACAAACATAATTTATGATTTATAATTTTCGAAATATGTATTGTATAAATACAAAAATTATGTAGTTCACACACATAACACTAAACTGAAGGGATTATAGTTTTATATAAGAATAAATACCTAATGGTAAACACGTTTATAAAGACGAACTGACGTGAAAATGAAAATTTATGAGTTTCCATTAAAGAAACATAAATTTGAATAATGCGTGAATGTTTCTCTTCCAGCCACATTATGTATTTTCTGTCGTTTAAACCTACCTAAACATAAATACATACATATGTATTTTTTCTAATTAAAAATAAAATTTGGATTAATTACGAAAAAAATACTTGAGGGCTGTTTATCACATAAAAAATTGAAACCTCCAGCTCTTTATTGAACTTATTATGCGACAGCAATAAAACCACAAACAAACGTTGTTTTTCGTTGTTTCATTTCCACTGTAAATTATAAATTCCATTATCTCATCAACAAGATCGATATCATCATGTTGATGATGATGATGATGAACAACAAAAAAAAAATTTTTATAAAATACATAAAAAATATATCTTAAAGCTTTTGCAGGAGGAAGTCTACAAAATGTATACAAAGAGCTACCATATTGTGTATACAAACGTTTACATTTAAAAAAATTCCAAGCAATGAAGATGAAGAACAAAACGGGAGAAAAGCGAGCGGAAAAAATAAGTAAAAGTTTTTTTTTTGGAAAAGAAAATTTGAGATGATGATGAGAGCAAGATGATTACATAGCGTCGGGTAAAATGAAAATGATTGAATTATCTTGGTGTTTTATATCTGCTAAACATTATTATATGTACGTATATGGATACAGACAGTACACATTTAAAAATAATAAAAAACATTATTAAAATATGATGAAATTAGACCTAAGGGTAAATTTAAATCCGTCAACAAGATGTCTTATTATCTCAAAATATTCTAAAAATAAAATAAAAATTCAGTGAGCAAAATTTCGGTGAGATGAATTTATTTATGTGGGATGCATAATTATCCTATGTATAATTTATACGTTCGAGTTAACTTTATTCGATGTCTGGCACTGTATTAGTAAATACTACAGTCAAAATTAAAGTATTTAAGTTATTCCCAGACAATATTGGTTGAATAAAATTAATTGTGGATATTGAGATTCAAGCTAAAACAATAACACGGAAAAATTCAGTGGCCCGAATTTATAGTCGTTGCTACAACTATAACTATTGTTATAGTAACAGTTTTCGTATTTATAAACCTCACTATAAATAAGTAAATTCGAAATTCGTATCGTATTTTAGACATGATTTTGAAATGATTTTCGAAAATCGTTGCTAAACAATAGCACTAGTTACGACTATAAATTCGCGCCAGTATGTTGGTTGGGTTCGTAAGTTTTAAATACTTATTATGTAGTCGTGCTAATGTTGATATACTGACATTCTATTTTTTATCCTTTTTAAGAAAATATTAGCTTCGTCTCAAAAATGAATTATTTCAAGTTTTATTTCTAATTTTAATAATATTAACTATATGTACATATTTATTTTTTATTACATTACTGGTAGTTTTAACCAATTTAACATTGTACCATCTATCGCTGTCACAAAAAATAAACTTTCCACATTTTTATAGTATTTTTTATGATTAAAATCAAGGGAGAAGAGTTTAATGTTTCACATTTTATGAATTACATTTTTTGTTCTTTGTTCCTGATTTAAGTTTATCCTCTATGTAATGCTCTTATATCGATATGCTATTGTATTGTTATTATTTTAAAATTAAATAGTACGCCGGGGGATACAAAATATCTAGATGGATTTACGACCGACAATAACATCAACAAACTATAAAACACACATTTTTGTGTTTTTATAATAATGCACTGGTATGTACTTGAGATTATTGTGTTCGATATATCAAGCACGAAAACAACTGACTAAGCTAAATTGAAAATTCCTGAACAAAAGATTGCAAAAAAAAAAACTATAAACTGTACTCGATTTGATCTGATCACCATAACAAAACACAAAACGTTAACTGTTTCGCAGACGTCTTGTTGTAATTTCCACTATAATTTGTAAAAAAAAAAAATGATTAATGAGTAACACCGTTAATAATAATAGTAATCGTAATAGTAGTAATAGATCATTAAATTTTAAATACATACCTGTTTCATTAATATAATAAGAGAGATTAAAAAATCATAAACTTTAAAGTTCATTTTAATGATTTTAAACAGGCGGTAGCAAAATTGCGCTGAGGCTTCTATGCAAAATAAAAGTTAATATGTACATATGTATATGAAATATGAACATCGGTTAAGAAAATCGTTTTTTTTTTTCTTTTAGTACTTATGCTGTGTGCCTCTCTCTCACGTCGATTTTTTCGACTAAATTTCCTACTAAACTAAATAATGTTCATTATGTTATTAGCCACCAGACGGTTAACGAAAAATCTCCCCGCGAGCATGCTTTTCGTTTTATGCTGGAAACAGATGTACAGAATTTCTGCATGCGGTGATGCACGCAGATATGCATTCAAAACACATGTGCAGCATGCAGATCTTTATTTTTTGACGTTTATTTGATACATTTTAAATTTTTATATACATTTTTTTTGTATGAATGATGTCTTATTTTATCACAAATTAATTAATTTGTATCCTCCATTGTTGCACTTTTCACATAAAACATATTTTCTGTCATCAAATTAAAAAAATTGATTGGAAAACGGAATGCTGAAAACAGATGAGCAGAATTCTGCAAGCAGAAAAATTAAGATACATGCTGGAAACACATGAGCAGAATTTCTGCTAGCAGCACTGCCGGCAGAAATTTGGTTGAATTACATGAGCGTCTTTTTTGGCAAGCAGAATTTTAATTTGTCGTATTTATTTCATACATATTTAATTTTAATGTACAATTTTTTTAAATGAATGATGCAATATTTTGTCACAAATTAATTAATTTGTATCTTCCATTCTGGCACTTGTCACACAAATCTTATTTTCTGTCAACAAATTAAAAAAATTTCTTAAAAAAAATAAAAAGTATACAAATTGTACTAGATTTGTTTTCTTTTACGTAATGTAGCCTACTGATTCGCAGCAAAATTAGAAATAGAGACATGAAGCAGAATTCTACATGGCAAGCAGAATACATGTATTTCAATTAATTTAAACTTGTGTATTCTAATTTTGCTGCTTACAGAATTCTGCTCATGTGTTTTCAGCATCACACGTTTATACGGCATGAAATACATGAATTCTGCTTTCCGAGCAGAATTCTGCTTTTTGTCTCTATTTCTAATTTTGCTGCGAATCAGTAGGCTATATTACGTAAAAGATAAAAAATCTAGTACAATTTGTATACGTTTTATTTTTTTCAATAAATTTTTTTAATTTGTTGACAGAAAATAACTCTTGTGTGGCAAGTGCCAAATTGGAGGATAAAAATTAAATAATTTGTGACAAAATAAGGCATTGTTCATTTAAAATAATTGTACATTAATATTAAATATGTATCAAATAAATACCAAAAATAAAAATTCTGCTAGTCAAAAAAAGACGCTCATGTATTTCACCTGCAATTCTGCCGGCAGCACTGCTAGCAGAAATTCTGCTCATCTGTTTTCAGCATAAAAAGTATACCAATTGTACTAGGTTTGTTTAAATAGTACTAGATTTGTTTTCTTTTACGTAAATAGAGACATCTTATTTTATTCCATATAAACTAGTGTTTTCTAATTTCGATGCTTGCAGAATTCTGCACATCTGTTTCCACCATAGTTGTCATTTTTTGTTGTGTTGAGTGCTTGGATTATACAGTTTATTACGAAAAAATTTAAATTCTGCCATTAGTTTGTAGCGAAATGCTGGTGCTATTATGATTATACGAGTATTTTACGTTTTTGAATTGAAATCATTGTTGTAAACAAACTTTCTGTTTTTGTTAATAGTTAGTGCGATTTGATTAATATTGTCGAATTGCCAGTGCGTGATCTTCGTGGGCAGGACATAACGAGCAATAAATTAACAATTATAAGAATGAAAGAACCTATCAGATTTATGCAAATCATCCCGTGCGGCTAAATTAACATCCCGCCCGTTTTTAGCTTTAGATACATTTGGAAATCCCTGCCCTCAACATTTTTTGTCAAAAATAATTCATGATTTTATTATGATCTTTCCAAAAAATCGAACCTTACTTATAATGCTGGAAACACATGAGCAGAATTCGGTAAGCAGCAAAATTAGAATACACAAGTTTAAATGAATTGAAATACATGTATTCTGCTTGCCATGTAGAATTCTGCTTCATGTCTCTATTTCTAATTTTGCTGCGAATCAGTAGGCTATATTACGTAAAAGATAACAAATCTAGTACAATTTGTATATTTTTTATTTTTTCCAATCAATTTTTTAATTTGTTGACAGAAAATAAGTTTTGTGTGACACGTGCCAAAATGGAGGATACAAATAAATTAATTTGTGACAAAATAATGCACAATTCCTTTAAAAAAATGATACATTAAAATTAAATATGTATCAGATAAACGCCACAAAAAAAAATTCTGCTTATCAAAAGCGACGCTCATGTAGTTCACCCGAATTTCTGCCGGTAGCGATGCTAGCAGAAACTCTGCTCATGTGTTTCCAGCATAAGGTTTTCGGATTAAACTAACCCGTTTTCGAATTAAGCGAAGCTATTTCCAACACTATATACGTACGTTTCTCCGAATTAAAATACCGTTAGTTTTGGTTCGAGTAATAATTTTGCTTTATAAATTAAATTAAATATTATTTTATTTCGCGTGTGAATGACTTTATGTAAGCAGCAAAAAATCATAAAAGGTTTCTTCTTCCCTTCTGTCTGCTTTTGCAGATTAAATTAAATTAATTTTTCCAATGAGAGATATTACTCTTTAACCTTTGCGACAAATGAATTAAACTATATTTTTATAAATTAAAATAACAATTTGCCAATTTAATTTAAACTTTGCAAATATACGATCATAAATCAAACTTTTTTAAGTCATAATTAAACTTTGTCCAATAGATTTGAACTATTTTCCTAAAAACAGGTCAGTTTTCGTTTAATGCTGATTGAAGAAAGTTTAATTTACCATCGTCAATAATTTAATTTAAATTGGAAAATTCCTGCAAAAGCTATAAATCCAATAGAACATGGCCTTCCCCAATTACATCGATACAGAGTGGTCAAACTTCGTCTTATTAAAAGGTGTTATAGGAAAATCAATACTTATTAAATTTGGTTTTACATATTTTTGAAAAAGTTTCATTTAATTCGAAAAAGCTACACCTCAATCTTCGACAATAACGATAGTATCGGTGTACGCTTTTAAATTGGAATGTCTTCACCGATGTCGGTGGCGATAAAAAATTACAAAACTGTCATATGTCAGTCGCTACATCCGCTACATAGTTAAAGAAAAATATCAGTCAGAATGACAATTAATAATCAGACCGACACAACAGGGGAATAATGATGTTCCCGATTATCAGTATATGAGCGGGGATATATCGTTATTGTGTCGTCTAATGAAAAAGCGCCTAAGGATAAAACGTCTCGCCTCAATTTTTAGTAAATGTCCTAGATACGTTTTTCACGGTTTCAAAATCGGTTAAAAATCATTAATGTTGCTACAATCGCGATTCCCACTTTGTGGGCTGAAACTTTTGGGCCGAACAGACATTTTTAGTTTGTTTGCTTTAGCAAAATAATCCGTTTCCGTTTTTGGACGAACCCATCTACGTCGTTGAAAATCTTAAGATTTTCTTATAACGATAATAAATTAATTTAATATTTTGTAGACAATTTTATGTACGAATTATTGAGAAATTCCAAAAGACACAAATTAACATTGTAAATTAACCAGAATGCAAGCCAAAACGAAAAGTATTTACACGAAATTTCAAACAGTTAGGCCCGTTGTACATTTCAGCTAAGCTAAGCTATAAAACATATCTTAGTTTAGCTTAGTTTAGTTCGCTAGCTCGACATCCGCACATTTGAGCTAATAAATTGGTTCACACATCCTTATACTCCTATATTTTATTTGTGACGCACCCATTAGGTTACTTCAAATTAATTCTGTCCATCGAAAATACGACATAATAATGTCTGCAGATGAATTAGAAAAAATTATAGAAAATAAACTTTATTATCTATATGATAAATATGTTTAAGAAATTTTTGCTTTATTATTATATATTTAAAATGTCTTCCTTTCGTATAGAATATTTTGACAGAATGAAATTTAAATAACATTGTATGTGCGTCAAAAATAAAGTATAGGAAAATGTCATTGTATATGTGAGAAACATAGCTGAAAATTGTAAGGCGAAGACAACTCGAGCTATGTTTATTTTCATAGCTGAAAACAGTACAACATAGTTTGCTTAGCTTAGCTCATGTGTGCAACGATTCATTAAAACCCTTTATTTACAAACAGAGCTATGAACATAGCTCAAATCGTTTAGCTTAGCTTAGCTGAAATGTACAACGGGCCTAAGTCTGGTTATTTCCGTCAAAGTATAATAACTTTCGGTTGACGTTCCAAAAGTCCCTGTTTAGAATAATGAAAAGCCAGGCACAGCTTGCCTTATTGACCGTTCTGCCATCTATGAATAACTGGCATGAACTAGTCAATAATTTAGAAAAGTCAATGATTAGTGCGTTTTTTTATTCGCTATCCGGAGCTGCTATCGAGAGCCGTCATATGAAAATAGCTCCGGATAGCGGCTCCATATAAATAGGTAGAGCTAAATATTTTCTATTTCACGTTTTCACTTATGAATTGAATTAAAAATTATATTTTGACGTTAAATAAATGTAATTTACCAATAAATAGCACGTCAAATTTAAATTTGGGTGTAGAAAATTGACTGCTCCGCATAGCAGCTATCGAAAAAATCGACATGAGGCACACAGACTTAATTGGTTTATTTAAGTATACTACAGTCTATGATACTAAATACTATTTATAAAATGTTCATAACAACATCATCCTGGTCAAATTAAAATCATACGGTCATTAAGTCAATAACATTACATAGATGGCAGTTCTAAATAAAATGTTCAGAACGTGTGATAATTTTGTGTTTAAATAATTTTTTTTTGGTATTTTTATGTACACAACTACCTACATAGACATGTAGGTAGTTGAGTAAAACTAAAGATAAATTTAGCAAGTACTATGGGTGCGTCCGAACTACCAATTTAAATGCATTTAAATAATCATTAATTTAATTAAAATTGGACAACACTAAATTAATAAATTAGCAAATTTGGTTAATTAAAATATAAATTGACATCAAACAGGTGCATTATAAATGCACATAAAATCTACATCGCATTTAGTTTCTTATATGTGTCTTCGCTAAATGCACATTTTCTGTTTCGAACGCACCCGATGTTACTTCGTCAGAGTTAACTTTGATGTATTTGTCAAAATGAAAGTTTGAAAAATATATTTTAGGCCCGATTGTATGAACTCTGATTTAGGATAGTTTGCATTGTATGAACGATGCTAAATCAGAAAATTAATCGATGATTTTTTTTTTACCACCCGTTTTATCCTCTCTTTTTGGCGACTAAATCAGAAACTAAAAAAATTTGTTTTTGTTTTTTTTGACATTTCAAATGTGGTTTATCATACAAACGAGACATTTTTATAAAAGAACGTAATTATTAAAACTGAACTCAACAAGGAAGAAAATGTCAAATTCGGAAAATTTTTATTTTGATAGCATCCTTCATACAATCGACGAAAAGTAAAATCCTTGAGTAGTGATTAATCATTACTCTCAGATTTTTTTTTTCATTTAGCGGTGTTCATACAATCGGCCCTTAATTTTAATATTTCTGCAATTCTTCTCTTCTGGTATGTTGTTGTTAAAGATATGTAGAAAATTTTTATATAAAACTTGAAGCCAAACACATCATTTTTATTATGGCTCTCAAACCTAGAAGGCTTGACAAAATGCGTCAAATTGCCTTTTCTCTGTTTTTAATGCCCAAATCTCGAAACATTTGTTTTCTCTTGCTGATTACATCGCCGCACGTATCCCTTAGCCACGTGCGACCTAGTTATTTTGGTTGAAATTTTTTTAGGATTGAAAACAACTACATTTGTGTTTTTCCCTATATCCCTCTAGCAGGCAAGGCTGCCTTTAGACGGTCTACACCTTACCCGTATTTGTATTAAAATTAAAATAAATTGATTTGAAAATTGGCAACCATGCTTTTTGTAGTAAAAAACTCTATACATTTGTAGTTTTACTTTGGCATTTTACAACAACAATGCCTTGTATTTTCATTCCGGAATGAATAATTTCATTCCACTGAGAAGTAGGTATAGAAAAATTTTCTTCTCCACATAGTTGTAGTGTTCACCACTATAGTAAATATATTAAATATATTTCGTTTTATGAGTTGGTATTAAATAACAATTAGCAATTTCTCGATAAATCAGAATTTTAAATTTTGTTAATTATCATTTGGAATTAATATCCTTTATTCAATAATTTGTTATCACTATTTTATATTTGTTAAAATTCTAAATAATAAATTATATGTTAGAGCTTGGTACCAACTGTTGAAAGTAAAAAAAAAAATTATTCTGGAGAAGAATTGCTCTTACTTTGGGCAAAATTTCATTCCTGTCCGAATAGGAATAACTTTTACCAAAGTAAGACGGCAATTAATACAGAGATAAACATTCTCGTACGATCCGTTTTATAGTTACAATTAGTTGAAGTTGAATTTTCGGAAAGGACACAGGATAAATTATATATCAAAATTGCGCATTTTGAAATTTTTGTTTTAAATATTTTTCGTGTGCAAATTGCAGTGAAAAATTATCGGTAAGTAGTTAATAATGTATATTATGGGAAAGAGAATGTAAATTGTCCGTAATTATTACACAACAACTACAACCAACCACCTCCAATGCACCGTCCAAAGGCAGTGTTTCCTAGATCAATCAATTTTTCATGTCTTGTGCTCAAAATCAATTTGAAATATTCTACAACATTTTAAATATTTTTTTCCTTGTAGAAATGCCACCGAAACACGAGAAACATGTTTGTTCTCAGGACAAGATCACGACAATTAATTTACCCAAGGAAAGGACATTCTATTTATCTTAAATGTCTGGACATTCTATTTATCTTAATAGTGCTGATTTCGATGATGATCGACCCAAATTTTTATGTTTCTGCTGAACAAGATTTCGATTATGATGAACCAATTTCTCCACTTGAAAGGTCATCGTCTGTTACTTTCTGTGACGCCCCAACAACACAACGAATGGAGATACAACAAGAAGAACCAACACCATCAGCGTCGTCTACTCCTTCATCTGTTTCTCGCATGAAGTGCAAACCAATGAAACGAGTTCGATCTCCTTTGCCAAAACGTGAGGAAGGTGGTCCCACCGGGGAACCTACCGATGGCGGATTTAATGGCGACGTACTTCAAATCACATCAAAATTTAACCAATTTACAAACATCGCATGGAAGAAAAAACATTTGGAACTTCATTGGAATGAAATTGCATTTCGCGGCGACAAAAGCCTTCCAGAATGTTATAAAGAGCTAAAAACTCCATTTCAATGTTTTACATATTTCTTCAACGATGAGCTCCTTGGAATAATTTCCCGTGAAACTAATCTACACGCAATACAGAAGGATATTCAAACAAAATTCATATAACCTCAGTTGAAATAAGACAATAATGCATTTCAAGCCATAAAATCAGCAATGACATCAAAGCAATTTTACGAGATTCGCAAATTTATCAGATTCAATCATTTCGAGCTCACGAAGAGAAAAAATGAAGAAGAATTTTACCCATTATTTAAAATTCGACCGGTTGTCGATTTTTTAAATATCCGTTTTGATTCAGTTCCCAGACAACCACGGCTATGCGTAGACGAACAAATGTGTGCTAAGTAGTAAAATGAGGTCTAAATTTCGACAGTATATGCCAAAAAAACCGCATAAGTGGAGTATACAACTTTTTGTATTGTGTGACTCAAATGGATTTTCATATAAATTTAAGGTGTACCAAGGTGCTAAAGATAACAGGGTCCTCCCGAACATACCTGATATGGGTGCTACATCTAACTTTGTTGTGAGATTGTCTCAAACAATTCCAGATGTTAAAAATTACATTTTGTATTTTGACAATTTTTACACATGTTTGCAACTGTTGGTTTACTTACGAACACATTGTATTTATTCTTTGGGAGCGATTTGCTTTAACCGCATCAATAATTGTAAACTGCCATCTGATAAAGATAAGGAACTGGCAAAAAAACAAAGATGCTTCTCGGTTGGGTATGTTGGCACAGCTTTTGGTATCGACATTTCTACGGTTTTGTGGGAAGACACAAAAAATGTGCGATTAGCTTCCACATACGCTGGTGTGTTGTCTTTCGTACATCGGATCCAGAATCACAGCCTGCAAAAGCTATCAGGTATGACCGAAGAAATAATAATTATCTAGAAGTTGACTGCCCAATCATCATCAAGGAGTATAATTGCCATATGGGTGGTGTGGATCTTATGGATAGTCTGCTAGGTCGCTATCACATTCGTTTGAAGACGAAAAGTGTGTCGCTACGCCTTTTTTATCATTTTATCGATATGGCGATGGTTAACTCATATTTACTGCATCGACACATACATGGTACGACTGTCTTCTTACCTGATTTTCGTGAAGAAGTTGCTGAATGTTTATGCAGTTTTCAGTAGCCCATCGGACGAAAACCCGTTGGTCGACCTTCCTTAATAAGCGTGCGTGCAAATTACCTAAATGTAAATCTGAAACACAAGTAATTTGTATGAAATACAACCTCAACTTATGTTTGTCGGCCACAAAAAAATGCTTTCATATATTTAATTCCAAATTGGCATTCTGAAAGTTTACAGTTTCCTTTTACATATTTTATTTTTTATTTTAGTATTGTAACTGAATTTTATATTTTTTTGGAATAAAATATAATAATCATTTATCTCTCTTTTTTTTCATCTTTTGATATAAAACTTGACAAGCCCGTCTAAAGGCGGTCTCCCCTTTTCCCCATTTTACGACGAAACTATTTGTCAAAATTAATTTTTCTCGCCATTTTCAGATTTCTTATATCATATTTACTAAGCCTTATTTTTGGTAGCACAAAAAAAATTGGCCTGGTAGAAGGATATTATAAAAAAGGTATCGACTTTTCGAAACCTCACAGGGCGTTCAAAAACTTTTACTACCGATGAAAAGATTGATTCTGTGCATGAAAAGAGTTTGAAAGACAGACGACTGACTAATTTTGAAATTTCTCAGGCTACTCTGGGCATCTCAACTAGACGGTTGTTTCATATTTTAACGAAGCATTACACTTTAAAACAAAATTTCACATACGCCCTGATTTTACAGGATATATAAAATGCTACAGTAAGTTTTTCGACGCAATATTTGTTTCTACTAGCAGAAACTATCAATACGTCTAAACTCTATCTTTAATGCCGGATGGGTTTCTAGCAATTACGATATTAGAAATGAGAAATTTTAAACCTACGATGTAGCACGAGACCAGGAGTTTGATCGCTTGGGAGCATTGGTGGCAACTGTGATGGGTAATTTAGTGTTCATTGAAGGCATCATGGCCCACTTCTATTAAATGAACATATTAACAACCATCTATGGGTTTCCTTGGATCTTACAACAGGATGATGATCGAAAACATACACAACAACAGTTGTAAAGTATTATAAACTCTAAAAAATGCTTGGCCAGAACTTACAACTGTTTGTTTCACAGTGTAGGTATGAGAAAGCAGTTGGCAATATGGGTGTCGCATTTGTTAAAGTCCGATCAAAACTTCAAGTCCGATTCTCAACAACATCTGGATCGTTTTCGAAAGGATAAAACTGATTTCAAGAAACGATTTGTAAATATGGATGAGACTAGAATTCACCACTGTGATCCTAAATTGTGACAATAAACTGAAGAGTGGATTGAGAATGGTACTTCTGCTCTGAAACAGCCAAAGTGATTACCGCGTCAGTTTTTTTGGGATGTAAAAGGAATTTTTTAATCTAATACCACAGAATATAATATACAGAACAATATCTTCTATAGCGCTTTAGTCTTAAGCTGCGGTGAACAAATATTTTCGTTATTGTTTTTTCGATTGATTTTGATTTAGAAAAGATAGAAAAATCATTTTATATGCAATCAATGAAACAAAAAAAGTTACAAAAATGTTTGTACCCACCTCTTTCTATTGATAAATAAAACTCAGTACAATTTTAAAACGAAAGAGAAATCTTTACACTTTATAATGTGTTTAAAAGAGAGAGACATTCGTGAATAATTTTTGATTTTGGTCTAGTTAGCTTTTCGAAACTTTAAAATCATATCAAAGAAATAACATATCGTCGGCCAAACTCGTAGAATGCGTAAGTCCATTTTTGCCAATTTTGCGTTTTTCATATCGAACCAAAGAAGAGAAAATTGTGATTCGATTGCTGTTTCTAAAATATCAAAAAAAAGTAATATTAAAGGAAAAAACTTAGAAAGTAAATTAGTGTTTGCATATAGACAATATGGAGAGTGAGATAGTTTTCATCGCCTCCTGAAAAATACGTTTTTTGGACTTACGCATTCTGCGAGTTTGGCCGACGATATAGAAAACTTGCAACTCCCATAAGGTTGTGTATGAGTTTGTGTAGCATTTCTAATTTATTTGTATTGGTCCTTTGTTTATTTGTTGATTTGATTTTAAAGTTTCACAAAGCTAACTAGACCAAAATCAAAAATTATTCACGAATGTCTCTCTCTTTTAAACACATTATAAAGTGTAAAGATTTCTCTTTCGTTTTAAAATTGTACTGAGTTTTATTTATCAATAGAAAGAGGTGGGTTTTGTAACAAACATTTTTGTAACTTTTTTTGTTTCATTGATTGCATATAAAATGATTTTTCTATCTTTTCTAAATCAAAATCAATCGAAAAAAACAATAAGGAAAATATTTGTTCACCAGCTTAAGACTAAAGCGCTATAGAAGATATTGTTCTGTTTATATATATTCTGTGCTAATACCCTGTTTAAAACATAAAGACAATCATCTTTCATCAACACACCCGCCCGTCAATAGATTTCTACGTGGAAAGTGTTTTTAGGTTGTAGATCCCGTAAAGGAGTCTTGTGAAGAAATATTTTCAATATTTTGAAGATCTTCCAGAAAATGTCTTCAGAGATGAGATAAATGAATTAAAAAATCGCAGGGCGCAATCTTTTAAGCTTAGAGGATACTGAAGAATAAAATTATTTCCAGAACTAAACGCTTACTTTTTTATGTCCGCTCCACGAACTTTTCAGTTCACCTAGAATTTGAAGTTACCTTTTAGAATTGATTATAAATTCCTATTATATTTTCAAGAAATGCATAGTTCATCTTAAATTGTATCCTCTATTTGATTTAATTTGATCCTCTAGATTTTCTGGCGCCAAAGCCAATATAATTTCTGCGCCCCCTACAAAATAGTCGCTACTTTGACAGTTTTCCTTTGGGAAAATGTGATACACACTCTTCTGTTAAGACTTTCCGATCGAGCACGCCCCCCAAATCAATCTACCTAAATTACATATTATTATGTATTTGAGCTTGGAAAATATAGAGTTAAAGTACCTTTATGTATAATTTAATAAGGTATTAATAAAGGTAAAAATTATATATTTCTACTTCTGTATGTGTATGTGTCTAAGTGCATGTCTATTGTCGCTGCGGGTTATCTCGAGTAAATAATTTACTAAGATAAGGTCGACTAAAAGTGTTTGTTTTTTGTTGAATTTCCCGTTTTATCTATTTTATGTTCACCCTTATAACAATAGACCTTTTCCCGCAACTGTCAAACAAAGTCAACATGTTAAACATTACCGCTGAGCGCATTCGGGTCCCCAAACAAGTTGGCAACGGAAATATACTGATGGAAAATTGACATTTAAGTTAAACTATCTTATTACCATGCATTTTTTAATGTATCATGAGGGTTCACAACTCAAAGCGTTGAACTTACTCAAAGTGTTACCAATAGTTAGTGAATCTGAATGCACGTTGACATCTAGTTTGTGTGTTTTAGGCAAAAAGACTCAGATTAATTGCTATTTAATTGACCTACAGCAAAAATTCGTAAGTATTCGGCCTACGGCTTTGATGAATTTATCTGTCAATGTTTTGCAGGAAAAGGTCTAAAAAAAATAAATAATTTAAAATGTGAAATATTTACTTTTTTTACTCCACTTTCCCTACTTACCTTTCCGTAAATGCTTTTACTGCAGTCTTTCTAGGCATTTGTTGCAACAAAAAAAAAATTTTGATTGATATACATAGTTAAATATTCAGGCCACACTGGACATCAAAATTAATAAATTGGAAACATAAATACTATTTTGCAACAAACAAATTGAACACAAAAAAAAAATTTCTATTAACGAAATCAAATCAAATAATCGATACAAAATATCGATACAAAATATTTGGTCCGTATCTGCAAGGTTAACGAATCAATTTTAAAAATTTTCATTTTCCGGAATATTTTAAAACTAATCAATTTTTTAATTTATAACTTATTTTTTTATACCAGGTAATAAATTTGCTTCAAATATTAAATTTGTTGCCCATTTATTACTTTTGTTTCTAATAGTTGGCGCTCAAAATTTGTATTTCGAAGCCCAAAAATAAGTTTTTGTATTCCCTTCCTAAAGGATGTTGCCAAAAAAGTATTTTTTTATGATGCCAACAAATTTTTGTTTTTGCTCATTGAATTGTGTTATTTTAATGTATTAATTAATGATGTAAGATAAAATCGCATTGTTACCTTTTAGGGTATTTTAATTTGTTGCTAACTTATAAAATTAATCTGCAGAATACCTTGAACTTGAAATCTTTTATGAAATTTTACATCCGTACTAGTTTAAAACCGTTAAAATTCTTTCCGTAATAGTAAACATCACCAGGTCAATATCAGTTGACCTTAATAAAATGTGAGAAATAATTTTACCACATGCATTGAACGTTAAAGTACAATACCAACTAAAATACATAAATCTAGACGTAAGTCGTTGATTACCTGTATTTTATGTATTTTAACCAAAACCTTCTACAATTCTCTCTTGAGAAAGCCTGACTGCGTTGTATAGCTCTCTTACACATATTTAAATATATATCAAGGTTAGTGTATTGGTCGCTACGAAAAACCATATTAAAAAAAATACAAATTACCACTACTAATTCCAATGGATATCACACACTACTTAATATCAATACCATAACCATATATATATACGATATTATTTCACAAATACATTCACCATGATATATATTTTTATAGCATTAGTATACATTCCGTTGGGCTTTCTCAAGAGAGAATTTTAGCAGGTTTTGATTTTAACCCATTTAAATTACGTTAATTAATAATAAAATTTAATAAATCAAACGAAATAGATTTTCTAATTCTTTTGTTCGTATTTTCCTTTCAAGAAATATTTTATTATTCTGTTTAAAAACAAAAGGGTCCTGTTCTCGTGAACCATTCATTTTTACCTTTGACGTTTTATATTTGGCAAAGTTTAGTTAGGTGGCTGGTATTGTGCGCGCACGAGGCAGGAAAAACTAAAATGAAATTTTATGGTTGGGTGTGATCAAAACGACATCAAAGAGTTTTTTTTTTTAAATTGTTATTTTGCACGCGATTCAAACATTTTACTAATCTGCTAGTGGGTATTTATGTATACTATATAGAGTGAAATTGGTTTAATTTAATTTCTAAAATAATAATAATTATTATTTTTTGATGATGATGATGATATAAATTTTGGTTTATTTGGACTAAATACTAGTTTAACATTTTTACTGTGTAGTGGTAGAGAGTGTGTAATCCATCATTTTGACTAAACAAAATATCTAACGTGTCTCGTATATACATTTCTTTAATGTCAACCATGAATATTTTTTGAAGCGTTAACAAAATTAGAAATGTCTTCTGTGAGTTGTACGAAAAAGCTTTTAAAATTGTTTGTTTCATGATTATAATAAAAAATACATTAGTTATATCGTCATTATCATCATCGCCGTATCATTGTGATCGCATCAACGTCATCATAATAATCATTAATTGTACTCAAATTGTAATCATCATTTAAATTAATCATAATAATAATGATAATGATGGGTTTTATATTTTATTTAAAAATAAAAAATGGGAAAAGGGGAAAGCTCATACCCATCCATCTTTAATTTAATCAATTTTACGTTTTTTCGTTCCACATACAACACATAACACAGGCAGTGAGAATGTAAAGCGAGGGCAGGTCTTTTTTTTTTTTAATATCATTTTCTGGCGCTACAGTTAAAGGATAATTACACAAGCATACGATAAATATAATTGTTATTGCGATATAACTGTATCATCACGGCTTGTTTTTTTTTTTGTACAAATATTATTATTATACAAATTTCAAAGGTATGTATGTATGTATATATAAGGTAGGTAGATGTATTCTCATCTAACATATGTAACAACCGCTTGTGGTTGTTATGTTCTATTTAATCTAAATCTGTAATTACGGTTGGAAATCCCAACAAGGTTGCATGTTTATCCACTGCGCTGCATAAAATCTCTTCCACTACACGTCATTCTTTCTTTGGCTTAATTTGTATTAGAAAATATATTTTTTTTTTGTAGAGTGTACCATTTAGCATTTTATACTTCTCCGTATTTTGGTCGGTTACTCGATTCGTTTTATCATTTTTTGTTTGATGGTATGTAATGACGTGTAGTGGTTGGCGTGTTGCTTCATCTGTTTTGTTTTGGTTAGCGCGTGGATTTTCCATGTAAATGGAATATTCCAGAAAATTGGTTAATTAGTGTTGGTGTGTGCGAATCGATTTTGGGTGATGTCGTATGTGTACGTCATCCGAAATCTATCGGTCGGGTTTTTTTTATATGATTAGAATTTCTTTTGGGTGGGGGAAAAAATTATTTTTTTGGTACGCGTCGTACGTTTTTTGAGATAGTCTAGTTTTGGGTTTGAAAAGTATCGGGTAAAATTTTTGAAAAAAAAAAGATAATCAGTCAAGTTTGGTGTGAAAATGTTTAATTTTTTTGTGAAAAAAAATGAAAAACTATGTAACTTTGAATAAGTTGGTGTATAGAAAAAATGTTTTGTTTAGTTAAATAGTTTTGTTTAAAAGGAAAACAAATATATCTATATATAAGATAAAACATTAATTAATAAAAATAAAAAAATATATTTTGTTAGACTGCAAGATGGTTGAAATTGTTTGTTAGCCATTTTTCCATATTTTTTTTTATGATATTGTGTCGCTATTGTGTAAACCAAAATAAAAAATAAAAAAAAAAAAAAACTATACATATCACAGAAAATTTGAACTAAATTTTTTTTGTTTTGTTTGTTTGTAGTTGGCTTAGTTATTTTATTTCTACTGAGGTAGATTCGTTTTGGTGAGATGTGATTGAGTGAAATGGATCTTATGATGGTAGAGTGAAAAAAAAAAAAAAAACTATTATAACAATATTGCACAGATTATTATGTTAATTGATTCCCGTAAAATTTTCCGAAGTATTAAATGGCTATTGAATGTGCTAGTAAACTTTGTGACATTTCGTCGGTGTAAATTGAGCAGAATACAGTAGTTTCTGATACGGAACTCAGAATAACCAATATCAAGGCTGTTATACCTAGCTACATTGTAATGGTATTCAAAGACGTTCACAGTGCTTTATCCTCAATCATATATACTTCGGTGAAGATTAGTGAGAATTGTTGGTACTAATCACCCTGCCAAACTAACAACATATAGAGCAGGGTGAAGTGGTGAGAATTGGGTTTGTGGCAGCAACTCCGCCAAACGGAGTGGGGTTCGTGAATCCAGAGGGGGAAGCTGTGATCCTGCGTCGGCGCTGTGGTAGCTGTTTTGTGGTCGGACGGGCCAGAATTTTTATTATTATTCAGGTAAGGTGTGTGAGGCCAAAATAGATAAAGAACGCCGCTCACACCGTGTGGTTTTTTTTCATTAAATTTTGTGAACCAAACTTGGGTTTTTTTTGTTTTATTATTATATTTTTTTTTTTTATTATATATTTAAATTTTTTAACGGGTTTTACAGGTTCCGGATGGCGTCATATGCGACACCCCAAATCGATTCGCACCACGTTTTCTTTTGTGATTTTTTTTGATTTTTGGCTAACGTTTTCTTTCAAAATTTTTCTTTCATTTCATTTTCTCCGTTGCTTTTCTTACCGTTCGATTTCCATCCGTAATTACAGGTTGTTTCTTTTTTATGATTTTTGGTTACATTTTGATTTAAAGTGATGTGTTACTAAATAGTTTTGTGTGATCGCGTGAGGATGGGCGGCCTTATGCTGACCTAGGCCTTGAACAAGGTCGCCGGAGTGGCACCGGCGTCCTTGTCGAACGCTCACAAAATTTATGATTATCTACCACTGTGGTCGTGGCACGGTAGGATAATTTTCTTGTCCCCTTCGTTTTATCTCTATGCGGTTTTCAAGCATAGTAATATGTCTGGTAACCCCCACGCCTAGCGGCGAGCTTCAGCCAGTGCAATACCGCAACCAGACCTCTGTTGCTATGTTCTGTTCAACAAAATCCCTTTTGGGGGATTTTGTTACAGTGGCGCCCAAAAATGGGGGCGTATTAGAATACCATTTTAGTATCCATTGCTTGTCGTAAGAGGCGACTAAACGGTTGGAGGTCGGACTAACAACCACCTCCGTAAAAATTAGACATGTTTTCCATAGTTTTCTTAAATCTTCTTAATTTTTTTTTCTTTTTGCTGATGTAATTGTTTATTTTGTTAGATCCGTTTCATTTTTTTTTCCCTGTTCTTGAGGTACCGATTCTGGCACTCACTTCTACATCCGCTTTTTGCGTTCGAATTAGGGTGAGAGGTCAAATCGATTCTTTCAAGTTCAGGCAGTAAAGTTCAAATATCTTGTTTTCAATTTTTTATTTTTTTTATCTGTCTTTGAGAGTGGTGATTCCGGGATCCACTTCTACTTCTGCCTTTGGGGTATTCGACTTTAGAGTGCGATTTCGGATCATCAATCTTGAAAATGGATTTAGAACTTGTTTGTTTTCCTTTCTTCCGTGATGAATCAGTTACACCAGCGCAAAGATTTCGTTTATTCCGAAAACTTTTATTTTTCTAAAATTTTTTTTAATTTCTTTCATTTTTTTTTTTTTGTTTGTAAATATTCAGACTGCCAGTGGTCGGGGCAAAACCACGATTAGAATACCACCACAGTAACCATTGCTTGTCGTAAGAGGCGACTAAACGGTTGGAGGTCGGATTAACAAACCGCCTCCGTCAAATTTTGACATGTTTTCAATAGTTTATTTTCTAATTCAAAAATTTTCATTAAATCCTTTTGCTGGTTTCATTGTTCCTTTAATTAAATCAGTTTTATATTCTTTTGTTGTCTCTGGTCTTTAAGTGCCGATTCTGACATTCATTCCTACATCCGCTTGTTGCGTTGAATTAGTGTGTAAGGTCAGATAGGTTCCCTGAAGTCAGAAAGTCGAGTTCAAGTGGTTTCTTTTATTTCTCTTTCTGTTTTTGGGAGTGGTGTCCGTAATCCACTACTACTTCTGCCTTTGTGGTATTTGACTTTAGAGTGAGATTTCGGCTCATCATTCTTGAAGGCACACGTAAAGCTCAACTTTGTTTTCTCTTTCCGTTTTGGGACAATTGCATCAGTAACTTGTCATTATTTCATTTCAAATATTTTTTTTTTCTTCTTCTCAGTTCAATTTCATTCTTTAGTTTTATTGGTAGTTATAGTTTTAGTTTATTGTTTAGTGCAGTGTTGCCATACAATTTCTAAGAAAATTATTTTGAGTGCAGTGTTGCCATATATTTTAAAGTTTATTTCTTTATTTTATTTTTTTTTTGGGATTTAGTTTTAGTTTTTTCAGTTATTTTTATTATTAATTAGTTTTCCTAGTTCAGCTTAGGTATTTAAGTGAAATTTTTATGTATTTAATTTTACGTTAATGGGTAGGTTCAAATGAACTCCATGTATTACAAAATATTCCATATAAGACAAAAATTCTCTATCAAATCAAATTTTTCTATACGACACAATCCCTATAAGACAAATGATCTTTCATTTTTTTTTTGTTACTGAAATTTGGAACGATACAGAGAAGATTAGCATGGCTCCTGTGCAAGGATGACACGCAAGGTCGTGAAGCGTTCCACATTTTTGTTCTTTAGATAATTTTTTTATTTAGTTTTAGGTGTCTGTTACTTTAGTTTGTAGGTTTATGGTTAATACCAATTATATAAAATAAAAAAAATAAAAATAGTTATAATATTTTCCCTATAAGACGCAATTTCCCGATATGACAAAATTACCCTATATGACAAAATTTTCTTATTATGACATAATCTATATAATACATTAAATTTGTAAATATTTTTTTTCTTTTCTTTATTTTTTATCATTGTTATTAGTTAATAGTTTCTTTCATTTATAAATTTATTTGGGTAATTAATTTTCTTATAATTAATTAGTAATTTAATTGGGGTTATTATTTAGATATATTTTTTTATTCTCTTTCTTTTATATTAATTTTTTTTGATTACTTTAATATTTGGTTTTGTTAGTTTTATATACATATATTTTGAAATTTAAATTTTTTTCCTTCCGCCACTTCAATTTTTTCTTTTCACTCTTTAATTCTCCTGTTATACAAGAAAATGTGTCTAGTTTAAATTCTTCAAGTGACAATTCGGTTCTACATATTGATCTTAACTCTTCAGCTTTTCAGGACGATGAATATGTACAACAGATCAATCGAGTACAACAATTAAAAGATTGTAATCATAACTTCAAAATCCGTGATAATAAACTCTTGATCTTACCTTCCTACGCTTCTCGTTATACGTCCACTGATTTGTCTGAATGGAAGTTAGTAGTTCCGTTGTCCTTGACTGCAAACTTAATTGAACTGGCTCATTCTTCTCCTACTTCTGCTCATATGGGTATTAAAAAAACTGTAGAACGACTTCAGCGGCAATTTTTCTGGTTTGGTATGACTAAACAAATCAAACTTTTCATCTCTAATTGTGTACAATGCAAGATGAATAAGCCTGTAAATTTTAGCACTCAACCTTTGATGGGTTCTCAAACTGAGTCTACCAGACCTTTTGAAAAATTGTTCGTTGATTTCCTTGGACCTTATCCTCGCTCCAAACGAGGGAATACCTGTATCGCTATAGTGTTGGATCATTATTCAAAGTTTGTTCTAGTCAAACCATTGCGTGAAGCTTCCGCCTCTTCTCTGTGTAACTTTTTGGAAAATGAGGTGTTTTTACTTTTCTCTGTACCTGCAGTGATTACTTCTGATAATGGCAAACAATTTCTATCTCACTTATTTAAAGATCTTTTAAAAAAATATAATGTTGATCATATACGTACTCCTATTTACTCTCCTCAAAGCAACGCTTCTGAGAGAGTTAATCGGACGTTACTGTCTAGTATTCGTTCTTATCTTGATGATCATGCACATAATGAATGGGATTGCCATCTCTCTGAAATCACTGCAGCATTGCAAAATGTTAAACACGACGTCACGAATTTTTCTCCTCACTATTTGGTCTTTGGTCAACACATGTCATTAAACGGTTCAGATTATGCTTTACGTAAACTTTTATCTCCTCAGGATGATAACGAAATACATGTGTTGTCCAAGTCTAATAGATTAAATCTTATTCGTGATCAAATAACTCATTACCTGAAAGTTGCACATGAGAAATCCGCTGTTCGTTATAATTTACGAAGTACCAATAGGAATTTCCTGCCTGATCAACCTGTGTTTGTCCGATCCTTCGCACAAAGTAGTGCTCCTGATAGATTTTCTGCAAAGTTAGCTGTTAAGTTTATTCCTGCTTTTATCACTGATAAAATCGGAACAGTCTCTTATAATATCAGAAATCTTGATGGAAAACCTTTGGGAGTTTATCATGCCAAGGATATACGATTGTGACAAATTATTAGTGAAATTTTTTTCTCCTTCCCTCTTACTTTCATGCCTGGCTTTGAGATCTTTTCTAGGGTGTGAGTCGTCCCCACGCTGTAACAACCGCTTGTGGTTGTTATGTTCTATTTAATCTAAATCTGTAATTACGGTTGGAAATCCCAACAAGGTTGCATGTTTATCCACTGCGCTGCATAAAATCTCTTCCACTACACGTCATTCTTTCTTTGGCTTAATTTGTATTAGAAAATATATTTTTTTTTTGTAGAGTGTACCATTTAGCATTTTATACTTCTCCGTATTTTGGTCGGTTACTCGATTCGTTTTATCATTTTTTGTTTGATGGTATGTAATGACGTGTAGTGGTTGGCGTGTTGCTTCATCTGTTTTGTTTTGGTTAGCGCGTGGATTTTCCATGTAAATGGAATATTCCAGAAAATTGGTTAATTAGTGTTGGTGTGTGCGAATCGATTTTGGGTGATGTCGTATGTGTACGTCATCCGAAATCTATCGGTCGGGTTTTTTTTATATGATTAGAATTTCTTTTGGGTGGGGGAAAAAATTATTTTTTTGGTACGCGTCGTACGTTTTTTGAGATAGTCTAGTTTTGGGTTTGAAAAGTATCGGGTAAAATTTTTGAAAAAAAAAAGATAATCAGTCAAGTTTGGTGTGAAAATGTTTAATTTTTTTGTGAAAAAAAATGAAAAACTATGTAACTTTGAATAAGTTGGTGTATAGAAAAAATGTTTTGTTTAGTTAAATAGTTTTGTTTAAAAGGAAAACAAATATATCTATATATAAGATAAAACATTAATTAATAAAAATAAAAAAATATATTTTGTTAGACTGCAAGATGGTTGAAATTGTTTGTTAGCCATTTTTCCATATTTTTTTTTATGATATTGTGTCGCTATTGTGTAAACCAAAATAAAAAATAAAAAAAAAAAAAAACTATACATATCACAGAAAATTTGAACTAAATTTTTTTTGTTTTGTTTGTTTGTAGTTGGCTTAGTTATTTTATTTCTACTGAGGTAGATTCGTTTTGGTGAGATGTGATTGAGTGAAATGGATCTTATGATGGTAGAGTGAAAAAAAAAAAAAAAACTATTATAACAATATTGCACAGATTATTATGTTAATTGATTCCCGTAAAATTTTCCGAAGTATTAAATGGCTATTGAATGTGCTAGTAAACTTTGTGACATTTCGTCGGTGTAAATTGAGCAGAATACAGTAGTTTCTGATACGGAACTCAGAATAACCAATATCAAGGCTGTTATACCTAGCTACATTGTAATGGTATTCAAAGACGTTCACAGTGCTTTATCCTCAATCATATATACTTCGGTGAAGATTAGTGAGAATTGTTGGTACTAATCACCCTGCCAAACTAACAACATATAGAGCAGGGTGAAGTGGTGAGAATTGGGTTTGTGGCAGCAACTCCGCCAAACGGAGTGGGGTTCGTGAATCCAGAGGGGGAAGCTGTGATCCTGCGTCGGCGCTGTGGTAGCTGTTTTGTGGTCGGACGGGCCAGAATTTTTATTATTATTCAGGTAAGGTGTGTGAGGCCAAAATAGATAAAGAACGCCGCTCACACCGTGTGGTTTTTTTTCATTAAATTTTGTGAACCAAACTTGGGTTTTTTTTGTTTTATTATTATATTTTTTTTTTTTATTATATATTTAAATTTTTTAACGGGTTTTACAGGTTCCGGATGGCGTCATATGCGACACCCCAAATCGATTCGCACCACGTTTTCTTTTGTGATTTTTTTTGATTTTTGGCTAACGTTTTCTTTCAAAATTTTTCTTTCATTTCATTTTCTCCGTTGCTTTTCTTACCGTTCGATTTCCATCCGTAATTACAGGTTGTTTCTTTTTTATGATTTTTGGTTACATTTTGATTTAAAGTGATGTGTTACTAAATAGTTTTGTGTGATCGCGTGAGGATGGGCGGCCTTATGCTGACCTAGGCCTTGAACAAGGTCGCCGGAGTGGCACCGGCGTCCTTGTCGAACGCTCACAAAATTTATGATTATCTACCACTGTGGTCGTGGCACGGTAGGATAATTTTCTTGTCCCCTTCGTTTTATCTCTATGCGGTTTTCAAGCATAGTAATATGTCTGGTAACCCCCACGCCTAGCGGCGAGCTTCAGCCAGTGCAATACCGCAACCAGACCTCTGTTGCTATGTTCTGTTCAACAAAATCCCTTTTGGGGGATTTTGTTACACATACTTAACATAATTTTTATTTCATTACCGTAAAAATATACTTTTTATGCTGAAATGAACCACAGAATAACGGAAATGTAACGAATCTGTTTACCAAACATAACCTCAGGATTAAAAAAAAAAAAAAATGAAATGTTGGTAAATATAAAACTGGAATATATTTTTCCAAATAGGGAAATGTTTCTTGTTTATTTGATTTTTCACTTTTTTGATTTTTGTGAAAATGAATTATTTTTTAACTCGCATGTGTACAAACTCTAATAAATGGATGGATTTTGTTTATTAAAATACGTGATTTTATCAGATGGTGATTGTGGTTTGTTTATTTGGTTAGAGTGGTTATTTTGTTTAGTTTTTAACATGCTAAATTTTGTATATCATAATGAAATATGGGAGAATATTTGTATAAAGTTTGTGAGACTAGTTAGCAATATTTACACTTCTGGGATTAGTAATAGTTGTTAATGATTTTGTCAGACTTTAATTTTGCAACCTTCTTATTAGAGGCATGATGCCCCTAAGAGATTTCCATACCATCTTTAAATAATGTAAAAATTACGCCTACCTCATTATCATTGAGTAATCTTTTTTATAATTGATGATTATTATTAATATTAAACAATTTATTTATTTTAATGTACAAAAGCCCTTTGGATTAACCTCGAACTACAAACTTCCTCTCTGAATTAAAAAAATACCTACTTACTGCCACTTAGTAAGCAAATAACTGTTTAACCTTCTGAAGGTAAACTGTTTGCTCTAGCGTTGTTGGTGAATAAGGATGAGGTAGGCGCCAAAATGTTTTCCTTGTACTTTATAAGGGAATTAGTTCAAATAGATAAAAAATGTCTGTTTAGATTTTTGTTTATAGATTCCGAATACCATTTTATAAAAGCAAACGTTTTATTTTGGAGACAAATAATTCATTTGAATATATCACACAAAGTAAATTATGGTGAAGCATCGTCTGTCTATATTTCATCTGAATCAAGCACCTCTGTGATACCGGCTGTTTTATAAAAATTGTTTGCATGGCTGAAAAAGTGCTGGGTTAAGAATGATGAATAACGGAAGGTTGCCTCAGTCTTACAAAAGATTTCGATTGGGTCCGTATCATACCAAGCTGTGAATTTTCATTACCTCTGCTGTAGTACTCAAGGGCCTTTGGTGCGCCTTCAGGATTTTATTTTATGAGCGTTGCGGTTTCCTAGATACAAAGTGAATGAACAAATTTTGGGTAAGCCTGACCCCTGTTAACCTTTTTAGGTCGTAAACATAACAGTTTTCGTTTCGGTTTTTGTTTTAAATATTTACGAATCTTCCAGCACAAGCATTTCTGGAACGTCAGCCCTATTCGTACCCCAACAGTTACTAATTCAACTTGAAACACGCCTGGAGTCAGTCTGACCCCTCTTCAACGACAGAAGGTTAAATACTCATAGCATCTAATTCGATTTTCCCATTTTAGTCTTTGTTGATCATAATTTTGTCTGGTTTCGTTTCAACTTATGTCTGACTAATTTGTCTTTGCTTGCCATTAACAATCGAAGCAATAGAGAATTTGTTTCAATAAATAGAGTTTGTGGTGTGTAAAAATAATCGAAAAGCCTGGCAGAGTTTGTTCCAAATTGATATTATTAAATCTCGTTTTAAAGTCGTATTAAAAGTCGTTTTTGTTTCGAAATCAGAATCAATCATTTAGAGCAGTTTATTTATCGCTCTTAAAATGCCAGTAATGATAATTGCATTTATTTACTTAAAATTTTCTATAAATGTTGTTTAGCTTAGCT
The DNA here is from genome assembly GCA_963556165.1 of Tipula helvola. NCBI lineage: Eukaryota > Metazoa > Arthropoda > Insecta > Diptera > Tipulidae > Tipula > Tipula helvola. The sequence continues at coordinate 242,928,811 of OY744483.1, read as the reverse complement.
CAAGTTAAGGTGTGCACGAAACTATAATTATTGAATAAAAAGTGTTATATTCTCGATACGATTCAAATTTAGTTACACGGATACATGGTTCGTTAAATTTCTAAGCAGAATAGACTTGTATTTAAATGTGTTCCATCAGAATTACAAGTTCAGCTGAATTTATCGAATTTTAATAGAAACAATTTAAACAAGTTTTGTTACATCTGACATCCATGGACTTCGTAACTAAAGTTTCTAGCTAATTACCAATGTGTCACATTTATTCAATTCAATTTCAAATCTGTTTCGAAACAAAATAATTTTTCCCATTTCGATTATCCAATTTTACAAACCATAGCTATTTATGCAACCAATTAGGAAATACCCCATTTGGTGTAACGAGTGGGATATTTGCGAAACAAGCAATGCGAGTTGAGCAAAATCACACGAGTTGCCCAACATGACATTTCCTAACGTGTTGCATACACGATTTTTTCTCTTTTTTAAGTGTAAACGTTCAGACGGGGTTAAGTTAATCCTTTAAAAAAAAATAATTTATAAATTTTGTACGGGTTATGACTTCTTATATTAATTTTCTAAATATTTGAGTTATCTCTTTGTGGATCAGAAATTTCTTCTTGTCATGTACATATTTTAAATAAATATATATAGTCGAGGCAATGAAGCACTAAAAAGGCGAAAAGTTCGGAGTTTTTTCCATAAAGGCGGATCGGAATTCGGTTTTTTCATTCGCTTCCAAAAATTATTTGTAAAAAATGTACCTACTTTGTACCTATGACAAATCGGAAATTGCATTGCTGCAGCCAAAAATGCATTCAAAAAATGTACCGTAACTTAGTGCACCGTAACCTGGGCCTGCATGTCGTCTCCAGGTGTTTCGTCACACAATAGAAGAAGATGAACCCAAAATCGTTATGAGGGGTTTTTCGAGGCGCTGAATCCGGATTATTTCACGTCGAAAAGTACCCTCCCAACACCTAGTGCATCCGAACTTTTATCTTGACATCGATGTCATTCCCATGAGTGTCAACCAAACCTGATGTCTTAGAGACCGACATCAATACTGCAACAGCTGTGTGGAATTGTTGATTCTAGTTAAATTATGTGAGGAGGAAAGAAATAGAATGAATAGAAAGCCAATATTTATGTAATTGGCGTTTAAAAAACTTTTTATTGAACTCAAATCAAATACAATCCAACTGTAACTTTACCTTCCCTCATTAATAATTAATACCTTTAATTTTTAAATACGTAACTCAATATCAAATTATTCATCAAGTGACACATCACTAGTCTGTTCATTTTCTTCGTCATCAACTGACGCATTCATAAGTAGATCATCTTCCTCATCTAAGGCCTCTTTCTCTGCTGTAATAATTTTCAACTGAATATCTGTCAGTATTGTTGCAAGTTGAGCCTTCACAAATTTTACAGGCAAGATTGCAAGGGAGGCCGTGCTTCCTGCAACTACAGGACAACAGTTCCATAATATTCTTGGGCGCAGGTTTTTGTGTCATTTCTACAGGGATCAGTGTGTCGCCTTCCTTTCTCCACCCCCATTCTGTTGGGTCCATGGTCACCTGGTCTCCGTGCAGCCAATCTTGCACTTGAAAATAGACCCTCTTTAGATGTTGTTGAATGGCGTCAAGTGTGGGGAGAATTTTCCCTAAATTTACTCTCCCCTTTAGAGCGGTTTTTATATACATTCTGTACCTGTACACCTGTAGTGACTGGTCCCATTTTAGCTTGTACTCATCAGGAACATTCGACTTCCTGAATAACAGTGGAGCACCGTACATTGCCAGGATTAGCTGCGCCCGTTCTCAAAAATGTTTGCTTGACAAACCAGCTTCTTTGAACTTCGCAGCATGAGCTTCAAGGTCTGTGAATTTCTGGAAGGTCTTGAAAAATTTAGTTTGTCCCTGGTAGTACGTTGCTGAAACGGTATCGCATCCCATTATTGCATGGAACAACAAAATATTATTCGCAACTACTGGCATATGGGACAAGCTAAGTGAAGAGTATACTTCTTCGGGTTTATTGAGCCTTGGAGGTTTCTGTAGAAATATTTCATTATCTGCCGAGCAGGGTGCAGTCAATATTACGGCAACGTCTATATCTTCGGCGACTATGACTACCTTTTTTGTAACGTCCCTGGATCGTCGGGGTCAATTTCTATCACTTTATTGCCGACTTTTATTTTAGAGTTGCAAGAGGCAATAGTTTCAACGATTTTTGATCGTGGTAATTTTAAATCCTTGAAATTTGATCCCGAAATATCTTGCATAACCTTGACACCTTCTTCAAAAGCATTGTGGCAATTGCTTTCGGGGCTCCCACTCATTCCATTAGCTATGTTTATGAGGCATTCTATAGATTCAGGGAATGGATCGAATTGCTGAAAGAAGTTCTCAATCAGTTTCAAAGATTTCAAATCTGCCTTGATCCTGGAATCTGTTGAATCCTTATGTTGGTAATTTTTAGCAAATGCACATTTCATGAAATCCTCCATGCCCTCGATAAGATCTTTGGTGAACAAGAAAGTTTTGATCCATTAGTGCGCAACACTTTCAGTTACACCTCTACGAAATGAGCCTCCTTCAACCTCATAAGTGTTTGCTCAATAGTTTGGTCCGTAAAGATCCCACTAAAAGATTTGTTGCTCCTGCGAATTGTCCAATACCCTTCCGTGGTAAATTTTTTGTACTCGGACTCACCCATACGCTTCTCGAGAGCTTTCATGTCTTCTAAATAAACATGAGCAGATTTTGCATAGGGAAAATGCCCAGTTGCATGGAAAAAAGGTAACATGCGTTCAATTGTATCTAAATGTTGTTTCCAATCTACACTTTTTTCCGCGTGCATGAAATCTTTAACTATGAATACCATTCGACAATATTGAATCCATAGTTTGCATGCCTGTAATTGTTCTGTAATTATCATCGTTTTGGAGCTCTTCAATGTCTTCAGGAGACATAAAGGAATACTCGGTTAAAAATTGGACGCATTTTTGGATTTCATCACATCTATTTTCTGCCCTTTTAAATATTATTTTTGATAAGGCCAATAGTACTAAGGTATGTGCCCGGACGGCGCGAGCATATTGGTGCCCGCTGAAAATTTATTTAACCGTATTCTCTCCGTATACAGAAAATAAAACTTCGGCCAGCCAATGCTTCCAAGAAAGGACATCAGTGTGTGGAACAACAGCTATATCATCTGCCAAGTTTGTTGCGCCTATTATGTCCCGAGCCCTTAAATACAAAGGTTGATCGAATGTTATGATACAATTCGTCATTTTCAACCGCCGGGGTTCAGAGACTGATTGATTTATCGCTGTGTATAGTGCATTGTATTCACTTGGATAAGAATGTATGAAAGGCAGAAAATTTATCACTGACAATTCGGACTGGCAATTTTTTGTCAAGTCTTCTATGTATCCATTCCAACCTTTCTCGAAATTGGGCCTAACTTACTTGTGAAACATCCAAAAGCAATTAATTTTTGAAGAGTCTGTAAGTTTCAAACTTAAGCGTGCATTCGGTTGTGGGAAATTGAAAAATTTCATGCCATCTAGTGCGAGGTATGGGTAAACTATAAGTGGGATTTTACTTTCTGCAGTGATTTCTTGTTCAGTTACACGTTTCAGGCGGGTCAGAGGTTTTTTACAGCCTCCTAAGCTATGAAATGTCCCTTTTCCATCCAAAGTCTCTACGTTCCAATCCGCGTTATCGTGAACAAATTGAACGAAAGCATTTTCTTTGACATTAATTTCTCCCTGCATAGTAGCTGACATCTCATAATTACGCACTTCGGCATAAGAGCATCTCCACTAACTCTCTAGAACCAAACTTCCGATGTAAAGTCACCCGAAAGCGACCTGGAGTGGGACAATATTTTGCGGGGCAATGTCGCGCACATTATGGCATGAGCAATTGAAATAACTTCTGACTCATGGTTTTCAAGTGTTTTTCTATACTGATTGAGAAAAAGCTTTTGTAAGACAAATTTAAGTTTCTCTGGAATTACTTTAGCTTTTTCTAACATGCAATCACTTGAAGGATACGAATCCCAATTCGACTGATATTCGCGAATGTCCTCTACAAGAATTTTCGCAACTTTATCAAGAAGTTCGAAATCTTTACTCTCATCAAATTTGCATTGCTTATATTTTTGCTGCAGAACGTTAAACGCCTGATCTTTTAAGCAGCAGTATGTCCCTGACCCTCGTTTACTTCCATGAACAAGATTTTCTTGATAGTGATTTTTTAGTTTGCTCCAAATAGTCTTCTCCGTTGGTACGAGCATATCTTTTTATTGCAAAAGCTTACGAAAATCACCAATGTGGAACTCCTTCTTTGGATTTTCGTCAAAGTAATTGTATATCTGCTCCATAGACTGTCGAATTTTTCACCATAGTCCCCTTTATATGTCTTTGGCTTACGTAACTTGGCACAACAAGATCTGTGGTATTTTATCTCTTCAGGATCATCTGGGTTCGAGAGCTTATATATATATATATTTTTTTATATATATTTTGGGAGAGCCCCACGGAGAAGACGTTCGGGGCTAGGGTCCGGTGCACTAGGTGTTCGGGGGGCCGTTGTCGGCGTGGATTCGGATTCAGCGCCCCAAAAAACGCCCTACAATGATTTTTGAGTTGTTTTTGGCGATCTTGTTAGGAAAACTCTCGGGGATGACGTCCACGTCCAGGTTTGGGTGCACCAGGTGTCCGGGGGTTGTTCGCCGATGCCACATTTGAATTCAGCGACCCAAGAAACACTCCGGGCGCTGAGTTTCTCTCCTTCCCCGCGTGATTTGTGGGAGAGTCCCACAGAGATGACGTTCATCGGCGTTCCTGAGCTCCAGGTATTCGGAGGGTCAATTTGAACATCATAATCGTGATTAGCGACCCCGAAAACCCCCGAGTACCCGATTTGGGCCAGTTTCGACTCTTATTTACAAAAATTTGAAATCTTCCAAAAGGCGTCTCAAAAAATGCATTTTTTGAATGCATTTTTGGCTGCAGCAATGCAATTTCCGATTTGTCATAGGTACAAAGTCGGTACATTTTTTACAAATAATTTTTGGAAGCGAATGCAAAAAACCGCATTCCGATCCGTCCTTATGGACAAAATTCCGAACTTTTGTGCCTCATTGCCTCGACTAATAATTAGTAAAGGTGATAGTAACCCAACCGAGTCACAAAAACTCATCTATGATTCGTACTACTAAACAGTGTATCATAGTTTCTTACTTTGTAACGATTCCAAACAGATAAGGCTCCTTCCTTGATGGAAACATTAATTGTTTTACTATGTCAAAAATTTTCTTTTTCGAAATTATTATTTTGGAAATTATTAGATACAAGAGGGGTAAAAATACTTTGAAGGGAAATAATGTACAGTCAAATCAACTGATAATACCCCAATTATATACACATTTCGCTTATAACGTCTGAAATTCAATTTAAAGATTGATATGTTTTATTACTTTTTGGATTAATATTAGGTCATCAATCAATCTAATATTGGGCCCGATTCAATGCATATTTTCTTTGCTTTTATTCTTCTTCTATTTCAAGGAAAACTCTACATGGTCTTTAATAAAAAAAATTCAAACAAATTTTTGTGCTGCTTCTCGAAACTAAAAAAGCTTTTATTTTAAATTATTTTATTTTTAAATAACAGCTATGATACATGGGAACCGGGCGTATGACAAAAATAAAAATCTCCCAAAAATACAAAGTAAAGAGTCCCGTCAGAAAGAAAGACCGCATTACATTTTTATTGAGTAATATAGATTGTATTTCACTGAATCAGATATATATTGTCCAACTCGCCGCAATACCCCTATGACAGGAGAAATTTTGTTGTTTGATACCATTAATGTGGTTGGTCCAGGAAATCCGTGAATTAATTTGCATACCGAGATATCGAACACAGTCAACACGTGTAATTAATTCGTTTCTGATTTTAAAATTATCGATAATTAATGTTGGTTTGTGTTTTAAGTAGTAATATGATAATACTAGATTTAGAAACATTAAATGCTATAGTAATTTATTGTTCTCAAGCCACTCAGTGATAATAGTTAAATTGCTTTCCATATCCTATTGAAGTTGATCGTGATAGGCTGAGCTATAAATCAGAGCGACTCATCTGCAAACAGTTGGATTTTACCTTTTAAGTTAAGGTGAAAGATCTCATTTATATAAATTAAAAACAAAGTTGGCACTAGAATAGATCCTTGAGGGACACCAATGGAAATATTTATAACAGAGGAGTCATGTGTTTTCTATCAGATCAGTAACTATTGATAAGTTTTAAAAGGCATTACCAGAAATACCAAAACTCACAAGCTTATCAATCAATATAGAATAATTTACACAATCAAAAGCCTTTTTAAAATCTAGGAACAAATACGAAGTGACACATTTACTTTCAAGAGATTCGTAAATTGATTCAACTAGATTTAACCCTTTGAGTGCTAACATGATTATTAGAGAAATTGCTGAAACTGCGGGGAGTCAGGGACCTTATCATAGTCAATAGTTCTTCTGGTTCATCAATATGTATCGATGGTCACTGAGACTATTACCGCCATAGAACAGAAAAGATGTTTCTTCGTGATTAGATAAGACATGAACGATTATCGTTCTAGTGGTACATACTAAAAATGCGAGTGAAGTACAATTCATTTATTTTATTAATGATAGAGTACTTGTTCATTAGCAATGTAGAATTGTAGTTACTATTTTTCGTCTGTAAAATTGTCCTACCCAACACATCTAGATTTGGATCACCAACTTAATTTGATTCTTGAGATAAAACACAGATCTCGATGAACAAACATTGCACTACTACCTTCAGTTCTAGATTCTCTTGTACTATGATATAATATAAATACATATTTTTATAATTAAAAACAATCTTTGGTTTAGAAGCAATTTTATTATGAAATTGTTTTAATATGTCATGACATTTCGGATTCTTCCCGTATCCATTTTCAAAAGATTCTAAAACAAAATAAAAATAAGAAAACGCCGAATTTAAATATCAAAATACAATTTCTTTGAAATACCAGAAAATAAAAATGTTCCAACAGAATAAACAATTTTTAGGCATCTTAACTCAAGCAAAGCGCTAGAGCGAGAGAGATGCCTTATATCCCCGCCATTGATGTCTGTTAACAAATATTAATTCGAAAAGTAACAGATAGACTTATAGACCTTGATCAGATCAGAAAAACGTGTTGTGACTAAGATCTTTAGGTGCTCGGATTCCAAACAGTAATTTTTCACCTCGGATTCGACTCTGAGTGTGTTTTATGTTGCTAATGGAAAACCACATAAAAACAATTTTGTTATTCTGTTAGAACAATTTTATTTTTTTGGTATTTCATAGAAATTGTATTTTGATATTCAAATTCGGCGTTTTATATTTTTTTTTGTTTTAGAATCTTTTGAAAATGGATACGGAAAATATCCGAAACGTCATGACATATTGAAACAATTTCATAATAAAATTATAGGCTTCTATACCAAAGATTGTTTTTAATTATTATTAAACAAGCCTAAGATCGTCAAAATCATAAATATTTTTGTCGTTTTTTGTACGATTTCCGGCGCATAGGATCCAATGCTAAGTGGCTTTGGGGAGTTCTCTATTTCAGTACGTAAATAATTATTAAAAAACAAAAATTATAAAAAAATGTTTTTATTTCATTGAATCTTAGAATTTCAAAAAATCGCCAAGGCAGCAGTCAGTCCCCATCCTCTAAGCCATATAACGAATTTAAAGTAATATTTCTTAAATTTGTTATATTTAAAACAACTTGATTTTTAGGGATTTTTTTTTTTTAGGGTTTTTGCCGCCAAACCATGATACAACTGAGAATTATTTAATTTGTTTTTTGAGCTCCTTTTAATATGAAAAAGCGTATGGGTAGAATTTACATATCATGTACGAGAAGCTTCATTACACTGTATGTAAAACAAACAATTGAGCGCTTTTCATCAAGTATGGCACATCCCCAAGATTGTGAGCTGCGTTGTTATTTTAAGATATGGACACTTTTCAATATTCGAACTTTGTAAATCTAAACCTTTTTAACAAATTCTTTAAATATATTTTGGAAATGGGGGAAATATTTTGGAGAAGGAGGATAATTCTTTATTAAATCTTTTATTCTTTTCTAGTTTTTCAAATCTCCGCTATATACAAGAAAGGGCGACACAGTCGAGTGAGTGATGAACTAAGGGCCCAACTCAAATAAAAATCTTTCAACCTTTATCAAAGTTTTTTTAATACTGAAAATGGCTTTATTCTCGAATCTTTCTTAAGAAGAAACTAACAAATCTTAAACCAAAAATTATTGCATTTTTTAAGTCTTAACCAATTTTAATACATACTTATTATTAGTGTTTACTTAATTTATTTAGATTATACTTATACACATTTAATAAATTTACAGCTTCATTAGTTAGAGTAGATATGTTCTTCATATTCGCTTAGTTTGAGGTTGTTTTAGTATATTCTGTTTCCAAGGTCGGCGTTTACATTACTGTTTCGAGGGTAATATTGATCTTTGTAATACTGTAAAGTATTTTCGCTGAGGTTCGTTGCAAGAGTTCTTTATTTGTAACGCTGGCGGATTCCCATAACTGAATACCAAATGTCCTTATGTTATTTTTTGTGGTTGGGCTTTGCTTCAATATGTTTCTTCCACGTCGGCTCTCTGGGGTGACGTGAGTTGATTGGTTTTCGTTCACTTGTATTCGCCATGTCCTCAGCCAGTCCTCGATTTTGTTATATGATTCTGTAATTCACCTGAGGCATTTTCGGGATTATTATGTGACCCTTCATGATGTACTTTGTGGTTACAACTAAATTAATAATTAAGTTTGTGTTGATCTTATTTATTTCAAAATTCTTGTTTTAGTTTATACATCTTATTCCATTTTAAAATGGTAAACTTACTTAGCCGATTCTGTTCAGAAAGTTATATTTACTTGTTAGAAATCACAAACAAACGTGATATTATCACGTACAGCTCGTAAGCCATTTATAAATCAATCATTCATAATAACAAAATATTTTTGGTAAATCAAAAAAAATTTGTAAATAGTGAAATCGTCGCACCTCTAAGAACAGCAACAGCATTAATAAAAATTAAAAAGGTTAAGTAAATGTTATTTTATTATAAGAAAAAAACTTCCAACATCTGCCTGGTTTAAAATTCCCTATATTATTACCAAAATAAAAGCGGTATCCTTCTTTGGGATCGTGATGATAAATGAAACGAAAAAAACTAAAAACATTTCCTTTTTTCCAGTGCTCTACCTACCTGTTATTTTTTATTCCATTATCAATTTCAATTCATGTTGTATTTATCCATCTTAAGAACTACCTAGAGACAGATCAAACGATGAGTATTCATTTGGGTAAATTCATTTATAGTCTAAAGTGTTTTTTACGTTTTTTTATGTTTTGTATTTTTAAAGAAAACCCACTTATCATAACAATGCAGATGGATAATATGTTACTTTCAAAACAAAACAAAAAAAAAATTAAAAACTAAAGATCAAATATCAATTTAAGTTATTGGTCACACTCACATTTACTATACGTTGTATCGCGCGCGGTTGGTTCTTATTAGATAACAGCAGCTAAAAAACATAGTTTCGATCGATATAAATCTCTCTTTGGGATAAGATTTATGCTTGCTCATTAATCCACATTTCACACTTTAGAAATAATTTATGTGTGTATATACATATTATGTAGACATACTATATGTGGTGGAATGTATCTGATCCATAAATAATTTAATCAAATATTTGGAATTCTAAATTTAGGCTCACCACAATTTTTCATTTTCAATTATAGAGATTGTAATGGGTAATTTACTTGTTACCTCAAACGGAAATGATGCGACAAAAAGTGTTTTTAAGTTTCAATAAATTAAGAAACGGTGAAGATTAATCCTTGTGGGTTCATTTTTGAAACTTAAAGTAATAAAAACTTGAAGTATCGAAATTTAAAACTACAAATTTTTTAGACTAACCAACAATAATCTTTATCAAATGACCTTAATCCCTATAATTTTTGCTAATTTGTACTTTTTTCTTGTCTTTCTAGGTAAGAGATAAAGCACCATATTTGTAAGTGTTTAACATAACTTCAATTGTTTGTTTAATGGTAATATAAATCTTCTGTTAATAAAGTTCCAGGGTTACTACTTACACAATCGCTACTTTAAAAATATGATTTGGAAATGTTGAACTCTAAAATATTAGAATTTAGTAAAACTGATAGAATTTTTACTAAAATTAAAAAAATAAAAATTAAGTCCAAGAAGCATATTAGAGGTCCTACCACTTTTAGGTTTCGAAAGGCAAGGGTATTATCCAAAAAAAATTCCACCCAAAAACTGTCGTTGATTTTCCGAGGAAAAAGGAAAACCCGGTATTTTTACGATTCTTTAAAACAGTTACAGGAGATTTCTGTTTAGCCTTGGCTTCTACAATAAATTAATTATCTTTCCAAATGTATACATATGTGTAAAACAACGTCGCCTATAATTTATCGAGATCTAACGAAAAACAAAGCACGGCGACTATAATCTACCATTGTCCCATTACGCACTCGGGCGGGTGGTAGGATATTTTTTTAAATTCTAAGTTCAAAAATCTACTTAAATCCAGAATGAGCATCTTCCTTAGATTCTACCTTTCTTTTCTAACTAGGCGTCTGGACTATTAAGAGATTGAGATAGGCTTTCTATCCAAAGATGTCATAATTCTAGACGGTTCATTTCAAATTTCCCAAAAAATATTGAGTTGAGATAAGCGAAACGATTATACATTTCATATCTTCTTTTTTTATTTTTTTTTTTATATTTAATTATGGCACCAGCTCCAAACTGGCCTAATTACAAAAGGACCCCGCAATAATCTTATGGAAGTTGGGTTTCGGTCAAATTTTCTGAATTTTTGATATGTGTATATTTTGTCATCCTGAACAAAAGTCTCCATGGGCACAAAACCCAAATTCAATATTTTGGCAGCTACGGAGCTCCAAAGCTCCACAGGTCCGTTACAAAACTATTCATTTTTAATACTATTTATAGATGTCAAAAGCATATTTTAATTATTTAATTATATAAGTTTATGTTTTTGAGGTCGCTGAATTCAAATCTGATGTCAGATTTGAAAAATTGACAGTTGACAGCTGTCAATTAATTATTAATTTTTTTTTTTTTTTAATTTTTTTTTCAGATTTGAATTCAGTGACCTCAAAAACATAAACTTATATATTTAAATAATTAAAATATGCTTTTGACATCTATAAATAGTATTAAAAATGAATAGTTTTGTAACGGACCTGTGGAGCTTTGGAGCTCCGTAGCTGCCAAAATATTGAATTTGGAGCTTTGTGCCCATGGAGACCTTTGTTCAGGATGACAAAATATACAACATATCAAAATTTCAGAAAATTTGACCGAAACTCAATTTCCATAAGATTATTGCGGGGTCCTTTACAATTTTAATTTTTTACAATTTTTTTTTTTTTTGTTAGCTTTTTCCACTCATCTTTCATACAGCGATCCACTTTTATACCGTTATACCATTCGTTTTGATAAATTCATACATACTCTTGTTCTCATTTTTCCCCATTCGTAATAATTCATTCAAGTTTCTTGCATTCATTAGGACATCGAACATTTCTCTATTTTGGCTAAATTGGGGCCGACCCATCTTTCATGTCAGCACTACAGGCTGACATGAAGCAATGCAATGTGCAGGAGGTTTATACAAAAACAGGTCTATAGCCGTACGTTGTCGATTTGGCAACTACTGCGTAAAGTAGGACGGTAAAAATTAACTGCGAAAGAGTTGGGAGTGCCTTGAGCCTCAGAAAAGGTTGCATAGAATAAAAACGAAAAAAAAAAAAAATAACTCATTCAAGTTTCTTGCATTCATTAGGACATCGAACATTTCTCTATTTTGGCTAAATTTTGAACATTTAAGAATTAGATGTTCGATGTCCTCTACAACCAAACAGCTTTCACATAAATCATCCTCACTCAAATGACGTTTCTTTAAGCATTCTTTCCAATTACCATGATTCAATCTCATCCGTTCCATCGTTCGGATCATTGTAGAATCACTTCATTCCCGCCACTCAGAGAATCGGAGAATAGAACTACCCTCCTCCTCCCTTCATTCATTGCCAACTTGATTCCTTCCGGGATCGTAACGATATCCCGCATTTAAAAATCCCGCTTTTCAAAATCCCGCTTTTCAAAATCCCGTGTTTCAAAATCCCCGATTCTGCAAAAAGAAAAATTCCGGTTTTCAGAAAATCCCGATTTTTATTTTTATTTTACTTTATAAAATTTTCCTTCGCCAAAAAGCGCGGCTCGAATTAAAAAAAATACGTCTTTCAAATTTCAAAACGAAGATTTTGAAAACCGGGACTTTGAAAAGCTGGATTTTGATTTCGTTATTTTAAAGGCGGGATTTTGAAAAGCGGGCAAACTTACCTTCCCCATTCCTTCCATAATTCCAATCAATTCTGCATTCATTATACAGATGCTACCATTTAATCTGAACATTTTCTCTTTGTTCATTGCTGGAATTTAAATTTCCACACCCACTCGATCCTCATTAACACTAGCATCTGTATATAATTCCACATGTGCAAAATAATTCATTTGCATTCTTCGAAATTCTCTCTTCACCGATAACTCATTCATCATCGCTTTTGTTATGCCTCCAAAATTCAAGCACACAGGAAGATTTTCGGGAGGCACTTTTGGACCCACTTGTCTAATTTTGGAAAATATATTCATATTTTCCGCCATTATCCGTTCCTTCGTCCAATCTTACTTTTATCTCATTCACTAACACATTATCTTTGGTCAACATTCGCACAGTCTCTCGCACAGTGATCCATTCCCTCTTATAATTGAGAGGTGAATCACCTAATTCAGACCATAGAGTATGTACACACATTTTTAATTTTTTTTTAAAAACACTTGTTAAATATTTCGCAAAATTACAAAAGGTTTAAAAAATCACTCAATCGATTCCGGCTTGTTAGGCCATCATCAGAAGTATCTACTAAACTACTAAATGTGTGTTTCGCCAAGTGCCTACGGCAGAAAGTGTAAAAAGCATATAATATGTATTGAGGTAGAATTAATCGCCCCCAATACCACTCTAGCACATGCAATTTCTACTTTCATTAACTTCTCAAACCCGACCTTAGATCCATCACCATACACTCTCATCCCATAAGCAATTTTGGAAGACACTAGCGCCTTTCGCAGCATATCGGTCACACTAGGGTGAGCTCCCCATTTCGGTTTACTCAACCTTTTGATCACAATTAATCTGCTCTTACAATTGTCGGCTAATTTTTCCATGTGCACTTTAAAACTCAATCGATTGTCGATCCAGATTCCCAACTACCTAGTCAATCTTGAATACTCAATTGTCTCATCATAAATTCGCACATCAATTCTTTGATTCATTCTAAATGCCATACTATTACATTTTCTCGAATGCACACGCAGATTTAAATCATTCAAACATTGTGTTACCTAAAGCACACATTCCTGAGCTCGATTTAGGGCCTCGCCGATTGTCTTGCCTTTGCCGATTAGGATAAAATCGTCTGCAAATTGCAAGATGACTTTGTCGGGAGAATTATACCTATGTAACGAGCTCGTATACAGATTGAAGAGAGCCAGAGAAATTTTGCTCCCTTGTGGGAGTCCAATGTTCACCGCTTCCTCCAATCGGTAACCCCTTCCACACAAAACAAACTTTCGCTCACTCATAAACTCATAAACCCATTTACAAATTTTCCAAGGAAATCCCAGGTTCAAAAGAACCTGATATAGTTTCCCTGGAACCACATAATCATACGCTCTTTCAATATCCAGAAATACCGCCACAACAAACTTCTTTTCCTTTCGTACTTCCCACGCAAATTTTTCCACACATTCGTTTCCAGAGTGGTTACGACGGAAACCAAAAGTGGTCTCTGGCAATAAACTATTTTCATTCATAAACTTTTCAAACCTGGCTTTCGGCATCCCATTCACCATTTTAATGAAAACGTTCAACAAACATATTCCTCTGTAGTTTATTGCCAGATTTGTGTCGCGATCCCTTTTGGGAATTGGAACCACTATGCATTCCTTCCATCTTTCCGGTATCTGCATACTCATCCATACTCTATTGAGAATTCGAAGCAAAGTTTCCTTTGCTTCAATCTGGGGTCGTAGATTTTGCCATTTCTAAAACCCTCAGGAACTCATTCCATTCAAATTGTACACACATTTCATTCAAATTTTCATCAACAGTTTCAGGTAACATCCAATCATTATTCATTACTATTACCTGAATTATTCTGGACATCCGTCATCATTTACAAGAATTGATTTCCCTTCTCGGGGTCATCCATTACAGCATTTCTTTCATTCCTCCTTTTACCTCTCACTCTATTAAATTTATTTCATACATCTTTAGTTGTGGTTCTACATATGTGTCATTTCTGACACATAGTTCCGCCAACTTCTCCTTTTTGCTCTACGGATAGCCTTTTTCAATCTTCCGTTTACCCATTCATAATTGTGTACTACCTGTTGAATTCACGCAAAGCTTTCCGTTTCCTTTCATACCAATACTGAATCTCATTATTCCACCACCCGTTTACCTTAATTTCATTCTCTCTTGTTTCAAAACTGCACATTTCATTCGCTCTCTCTATTTCATACTAAAGTTGGTTTGCATCATTTACTTCATTTGTTATGAGAATCTCATTCATACGTTCAACCCATTTCTTACTATTCAGCAAGACCTTTTTCTCAGTATTAACATTTACACCACCTAAACATGAATTAATCATAAAATGATCACTACCCAAATTCTCATCTGATACATTCCAAGTGACTTGAGGCGCCAGTCCACTAGACACTAAAGTGATGTCTATCGCACCAACATACGCCATCCTTATTGGCCGTCCATCGTTCAGGATCACGAAATAGGAATCCAGAATGAGGTCAGCCAACAAGTTTCCCCAAGCATTATTTTTTTCACACCCCCAAACACGCGAATGTGCATTCAGATCACCCCCCAGAATTATTTCACTTTTTCCACGCACCCAGTCAAATCATTTTTTAAAATCTCTCAGGCCTTTATCTCTATCACTCACATTTCTAATTGGAGCTACACACTTACAATCAACAAGTTTTATCCAGATTCCTAGTTTTGGCAGCGATGACCTCGATGTGTTCGAAATCGGGAATCCCCTCATTCGTCAACATGATATTGGCTCGTGCCAATATCGCTACTCCGCCGAAGCCATCGACCACTCGAAACGTCTTGTTTGCACTCTCCCATGTCTCACTTAAAAGTATAACATTCATATAATCGTTGGCCAGATAATTCCGTAGCATGTCGCTTTTGGCATACATGCTTTGGATATTTATCTGGCCAATTCTCAAGCATTCATTGGATCTTACATTCATTCCATCATTTCTCCATCTCCATCCATCGCGATCCTCTGCTCGATCGGGTTCAAAAATGAATATTTGTTCCTGCTGCCATATTCTGTTGTTCTATTTCTATATTCATCTGTTGTTGTTTTAATGTTGTTAGCCGCAGTCGCTGAACTGCTTGATAATTTTTCATTTGTGGTTGTTGTTCCTTCCTTCTTATTTTTATTCAGTTCATTTGTTTGTTTATTTGAGTTATTATTATTCTGTGTTTTGCTATTATTATTGTTTGTAAGTTATTGATTTTGATTTTATTATTATTATTACATATTCTCATTATTTCTGTTATTATTATTATTATTGTCTTTGTTGTTATTATTTTTATTTCTGCTATTTTGGTCGGTGTTTTGTTGCAAAACCTCACTGTATGATTGTTTTTGTACGGCACTAGTTGCTCCTGTTGTATTGGCATTTTGACGGTACTAAACTTCCCTGGCTCTGTGGTAGGTGATTCGCTCTATTGTTTTAATATTGATTATCGCTTTTTCCATTTGGAATGTTGGGCAGCTTTTGTCGAATGTAGTATGCTCTGTTGCACAATTTGCACATTTAATCGGCTCACATGGTATTGAGTCATGATCGTGAGGTATTAATTTGGCACATTTGGGGCATACAGGCACCCTCTCACATTTTCTTTTGGTGTGGCCATATCTTTGACAGTTGTGGCACCTCATTGTCAATTTTTTCCAATAAGCTTTCGGGTTCGATCCTCACCAAGGAACTTTTGCATTATTATTTATTTTTTTTTATAATGGCATTTCATTGCGAATTGAAAAATATATTTCCAAGCGAGAGTAGCTTAGTGTTTCGAATGAAGCGACGACAATTTTCCATCATTTTGGCTTTTGCAATGATGATTAAAAAGGATCAGGGACAATCGTTCATAATGTTAGGTTGTTTTTGCTTATGGACAGCTTTATGTAGCTTTAACGCGAGTACGAAATCATGTGAACCTTACAGTGCAGATCAACAATTCCTCATACCAAGGCATTGCGCCTAATTACCCGTAATATTACAAGAAACATTGTGATAAAAGAATTCTTGAATTAATATTAGAATGTCTCATTTCGTATTCTTCTAGAAACAAACATTTTACTTTTCAGGCTATATTGAGTTTTAAGAAACTTCCGTCAGTTTTGACGGGCAATTACTAGTAATATACTAAATAAGTGTTATAGGAAAATGCATGCGGTTACATTATACATTGCACTCACTCCCTTACTAGTAAAATGTCATAATCATAACCATAAAACAAAGTTGTACACAATTATGGCAAGGCTTAAAACAAAAATATGTTGAAAGCGTTTTTTTTTTTTTTTTTGTTAGCCGATCGTTAAGAAATTGGTCCAAAAAGAAAAATTCGCACAGAAATCAAATTGAAATATTAAAAATATTAAAAATATGTCACATAGTCGAAATTTAATATACAATTTCTGCAGATTTTCCACTGATTTATTCTACAAAAAATTCGAATCAGTATACTTATGGGTTTAGTGTGCTTTAAGTCTTTAGACTTAATTTTAATTAACCCCTTGAGAACCGAATTTTTGGAAAAAAATATAATACGTAGAAAAATTAAAATTATCAATAATTTAATTTTGTATAGTAAATGTGGAAGCATAGTGAAACACATAACGCAACATTACAAGGTATACAATAATAAGCGAAACTCTCTTTTTTCTTTTTATATAGTATGTCCCAAGATATCTCGGGCCTGGTCCTTAAAGAGTTAAGTATTAATGTATATGATTTTAATATGTTCTGAACATTGTAAGAGAAGTGTCGTCGCCGCGGCGATTGGACTGATTGTACAATAATTTTACATTCTATGTATATGTACAGAATGTACTGTGCAGGTTGTGTTAGCGAATTTTACTAATACAGCAAAATTCTCTTACAATTTTTCTTCTTCACGACATTTATCCAGCTCTATTTCTGTGTAAGCTAATTTTACTTTAATTTTGAATGTTAATTAAAAGTGTAGAAATTACAAAAATTAATTAATTAACATTCAAAATTAAAGTTTAATTAAGAATGGTTTAAATTTTTTATTTCGATTATGTTTAATTCTTCCTGCAAACTTAATTTTCGGTTTAATTAAGCAATGCCTTGCTTTTATTTAGCGATAAGTTCCAACATGGTATATATGTACATACTTACATGTTTGTTTTGAATAAATCCCTGCTTTATAGCAGTAATAACTAACAATTGCTCTACACGTTATAATTTTCCTGATCTATATATTCAAAAAGCACGTCGCAACTCTTAACTCACCCATTCCAATAAGTTTTCCTTCTTGTTCATATTACAATAAAATCTAATGAATATTAAAGAAAATTAACTTTTTTTTTCTCGATTACATCGAATAAAAGAAAATTATTAATTTTCTTTTTCCATAAACAGACATACATGAGTCTACACATTTTGCTTTTTTATGTTGACTTAGGAGAAAGTCGAAAAGAAAAATTATGTGAAATTGTGGGAAGGAATGAGTGAATACTGAATATATGAAACGGGATGAATTTTTCTTTTCAATTTTACCCCTGTACAGACTGCTTCGAATGCTAGCTGCTTCGGTGCTTAATGAATATTAAGTAGTTTTACAGCAATTGTTGTAATTGTATTTTTTTTTTTTTGTGTATTCGGGTAATCAAAAGTAATTGGATTTGAAGGGATAGTTTTTTGTTGAATAGTCAACTAATTGTGGTCACGTTTTTTATTAAATTAATGGAAACGAAAGTAATTTGAATGCGGATAGAAAAGTTACGGTGAGATTTTTTTTTTTTTTTGAAGATCATATAAATACTTCAGACTATAGAGGGTTGATTACTTGTGTATACGAAGTAAAAAGAAAATATTAAAAGATTTTATGAGTATACAACTTAATAAAGTTGTTGTAAATTGGGGTAACACCTTACAACGTTAGATTTTTTAATAAACTTTTTGTAGCTCTCTCTGTAAAATTTACTTTACTTCAGATTCTAACACAATTTAGTTGTTGTTTATTGCTTAAAATGCTGTGAGACTTTTATTTCTAAAAAGGTTAAAAAAATATTTTCTATTTAGGTAACTCAAAAAAAAATAAACATTTCAAAAGGAAAATTCTGAAACTTACATTTTTTGTTTTTGTTTACATTTTGCTTCGGCTGCAAAGACAGATTGATATACTTACAAAAAAAAAAAAAAATAGAGAAGACGATACGAAAATTTGTCTGTTTACATTTTCTATAATATTGATGTCAATATTATGTTTTCCTCTATGTATTTAGTAGGGTGGCTTGCCATTCTTGGATGATTTTTTTTTTTTTTTTTTTTTTTTTTTGGGTGAAAGATAAAACTTTACCCATTTTATATTTAACTTTTCCATTAATTTATTGCTCAGGTGAAGGGTAATTAGGAAATGTTTGTTTGTTTGTTCTAGTTTGGTGTGGGTTTTTGGTACAAAATTAAAGTTGAATAATTTTATGTGTGGAACAACAAGATTTAGAAAATTGAATTTTTGTCTTATTTAACTTACAATTTAATAAAACGTAACAAAGTCTTGTTAGTTGCTATGACTTTCTGGTAACGTTTGCCACATTTGCAAAAAAAGTTTGTATCAAACTGGGATGTTAGATAAAAAAAATGTTTACTTTATATTTTAGTGTTGACAAATGCTTATGGATATACGGAAGGTAAATAAATAACTGATCAGTCCATTCCGATCGTTTCTTATCAATCTCTTCAAGGGTAATCGACTTGAAAAGTTAAAATTTTTGTTAGCCGTGGCAGGCGGCAAATTTATAAATAACTTATTTTAATTGAATTTCTTTATGTTTTATGTATTTCAATAATATTTTTTTTTTTAACAATCTGCTACAGATATACATAAATGGTGAGAAGTGATTTGGGTTTTGTTCGGATTTGGCGAACAAGGACACAACTCCTTAGTTAGACGTTATACCACGCCGACTCGGTTTTCGGGTTAAGGGAACTGGTATAAACTGTAACAGACTAAGTACAAATTATTTTATATGGACCATCTTTAATTGCTTTTAGTTTGTTTTGATTAACTTGTTTCAATGAATCCAAATCACCAACTCTAAACTCACAATAATTGACTTTATTTTTTTCGTCAAGTTCTATTTTCCTTTTTTCATTTTCTCTCAATAACATTTCGTGAGCTCTACAGTGTGCCGATTTTAGGCGAAATCTAAACTCCTTACTATAATTATCTAAATTATATAAGGGCTCGATTTGATTATTTCTTAAATCACTGGGTAGGTAAGCCTTTTTTCCGAAGACCAATTCAAAAGGAGTATAATAAATATCGTTCATATGTGGAGAAGTGTTATAGCACAATTCGTATTAAGGTATCCAGTCATCTCAATCAGTTAAGTCATTGTTTATGTATGTTCTTAAAAATTCATTTAAATTGCGATGATTTCGCTCCAGGCCGCCAATAGTTTCTGGATGGTAAGGGGTTGTAATATGTTAGGGGTTGCCTTTATATTAAGTATGAAGCGGTTCCCTCTGTTAGTCGTTATTAATGGTCCAACTGTATCAATGGATATTGTATGAAAACTTGTGGCTGGTGTGTTGGTAATTACTTGAAGTTCCTTATGTGATCTTTCGCATTTCTTTAATTTACATGATCCACATTTCGATATTAAATTTTGTATTCGCTTTTTTAAATTTGGGATTGTGTACTTTTCGGCAATTTTGTGGTACAATTTTGTTACTCCTAAGTGACCACCTATTGGACTATTATGATTGTTGTTTATTAATTCGTTGATGGTATCAGGATTATCCAAATAAATTCGTGAGAGGTAAATAACTATGTATATTTAATTTGTTTAGGACTGAATTACCTGTCAAGGTAATGGGGTAATTTAGGACTGAATCACCTGCCTTTAGTTGTGAGTATCCATATTTTAACATAATTTTTTCTAATTCGGGAAGTGCTCGCTCGAGTGCGATAATCATTTCACTTTCATTAATTGACGTTAAATATACAATTCAAAATAGTTTCATTTTTATAATTATTACCAATTGTAGCAATTTTATTTTTATGGTCATATTTAATTATTAAAACGATTTATTTGTTTTTTAACTTATTTTTATTTTGTATATGCCCCTACGTTTCGACGGTATATTCCGTCTTCTTCAGGTGGAAAATTAATTATAAACAAAATTTTTTCCATTCCGTTTTTTCAAATTTTACAGTAATGTCTAAAGTGTCTACTATTTAATGTTAATTATAAGTTTCTGTAAGTCATTGTGGTTCCTCGAGTTGATCAGGCTCTTGGTTCTGATTCTGTTGTATTTTCTTAGACATACTTCGTGTTATGGTGATTACATTAATCGGTATTTGCTTCAAATCATCACTAGTGATTGCTATTCTTGAAAGTGCATCTGCACCAACATTTGATTTGCCTTTAATATAATGTACTTCGTAATCGTATTCTTTCAGATCCAGTCGCATTCTGGTGAGTTTGAATGATGGGTTTTTCATACTAAAGAGATATACCAGTGCTCGATGATCGGTGAAAATTTCAAATTTTCGGCCAACAAGATATGGTTTAAAATATGTGACAGCCCAATGTATTGCAGATAGTTCCTTGTATGACTAGTGTGAAGTTTATGATAAAAAATTTTGACAAAATATAAAAACGCGTTAGTGTTAGTAAATGTAAAACCTAACAAAAGCCGAATAAAACAAATTACAAAAACTAAAACCATTCTAGGAAATGGTAACGCAGACCAGTGTATGCCTTCACAGTGCATGTGCTTGTAGAGATGGTTTGCATAAAAAAAAATATTTTCACGCCGCTTTGAACGAATGAAATTTTCAAAATTGCCCTACTCAAAAAAAAGGTGAAAGTGAACGTTTGATGGCCATTTACAGGCAACCGTACAAATGGGGATTTAGGGATTTTTGAGTCATACGAAACATTTGCGCGACCCATCAAACGGTTTTTATCAATTTTTCATAGTGCTCTACTAAAAAAATGTGATGATGTGCGTTTGATGGCAATTAACAGGTAATCGCAGAGATGGCTACTCGTATCTGAGAATGCCATCGTATTGTATGTACCTTTAGGGATGTTTTGGGTCATACGAAACATTTGCGCGACCCGTCAAACGGTTTTTATGAATTTTTCAAACTGCTCTACTAAAAAAAATGTGGTTGCGTGCGTTTGACGGCAATTAACAGGTAATTGCAAAGATGGCTACGCGTATCTGAGTATGCCATCGTATTGTATGTACCTTTAGGGGTGTTTCGGGTCATACAAAATATTTGCGCGACCCGTCAAACGGTTTTTATGAATTTTTCAAACTGCTCTACTAAAAAAATGTGATGATGTGCGTTTGACGGCATTTAACAGGCAATCGTAGAGATGGCTGCGCGTATCTGAATATGCCATCGTATTGTATGTTTGACGGGTCGCGAAATAATTTCATATGACCCAAAACATCCCTAAAGTTACATACAATACGATGGCATACTCAGATACGCGTAGCCATCTCGAAGATTGCGTGTCAATGGCCGCCAAACGCACACATTCACCTTTTTTTGAGTTGAGAAATTTTGAAAAATTCATAAAAGCCGTTTGACGGGTCGCGCAATAATTTCATAAGACCCAAAACATCCCTAAAGGTACATACAATACGATAGCATACTCAGATACGCGTAGCCATCTCTACGATTGCGCGTCAATGGCCGCCAAACGCACACATTCACCTTTTTTTTGAGTAGAGAAATTTTGAAAAATTCATAAAAGCCGTTTGACGGGTCGCGCAATAATTTCATATGACTCAAAACATCCTTAAAGGTACATACAATACGATGGCATACTCAGATACGCGTATGCATCTCTACGAATGCGTGTCAATGGCCGCCAAACCCACACATTCACCTTATTTTTGAGTAGAGAAATTTTGAAAAATTCATAAAAGCCGTTTGACGGGTCGCGTAATAATTTCATATGACCCAAAACATCCCTAAAGGTACATACAACACGATGGCATACTCAGATACGCGTAGCCATCTCTACGATTGCGTGTCAATGGCCGCCAAACGCACACATTCACCTTTTTTTTTAGTAGAGCAGTTTGAAAAATTCATAAAAACCGTTTGACGGGTCGCGCAAATATTTCATATGACCCGAAACATCCCTACAGGTACATACAATACGATGGCATACTCAGATACGCGTAGCCATCTTTGCGATTACCTGTTAATTGCCGTCAAACGCACGCAACCACATTTTTTTTTAGTAGAGCAGTTTGAAAAATTCATTAAAACCGTTTGACGGGTCGTGCAAACATTTCATATGACCCAAAACATCCCCATAGGTAAATACAATATGTTGGCATACCCAGATCTGCGTAACTATCTGTACGGTTGCTTGTCAATGGTTCTCAATCCCTAAGTTATTTTAACTATGGTTTGAAACTGTTGTAAGGTTTTTTTGTATAGCGTTACACTTTTACTAATACAATCACATATTTTGTCATTTGTCATAAACTTCACGTTAACCCTTGTATGTAGGATCTCTATTTTGCTCGCCTTTAGTAAAAGTTTTTGATGCGTAGGCCACCGGTAAATCTTCTCCGTTCTTTAACTGAGATAAAATTGCGCCATATGCGATGTTTGATGCATCGGTTGTCAACCTAAATGTTTGAGTGAAAACATTCATTCTTCAAATGAACTTTAACATTTTGGTGTCCAAGTGAATTTTGCTTTTTTTCTCAGTAACAAATTTAATGGCCTAGCTATTTCTGGAAAATTTTTTACGAAACGTCTGTAATAGTTACAGAAGGCTACAAATCTTCTTACATCGTCAGCATTCTCTGGCACGGGATATTTTTTAATAACATTATACTTTGTTGGGTCGGGTAAAATACCACAATCTGATATGTGATGTCCTAGGTAAGTAACTTCGGTTTGTAAAAATTTACATTTTTTAGTGTTCAGTTTTAAATTGTAATTTCGAAGGCGTTGAAAAACATTTATTATATTTGAATTATGTTGACGCAATGAACAACCAAATATTACCAAATCATCAATAAATAGAAATACACTTTTCGGTGTTAGGCCGGACATTGCTAAATTCATCATACGCTGAAAGCTGTTTGGCGATGTTTTCAATCCGAAAGGTAGACGTTTAAAATGATAGTGTCCTGTGTTTGTGGAAAATACTGTTACATCACGGGAATCTTGTTCAATTTCGATTTGGTGAAATCCTGATTTTAGGTCCAGAATAGAAAAATATTGCGCCCTTCCTAGCTGATCAAGAATTTCATCTATCCGAGGCAAACGGAACACGTCAGATATCACCTTTTTGTTTATAAGTCGATAGTCTATAATAACTCTGCAATTTTTTAAATCTTTGCAATCCTTCTTCGGCACCAAAAGCAACGGTGAATTGTACGGCGAACATGAATTCTCAATAATACCATCTTTCAACATACCTTGCACTCGCTGTTCAATTACTCCTTTATGCATTTGAGGAATTCGATAATTTTTCACGTATACTGAGTTGTCATCAGAAAGAGCAATATTTTGCTTATAAAATGAATTGGCAGTTAATTTATCTCCTTCTAAATAGAATATACCCGAAAACTGTTCACATATATCTAATATTGTTTTTTTGTCATTATCAGATATATTAAGTTCATTTTGAAGTTGCTTGAAGCGCTCTTTTGAATTATGAATTTGTTTGTTTTGACTTGAGGAAAATGGATAAATATCGAATCGTTTTAGGTTTAAAATTAATGTAATTACAAATATTCCACTTTCGATTTCATCAGATAAAACTACGGATGGCTCAGTTATTTCAAAATCTAATCGTCGAATTACCTCGCTTCTAGCAGGGATTAATATTGAGTCTTCGATTCGATCGTGTAATGGCACGAAAATAGTATTGTTGCCCGCTGAAATTTCCAAAATATATGTAGAATAGTTTATATTGGCCTTATATTTTTTTAGAAAATCTCTTCCTAAAATCACGCCGGTCTCTATTGGAAAGTCATCAGACACGACTTGGAATTCATGTACCAATCTTACTCCGTTCCAGAACTTCCTGCTGTTACGCCTTTAATGATACAGTTTTCATTGTAGTTTATTTCATGAAAATTTTTAATTTTAGATGCCTTAATAATTGAAACACCACCTCCACTATCAACCATTAAAATAGATGTCTCATTATTTAAAGTTGAAATTTTAATAAAATCGCAACCCGCTAAATTGTTAGAGGTATGAATTACTGTCGGCGATTTATCAGTGCCCTCAACCAGCTGATAATTTATTGTTGAGGGCTGGATTCGTTTCCCGACTCTTTGTCAATTTTAATTACATGCGTATTTGGTCGAATATTATTTATATTTTGATTATTTGAATTTGAATATCGCCGATGAAATATACGAGTATTGCTGCCGCTGCTTCCGGGGATGATTGTTTTGATTAGAATTATTAAAATTAGTTTTATTATTATTGTAGGTAAATGGGTGCGAATTTCCGTTATATGAGTGAACATTTGGTTCATTAAAAGTAGAACTATTTCGCGGTCTATAATTTTCAAATTGTCTATTAAAATTTTGATTAGATTGAAAAAAATTATTACCGTTTCGAAAACTGTGTATTGGGGCTCCGAAAATTTCGAAAGTTACCACGATAATTTGCTGAATTAGAATATCCACGATAATTATGATTTCTTTGTGCGAAGTAACGATTAATTGTTATATCCGGTGAAGTTCCTAATTTTGCTTCTGCTTCCAATGCAAATTTAATGGCATCTGATAGAGACTTTGGTTCTTTAAAAATTAATGCTTGACGGATTTCAATTCGTTTTAATCCCTTGGTGAATACTTGTACAGCAGTTATATTTTCTAGTTTTGTAGCAAAATCAGTAAAGAGATGATTTCCTCCATTTTCTTTTCTTTTGTGATTTTACTGGATAATCTTTTATTTATTTATTTATTTATTTATTGTACTTTAACAATAATTTAGTATTAAAAGGAAAAGCACAGATGGAAACAGAGTAAATGGAACAAAAGAACGACTCCACTATAGGTTTTTTAAAAGCTTCAAATGTGTCGGGAGAAGTTTCTATACTAATTTTTGCTTTAACTTTACTTAATATTTTCACTTTCAAGAGAAACTGAAGAAATTTGCCTTTTTCAGGTACTTTTTTGGGATTCCCATCAAAATCAGGTATAATGGCATTGGCCAATTTTAGTTCGAAACAATCAGTCATTTTCTTCTAAATCAGATTCTATATCAGAAATTAGTGTGTGGCCAAGTTCGTCAAGAGAAAGTGTAAATAAAACATCAGAACCGTAATCAAAATTTAATGATTCAACGCACTTTTTACATTTAAGTTCTAATAAAGCTTTTTGAATCATTCATTATGCAACTAGTCTGCTTTCTTTCAGAAAGTTTAGGTACGTATTTATCGAAACTTGCTACATACAAATCAAATTGTGTGCGCAAATTTTTAAGAATCTCATAACTCGATTGTTCAGAATATTCTGTATTTTTAATCTTATTAATTAGTTTAACAAATTATCGTATAATTTTAATAATTTTTGTTCGATTTGAGTTGTCATCCAGAAAAATTTTGGATTGTATTCCCACCACGTTGATAAAATTAATACTTGATGATAATTATGCAAGGCACGCTCTAGTAATTGGAATTATTCATACGAAAATGTTAAGCTCAAGAAAATTGAAAAGGAAAAAGATCGTAGATGTAATCTTATAACAATAATTATTAATAATAATGATCAGGTTGTTTTCTTATTGTTTTAAATAGGAATGGGTCCATATAAAATAAAAGTAATGCTTGACTTACGGCTTTTGGTACAATGTTTTGTAGTTGTAATGATAATTCCTGTTGAAGTTTTTGGTTTATAGCTGTACCAATTATCATCAATAATGATTGTAAATCCAAACTGTAATTTCCATATAAATTACATTTACTATCACCTGAATTATGCAATACCTATACAGAAAACCCAAGTGTCTTATTAAATATTTCTCGTTTTTTTCACTCCGTATTTCCATATAAATCAAAATAACTGGTCAGCATATATTTTGGTGTCAGCTTAAATGGTTGTTTTGGTTTATATATTTTAATTTCCAAATATTTTATCTAATTTTATCTAAGCTCTTTTTTTTATAAAAAAAGCTCTGAATTCTACTTTTTTTCCACGTATATTCTAATTTCAGTCACGGTCGCCATGTTGTGTTCTTATTAATTCGGACCCAATTATATTAAAGGCATTGGTCATTTTACTTTATATTATAAATAGCTTTCATTCCAATGATAATCCGGATTACCTGCCATTCAATCTCTTAAAATTAACAATTTCCCATTCTATTAATACACATACATTTTTATTTACAAATAACCTAATATTAACATTATGTACATCAGTACTACAAACACTAATTACAATAAAATATAATACTATATATAATATACAGAGGAGTGTACACCTGTAAGATAAGCGATTACAATAATGCACATAAAGTGGTGCACAGCACTCTGCCTTCTAGATAGTTCAGGAAACGGAGAAAAATATAAAAAAATTTATCGAAACCTGCGTCGTGACTATTGAGGACCCGACTCAATATATCGGTATTCCACTCCTCCAGTACGATTGAACTCCGTGCCACAGGCCTTTTTTTTTCAGGGTTTACATTTTTTTTAGGTAGTCAATTTAAAAATAGCTTGGGGATGGAGTTGTTACCCTGGACAGAAAATTGTCCTTACCTCAATCTTATTGAAAATATTTGGTTCTTCATGGGAAAGAAGATACAAAAAATACAAGCTGAAATGTGCCAAAGAGTAGAAAAAGTATGGTTTGAAGAAATTATTATTTAACCAAACTTTACAATTCAATGCCGATCATTAATTATTGATTTCTGTCAATTCTTATTTTGAATAAAAATTACCATTGTCAACAACAAACTATTTTTGAACTGAAATAACTTTGTTAAAAACACTGTAAAGACCTACCAAATTGTTACGAGGTAGGGCGGAAATATTCCTTATCCGAAGTTATGTAGGTCTAAAATTTCGGATTTTCTAATGATTAAAAATGGAAAATACTCGTTAAAATATTTATAATAAACTGTCAAAATTTCACAAAAATCCATTTATTTCTTCCCCTTTAAAAAAATTCCTAAAAATCTGCTCAATTTTGGCGTTCTAAATGGTTGTCCCCCCTTAACTAAAAATAATTATGTCTTGTGCAACACATGGGCCATATGCGATGTTGCAATGGCATGATGAACGCCAAATTTTGAATTTTCGGCTTATGTTATGCCAATTTTTTTACTCTTCTGAGTAATTTATGTTTCAGTCAATAATAATAATACCGTTGGCCATACAAGTAAGCCTTACAGTGGGAATAATTGCCTTATATGTTGTGAACCACACGGACTATATGCCATTTCGCAACGGTTTGGCAAACGCCACATTTTGAATTTTTTGTTATGTCATGCAAATTTATTACTCGATTGAGTAACCCATGGTTCGGGCCAATTAAATTTTGTACCTCATAAACATTTTCACCAAAATCGTAATATTTTACTCAACAAATATTTTAATATATTTCACTCAAAATTCTCATAAGAATTTTTTTAACTAACACATTCTTATTTTTGTTATTTGTTATACACTTCACTCAGGTAATTTTCACTAGATTTCAATTCAATTTGATTTAATTTAAGTCGTGTGTTGCAGGGCAATGTAGGATTGGGGAAACGTTGATTAAAACACTCAATGCAAAGTATTTGGCTAGAATTTATTAAACGCATTTCATTATTTAATTTTCTGAATTGGTTTTTATTTGTGTGAAATTGAATAAACTTTGATTATTAGAAGTTTGAGTGAAAATCGATTCTCATAAATTTCAGTTCATTTCCGGTTATTGTAATATTCAATTAATAAAATATAAAAATATAGAAAGCAACAACTTAATTTTCGGCACAGCCTAAAATCAATTAAGAATGAAAAAATATTTTCCTATCAACGAAGAGGAGAGAAGGGAAAGTAGTTAGAAAAAAGGAAAAATTAAAATTTAATCTTTTTTTTATTTCGTTTACAAATTAAATTATTAGCGGAAGGAAACGTACAAAAAAAAATTGAAAACTTTCCTACAAGAGGAAAATTATAGCGTATAACGCAAAAGGAATTGTATACCTACCATAATAATTCAATAAAATTATTATGGTTTATTTTCAATATACATTAGGAGTGCGAGGGTGCTCGGGCCTGATGATATGAACGGGTATATGATGACATTATTATTATTTAATATTTGTTTTTGTTTTTTGGGTCGAACATGAATTATGTATTCGATTGTAATTGAATTGTTACTTTGATTGTATGATAATAATGAACTAGAAATCAAATTATATGGCATTTTGATGCGGGAAATCGACCTTTTTTTGCTACTGTTGTTTGTCCGGAGTATCCTTTTAATTGTCGTCACAATTTAACCCTCTCAAACGCCTTGTACAATATATTGTACATCAACTTTCATCTCTTCGACCAACCGTAATTTTTAATTTTTGTCTCATTTCTCTTGAGCGATCGTTCTCTTATGTATTTATGTTCACACTACAGTTTTATGAGCAATCCCATATCATAGCAGTGCATAATTGTGCTACGTATTTTATTTTTGGAAGAAATTCAATTTTAAATGGCGTTTGAAAGGGTTAAATAGGTCGACAAATTTTATGTATACCGTACTGTATTACCCTTTAGTCAGCAATTAATGTTTAATTCTATTATTTGTTGTATTTTTAACGTTTTAATTTGTGTTTATTTAAATGGTTGATTTGTTATATGTATTGAATTGTTTGTTGATTAATCAAGATGTTGGCGGTCGGTGGCGCAAAATAAAAAATGAATTTCCCCATACATTGAAAACATTGTTTTGAGTCTTTTTCATGGTTTGCTTTAACAAAACATTAAATAATCCATATCTAAACATAAAAACATATCCAGTTAAATCAAACTCAAACATGACATTGCTAGTTAAATTTATCAAATTCATCCTTTTTTATTTTTACATACTCTATTTTCTTCATCTTTAAACAACAGACTCAATAAATAATGAACACTCCATTACATCATAAAGTAACATTTCCATTAAAACAGAAAAATAATCAATTCAATGAAGGTCAAGCGAAACTAATATATTACCGATCAAAATGGAAAAATCCTATAAAACATAAATTTTTTCCAAATCCATTTTTCCATCAATTTTTCATTTCAATTATCTCAGCATATTTTTGCTATTTTCTCTTCTTACTTACTATGTATACATGTAGAAAGAAAATCGACAGGAACACCAACAATTTTCTAATACAAATTTCTTTTCTTTTTGTTTTATTTGTATCCTGTATATTCACAACCTAGCATCAACAAAATACGAGAGAAAGCTTTTCTTCTGTATTTTTATTTTTATTTTCTGGGTCAGCAGCTATTGTATCCGATATGGTTGTTTATAAATTAACTGGCATTTCCAACAAAAAATTTACCAAAAATCAACATGAACGTTGAGAGTGCGAAGAGCGAAAAAATTTCACTCTACGGTTGAATGAATTTTAATCAAAACTAAAAAAAAAAATGAAAAAGGAAATTTCGAAAAAATATTAAAATCATGACGCGGGAAATAGTTCTTGAACCTATCTTATACCCAAAATTGAAATCCCCTATATTTCGTTAAATATGTGTACGCATAACGTTGCTTAGATTATCTTAAGTATATAAAAATATATAACATAGATGTTCTTTCAATTATGAATTACATCATTAAGGTGTGTTCTCACCTTAAAAATAACGAAAAAATAAATAATAATTCTGATGTTTTATGATGTTGTGTTGCAAAAAAAGGTTATCGCTAAATCAAGATTTCTTGCTTTGCTGTTGCTTGTTTAAGTTAACCCCTTAGCATGCAATATCCGGATGAAGTAAAAACACGGAATTAGAATATTACTTTATTGAGTTAAGTTTAGTGTTCAAAAATATCAGTCATTGCCGAGCAAAGAAAACACCAGTCATTGTTGAGCATGTAATTTAAAATATATTTTGATTGAATCAGTTTTTAAATTATATTCAAATCGTATAAATAGTACAGTAGACACTGCCTTACTTGGCCACAGAAAATGAAATTGTAATTGTCAAATTACGAAATTAAAAGTT
Organism: Tipula helvola; assembly: GCA_963556165.1. Classification (NCBI taxonomy): domain Eukaryota; kingdom Metazoa; phylum Arthropoda; class Insecta; order Diptera; family Tipulidae; genus Tipula; species Tipula helvola. Next base: position 242,898,032 of record OY744483.1, on the reverse strand, counting down.
TAAATTCTAAACTGTGACTTAAAAACGTAAAATTCAATAGATCACGATAATACAATTTTCAAATTTTCCCAAAAAGAGTCAGAGGGTCTGCATTTTTTAGAATTCCAAGTGAAACAGTGCAAAACTTCCAAAAAATCAGTTTTAATTTGCAAAATCAGTAAAAAAAAAAAATTTTGGTTCCGATTGTGGTCAGAAAAATTTATTAAATTTATTTATTTTGTGATATTTTCGTTAATTGGCAAAATTAGTTTAAATTCATAAAAGCATTAAATGAAAGAAATTATTTTCTTAAAATATCATAGTAGCGCAAACCAATGGTCCTGCAATACAAGCTAGGATTAATTGAAGAGGATCCACGAAAAATAATTTATTATTTCATGGATTACCAAGAAGAGCCGGCTGAAAATGCCCAAGATAAAATAAAACAAGTGCTCAATAATCTAGGCATTCCATCTTGCGTTTCCATCAAACGTAAATCGTTTTCAACATAAAAGAGATATTTATTATTAATAACACAGTGTACATTGAATGTCATAAGATGTTAACTAATCATAAGATATTGGAAGCATTTAAGGTCAAGAAGGTTGAAAAAAAAAACGAAAATTATTAATCACTGATTTGGGATTTAATAAATACAACGGTAAGCAAGATTAACTAATTCAATTTCTGATAATTTTACTTTAATTGTTATTCTATTTTTATTATGCTCGTTTGTCTATATACATATTATCGTAACGGCCTAAGAACCAAATTTTAACCAAATTTATTATTGAGGGATTGTAACGTGGTTTGTTTAACTGAAACTGGCAATCAACGGTTTAAGTACTTCCAATTATATTATCCATAGACAAGGCAGAAATTTGAGCCTATTTCCTGAGAAATAAAATAAGGATGGCTGCTTTATTGCTATTAAGAGAAATTTAAATTCATCCCGCATGACAATTTCGGAATTTTACGAGGAAATTTAGATTAGCATTCCGTTAATAATGGTGGATGTATGGTCTTAGTGTTCCATACATTTTCCCAGATGAATCTATAGCGAGTTATGCACAGTATTTTGACTATCAATAGAGTCGGATTAATGTCGGTAAATCTTTTTCAATGTTATCATTGTATGGTTGAATGATAACGGGATTACAATGTCACCCTTAATGTACAATGGCAGCTGGGCAGACGTTGATTGTATCTATTGAATTTTGTGGTTTTCGACAATTTAATAAGCTGTATAACCAAAATCACTAACTATTGGATCTAGTTCTATTTAATAGCCTTCAAGCAAGTTGTTCAATAAATCAATGTAGGGCGAAATAGGGAAAGAAGCATGTTACATGAAATATTTTAAAATGGTTCCAAAACCTAGTCGTACGAATCTAAAATTGGTTCTTCATTTTTTGTGTTTTTTTTTGCAATTTTGAGCATGTTTTTGAATTGTGACATGTTTTTTATTTTACCAAAAATATATGTCAAAACGAAGAAACTGAGCACCGGCAGAACTCTGTACCATGATTTTTCTAAGTAGAATTTTAGTTTGAGAAAAATAGTGTTTCGGACCGGAAAAAATGAATATTTTAAAAAGTGTCCAACAAAAGTTCTACATTTTTGCATGACTTTTGTTTTAGATACTTTTTTGTTGACGTCCTTTCTCCGGAAATCGCCATAATACTATTTTTCATCTCTTTTGAACACCTTAAATCAACCCTCCACTACCGCCGCTCACGCATTTATGTTTTTGTGTTAAGCTCCTTTACGATTTCCACTTATAAAAGTCAAGGTAACTATTTTTCAACCCTCTAAATGAGTTATTTCGATCGGTCTACATGTAGTAGATATTAGTTGTATTTACGAGTTTCGAGAACTCAAAAAATGTTGACAATTTCTTTTAAAAAATTTAGGTTGGGCTACTTAGGTCAAATATATATCAGAGTCCACACTGACATATGACCTATCAGATCAGGCATTCCCTCTTTACAGTGCTCTCTACCATTGTAAATCGCCACTTTGTAGATCTAAATTTTAATTAAAATTTATGTGAAAATTAATTATTTTAATTTAAAATAAATTATCTACCACAGTATTATTAAGCACAAATTAATAACCGAATTGCTCCGATCTGATGAGGCAATCTCTTGCTAAAGTGCCCTCAATCTCTATAAATCCCTATTTTAAGTTTGAATTTTTAATTAAAATGTATGTGGAGATTAATTAATTTAATTTAAAATTAATTAGCTACCACTGGCTTTTTACGCAAAAATTGACACCATCGGATCACCGATCGGATGAGCCATTCTCTCGCTACACTGTTTCAAGCATTTAAATCAGTCGATATCAGAGGTTCGCGGCGCGGGTTCCTTTGTCGCCCGATGACGTCATTGCGATAATATTATGCGTGACACATAAAGCCAAAGGACCAATCTAAGCAATCATATCTTTAAATTAAAGGTAATGCTTATAGTTGATGAGTAATTGCCCCCGACCAAGGGCTAAATTTCGGGTCATTTTTCTGAACAGGCGGTGTAAAACGTTATCACGTCAAAAAAAACTTTTTAATATATCACGTTTTTAAAATAGACTAAAAAGAAGAAAATAATTTTTCCTTGCCTCACAGTACAGAAAATTCTGAGAATTTACGATTGTAAGTTTTCAGCAACTATGAAAATATTTGGAAAATTTAAAACGAAAAACGAGGAGCGTATCTAACGAAGTTTTGATACCATGGTTCATAACAATTTAATTATGCTCCCTGACAAGTGATGTTAACTATAATTCTTTTAATACCATAGGTAGCTTTCTTTAGTATGTATTAGCCATCAGAACCGTATTATACCATTATAAGCGCTCCACGTTTTTCGTTTTAAATTTTCCAAATATTCTCATAGTTTCTGAAAACTTACAATCGTAAATTCTCAGAATTTTCTGTACCGTGAGGCAAGGAAAAATTATTTTCTTCTTTTTAGTCTATTTTAAAATCGTGATATATTAAAAAGTTTTGCTGCCAACAAGGGTGCTAATGTATTTTCTAGTACTCGGTTATTTTGTATTCATGTATTCGGATACTTGAATATTTTATGATTATGTATTCGGTTTCTTGGAGGATAACAAACTTAGAACCAACTTTTGTTCGGCAACCTATCGAAACTGTCGCCAAATAATTAATATAACTTGGAGGCGCCCAAGTTATTGATCGAATTGTTTTCTTCTGAATTTTTATCAGGTTTTCATTGACATACACTTTAAATTTTTCCATACTTTAAATTTGTATGCATAAAAAATCAGCATACTATATGACGTCGGTTTATTGTAACGATCTCGAAAAACGTAATTTACAGCACCACCTGGAGTTGAAATAGATCGCAAACTATTGAATTGTCATCCCGTTCTGAGCTATGTTTAAAGTTTCAAGTCTCTAGCTCATCGGGCAGTTAGTTTAAAATCGATTGCAAAATTTGTACCGAACAGACAAACAGACAGACAAGAAAGCGAGATAATAAAAACGTTATAAAAAACTACTGTAAAACGAATCAAATTCTCTGTTTATCTTTTTTTTCTTTTTCTTAGAAAAAATTTCACGAACATTTGCATCATTAAATTCAATCACATATACTCTTTTTATATCACTGTATTCCAAAAATTAAACTTAAACGTCCAGTCAGTTGTTTTTTTTTAAACTTTTTTTCCACACTTGGAGATGCGCCGGTAACACGCTGTATCCACAAGGAACGTTTAATCCCAAATCTCGGTGTATTGTATCTCGCTATCACCTTGTATAATTTTGTATTTCCAATATCAAAGGTTAAGGTGTTTTAAGATTATAAAATAGATTTTATAAGTTAAACAAAAAGCCCATTTGCAGAGGCCCTATTTGATCAACAAATTACAAGGAGTTAGTTCACCGTTAATCACATAACACAGTTATTCGAACTCACCCGTGACTGCCCAGTCCACAGAGTATATACCTGAACTTTCCCGTTGTATTCCCGAAAATTAAGTCACTCGCCAATGGTTACACCTACGGATCTGGACTTTGACTATAAATCTCAATCCGCCTATCAACATAATTTTAAACAATACGAAGAAAAAACGGAAAATTATGAGATCTACTATCAACCTTAACTAAAAATAAAGAAGTCCTTTTCTTAACCAAGAAAGAGAGAAAATCAATATTTAATTTTTATTTTGATTCGGTTCCGTAATGAATGCACTGACCGCGGTGATCTCGATATGAACTGCTTTAATATTTAAATTTTTTTCCTTCCCTGGTATTGTAATCAGTAATTGATATGCAGTTTTGTATATACACCCTGCGCCATTGAAATGTTCGGTTTGAATTTTTAAAGAAAATTTTGGAAATACCACCGTTTGCTTCAAAAGTAGATAGCAAAAATGATAGATTCTGATTATCAAAACAATTTTCACACTATTCCGAATATATTCAAATAAAAAGAACGGTAATCCGACATTTTAGACCTGCATAACGTCGGATAAGGAATATTACCGCCCTACCTCGTAACAATTTGGTTAGTCTTTACAGTGTTTTTAAAAAAGTTTTTTCAATTGAAATATAGTTTTTTATTGACAATGGTAATTTTTATTCAAAATAAGAATTAACAGAAATAAAATAATTCATCTCAACCAAAATATTTTGAGAGAAATTGAACTTTTTAAAATCAATGATTAATAACCCAGCCCTTGGCTTTTATGATGGCCTTAAACCCGATCAGCATTGAATTCTAAAGTTTGATTAAATAATATATTGTTATTTCTTCAAACCAGACCTTTTATATAAGTTTTTTCCGCTCTTTGGAACTTTTCAGCTTGTAATTTGTAATCTTTTTTCCCATGAAGGACCAAATATTTTCAACAATATTGAGGTCAGGACTATTTCCTGTCCAGGGTAACGACTCAATCACCAAGCTATTTTTAAATTCGGCTACCTAAACAAAATAGACATTAAAATTAAGCATTCTTACTTCACAAATAACATCAATAGCTCACGGAGAGTAATCGTCCTGGAAGAGTGGAATACCGATGTATTGAGTCGGGTCCTCAATAGTCACGATTCAGGTTTCGATAATTTTTTTATATTTTCCTCCGTCTTCTGAACTATCCAGATCAAACTCCAAAGCATGTTATGGCTCTCCAGGCCATAACATATGGTGAATTTTTCACTGTCGGCGAAATACATTCTGTTAAATACCGTTTGCCTTTTCGTCGCCGAACCCTTGTCCTTACATCGGGTCCAAACATATTGAATTTGGATTTATCCGAGAATATTAACCAACGCCAGTCCCTGGGCATACAGTTTTTTCATTCTATTGCGAATTTGAGGCTTGCAGCTGCCATTTTTGCTGTCAGTAATGATTTTCTTGCAGGTCGACAAGCATATAAACCAAGTTCCTTTTAATAGTATGAACTGAAATAGTGTCGGTTGTTGCTATTAGAAGCTAACTTCTCAGCACCAAACCCGTAGCAAACCTTTGCTTAAGATCTAAATATCTGAAATTCGATTTGTTGAAACAGAAGTTCTCTTCTTTGCATCAGAGCTAAATTATTGTTTGATTTTCGGAATAGTGCCTTAAAAACTTTCTAATTGCTGTTTGGCTACACTAAATTACTCTTGCAATTTGTGAATGTGTGTACGCTTTGCCTTTGCTTGCAAAATTTTGGCTTTTTCGTTAGCATTTAATTTAGAGCGACACTTTGTAAAATTAACTCTTTGACTACTTAATTGAAACCGAACGAATATTTCATCCTTAGTTTGGTTTTAAATACCTAATAAGGCGTGAAATATGCTGAAAAATAAAAATAGCGAATGAGGTAAAATCGAGAGAATTGCATGAAATAGTAAATCGAACATTTCAATGGCGCAGGGTGTATACGAAATAATTTTTCAAAGTTGTTTTTGCCGTTTTTTGTGTTGTTCTATTGTTTTTGGTCGTGAGTAAGAGTGCGCTCGTTTTTACAATTTGTTTAGTTTATCATATTTCTTTTGATTTTGACGTATTACTAGATGGCGTATAATTTGCAGAGTCGAACCGTCCGAGAAGTGCTGGAAACCATCGATGAAGCATCTTCAGGAGGAGAATATAACGTGTTTGAGGAATGAGGATAGTAAAGACAATGATTCAGACTTTTCGATGTGCAGTGCTCCAGAGAGTGCCATGGAAGTAGACCAGAAAGGTGTGGAAGAGACTACTTTGGATCAACGGCTTTTGTATGTAGGAGAGCGTCAAGCGGTCGGCCATCTTCGACGATAAGAAAAAACTCAACGTTGATATTGCAAAATAAATATCTTTTTTTAAAGATTCAGTATCGGACTTATTTTTATCTGAAAGATACTATCTCAAGGGTGCACCGCTAAATTTTTAGCTAAAAATATTGAAAATTAAAAAAATACGGTTAGTTTATGTAAAACAAGCCATTTTCTTATTTTTTTGACAAACTTTTTTTTTTTGGTATCATAAAATTAAAATTTCATTAATGTAATAATTTGATCTCCTTTAGTAAGCTTTAAACTATATTGAAAAAATTTGTCAAAGCTAAATATAGAAAAATTCAAGGAATAATAGGCAATTTTCATGCTGGAGTCTACAAGACCCCAGTGTGGCATTTATCTGATTTTTCTTAAGTGTGTCATTTAAGGGTTAATGTACAATGGCAGCTGGGCAGACGTTGATTGTATCTATTGAATTTTGTGGTTTTCGACAATTTAATAAGCTGTATAACCAAAATCACTGACTATTGGATCTAGTTCTATTTAATATTGAAGGCAAGTTGTTCAATAAATCAATGTAGGGCGAAATAGGGACAAAAAGCATGTTACATGAAATATTTGAAAACGGTTCGAAAATCTATTTGTACGAATCAAAAATTTGTTTTTAATTTTTTGTTTTTTTTGAGCTTGTTTTTGAATTGTGACTATACTTTTTTTTATTTTACCAATAAGTATATGTCAAAACGAAAAAACTGAGCACCGGCAGAACTCTGTACTTTGATTTTTCTAAGTAGAATTTTTGTTTCAAAAAATGTGTTTCGGACCGGAAAAAATGAATATTTCTCGGAAATTTTGAGGTTATGTTAAAAAATGACCTCTACAAAAGTTGTAGATTTTTGTATGACTTATTTTAGATACTCTTTTTTGTTGACATTCTTTCGCCGGAAATCGCAATAATATTATTTGTCACCTCTTTTGAACCCCCCCCCCCCTTCCCCCAAATCAACCCTCCACCACCACCGCCCGCACGCATTTTTTTTTTGTGTTTATAATAAGCTCCTTTACTATAAATAAATACAATTAAAAATTCTAACGATTTTTTCACTTGTATTATTTTTTGATTTTTTATTAGTAAAAAAAATCTTTCTTTTTTGTGACAATTTTTTTTACTAATAAAAAATCAAAAAATAATACAAGTGAAAAAATCGTTAGAATTTTTAATTGTATTTATTTATATTACATTATGACAAAAGCCGCAGCATAACCCCAAAAAATGGACTCCTTCCGTTTTTATTATGAGCTCCTTTACCATTTTCACTTATAAAAGTCAAGGTAACTATTTTTTCCCTCTTACCGGGAAATGTAGCTGTATTTCTTGAGGCATAGTGATCGAGATCAAATCAAAATTTATAAGTATGTGAAGCAATATCAACATTTGATCCAACATTGAATTCGGATCACAATTGGTGATCTAAAAATTAGTCCAGCTATTCCAATGTAGTTGAATAATTTTGTATAGCGACAAAGAATATGATGAATACAGTATGAGTATGAAGAGGCAGAATCAAACCGAAACGAGATAGAAAATTGAAATTTGCTGTTTGTTTGTTTTACGCATTTTGGTGTCGTTTCATGAGACATGATCTTTTCTGGATCTGGAAAGATTTTTCGATTAGTCGAGTTTAGCTTATGGAGTTGAATTAAGCATTGTATTCTGTTAATCTTACATAGATTAGATTCTAAATTAAGGTTTTTGGATTTACCTAGATTTTCAAATTTAAATAGCGTTGAGTATAACATGCATGACATCAAAATTAATACCATTTTTCAATATTTTCGAAAATATTCGAGGTTTGATACTTTTCAAATTAATGGAGGTTGTTAGCGGTTTCTCAATTTTTCCAGATTATTAAGAGATACTAAATTTAATATCGGGCTTTCTGGGAATATTTGAAAAATTTTCTGAATATCGAGCTAAAATATTCTAGAATTGTAAGATTATTCGAATTTCTCGATATCCCTCAATTTACATAGGTTTGAGCTGCGTTTTATTACAGAATTAGTAATATATCAAGACGTTATTTGTTTTTACCTTTTTGAAATTTACATAGCATTGGGATACGTACTGATAAGTTTGGGGGATGTTGAGTTACTTAGATGGCATTTTTTGGGATATTTCAAATTTTCAAATACTTACTTGCGGTCGCTTAAACTAATAGACTCAAAAAAATCGTATGTGTATAATTGTCCTAAATACTGCTACTACAATGTAGTCTTGTTCGAGGACACCCAAAAAACGTCATTTCGTTTTATATTTTATATACACTTCATGCACAAACAAAATGGCTTTTTCTGCATTTAAACAGCTACTTTGGGGTTATACCAAACAGAGCAACGTAAATATCATGCAAAGATTTCAGAAAATGGTATTAATAAACACCGTTGATGCATCTTGGTATGTCAAGAACAATGATCTCCATAGGAAACTTAAAGTGAACCTCATCGTAAATGAAATTCAGGAGAAAGTGCGGAGACATGAATAGAGGCTCCGGCAACATGTGAACATTGAGGCAACTCAGCTCCTAAGCAACACGAAGAATTTAATACGCAGACTTAAAAGTCGTACGTTTCTGAAACAATTACCAAATCTTCCAGTTCATTTCCCATATCTTGCCAGTGTTGCATCAGTGTTGCCACCCATGCATTTGCTAGCTGCGCTGTAAATGAACCTATTCTCCGCTCCATTGACACAACTCCTGTAGTAGAGATTGCTCCTATTAAATGGACGTTAGGGCCTCGTGCTGCCGGAAGGAGTTGGACTGCTCTGGTACCAGCTACCGCACGGCCCATTGTCCGGCGACAAAACAAATTGAAATTGGTTTCCTCTATCCAAACAATCTATTTCCCTTGTTGTACCCAGTTATTAAAACGTTGCACATATTCTGCTCTTTTTCTTTTATTTATTTCGGAGTTTATAGTGCAAGGTTCATTATGAACTTTCTTCATAGTGAAGAGTCTACCTTCTAGGTAATTACCTACAATTGACGCAGATATCGATGTGATGAAATTGGTTAGTATTTTTTGTTTTAATTGCTGCAGTGTGAAGCTGCAATCCTCTTCTAGCCATGAAACTAGCAAATCAATTTGTTCCTCATTTAAATTTTTAGGTTTTATGCCTCCTCTTGGTAACATTTTGTCACGCCCTGATCGGATCCAATGAAACGCAGTCTTGTACTTTATATCTAACGTCGCAGCTAAAGACACCCAGTCCTCACCTTTATTGGCACAATTTACGAGTCTTTCGCGATCTGGATTTGTATTTTTTTTTGTACTGTTTTCTTACTGTGGTTTCAGTTCCAGTGACAACAGCTCTGCAAATAGATGTCTGCATGGTAGCAGTCTTATAACTTTATTTCTTGTCATTGGAATGCGGCAAATAACGCACTTACCTTTAAACTCCATTAAAAAATATGAGATTAATTTTTTTTCACACAAAAATTAATAACAATTTAATTAACATAGATAATGACACATATTTTTGGTAACTATATCTTTATTTTTTCTATACAATCCAGTAAAACTAAGTATATAATTTTAATTCAGTTTATTGCATCAATGAGATGATGTAGAAATTTTCTGAATTACAATTAACTATGTCATCTGAATTATAATTGATACTATCTGAATTACAGTTGACTTAGTAAGGTTTTCCGCGGATATGAGGTATTTGTATAAGCATAAACTTATTTGATTGGCGCCTCGACCACTCATTGCCTCATGCCAAACGAAGCAGTATGTTGAATTATCGTCACAATTTCTTATTATTAGATTAAAGGAAGGTCCAAAGGCTTCGTTTATAAAATGCAATGTTTGACCTCAAATATGGAGTGGGCAAACATTGTTAAAGATCAACTACTAATACCGTTTTAGTTGGGTCGTTTTTATCTTCTCTTTTTACTTCATACGCTAATTCAGCAAGCTCCTGATGATAATTTCGTCTCTCTCAAAAATTAATTTTTCTCCTCCTTTGGCTATTTTAATGTGTAAAGCAAATTTATCGCATTTTTGGCAAGTATTGAGTTGCGGATGTTTAAATTTTAAATTTTAAGATACTTTTGTTTGTGGAATTATTTCTGAGTACATCTCGTACATTTTTGACAAATTTAATCCTATCGGTAGGTACTTCTGTTGTGTATGAGATCTTGAGTAGTGCGATTCATACTTAGGGAAACTGTTAATATGATTTGTCACTTCCTGTTCCTGGCTGGATGTAATTTTTGGCTTATTTATCGATGATCCTCTGTCATCAGCGACTCCTCTGCCCTCGCTTAACTTTTTTATAACGGTTCGTAATATACCTTTTTTCTCACCAAGAACGGCAAGAAAGCAGGTTTGGTACACTTGGATTTCTTCTAAAGTTTCCCTGTCCGTTAAAAAATATTTAACGGTGATGGAACGATGTTTTTTAGGATTTTTTAAGTTGGTTATTCGGTTTTTTCTTTCTATTTTTAAAGATTTTGAAATAAACGCCAATCTACCAATGTATGTTTGAACTGCCCAATATTCAGAAAAGCATTGGGTTTGCATTTCTTCGGATACTTTAGCACAACATTTGATTTTACAAGTTTTTAGTTTTCTTGGTGTTTTACTTTCCCGCATCAGGCCTTTAGACGTGGTGTATTCTTCACCGGCATTTTGTTTTCTCTTGCATATTTGTATTTCTTCACGTTTGGTTATTTTCGGTTTTTTAACCCTTTCTGCAGTCTCATTTTGATTTCCATTATTAATGATTGACGATGCTGGCTGATCTTCAGGATATGTTATTTCATCACAAGTTATAATAGTTACAGTGGTCTCATTATTTTCACTTGCATCTGTTGACTCGCTAGTGTCGTAATTTCTAATGGGTGGTCTTAAAATTGTTTTCTCTTTCGTCTGATGATTTTAATATTGCACTTTGAGGTTAGCAGGGCTGCTGATAATATTTCATTTCTTATGACAGAAACCGACAATCCACACTCTTTCGTCCCAGTCTTGTAGTCTGAATCTAATGGTTGTTTTTCTTGCGGACAGTTTTTTGGGTCACCGTGGTCGTTAATCATTTCATCATATGCTATGATAAAAATGTTGGAGTCATTTTCTTATTATATAATTCAACAACGTAAAATTGATATTCTTACCGTGAGGACATTCCACTTTTTTTGATTTCACTTTAAAAATATGTTGCTCTGAATTAATCGTTTGAAGATTTTCATTTGTATCACAAGAAATAGATACGAGTTCCCCAGGTGGTTCTACCAACTCGCGATCACTTTGATTGGATGGTTGAAATAATAATTCAAATGAATCGTCACTATTCATACGTTATTAGCTTGATTTAAATATTATAAGTATCTAAATTAGTTGTAAAACAATTTACGCATTAAATTAAAATAATACAGCAAAACACAACCGTTCATCAGAAAGTTTAACAAAGGAATGAGAAATTAAATTGAATAGAAAAAATAGAACAGTAGTAGAAGTAAAACTACAAAGGTGTTTCCCCTGAATTACAAAAATATGATAATTCCCTTTTTTAACCTTTTTCTAACCTTAAACCCGGGTGTATGTTTTATACCTTAATTCTGTGTTACGGAAAATATAATTCCCCAATTTCATTAAATGTAGGGATCTAGGGATAATGCCATTTTTAAAATGATTTTTATAAAATGATGCAATGAGTAACTATTATTATTATTATTAAAAATTGGTTGGTACCATCAGAGGTTCCGCACTCAATGCCACGATGGGCCCATGGTGCATACCAGTGATTCTATCCTAATTGGCAAACGCGTGCTGCAGCCTTAATAAACTGAAGTAGTTTAGGCCAAGGCAAGGTATACAGCTGATTATCAGCAATGGATCTAGAATCAAATACTTGCAACCTAACTATGTTGAAAGCAGGACAACTGCACACGAAGTGAATGCAGTCATCATGGTCTTCAAGGCAATCCTCGCATACAGCGTAAGGAGATAGCCCCATGCGCTGAAGGTGTACCTTAAAATGACCGTGCCCAGTAAGAGTCGCGATCAAGATGAGCAACTAAGTTAACCTTAGAATCGCTTTTGCGGAACTGCATTCCCCAAAACACGGTTTTAAGGCTAAATAACCATGAAAATGTTGAGTTTTCGAAAATATAACTTTACATATGGATTCAGATATAAACTCATACCTTTGTGTTTCGAAATAATAATTTTATTTCTGAAAAACGGGTTATCTTAAGATAATTTTAGAAAAAAAACTGTATATCTACTCTAAAAAATGAATGGCACGTTACATTAAACCAGTTAACTGCAGATATCGTTTTATTCGATATTTCATTTATCATGTGTTTAGATGCGTAAAATTACTTCGGTCTAAAAAGACCAAAGTATTGAAATCCTGTCAAAACGACGAAAAATTTGGTTGGTCCAAAACCACTTTTCTCGACGTTTTGAAAGTCCCTGAGTCTGAAAAAGCAAAAAAAAAAAATGTCCGTCCGTCTGTCTGGATGTCTGGACGTCTGAATATCTGAATGTCTGGATGTCTGTACCAGTGGTATCTCGAGAACGGCTTGTGCGATTATGAATTTTTTTTCGCCAATCTGTTTCTATGGTCAAGGCGGAGATTTGAAAAGCTTTTGGAGACTGTACTTCAAGAGGGTGGGGTACCTGCCATACGAATTGACCCAAAATACCTGGTTTTATAAATACTTACGATCTTTTTATATAATATGCTTATTTGATTATTGAATTGGGAATTGATTTGAAGGTTAAATTAGGGGCAATTTGCGCGTTGAGTTGAAGTTGAGTTGGAGGTGAGTTGGGGTTGGATTTGGATGTAGTGAATAGTTAACAAATTTTTTATATGATTGCACTTGCCTATTTATCAGCCGATTATTATGAAATTTGACACGTGTGTTGGAAATGGGATTCTAAAATGCGTCTTGGATGAAGTTCTAGAATATGGCCAAGAATGATGGAACTTGACTATTTCTCATCACATGTGCGTTGAAAATGGGATTCTAAAACTGTTTTGGATGAAGTTCTGCAATATGGCCAAGTATGGTGGAATTTGTCTATTTCTCAACCGATTATTATGAAATTTGATATGTGTGTTATAAATAGGATTCTAAAATGAGTTTTGGATGAAGTTCTGAAATATGGCCAAGTAGGATGGAACTTGCCCATTTCTCAATCGATTACGATGAGATTCGATATATGTATTGGAAATGGGATTCTAAACTGATTTTTGGATGAAGTTCTGGGATTTTAAAACGATTTCTGGATGAAGTTCTGGAATATGGCCAGGTATGATGGAACTTGTCTATTTCTCAACCGATTATTATGAAATTTGACATATGCGTTGTAAATGGGATTCTAAAATGAGTTTTTGGATAAATTTCTGGAATATGGTCAGTTAAACGGTTAGAAATATCAGTATAATTTGTTATACTACTTTCGGTATAAAATTCTAGAATACGATTTTTCGTTTTAAATTGGATGCCTGTCCCCATGTTACTAAAGTTTTGACCTGTTTGTCTGTTGTTGTATAAGTAAATATATGCTGGTTAAAATAGAAATCAATAATGTCAAAACTGTCACACCAACTTTATGACATTATTGAAGATACTAAAGACCGAAGTTCTGATCACCTCGTGAGGTTTCAGTCCTTTATAATTTTGTTTATGTTACGATATGAAAATTTTGGAAAATAGGTTAGGTTATCGAAAAGAGCTTTAAATTTTGTAGCCAATGGTGGTATAAATTGAAAAAGTGGTTATCTACAGATATCCTGTTTTTTTTTAATTCCACAGAATTATTAGTGTTGCCTAAAGGATTCTGTTTTATGACATTTGTCGTGTGACGTCACTTCGATTGACTTGAAGAATACAAAATTATAGTTGAAGTGAAACGATAATTGTCACGTCGAATGAAGGGAATAAGGGTGTACATTTAACAAAGAAATTGTATCCGAAAAATGCTTTAATTCTTTTACAATGTGCTATAGTTTTCTATAATCTCTCTATTTGGTGAGCTTATCTGATCTAAATATCAAAGAAATGTTGGTCTATCTTGTTTAATTCAAAAACTGGAAATATTTCTTTTTACAATAAGTAAATTCGAATCATTTTTATAGCAATCACGAGTATACACGAATAATAAAACATGCATAGAGTTCCTAAAAAATTTTCGAGACCGCAATTAAAATTAGCAAGTAAACCATAATTAGTAAACAACAAAAAAAAAAATTCATAATTGGCAAAGCTACAGCATTTTTAATTGGTAACACTTCGAGTGACGCACCCTGTACGTACGCGCCAATCCTTTAGAAAATGTATTACATAATACTCGTGCTATAATATAATTTCCAACCAACCAGTAATGGTTATAAATTACTTATTAAAATACTGATTCGTATATCCCAACATATTCATATAACGCGCAAACGATATTAAAAAGGAAATTCACAAATATCCTTTTTAACATATAAATTAACTTTTTGTATTACAAACGTACACAAACTACTTGTACGTACGTCTAATGCAGCTAAAATAAATTACAAAATTATTTAAATATTAAATTATTTTTGTAATAAATCAATATTTCAACAATAATTTTATCGACAAAACAATTCCCAAACGCATAAATTAACGAACAAAACTATATAAATACAAACTGCTTTCTTCAACTTTAATTTTCCGACATCCACAATAACAACCAAATATACAATTTCCTCTTTATTGTATTAGTTTCTTGTATTAGTTTACGAGCTCGTCATTCATTTTTTATTTCCCAATAAAACTTTCCAATTTCACCAAATTCTTGTACATACATATGTATGTATGTAGGCAAGTGAAAATTTTCCAAAACTATTTTGATACACGAATAAAATATTTTATATCGTGAAAAACCGGAAAATTTACAGTAATAATTTTGTCTTAACCTAGCCGTTTAATAATAACAATAAAAAACAAGAGAAAATCATAACCAGAGACATAATTTTCATTTTTATGATGTTTTTATTTTCCCTCCAAACATCAAACTCCTTATTTTCACGGCGGGTTTGGTTCAAAAATAGAAGCTAAAAAGGTTTTTCTCTTTGTAAAATGAAGACAAGAAATACTTAGTTTATGTGGTGTCATTGTTGTATAGAAAAACTAAAACTATTTTCTTTTTTGGGATGTTTATGTATGTGTGTTCATGTTTTTGATGATAATAAAATAAAAGTAGTTGTTGTTGTGTTAGATAAAAACTAGATAGAATAGAACCAAAAGAAAAAAAGTCGAGTGTGTTTATCAAATTTGAATTCGAGTTATAAGTTGTTCTTACTATACTATTTGGGTGGCATTGTTTGGTTGTTTTTGTTTTGGTTGAAATGTTATTAATGCATAGATAATTTGTCTCAATGACAATAGGATTGGTATATTAAGCCGAATATATGTATGTATATTCGTTTGATAGTTTTAGAATTAACTCGTAACAAACAGAAAGTGGGAAACAACTTTTTCTTTTTTTTTAGTTTTTTATGGTGTTCTTCATTGGAATTTTAACGAGATAACAGTGATAGGTAATTGATTTTTTTTTTTTTTTTAATTTGAATGAATCGATTGATGAGTGGCATTATTTGAAATTAATTTGGGATAAAATTGTGAAGGAAGGTCGTTGTTTGTTTTCTCGATTTATACAGTCGAAAGACAAAATTGTTGATGCATGACTCAAAATTTATATAGTGGGTGGTCTTTTTGTGATGATTAAATAGCCGTGTTTATGAAAGCAGTCAGGAATTTATAGATTGTTTAGCAATGCTCTTTGATTCTTCACCATCCTTTTTAAGGCATAGCTAAACCTCTTTTGTAAATAACCAATTATGACAATTTAAAACCTGTTAAACCAAAGAGCCGAATTTTTCCAATCATTCCTACAAGTCGGTAATCAATAGATTTATTGTTTAACTTTTAATCTTTAAAAATTTCCGACTGATTGATTTATATATTTTAAACATAAAAGCAATAGTTTTTGTAAAGATATGTCGCCAAAAAACACTAATACATAAATAAAAAATTAATTGGAATTGTTATAGAAGTCTGTAGTCTGGTTCCATGGTGGGTAAATACAATTACAATTTTTTATATAAACGAACAACTAATACCTAGTTCGGGATCAAACCAATTTTAAGACAATTAAATTAATCCTATCCCCGTAAATTCCAGCACCAACAATAGTACCAAAATATAAATATACATTTTCAACTTTTATATAACATAATAAACACTAGGAGATTTTAATAATCCAAATAAAACATTAAAAAAATCTGTGTAACAACACCCTCATTACTATTATCATATGATGTGGTGTTGCTGTGTGATGTGATCATACTCATTTGTAAATAAAATACATATAAAACAACCAAAATACGACGTATACATTAGAGATATTTTGGAGAATTTTTTTGGAATGAAATTTAAAATCACACACCGAGGAGGAGCTAGGGTACATCCTCAAAACATTAAAACAAAAATCCCAACAAAATGAAAAAGGGATGTGAAATTTTATTCAAATTTTTATTATTTAATACTCTACTGTGCTTCGTGACATTACATCGTCTACGTACACAACATTATACTCACTATAAATGAATATGGCAAGAGGATATGTGAAAGAGGCAAAAAGGAATTATAAATTCAACTTAAAATGATGAACGTTTTTTGTTGTTGGTGGTTTATTGTTGTGCTCTGTTTATGTGATTTTATTGTGTATGTCTGTCGTATGCATGGTGCCCTTAATGTTTGTGGAACTACACACCAAAAAATTATCATGGTTTTTAAATCTTTTTGATGTTGATGTAAATATAAATTATGTACATAAATCGCTTTAGGAATGGTTATAAGCGCGCTATGGTAAAATAAATTTTCAATAAAAGCACCATGACTCAAGCTTAAAGCGGCTTAATCATTTTTTCATCATGTTTTTAAATTCATTAGCGTACATACAAATTTTCAAAATTTCAATCAACCGTATTCAACGATTAATGTTTATTTAATTATGAAATTATTAATTTTTTGTAGTGAAAGCTAATGATGGGTAAATATTGTGAAGCAATTTATTTTCATTTCTAATATTTTATAGGATATAATCAAAATGATTAGAAATACTCATGACTACTTTAAGGTAGCTATTTAATATTGTAGTGTATACAGAGTGTAAAGTCATTTCTACAAACAATTTTTATTTAATATTAAACAATGCTTCTAATTCTACTAGATTACAAGCCAACCTACCATATTGAATCTTGTGAAATTTCTGAAAATAAAGGGTATTCAAATTTGTGGTTTCATTTCACGAAGATCATAAATTTTCAAAAATATAAAAATTTTCGTTATCTAATCAACGGATTTTCTGTTGGAACCCTTTCGATTTTTTTCTCCTTGTTTCTTGTTTGTTTGTCATTTTTATAGTTCTATAGAGTAGTATATTCTCTTAATTAAAACCGCTCGGTTGTTCTTTTTCTCCAATGATGAACGTAATTTTACTAAATTTAGCACTATAGTTTAATGAAATGTGACGTGAAATAAAGTCCAAATCCTTTTTCAATTTTATTAGAGAAGATAGATTGCTTGAAACATTACTCTATTGAGTTAGAATTAATTAAGTTAGCGATACGTTTAAATTTAAACCTAGATTTATTTATTTATATCAGAAAAATTAATTAGGAACCATAAGCTCCAGTACAATTTTAAACATAAATAACAAAAAGAATACAATTAATTGTATTGTACATACGGTTAAGAACATAATATTAAAATAACACAAAAACAACTTAAATTACTTAAATAACTGTTTTTAATGATTATCTGATCTCCAATTTCGTCATATTAAAGTCACAAAAACTACTTAGTTCATTATAATATTTCGACATTGCATTCAAAGGTTCGTCATTTCCATAATTGGTTCTGTGAGAATCTATTTTCAAGAGTGTGCGAGTTCAAAGATTTCTAGTTGGAACATACAACTTCAAGTTCAATAACAAGTACGAACTTGAAGTGTGCCCATTAAGTAAATTGGAAATAAAAATAGTTCTAGCGTACTGACGACGAATTTCAAGAGGAACAATTTTCAAGGATTTACATCTTTCAACATATGGAGGTAGATTCCTAATATTTTCCCACAACAGTACTCGGTAGTCAAACCCACCTGTTTTCCTTGCATAAAAAATTAGAAAAGATTTTTGTATTGACTCAATTCTACTTATGTGATCCCTATACCGGGCAGACCATACGCATGATGCATATTCGAGCTGTGAGCGAACAAAAGATTGATACAGGCAAACAAAAACTCTAGGATCATTAAATTCTTTCATGGTACGTTTTAGGAATTCTAACATAGAGTTGGCTTTAACACAGATCAAGTCGAAATGACGATTAAATGATAAGGTAGATACAAATGTAACTCCAGGATCCTTAATTTCATTAACTCGTGTCAAGTTATTATTAGCAATATTATAATCATAAATAAGACTGGCCGAGATGTGAGCTCTGAGGTACCCCAGAATGTACATAAATTGGATCAGCTAAACTATTATTAATTTTTACACGCTGAATCCGCCCAGTAAAAGGTATGATTCAAGCCATTTGATCAAATTATCATTAATACCAAGTAATTTTAATTTTTGCAGAACCATAAAATGACGAATTGAGTCAAACGCCTTACTAAAGTCGGTATAAATAACATCAAGTTGAGCATTGCCTTCAACCATCTCTGTTGCACGTTTCGTAAATTCTACTAAGTTTGATACAGAAGAACGTCCTCGGAAAAAACCATGTTGCTCATCCACAATAAGTGACTTAAGACCGAAAAACATATAGTCACAAATAATTTAGGAATTGCCGACAATAATGAAATACCTCGGTAGTTAGATACTTCACTTAGATTTCCTGATTTAAATAACGGTACAATATGAGACGATTTCCAGACAACCGGAAAACACCTTTCAAAAGTGAACTATTAAATAAAATCGACAAAGGCTGAGCCATTTCGAAACAGAATTGTTTAAGAAAATTTGAAGAAATACCATCTGGGCCACATCCCTCCATAAAAAGATGAAGGGATTTAATGATATCATCTGGAGATATGTGAGGGATATACAAGTAAGTGTTGGCACAACTGCCTTCACCAGTTTCATACTCAACAATATCAGTTCGTTTATAAACATTTTGAAAAAACGAAGCAAATAAGTTCGCAATATCATCAGAATTATTCCCAGTTATATCATTGAACGATATTGTTGACGGAAACCCCAAAAATTTTTCTTTTCGAGCCAACGAAATTCCAGAATGATTTTCGATTTGATACCATATTATTTTGTACATTGGCAATAAAATTCTTGTATGCATTACAATGTGAACTATCAAACTGTTTCGATAAATCTAAAATTAATAACCTGTCGTCAGCACTCTTGGAGAACTTCCACCTTCGATATAATTTTTTTTACGGTTTCGAAGATTTATTAGGTCGTTGTTAAACCATGGAGGATTATTAAGATTAACCTTTTTAACAGAAATTGGGACAAACCTGTCGAGTCCAACGAATAAAATATCATAGAATGTTTGCACATCACGGTTAATGTCCACTAACGAAAAGCACGAATCTCAGTCAACCGATTTGAAATAAGAAATCAGACTATCATTATCAGCACGCCTAAAATCAAAAAAAATTAATTGAATTACAATAATTGTTGATATTGGAATTAGACAACAAAAACTCCGATGTGTTTAAATTGATTTTCATTGATTTATGGTTGACATCGTTGATGATTTATGGAATTAGTGCCACATTTATCATAAATAGTAGTATAAGCCAATAATGTAAAAAAATTTCTTGAATATATTCACCTTAATACATTTAAGTTTTATTGTTGGATCAGTGTCAACAACTACACTTACAATAGATGAATGAACAGCGATCAGTACACCTCCCCCACTTGTTTTGACACTATGTATTTAGTAGCGACCGATCACACCTTTACACAATGTAGTCTGCCGGGAAATACTCAGAATAATATATATATATATCAGAACTTAAACTGATTTCCACTGGATACATAGAAACGATGACAAAGCGATAAAATTCAGCAGGTTTTGAGGCAATGCCGCGAACATTTTGAAAATATATAAAATTTCTGTTTAGATCAACACGGTGATTTGTTTACGGTATCCATTGAGAGAGCTGGCGGCTCCTCTGAAAATTTCGTCTCCTTTGATTGAAATTAAATTCCTTAATCAGTACGTGTTCTGGCCAAGCATCAGCACTCATAACTTGCTCAAAGGATTCTAAAGGTACACTTATTTTAAAAGAAATATAATGCGCCTCAACACCATTTTGAAAATTTCGATACAAATAGCCATTTTCGCGGTGGAATAGCTTCAATAGATGTATTGCTAATACCAGTGCCAAAAATAACATCTTGTTTACGATTTTTGTTTTCTAAAGCCCTATTTTTATAAACCGATAATTGTTTTGGTAAAGTTACTGTTCTTCGGTGTTGCACTGCTTCGTATTTTTATGTAGTTTTCCACCAACGTTACTAGTTTTTACCTCCGATAATATTTTTGTAACCGGCACAATCTGTCCTGATGTTACTGTGCCACGATTATTAATTTTACTATTATTATTGTTACCGTTCTTATAACTGCAACTATCACTATCACTTTGGATTAATTGTCCAATAGACTGAGAAATAGCCACATACCACATTCATGTTGTCATTAGTATTATTATTATTATTTACAGACTTACGTGTTCCAATATTATGGCGAATTTTAATATTTTGAACTGACGGAAACTAGATCACTCTTGAGGTTATTCATGTTATTATTTATCACATTAAGTGACTCAGTCATTTTTGAAAACAAATAATGCTCTGCTGAATGTTGGCATTTACCTTATCAACTTTGTCATATTATCTTAAACATTAGACTATATCCTAAATGGATTTCTAATAACTAATTTTAAATTTTTAAATTCGTAATCATATAGGACACAAATTTGTTAAATACTACTATGTAGTCAAGTAGTTTTAACGAAAGAGTTTAAAAACTCTCAAATTCTTACTCTCAAGAAAGAGATAGAAAAACGTATGTATGGTGAAAAATTCGTGAAATCACATATTCACTGTATGGAGCCATAAGTCATGTTTGTAATCCCAGGTGGTTGGGATGGTGGTTAAGTTTTGTGGTAATTATTCACTTTTATAAAATAAAACAGTATTTCACTACTTAATTTCGATAATAATTTTATTTTTAGGTTAAGTATGGTTTTGATCTTACACGTACGACGCACAGTACAGATGTGCTTTGTTCCATTGAAAATTTACTAATGGAAAATTGCAAAAATATTATTCCCAAATGCCATCTGGATATAAACATTCTTCCTAAATTATTTACTATAATAATCTACTACAAATTTTGTTAATGATCATGATCTTTCCATTACATATTTGTTTGATAATACCAAATGTCAGAATGATTTTGTAAACAAAAGCTTATTTGGAAATATGGTACACGTACACAATTTAAATTAAATAAATTTATAATAAGTGAAATATGTATTTACGTTTAGATTTGGTGAATACATTCAGAAAAGTATAACAACTCGATGATACTTGGTAGTTTTTATTTCCAGATTCCAGCTTCAATGCTGATGGTGTTCCGGTTAATTTGGGCGATTCTCAACAGCGTTGATTAAACAAACAATTTTGAAATGTTTTTTGTTGTTGTTGTTGTTGTTGTTAAAGATGCGGGGTGTCAAATTTTGAGAAAAATGATAATCATGATGTTGTATTTATGGCAATAAAAAGAAAAGTAATTATCCGATAATTATGATTTTAAGCTCATTTTAAAAGCAAGTGTAAGTTTTAACAACATACTATTTTTATATTTTTTTATTATAATAGTGATTAATACTTACCTTTAAACTGAGCTCAAAATCATAATTATCGGATAATTACTTTTCTTTTTATTGCCATAAATACAACATCATGATTATCATTTTACTCAAAATTTGACACCCTGTATCTTTAACAACAACAACAAAAAAAACAAAGCATTTCAAAAAAAATTTGTTATTCAAGGTTACATATTTAAAACATAAAAATCATAAAATTCAAATATAACTTACAAAAATTTGTGATTTCATGTATTTTCCACCGTATATATTTTAGTCTTGTCTTACTCCTTGAATTGGGAATATTTTTCAACTCGTTATGTAAAGATTTACTCGTCGAAATAAAAATAAACTTATTCTCAATCATTCAATTATTCAAATTAGAGTAGGCGACTTGCATTAAGGGGGAACCTCCTCCAGATACCAGGTTTTTCAATAATTTTTTACAAAAAATTGAGAGCATTTATTGCAAAGAATCAAATTGCATAATAATATTGACGTTCTAATGAATACAAAAAAAAAAATGTTTATGAGTGAAAAACACAAAATGGTGGCGCTAATAGTACTCGAACTTGGCTCCTAGAGTTTGCGCCGTGGAACGCCCAGGTCCTTGTAGTTAATTCAACGAAACAAATTGTTTTCATTCAAATAAGTCATCCCGCTTTGCATGAACTTTAGGTTACTTGTAAAAAAAAAAAATTGAAAATTTGAGGACAAAAAGAAAACAAAACTCTTTTTTTTTATAAACAAATCGTTAAAAACAATATTTTGCAGTGTCATCGACCACAAACTTTATAATAAAAAATATAAAATACGTTATTATTTGATTTTTATTAAACTTCAATTTATTTCTGCGTCCTTTCTCTTCAACGGTTAATTCTCTTCTTTTTTTATTTATTCTTTATTTAGTACATTACATTTATTCATTATGACTTTACTGCCATCTATTATCTAGCTTATAAACTATCATTTTAAATTTTCGGTTACAACATTCGGCCATACCTGATATCCCAATCGTCTCGATTGACAAATTAATTTACTAATACGATGGATTATTCTATTTAAACGCGTATGGCTTCATGTTGAATGGCGCGGAGACTCCTCTGAAAGGTATATTTGATAGTTGTTGCCCCGGAACGTCCTCACAATGATACCGTTCGTTTGGCAACACTTTGGTTACTATGTATGGACCTTTAAACCGCGGTAAAAGTTTCTGAATAACTCCAACTTCTACACAGTTATTTTTTATTCTTTGGACTTTACCTGCGAGTTTTCTATTTCCCTAGAAGCCTTTTCTCTAATTCCGATTAAGTCTTTGTCCGCGTCATTAAATTCGTTAACTAACTTTAACATTTCATTGTTTTCATTTTTCTGGTGAACCCCGAAAAGAAGCATAGATGGAGTTGTTTTTATGGAACGGTTTACTGTATTGTTAAATACAAATTCGGCCTTACTGAGAACAACATCCCAATTGCAATTCTTATCAATACTGCGGAGTTTAGCCAACATTGGTATCAAACTTCTGTTTACCCGCTCCACCTGACCATTAGACTGTGGAGAATTTGTGGCATTCAGCACTTGAATGATACCTAGTTCATTTAAAAATGTCTTGAATTGATGAGAGGTATAACAGGTAAATTATTCACGACTTCATTACTATTGGTAGTCTTTGTAGGATAAAACCGGCAATACTTTGAAAAAGCGTCAATCACGACTAAAATATATTTATATTTCCTAGCGGTAACATCAAAGGGTCCGACATGGTCTATATGCAGCGTATGGAACGGCTTATCAGATCGTTCATATAGATTCATGTATCCTTCTTTCTTCCCATCTTTAGGGTTATACACGATACATTTGAGACTTTTTTTGATTAATACACTTATTTTATCCTTCATTAATGGGAAATAATATTGTCTGCTTATTTGTTCGTGTGTTTTACTGACACCAACATGTCCCATTTCATGAAATTGTCGAATAATGTTTTCTTCCAATGCCTGAGGAACGTAAAACAAAAATTTACCCCGATCTTTTTTGTATAAAAGATTATTTCTAACCGTAAACATTTTACTATCTCCATTCGTGGATTTTAATAATTCTTTTATATCACAAATTATAGGATCGGATAATTGATGATACGATAGAGTTTGTAACAGTGTACATTCTGTAATATTCATGATCCCCGGAGCACGACTTAGCGCGTCTACATGGGTCATCCGTGAACCGCTTCGATGTACAATTTCGAAATTATACTGCTCCAAAAACAACGTCCATCTCAAAATTTTCGGGTTTAATTCTTTCTTCTGGAGCGTTTGTTTTAAGGAGTTACAATCAGTCACTACTTTGAAAGGTATTCCGTGTAGGTAAATATGAAATCTTTTAACAGAATTTACCAAAGCTAGCGTTTCTAACTCGAAAGAGTGATAACGATTTTCCGCATCCGTTGTTCTTTTACTGAAATAAAAGACTGGATGAAATTGACCGGTTAATTGCTTCTGTAACAATATTGCCCCAAAGCCAATTTGACTGGCGTCTGTGTGCAATTCAGTAACCGCGGTCGGATCGTAATAAGCTAAAATGGGTATTAGTTTTGATTTCAGTGATTCAAAAGTATCTTATTCGGTATTTCCAAACCGAAACGTTGAATTTTTCCTTAAGAGTTCATACAACGGCTTTGAAATCAACGAGAAGTTCATAACAAACTTCCTAAAAAGACTGACTAATCCTAAAAATCGATGCAACTCATGCACATTTTTCGGTACTGGGTATGAGCGAATAGCATCTATGTGTTGCGACGATGGTGTAATTCCACTCGCGCTAATTTCGTATCCTAAAAATTCAATTTTAGATTTTAAGAAATGGCATTTTTCCTTAAACAGCTCTAAACAATTTTCCTGACATAATTCTAACACGGCTTTGAGAACTTTAAAATGATTGTCAACTGATTCCGTCGCTATCAGTATATCATCCATATAGATTGTGACATTACCGGACTCTAACAGTGGACTGAACACATCTGCAATGAAGCGCTGGAAAACGGAGGGCGCATTGCATAGTCCAAATGTAGTTTTGACGTACTCGTATTGACCATCGGGCGTAACGAATGAGGTGTAACGTATGGAATTCTTTTCGACCGGAATGTGATGAAAACCACTTTTTAAATCTAACAAACTGAAAACCTGTTTTCCTTTTAACTTCTCAAGGCAATCGTCAATCACTTGCAAGGGAAATCGGTCCCTACGAGTGATTTTATTTAATTGACGGTAGTCAATACATAATCGAGGTGAACCATTTCTTTTCGATATCAAGACGATTGGACTTGAATAGTCACTTTTACTATCTCTAATGATACCCTGTTGTTTCAAATCTGCCACTATACTTCGTACTACTTCTCGGTCTTTGAATGATATTTTGCGGGGAGTAGAATAAACTGGCTTATCGGAAGTCAATGTTATTTTCTACTCATGTTTCACCTGGGGTTCTATTCCCTTAATTTTAGAAAAATGCTCATCTAATATGTCCAAAACTCGTTTCTCAATTTCAAAATCATATTTCGATTCGTTATAGAAAGGTCCGATATCATAAATAATATTGTTTCCACATACCTGCGAATCAAAATCGATCCCTAATATTTCGTTAAACAAAGTTACCGTAGCGGTGACGTCATTATTAGTTTTCCATTGTATATAGCAACCATTACACGATCAATTTTAATGTCATTACCAGTAATGTCAATACCTGCATCAATACTACTTCAATATTTTTTAACCTTACACAATCATTATTAATGACAGTAATTCCATCATTACTAAGCTTTTATTACTGCTAGTAGAAGCATTTTTTTCTTAAATTTTATATGGATCCTAAAGAAAAAGCGTGTATTGTATCTGTATCCTCTAATACATAAAACATATCATCCATGTTGATGAATTTTTACTATTTATTTACAATTTAATAATTATTACTTTTTTATATATTTATTAAAAAAAATATAATTACGTAGATAAGCTCAAATTTATGTAATATTCAATAGTAATGACACACAGTAATGACACACAGTAATGGCACACAGTAATGACGCGAACCCTACACTATCATTAATAATGACAGTATCCCCACCACACATCAATAATGATGTCTTAAAATCAAAAAATCCGGATTTTCATCATTACCGACCATCATTCCTCATTACTTCAAGTTACACGATCAATATTAATGTCATTATCAGAAAGTAATGACATTATTATTGACCGTGTAATGGTTGCTTATCGTTGTTGACGTTATTGTCATTTTCTTTGTTTTCGGAATCTTCAAATAAAACTTTCAGAATGTCTTCTCGATGTTTGTAAAAGCTCTCGACCAATTATACACTCGGAGTTCATTGTTCCATCAGGTACGACGTGGAATCTACAATTATAGAGAAAATTATTTATTTTACATTTGACAATTACATGACCTAGAATAATTAATTTAGTCCCATTAATTCCAGTGTAAATTAAATCATTCTGATACGGCGATAAAGAAACACCCTTCGGAACCAACTTATGTTTCAACAAATTGACTGGGCTTCCGGTATCGATTAATGCGGTGACTGCGAAATAATTTCTGGAGAACTGTAGTTCTATCGTTGCGGTGAACTTGTTAAAATTGGAATCTATTAGTCCTACATCAGCTGATCGAACTCGTGTGCAGTTCGATGATGTATGTCCAGGTTGATTACATGCTTCACAGTATCGTTTCGGTGGATTTGGGCATTTTGGTGAAATGTGACCAAGTCCATTACAGTTGTAACATCTCAGCTTCGAAATAGATGATGATTTATTTTGTAGTTTTATGATACCCGGATTATTCATCTGTCGTTGTAACGATTTGTTCTTATCTGGCGAATTTACTGGCCTATGCTGAACGTTGAAGTTTTGTTGTTTCGATAACGTTGACATAGGGCCTGTTTGATAATTCGCACGGTGCGGTGCAGTGCATACTGTTTTCCTTGTCTACTTTGATTTAGTTTCTAGTGGTGAAATAAAGAAAAAATTGTACACTGCACCGCTCCGTGCGAATTATCAAACAAACCCATAGCGACGCTGCCAGAACGTTGACATTTTGCGAAACCATCATGATCACGAAGAACATGAAGTAAATCATCGGAATCCGCAAATTTGTTGAGAGACAACACGCTTGCCATTTGTAAATTGTTCAGCCCAGATATAACATATTTAATTATGGACGACTCCTGCATATTACCTGATCTTGCCAATTGTCTTATTTCGTAGAAATATTGTTCAAAAGTTTCATTAGGTTGTTTAACTCGTAATGACAGTTTTGCATGAAGGTCGGCTTCATCCATGCATGAATCGAACGACTTTAATAAATTATTAACGAAGTCATCAAACGTTTTTAAAGGTGTGTCCAGATCGTGAAACCACGTCTGAGCGGATCCCTTTAACCGAAGCGTAGCTTAGTGAAGTGTTTCTCTATCACTCCAATTGTAAATTCCCTTTAAATGACGCAACTTTTGAGCCATTGTGTGCTATTCATGCTACCTTTAGCACTAGGATTATATTCCGGCACAATATTTTCCACTTCCGACGGATACAAATAATGTGGTTGTGCTGATGCTGCATCTGGAACATTACCTCGTTGTACAATTTGTGCCTTTTGTAATTCAATTAGCTCGAGTTGTTGTTGCAATATTTGGCGCTGAATATCCAACTCGCTCGATATGTTTGGTTGTGTACAAACATTTTCAACCATTATCGTATTTGGTAACACGTTCTGATGGTTAATATTTTGTTGCGTTGGTACAAAATTTTGATTATCCCATGTCGTTGGATTCGGAAAATAGTGCGAAATCGGCATGTGTTGCATGTGTTGATCATGAACAGTGAGGTTATGTTTTTGCTGGGGAAATTGATTCTGATTCCCAAAATAACTGTTTGTTGATTGATGAACTACCGTTGACATTTTCGGAGCACTACTGCCTGTATTTTGGATACTGGGTATGCTTGTAGTCAATGATTGCGGAACTCCATAAGGTGCGGCACTGGAGGGTACAATTGTTTTGTACAATAACGGTGTACTCGTATTTTCCAAAAATGGTGAATCATTTCGAACATCATCTGAGCGAATTCCCCGCTGTATATCATACGACTGATCTCCGAAACTACCGGGAACTCCATTCTGAACGGCACATAGTTGTACATAACCTCTCAAACTGCGTTGGTCGAAACCCAACTCAGGATTCGCGAACAAAACCGCATTCACTCTACCAGCTTGGAAACTTGATTGTAGTTCCCCCGAAGTCGGTGTGAGTAATGGTACTTGCACGATAACATCTCTGGGGTTTACAGTGGATAAATATCCATTATCACACTGATACATTTTGTAACTATTCTATAACACTAATTATTCGAATTTTTATTTTGTTACCCCACTTTTGAATTTTTGTAGGGTCATCGACCACAAACTTTATAATAAAAAATATAAAACACGTTATTATTTGATTTTTATCAAACTTCAATTTATTTCTGCGTCCTTTCTCTTCGACGGTTAATTCTCTTCTTTTTTTATTTATTCTTTATTTAGTACATTACATTTATTCATTATGACTTTACTGCCATCTATTATCTAGCTTATAAACTATCATTTTAAATTTTCGGTAACAACAATTTATTATACTTATGCCCGATTTCAGAACAAAACAGCAATTCGTTAGTTAAATAACATTTCCTCTCTTTCTTCTTTTATGAAATTGCAATTTGTTTCATAATTCAAAATCAATACTATCTGGATCAAAATTCTTTTTTACATGAGAATTTAAAGGGAGAATTAAATATTTGACTTTTCAATATCGCTCAAATAAAAATTTAATTCTCCCTTTAAAATGTTCATATAAAAAAGAAATATAATCAGATAGCATTGATTTTGAATTATGAAACAAATTGTAATTTCATAAAAGAAGAAAGAGAGGAAATGTTATTTAACTGACGAATTGCTGTTTTGTTCTGAAATCGGGCATTAATAATTTATAATAAATTTTAGGTTTGTGCAAAGCCCGATTAGTTAAAGAATATCTGTACAAAATTTCAAGTTGATTGGTAAATTATTTTTTGAGTTACATTTTTCGTTCGTTCATTACTTCGGTGACTTCCTAGGGACCTTTAGGACTTACAGTTGGGCTTTAAATTTTGAAAATTTATTCTTCAGATACTAAATGAATTTTTAAAGCAATAAAAAAAAAAATACAAAAAAATTAATATCTGGAGGTGGTTCTCTCCTTAAGTATTGCAGATTACAATTCAACCTCAATCATCAGATCGAGACTAAAGACACTTTTCGACACGCATGATACACTAAAAAGTAAAATTTTTGCCCTAAAAAAGTTTCTAGATGTATAACAATAAAAAAATTTAGTAACTTTTTAGAATATAACACAAGAGAGATGGGAAAATGTATATTTTTAATGTAGAATGCGTGTCGAAAAACCTGAAGATTTTTGGTATGTGCGTGCCCTACCTTAAACGAATATTTTTATTTTTTAGTTTTGTTTCGTTTATGTCACGTAAGTGAGAAAATAGAGAGTAAGAATAGAAAAAAAATCAAAAAGTTTGGTTTGAAGTATTGAGATTGAAATTTTTTATTTAAACGAAGAATAATTAAAAGCAAAATTGTGACTTATGAAAGAGTTAATAGAGGAATAAGTCTGTTGAAATTTTATTAACTCACCTTATGGAATGAATAATATACAAATTTAAAGAGCGACTATTGTTTCCCGGCTTAAAGATATTTCATAAAGACCTGGTCTATAATGAGCTTGAGCTATTATCCAGTAGAACTTTGTTGAAATTTCCACATCAATCAAAAAAAACTAATTCTACTATCCAACATCGAATTAACGTTATCGATTATTAGAGTTGAAATAGTGTCTAAATTTTATACCATAATACTTTATTTGACCCTTTCTTGCTAAATAAATAAACTTTTGCCAGAATTCAACTTTATAGTTTTCAATTCAAATCCGGCGAATTTGGTATATCCGAGGTCAAAAACAAAATTTACGTAATATATATTATGGATAAATGTATCCACTGCGCTAGATGGTTGTTAATGAACACAATTTATTATTTTGCATAACGAATTTTATTTGAAAAAATATTTGAAATATTAGCGAGTGCTACTCAAAAGATGGCACTCTTGCAGATAATAGACATTAGTCGTGTTCCAGTCGACCACTTCAAGTACTTATGAGTACTTAGGTTTGTGTCTTTGCTTAAATTTAACTACTCGTAACTGCTCTTGCATTCTGGCAAGAGCAGTTACGAGTAGTTAAATTTAAGCAAAGACACAAACCTAAGTACTCATAAGTACTTGAAGTGGTCGACTGGAACACGACTATTAAATAATGGGAAAAGAGAATATTCAATTATATGTTGCTCTCTCTTTCTTTTTCTTTTGTTATATTTTTACGTTACTTTTTTATGAGTCTTGTTTTATGTATGCTCGAGTTTTTGGAGAAAGCGTCACGAAAAGTCAAAGTAATATAAAATTAAAACCATTAAAAGGATTTTGTAAAATAATAAAATAAAATAAATACAACCAATACGTTTTTAAAAAATTATTTGTGTTAAGTTCCGATTTGACCGATCAATTAAATAAGTGGTGGACCCATTTACTCCAAACCAGATACCGCCAGGTAAAGAAACTGTTTGTCAGATAAACGGTTAACATATTATGGTCCTTCGAGCAGGATAGGTTAAAATAAGAGGAACACGTTAAATTTTATAACCTCAATTCAACGTATTAGAAGTGGAATGTCATTATTTGCAATTGTACTCGTCAAATTAATTACGTTCGAATTACTTTAATATTCGTCATCTCATCGTCATTAAATTAATCATCTGTAATTATTAGAATATACAAGTAATTCATTATCATATAGTCGTTCACCAGTCCAACATACGTATCATAGGTTCAATATCCCATCTAAAGGACATCAATTTGGGGATTCAATCGATAACGCTGTACAAGGAAGATTGTATAACAATTATTAAGAAATGCCGAAACAAGATAACATATTGAGATTGAATCGACTGATGTCGTTAGAATTAGCCAAATTAAAAAAGGTAGAAAAGTTCGCAAATGAATATAACCCGACAAATGAAATGACAGATATAGATCTGTCAAATAATCGCATGAATAATTTAGATAAAATGTGTGAAACATATTCAGAATTGGTTAACGAATTTTGTAGTGTTGGGCCTGAGGATGAATTCGAGCAAATATTAGAAAGGGTTAGTTTGGTAGAGGACAGGTATAATAATACAATACTCGTATTGCAAACAGCCATAAAAACTTTAAATTTTAAAAGTTGAGTGAAGTAGAAACCAAAACGACGATAATCCCTAAACAGTTTGGAATCAAGATACCTACAATTCAATTACCAACCTTCAGTGGGGAATTTAAGAATTGGACAACTTTTAGAGATACATTCATGACCATTGTACATGAAAATCAAGAATTGAACATATTAAAGTTCACATATCTAATGAATAATTTAAGAGGCTCAGTAAGAGAGTCTATAGGACAAGTTACTATGTCTTCAGAGGCTTATCATAGAACATGGACACATTTACGAGATAGGTTCGACAATGAGTCCCTGATAATTGAGTCGTACATTGAGGATGCACTGGAATTGAGGAAATTAATTAATGGTTTGTCGGAAGTCGGAACAGTTAATCATTCAGATAATTAAGGATAAGTTAGACTTATCTACTAGGAAGGAACGGGATAGGGAGGTTCCATTAAAGAAATTGCCTACTTGGCAATAAATGATCGATTTTCTTAATAGAAGATGTCACTTATTAGAGTCAATGCAATGAATGCAACCAACTACCAAAGGGTTTTAATATACGATCAAAACAAGGCAGTGTTAACTAGCGTACAAAGGTCTAGTGGTCTAGTTTACTATTTGTGCAAGGCAAACCATTTAATTTACTATTGCCCAAAATATCAATGACACCCATATCAATGACAGTAGAAGAAAGATTCAGTTTTATCAAATTGTTGTACCAATTGCTTATCGAACTCACACAATTTCACGGTTTGTCCAAAAATGGGAAGTTGCAAGAAATGTGGTTTAAAACACAATACTCTGTTGCATAGGCAGTCGGCAGTCAATCATAGAACTACCAGCCCTTCCACAATTCCAGTAAATTCTAATCAGGGTTCTGTTACTATTCGGAATTCAGAATCCGGGTCCACTCAAGTCTTAGCAGTGCATTCCAAACCAAAACAAAGTGTACTGCTGTCGACAGCATTAATATTTATCAAAGGAAAGGGTAATGAATATCACGTTTGCAGAGTAATATTGGATTCTGCCAGTCAGTCCTATTTTATAACTTTAGGGTTGGTCGAACGGTTAGGCCTTGATAAAACTTCTGTCAATATTCCCGTTGTAGACATACAAAATTTTCAATCCAAAATTCATTATAAGGTTGAAAGTACAATTAGGTCAAGAATATCAAGGTATAAGGCTGAAGTAGAGTTCTTAGTTGCAGATACCATTACCGGGTCGATCCCCGCTACTAATATAAGCCGATGGTCAGTTCCATCCAATATTGAGCTGGCAGATCCACAATTCAATACGAGTAACAAGGTTGATGTGAATGAAGGGTGGATTTTCACTTCATAAATTGAGCTCAAATTCCCGGAGTTGCTTAGAAATGCTCCGCAATCAGAACGGGAACGAATTGATGTGTTTAGTGAGATTGATTCTATTAAGACATTAGGTCTTTTGTGGCAACCATCGACTGATGAATTTTTCTTTAATATTCAGAATATCAAACCAAATGAACTAGTAACAAAGCGAAATGTCTTATCCAACATGTGTAAAATGTACGATCCTATCGGATTCATATCGCCAGTTATAATGACCGCCAATTTGCTTGTGCAAAAGCTCTGGTGCTACAAGCTAGGCTGGGATACCCCTTTATCAGAGGATGATCAAATGTTGTGGGAAGGATTTTGTAAGGAGTTAGACAGTTTCTGGTGCAACAGATATTGAACTGCACGGATTCGCAGACGCGTCTCATAGGGCATACGGTGCATGCGTTTATATTAGGTCAATTAACAAAACAGGCGAAAGTCATATCACGCTATTGTGTAGCAAATCACGCGTAGCTCCTTTAAAACTCGTATCTATTAGCGCGCTTAGAATTATTTGCCGCATTATTGTTGTCGAATCTAATCTCTTCATTGATTGAAGCTATTGTAGTATTATGGAGTGATTCACACCGCAACAGAGTGCAACAAATTCAAGAGCTTACGAATAAGCATTCTTGGAAGCATATTTCAACCAGTTTTAATCCAGCGGATTTCATTTCCAGAGGTATAATGCCAACAGAAATTCAATTAAATGATTTGTGGTGGCATGGACCTTCTTTTCTAAATAAACCAATGTCAGAATGGCCTAGCAGCAGTCGAAACAACGTTCCGGAGTGTAAGATTCCAGAAGTAAAGACGGATAGCTTAGTTTTCATAAATGAACAAGTTGATCACAAGAAGTTTGATCTGTTCGAAAGGTATAGTAGTTTTAATCAACTTTTACGCATTACTGCTTTTTGCCTTCGTTTCATGAGGAACGCCAGATCAAGATCAATACATAATAAAAGCAAATCAGTTGAATTGACATTGCCAGAGGTTGACAAGGCGTTAGTTGCGCTACTTAAAGCGGTGCAAGCTAATGAGTTTTTACCAGAATTAAGTTGTTTGAAAGCCCAGAGGGAACTACCGTCATCTAGCAGAATTTGCAGTTTGAACCCGTTTCTGGACGAATCTGGATTAATTAGGGTTGGCGGAATCAACAAGAAATCCTTTTACGTTGGATGGGACTTAGTAGTAACGTATTGGACTAGAGTGGCTAGGGTCTAGGGTTCGATTGTGCTCAAAGCATTTTAGTTTATAGGGCGAGCAGACAAGAGAGAAGGACTCAACAATTTCAATAACGATGTCAAGTAACCTTTGCTAAGGTCACTACAAATTTGGATGACTGCTTGGGAACATGATGATGGAACGAAATCTCGCCCCTCCCACCGTCCAACCGCCGATGGGAAAAATAGTGGAGATACAAAAAAAAACCTAATTAATTAAATTAAGGCTTTTCAAATCTTGCGGTTAATACAGGGGGCGCTGTAATAAAAAAAATTGGGCTGTGTTGTGATTAACAAGTGTCAACAAATAAATAAAACTAAACAAGTTTACTTATCGACTACTTAGGTGTCTGGAACCGGGTCGAGTCTTTAATACTAAGACTAACTAGATATCTTTCCTTTCCTTCGCTCGATCTTGTTGTGTGTAAAGGGTGTACGGGAGGGCCCGGTGTTATCCGGGAGTCTGGCTTATACTGGGTATATATTTTAATATTTTATTTTTCAGAGTTTTTTTTTAAAATTTGTATCGTAGAACGAACTCTTTTGGGCAATGCTCTACCCGGTAAAACCGGAAGTTTTCCAAACCTAATTCATCCAATAAAGAATAAGGAAGTTTTGCGACGTTGCGTAGTAGAACCTATCATGGCATTGCATCTACTACAGTCTACAGTAACAGCAACAAATGAATTATATCATTATCCATGAGATCATCGGCTGCTCTAAACGATTTTAAAAAGCTGATTATCCTAAAAATCTTTATGACACGCTTTTTAGTTAAACCAGGAGCGCTTTGGCTCCTGGCCGCTGATAGCGGCTTAATCTCTCGGCCGCCTAGCTCATTCAGACATCTAAGACCCTTTCCATTTTTTGCTACGCTTGTTTTCTCTTTATTCCTTTTCTTTGGTGCACTCTCTTTTTTATTGTTCAGTAAAAATCGTTCCAGTGGAACGTGACAATGTTAGGTTATATTCTCGTAACAAAGCATAAGATGTAGAGTAGATTTAAAATCCAAGTGCACATTTTTTTTAACTGGATTGACCAATAATACTGGTATCATGCTAACCTTAATAGATAATATTTTCTTGGTACTGAACATTCTACCATTTCAGTCCAAAAACAATGCTCTTCCCTAGGTCTGGGTTCAATAAAATAATTAATAGATTTACAAATTTAATTGAAATTATCGATTCATGGTGTAAACAATAAAATCGCATGTTTAACATTTTCCAATTAAAAACGAAAACCTTATTCAAAACAACAACAAAATACAAAAAAATTATTAAAATCGATAAAAAAATTTAAATTTAAATTTTCAATTTTTCTTTTATGCTCGAATACGTTTGCAAAATGGAAAAACCACAAAAATTTCCTATTAATAATATTTTGTTGTTGTTGCCTTTTTATTATTATTTTATTTTATGATTTTAATTTAAATTTAAATATTTAATTTTATTAAAAAAATAATATAATTAAAACCACAAAAAATTTTAACTTTCATTTTTAAAATTTACAAAAATTTTAATTTTTGTTTAATTCTGCTTCTAGAAAATTAATGTTAAATATGTATGCGCTAATACTTTGTTGGAGTATGTTTTGTATTTTATTACTGATCGATTCAAAAACATATTTTTTGTTTTATGATTTCCATTTAAATTAAATGTTTATTAAATTAATTTAATTTTATAAAATCGAATTTCTTAAGACATTCAAGCCAAGTAGTAAAGGTAGATTTGGTTGAATGATTTTCTATATTTTTAGAATAAGCTTCAACGACTATTTGATTTACACGGTGCTTTACAAATAATTTATTTTGTCTAGTTTTCTATTGTTACAAATTTATCTAATAGAATTCTTTTTATGTATAATTACAGTGGAATACCAGTAACTCGTCTGTATAATTTGGATTAATTTTCGTTTGAGGAATTACGTTTTTAAGGTGAGTTATTTTTTTTTACATTTTTAATTCTTAAAAGGGTTCTTGATTCAAATTGAACCCTTCTTTTTGTATTACATACTGTTAAATATTGTAAAGAATCAAAAGACATTACTTGGAGTGGTATGAATACATATTTTTATACGCGGTTTTGTATTATAAAATTAAAAATTAGATGTCTTATTTTATTCTTTATTTTAAATTTGAATTTTTAATCTAAAAAGATTATTTAAAGAAATAATTCTTTTTTAATTTGATTATGTCGGAGGTATGTATATGTATTAAATAACAAGAATAAATTGTGAAAGGAATAATACATAATATATTGTACTATAAGAAAATAAAAAAAATAAGGTTTATGTTTTAACGATGCGGGTGAGAATTTATTTAGATTGATTTGTGGTGATTTCTTCATATTCATTCATGAGTGTATAACTGGCTGAGTTACCTGAATTGCGGTTTTGATTTGGTAATGAGTTCCCATGCGTAGATATTTTAGTAATCCGGTCAGATATAGTTTTACTAGTTTGTTAAAATCCAATTGTTATTGGGAATAGAACTACAAGTTGTTACTTTTTCATTTTTGGCACATTATAATGAAATTTAAGAGTTCAGCGTCTTTTTATTACCATTAGAGTAACTAATGCTAATTCTATAGAATTTAATTTAAACAACAATTACTTTCATGTTTTGAGTTTGATACAGTTTCAATATTTCAACATAATATATCGTAATTCATGGTGAAATATTCAGATAATTTCCTAATAAAAATTCAAAGTTATATTAGAAGGGCTTATATGAAAAGTGAATTTAAGAGTTTCATTGAGTGAACTCAATGTCAAATTGATAAATCTTTCTACAATTCTCATTAAAACTGATTTAAATTCAAGGCTTCAATCTAGTGTCAACTTAACTCGCAAATCTAAATTAACTAATGCTATACGATCAAGAGATCAATGATGTCAAAGATTTGTGGTAAAACTCGTTGTTAAATGTACGAGTAATTTAAATCAAAGAAAACTCACAACTCATGTTTAGCCAAAAATAATTTAAATCCAGATTAATATTCAAATTATTGCTCCAAGCTTTTATAAAATCAAACAGCTGCTTTAATCTTGAGTCTTTAAAACATTTTAGTTTAACTTTTAAATTTCAATTTATTGAAGGTCTGATATTAAACATGTATGCGTTAAATACAATAAAATTGAAATTGTTAAAAATTTTTAAGGGTATTGCAAAATTTCCTAATACTGTAGGTACGTGGTGGATTCTTTTATATAGTAAAAAACCAGAGTAGTAAGTTAGCAAGTTGAATTGCAGAACTCTTAACAATTTCGCTTCTTCGCAAAATATTTATCTATCTGGAAGGTACCAGAATAACTTAATGTTGGAACTAAAGACAAACAAACTTCGAAAAGAGAATATCGAAGCCATTAAATAAAAAGATCGAAAAGAAT
The DNA here is from genome assembly GCA_963556165.1 of Tipula helvola. Taxonomy (NCBI): domain Eukaryota; kingdom Metazoa; phylum Arthropoda; class Insecta; order Diptera; family Tipulidae; genus Tipula; species Tipula helvola. The sequence goes on along the minus strand of OY744483.1, from coordinate 242,860,544 downwards.
CGGATTCTTCAAGCATTTTTGTTCATTTATTTCATCACATAATTTCCCATTCTTAGTTTCGTTTCCATATTTTTTATTTATTTTTATTTTTCAAATCACAGGCACTGGTTTACAAAATTGTTTCACTCAGTCAATTTTATTTCTATCAGATTTGGAGGTTGGTCAACAAAATCATTCATATAACACCCTTTACAGAGTAATGTTCACATCAATAGTTTTTCCCCTTGGATGGCTCGAACGTTTAGTGTAGAAATTAAGTTGATATATTCATCCGTTTTCAAGTTATGGTGGACACGGGTGGCGGAGGGTCGGCAAACCAAAACCATATAGTATTTTATTTTTTTACTTAAAAATTTGGAAACAAACACAAGAAAAATCGACTAAAATCTAAGGGATAAAATCTCATCTTTAAATTTCTTTCTTATGTACGAGTAAAATACTGTAAATAAACTTTTTGAAGGGTTTCAAATTTTTGATTTAAAATTTTATTTTTATTCGATTATGGTTTTGGTAAATTACCCACTGAGCAAAAAAAAAAACGGAAAATTTATTAATTTTCATGATCTAAATTTGAAGCAGAAAAAAAAGTAAAAAATAAAAATTCGGGGGTAATTTAGTTTGAAATTGGCTTAAATAATAATTTATAAGGGTTATAGCAGCATCGATGATTGGGTGTATTTTTTCACAAGGTGACCACAATAAGCTCTTTTCACTTTTTAAAATATCGAAACCTTGTTACTATGTGAAATTTTTCGTTTTAAATCAATAAAATGTTAAATGAATTATATATATTGTGTAAAGGAATTAAAATAGACAATTGTATTTATGTAGATATGTCGTATTATTCGCCTTCTTATGAAAGAAATTTGCTGCGTCATAATATTAAAAAATTAATGTAATTTTTTTACTACAATAGACAATTTTTTCGATTAAGTCAATTAATTTTGATTGATCAACAATTCAAGTTCCCCCAATTCAATTTTTGTTTTTTGGAGTATAAACAGATAAAATGTGTCTTTATGATTTAGATTAACGTGACGGGAGAATAAATTTGTAATTTGTGTTGAAAATAAATTAAAACGTTAGTTTGTCATCATTTTGTGAGTATAATGGTGTTTAAGCGAAAATTAAATATATGGAATTTAACTATTCGAACTCCAAACCAATTAACTATGAGCCACGCTTCAAGCGTTGAGACTGAGATGGTTAGACTCACACCATTTCACTAGATTGTCGATGTCTTCTTGTAGCTTATAGATATCGCTGATGGTTTCTACTGTCTTAAAGATTTTGAGATTATCTGCAAACATTAATACATTAGAATGATGTATTACTTCAGTAATGTCGTTCATGAAAATTATAAAGATCAAATGACCAACATGAGAGTCTTGTGGTACCCCTGAGGTAGCATGAATTAATTCTAATCTTCTATTACTAAGCTCAATATGCTGAATGCAGTTACTCAAATATGACATAAACCACGCAACAAACTGTTTAGAAAAACCGAATTTGTATAACTATTCCAACGTTTTACAATGACTGATTGAGTCAAAGGCTTTGGCAAAGTCAGTATACGCCACATTAACTTGCTTATGCATTTCAATTTCTTTAACGGTGTTACTGGTCAATTCAATAAGATTTGTTGATGTTGATCTTTTGGGTATAAAACCATGCTGACACTGTGAGATAAATCGAGGAACCAAAGATCTGGATGTGTTGCATACTACCAGTTCAAATAATTTAGGTATTGAAGATATTGACGTAATTTCCCTGACACAGAGGAATTGTCAACCTCGTGAAATCTTTTAACAATGAAGCTGGCCATCAGGACCACATCCATCTCCGAATACTTTTAGAGCTGGATGAATGTCCTCTGTTCCAATCCGTGGTGTTAGTATGGTTTCTTTGTGTTTACCATTGTTTGGATTTCCATACTTATCGATATCTTCTGGCTTATATACCGATTAACCTGCGGGTCACAAAATTTACGTTCCTTGAATGTCATACACGCTGGGTAACCATTACTTTCACGTTTTTATTTAAAAAATCTCCAAAAATATTTTTTATCGTTTCTTATTTTTTCCTTAATATGGCTATTGTAGCTCATATAGTTTATCTCAAAGTAGCTTCCAAAATTTTGGTTCCACGCAGTGAATATATGTTTAATTTCCGCGGAACAGAATTTCAGATTTTGTTTGTAAGCCTTGTCTTTTTTGTTCTTAAAATATAATTATAAGTTTATTATCGTACCATGGAGGGTATCACACATAGTTTTTGAGTTATAGTTAAAAAACTTTAAGGTGTTCAAATTTACTCAAATTTACTCCGTCCTCAAAAGTTCAAGCCTAAATTTAATAGTACTTTGTGGATTTATAATTGTTCGGGTACCATCCAACATATGAAACGATAAAATACCGCTAAAGAATTAGTTTCTTCTACCTTGAACTTGAATTCGTGATTTTCATAGTTTTCGATTTTGATTTTAATATCTCTTCAGTTTATTAACTACACTCTACTAGTTGGAAAAAGTGACAAGCTGGGTGGGTACCCATCAGGTAATAATTCGAGTACGCTGAATCCAATGGTGCTAGTCCAATTTCAAGATTAATCCCCATTTATGAGATATCGCTTTCGACATGTTTTGGCTTAGAGTCAAAAATTTGTTAAAATATACACTCATTTTCACGTTGATAGCTCTTGAACCATTAAGATTTTCATTATGCTTTCTTCAGCAAAGTTGTTGCGCAAGTCAAGACAAATAATTTTGCCGAACATATCGAAGTCGAAAAACCACATCCACATTCACATTTTTGTGTTATTTTTTTTTTTTTCATTTATTGAATTTAAATCGATTGAAATCGATCGAATAAATATCGCATCGACAAATGTGATTTTTCTTAATTATTTCGGGAAAAATTAACATTTTTCCTAACTTTTTCAATTTTAATTTTCTGATTCTTTTATAAGGCCTTCGGGAACTTTTTCCTCTTATTCTCCCTTTCATCAGATTCAAATGTTGGTGGTAAAGGCCGCCGCATGCCAATAGACTTTAGGTTTTTAACATGCAGTCTGCACTAAAATGATACATTTTTATCTCTCTTGTATTCTATTCTAAAAAGTAAGTAAAACATGTCAAGAAACAACAACCATCCGACATTTGACCAAAAAACGGCAAAAATTAAGCAACGTAAACTAAATGAAGTTACTTTATATAGATGGGGTTGATGTCAAAAAAGATAAAAGCACCCAACCATAATGTATGTGTACAAGATTTGCCAAAAAAAAAAAAACTGCAATAGAAATAGAGGCAACCAGGGGCAATAGAGATGAGTTGAAAAAATTAAAATGTCCAATAGTAGAACAAATCAAATGTCGATATGTATTAAGACAATACATAGACAGATTTAACTACGTAACGTCATATGGAATTGTGAGTGTAGAGTGTATGTACAGACAAATGAATACACGTATTTTGGGAATATGTGCATCAGACTGTTTACAAAATAAAAAATGTAATATGTTTGTACAAGATAAATAATATTTAAATGAGGATTGGCATACCTGGCATGTAACAAAAAGATATATATATAAAACAGATTCAATTACATAACGTGATATGGGGTGACCGGGATATTGATGTACAATCAAATGATTATACGTATTTTGGAGATACGTGCAATCAGATTGTTTGTTCAAACAGTTTGGATTCATCTTAATGTGAATCATTTCAAGAACCCTTCTTGTGGTATGTTTTTGCTTCCTACCAATGATTTGGACATCGTCAAGGAAGATATCATGATTGGATTCATGTAAATGACTATAAAGTGCACTGGTCAGGTCTGAATTCGTTTTTTTGAGAGCCAGTTTTTTTGCATCTCTTTTGTGTTAATTAAAACGTGTTCCTAACAATTACTTTGTTTGTCCAATATATGACTGACTGCATTCACAGATAATTTTATATACTACATTTGTGTTGTCCTGCAGACATGTGGGGTCGTTTTTGGCTGAAAATAGTGACTTACTCAGAGTGTTGTGTGCTCTGCCGACAGTTCTGAAATTATATTTTTTAAGACAGTAGCATGGTTTTTCATGTAGTGACTTTACGTATGGAATCGTAATTGTTTTTATCTGGCTATCATTTGTTGATGGGTTAACTTGTACTGACTGGTTATCACTATTGTGTGACTATAAAAAAAGAATACGGATAGGTATTGCTTCGGAGGGTTGTTTTAAGAAGATTGAAATTAGATCTATGGAATACTGGATCAGATAATTGGAGGATTTTATTTGATAACAGGCTAACAGTATTTCTTTTGTAAGATAATGGTAAATGAGAATTAAAATTTAAATATCTGCCGGACCAAGTTGACTCGCGGAACCACTCAGAAGAAAGCGAGCTAACTGCATTATGTATAATGAGTAAATCTAAAAAGTCTAATTTATTATTGTTTTCCATTTCTATTGTAAATTTGATATTGTTGTTGAATGCATTAGAAGCTTCAAAAAAATCATCTACCTTTTGTTTGGGGATGGCCGTAACTATGTCATCTACATAACGAAAATAAAAAGCAGGGGAGAAATAAAAAGATCTCAAAACCCATAGGGGAACCCATAGGAGAACCAAAAGACACTTGTGGAGGATCAATTCCATCGCTTCGATGAACTGTGTTTTCTTCAATTTAGTTTTTGAGTTCTTTTTTATTTCCTTCCACCTATCACTCATCAAGACTAAAGCTAAACTGTAATCTACATTGGTGAAGAGCAACACTACATCTAAAGATAAAACAATGTAATCCTGTGGTAAAATAATATTGTGAATTTTTTGTTTAAAATCAGCCGAGCTTTTGACAGTTCTTCCAGATTTTCCTGTGTTGTTCAAAATTCTGGACATGAAGGCAGACACAAAGGCGTACCAACCGAGCTCAAAATGGATCGGTGTGGAGTGTTCGGTTTATGGATTTTGGGCAACCCATAAAGTTTGGCTGCTACGCCATGATGACATTTTAATGATTTAGCCTCCGTCTCCGTTATTCTACCCTCATTTTGCCACATTGTAATGATAAGGTTTAATTTGCGTTGTATCTATGAAGTATTGTCTTTTTTAATTGACTGGTAAATGTTCGTATCTGCAAGCATAGATTGTAGCTTGTTTACAAAATCGGAACGTTTTTAACCACGGTGGTATTACCTTTGTCCGCTCTAGTTACCAATAAATCTTGGTTATCCCTCACAAACCGTTTGGCAAAAGATATATCATGCATAAGAACAGTTTCACTATTATTTAGCCGTTTCTTATGCTTGTAACTATTTTTGAAATTAGTCAAAATATTGACAATCTGTTCATCTGTATTATAAATCAGTGCTCCTTCAATATCTGCAATAATCTGGATATATGGCACAGATTTATTAGAAACCGGAGCACAAAACTAATCACCTAATTTAAGAATATTTGACACCATATCTGGAATTTCAGTATCCGATAAATTTACTAGCCATTGATTATACGTTTCAGAGCCAAATGAAGTTGGGCCCCTGTTACTTGTCTCTCTGTTTTCTTGAATTTCTTGTTGAACTGAACTACGTATCATATTACTAAACTTAGTTAAGTGGGTTGAGTTTAGTCAGTTACAGAAATAGTACATAAATTCGATTTTATGGCGCAGCGGATCACTAAATAAAATACATTTATTTAGTTTAGATTTTTATTATCTTTGTATTTAATTTGAATTTTTTGTAAAGATCTAAATTATACAATTTTATATTTAAATCCAAAGTCCAAACGAATATTCTTTCCTTTCCTTCAAATTCTGGTGTAAAGGCCTGTATTATATTATCACTATTCTACGACGTAGAAATGGATCAATATACTACTACGATAGTGTAATATGGATATGTTGCCACATTTCCGAGTTGTATTATTTCTTCGATCGTAGTTAGCCTCATGAAGCTAACTATTGCAATATCTCTCTGACAGCTCATAAAAATGACAGAATACGAAAAATACGATTGGAACATGAAAATAACCAAAATCTTAATTTTGGAATACGAGAGCAACGAAATATTATTTAATACGCTTCATGCAAATTACAAAAATCGCAACAAGCAATTACAAATTTATCAACGAATCCTATACGAATCCTAACCGAATCCATTCTTTGGTAACTATCGTGAACAAAATGATTCATAGTGTAATATAGAAAAATGAATTGTATCATTTCTGTTGTCGTACTTTTACGTACTTAAATGTAGATTGGACTATTCTTCGTCGTAGAATAATAACTACATTTAAGTACGTAAAAGTACGACAACAGAAATGATACAATTCATTTTTCTATATTACACTATGAATCATTTTGTTCACGATAGTTACCAAAGAATGGATTCGGTTAGGATTCGTATAGGATTCGTTGATAAATTTGTAATTGCTTGTTGCGATTTTTGTAATTTGCATGAAGCGTATTAAATAATATTTCGTTGCTCTCGTATTCCAAAATTAAGATTTTGGTTATTTTCATGTTCCAATCACACAATCCAATCCAATCAATAATGTAATACAGGCCCACAAATCACTTATAATAGATTACGCCTTCATGGATTTCGTTTTTGTAGTTTACTGCGCATTACGTCAACTGAGAGTTGCTAGTAAGATATTGCAATGGAAAAATATGAAAATTAAGGAATTTGTCTAATAAATGTATAATATATGGATGTATTATGGTTAAATATGGATATGTTATGGTTGAATATTTCTATCCTCTTACAAAATAGGATCCATGCTTTCAACAATTTCTTATTTGTTGGAAAAGAATGAAAACTATATGAACAGTTATTTAAATTGTTATTACAACAATTAAATACGGTGCACCACATTATTTATTTAATTTAATTTAATTTTTGTATTCAATTACACACAAAAATATTGTGAAACAAAACTGTTCACTCTCATTTGACGTCATTTGCCAGCCGTTTATTTATTTTGATCCAAATAGGCAAAGTGCGCAAGGCGTAATCTATTATAAGTGATTTGTGATACAGGCCTAAGACTGTGGTAGTTTGAATGAGTGCGTTTTATGGTGTGTTTTACGTCAATAACTACAATGGGGAAATTGCTACCACAGTATTCGAGGAGGCCCTAAGTAGTAATTGACGATTGGAGCTTCGCTGATTTCACGTAGCGGAAACATTTTCAACTGAGATATAGATTTTATTGTGTTGATTGTGTATTTTTACTTGTTTTAGATTTTTTTTCTTATAATTTAGGTTGGTTTTCGTAAATAATCTGGTTAGTAGCTTTGCATGATCTAGACATTAATTCGACTTTTGTGACATTTTTATTTTTTAGTTTATGTATCGGAGTACAAATTGAAAATGCGGGATTTTTTTCTATTTTTGAACGTTTATTCTGAAAAAATGGTAACAAATGAATTATTCAAAGTATTGTCCATCGCTAGCCACAACTTTTTCCCATCTTTCTGGCAATTTACGGATACCGTCGCGAAAAAATTCGGCCGGCTTGGCTGCTATCCAGTCATCGACCCATTTTTGGGCTTCTTCGTAAGAATGGAAGCGCTGGTCAGCTAGGCCATGTGTCATCGATCGGAAAAGGTGGTAATCGGAAGGAGCAATGTCTGGGCTATACGGCGGGTGGGGTAAGACTTCCCATTTCAGCGTTTGTAGGTATGTTTTGACCGGCGCTGCAACATGTGGCCGAGCGTTGTCATGTTGCAAAATTACTTTGTCGTGTCTTTGCTCGTATTGTGGCCGTTTTTCTTTGAGTGCGCGGCTCAAACGCATCAATTGAGTTCGGTATAGTGCTCCTGTGATGGTTTCGTTCGATTTCAATAGCTCATAATACACCACACCCAGCTGGTCCCACCAAATACAGAGTATGAGCTTGGCGCCGTGAATATTTGGTTTGGCCGTCGATGATGATGCATGGCCGGGGTAACCATATGATTTTTTGCGCTTCGGGTTATCGTAACGGATCCACTTTTCATCACCAGTGACAATGCGATGCAAAAAACCCTTCCGTTTTTGCCGTTCGAGCAGCAGTTCGCATGCAAAAAAACGGCGCTCGACGTCTCTCGGCTTCAGCTCATACGGCACCCAATGTCCTTGCTTTTGGATCATTCCGAGGGCTTTTATACGATGGGAAATGGCTTGTTGTGTCACTCCCAATGAATCTGCGAGCTCTTGTTGAGTTTGACACGAGTCTTCATTGAGTATTGCCTCCAATTCAGCATTCTCAAACTTTTTCACTTGGCCCGGCCGCTCTTTGTCCTCAACGTCAAAATCACCACTTCTAAACCGCACAAACCATCTCTCGCACGTTGAAACCGATGGAACATGACTCAGATAAGTCTCGGAGACCAATCGATGTGCTTCAGCAGCACTTTTCTTCAAATTAAAGAAGTAAATTAAAACTTCCCGCAAATGCTGTTTTGTTGGCACGAAACTCGACATATTGAGAGCTCAAAAAAACTATGAATTTGACACTGCGACAAATTGACACATACTGAAAATTAAAGCTATAAGACGTAGCTTTGACAAGAACATAGTCACAGTACTGCCTGATGCGTATAGCGTTAGTAACGCCATCTGTTATCAATCCCGCATTTTCAATTTGTACCCCTGATATTAAGTTTAATTTAAATTTTTTACCGCGAGAGGCGTTTTCCCTACTTTTACAATCGTCAATATTGACCAGTTTTAGGGCATGCACGTATGTAGGGAAATATTTTTTTCAAATTTAGCATAGCTTTCTCTGGAAATCACCCCAAAATAACCAATTATAAACATTAGGAAAATTCAACATTATTTTCAGAAATTGGCTTTGATTGGAGAAGGATTTGAGGTTTCAGTAAAGAAAAATTGTGAAAACAACTAATTCGTTTAGTTTCATAAAGACGTTCATTATTTTCAGACAACAAATTGGTGTTGGAGAAAATCAGAAGACTTCAGAATTAATCTTCATTTATTACAAATTTTACTAACGAATAACGGTTTAAGGCGTACGGCTTAAGCGTTTCAGGGATTGTTTTTGTATAATATTTGAAATTACCGTAATATTACTATTCACCAGTTAGCGGCAAATAATGGTACTAAAAAATAAAGTGCACCGAACTATTTTCAGGCACTCTCGCCAAGTATGTGGTTCACATAGTACTAATATCCCTTATTATGTTCTATAACTTAATAATGACGTATATTCTTTTCATCCGTAAAACCGAACGTCAAATAATTCGAGTAAAAACAGTTTTAAATGCACCATGTAAAATTAACGCAGACCTAAATATAGAAGATCTAATTTCTCAAAATATTAACGAGGGGCTTATGAACATTTAAGCGGTGGTCTCAGGGAACAACAGGACAGCTTTAATTAAAGAAATTAACAATTTTTCGACAATAATATTAAAAACTATTTGCAGCATAGTTTTGTTATTGTTTTATTGATTTGCACACAAATTTTCTGAGAAATTGAAAGAGATACACGGGAAAAATATTATAGGAGACATTTCAATCATTTATAGGAGCCCACAGGATTGTGGCCTAATATAGGAAACCATTGTACTATAACAAATGGGATATTTCAAAACGCGATATGACGAAACGCGATTTGGCACAAAACACGATATTTCAAGATGCGATATTTCAAAACACGATATGGTACAAAACGCGATATTTTAAAATTAAAATTTTAAAATAATAATAATAATTATTAATCTTCCTTCAATTAATAAAATTTTCCTTTACCAAAATGATGAAATTGGTCATGTACGATCAGAACTAGGAATAGTAGGCAATCGCGTTCTGAAATATCGCGTTTTGTACCATATCGCGTTTTGTCAAATCGCGTTTTAAAATATCGCGTTTCAAATGGGACCCATAACAAATAGTTAATTTAAAGAGATGCGAATACAAGTTGTTACCATGTTGGTAAAAATGCCAATCACTTCATCATAATATATCTACTGGAAAAAAGTAGAAATATCATTAGTCAAATATACACTTGACAATTACCTAAAAAAGTTGATTAAACATGGTTTATAATTGATTTTTCTTGTATTAATTTGCTTCATAATGAAGCAATTTATCACACAAGACTTAATTAATTTAACCATTTTATATATTTCAATGAAAATTTCTAACTTTATTTCTATGTAAAAACAAAAAAAAAAAATTTTTTTTGACAGAAGTGCGTTTACGATTTTCGTATTCTCTTTTCATACATTTTAAATTTTACACTCTCTCTATATATCTTTATGCTCGAAGATTACGTCTCTTCAGCTTTCAAAAAATCATTCGTCGTTTAGACGAAGTTTCTTGAAATGTATTTCTTTTGATTTAATTTTTTATGTATTGATGTGTAAAATTATTTAACTAACTTATGGTAAACAAAAAAAAAAAATTATGTCTTTGAAATATTTTCTATTTTGTTTGTGCGAAGCAACCAAAATTACAATTTATTTTTGTCCAAAAAACAATTACAAATTTCCCCACCCTAAAATGAGTTTGTAGGTAAAGGGGAAAGAAACGTAATGTATGAAAGCAAATGTAAACACAGTCATTGTCAATTCTACACTAAATTGGCACATGTCATTTCTACAAAATTTACGTTTCTACTAAAATTGACGTTTCTTTTCGTTTTTGGTGTTAGTGCAAATTGATGAAAAAATGCCAATTTTTCTGGATGTGCATCAAAAAAGCGGTAAGACAATAGTGATTTTTTGTGGTAAATAGTTTGCGTTTTGATGCGTTTTTGTTGGGGTTTTGACATAGAAATCGGGCATTTGCATTTAAATCTCACATTTAAGTACGTTGTCAAGTTTCATGCTTTCTGAAGAATGTATATATAATAAACGAATTAAAAAAAAATTTAAAATCTTATTTTTGAACACAGATAATATAAACAAAAGGATAGAAGATAAAACAAAAATCCCATATAAAATCATAAAAAGACAATTGAAGCCAGTTTTTTTGTTTTTCTCTTTCTAAATTTACCAACGCCATATTGGTTAGAGAAATTTTGTAATTTGAGGTTTTAGTTTTTTAAAGTTTATAAGGCATTTCTTGAATGAAAAATAAAAGTGTACATACTTTCGAAAAATAAATTTATTTGTTAAAATCATGCATAAGTGTTGTGCGTGTAAGTGCAAAAATACCAGATATAAAGTAAAAATTGAGAAAAAAGGAATTACATTTCACCGGTAAATAAATTTTTATTTGTTTACAAATATTTATAACACTTGTACACAATCATTTTAAATATTTTCGAATTTTTTACACTTATTTTGTACACATTAGTAAATTCACTATGTTTTAAAATGTTCAAAATACAAAATTAAAAAAAAATTACATATTTCATAAAATTGTAATTAAAGTAAAAATTTCAATTTTCATTCACACAAAAATCTTATTTTGACCACGCATATGAATCGTCATGGCAACATGACGAAAGCAAAAAAAAACATAGGCGTCCCGTTATATTCAATATTAGGGGAGTCTAATGAACAAAATCACATATGAGAAAATTTTTATTACAAGTGTATTGATTGTTTTTAAATTTGTTGGTCAGATCTTGCAATCCATATAACTTTATTACAAGTTTTAAAAGTTTTAATACTTTAGCTATGTTCTAAATTGGTATATTTATGTTTATTATAGCATAGCCATCTTACATATATCAAAGCCGTAAGGTAGAAATAGAAGCTTTCTATATGAGGTGAACATTTTTCTGTTTCCCATAAGAACCAATGTAAAATTGTTAGTTTTGATTTATAAGTTTATTAATGAAAATTCAATTAAATGTAATAACATTTTTGTTAATTTGCATGTTTAATATGTTTTGTAGATACGGTTTTAAAATCGTAGAAGAAAATATGTCTACATTTTCAAATAAATTGAAAAAAGAAAACCTTTCCATTTTCAACAACTACACACAAACCATTAAATCCTTATATAAAAAAAATGTAAACAAATAGCATCATCCTTGGCTTTTCAATATAAAATTAACAAAAAAACAAAGAAAGCGTAAAAGTAAAAGTTCGTAAATAAAAAAATAAAAACAATATTTAGATTGTGTTTGTCTTTTCAATATAAAATCATTCAAAATGATAAAGAACACTTTAAAGTAAAAACGGGCAAACACGAAAATATAAAACAAAAAAGGTATAGATATCTTTGTCTGATCCACATATAGAAAACAAAAAGGCGACAACACGATAAAATAAAAACAAAAACACGTGTAAAAATACAATAAATAAGAACAATAGACATCCTGGTCGTTCTAATAGATATCCAATATAATATCATATGAGTTGTTTATTTTTCTCGTTTAAAAAGCTTTTGTAGTTTTGCATGTAGTTGTGAATAGAATTAGGGAAATTTAAATTGTATTTTACGGATTAATTGATAGATTCCGAGTTTGGTGTTCATATATGTCTAAATATGATTATTCACCTACAAATGGGTGAAATAAAATTGCCGAAAATAACGAGTTTTCATTCAAAAAATGTAAATTTAAAAAGTAATTTTTACACCGGCTTACATGGAACATCACAAAATCTACACCTTTTATAGAAAGCACGTTTAAAAAATGGCGGCATCATTAGGGCTCTTATATGTATATACAGAGGGCTCTGATTATAGTAACTGTAAACCATTTTCTACACAACACACATAAGTATTATTATTATAATTATGTTGGTTCACTTATAACAATAACTTTTTTATATTAATTATGCTCCTTTTAATATACCCTACGTCATTTACATAAATTATTACTATTTGCATAAAACCTAAAGAAATATGCGACGCTACTGAAAAAAAACCAAAGAATTATCGGCCATCATGAATTTTTCGGCCATCTTGGTTTTTGAATTTGCTTCACTATTTTTGTTTAGTTTCTGTTCTCTTTGTTATTTTTCTATGTTTTTGAATCATATTTCTTTTTCTTTTAAATCTGGGCGTGAGCAGATTTGGTTTTTGCATTTTTTTTGTAATTTTTTGTGCTATTTTATTTTTTTTGTCATGAGCGTTACTTAAAAATACGTTATTATTATTACGTTATTTTTAAAATTATTAATTTGAAAATACAAAAAGATTAATATACCATTTGGAAGTAGACATATCACCAATGTGAATAACCCTTGGTAAATTAAATTTATGTTTTCAAATTTCACGATTTGTTCATGATAAAAAAACTCGTTTTTTTAAAAATAAAAGCCCAAAATAATTTAAAAAAATACATTTTCATAAATTTATGTAGTGTGATCAAATACTTAACTTATACTCCTTAAAAATTATCTGTAAATTGCTAAGGGGAAAATAAAAATTCTTGGGGACAAAAACATGTTAGATTTAAATGCAAATGCCCCATTCAGAGAAAATTTGATTTCTTTGTGAAAAATGAGTGCGTTGGCTCGACCGAACACTAGTAATTGTCGATTGGAGCATCACGGATTCCACGTAGCGGAAAATCTTTCATCTGATGCGGATACAGATTTTTTCTTGTTGATTGTGTGTTTTTTACTTGTTTTAGATTTTTTCTCATAATTTAGGTTGGTTTTCGTAAATAATCTGGATAGCTCTTGCATAATCTAAACATTAATTCGATTTTTGTGACATTTTTTTTAAACCCTTAGCAGCCACTAGGGGTAAATATGTACCCTAGGCCAAATCAACCTTAATTTAAGTTATCAAAAACTACAAAAATCATACTTGTCGCGCCATTTATAGGTTGTCGAGGAATGTAGGTTACTTCCATGGTACATAGAAGGAAGCAAAAAGTATTAGTAGCGCTATAAACGATGAATTTCGGTAGGTGGGGTACTTAAATTCAATATTGACCGAGTAATGATTTTTTTTCTAAAAAACGTCATTTTTCCTGACTTTGCGCATATACATTTTTTTTTGTTAAATTTTCTTGATATTGGCTCTTGTAAACCATATTAGAAATTGAAAAACATGTTTCAGAATGTTCATGAAACTTTTGGAGTCTCAATATTTTAAATTTAAACCGCAGTGTGGCCGCTATGTTACGGGGGCGAAGAATAGCCGCTAAGGCTAAGGGTTAATTTATGTATCCAGTTCAATTTAAATTTTTACGATTGGCGATTGTAAAAGTAGAGAAAGCGCCGCTCGCCGAGAAATTTAAAACAAAATATACATGCATAATGAATTCTGTTTCAGTGACTACTGGTCACACATTAGATATAATAAAAACAAATTCGAAACTTCAATTGACGCGCACATCCTCTTCCAAATGTATCTGCTACGCGGCGTCAGTGATCCTCCGGAACTGTTAAATTCCGTGTGTGACATCTATTATTAATATTAATAAAATTATTCAGTATTTAGAGATCGCGTAATGTAAATCCCACAAATAAGGATGGTAACTAAATATCAGTTCAACACAACTGAACTTTACAAGACAGTATAATATCAATTTTAATCAATAAACAAAAACATATTTTTCGTTTTTTATCCCTATCAAACTTTTATTTTTTGTCGCCAGATCTACGAACAGTTCTGTAAAACAAATAAAACTTTTACTTTCCAAATAATATTTTTAGGCCAAAATACTGTGACAAATATTCACACGTAATAATTTTTGGTATAAAATACACTTATATAAATTATTATAGTATGATGATTATGGTAACATTTTATGAATTAATATTGTTGTACGATCGCCGGATTAATGAAGTTGTTTGAATTTTCAATAACCATCGGTTGATCATTTTGACTCATCTCGGAATTTTGTAAGAAACTTGAACTTTTAAAGTTAGGGCGCGAGTGTAAGAAATAGTATGCCTTTTTTTCTTTGTATCTGATATTTATACAACTGTAGCCATTTATACACTACGACATTCCTGATTCAAGTTTTAGTTAAGTTTTTATATGTAAAATTTTCAATATTACTTTCCAGTACTTTGACAAATTTCTAAGCGAAAGATTTTTATTTAATTTCTCTCTGCTATAGTTTTATCGTATGTAGGGATATATTATTTTCGAATTTAGCATATCTTTCTCTCCAATTACCCCAAAATTACCAATTATAAACAAATTGGCTTTGATTGCGGAAGGATTTGAGGTTTCAGTAAAGAAAAACTGTTAAAACTAATAATTCGTTTAGTTTCATAAAGACGTTCATTATTTTCAGATAACAAAAAGTAAGTAAATAATGTGGTGTTGGAGAAAATCAGAAGCCTTCAGAATTAACTTTCATTTACTACAAATTTTACGAACAACGGTTTAAGGCGTACGGTTTAACTAATTTGTATAGTAAGCGTTTCAGGGGATTGTTTTGTATAATATTTGAAATTATCGAAATATTGCCAATTAGCGGTAAATAATGGTAATAAAAAATAAATTGCACCTAACTTTTTTCAGACACTCTCGTCAAAATAAAGTCGAGTGTATAGGGTCCACATAATACTAATATCCCTTGTTATGTTCCTTAACTTTATAATGGCGTGTACCTTTTCAACCGTAAAAGTGAACGTCACATAATTCGAGTAAAAACAGTGTTAAATGTACCGTGTAAAATTAACGCAGCCGTAATGTAAATAAAGAACTTAAAAATAAAATACATTTAATTTCTGAAAATATTAACGAGGAGCTTATGAACATTCAAGTGGTGGTCTCAAGGAGCAACAGGACGATAATTGCTGAGACGTAGGGATATGTGTGTATCAGAACGAGCTTCCCTCGAGTTATTCGAACAGCTTTAATTAAGAAAATTAACAGTTTTTCGACAATAATAATAAAAAATATTTGCATCACAGTTTCATTATTGTTTGATTCATTTACTCGTAAGTTACCTCAACAATTTTCTGAGCGATATTTAGTATAAATGGGAGTTTCGTGTGTATGGTAAAGGCACAAATTGTAAGATATTTTAGATAATGTACCAATTTTTTAAATTACAATATGAAACATTTAAAATATTTTACCATTTTACTTTACCATAAAATTCAAGGAAATATTGAAAAATATCGATATGATGCCTTTAACACGTTAATCGCCACAATAATTTCAACAAAGTTTTCCTCTGCGCCATGGCAATTTTATTACATAATTTAGATACTACATAATTACGAAAAGCAATATGACAATTTCGTGAAAATTTGGTTACTAATATGCTTAGATTAAGTTCGGACATAACTGAAAAACGAAAAACTTCAACTCATATGCTAAAAAAAATGTTTAGTTCTGAAAAAAAGAAAAGCAGAAGAATGTGCGTTAGATGTTATGCCCAAATAAAAGAAGCAGAAGGTCGAGAAGCAGCAAAACAAAAGCGGGAAAAAAGTTTCAACTTATTGCTCAGACTGCAAACAAAACCCTTTTATTGCTTAGAATGTTTTGGGCAACATAATAAGTCAATGTAATTTCTTTTATCAAAACAAAAATTATTGAAATGTAATTTTTCAAGTGTAACAATACAGCATTATATAACTAAGTCTATTTTATTTATTTTTTCGTAATAAGCCAAGCAATTTTCAGGTTTTGCTCAAAGAAGGCTAAGCTTTTGAAAGATAAAGCAAATGTATCGTTTGCGTCAGATATCAGTGACTGACGTGGCCTTCTATGTACTAAATCCCGTATGTCAGACATATATGACTGACATGGCCCATGGAGAAATTCTTAGTGTCAGACACATACAACTGACATGGCGATTAACGTGTTAAAATGCTCTTGACGTACTCTCACTAATAAATGAGGAGTGAAGCCAAACTTCGTTGCGATGAAGAAGATTCATGGATTTTGGAGCAATGAAAGTAATTTTAATTATAACGGAGTTTTAAATCGACATAATTGTCATTATTTACTTTGGTTAGATCTACCCTTAGTAGGTTCGAGAAACACATTTTCAAACATTTAGCAGTGTTAATGTTTTGATTGGTAGTTTAATGCAGATTATTTGGAGAAACTGCCGTTTTAATGGATGATGTTCAAGTTACTCTGCGACACAACTACGTCTTCTCTATGTTAATCTTTATCTTAATTGGACCACGACTAATAGACGTTGGTCACCCCTTTCGCCTAGCAACGCGATTAGACTTTATTTCCCATCTTGGTTTCGGAAATAAAAAATGACAAGCGTAACAGTTTTATGAATCGCTTTTAAAGTCTTAAATTATAAAATAAGCTTTTTTTGCTACAAGTATAATCTACACCAAGCTTCAAATTAAAGGGTGTGCCCATCCCACCCATTGATCAACTTTTTAATTTCTTTTTTTATACATTTTAAGTTTATTTAATCGATTTGAATTTTCTTTCTGTTTGTTTTTCATTTTCTTGTTGATTCAATTAAATGATTAAGGAAAATTCAATTTTTAGTTTTCCTTTCCTCTGCCTCTTTATTATTTTGAGAAGGGGTTGGGTGTTTGTAAATGGATAGGAGGTAGTTTTCCATGAAGCTTTTGTGTGTTTTTATTAGATTTTAATAATAAATTAAGTTAGATTGTTATTTTTAGTATGTATATAGTTTATTTTTTGATATTGTTTTTGTTGTGTTTATTTATACAGATGGTGTGGTTTTTTTTGGGAGTTTTGGGTTTGATATGTAAACCATCGTAAAGTGTGAGTAAAGTGTAATAAATCAAAATATAAAGTTTTATTTAGTCGCGCGGGATTATACGTATTTTTGGGTTCCCATAATATTAATTTGTGTGCGTCTGATCGATTAACGTAATTTATATCACTTATTTATTTAACTTTCTAATTAAGTTTTTTTATATATTATGTAAACATAGAGGCAAAATTGACTTAACTAAGATAATCTATTTACTCAAAATTAAGTTTGGTTCTTATCGATTAAACCTTTTTTCTATGAATTCATATAATTTATTTTAGTTTATCTGAGTATAGCAGCGATTTCCCCCACCGGTGCGGCGCACAACTTCAAATAAAAAAAGGAAACTAATTAAAAGGAAATGAAATATGTCATGAGTCGTGTCGTATTTAATAATGCTGATGGATTTTTTGTTTTATTTCAAATTTTTCCGAAAATAACAACTCATCATGTTTTTTCTGTTGGTGGATTGGTTGTTGTTGTTGTGTGGTTGTAGAGATCGTCCAAAACTAAAATATGACATATTTCACTGTGGAAAATAAAAATCGTTTTGTGTATTATTAAATTGTTAGCCCCCGTCGAATTTTGTTTTTCATTTTTATGACAGAATAATATATCGCTTCGGTTGATTGAATAATTATTCTGTTCCAGTGTATGTTTTTTGGCGGGGGGATTGTTATAGTGCGGTAACACAATTTTATTTTAACAGTTTATGATGTGATAATCTTTGATTCGTTTACTAAACACCAGCCACCTTGTTTTCTTTTCTTTTAAGTTTGTTAGGTCTTGTTATGGAATATTTACAAATACATCTGGCACATCAAAAAAATTTATTTTACACCCATTCCACATGTAAATTTATTTTATTATGGATTAGGGAAAAAATTCTTTTAGAATTTTCCTTGACACAATGATCAAAAACTACAATTATGGTGACATTTTTGGGTACTATGTATAAATAAATTTATGTATTTCAAATTTTGTTAGTTTTATGCCATATTTGAGTTATGTTTTAGTGAAAGAAAATTGTTGTAAAAAGTCAAAAATAGTTTTCTGTCAAATGACACGGCATTTTTATTATACATTCAAAAAATAAAATGACGACACAAATAAAATTCAACTTATATAATTGTTCCAAAAACAAAAAGGAAAATTCGTGCTGTGTTTTCAAAAAAATGTTTTTTGACTTTTTAATTAAAAGTTTGATTAGAAGGGTGATTAGACGAATATTTTATTTTGTTTTAACCACACAAAAAAAAATACACCTTCATTCATCCATGAATCCATCAATCCATCATACATATAATATACGTTAAAAGTAGAACTGACAATAAAAAAAATCCCAATCAGATATTAAATATTTTGGGTTAAACGTTAAACTATATGAGCGCACGGGACGAAGTGGAACAAATTGAGTTACCGGTTAACGCCTTCTTATTGTTTTCTAATTATTTTAATTATTTATTTTCGACTTCTGTTGTTTCTTTTATATTTAATTTAATTTTTAAAAATTGATTTCCTTTAAAAAAACAAAAAACAACGATGATGTATATAATTTCTATAATATGGTAGGTACTTGGGAAAATATATTATGTAACACACGCAAATTAGAAATAGTAATTAGTTATGTTTCTATTTCCGTGAAAATTAGGGAGGTGTTGTGTTAAATTATAGTTGTGTATATATTATTTATTGTTGGATGCGTATAATTTATTTCACTCCAGATAATAACACGTTTTAACCTGCGTGACGGGTTAGATGAGTGGATTGTTTTAGCTTAGACTGCTAAGTCACTTTTGAACTATTTTTAGTGGGGGAAAAATTTAATTAAACATTTTGAAATTTTGATTGAAATTTTACTTTTATTTTTCACAAACTAGAACTCCGGATATATATGTGGGATACAATTTGAAAGCCTTAAGAATTTATTGGTTGTCGCTAATTTCGAAATTTTGCAAGTTTCAAATCAAATATTTTAGTTGATCCAAAATGTATTAAATTTAAATATTTAAAATTATTAGCGGTGAGAGATGATTTTAATTGTTTTTTGAAGTATCTCAAAATCGGTCATTTTGTTTTGGACCAAATTTAGCACAGATTATCATTGAAGTATGTTCTTTATCTCCTGGAATTTTCGTGATATTGTTCTTTTTCATTACAAAATGGTGGATGGAAACGTCTCTGTAAATAACTGTAACGAAAATCAATATGGTGGAATTTTTTTACTCTATCGTGCGTTTATTCGGTCTAATCGTATGTTCCGATTTCCGAACGCTTCGCCTCATGCACAACATCTATCATATTATAAGTTATCGTCAATTTTTTAGAAGTCATCAAGATCTATAATCTAAAGAGTTATCTTGAGGTTAAAAAATGCCGGAACTATGGAAACTGGGATAACCGGAACGTTTGGAAAATACGATCGCATCTGTTATAATCTGAGTGAACATTTTTAACGCAGATACATAGATGGTCCAGTGATGGTGGTTGTTACAAAAATACTTGAAACATATGCAATTATAATTGCAACAATAATTTATTCAATGCAGATTCTGTTGCGTAACAAAAATGTTGGTGTTGTTTGGTGTTGTGATGGGTATACAATGACTAGTGACAACTAGATGTGATATAATGTAATTGATATATTTTCTTGTAGCAAAGACACCTTACATACAATCGATGTTTTCCCAAACATGCTCCCGGCCTGTTAATGAAACAGTTGTCATTAACATATCCTATATTGTTTTATTGTTATCAATACATTCTGGCTCTGGTAATCGGCAAATCTTTTTGATTGAACGTTTCAGTATATTGGATTTGGTTCTTACTGAGACAACTCTGACCAGTCCATCGCTACTTGGCTGAATTTCGATTATTCTCCCTAAACTCCACCAAGTTGGTAGTACATTTTCTTCCTTCATTAACACAAACTCGCCTACCTTCAAATTTTGCTCTTGCGTTTTCCATTTCGGCCGATTCTGCAAAGTTGTTTCTGAAATCCTTGTTAGTGGCTGCACGATTAAAAAGTAACCCGGTGTTAATGCGTGCAGGTCATTGATGCCATCATTGTTTAAAGCACACAGAGGGCGTGAATTCAGTAACGCTTCAATTTGCACGAGTAATGTGTTCATTTCTTCGAATGTCAATAGTTTCGAACCAATCACTCGTATGAGGTGATGTTTAACGAATTTAACGCCCGCTTCCCATAGTCCTCCAAAATTAGGAGCTCCCGGTGTTATGAAATGCCATTGAATTTTGCGGCTAGCTAACAAATTAGAAATATCGAGGTTAGTTAGAATAAAGCGTATTGTGGGCACCTCTGAAATTCGTGCCATTATCGCTGTATACTTCATTTGGACAGCCTCGTCAGCTAATAAAGTGCGTGAATGTAGCGAGGAACGCGTTGGTCGTCAGTTCACTGACTAGTTCTAAGTGAATAAATTTGGTTGCCATGCACACAAATACTGAAATGTACCTCTTGGTACTTTTGGCATTTCGAAGATTATTTAATTTTATCAAAAGTGGCCCGGCATAATCAATTCCCATCTTAGCGAACGGTTTGCATGATGTCACTCGACAGCTAGGTAAATTTCCCATTATTTGGCTGGTAACTGAGGTTTTGTAGGTCATGAATAATTTGTAGGTCATGAATAATTTTCTGTGACAATGAACATTTCGGTAAGATCACTGGATGTTTTATGTCGTAAACACATTCAAAATTCTGTAACCTGCCACCTACCCTGATAATATTGTCTTTATTGATAAATGGATTCAGCGAATGTAAGCTACTTTTCGGCTTCACTGGAGTGGATTTTTGCAAAGCCTTAATTTTGTCTGGAAACATTGTTTCTTGCACCCTTTTAATGATGCCGTTTTTAGCATGTGTTAATTCGACTGTGGTTATAAACGATTGTGGTTGCGGCTTTTTACGACATCGATTTATAAAACGAAGGCATACGCACAAGACACGTTGAATTGAGTTCCAAGAAGATTGTTTGTTCAATAAAGTGTGGCGGCTCGACCATCGTAGTTAATATGATATGTGGTTTACGTTGTTCTTCAAAATAGTCCTTCAATGATTCAGTTTCAATTTGTGTTGTATGTGGCCAATCGGCTTGGTTTTGTCCTAACCACGTAGGGCCGTTCCACCAAATTTCTAATGATTTAAGATGTGACGGTAATATTCCTCGTGAAGCAACATCAGCTGGATTATCAGCTGATCGGACATAACCCAACTTTTCTCTGATGTGGTTTCCAAAATCTCCGATGTTCGATTGGCAACGAAAGTTTTGAACGATCTCGGATGACCAGACAATCATGCTAACACAATGCTTAAATCCATCCACGCATACAATTCAGCAGATTCGAGCTGCATCGCATATATCACTTTTTTTAATAACTTACTCAGCAAAAGTGCCCCACACAACTCCAACCTAGGCACAGACATCAACTTTACAGGTGCGACACGAGTTTTGGCTGTCAATAGTTGAACCACCACCTTTCTACTTGGATCAATGGATCGAATATAAATTACGGTTGCATATGCCAGTTTCGATGCATCTGAGAACCCGTGTATTTGAATTTGACTATTTAGTGTTGTGTTCAGCCATCGCGATAATAGTAGCTCTTCCAAGCAAGCGAGCTCTTACGAATTGATTTCCACTTAGACAATACATCGGGTGGCAAGATATCGTCCCAATTTAACTTTCGCAACCATAGCGCTTGAAACAGTCTTTTTATTTCGATAATTGATGGGGCCAACCAACCAATTGGATCAAATATCGATTCGGCTTCGGATAATATCTTGCGTTTCGTTGGAACTAATTCAGTTTCAAGCGATACTTTAAACGAAAAACAGTCCTTGGTAGGTAGCCAAACAAGTCCTATCACATGAACAGTTGAAATATCGATTTCAGTATTTCCGCACCATGAGATACAGTCAATTTTGTTATTATTTACAACTTCGGCAACATTTGAGATCTATTTTCGCAATACGAAACCTCCACTTTTAAGTAGTTGAGATAACTCATCCTTTAATTCTTGCAGTGACCTGACAGCTAGATATGGTGCAGACGTTGTACCGTAAGTAACTATTTTCAATCGAAAATGACTGATCGGTTGAGTAGGCTCGTTTCGAAAAACAATCCGTTGATAATCACATTGAGACGACGCGACGTTAGCAGGATTTGTCGATACATCTTCTCGACGCCGCCACAAAGTGCCACCTTGTACTTCCGAAACCGCACTAGAATGTCGTACAAATCATCTTGGAGTTTAGGTCCAACCATTAAATTGTCGTTCATAGTGAGACCGTATTCGACGTTTTGCAAGACGCATCAAAAACCACGCGTAGCTTTGTTGTAGAACTAGTTAATTTTGTAACTACATGATGCGGCATGCGGCAAATAATATGCCTCATGACGTGGTTTGTAGACATCACTAATAGGAATTTGTTCCATATGACCAAGCGCTATGTACTCGTTTATGAATGCAATATACTCGTTTCGAAACTCACTAAGTATTTACCTTGAATTTCCGTTCCATAGCAAATAGTCTCTGAATCGCGTTCTTCAATGAATCTCCCAACGGTTTTGATGGTACCTCTTTTGTTAAACATTTTTTGACTGGAATTTCGTAAATTTCCTAAAATTTTTCTAACGTATTATCTACGTTGCATTCGATATGATTTGACATCATCGTTGGATCTGATAATGCGTTCTCTAATGTATGTTTCCCACATACTATCCAACGAAACATGGAATATTGCGCGATCAGCATTTCTTGCGACAATTGAATGCGACCGTTACGTATACCCTGAAAAACCATATCTACTCCAAGCAACACGTCGATTGTCCCTGAAACATTGAAAATAGGGTCTGTTAATTCGATTGACTTAATACAATTCCAGGACGACACGTCGTGCTCCGTAATGGTAATTTTGATGTTGACGTTTTCAGAATAAAGGCTTCTGTCGTAATTGAATCCTTAGTATTTTTCGAAAAAAAATTCAGAGAAACTGGCGATACCATTCACCAATATGCGAGCGCTTTTGCGAGGAAGGTTCAGTTTCCTAAAGCAAGTCTCTGTTATAAAAGTAGCCTGCGAGCCAGAGTCTAATAGGGCGCGACATTGATGAAAATCGCCTTGTGGTGTCTGCAGCAATATAATAGCAGTTGGCAATGTGGATATTGACTGCTGTGGTTGGAATGTATTAAGCGAGTGTGTTGAATGCAAACCATTGCCCGAAGATGAAACTTGGCTGGCGATTGCGTTAACGATGAGGAATGTTGAATCACAGGCGCTTGTTGACTGATGCGCGTTGATTGATTTTGCGGTTGTATATCGTAAACCGGTGTTGGATATTAATTATTGTTGATGTTGAATAACGAAGTAGGTAAATGCAGAAGTGAATTATGGCGACCATTCCATTTGCGACAGGAACTTAACGATTTGCAAAAGTAAATTTTGTAAAGAGAACTTAATCAATTATAACACAATTGATTTGACCGAACAAATTCTTGCCTGTCGTTCACATACATTTCTTTAAATTGTGGACAATGATATAACTGATGTGGTTCATTACACTTGGGACAAATGATAACATTGTCGGTTACCGCTGCAAGCATTTTAAACACTTCTTTTTAATAAGCGTTGGTTTTATTTTTACGCGGATTGCACATTTCAATCGCTTCGCAATGATCACCAAGAAATTCAAAAAATTCATCGATTGATGGATGGTTTTTTTTGTAGTTGCGTTTGACCATTCTTGATTTATTTCGTCATTCAGCTTACTTAAAAAAATTAGTATGATATGATCCACGGATCTCGTGGTTCAGCTTCTTCGCCCAATGTCTTTAAACCCCGAATTATTTCATCCGCCTTATCTAACGATTCTCTTCTCAGTCGTATTCCACTTACACACTACTCTACTCTAAAACTACTCCAGTCCGCCATCTTGAAATCCGTCGAAATTGGCGGAGTAGCAAACTACTCTAACTAATACATTTACATCTACTTTGCATTGCACTTAGGCTTACCACAATTTAAAAAGTTCAGTGGAGGACATCCAACAAAAAATATTTTGTTTAATTTGAAGATCAGTTTAACGAAATTTTTACTATAACGAAATTTTCATTCGCCAAAATGTTAATTTTGGTATGGAACAGTACTATGGCCAACCAAATGATTTATAAGGAAGTAAACTAAGAAAATTTTATATTTTCATAAATATATTGCAACGAAATTATACAATATAGCGAATTAATGTTTCCGGCAGGGCTGCGGAGTCGGTGAAATAGTTCTTCGACTTCGACTCCGATGTATTAAAAATTCACTATCCGACTCCGACGACGACTCCAACTGTTACATGTAATTATGTTCATGTTTAATCGCTCGTTTTTTCAACATTAGAAAATAATTTAACAAAAATTTCTGTTGATTTTTACCACTTCGCCATCAAAAAATTTAGTCCATAATTTTTGTGATTCGAAGTCGTTTCGGTTTCTATGGTCATAGAAGTTTAGTTCTTCAATTGGATTTTCTTGGGGACTGTCGGTTTTCAGTAATACCTAAAAATCATTTTAAACCATTGCCAAATTACATAGCGCCGGTTTGCATCTATTTTGTTAATCATCTCTTAATAATACTCTAACCTTGGAGTCGAAATAATTTCTAGCCAATAACATCTCGTTATCAAGCAGAAAGATTTTTCTATGTGGTAACGATGATTTTTTTTGTGTTGCGAAGATATTATGAGTTTTTCCTATAAGTGAAATTTTACGCATCGCCATTATTTATCAAATTGGCCGAGGTGAAATATACTGATTGGAGTCTTTTTGTAACTAAGGTAAGGTTAAAGTATACCGGAGAGAAAGGAAAATATAAAATGTGGAGTCAGAGTCGGTCAGTATTTATCCAACTCCCACTCCGACTTCGCTAAAAGAGTCCGACTCCGACTCCGCAGCCCTGGTTTCCGGCCTCTTTGTCTTCGTTATAACGAGATTTCATTTTCTTAATTAATTTTGATCAAACAACTATTCATACTTTCAAAATTCTACTGCATAAATTCTAAATTTTAAAATTTTAATTCTGGTTTACAAAATTTTATCATCTACAGCTTTTCTAGAATTACAGAATATTCTAACAAATTTTAGAATTTCGTAACGCTGGAGTTTCGTAGTTTTAAAATTATAATATATTCACCGTGTAACTGTAGATATTACTACTTCTTTAGGATAAATTCTAACGTAAACGCATATTGTATCATCGCTAACTGTGCTTTGAAAGAAACAAGTGAACGTAATAATCATTATTCTGTAATGGGTCAGTTGGAAAATATAATTTAAACAAGAAACTTCTCGAGTTTTGTTTATTCTTCAGGATAAGGTACTTCAGGATAAATTTGGTAATGTGACTACGCAAACTCGTACAAACTGCATGAAGCATTTACATGAAGTTTCGGAAATATCATATTTCATAGTTCTCTTATAAAAATCTAGACGCAATTTTAGTTCCTGTAATGTGCGCAAATAATCAGTAAAACTTCCGAAAGCAATTGAATTTTTAACTCCTTCAAAAATGGTTTAAAAAGGAATCTAAAGTTATTTTTTAATGTGGAGCACATTTTTGCCTCCGGGGAGGATGGAGGAAACTTATTTCAAAAAGAGGACTGTCTTGCACAAAGGAGGACGGGTGGCAAGCCTAATTGCATTGCAAAGTTGATTTATTAATTGTCACAATAGTAATTTGACAATTAATACGTTTATTCACACACCATTACAAAAAACCAAAGTCATTTTAAAAGATTTTTTTGTATGTTCCACTTAAAATGTCAAAAAACTGTCTTTTTGACAGCTTTTTCTACTCCTTTTCTACTCTTTTTTGTAACTGGAAAACGACATAATCAAATTTTGGTTTTGTTGTTTTTTTGGAAGGGTACGAAGGGCCGAATTTCAAAGGGCCGAATGGAAAATTCCGAAAATTCGGCCCTTCGACCCATTCGGCCCTTCGACACATTTCGGCCCTTCGACATTCGGCCCTTTGATATCATTCCGTTTTTTTGTCTTTTATCACTACGTTATAGCAACGATTATGGGTATACAATGACTAGTGACATCTAGATGTGATATAATGTAATTGATATATTTTCTTGTAGCAAAGACACCTTACATACAACCGATATTTTACCAAACAGTGGTTGTGTTGGCTCTTGGCCTGTTTGGTGCTGAGCCACCAGTTGTAATCAGGAACTCGGTAACTGGTTCAGTCGATTAAAAAACAAAGGGGTGGGGTACAAATATTACCAATATTCCATACATCACTCAAACATAGTGGCGATCTACCAAAAAAAGAAATTGTTTATAAGTTATACCACAGATAAGAATATCAGATGGTTCAAGCCGAACAAATTTTTGGCAATTCATTCTGGAACCCAAAACCTGAAACTCAAACCAATTTAAGTTTTTTTTACTGAGGTTCCATCTAACCTTTAATAAAGAAAGACAGTTAGTAGAGACACATTTTAATAAGCTAATTATTTTTTAGGTGATTTTGCCTATTTTTATTGTTCAAAATTACAATTACAATTTTTACATTGATAATCTAACTTTAGAATATAACATAACAAATAAAAATGTTTAATAATTGTAAATATTTGTTCAAAATTATTTATATTTATTTACGATAGATGGTGTTACTTGAATCATTTTTGTATTATTTTGAGTCCAAGATAAAATATTACAGACACATTTTTTATTGGGTTCCAGATCAAAAAACCGCAAAATCATTCTGGCTTGGTTCATCTGATATTCTTATCTGTGGTTATACTTTGGCAGACTTAATGAAGGGGATCCTTTGTAATCACCACTTTAAGCCGCCATTTTGCATTCGCCATTTTGAATTTTCATATTTGTATCTTTTATTTATGTTTAACAATCCTAAAAATAATAATTGTCATGTTTAAAGTAAGCAAATGACTGTTTTGTCAAAATGTGCACCGAATGTTGAAAAACTCTGTTTTCTGAGACTTTTCCATCCGCCATTTTGTTATGTAAAAGAACAACATCACTAAAATTCCTGGAGATAAAGTACATATTTGAAGGACGATCTGTGCCAAATTTGGTCCAAAACAAAATGTCCAACTTTGAGATATTTTGGTGGCCCACTTGACATGGAATGCACGATATGTATAATATGATTTATATTTTAAGCAAGATAGGTACGTAAACTAAATCTGTTTCGTTTGTTCTTAAGGCGTTAGATATATCCTATTTTTAATTTCACAGCTTTAGCTCATAAAGCGTTGAAAATAAACTGTCTTTACTTGGCCCGTACTACTTATCGCGTTCGGAACAATTTAATTTAGATTTATGAAGAACTCACCGGGTAGCTTGATGGTTTGATCATAAACCATTTCGGCTGGAGAGCACTTCAGATCTTCTTTCACCGTTGCTCGGATTCCAAGTAGAATGATTGGCATTTCTGAACTGCAATGAATTGTGTTGCCTCTGGCCATCAGTGCGGTTTTGAGTTACCGATGGAAGTGTTCGACCATGGCCATTGGCTTGCGGATGGTAAGCCGTTGTTTGTATCCAATGAGATCCGAGGAGTTTCGTTAACTCGGTGTAAAGGGGCACGCCGAATCGTGCTAAGTAGTTATTGATGAATGTAGTGGCAATGGTTGCAGCTGACATGTTTGTCATGCAGTAGGTTTCGAGCCAGCGAGTGAAGCCATCGACACAGGTGAGTAAGTATGATGGAGGAAGTGATCCTACGATATCTAAGTGGATATGTTCGAATCGACCAGGCGGAATCTCGAATTATCCTTGAGGTGATTTAGTGTGCCGTTGGACTTTGGCACGTTGGCAAGATAAACAATAATGAGCCCAATGTCCTACATCTTTGTTTATATTGGGGCAAAAGTAGCGAGCAGTAATTTAGTTACGAGTTGCACGGACAACAGGATGCGAAATGTTATGTAGTGCAGATGATTCGACACTCTGCGATGTATGGGCGATTATTCCCACTCGATGTTTCGCAAATGATTTCGAGGCCAGGTATAGTTTAAAAAGCTCACGTTCTCATTGATGAACTAGTGTGACATTCGGAACCAGAAACTAAATTCTGAAGTTCTACGTCAGCTTTTTGTTTTTTTTACTATTCTGTGTAAGTCGAAGTGTGTGCGTCGACTGTGACCATTTCGTTGTCAGCGATGGGGGATAGTGTGTCCGCGACAACGTTGTCATTTTGGTGAACATGCTGAATGTCCGTTGTAAATTGACTAATGTAATCCAAGTGGCGCGATTGCCTTGGATTAAGTTCAGTTTTAGACTGCATTGGTCGTATCAGGGGGGTTTGTGGTCGGTGTATATTGTGAAGTCCCGACCCTCAACAAAATATTTGAAGCGTTCGACTGTCAGATATATTGCGAGTAATTCCCGGTCTAATGTGGAATATTTCCTTTCGGCATCCGAGAGTTTTTTAGAAAATAATCCCAGTGGTTCCCATCACTCGTTATTGTACTGTTGGAGTACAGCACCGACAGCAGTATTCGTCAGTGGTTATATTGATACTCTGCTTTGAGTTGCTCAGTGGGTGTGCCAGAAGTGTTATATGAACATCAAACTGAGTTAACATGTGGAAGAGTTGTTCCAGGTGAAGTTTGTGTTGATCCTCAGAGTGTGAAGCCACAAGAATGTCGTCAATGTAGACGAAGACGAAGTCTAAATTACTAACGACTTCGTTCATGAAACGCTGAAACGTTTGGGCGGCATTGCGTAGACCGAATGGCATTCGGATGAATTCGAATAGGCCAAACGGTTATGATCGCCGTTATTGAAAATATCTAATATAAGTGACTCAGTTATTAAAAATGTTTGAAAAAGTGGAAATAAGATCCGGGGTGTGTAAATGACCCGCCGCACAGTCTGGCCGAGATGAACAAATTGTTTTTTTATATTGTTGCATTTATTATTTTCACTACTGGATCTTACTAGGGACACTCCAAAGAATTAGGTTACAAAAACACTAAAGTTGTAACATAGTTTGCACTGATAAGCAATTTTCAAACTTTTTTTCCATTTGTCAGGCTACATTTGTTTTTGTTTTGTTGCAAAAGCACTTGTGAGTTTAACATACATTTTTGAATTAGTTCTCTTCTTAGTTATAATTTGCAATATATTCTATTACATTTAAAATAATTTCCTTAAGTACCTTAAAATGGAAAAATTTATTATTTCGAACGGTGAATTGTGTAATATTCTGTGAGAAAATACCACATGTTCCAAATCGCAACTATCAACTATAGTTACAGAAATAGCTAAAAACAATCTTGGTTTTAATGCAAAAAAGCTAGATCAAATTAGATGCAAAATTAGGGCCATATTTTTAAATTGTTACTCTGAAAATTGGATAAAATCCCACAGAAATAAAAGTAGATCCCTCAAGCACAATTCTGATTGGCTGACACATAATTTAGAAGTATTTCTAAATGAAGATACAGCAAAAATATCAGTAGCAGCAAGCTCTGTACGAGCAAGTTCTTCAGTGGCAATATCTACAACAACAACGTCTACAACCACTAAACGTCAGGAGAAGGAATTTGTAAATTGCTCTGAGAAAACCAAAAGCAGGAGTGATAAACTTCTTAAGACATACGAGAGACATAGGCGGAACAAATTGAACACACATCAGCGCATTCTATGAAAAAGCGCAAACGTGCCTCATCTGAAATATCTAACATCAAGCTTCAAGGGACTGATTGAGAAGTAAAAACAGCTTTGGCTTTATTCATTGACTTGAATTAAACAGTGGAAAAGTACGGACAATTAAGAAAATATGTAAAGAAGCTTAATGATAAATTGGTCCATAACCTATTTCCAATAAATAAAAAATTGCAACGAGTACTTAAAGGAAAGATGTTATCCTCAAAATTTGACAATTTCTGAAAAAGGCGCTTTGTAGTGTTAAACTTCAGTCTCTTTTGGATCATACGGGAACTAAAATTATGTTTACTAAATCATTAGATGAGTTTCAACGGCACGAAGGGCAGCAGAGTTTTACACAGCAAATGAGGAATGGATGTTTCTTCCGGACAAAACCAGTACAAACAGAACTTTACTGATAATGGTACAGATGCTAGATTGTTTATTGTATCTTTTGTTCCAATCAATATTATTTCAGATAAATCTAAATTTTCGTAAATCCAAGGCCATCTTCAACACGGCACTGTGGGCCAATAAAATTTGAATTCAAACCTGAAACATCCGAAGAAACTGTAATAAAACTGAGAATATTACGAGCCAGATAGAGGATTTAGAAGTAACTGTGGTGTCAATTGGCAGTTTATCCTTCAATATTAAACACAAACTACAATTGACCAGGATTGATGCGAAATTTTGCAATGGTTTAACCGGAAATAAATCTGCTGCTACTTGCAATATCTGTAAAGCAACACCGAAGACTATGAACAATTTAACTGCTCTTGATTTTAAAGAATGTGACGAAGATGCATATCAATTTGGATTATCAACTCTGCATTGTTGGATTAGTTTTATGGAGTGTATTCTTCATTCATAATGTTAATGAATCTTTGATTAGAAGATTTTCAAATACCCTGCACGTGATGGCATGTGGACGAGAAATCAACTGTGATCGATTTGAAGAGTACAATAAGGAAACTGCTAAACTATATGTTGAGCTTTATAATTGGTACTATATGCCAGCGAGCGTACACAAAGTTTTATTACATGGAGCAAGTATAATTCGTGCTGCTATGGTTCCAAGTGGACAGCTTTCCGAGGAAGCTCTAGAAGCAGGCAATAAAGACTTTAAAAGAATTAGACAGTTCAACACAAGGAAAACATCGCGAATTGAAAATTGCACAGATATCATGCATCATTTACTTACAGTCTTAGATCCTGAATTAACTAAATTAAGAATATTGCGATCTAAAAAGGATTCAAAGCTATTACCGGGGGGTGTGATATTATTGGAACACCAAGCTTCATTTAGTTTAAGATCTTCTTTTGTACATTTGAAAGTTTTATTTTTTTCTCGTCTCCATCTGCTTTATATTTGTTCAAATTAGTTAAATTTATTTCGATAATAAACGCTTACTGAAAACATCTATTAAAAAACTCGATGTTTTCTATTAATATTATATTTTGTCTGTTTATTGAATATAAATTTCTTCGGTTTTTCCGTGTTTCTTTTTTGTAATTCTATTAGGCATTTAACAAGGTACCTACCTGTACCTTCCATATTTTTATACGATTTTTTACTACAAAATTGAAGGCTAGGCAACCGTTTGTCCACAATATATCTGTTTTGCCACACTGTGCGCCGTAAACACGACCGTGGGTGGTCACCACTTATCGCGTTCGGAACAATTTAATTTAGATTCACTTATTCACTTGCCGTATCAATGTACGATTGGAAAGAAAATCACTATTCGTATTATGGAACATAAAATTTTATTGATGTGGTGATTATTTTTCGTGTAAAGTGATTTGAATAACGTTCTTAAGGCGGCCGCATGTATGCAGATAATATCCGGATAACTATTTATCCGCAATTTCAACTAACTAAAATCACTGAAAATGAAAAAGAATTTCCCCCTCCAAGTTATAAAAATGTATCTTTGAGCAATTTTATCCGCAAGTATCCAACTTGGGAGGTGAAATTCTTTTTTATTTTCAGAGATTTTGGTTGGTTAATATTGCGGATAAATATTTATCCGGATATTATCTGCATGCATGCGGCCGCCTTTACAATAAAGATTATTTTCATTTAATTTAATTTACAATATTATGGTTTTCTTTTGTTATTATTTTTCCCCACACGCAGAAAAATAAAATTAGTTATGTATATGATGACGCCAAGAAGAATCGACAAGAAGTAATTTTTTATTATGTTTGGTATTTATTTCGTTATATGTTATATCATGTCCGTTGTTACGTTGGTATGCCTGTAGAAAAGGTGCGTTCTTTTGTTATTTCAATGGATTCGCGTGCGAACTAATGTGGTGGTGAGTGAATGTGAAAATTGACTGAATGAATGAATGTATTATGAATAAATGAGGGAGCCGCTACATACTAATAATTCCATTTTATTCGTCTCTAATACCACAATAAAAGAGTCTTGAGAATTTGTGAGAAAATATGGCCGTTGATCATTTGCTCTGATTTGTTTCACTTATAAAAATCATAGAATAAAAAATTAGAATCACTCGCAAAAAAATATTAAAAATTTTGCCTTCAGCCTAAAATTTATAATTCGTTCAAATTTATCAGAAGTTTACAATAAACCTGCAAACAGAAAGTCAGTAGAATATAGTTACATAAATGTACCAAATTTTTCATTTCAATTTTTATTTTAATTATACTTGTAACATACGTGATCAGAATGTTCATTTCGCTTAAAGCAGCAATGCCA
The DNA here is from genome assembly GCA_963556165.1 of Tipula helvola. Lineage (NCBI taxonomy): Eukaryota > Metazoa > Arthropoda > Insecta > Diptera > Tipulidae > Tipula > Tipula helvola. The sequence continues at coordinate 242,827,534 of OY744483.1, read as the reverse complement.
AAAAACCAAAAAAAATTATGATTTTAATTCGTTTATTTTTATTTTTAGTTGGTTCAAAATGAAACTTTTAACAAAACATAAAAACATTGACTGAAAATTAAGTTGAGCGCAGCAACATGAATAAATATGGAAAAATTTGTAGTTGGGGTAATATGAGCCACTTTATGATACTATTCTCGGTAAATACTTGGTAATACCTTGTGCTTTTCCTCGTATGTTATGCAACTATAGTTTTTAGAGTATGTAGAACAGATGGAAAAATATAAAAGAACATAAAATGACATAACAATAACAAAATTAATTATTTAAAATTTTCGTTTTGGTCGTCTTGCATTTTCATTTCCCAATTCTATCCACCTCGTAATGAAAATACGTGAAGGAAATTGTTAATTTTTTATGTACATTTGGTTAACTCTCTATTTATTGCGTCTGTTGCAAAATATAATATAATTTGAACGTTCTGGATACATAATAAAGAAATTTCCCATTTAATTAACCTCGAGTTCGGCTGAATATATATATGAAGACCTGTATGTATGTAGGACGAGACCGTTACTAATTTTTGTTCTTATAGATCACGTAATACAAATTCATTTTGATTGACATAATTTTTTGAACATAATCGCGAATTGTTTTGTAAAAAAAAATCACAAAACGAAACGGTAAAATCATAAAAAATATATAAAATGAAAAAGTTACGTGGTTTTACATAATCCAATTAAATTACATTTTTCTTATTATTATTCTTTTATTTCAATCGCTTTAAGAATGCATAATGCATCCAAATCATGTAATTCAAAATGAAAATATTCCTACATAATCAACCGCATGATTGTACACTCGTATTATAAACATACTCGTACAAAAGCCATTTTACAAATGAGGACATACCTATAAAGATTTTGGTATGCGCAAAACATGTAAGCATAAGAATATTTTCCGCCCTACTTGCATCTAATACACATACTATGTACATATGCATACATTCGCTTTACTTTTGGAGCAGACATCTTATAAAATAATAATAACAACAACAAAGGCTTATAACCAGAAAATTTTCTTATGCTTTTTATTTCAATGCTAAATGACAAGTTCGATTGCAATAACAAATAAATCGTTTACATATATTTAAGATGATTTATATCGTAGCAACTAGATAACAAACTTAATAAGAAATTCATTCCTTTTTACAATTTTTATTCGTACACGAATAACTAGCAAAGGTACAATTAACAGAAGTAACAATAATTTAGTTTATTTTCTCTTTACCTGGAATTTCAACAAATATTTCATTGTGATATCATATGTACGAGTATAAGTATTGAAGTTTACAACGATCCTCTGAAATTCGATCTCTTTATCGATGATCTGTGTAAAAATCGTCATAATAGTTATAATTCAAAATGTTGATGTAAAATGTAGAAACAAAAAAGGAGCTGCCTAAATATTGAGCTTCTGACCCAAATATTTCATTCAAACAAAGAAATCTCACTGAACTCTGGAAAGTTAGTAAATTTTCAGTATAGCCGAAAGACAAATCACCAGATGAATGGCGATAGGACTAAATGATGTGTGCTCTGAATTTTCGTTCAAATCGCAGACTTTTCTAAATTATTCATTAGTTTAAAATTCAAGTCATCCATAGACGACAGTAGGGTTAAACAGGCCAAAATTATTGTTTTAAGCACATATAAAACCAAGTTAATAGTTTATAATAGGTTTTGCACTCTAAATTCAAGCACTTCAATATTTGGTAAATCCAATTCACTCTTTTACAAATCAACCTTCTGCAAATCAAATTCGGCCTTCTGCAAATAAATTTTAATTAGAAAAGGTTGAATATTTTTTTTTACAAATAAGGCTTAGAAGCCTTTTTAAAATTTTCTTTTTGAAAACAAAACTTTTCTTATGTATACATACATGCAAAAGAATTAACCATAGTATAATTATTATTATTATTTTTCAAAATGGAATAAATTATTTGCTTTCATGATATAATACAAAACATAAACAAATGATAAAAAATCGCACAATCAAAATGCAGGTATTTGACCAGACGAAAAATGAGAGAAACATGAGATTCTGAAAGCTCTAAGGCTAGTCAATGACTGGGAAGCAGGGTCAAGGGTGTTCCAAAGCTTAACAGCACGTACGAAAAATGATGCTTGACGTTGCTTAGATGTACAATTAGTCGGTATATTAATTCCAAATGTGCGTGGCGGCCGTACAAAGTGTATCATGTCGAAAGGATATTGAGGGCTTTTATATAAAATTATCTTATATAAAAATAGAACAGAATTATCCTTTAAGTAATTGCCCAGATCACAATTCAAGATTTTATGCAAATACCCTGATACGAGTCATACTTCCTTTTATTGTAAACAAAGCGAGCACAAGAATTAAATGCTACGTTTAACTTACGAAACGATTTCGATGAGCAACCAGAAATCACGGGAGCGCCATACGTTAATTGTGGGATTATTAGGGCTTGTACCAATTTGAATTTAGCAGCACGAGGTGTACAGCTCGCCTGTAAATATAAATTACTGAGTGTTGCATAAATTTTCGAGCATACATAGCTAATATGGTCGTCCCACGAAAGTTGGCTATTAATAATTATTCAAAGGTTCCTAGTTTTACCCACTAACTCAATTTTATGGTTATCAATAACAATTTCAAAACCATTCAAACTAGCCAGACGAGATTTATTAGAGGTTATAAACATTGCTTTGGATTTGCTGGGGTTTATGTTAATGTGGTTTTGCCTACTCCATGCGAATATTTGATCTAAAGAAGAGTTAACCTTTCGTACACATAATGCATTATCGTTAAAACTAGCAAATTTGCAAATCATCGGCGAACAAGTGATATTTGATCGCACAGGAATCCACAATATCATTAATGAAAATTGAGAATAGTATAGGTCCTAAAATGGAGGCCTGTGGCACCCCACAAACTATATTAACAGGAGACGATAACTTATTATGAAGTTTGACAATTTGGGATCTTCCAGATAAATAGGACCTTATAAACTGTACCGCAGAGTCGCCAAAACAAAACTGGGATTTCAATTGTGGAGCATGGCATCATGGTTGACCGAATCAAAAGCTTTAGCAAAATCCAATAGAACTAAAAGTGAAATTTTCCCTTCCGAAATCGCCTTACTTAGATCATCAACAACCTTAATCAGAGTCGCAGTGATGCTGTGTTTTTCACGGAATCCTGATTGAAAAGTATTCAGTAAATTATGAGACGAAATATGTGTAATAATCTGTTGTTTCATTATTTTTTCAAGCAATTTAGAGAGACTAGGAAGAACACTTATAGGTCTAAAATCATTCAAAGTATCCGGCATAGATATTTTCCCAATTGGTGTAACGTAAGCCGTTTTCCAAGCATCAGGAAATACTGAATTAGTTAATGCGGAATTTATGATGTCAGTTAGGGTTCCAATAATTACAGGACATAACATACGAAGAAACGAACTAGGGATACCATCAGGCTCAATAGAGTTAAACTGAACATATTGCATAGCTAAACTAAAAGAACGTCACTCTCAGAAATGTTGTGAAAATAAAACTTAGAAGAGTTAGATACAAATACGTCAGAATGAGGTAATGGATTATAAACAACAGAAACAGGCCGCACTGCAAAGTGATCTGAAAATTCACTCGGGGTAAAATCCACCCTGCACTTTTCAGCACCCTTACAAAGACCAAATTTTTTGAAGTTTTTCCATAAGACATCATTGGGCAAATCGACATTAAAAACTTTACTTTTAAAATATTGAAATTTGGCATTCTTAATCATAACATTAACTTTATTACGATATGATCTAAAATTATTCCAATTAGCATTGCTTATATTGCTTCTCCAAACATGATGTAAATAGTCTCTTATATTTCGACACTTTAAAATAGATTGACTAAATTGAAACCCTTCAGCAGAGGATTTCAATTTGATTTTACGTAAAGGTGCATGTTTATTAAGAAGACTAAGTGCTAAGGTATTAAACCAGTTTAATTTATGATTAATATCAGGAATCAAAAATGAATCATGCCAGGGAAGTAGAATGGCATCCGACAAAGGAACACCCGAGAAATTCGGCACCAGGCTACCAGGATTAATATGTGCAAACTTCAAGTAGTTAGGAAGTATCGGGCATTGACCCCCGAATTTGATTTGGGAAAGGTGAACAAAGGGTCTTCAATGATCCCGGTCTGAAATTTCTGTATAATGCGCTTGTAAGACGCAATTCGCAGTTTTCGAAACCCAGATACCTAAAGCGCTGGTTAAATAGTTGTATATGTGTTGTCCGTGCCTAATAAGAAGGCTTAAGTTCAATAATCGTGTGTGAGGTTTTCGTATCCAATAAGAAGGCGCAGGTTAGTTAGGTTCGAAGCGGTTTTTCTGTTCCAATTAGTTCCGGTATATTAATTAAATAAAAATCATTGTTTGTCGGATTTATAATCACTGTTTTATTTACTGTATTTTTGGTTTTTGGTTATCGCAGAATGTTTTGTTCACTGTATTTATCGCTGTACATATATTTTATTCGCTGTATTTTTACTTAGAATGTTTTTGGAATATTTTTCCTATTTATTTGGCAATAAAGTGTTATACAAAAATCGTTCTACATTACCTGGCCATCTATCATTTCAATAATCATTAATTGCTATAATTAAGTTGGTAATTGTTTTACTTTAATTATTTACAATGATAATTACTTTTAAAGGTTTGTACCTGATCATAACAAACAAAAATAATAATTAAGTGTCAAATAGTAATATTGTAATTTAGGATAAACAAAATAATTCATTTTTAATGTTTTAAACTCAAAGAATCCATTTGCCGGGATTTAAATGTTGTACCGATCAGCCGTAATTTCAAATTAGTGCAAATCATATTTATTTTAATTTTGGCTCTCGGTGATTTTTTGTGAATTTTGTTGTTGTTTTAGTAAATATTCGCCATAAACACAAATTTATGTTTTGGGAAAAAATAAACTGATTGTCTTTGAAATTAATGTGAATAATGAAGTCGCCTTCTTAAACAAAAAGTTGAAAAATGGTTTTCAAAAGTATGAATTCGTTCTCCAAAAGGTTGAATTTGATATGTATAGTAAAATGATTAATTTGAATTATATAGTAAACGGGAGGAATAGATTTGTAAAAGGGTGAATTTCTGAAAATAAATCTGAGGGGCAAGAAATAGGGAATCAATTTAAATTGCGGTCAAAAAATGGAATATTTTCAAAAGATATTGGAGCTTGAATGAAAATATTGGTCACTTGATAATTATATTGCCTGTAAAACCAAAATATTAAACAGAAGTTAGACTGTTTTCAAATGGCGTGGTAAAATGCTTTACAGGATGATCCGGCATCGTCAACTAAATGGTCAAGTAGGTTTAAGTAGAGGAAGTAAAACGATTCTGAATTTTAGGTCTTCTTACTATTTTCCGTGAGAGATAACCTTTCTGCTAATAGCGTTTCTCTGGAATTTTATTTAAAACTTTCGGTTTAATATCTTTTTAATGAATTGATATTTAAATTCAAATTAATCAACTTTTTTCATTCAAAAAGAGTGACTATCTCAATTGGCTCATAATTTATAGTACTAAACAAACCCAGAACTAAAATTACAAGCCTACGAATAAAACATGGCTAAGCTCGCCCATCTTGAAACATATCGGTATCTAACAAAAATTGTTTCAAATGTTGCAAATATGTTATCACCACGTAATTTACTTTCGAACTTATTTAATAATGGCACTTTCCGTATTTGTCGAAAATACTTTACATTCATTCCAAAGGTGGTTGTATGACCAAATTGATTTCGTGTTTCCTAAAATTCTAAAAACCCTTTCATTTTTTTGTAAAAATTACTACGATTTTTGCGGCTATAACATTTTTTGGCGTGCCGGGCCAATTTTGAAACGTGCCAAGATTGGCATGCGTGCCACTTATTCGCGATTCCTGTCCTATAAGGTGAATAATTTTGTTAATGGATTTGTTTGTATGTATTTGAGAAATAATTTTGAGTTACTTGGGCTGCTATTTTTGACGAAATGACACCAGAACAACCTGGCAGTTTCAATTATCTCGGTCTTATACAATCCCAAAGTTGATCTCCGCAAGTCCGATTCAGTTTCAATATTTGCTTATATTGTATAAGCTTGTTTTATGTTGTTAGGGAAGAGGTAGATGTTAACTTTTCTTCTTGACGTGTGCTTTCCGTCGTGGTTTAACATTCAGATTCATGCCGATATTCTTAGCTATGTTCGCATACTGCATTATTCTACGATTTATAGCAACCAAATATCGGAATATGTTCAAGCCGATTGTTTGGAAAGTTGTTTTAAACTGATTTGGTTTAATTTATCATATAATACTTGTATTCCCCAACTTTTTGTTCATTTGTGTATTTGATTGTAACTGCCGCGTTGACTCTTTATTGTTTTTTCCAACAACTAAGATTGTCGTGCCATTTGCAAAAGTCGCCACGGTGGTTTTTTCTAATATAGCGAGATCATTAGTGTACAATTGGTATAAAACCTGCCTAATACATTACTCGGTGGTACTTTTAGGTATGATTTCAATATTTTGAGAGAATTGAATTGTTAGAAAATTTCTTAACCTAATGTTGAGTAATTCAAACTCTGTCAAAAGCCTGTGCAATGTCCAAGATGATTGTTGAACAGACTTTCTTTTTCTTTAGAGTACTCTCTCGATTATATTTGTTATTCGTTTTACTTATTCAAATATTAGTGTTAGTTACGAAAACCGAACTGATGATTTTGGATAAAGTTTTCCATTTAACATTTTTATGAATAGCCTCTCAAAGAGTTTAGACATAACTGACAATAGCTAAATTGGCCTATACGAAGTTTCGTGTGCTGGCTTTGAAAATTCAAAATTTTGGTGTTTTGTTTACAATAAAAGTGTAAATATTATAGTAGTTAATGTTTTGTTCTGATCTGATAAATAGTATTTTATATAAAAAGGTAAGAAGTTTGATGTACATAAAAATGTACAATTCGAACAAACAGTAATGTATTTACATACATGATTTATTACATGTACATATTTATGTACATTCCGCTTTGATGGATATTTATATTTTTGGTAGCTTCTTTAGGAAAATGAATCGTAAATATCACACAGACCAACAACTCATTCTTAGCACGTTTGATTCCGATTTGGAAGATATTGTTGATACGGAATGAAATGAAATAGAAACGGTCCTAAAAAATATAGACATAATTGATAACATGGAAAACGTTCAATACACAAAACATCAAATGATGCCAGTCACAATTTCAACCACTAATTTCGGAATTTGTTCCAAGTGTCGAGCTACAAGAAATTCCAATCGTTAAAACTCCCTTGTGATATTTCAGGAATTATTGGCCGAACAAAGTTTTTGAAGAAATGGCTTTTTTTCAAACTTGCATGCAGAACAAAAATCATAACCAGTTATAAACACACCAATACATCGGAAATGAAACAGTTATTTGTACTACAAATAGCAATGGGCTGCTTCAAAATTTCCCAGAATTTGATTGTATTTGATAAAGCTCTTTGGATTGCGTAGCTTAGAGGTACCATGACGAGCGATCGATTTTTGCAGCTACGAAATAACCTATATATTATAACTAATAATTTAGAGGTGCCTAAAAATTACGAGGACCGATTTTACAAAGTTCTTTAGAAGTAAATTAACCATCAGTATGCGTAGATGAGCAAATTATTCCTTTCAAGGGCAAGCTCTCTATAAAACAACATTTGAAAGGAAAGCCTGACCCTTGGGAATTAAAGTCTACGTATTTTGTGGAAAATCAGGAAGACTTTACGACTTTTTCCTGTATAAAGGGGCTGAGTCAAGCATACTAAAAAATTATATAGTAAATAAATTTGGATACAGAGCCGCTACCGTATTGCATCTGACTAATCGTCTCAAAAAACCAGGCCACTATACCTTTCATACCAATTATTAGAGATTCGAAAAATTAAAGAAATGAACGCTGCGAGCACTGTTAAGAAACAGTTTTTTGGATTTATTACAGTTTAGGATTTATTTAGCTCAATCATTGGTACAAGCCAAAGCGAATGCTAAAAAGCGAGGCCGCCCTTCAAATCCAGAAAACGTGGAGCCAGGAAGCTTGTTTGACACAATGCCGCAAGTAATGCGAAACTTTGAGATGCGGCCTTTGAAAGAAGTTCAGTTTGATAGGTTCGACCACATGCCGCAACACGATCAAAGGAAAGAAGATAGTCGATGCAAAAATGTGAATTGTAAAGGTCGTTCGTACTTTACCTGTGATAAATGTTTGGTACATTTATGCCTTAATAAATGCAGAAATTATTTTGCTGAATTTCACCGCAAGAATTAAATTTTGTCAATTATTTTTTATTTCATTGAGAATTTAAGGCTATAATTTATATTCTGTTATGATTTATTTAATTTTTTTTTCATTTTTTATTTATAAATAAAAATGTCAATACATAAATTAGAATTTTAATTTTATAAAATAAATATATTTTTCCAACTGAAATCAGTCAAAAGCTGCAGTTATAAGATATTTTATGTACTAATCAAATCTTCGAGCTTTACGTATTATTGACCATTTAATCGTTTTGGTTGTTTTCCAAAGTGTATAATCGATACTGCTGAATGTCATGACTATCGGAAAATGATCAGAGTTTAAGGTCCAGAGCTTCATCTACTTGTACATAATTTACAGATGTGTTCTTAATTATGATCTCGTATTTTGTTTGAATCGTTGACCAATAGGTTGGTCTTACATTTGATAGGGCTGCACAATCGCATTTTGTTATAGCTTTTAGGTGTTCTATACATTTAGTCGCCGTTAACCGAGAGCCCCAATGGATATTTTGTTCAATTCCTTTCCAAGTATACATTTTTTCCCCAGGTTACTGAGAAACCCAAGATGCTCTTTTACTTTCAAAGAGTGCTTCGGCGGGCAGGAAATACCAACAATACTAATAGAATTATTTTTGGTCTAGTTACAGCTTTGGCTTATATTTTTTCTGTTTTATATTTTAACTCTTCGAAGTGAAGAATACTATTCCTAATTATAACAACACTAACTTTAGCAGGGTTTTTAGGGTTAATGGTCTGATATATTTGTTAATTTTTAAATTTAATAATTGATTGTCTGGTGTAGTGTATTTTCATAAACAAATGCCCATAAACAAATTGAAAGGTATCTTGCATCACCGTTTTAGGTTAATTGTGTTCAATATACCTTGTAACACTTTTTTCAAGAATAAAATGTAACATTTCGCTTATTTAATTATATTTTTTCTATGATGCTCCCAACTTGTTCAATCATGCTATTTGTTTTTCACTTTATCACCAAATAATTTTTTTGCGATTCTTTACAGATTACGATGGAATGGGATTGATTGATTGATTTTGAATGTACGACCAAGCATTAAGCAAGATTTCCCGGTAATTCTAAGAAATTTTGACGCCGGGCCCACCGTACACCCTTTTTTACATTTACTTGGATGGCTAGGATAGGATTGTTAGTATAGGATTGAGATCGACCCGGTTACAAACACCTTGACGGTCAATTGTTAGTATTTACATTTTTCTACTAATTACTTTTTCATTGACTGCTTCCCATTCTTGAATCTTGACGTCCTGAAATCAATATTAATTGGTTATCCATTCCCCTTATATAACATATTTCCCACCTCCCCACTTCCTCCAGCCCATTTTAATTGGTTGCTTGGTTTTATTTAAATCTCCCGTCGCCCAACTTAATGATTGTGGCCTAAACTCACAAATTTAAATAAAATAAATTTCCATAAACCTATTATTAAAGAATCACTAGAAACAATCTTAATATTAGTATTAGTGTCTGATTCCCTTGTCTGTTGTGTTCCAGGACCCACCTTCCGATCTTTGTGCTTTCTATTTGGTTTGGGCAATTTGGCTGCCTAAATCTAATTCTTAACTAATTATCTAATTCTCGTTTTGTATTATTATGTTAATAATTGCATTCTGAAATAAATTTATTATTTTGCTGGGTCCGATTTCTGGTCACTTCTGAAACTCGTAATTATTATTAATTTAAATTCCACTTGTGCGTTGAAGATATTGATCCATAATTTTTTTTAAATTAGATGTGGCTGACAAGCATTCGGCATCGCCCCAGACTTCATTCTTCGCAATGTCGGATATATACCTGAAAACAAGGTTATATTAGGAAATTTAATGGTAACCGAATATTAGTTATTTAAGCAATCGATAATAATTGTGGGATTGTAATTGCTGATCATTTCACCCTAGCTTGCGACTACCACCGCATGATGGCCACTTTACGTGTAAATCGACCTCATTACAGTTTAGTTTTGTGTACAGATCTTATGTATCCTTCCCCTACAGATATGGGTTGGGAAATGTGATGTGTATATTTACTTGGATATTAATTGACTTTCCGTTTGAAGCGAAATTTCCTTGGAGTTATATTGTGGGGGAATAATCCTCAAGATTAGTGGAAATAAAATTCACAACCTCAGACCGGAGGTCACTGGCTGAGCAGCAAGAGGTCTGAAATCTTGTAGTTGATGCTGATAAATTATTCTATTGAATAGGTAGTTGCCGTCACTTGGTATGGTGTATACCTCCACATTTCCCATATTTCCCATAAATTCGGATTTAACTTGCATGATTTTAGGTTTAACAATAAACTTGTTGGAATTTCCACTTAGATTTCCTTATAGCGTATTTTGTTGACCAAAATTGAATTTGGTTGTGTTTTTCTCAAGAAATTAGCCAATTTGATTTAATTGACTAAGGCAACTTTTCGAAATTAATCTTACATTTAATATGTATTTTGACCTGGTGGCAGGTATCATAACCAAATTTAGGGTCCTGTTTAATTGTAGACTCGTGTATGGTTACCTGGAATAACCCGCACTCAAATTTCCATATTTTCCCCCCTTTTTTCTTTTTTTTCCTTTTTTTTATCACTTTTGTATCGTTAGGAAGTACCAAACTTGCCGTTTTATCATGCGCGTAATTGAGAAAGCGAAATAGTACAATTTATTCTTGAAAAAAGAGATCGATCCTATCAAATATTGAAAATAGTGATGGTACAATAAATCAAACCTGGTTTTATAAATTTAGGTGTAATGGGATCTAAACAAAATTGCTAAACTATCAAAAAATGAAAAAACGAAGTTTGGGTTAAAAAGTGTAATTTTAACCCTGCGAGTTCTACAATATCCATAGCAAATAAAGTGGGACATAGAAGTTAGATTTTACAAAAACAACAGATAGAGCTCCAATAACCGAGAAATCTAATAAAAAGGCAACCCTGCGAATTTACAAAAAATTAAAAAAACATTTTCTACTTCGATTGAGTTTAGTAATGAAGTGAGAGAACGTTTTGGAACTAATATTAGCTTAAGAACAGGTCATAGAAGGATGCATCAGATGGGTTTCATCTCAATGCGCGAGGGACATGTGAAACCCGGATTTACCCAACAAATTATTAAAATAAAATAAAATCCTTGATTTTGGAAAAAGTATCTTAGTTGAACTGAAAGAGTGGAATGTAGTAATCTTCTCAGATGAGTTTAAAGTTAGTATAAACCAATCGGCTGGTTTCAGATGCGCTGAAAGTTTAATAAAGATTTTCACCCGAGCATAATATTAATGCGAAATACATTTTCAATAAGTTTCATGGTCTAGGCATACATCAGGTGCTATGGATTTGGATATTATTAATAGAATTTCAAACGCTAATGGATATATTGATACCCTAAAATAGTTCAAATCTCTCAATTAAACATCAGTTTCCAGTAACCATTAACTCGATTTTCCAAGATGAATTTGCTCCATGTCATCGAGTTAAACGTAGTTAGGTATTTTTTTAAATAAGTGACATGTTGGCAATTAAACGATAGTAAATATGAAGATTGATGAGGCTACTACTCCATTCACTACTCCGATATGAAGACACTGAGCTGGCCCAGGAGCAGCTCCAATTTGAACCCGATAGAAAATTGTTGTAGGAATATCGTAGGAATCTTATTAATTCATTAGGTCACTAAACCCCGTTGGAAGATACACCAAATACAATATTAAAATAATTTTCGATGGTTATTTTCAACTATCCGAAACAAATGTTTAAAACTTAATAATTTTGACTAAACTTTTTGTTTAATGAAGTACCTCACTATGTTAACAAATTAATACCTTACAAGTTATAAACAAACATTTCAAATTCAACGGCCTTTCTTTTATTATTAGCTAATTTTTTTATTAAATAATACATAAGTACATATTTAGAACTTTTCAATTTCATTGAATAAATGGCCCGGGCCCGTTTTTTTTTCGGTGGCGCTACATCCTCTATCTTAACCACTTTGCCATCGAGGCGGCCCGTTGCCCATGTGTTATTATTAGGAGACACTAGACATATTTAGTGGTTTCTATATATGAAAACTATATGAATGCCGTTGGAATATAGAGTATGACATTGATGGCTATAGATAGTCAACTCTGCCCTATTGAAACTCCAACATCGATTCAAAAAAATGATTTATTTTGACAAATTGCCAAACGCTCATTTTGACACATATCAATTCAATAGAATAACAGAATAATTTCTCAATTCATATCATGAACTAATGCATTTACTAATAAGAGCACCGCACCCATGTTACAATACTAATACCTACTCACTCATTAAAACAAGGTCACTCATTAAAACAAAGTCTACGTATTAATCAACCAAAACACAACACAAAAATCAAAACCAAAATGTGGAAGTAATCTGCCATCTTTAAATAACCATTCATAAGGTTTAAAAAATAAATCTCAATCAACCAAAATTAATGAATTTGTACTTCCTACCAAATCGTCTAACATCAATCAATATCGATTAATTCACCCACATAGACTCATAAATTACAAAGCAAAAAAAAAAAAAAAAACTTTCGAAATTCAAAAATGTTTCAGTACAAAAATAATTATTTGGGATCACATAGCATTAAAGACATAACATAATTAAGTCAACTACACGTCATGTCATGATGTGAAATATAGAATTAAATTTAAAATCCATAAAATCTTAATTAACTGACTTAACTAAACGCGATAAATTAAAAATACAAATTTATAAATAAAAATTTTAATTACTTATGTGTAATAATCGTCACCATTTATAAAATTTTTATTTTGAAAAATTAAACCAAATTAATTTAATCTTAACCAATTAATTTCCTGTAAATTGTTTAAAATTTTATTAAACAAAACAGCATGAATACCATCCAAGTTAACAACAAAAACAACAAGTTCACATAAGACAATTTATTTTGTCTTGTGTTACATCACATTATGTATATATTTTTCTTATTTTGGAGATAAGATATAATTTTTTAAAAGTTTTAATTTTTTTTTAACATTTCTTAAGATACTCTTACTCTTGTATTTAGTATACATATCTAGTGATGGGTATAGTATAGTAGTTTCTAGTTTGTTGTTGGCGTAATCTGAACACACAAGAAATATGTTCAAGGAAATTCGGTTAATTAAACAACACAGAAGCCGATATATTTACTCTTTTCTTATTAATTATCGTCTCTTTGTTACGTTTTTTTTTGTACGTTACTTCTTCTTTGCTGTTGTAGTTTTATATGTTTTCATTCAATAGACAAACAGGAATATGTGTGTTCTGAACATCGAAGTATTTCTTTCTAAAAAAATTCTATTGTTTATGTTCATTCAATTAATCTCAAATTTCGATTAAAGTGGTTTTTGTTGTTGGGATTTTATGTCTGTGTATGTGTGTGTGTGTAACTTGAAACGAAAATTAACTGAAAAAAATGAATAATGTACTAGAGCAGACGCTGTTTATTTATTGTTGTACTTGTACATAATACACAATTTTGTTGCTGTTAAATTAGAACAACACGTACCGCTGAAGAAAAATGCAGCGCCTCCCACACTTGTTATTTTTAACAATCTATAAAACGCAATACTTGTAAAAACATACAAGTAAACTTACCTCTCTAACATTTCATTTTTAGTGACAGGTACAAAAGGAGCACAATATTGTTTTAAAAGTTCCTTCCGGTTTTCGTTTTTTTATAAATGCGCATAAAAGAAATGTTCTAAGAAAAACATCGCGCTAATAACTAAAATACGTAATTATGTCGTTTTAAAACAAAATAAGGAACTTGTATGGTAGATAGGGATTCTTTTGTTTCTTAATTTTTGTCGTTCAAATTAATCAACTAAATGACAGCGATGGTTAGAATGAGATGAGATTTATTGTGTATGAGTGTTGTTGTTCGATAATTTGTAGATAATTGACACAGCGTTTTATTGGAAAATAAATTATCAAAATAAGTGTTTTCAAGGGAATCTCAAATTTCAATTAGAATTGAAATGGCAATTAAATTTCTTATTTTTATTTATTTATAAATTAACATCTTTATTGAACCGTAATAAAAAATATTTATACACAAATTTAAAAGCATAACAAAAAAAAAAAGCAAACCATTTCATAAGCTTCGATCGTTGACAAATTATTCTTTTCAATTTTTTTAATAGCTTCATGGAAAATTGCCTGCTCCTGGTGTAAAAAGTGGAGATGGCGTTGATGCATTTTCAAACAAAAAACTTTAAAGAATTTGGAACTTTGCATTAACTTAAAAATTACGTCCAATAGCATAACCACCTGGCTTTAGAAACCCATTCTAATCTTGAGAATTCGACGAATGCTTCTTTACAAAATGATTTAAGCTTTTTTATGCGGACTGTGAATCCATTTAAATATAGGTTTATTTATATAAGGTTACTGTCATTTTCAATTGGTAAAAATTTGGTCCCCAATCCAAAAATGTTTTTGTTATATAATTTTTCAAAGGCGTTCCATTCTTGCATGTTAAGATCCAAAAGTTTTAATAGTGCTACCGGCTACTAAAGCTACGACTTTTTGGCTTATACGGGTGAGTTTTTAAAAAAATGCCAGGCTTTTACCTCGAGAGCGGTGCTAGATAGGAGAAAATTACTTATAATGAAATTTGTTAAGGGTCGAGGGGGACGTCTAGTGGTGATCTTGAATGACCTTGAAACTCATTAGTTTCGGAGATATTGACTAAAGTTAGGATTTTTTAAATTAGAACCTATACTATTGAGTGTTTTTTTTTATTAAGCAATTAAAAGTAAATACTTCTTGCTCACAAAAAAATTTTGTAAAGTGTATGATTTCAGAGATATGAGCAAAAATTGATATTCACTAAAGTAAACGAGTTTTCGCTAATTTCTACATTCAAACAAAAATAGATAATATCAATAGTTCTTTGATTTATTATGCAATTGTTTATTTTATTACTATGTTATACACTGTTAAGTATGTATATGCAATTTAGTGGGTTTGCATATACTTAAGTTCTACAGCGTTAAATAAAAATATAAGTAATTAGAAAAAAAAAACAAAAATTGTTTCATAAAATTGTTTATTAATTTAATAAATGTTTAAAATCTCCGCCATTTAATTCCAAACATTTTTCTACTCGTCCTACAAAATTTAGATGAACTGCTACTAATTCAAGTTCTGAAATATGATTTCTAAAAATATCTTTAATTCTTTGTCTCATATTTGCTGCAGTGGTAGGCCGATCAAAATAGGCTAAGTCTTTCACTTTTCCCCATAAATAAAAATCCATACATGTTAAATCGAGTGATCTTGCTGGAAAAGAAGTAGGTCCATTTCTTCCAATCCATTTATTCGGAAACAATAAATTTAGTTGTTGTTGGGAAGCTGTACCAAAATGGGGAGGTGCACCATCCAACTGAATCCACATTTCTTGTCTTTCCCGCAATGGAATGTCTTCCAATAAATTGGGCAAATCTTCTAATAAAAAATTCACAAATTTTTGTGTTGTTAGTGTTCCATCAAAAAAAAAAAGGGTCCGATTAGGCGAGATCCAACTATTCCAGCCCAAGCATTTACGCTCCAACGATGTTGATGGTCAACGGAACTCATCCAATGTGGATTCACGTCATTCCAATAATGTAAATTATGCCTATTCACATTACCGTCACTCTTAAACGTTGCCTCGTCTGTCCAAAGAACACGACGAAAGAAATTTGGATTTTCTTCTATTTGTTGCTTCGCCCAATGACAAAATTGAAATCATGATCTAAAATCATTTACAGTTAACTCTTGCAGCAATGATATGTGGTACGCATGGAATTTGTTTTTTCTCAAAATGCGAGACACGGTCGTCTGAGATATTCCTCTATCTCGTGCAATATTTCGTGTTGATGTGTGTGGATCTTGTGATACTGCAGCTAGCACATCTACAACAATTTCCTCAGGAAACTCACGACGATTTCTTTGGTTTCTTATGCTTCCGGTAGTGCGAAGCACAGAAAAAAATAACATAAAATATGTTATTTTTTTCTGTGGTGCGAAGCTTATCTGCTAAACGTTTAAATTCACATCTTCCAAAGTGCCGACGATCTGGATGCCGTTCAGCGTATAATGTAATGGCCATCCGTTCATTTTGTTGACACTCTCCGTAGATCATCATCATCTCGAATGCTTCCACTTGCATACACTTTACAAAAATTGTTTGTGAGCAAAAAGTATTTACTTTTAATTGCTTAATAAAAAAAACGCTCAATAATATAGGTTCTAATTTAAAAAATCCTAACTTTAGTCTATATCTCCGAAACTAATGATTTTCAAGGTCATTCAAGATCACCACTAGACGTCCCCCTCGACCCTTAACAAATTTCATTATAAGTAATTTTCTCCTATCTAGCACCGTTCTCGAGATAAAAGCCTGGCATTTTTTTAAATACTCACCCTGTATAGACGTTCGTTGTCTTATATTATTTATTATATCGGATGTCTCACTATGAAGAACTGATAGGTCAAGAATTTTAGTCGCAATGTAGACTAGTTTTCATTTATACACGACAAAAACTAGAACTGTTATCACGAAAAAAGCGGATTTGTAATTGAACAAAATGTAAATTTTCTTCATTTAAGCTAATTTTCTTCTTTCGAGTTTTTCTGCATACCGTAGAATGCCTATTATAATACCATGACAAATAGTGTATCACTGGTATTTTATTTGCCTGAAAGTGCCAAATAATATACCACGGTACTGTATTTGGAATCCATATTTTTTAAATCTATACTTGTAGATACAAACATAAATCTTTTTTAATATCTTTTTTATAACAGGATCTATTTTTGGTGTTTACTGTATTCCGATTTCCCATCAGTTTTTATTTTTTGAGTATTGACGATTGGTATAACACGCATTCCACGTAGCGGAACATTTTTCAACTGAGGCGAATACATATTTTTCGTGTAGATTGTGTGTTTTTACATTGTTTTAAATTTTTTTCTTATAAGTTACGTTGGTTTTCGTAAATATATTGGTCAGCTCTTGCATTATCTAGAGCCTAGACATTAATTCGATTTTTGTCGTACTTTTTTTTGAATTTCTGTATCCTGTTCTATTTAAATTTTTACCGCGATATGCGTCTTTCCTAATTTTACAATCGTCAATATTCTAGGGTTTTCTTATCTGTTGGCAACACTCATAATAACTTCTAGAAAAATTACTAACCAAAGCCAGCAAGACAAATGCACACCCAAATATTACGGAATAAGGTAAACGAGTACATTATTGCGATTCATCAAATAAACAGCAGGTCTGGCCAACCATCAAATTTATAATATGGACGAAACTCCTTGTTATTTTGACATGTCAGACAATCGTATACATATTACATTTTTAAGGATAAAAATCAAAATTTCATGATAGGTATATTGCCCCGTATTCCGGCATCATAAAATCCATGTTATGTTATTTTATTTTCCCGCTTCCTATTTGAATTTGTATTGAAAAAACAAAGATAACATAACATAACATAGAATTTTAAATCCCAGAATACGGCCTATTATTTCATAATTTGTTTTTTTTTTTTAATTATACTTGCAAATAATAATCCCAAAAAGTAAAAGTTAAGGCATTGCCGCAGCTATCTTTCGCGCGACGCGATTTTTTTTCTATTTTCAAATTTTACCGGAATTAAAACAAATTTGATTCTAAATGTTTGAAGAAACTATCAAATTAAATTGCATTCTATAAAACATCTTATTAATTTTTTAGGAACTTAATAATTTTAAATATTAAAATTTCGCGCGCGGATTTTGAATAATTATTATTTTTCAATAAAAATTATTATTTTCCAAAAAATTAATAAAAGATGTTATAGATTGAAATTGAATTTGATAGTGTCTTCAATAGGGCTCGTATTACCCGGGTACCCGGGTATTTTAAAAAAAAAAATTTAGCTACCCGAATAAAATTTAATAGGTTCGGGTAATAGATTCAATTATTAAAAATGTTCTGCCTTTTTATCGTTTATAAATCATTCTTATAATACAGTTTCTACATATTGTTGGTGAAATTCCCGGGTACCCGATACCCGGGTAATACGAGCCCTAGTCTTCAAACATTTAGAATAAATTTGTTTTAATTCCGGTAAAATTTGA
Source organism: Tipula helvola (assembly GCA_963556165.1). Taxonomy (NCBI): domain Eukaryota; kingdom Metazoa; phylum Arthropoda; class Insecta; order Diptera; family Tipulidae; genus Tipula; species Tipula helvola. The sequence continues at coordinate 242,808,964 of OY744483.1, read as the reverse complement.
GAATAGAAAAAAAATCGCGTCGCGCGAAAAATAGCTGTGGCGATGTCTTTATACGTAAAAAGCAAGTAACGTCCATGTTCTAAAAAATATTGATGGATTTAATTAATATATCATGTTGCATTATTTCCAAATACTGTACCTGATACAAAATATGGATTTCAGATTTTGCCTGGAAAACGCTGTGAAATTATTGCTCAATTAGTATACCGTGGTATTATAATTAGCACTTTTTTCCAAATAATGTACCGGTACAATATTTGGATTTCACATTTTCTCTGAAAAATGACATTTTCCAATTAGTACACCATGGTATTATAATAGGCACTCTACTACAAGATTTGTGTTTCATGCAATGATTAAAAATTTCTTGCTTAATTGTAATTTGCTCAAAATTCTTGATTGAAGAAAAAAAAACAAAGAATGGAGAAAAATATGATTGTTTTGTTTCCAAATTTTCTTGCAACTAAAAATTGACTCTTTTCTCAAACTATATTGTCGAATTTTCTTGGAATTGAGTATTTTAAAAATTAAAAGTTTTTTTGATGAACACAAAAGCAATTTCTTTATTCAAGAAACTATTGAAATGATAAAGATAAGATTGAATTTTCTTAAGACTAGAAATGGAATCTTAAATATAAAAAATTTAAAAATACAACCTTTTCTTAATATGTTCTTAAATTTATTTTATTAATAATTATACGAGTTTTTGTGATCTGTCAATAACAAACTAATTGCTTTGACTTTCGCCAAATATATTGCTTATTTCTTAAGTGTTGTAACGTTTAGTAAACGACTATCTTTAATTAGATTTATCATCTTCAAATAAAATATCAAGAGAAGATTCTATTTATTCAATATGAACATTCGCAGCATATACAAGTTGTATTGAAAAAAAAATCACGTTGTTGAGATTGAAACGTGTTGACCATTTGTTTGATTTTTATTTAACGCATTGACTCGTACTGTACACAATTGTGTACATACACTTTAAACATATTTTTTGGGATTCAATGCACTAATAATGGATTTTTAAAGTGTTACTTTGTTGGCTCTTAGCCTTAAGCTACCAAGAAAGGTTACTTAGCGCGAAAAATATTATAAAATTTCAGAATTACTCAGATACTTAAGCAAAACAACAAGCGTTTTAAAATAAATGACGAGTCAAAGGGTTAAAATGTGTGTAATACTTTAAAAAATAGTATTTTAAATGTTCACTCCTTGCTGCATATGCATACATGTAATTTCTGCTTGTGCTCTTCTACAATTGCGGTGCATCAGTATGGAGTCAATCTGTTTTTAAAAAATAGGTATGAATTATATACAAGACTTGATTTGATGCATTGTTCCCTTAGATCGCAATTTGAAGATCAATTTTTTTAATTTTATTAATGTTTTGTTATATTTTCGCAAGATCTTTTGTACTTGGACCCTGCTTAATTATCCGTCCAGTCAATATTCAGGCTCTTAATTAACCTGATAATACTGCTGGCCGATACGCAATACATAATATCTGAGCTCATTGCTCTCCCTCCTAGATTTTTACTAGAGCATTTACTTCTGCTAGAAAGACGGTAGCATTGGAAAACAAGGACTTCGAGAGGGCAGTCCCACTCCCGTATATTCCTACCCTTGCTCCGTCTACCGTTTTGATTTTACTTTTACGAGTTGCTGGGAATGGAAAGTCGCCTGAAGGTCAGCCAGTTTTACCACAGGAAGGTTAATAAAGCTGGAGGGTGCGTGGTATCCAGAGTCCGCAATTCCGCATACTTTGGACTGATTAACCTATCAGCCATTCATACATGGGCATATGCTGTTCCTCCTTAAGCTAGGTTTTTTTTCAAGGATTTCTCTTTAGCACCGTACTTTACCAATGGTTGCCATGAGAAGGCAGCACGTACACATGCGAATTGTGACCAAGTTACCCCTTACACAATTGCACCCACCACGCAGCTGCCTAATACATGGCCACAACAGCTCACATGACGCGCACCCTACTGGAAGGTTACGGAGCTGGTAGATCAATCTACTCAACTTTGGCGCTCCCCCCAATAGACGCCAAACTACCTATTTTTTGGGTAACACCCTGTAGACAACCAACTTAGTAAACAAACAAAAAAATCAATATAAGTACTAAAATGTTGGATTTTAAGATTTTTGCATCTAATGTTATGAATTTCAACGAGATGACAGATCAGTTCAACATCTATATTATATGGGTGCCGGGATATTTCATCAGTTCAGGGAACATAAAAGCTGATGAACTGGCTCGACGTGGTACAACGGACCACATTTCAAAAAGCAGGAAGGATATTAAAATGCCTCTTGCGTTATGCAAACTGCTGCTTCAGGAAGAAACTAGCAAGTTGACGAATAACAGATGGTCAAGTAGCAACTCATTCATGACTCGGCAGGTCTGGCCAACGGAGTTCTTCATCTTCTTTGCACCTGCCCTTGTCTGGCACGAAGCAGACTGAAGTTTCTAGGGGCACCCCTCTTTAATGAACGTCAGGAGTGTCTAGCATTTCGTTAATAGCTCTAAATGGTTTCAATGAGTTGGAGGATAAACAATAAACGTGGTATGGCTACGGATCATTTCGTGTATATGCCTATGGTCCTAATGGACCGCCCGCTACCTATACCTAACCTTGGTACCCTCTTCCCCAGACGCCAAACCACCTATTTTTAGGGTAACACCCTGCAGACGACCAACTTAATAAACAAAAAAAAAATCAATATAATAACGTATTAAAATGTGGGATTTTAAGATTTTTGCATCTAATGTTATGAATTTCGCATTAATAATTTTTTTATTCCGTTTCCGCTAAACCGATTAAAATAATAATATAATATCCATTCTAATCACCAGTAATTTCGTAACTAACAAGTACATATAGTATATTTTTTATAAAACGAAAAGGAATTTTTTGCATGGTTACACGACTTACAACAATGTCAAATCGTTTTCATTTCGAACCAAAAAATACCAGTGAAGCAAATATACTTGGTTCTGTTATATTTAATGATAGGATCTTACTCGCATATGCTAGATTAATTCCAAGCCTGTCTAAACACAATCTAGACTTGCGTTTAACTTTTATTTAATGACTTTTCCTTTGAAAAGTTTTCTTAACTAAGAATATCAGTATTACACACATGCATTTAATGATATTTTTATCTGATATATTTTCGAACGCAAAAAGGACAAAATCGGTTAAATTGTCTGGGCAGTAGTTTTAAAACTGTTTAGTGCTTGTCTCGATAGAATCCAGAATATCGGGAACTTAAGATAAACGAATCGATTAAGTGCTCTACTAATTATTTAGAGCACAGACTGAATGAAGTGCATTTAATTGTGTTTTAAAAATATCGGTAAATGTTCTTCGACATTTTCCTTTTCAATACATAACCGACTGTTTTAAATCGTCTCTGTACCCCAAAATAAATACATATTTCTAAAACCAAAAGTATAAAACGATCCTCCCCACTTTGTTTAATTTACCGACATCAAGAGGAATTTAATCTTCTAAATCACATGCAGATTAAAAAATATTATTTACTAAAGGAATTCCCCACCATACATCAGTATGGCATAAAAAAATAAAAAAATTCTGCAATTTGAGACAGGCGCAAAAAGAATTAAGGCTGGAACAACGAGTCAGTAAGAATCAGTAAGAAACCTTACGGAATTTAACGAAAAAAATTTTTTACAGAAAATTTGACATCTCGGCTAGCCAATCTGTAAGACCGGTTGAGAACTAATAACTAGGCAAATTGCATAATTTTGTACATATGCTGCGATGCACAAATTGAAAATTGAATAAAAACATGGCAAGAATTTAAAGAATTATAAGAACCATTTTTATTTCATTCATATTTCATAATGTCGCCGTATGACTCTTGTCATAAACATGTCTTCATTAAACACTGCACTGATGATATCCATTTACCTATACATATTTAATTTGTTAATTTTACTTTATACAAATTAATATAACAAATATACATATTGTTATTCTATAATATGCCCATATTGAACTAATATCTAACCCGATGCTAGGTTTTTTGACATTACCTTAAGTTTGAGCGAAAAATTTCGCTCTGTTAAGTTGGGGTAAAGTGACAACTAAATTTACGAAACTTAACGAAAAGTTCTTAAAGTTTCGGTGGTCGGTTTTATGCAAAGTCCATATATCGTATTCTTCCGTTAAGTTCTTACTGACTCGCTGTTCCAGCCTTTAATCTTTAATAGACGAAAAATAGGTTTCATACTAGTAAAATGTATTAAAACTAATGTGTTTATTGAGGTGTAATAGTAAAATGAAATCTATATTAGTCGTACTCTTGTAACTTAAATTACAACTTAATTTTTAATCCAATTTTAATTTGAACTGAATCATAATAAAACCAATCCACCAACTTAAACTTTAATGTCATCGTCAAAGCTCCTATTAAACTGAAAACACATCAACTTTATTAATACATATTTTTATTATTAAAGTTAGTTTTTTGTAAATAAATACATAATATGTATATAAATAATATGTATTTAAATTGAACTACAAAAAAAAACTTGCAAACAAACAAACTAACTAATTCTTCGCTTGAAAGTTTTTTAAAAGTGTTTTTGTTGTTTTGTTAATAAAAACTATTTAATATGTAATACTAAAAACAATAATCAAAATTCATAAAAAACAAAATTATTGTTTTATCTTATGTACATACTTTTGGTTGATAGGTCACGATTTAATTTATAAATTTGTATAACATAAAACAACAACTTATTGTTAAATAACAAAACAAAAATTAATATTTCTTTCTCTACAGTTTTATTCGTTTGTCGTATAAGAAAAGTTAAACCTTCAGTAAATATGTGGGAATGGTATGAAGGTTACGCTTAATTTAAATTAAAAGGTACCCTAGAGCTAACCAGTGGGAACATTTAAAATTAAAATAAATTAAGAATTTTAACGAGCCTAATTTTTGAAAAGTTTTTTTGACATTTTAAAAATTCTTCAAGCAAAGGACAGCGATTGTATATCTATAACAATTAAGGTGAAATTAGTCTAACTAAATATGTAGTCAGTTTATTACAAATTTTTAAGTTAGTTTAGAGAGATCTTGATTATTATCTAATTATTAATTTCCACAAAACAAAAAATCATTGGCTCTTAGGTAAAGCTCTTAGACCAAATATCGAGATTATCAGGGTTAAGAGTCTTACTAAAGATCTGATGAATATTTTCTGCAATTTATTTATATTATAACTCAATTTACAACTCAACAACCCCCAACTCAATCGCAACGTAACTCAAAACGCAATCACCAAATTAACCGCCAACCCAAGTCTCAATACAATCACCGAATCAACCTCAAATCAACTTTCAAATCAGCCCTTAACTTAACCCCAAATCTACCCCAAGAAATTGACTTAGCCCAAACCCAAGCTAACTTAACCCTAACTAAACTAAAACTTAACTTAGCTCGATCCAAACCTAAATGCTCTACTACACTCCACATTTAAAGGCCAACTCAATTCCGAAACCAACTCGATTCGAACGCTACATGCATGTATGAACTCAATTCAAATCAACTTAAGCTAATCTACCATTAAACACTCATCTCGCCCCAAATTAATTCCTAACCGAACCACTCACTCAAATCCAACTCAAACCCTATTCAGCCCTAACCCAACCTCAACCCAGCCACAACTGAACCCAAACTCAACCTTCAACTCAACTTCCATTCAACACTCCTAATCTTTCAACTCAAATCTCAATTCAATCTTCAAATAAATTTCAATGAATCTCAAACTCAATGCTCTACACAATTCCCAAATCAATATGGTCCGAAAAATACATGCGCACATGAACTCAACTCAAGCTAACTCCCAACTCCACCCACAACTCTCTTTAATAAATCCGCAACTGGACGCTATCACCGTTACCGGTGGTCACCATTACCAATCCAAATCGAACAAGTCGCTCTCGGGTAACCATGGATACAGACAAGTTAAGGCCATTGCTTATCTGATGTTGGTGAAATTTAAAATGCACGATGGAAATGGGATTCTTAAATGATTTTTGGATAAATTTCTGTAATATGGCCCATTAGGATGAAACTTGGATATTTTTTAATCGGTCTTAGTGAAATTTGATACCTGCGATGAAAATGGGATTCTAACATGATTTTTGGATGAAATTTGGCCAAGTATGATGAAACTTACCTATTCCTTAAACGATTAGATACAATTCGACAGTTGCATTGGAAATGGGATATTAAAATGGTTATTTGATGTATTAAATGATTTGTTCTATAAATCATTTTAGAATTCCATTTCCATCGTACATGCTGAATTTTATCAAAATCAGATAAGAAATGGCCAAGTTCCATTATACTTGAGCATAATCCAGAACTTCATTCAAATATCATTTTAGAATTCCATTTGCAACGCACATGTCAAACTTCATCATAATCGTTTGAGAACTAGGCAAGTTCCATCATACTTGGTCATATCTCAAAACTTCATCCAAAAATCATTTTTAAAAATTTTGAGAATTTGTCTATTTTTTAACCATATGATTCTTTCGGCTTTTTTATAGACAAATATATTATTTTTAATAGCATTCCATTATTTACGACTTGGTGAGCCAATGAAATAAGGAAGCATTTACTCATAATATATCTACTTCAAAAAAGTAGAAATACCATTTCCCCCCACATATCCTTAAAAAAACAAGAAATTTCCTTAAGTTTTTTTACGCGGTAGTTTGGTTTCGTACTGAAAAGTTTGATCTACTACGACCAAACTACAAAAATACAAATCGAACTCATCAGTGTAGGCTTTTAATACACACAAAGAAATTTTCCTTGAGTTTTTTATTTTTGGCGAATATAATAATTCGCTAAAGTAGTACGGTCGTTCTTGTAAACAGTTCGATTTGCTGCTTCAATCTGCTTTATTTTACTGATTTACCAAATCAAAAATACTGAGTATCTCATTACAATTAATAAGTATAATATGCTCTATAAAAAAGCCCAACATTTTTTTTTTCTATTAATCATTAATCAGACAAGTTATAACTTCATAATTATTCGTGTGGGCATTATACACACACAAATGAGACTTCTCCTTGGAGTTTTTTGATTTTGATTTAGTGAATATAATTCACTAGGTCAATACGGTCTGGCTAGATACTTAATGTACTAAGCGAGAGTTGTATTTTTGTAGTTTAGTCGTAGCTACCTGATGAGTAGAGAGTAGACCATTACATTTCAGTACGTTACCAAACTACCAACACAAGGAACTCAAGGTGGTTTCTCATTTTTGGAGAGTCGATACATTGGTATTACTCTGGCTGGCGTAAAGAAAGGGAGGGGAGGGGGCCGGGAATAATATTTCCACTTTTTGCTGGTATATATATTAGAGCTCAGTGATTGGCTGCTTTATTTTACTGATTTACCAAATCGAAAATACTGAGTATGTAGTTGTCCTTCACTTAAACATTTATTTGAAAAATTGTTCAGTTAAATATTTAATTCTCCTGTTACAATGTTCATGTAAAAAAAGCTACATAGTAGCTTGCATTAAGTTTGTATTATAAAATAAACCGCAATTTCCATAAAAAAGGAGAGGCAATATTTTTTAACAGGAGGCTAAATTACCTAAATTCAGAACCATAATGCCCGCATTCCAAGGTACAAAATGATCCCGATCAAATAATAATTCACGTTTAAAATGGCAAATTTGAGCCAACCAAAAACGTTTTCAGATCCACATTAAAAACTCCACCCCGACTCAGAATATCGAAATTGTAAAATAACTGAATGCCCACCTTCTCCTTTATCTTAAGATTACTTACTTGTGCTCATACAGACCTTCAACGATACGCAATTTTCATGTCGATCGTTCCGACACTCTCTGTCTCAACCAACTACATATTAATTTTGTTTTATAGAATATTTTAATGAGAACGTATCTATTTCTCGGTTTACATTGTGGCATCTCAAAAGAGTCTTTTAAATAGAAATTGTACAAAGTGGGTATTAACCAAATTCAAGATTAAACGTATTAATTTCATAAAAACTCGCAGAATAGTTCACCACCAATCCGATGTTTCAGATTGGTAATTTGAGAGTTAAGAACTAGTGATTCATAACCATAACAAAAAAAAAAAACTTATTACACCGGAACTTCGTGTTATTCTTAATGGTGGCGATGAATGGGTGGTTTATAATTTCTGCGTGGAAAAAATACAATATGAAAAATGAGGTCGGGGCTTCAGAAAATTTCACAAGAGCTTCATGCTTCGTTAACCCATATATCTTCTCTTTCTAGCTCCTCTATACAACTTCTAAAGCCAATTGAAGAGATTTTTAAAAAACTTGGCTTAACAATAGAATTATTTACAATGACATTAACACTTAGAAATTATTTTATACGTGAAAATCCGGTAAGGCGGAAACCGACGGGACCGACAAAAATTTCCGGGTTAGAGGAGTTTTCCGCTTTAAGGGTAGATACATATTAAAAAAAAAACGACAGATATATAAACATATGTATATACATACATCTGAATGTAAAATAAAACGGTATTGATTAATTCATAAAAATAAAATAAAAATCAATTCAATTTATAGATTTAAGCATTAACTTCTTGTAATTAAGTTTAACATTTTGAATTATGCCGTTGTCGAGTGGGTGTAAAACGGCCGTCGTGTTTTGCAGGGAAATGTATGTATGTACATATGTCATATTCATGCATTTCTTTGTTTCGTGCAGTTTTTTTTGTTTCATATTCCATTTTTATTATGTAAATTTTTCGGCTTAATGGAGTTTTTATAGCAATTTTTGTACTACAAAAATGTTTTCCGTCCGCGACATAGGAGTTTTCGGCTTATAGGTACATTATTGCACTAAATTTAATTGGAGGGGATTTTAATTTTGTGAATTTTCCGTGTCTGGTGAGTTTCCGTGTTATGTGATTTTCGACTTACCGGATTTTCACGTATTTACTACTGGCCTTCTTGGCTCTCGTGATTATGCTCAGCCTTTTTCCTCAAAATTCATGCTATAAGTAAACTTTCCAGTTTAAAATGATTCACCGCAGCAACTGATTAAACATAATTGAATCTGTATTAACTTGTAGTAACATGAATGATGTAATTAAGACAAACTGCTTCTTAAATTAATATAATAGAGTGTTAGTTAAGTTTGATGTATTTCGACAAAAGGCACAATCGCCTAAAAAGCAACAATTTTTTTGGACGATTTAGTTTTAGTCAATTATTCGTAGCATCGCTTAAAATCGATTTTCACTTAAGAGTTGATTGGAAATAAAATAAAATTTATTTATTTAATAAAAATATTTAAGTGGAGGTTTAATATACCGTACAACAATGATGAGTAAACACCGATACACTAAATATTTTTCTCTTACTATACACACAAAGACAATATTTTAAGGATAAATTATATGAGGTGCGATGTAGATTTTACTACATGCAATTTAGTTTTTATATGCATTTTGACAAATCTTGGGTTGCGGTAAATTCTTTAGTAAATCCCCTATTTATGGAGAATGCATTCGCCTTTTTTTATGGACGGTATACGAAATAAAAAAAGGTAAATGTTTCACGTTTAGATACTTTATATTTTATGGTTATAAGAATTGAACGTGTATAAAATACAAAAAAAAAAGCGTCATTTAACAAAAAACGAACACTAAAAATCTACATTTACCGTAGTAAATGATTTACCCGAGAATTCGACCGCAACCTTGTTTCACACTGTATAAAAAATTGTCCGTACAGTACTCGGTTAAAGAAACATTGGTAAAAAAACAATTACAAATCAAACAAAAAATTCACTTTTTATTTTTTTAACCCTCGTCAGGCGGCATAACTTTACAACGTTAACAGACTCACTGTATGTATTCCTTTCTAAAAGCATTCCTCCCTTTATGCGTTCCAATATGATTTAGACCAAAAATGTAAAAATCTTACGAAAGTTCCATACTCTATGGCTTCTACAAAAAAATGTTACTGCAATTTAAAAAACTCGAAAATGTACAATTGTACCTATACCGCCTGACGAGGGTTAAAGCTCAAATTACATTTAAGAACCTGAAAATAATAATAATCATAATATGTATATGTAAATAATGTACTTCCATATTTGCTACGATGACTATTTAAACAACCTAAAAAGATGTCAAATAATTGTCCGTACACACAAAGAAGTTGAGAGGATATGGTACAAAAAATTAGGTCTATTTGGCGTTGTACTTGTATCCTATTTATCCAATGCCACTTTGCAACATTCTTTTCATTGAGAAAGCCAACTTCCGAGTTATTTTAGAACTATTTTTATCCCATTCCTCCACAATAACCTTCGCTCCAAATAATGCCATAAATTATCATTGGGGTTGAGATCTGGTGGATGGGGAGGATGAAGCAGTGTTGACTTTACATTGTACAATAACCATTCCTTTGTCGACTTTGAGGAATGCTTCGGGTAATTGTCATGTAAGTAGCGCAGTTTTTGCTCTTGTACCATTCTCTCAGCACTGGTTAGCAAATTATCTTTCTAAATATCCAAATAATAAAACCGGTTCATTATTGTTGCAGTAAGGTCAAATATCCTACACCGCTTCAACTAAAAGCTCCCCAAACCATTATACTTCCACCACCATGTTTTACTCAAGTTCGGTGTTGAGGTTTCCGCCACATCATAACCCGCCCACCTGACATTTTATTAGAACTATTAGGGCTCTATTAGGGTTTATCGCTATTTTTCGCATTGATAAACTTTGGCAGCGATGGCCTCTCTATTAGACGTATTTGATGTTCGTTCAGCTTTTAGTTGCGAGAACGCCCAGCAATCATCTCTAGGGATTTGGTTTTTTGAAAGTTTTGGATGACGTATTGAATCAAAAATCGCTGGCGATTAATTATTTTGTAAATTTCCGATAAGCTTTTACCTTAAAAATGATTGTAATACCTTAAATGATTGTAATGGTTTGACCTCCTTCACACATACACATACACTGGTACGTAACGTAACAAATTTTTTTTCCACAGGCAATCAATCGATCCTATATGGTATAATAAACTTCTTCTATTTGTACATATTCAACGAGGATGTCGTAACTACAAAAGAATAAAAAAAAATATATTTTCAATTTAATTTCGATGACAATCCTTGATAACTTTCAAATTTGTTCGAACTCTCATTCCAACTATAAATTCCGTACATATTATGTACATACGCACATTTTCAATACATAAAGAGAGTTCCACAGTGCGAAGTAACATTAAGATTAATGACAAGGAAAAATCTAATTTATGACAATAACAAAATGAAATTCTTCCTTTCCTAAAATTTCATTTAAATCCTTTATTTTTTAATGATATTTTATCTTTTTAGTTTATATTTTTGTGTGAGGGTCGTGCTCAAATTTGGATATCAAAAACCATTTTAAAATAAAAAAAAATTAAATCAATATGAATGTTACACACATACATTTTACGTTTCAAAACTAATAAATAAGACTTTTTTCATTTGTTTGTACACGAGTGTATTTGTGTGTAATGGGCGACAGGCAGGACTTAGCTTCTTGAATGTTAAAAAATATTATTTTATAGACTTTACCTAATTTATCAAAATAGGGTAGGTTTAGCTAATATTAGTGAAAATACAATCCCGATTCTTGAATCTTTATTGCAAATTACTTGGGACAATGGCCAAATCTACTATATTTAAACGCCATAAAGTTGTTTATATAGGGTTCGGAAACGGCGCGATCGATTTTGATAAAAATTGGTGAGGGGAGTTTTCGAGTGCCAGGAAGCGATTGTGACTAATCTTGATTTCAGGAAGATTCGTTTAAGGGGTCCTCCAGTGGGGCCCGGGTTCCATTTCTCTTAAAAAAAAACAAATTATTGTGGTTGCATGGTTTTTTATTTCTTTCTTGTTTTGTGACTTTTGTTATCAATGGGATTTCTTTAAAATAGCCTAATGGGATCTGGAACACGGCCAGTTTGAATGGAACTTAGTCCTATCTCAATCGATTGGGGTGAAAATCGGTTCATATGATGAAAATGGGATTCTAATATGAGTTTCAAATATGGTTTTGGAAAATGACCAATTTAAATGAAACTAATGTGTTTCTCAACCGATTGGGATGAAACTCAGTGTTTACGATGAAAATGAGGTGCTAATATTAGTTCCGGATGTGGTTCTGGAAAATGCTCAATTTGAATGGAACTAAGCCATTTTTCAACCGATTTGGATAAGACTCGGTTTCCGGGTGCGGCTCTACTACTCGAAGGTCAATGGCGACAAACTCGAAAGTTTGGCCTTGAGCTTTGTGCGCTGTCATGGTAAACGTTGGTTGAATAAGAAATTGATATATTTGCATTGTACATCCTAGTTGGCATTTGCTGGAGTCTAGTGTGGTTCTTGGTATACATATGTACTTGTCGGCCAGATTGGTCACCAGTGATGCTATTTGCTTTAATCACAGATAAGAATAGACAGATGTACATCTTGTATGGGCCAAATTTACATTAGAAATTTCAATACAATAATTCCAATCCAATCCTTTTAGAGCAGGACGTACATTTCTGTCTCTTTTTATCTTTTTTTACGTATGGCTATTTTGATTATATCAAAGCAAACATAAACCAACTTCAAACAAAATTGTATTTTACAATATATACGTCCTGCTCTAAAAGGATTAGATTAGAATTTGGTATTGAAATTTCTAATGTAAATTTGGCCCATACAAGATGTACATCTGTCTATTCTTATCTGTGCTTTAATGATATTATTACATAGCTCGGTTACAAATAATCGCGTTCCATTGCATAGACCTTCCGAGACATCTAAATTGCGCAGCAACATGATGATTGTGTTCGTTTTTAATTGCAATTCATGTGGTTGCAAATCTGCAATTTTGATAGAGTTTAGAAATTCAGACGTGAATTTGGCCCTTCTGGCTGATCTTTGACAGAATCAAAGCTTTTATTTACTTTGGAATCTTCAGGTTGGTCGATAATTTCGGCATTGATCTTACCTACGTTTTTATTCAGTGGTGCTAGTATAGTTCGTTCTTCATAATTTTGATTGGCGAGGCAATTTCCGAACACTTTGTTAATTAGATTGCCATTAGACAGGAGATCCGTCGGTAGTTTTATTTCATCAAACTGGTTCATCGGAAGTTTCCCGTCTCCCAATTGCAACAAATAATTTTCGAATTCTATCTGTTCGACATCGACACACATATTATTCACCAGTCAAAAAGAAATGAATTGTCTTCAGAGGTTACTTCGTCTAATTGATGGATCCAGCAAGTCACTTTGGTTGGCTCGTGGTTGAACGGGCAATCATTGACGAAAAGCACCTCCCATGTCCATAATCTTTCCTCCAAATGGCAAAATAGAATTTCCAATTTTGTGCAATATAGTTGATCCGTATTGTCCAGTCCATTTTTGGTAGCATCATCCAATAAAAAAATGTGAACTTTAGCAAGTTGAGCTACTTTAACTGATCTTGTAGATCAGGGACCAATGTATCTGCCGAAAAACAATACGGTATTATACCAATTCAAGCCGCGTAAGATATTGATAGCTGACATAAGATTTATGTAGTTGATATTTGTAGAAAATTCGTACGTTACTTTCGAGTGAAACAACGGAAAAGTGAAAGGCTCTACACGTTTGTCAATATTCTTTAAAGTCACACTCACAAGCGTTTTACCACGTTGATGAACTACTATTTCGTTCTCTGGAAAACTTTAATCGGCATTTAACGTGAGAATGGCACATACTTCATTTGATGCAGGAACATTAAATCTTCTATAATCGGAACATTCTGGTAACGTAAACAGGAACCGAACATGTGGAGGTATGATTCCGGTGGTATTGGCCAGCTGGTAAACTTCTCGTTCTACTTCTCGCATCATCATAAAACCTTGCAGAAAACCGTTTTGAGATCTAATGATCTGCTCCAGCAATTCAATTAGAGCTTGACTGATTCCATGGTTAAGCGGATGTCCAAGTCGCTCAGCAATAGCATCATCGGGGTAAAGCAAGTACATTTGGCCGTATTGTGGTCGCTCCAATTTACTTTAGGCATTTTGTATCGGATTAACTGCCATATTCATTTTATGGTAAATTAAGCCAGAATGAAACAATCGTTTAAATTTAGGGTCTTTTTGTGGAATTCCTCCGCAGCTTGATGTCGTCGTAAAAAGAGGCCCATTAATTCATTAGAAAATATCGGTGTGTCCAGTTTTATTTTGCCGTGTAAGCAGCAATCACTAAAAGAGTTGCGGTTAGTTTGATTGGATACACGATCTTCGAGAAAATTAATAGCTCCATAGTGAACGCACGCGACATTGAAAGGTACCAAGCTTTGGTATGTGAAAATGTGAAAAATAAAAAAAAAGAATATTTACTTTTATTCGATGGATTTTTGTTGAAAATAGTATAGAAAATACAGAAATTTGCGAAAGGTTCAATCCTCTTTTCCTTACCAAATATTACCTTCAAATCATGTTTTCTAATTCTTTATAATCTATTATAAGATTTTGTAATCAAGTGATTCGCTTCAGTTCAGGAACAGGCAACATTGCTTATTGTTTGTAGTGAAGCACTTTTAGATTTTTTTTTCCTTAATCACATACATGAATCAGCAGGTCCCTCTATTATCGCCGTTAAAACGCCGTAACCGCGTTACCATCACTCACCAAGAAAAACAAAAGCTTTGGTCAGTCAAATTCATTAGGAATAACAGTATATATATAAACGCCGATCCGTTTGGAATTTAATTTTATTCAATAGTTTGTCTGGCTGTGTTCGCGTATCCAGATGCATTGCTATGGTCGTATTTATTGTGGCGCTATCTTCTCCTATCTAATTTGAGCGCGGGTCACTAAATTCGGTGCGGTATTCTCCTATCCAATGTGAGTGCGGGTTAATAAATTTGATGCGGTACCTTCCGTATCCAATTTAAATACGGGTCAATAATTGATTTATGATTAAAGACTGCGAAAGTCCTGTTTTCTTACACTTTTTCAAAGATTTGAATAAAGATCCTTACGAAAAAAATTTTGTTCTGTGATATGTCTCGAAGCGTTACATAGCGGACTTTAACCAAAAAGTAGCTTAATCTTTTTAAAAAAACTCTGCTTATCATCTTATATCCTAATAAAATATACTGAACATTTGGTGCGTAAATGAAAACCACAAGTCTTAAGTCTCATTTTACGGTCAAAGCCCGTCCTCTGATTTAGGAATAGCCTCGGGTCATTGAAACCCGCTTAAATGTTACGTTTTGCGTATTAAGTTATATAAAAAAGGTTATATTATTAAAGCGTTTGGCGCTTGTCCTTTCAAAACAAACCCATTTAAAAGATATTGCTCTTGGGAAGTACCTGTTATAAAACGCCGATAGAAGTTATTCATACCTAAAAATCGTTTAAATAGTCTAATTTGTTGTGGACGATCGAATTGTTTCTTGCTAGGTTTTTCTCCTTTAAAGGAAGGCAACTATGACAGTATATTATACGAGAAAAATGTGTCGATATTCGGAAGGTATGGCATCTTTAAGTACGTCTTCTAATGGAAATAGTTCAGTTGCTTAAACAACTTTAGGTTTTTATCAAAATAGGCACAATAAAACTAGATTTATTCACGATTATTTTTGTATAGATTTTTTTCGAGGAAGTGATTGGTAGTGTACACAAGACATTGACAAATGGTAAAGATAAAAAACGCACATTAAGCGGACAATAGTAAATACGTAAACGCTGTAGCAAAAATTGTATCTTTGAAATTATAAGAAAATCGTGTCTTTTTCATTTTAATTTTAATTTGTTAAAATTTTATGACTGAAAATTTTAATTAATCCAGTATATAGCTGAAAGTGTAATTTGTCTACATTTGATTGATTTGGAACAGTTTTATCACGTTAAAAGCCAAAATTGTTTTAATTCGTTTGATACCTTAGAAGATTTGGCTGCTCTTTCAATATTTTGTCATGTGAGTGCTTTAGTATCATGTACACCATTTTTCGACAAATTGAATTTTAGATTTCCAGCTAAAATTTGTTCACATTCCAAAAAAAAATTTGATGGATTGTCAATTTTGGTTTAATGTTCTTATTACTGAATGTTTTTCAAAATTGGATTTTACGGAAACCCCATTTTCTCCTACAAAGTCAAGTAAAATAAAAATAATCGGTATAGGACACTAGTACTCACGTGACGATTTGTGGAGTATGGAAAAGTTACATATAAT
Source organism: Tipula helvola (assembly GCA_963556165.1). NCBI lineage: Eukaryota > Metazoa > Arthropoda > Insecta > Diptera > Tipulidae > Tipula > Tipula helvola. Next base: position 242,792,662 of record OY744483.1, on the reverse strand, counting down.
AGGTGTATTTTTAATAATTATTGACCTACTAAAATAGAGAGCGCAGCAAAGGCTCCTACTATTGATTCCCCTTTGCACAAAGACTATGAGAAAATACCAGAATTCCACAAAATATTTTGATTTTACTTTTTGTATTTCAAATGCTAAAATACCGAACCCCCCCAAAGCCTCTTAGCATCGGCTCTCCAAAAGCCGAACCTGTCCATAAATAATTCAGCAAATATCACGTATCAACTAGGCTGCGGGCGAAAACTCGGGTAAATGGCTAATTCACCTTTTTTTGAACAGTGTAAGCGGTAAATGAAATTTCTGTATTAACATAGTTGGAATTTTAGAAATATACCTATACGCTGCAAACCGATTTTCACATTAGGTTTACTGAAAATACGCACGACCTCAAAAGTAAATTGTAATAAAGATAAGTTTTACTGTTCTAAATAACTTACCCGAGTTTTCGCCACATCCTTAATTTGTATTTTTTATGTTTTTTGCTGTACAACAATAGATGTCATTAACGCAAATTAAAGGTTTTAAAATAGCAAAGACTTGCAAATAAATAATATTGCTGACGTGGAGTTTTTAAAATCTAAATATCTCGTGTACCAGTAGTGTTGTGCGTCTACACGTAATTTAAGATTGTCTACATGTAAGTGTCGACAATAGCGTAGACAATAGTTTTCGACGTAGACAATGTAGATAATGAGTAGACAATGTAGACAATGTAGAAAATTCGTAGACAAGCAAATTTTCTTGTTGTTTTTTCCTATGTTTAGATTTAATTACTTCTGCGAACTACGCTTATATTTGAAGTTCCTAAATCAACCATATAGCCAGAATTAATAATCTAGAGCAAGGAGACCAAAAATAAAATATTATAGGTTTAGCGAAGTACTATATGCTATAATTTCTCAGGGATACGAAAAAAACGCTAAGAATAATTATTTAGATTGTTGGTATCATACAATTGGACTGGCTACAATTTCATAGCCTCATAAATTCAGAAGAGAACTTTAAAAAAATCCAATAAAGCAAATTCAGTAGTTGCAAAATAATTTGACAAATTAAGTGTAAAAGAAGAGATGGAGTTAAATAAAAAATTAGCCAAATTAGTATTGTGATGAAACCTGCCCTTAAGGGTGAAATCGAAACATATTAAGTCATTAATTAAATAGTTAAAACCAGCTTAAGCTACTAAGCACCCAGGAAGAAAAGCACTATCAACGACTGACTAAACTTCCAGGAAGAAAAGCACTATCAACGAGGTGGTTGGAAAAATAGTTCTAGCAACACATCTATGCTACATCATGCCATTGACGAACAAGAGCAAGCCTTTGTAGCGATTTACTCATTCAATCGCTTCATTTCGTACATCACTACAAAATACGTATTTATCCAAATTCATTCGAAGCGACATCTCTTCTTGTCTTTACACAATTTATGTTTTTCGTTTCTATAATTACACTATGTCTCAAATGGACACTCACGAAAGACATACACAAAACACACGAAAGACATTACACAAAATGTTTTTACTCTCGTTATGTTTTGTTCGCGACGCATCGCTCTTTTTCTGCTCCTTTTTGTTTTCGTCATCACCAACGCCGTCGCCATGAGATAAAACAAAAAAAAGACACTCTCGTTTAACTGCTCGTGTACAACACATATTTACTAAAATTATCAAATGATAAAATTTAATCAAATTTGAAGTGCCTTTTAAAAATATCATTTTGCCGTGACGCAAGTATTAATTCACGTAAATATAAATTACACTCTCTTCTGTGTACCGAAGAAATTAGTGTCACTAAATTATTCGCCTTCTGCGAATTGTAATTGCACGGCATTTTTCGCCTTCCGCAAATAAGTTTTTGCCAGTAAATGCCATTTTGCATTAGTGAATTTTGAGCTTGTTAGTGTAATCGTGGTGGTGGGAATTACCCTAAAATTATTGTACATTAAAAATTGTGAATCGAAATAAAATACGGCCACATAGACGCCATATTAAAATTGTGCGGTCTCAAATAAAACTTAGATTTTATTCAAATATATTATTAGTGGTGCATCTGGACATTTCTACAACTGGTAACGGGTGCCCCACCGATACCTTCTTACAAGCTTGGTACCTAACAGGTGAAAGTGAAACAGGAACAAGATTAGACGAAATTTTGCAGCTAAAATATATATGGTTGTTTTCGATAATGCAAGTAGGTACTATGGTCAAAATGGGAAAACTTACCAACCACGTTTTATTGCGTAGTACTTGCAATAGCATACCGCCAGCTTGTTGGCAAAGAAAGTATTGAATATAGCAATAACAGAGAAGGTAACTACATGCTGAACTCAAAGAATACAAGCACGGTGGTGCTCGTACAGAGATGCTTACCGCTCTCTAATCAAGAACTTGGAGCAGATGAAGATCGTAGCAGCTGAGTCTAAAATTAAAAAAAGTTATGCAACAGGTGAAGGAAAGTTTACAGATGTTCGAACCAATATGCAATATCATTAAAATGTGCCAATCGTCTTCATTTTCAATTGTCGATGCGAATAATTTATGGTTAGATCTTAAATTGCCAATTAAATTTAAATTGAATTAGAAATTCCGAAGGAAATGGCTTTGAACGAATATGCCGTGGCAGCATTTTATTTACATCCTCATATGGATATTGGCAAACTAACAAAGGATCATTTAGAAAAAATACACAATATTTCTTTAAAAAATTAAGCGGAGCGGGGATCGAAGAATGGGATGAATTTAGATATCAAAGCACATATTTAAAAATGCTCTATGAGAAAGACATAAGAAACCCATAAATTTAAAAATTATAATTTAAAAATAATAAATTAAATCAAAAATTAAATTGTGTAATTACTAATTTATTGTTTGCTAAAGCACTAAATAATTTTGAAATTAAATGATACCATATTTACTACGTTTTTATTGATAAATAACTACAACTTAAACTTTAACATTTTTAAACCCCTTTTAGTAACACAAGCCACTTAATATCAAATTTTTGTAATTTTTAAGCACAGTATTCTGGCATTTAAATTAATAAGACTGCACCAAATGAATCAAATATACAAATATCATACTTTAAACTAGGCATGTGCATATTAAATTAATTCCACTTAAATATGAAGTTACCAAAAAATTTTGTTGCTGTGTATTGTCGCCGCATTGTCTACATTGTCGACATTGTCTACGTTGTCGACGTCATTTTTTGAATTGTCTACATACATTGTCTACACGTGTAGACAATCGTGTAATTACGCCATGTAGATTACGCGGCACAACACTCCAACCGCTTCCTCGACAAAAATGTTTATAAAGTCAATCAGTCATTTCATCAGTTATATTGTGCCAGTTTTCATAAAAATCCGAAGTTGTATAGGAAAGTGGAATTAAGCCGAAAATATATTACACCCTTTTAAGGTTCTTGAAGAATCTGGGTGGTATGGAAAGCAGTACCATTTCTATAGGTATAATGGAAACTAAAATTTAATATTTGGGCGAAACAAACAAGGTAAATCCAACCGTCAAATTTATTTTTTTTTTTTTTTTAATTCACTAAACACATAATACGGTTTAAAAAAAATAATCCTATCGACTCCTTAGACGACCTTGTTCTCTCAATGAGTCACCTAATAAAAATGTATTTACGTATATAAAGATGCCACGGGTTTTCCTAAATTTGGACATCTCCTTCCCAATGTCACAATCCCCTACCTCCATGCCACCAAAACACAGACTCATAATTAATTATACATGATTAAGAACTGAGGCTTGGTGAACAGCAATCATAATCTCATTCGCCATAAAAAATCAGATTTATCTTTCGAACCTGCCTTCTCACATCATATTGCATTTTTACTATGTCCTACCGCCTCTAGTCTCAGCTTTCTTCACTATTATAGCCGCATGATATCATTTAAGAGCGTCCCATTATTCGAGCAAAATTGTAAATACGAAGAGAATTTATTACTCGGAAATAATACCTTTAAAGACGATTCCATTAAAGTAATATACAAATAATGTTTAAAACAACATGTTGAAATTTCAATTAATAAAATGTCAACAATACTTGCAGAAACGACGTATCAGATTAATAGTATATTTTATAACAAGTGAAGAAAACGAGTCACTGCAATACCAAAGTGAAATTTGCAGCCTGAGCGATAGCGAGGGCTGCACTCACTTGAGTATTGTGACTCATTTTCACACGAGTTACACACGCTATTTTTTCTACGATAGAAAAAAAAAATTATTCGCAATAAAAATGAAAATTGAAACGTTTGGATTTTCACAAATCGTGTGGCAATATTAAGAAATCAGTGTGTAATGAATATTTCCACACGATTTTAGTATTCGACGCAAAGGCTCCTTTTCTTATATAATTTAAATTCAAAAATCATCATCGAAAGCATAGGTTACTGCACTATCGTAGAAAAACTTTGTTAATTACAAGTTTTCGAATCTTGTAGCTCGAAATAATAAACCCTCTAACTTAAATACAATTTTCCGACAAATCAAAGTTTCGTGTTTTGTTGTTCCGCACTGCAAACATACATAGATATATGTAACATGCTTAAAAGAATTATTATAAGCTTTAACTATTCGATGGTGTACATGTATCAAACTCAATCTAATTTAGACAACGTAAATAATTAGATTTGTCCTGCGGATTTTCAGACCTAAACAAAAACAAAAGTATCCTGAGATACATACACATAAATCCATAGGAACAACAAACCTACAAAATTATCTTCTGCATGACAAAATCTAATTTTCGTATCTACATGTCTATTGTTCAATGTATTATGTAGTACACACCGAAAAGATATTTGTTTTCCATTGTTTTCCCTTTCTATGTGTTTCCCTAACTTGGTTTTTGTTTTGTTTTCTGGAAAATGGAAAATCCAGTTTGTTTTATTATTGCACAATTTCACTTCAATGCAGTACTAAATTTCGTTATTTTTAGTATTTTGTGTTTTATGCACTCGTCGTTGTATAGTTAGTTAGAATTTTCTAGATAAAATTTATATACATTTTGTAAAACCCTGTAAATGATTTATTTTGACAGTTTTTGTTTTTGTGTTGCGTTATCGTTGGTATTATTCGACGTAATCGAATGACTTTCCAATTGTAATTTTCACTCTTTGATTTTTTAAAGTTGTTGTTCGCGTGTTTACATATGTATAGATTCACTGCCGCAGTATAATGCCATTCGGTATCAAGACAAGCTTTAAAATTATCAATTTTTTGTTTTCTATTCTTCATTCCTCTATGTATGTATTATATAGCTATAAATAAAAACGACAAACACGTAAATCTCATAAATACATTAAATGTCTTTCATTCATAAGAAAACAATGCACGAGAGCTGGAGCAACAACAACAAATTCTTCACTTAAACAGATTTTCTTTATTATTTTTCCTCAATAAATTATTTTATGGAAAAAATAAAAAAATAAAAATTATCGAAATCATGAATTCGTTTAAAAGTTAACTTGAGCACACAGTGCTTTGGTTGTTGGTATATTTTAATATTTTCTTTAAGACTGTAAAAATACAACAACAACGAAATGTGTATTATTTTATATTTTATAATACAGAAATAATAACTTTGCGTGATTTGTGATTATATTAGATTATAAATGAAATGTAGTTAGGTAGTTGTTGTTTGTACATAATATGTATGTAAAATATTTTGTAGAAAAAACTACTAAACTAAACGAAATGCTAATGTTTTTAATATTAAGAATAATAATGTCAGGTACACCTGTTAAGTTGATGGAATTTATTAAACGAAATATACCTAACAAAAATTTCTCAGATAAGGGTAATTTTTCAAAATTTTGGTTCTTATTTTTTATGTTCCTTTCTCACATTTGAATGTAATTGCATTATTCGCTATTCGCTAACAGTCGTTTGTTTAATTTAGTTCTTCGAAATGAGGCGTCACACTTCAATCGAGATGCGTAAATTAATATTCGAATATTACAAAAATGGAAAAAGTCTGAGCGCGCCGAAATTTCGGGATATGGTAGAACAACATCTGAAAATTAACTGTAATGCTGAGACTGTTCGAAGTATCATACGAAGAACGAGGGTTTAAATTTTAGAATTGTACGAATGAAACCATTCATTAGTCAAAAAATAAAAAGATTAGGTTTAAGAGCTTGCCTCATATTGGAAAAACGTTTTATTCACAAACGAGAGTAAATGTAACCGTTTTGGATCTGATGGAAGAGTCAACATTTTGATGAAACCCAATGACAATATGAATCCACAGCATTTGCGTCCCACAGTTAAACATAGTGGCGATCATGTGATGGTTTGTGGTACTTGTTCAGCAATTGGAGTGGTAAACTGCACTTTATTGGGGGGAATATGGATAAACACCTAAATGTTTTAAAAGAAAGTTTAAAACAAGGCACTGAAAATTTGGGATTTAAATATTATTGAAAATTTGTGACAAAACTCAAACAGAAACTGAATAAACCCAGAAGCTTGTTAAATCAATTCCTAATTGCCTAAAATTAGTTACGAAATACTAAGTTAAATTTGAGATATTATTTGTAAGGCTTTAGAGAAGCTAAACTTCGATGGGCCATTTTCATTGTGGGGTGTTGTTTTTTTCTCCTTTTATTTATTTGTTATTTTTTATTTATTGTTATAATTGTTATTGAATACATAATTTTTGTTTTGTTGAAACAAGAATACAATAAACATTTAAAAATGTTAATTTTTGGTTTTAATGTTAATTGATTTCTTAGAAATTTTTTACTAAACAGAATATTTTTAACGGTGGGCCTTTTTCACTGTGACTCACTGTGGGTGGTTGCGGCCCCCATGAACCGCAATCCCAATGATTTCACTCAAATTGCAAATTGAATTTGAGAAATGTTCCTGATTGAATTGAACTGATTTTCTTATGTGCTTATTCTGAATGAAATGAGAATTTTTCGGACATTTCTTTAGTATAACATTACCCCCGAAAAAAATCCAGTCTTCAATGGCGACATATTTTAGTAATGTTGGATTTAATCGAAACAAATTCAGAATCTACAATGCTTTATTGTTATTCAGATTACTTTTCTATTCACTATAACGAGCTGTGTTAACTAGACAACACTCTTATTTATACATTATTGAGTTGAGCTCGTTTATGTAAGTTCTTGCTGCTGTGCTCATACATAACTAGGGCATGCAAATTTACCGAAAATTTCGTTTACCGGTAAACGGTAATAATTAAAAAGAAAAAACGGTTAATCGGTAAAACCCGGTAAACAGTTTTTTTTTATTAAAAACAAATTAATAATAATTATGTTTGTTTGAATCATATGGAATTTCAAAAAAATTTGTTGTTATAAAAAAAATAATTTAATTTTATATTATTGTATTCACTTGTACAGTATTGCATAATCCATAATAAAATTAAAAGTAAAAAAGTAACTTTATTGAAGCCGTTTCTTTCAGTCTTTCATCTTAAATTGCTTATTAAAATAGCCTCGTAAAAAGCAGATAGTATTTAATGTTGTGTCGTTGTGGCTTGATCGAATTTTTGTGACGATTTGGCCGGCAGCTGAAAAAGCTCTATCAGATTCGACACTTGTGGTTTGATGGCTAATAAATATTTGAACGATAGTTCCAAATATTTGCCTCTTACTTTGTCCATCTCAAATAAAGTTATTTCTCTTTTTACGATTGTTTCTAAAGTTGTAATATTAGTGATAACAGGTGTTTTCACTGCTGCATCTGAATATCTCAAATCTTTGTTTTGTTTGATTGCCAGGTGTAGTCGTTCTTCCATTGAAGAAGGCTTTTGTTCTTGTATAGCGACTTCATTATCTGACAGATCATTTTGATCCTAATCCGTTGGCCACAGTTCATCTGAGTTTTTTATAGTCATACGCCCAATAAGTGTAATAATAAGTTTATTTCTATTTTCTTAACTTTACTTAATTTATTAAAAATTCCTATAAAATCTTTCTCATTCATTTTTTTTGTACTCTGTGGAATGGTGTAAATATTGTAAAACATCAGAATATTCTGTTCGCCGCTGTTGAATTCTATATATTAATTCAGAATGTAGTTCTTTGCTTAGTGGCGTGTTTTGAGATAACAATTCGTCCAGCATGATTTTAAGAGTAGCATCAGCATTCAACAATGTAATGTCAGAAGAACCTAGTGATTCAACTGTTAGCCTAATAGGTTGCAAAGCCTTTATTATTAGTGCTTAATTCCGCTTCTGAAAAATTCCAATCATATTTTATATCTATTAGACTTTTTCAAATACAAGATCTGTGTAATAATGTAATAAACTGTTCCACCTAGTTTGGGTGTCTAATATTAGTTCTAATACACTTTTTCTTCCAAATTCTTGTACATTTCTTTGTAAAATTTCTTTTTTTATGGGAGATAGTTGAAATATTTTGACATCTTTCCTAATTTTTGCAATAACAACATTTACATAAATCATTGTACGAGATATCAGTGCCATTGTTAATCAACGGTTCACTTTCAAACTGTATATGCAAATCTTCATCAGCATCAGCTTTGTCAAAATTTTCATTATTGATTCATCGTCAGACGAAGTGGATTGCTCCAATTCAGGATATTTTACATTCTGTTTATATAAAATTTGAATTACTATGCCATGTGCGAAACACAATTGATGGATGGTGTTTAGGTCAAATCCAACTTTTTTCATAATAGCTGCATCATCCGTTGTAATTCCAACAATATTATTAAAGTTAATCCCAAAATCTTTTAATTTACAATAACTCACATTTATTTGCAGACATTGAGCCATGAATTCTAGAAAGTCCTAAATTCTAGTAATTTTTTTCAACGTGAATATTTGTTCATGTAGCGTCGATTTTTAATGGACGTCCGTTCGTTGAATGTGAGATTAAATTGTTCACCATTGTTCAACAGATTTGATGTATCTTGACATATTCTTGAATATTTATTCTACTAATATTCTCAACAATAAGTGGCATGACCAAATTTAGTTAAATAATTATTAAATAAATATTAATATTAATTTAAATTAAATAATTATTTAATCAATTGAATTTATCGTCATAAATTTACCGAATTACCGGTAAATTATAAAAATATTTACCGGCGTATCGATAGGAAATTTTGGTCGGTAAAACCGGTTAATCGTTTTGCATGCCCTATACATAACACTCTCCCCGGCTTATTGTTGATTTTATGTCCACGGTGTAAATCGAACTACTAGTATGTGAGCTCGATTAGATCGTCTTGGTAATGTTTGATCTTCCTCTGACATAGATTGGCTCAAACTTGGTTGTTTATTTGTTGAACGATCAACTGTAGAACGATAATTATCTGGTCTAGGTGTGGTATTGATTCTCTCAAGCAATCGCTGTGCAAATGAATAGGTATCCTGATTTTCTTCGATACGGGGACTTATTTGATTTTGATTTCGCCTCATATCACCTTTATCCGTTAACACCATGTACATCTTAGTTCATAATTTGCGACTTATAGTTTCTCTGAAGCACTTTGGCCCTCGTAGTGAAAAACCTCTCACGAATACCGCCTTATTTACTTTGAATTTCGGCGCGTCCTCCGACTTAGCCGTTGATTGAAGTGATCAACCGATAATGCTGTTTTGGGTTGACGCCCGTGTATTCTGTCAGCTAGCGATTTACCGTAAGAAAGATCAGGCGAAAACCAATAGGTGCTAATAAATGACAGCAATGCTTGGTTGGTTGAACCACCTTCGTATATCTTCTTTGTCATCGCGCTTTTAAAAGTTGGCACGAACCTCTCCGCTTCTCCGTTTGATGCGGGATGAAATTGCGCTATTGTAAAATGTTTGATTGCGTTCTGATGGCAAAATTCAAAGAACGTATCCGACTTAAACGCGGTACCGTTATCACTACAACCGTGTTCGGCAAACCCTTAATTGCAAAACTCGCTTGCAGAGACCGGACGGTCGATGGAACAGTAATGTCCTACACTTTTATAACATATTTATTTTATAACGGCCCCGCAAAATCTAAATGTATTCTCTCCCACGGTTTCACTCCTTTTGGCCAACTTTTGAATTCTCTAGGTGCCGCTGACGACATCTCTTCGACAACTGGAGCAATATTTGATCATCGCTTCGATATCTTGATCTATCTGTGGCCACCAACAGTAATAGCGAGCCATCTGCTTGGTTCGCACCACACCCCAATGCCCTTTATGTGACATTTTAAGCACCGTCTTGCAAAAACTGACTGGTGCAATTACTTGAGTGCAGTCAGTCTGCAGTAGCAACACATTAGTAAAATAGACTTTTGTCTTACGTCATATGTCTGCAGCTGCTCGTCTTTGATGGTATCCGACCAACCTTCTTTTACGAAAGTTCTAACCTTCGACAATAATGAGTCTCGAGCAGTACATTATGCTACTCTCTCAGTATCGATCAGAAACTGATCAAGCTCTTCGGTATATATTTGGTTCATCTCGAGCATATCTTCGTCTCTGTCAGGACCCATGGGTAATCTGGAACATGCATCAGCATTCGTGTGCTTAGCAGTTGGACGTAAACGCATTGTGTAGGTATAGCCCATTAGAAAAAGGGTCCATCGTTGCAACCGATTTACTGTCATTGATGGTAACTGATTATTTGGACGGAAAATTGGCATTAACACGGCATTATTGGTCACTAATTCAAACTGGCGTCTATACAGGTACTGGCGAAATTTTCGGCATCCAAATATTACTGATAACGCCTCCTTCTCTACGTGACAATAACGCATGTGGTGTTTATCTAGGGTTTCAGACGCGAAGGCTATCGGCTGATCGGAACCATTGCGGTATAAATGTGATAGCACGGCCCCAATACCTTACTGTGACGCATCCATCGCCAAGACCAGAGGGTAGTCTCTGCGATAATGCACTAACTTGGTTGCCTCGACGATCTGTTGCTTAATTTGTTGAAACGCATACTCCTGTTCTTTCAACCATCGGTATGGAACGTCTGTTTTTCGGAGAGCATTTAAAGGTGCTGCTAACTGCGAAAAATTCGGAATAAATCTATTATAATAATTTACTTTGCCAATGAATGCTTGCAGTTCCTTTAAATCCTTTGGGAAGGGCATTTGCTCGAATGCCTGAATACCTTTTGTGGTAGGCCGAATTCCCACAGCATCTATTATATGAACCACATATTCGACCTGGGTTGGGAAAAATTAACATTTTTCCCTATTGACCCTCAAATTTGCCTCACTCATTCGTCGAAGGATTTCCTCTAAGTTTATGTGCTCGTCCTCTGTTGCTCCCGTAATTAATATGTCATATATATCTAGATATGTCATACCGCATGTAAGTTGTTCAATGAAATTTTGGAAAATGGCTGGTGCACTGGCAACTCCTAATGGTAACCGTTGATACTGATATAGACCAGAAGGGGTCGTAATGTCCATCAGCTGTTTGGACTAGTTATCTAACTCAATTTGCAGGTAAGCATCGCATAAATCTATTTTGGAAAACTGCTTCCCTCCTTGAAGATGGTGAAATAATTCTTCCACCCGAGGTATCGGGTACTGTTCGATAAATAATTGAGGGTTTACCTTAGCCTTGCAATCTCCACATATGCGAACCTGCTTGTTGGCTTTTTTTATTACAACAACAGGAGCAGCCCATTGACTAAATCTAACAGGCTTGATAACATCCCAGGCCTCCAATCTTTCTATCTCCTTCTTTACCACTGCTGTTGGGTTTCATGATCTGGTGGGCTTTGAACACTTTCCCGAATTTGTGGCACAGGGAATCTATTTTGCCTTGCTGGTCAACTGCACCAACAAAACCCTCTTCAAACTGTCAAGTTTCTTTGGAAATTTTGAATCCAAACTTGTTGAACCAATCCATTCCGAAAATGTTCGCCCCATTTGCATCGGTAACCAATATTTTAAAATTTAAACTCAGGTTTTGGTATTTAGCCACGACGTCTAAAACACTACAAACTGGAATGTCAATATTTCCGTACGCTTTCACGACTGTATTGACTGGCGTGAGCTCTGGTTTATTTAGCTAGTTATAACCGTCCTTTCCAATCATGGAAATTGAGGCATCCCTATCCACTAAAAATTAAACTATTCCAATTATTTCAATTGGAATAAGCATTTTCTTCCCGATTTGCTGAAGTTGGAGCACTGCCTCTTGTTCTAAACCAAACATCTGTTCTCAAACACCATCCAAAGAGTCAATTGAACCGTTAACACACCCTGCATTATCACTCGACTGAATTGAAACAAACTCCAACGATGATGTACTCACATTACACTCCCCGGAATCTAACGAATAAATATCTCCATTCGATTGACTACCTCGCGCTCTAATTGTTCCTCCGGAACTGCCTCGTCTTCGCCCTGGCATGCATACGGATCTATCATGTACACTCGTTTCACTGATGGTTGACTCCACATCCCGGGCATGAATGATCTCGATTATACGACCGATTCGATTCGGACTTCGACTAGCTCCGTGATTTGTTTTTCGCTTGAGAATTAAACGCATTTATTTCTGGAAACGACTCATTGTCTTAGGAAGTTGTAATTTAATAATTTCTGAACCATAATTTTTTATTTTAGCTCTATTTAAAAGCCTCACTTCAATTTGTTCGTGGTTTATCATTTGGGGCCGTTTTGTGAAATTTCTCTGGAGATTGCCCAAACCAATAGTTTAACCAATGCCTAGTAAGTTTAATCAGGATTTTTTTTATCTTTCTGTCACCGCTGAATTTCACTTTGTAGTATAAGCTTTAGGTAGGGAAACAATATCTGGGGTGCTATTCTTGAACTATTAAGAAAACTTTCGTATTGCGAGTTAGTGTAAAAGCATGTACTTACATATTATGAAAACTAGAGTTTCCGTAATACTTTAACAATAACTCGCAATACGAAAGTTCTGTTAAAGAATAGCACCCCTCACGGTAGACTAGAATGCATCCCAACCCGAAATGTCTGTCACCTCAAATTTTCTAATGCCATCACGTTTGTAGACATGCATACATTCAAAACCAGTTTTTTTCAAAATCGTATCACGTGCCGTTTTTTTTTGCGCGCAGTTTTATTGAATTTTGAAAATTTTGCTTGGCTTGTAGTAAAACAATTCATTATACAACTCCAAATTTTTATTTATTTTTTATAGTTGTTTACAATGATGAAATAAGTCCAATGATAAAATTTGAAAGCGACAAAAAATTTAAGTTAATAAATTTAATTCATTACTTGAAAATATCGAAAAACTAAATATTTCACATTTCAATATTTATATATGTTGACTATATTGACAAACAGCTTTTAATAATTTTTCGCCATATTTAGTGTGATCTTCTGATACTTTGTATCTGGACTATGTAGTTAAAAAATCAAAATGGACGGATTCCATTGCTTGTTCGCTATAAAATCCGAGTCCTGTGTGACGTTGAGCACAAAGCTCTTTCATGCGAAAAAAACACCACGCACTTTTGGAGTAATAGATATTTTTAGTTTAATATACTCTTCTTTAAATTCGTCGATACTATTTGCATAATGTGCCCTTTAATTTAGTCCCAAAATGGCGTTGGGAATAAAATAACAAGCCATATGTTAAGTGAATGTGATCGAGATACTCGTAGCTGGTTTAAAAAATGTAATGTTCAGCAAGAGAAAAGGCACAACGGAACAAATTTTGCTAGAAAGACTCGATATTTGAAGAAGAGATTCTTTGGTTTGTCTTGCGTCAATGTGTTGCAATTCTTCAAAAAAGTTGTTGAAGATTGTTTTGGGACTAAATTAAAGGACACATATGCAGATAGTATGGATGAATTTAAAAAAGAGTATATTAAACTAAAAATATCTATTACTCCGAAAGTTCATGGTGTTTTCTTTCACGTGAAAGAGTTTTGTGCTCAACGTTCAAACAGGACTCAGATCAGGAGTCGGATTCAGGATATCAGAATTTTTAACGAGTGCGGATGTGGATAAATTTTAGTTTTTTTCAGCGGATGCGAATCGGATGTGGATACAAAAAAATGTATTCGCGCAGGGCTCTAGCCCAGATACAAAGTATCAGAAGATCACACTAAATATGGTGAAAAATCACTAAAAGCTGTTTGGCAATATATTAGTCAAGTGAAACATTTCATTTTCGGCATTTTCAAGTATGTAATGAATTAAATTTATTAACTTAAATTTTTAGTCGCTCTCCTATTTTATCATCGTACTTTATATTATTGTAAAAAACTATAAAAAATTAAATATATTTTGGCATTCTAGCCTACCGTGCCCTTATCTATAACTTCACGAAATTCGATAAACCAATGTTTTCACATCTGATATATCTTGTATTTTTTGGAGACAACATTTCATTTCATTTCATCTGCGAATTAGGCTTTAAAAGTAACTGACGCGTCATAGCTTGGTAGAATACACAAACGAAAAAGTTAAGACAGCTAACACAAACTATTTCAATAAAATTTTCAACGTTGAAATTTTAAATGCGTGTAATTTGTATTTATAATTAGTGTACCCAATGATTTTTCTTCTTTTGTGAAAAGACAGATTTGTTATTCGTATTAAAAGTGACTCGCAATCTTTGCACTTGCACGGCTACGCTACCTCTCATGCAAACATAATTGCTCGTTAATCTAGTACTACTTTTAATCCTACTGACACATCGTATTATTATTTAGTTAATTTTATTTTTCCTGTCTATCTAATCTAAATTTAACCTTTCCTAATTATTTTTGGGCTCCTGGTACCAACAACTAGTCCACCGTCTTGCTCAACATCTTTCAATTCTCTATCGTCTTAGTTATATGCTGTACTTTATTGGCTGTAAGGTTTGAACGTGGTAATGTCAATACTACAGAATAATACAACAACAATAATAATACAACAACAGAATAATAAAACAACTAGAAAAGGCAATATCACTCGTGTATCAAGACATGTTTGCTCTTACCTTATATTTTACATATTAATTTTGAATTTTCAGCCACTGAATGATAACTTAACACTGAAAATCTTAACTTCGCTAACCATGGTCAAAAAGTAGGAAACCCATTACAGGATGTAATCGTATTACCGGCATCTCAACAATGCCGTCTATATATAATATCTATATACTAGGGGGTACAGCCCGTCCTAGGACGGATACAATTTATATCTAATGTTGATGTCAAGCGGCCACTGCCACCATCACCATTTGACCATTTGATATTTTTTCAACCGTTATATTTTAGCCAAGTAGGAATAGCTCGAGACTAAAGGCTTTTAAGGATTATTGTATTTTAAATAGACCTTAACCCAAAGAGTAAGGGCTTTTAAGGACGATTTTACATGCGTTGGGGCATCAAACAAAAAACCTTACAGACAGAAAAAAAAATTAAAACATCGGGGTGGGCTGTGTGTCATCAAGGTGTTTTGCGTGATAGCGTTTATAACATGTTGAGATTAATTATTTTAATTTAAACTAAATTATCTCCCATATTTTTTTATGTACAAATTAGCATCAGAATTACTCAAGTGAGATGGGACGTTCTCTCGCTATAGTGCGGTCAATCAGAGTAAATCGATATTTTGTAGATTCAATTAAAATTAAAATTAATGTGTGGATTAATTATTTTAATTTTAAAAAAATAACCACCACTGTTTCTTTACGCAAAAATTGACTTCAGAAGTGCTCGGATCGGATGAGCCATTCTCTCACAACAGTTGTTGAAGGATTTAAATCGCGCGAAATCATTCGATAATATTATGAGTGAGGCATAAAGCCTAAGGACCAACCTAAGAAATCATATATTTAAATTAAAGGTAATGCTTACAGTTGATTAGTATTTGCCGACAACCAAGGGAAAAATTTCTTGTCAATTTTCTGAACATGCGGTGTAAGATGTTATCACGTCAAAAAAACATAAATTGAAAAACAAAACTAAAATGCTTTGGCCACAATCGAACCCTGGACTTTAGCCGCTCTAGTCCAAAACATTTCTACTAAGCCATATCAACCTAAGCAAATTTATTTAATTTTAATTCTTATATTGTTCGAACATAGCTTGCTTTGAAGTTTATGACAGAAAAACATTTTTTTACCGAAAAATTCTCATGGCTTACTACAACTCATAATATAAAAGTTTTTAAATAATTTGTTGTATAGTGTTTAATCATAAACGCTGACCACGTATTTTCTTGTGTAATTAGTAATTATTGTAATAAGTAAAAAGCGGAATGTTTAATTTAAAGTAAAATATTTGGTCATTACATGAATAATAAAAAATAATAATAATAAAAAAATAAAATAAAATTGGATGAGAATCGAACCGAAGATCTTTGTCGCTCTAGTCCAGTACGTTACCACTACACCACAAACAATATAATAATTCTCATTTTATTTGCATTGTTAAATTGTTCTATTATTTCAAAGCGTTCTACAGTGTCCCTAGCTAAATACATTAATTCCATTAGGCACCAATCCTACAATAAAGAAAGATAAACCAAACTTATGTATTACGTAATAATTGCACTTGCATGTATTCTAGTTTATATTCATTCAAACAAAATCATTTTCATTCATTCAAAGGCAAAAAAAAATTTTTAACATAGTATGTATTCTATTATGTACTTTTATTGTTTTTGTTTTTTACGTGATTATATTGCAAAGGAAATCTTTACGCGCCTATAACTTTGGAATCCGACCACCTAAAGCTCTTAGCCATACCATTTTTTTCTTTTCTAATCAAGGTCTATTTATAAGTCTGTCTTTGTTTCATGAAAATCGGATAAGTACTTTTCGAATTAATACTTGTTAACAGACAAAATAGCGGGGATATAAGGCATCTTTCTCGCTCTAACGCTTCGCTTGAGTTGAGATGCCTAAAAATGAGTCAAAAAACTGCGTTAGGTCATTCCTAGGTATTCTGTGCCAAAAGTATAAGAGGAAAACACGCTTTCAGAGTTTGTCAATAGAAAAGGGCTTAACATCCGGCAAGTTTGCTTTATTTGGCAATAAAGTGAATGAAGAAAATAGTAAACTCATACACTGGTGCATTTAATTTAAATTTAAAAAATGTTTTATTTTTGTGTTTTAAGTGACCATAATAGAAAAAAACTAATTATGTACCTAGTGTTCGGACACAGTGAAATACAACAAAATGAGAAAAAATTCGTCTTTCCGAAACAATTCAAATTTGGGGTGCAACCTTAGTTTAATATAACTCATTTTATTCAAATTTTAGATAACTCGAAACTATTATTTTAAAATTCGTCATAATCGGTTAAGAAATAATCAAGCTCCTTGCTCATCGACCATATTCTACAGCTTTTTCTGAATATCATTTTAAAATCCCATTTCCATAAAAATGTCATCATATGCGCTTACGAAAAAGCCAAATGATTTCCTTTATTGGCCATATTTCGGAACCTTTCCTGACACTCATTCTAGAATCCCGGGTTTTAATTATACACGCTGAATTTTATCAGAATCGGAATCGGTTAAGAAACAGCCAAGTTCCTTCATATAACTATATGATGTATTCAATTTTCATTTGCGGATCTAAGGGAAAATCGAAAATAAGAGATAAGCCATTTAATCTCTTAAGCCGAGGTTTTATTCTAATATATTATTCTTATGCAACTATTGAGTTAAATATTATGTAAAATAAATAAATCGAAAGCCGGGAAACCCGGAAAAGGATGTCAGAATTGAACAAATCATTTAATCAAATCTCAGTGTCACGATGACAAATAATGAAAATTTGAATTATCATTTGTAATCTAATACGATGTTTAGTACTTCTTCATGAAGGTGTAATGTGTAAGATTTTAATTCATCTCAAGACGTTAAATTCTTTTAATTTTTTTGTAATCCAATAAGTTTTTTAGCACTTTTTCGTGAAGGTGTTATGTATCAATATATGTGTAACATTCAAGTTCATTTCAAGACGTTACCTTCATTTCACTATGAATATTTGTTTTTCAATATATTAAATCCGCGACATTTAATTTTTAGAGTCGTCATCCGTGCTTAATTAATTTATTCAAAAAAAAATTAGATCGCATTATTCATATTGAAAATGAATAAATTTCGCGATAAAAAATGTTGGCTGAATTAATTCCCGCGGACTTAATTCGGTCCCCTCTTATTATTATTGGAATTTTCACTGAAACAAAAATTTTATTGACGTTATGAAAGATGTACATTGGATTGCGTGTTTTACTTCTGTGCGTCATCTGGCTGTGGCAAAAGTTTGCTATGAACTGTGGAATAATAAATGAAGTTGATTGACTTTCAAATAAATTATATAGCTACATCTAATTTATTCAGAACCTCTTGCGAAAATAATCGTATAAATTATTTTATTTTAAAACATTCTTTTTTTTATTTTCAGGTAAATATGAGGCATTTCGTTGTGCGATATAATCGTTAACAATTTGTAAGTAAAAAACAAAATAATATAACCATATACATATATGTGATGTGTAGTGTACCAACCTCGTCACGAAAATTCTTATCATTTTGTTAACACATTCTTCGTAATCACTAAATATAATTTACTTACTCGTATGTGTATACGTTTACGAATTTAGCAGAGTTGTGTATTATGAAAAATCTCATTAAATTAAATTAAATAAGCAAAAAAATTATTTAATTCAAGTGTCAAATTAACATTTAAATGGGAAAATAGAATTCAAAAGAATATTTTTTATTTTTTAACTATTTTCTTTGTGTGTGAAACACACACGACAATTATTTTCTCGTTTAAGAACCGTATTTTATATTTCCTTAAGTTGTTATGGTTTTGTAGTGTTAAGTGCTACACTACCTCACTGTGTCGTATGTTTATGCTAAATGGGGAATAATTGTGATATTTCATCACCATAAAAAGGTTTTTAATTTTCATCCAAACAAAAGCAAAACAAAAAAAATCTTAATTATAAAATTTAATTTCGTATTACAAAGTGGTATGCACGTTTAGTGTAGCAACAAGTAAAAAATTTTAAGTCGAATCATTTTTTTTTGGTTTTAATTTGGGTTGTCATTTCAAATTTAATTGAGAATATATTCATATCAATTCATTTGGCTTGACTACTGATCAATACATTATTACAAATAATGCATACAACAACAATGCAACATATAATATATGTATTATGAAAATTGTAACGAAACTAATTAACTGTCACTCAAATATTTTTTATTGTTGGCCACACTTTTTATGTTGCCGTGCGGTTATTGGTTTGGATCGGGTTGGAATATTTTTTTGTTGTTGTGCTCACGTTTGTTGGATTTATAAAAAAATAAACATGAAATTTGCTATTAAATATTCCAATATTTATGCAAATTAAAATTACAAAAAAAGCATCGCGCTTTTGTCAATATTTTTTAATTAATTTTTAATAATATGAAAATATTTTTTATTTATAGCCTAGCTAAATACGAGTATATGCATATGAGATTTATTGGTTATATTGGTTTTATATATACGTATTTAGAAATGGGATGTATAATGAAATTTTTTTTTAGAGCTTACATATATGAAATTTTAATTGGACTATCGTCTTGATGTATTAGAAATCGTGGCGTCTATTTTTAATTTAATTTAGCTAGCTTAGCTACTATTAACGAGCTAAATGTTTTTATTTGCTTCATAATAGGTAAGGTTTTACTTTTCCCACTATAACGAAGTTACATTGTATTGTAATAGCAAAAAAAATGTTGTTCCAGATTTTCGTATTTATCGACGAATTGGGTAACATAATGTCCTTCCTTCCAATCATACACTTTTGTTTTGCCTCCCATTCACAAAAATATTGATAATTTTGGTGGAAATCACATTTGTACAATTAGAGTTTTTAATAATAAGCACTTTGTGTCGATTTTTGGGTCCATTCGACTCTAGAATAGAAGATGATGCTGTGGAAGAGAAAACGTGTTTACAAGTCAATTGAATAATTGCGTGGGTATTATTTTAACAAAAAACAGTAAACAATTTTTGTTGTTGTCTGAGGTAATCGTAATATCAAACTTTTCTAAGAAATATTTTTCTCGAATAATACACCTTCCAAATTCCAACACCTAACTTTAAGTAGGTGTCTTTAAGATAATAAGAACAGGTTACCGCCATGTAATATGGAATTTAAGTTTCCAAATTTACCTAAAATACTTTGCTGGTGACAAATAATGGGCCCGATTGTGGAACGATAAAGTTCATGTTATGTATGAAATGTTATGTAATGAATACAATTTTAAAGCTCTCGATGGTCCTGTGGGGAGAGCCTTGCATTTGGGGGTCCCGGGTTCGCCCCGGGTATTGTGTATGCGAATGTAGAGTTACTAGCTTTTGCTTCAAAGGAAACTTTTTGTAAAATGTAAGTTTTTTGTGTTTCTCTTCGTCAGTCAAATTGTCGAATTACATAACTAAATTAACTTCGGTTTCAAATGTTGTGACTCCGCCTTTCTTTGTTACTTATAAATGTATAATTTTATAATTTAATTACAGAATAAGTGTACAACACATATACATTACCTTTCAAGTTCCAAACCATTCAGACTATTTTAAATTCTGCTGTTTAATTATCAAATTTAATAAATTTTTTGTTGGCTAGCTAGAAGATATTGTTTATAGGGGTCCAATTCCGAAAAAAAACCTATAAGATAAAAGGAGTCAGGGAAATGTTGATATTGTGAGACGATAATTCTGAATGTCGCACGATGTTTCACATTTCTTGTTTTAACCTGCTACAATACTTTTGACAAGCGAAAACCCACTGAAAAACGAAAAGAAAAATCGGATTTAGTTTTTTCGATATAATTCTAAAATTATTGCTTTGTTTTCGTTAAAATCTTCTGGTTCTTGACCGAATATATCAGACAATACTATTTCCAAAGCAAAAAATTCAAAAAAATTTTAGTTGACTGAGAAAATGAGAATTAAATTTTTTTTGTCCGAAAACATTATTTCGAACCGAAAAAATGTTACAAGTATCTCGCTCTCAGAAATACTGGCCATAACATTGACACACGCTAGTATTTATCGTACTGCAGGTTGTACTGCAAATCTTAGAAGCATTTTCATTAGAGCTAACACAGTTTCTAGAATAGAGTAATTGCTTTATATAGCAGAAGTGGGATAAGGGATATGAAAATGGGACTCTTTTACGCATTAGACACGCACGACGATCGCTAAATCAAATTATCAAATTTTTGGAATGGTACAACTGTTAACATTTCGGTAAATAGCTATCTAAACCTACAGGTTTCCATCTTTTTTCAAATTACCTAAAAAATTATTCGAAAAACTCCGAAAATAAACGCATTGAATAACAATGGATGAATCAAACCTAGTTTAACTATTATTATTATTGTTGTAGGGCCATGTGGAAGTTTAGCTAGAGGGTGCTTTTCCCCGGATTTTTTTTGTTCCCGGGAAACGGGAAATTTGAAACCAATTTTACCGGGTTTCCCGGGATTCCCGAAATAGTAAAAACTAAGAAATTATAGGTATTGAATTTGAAAAATATTAAATTTATTTGAAAATATAAAACTAAAATCATAAATTATGAATACACACATTGTACACGTATCAACACAACATAAAATGGATATAAAACTGCTTCATCTTAAACTTAATTATGTGAACTAAAACTTATTATTTGTTTAGAAAAACAAAGGCAGTCAATGGAAATATCGCTCAACGATGTTCGCTTCTTTGAGCAAAAATTGGATGGAGCCGAAAATACCCTTTCACTTTCGTATGCTCCATTCCTCACCCTCCAGTTCTATTCCAAACTCTTCTTTGTAGAATAACCTATTAAAAATCTGGTTGCCATACCGGATTATTGGCGAATTTGATGATGACGGCAATTCTGCTGTAGCAGTTGATTGTATGTCGAGTGTCTGTATATATTTCACTAAAGATACAATATCTTGGTTTCTTCGTTCTTTAATGCCACGTAAAATGCAAACAAAAAACTTCAAAATCGCATCAGCTGTAACCAAATTTGCCTCACGACTTCCCAAAGCTACCACAGCTAATTTAAATGGAGCATTCAAAAAAAAATATTCTACAATATTGGGATATAATAGTCATTCAGTAATATTAGGGATCCCAAATCATTTGCCTCTCGAACTGAGTCAACAATTTTTATAAATCTGTCAATCATGATCACATGTCACAATGCTATTCCATCTTGTCTAACAATCTAAAAGCAAACTTAATTCCATTCCGTAATTTTGCTTTACATACACTTGAAGAATTGAATTTCTTTTCGGTAACATTTTAAAAAATTTTACAATATTTTTTAACATTTGCAATGCACCATTAAGATCGTCACATTCACATCTCGGTAGTCAAACGCGTCATCATAGTTAAAACCAAAAAAAAAACTACCTGTACGTTCCATTCGCTGAATAATATCGAAACAATAAAAATATAGATGGTGATCACAGCTGGGGGAAATACCGAAAGAAACTAAGAAATAGTTTTTTTTATGTTGGTATCAATTCGCATCAATTGATTAAAAAATAGAGAATAGACAAAAAAATCCCGGGAATTTTTCGTTTTTTTTCCCGGGAAACGGGAAACAAAAAATTAGGAAATTTCCCGCTCGAGAATTCCCGGGAAGAACCCTCTAAGTTTAGCCACCTCGCACTGCGACCTAAAAGATCTTTTGCGCTTGGACCCTGCTTAATTATCTGTCCAGCCAATATTCAGAGTATTAATGAACCTGATAATAGTACCGTCCGGTATGCGATACATACTATCTGGGCTCATTGCTCTCCTTCCCGAAACTGGCGTGGCGAGGCATTAGCCGGGTTTGGCGTGAACGCGTAAATCAGTGGTTTATAGTCCGTATACAATGTGAAAATTCGCCCTTCGACCATATGATGGAATCTCTTTACCGCGGAATATGCGGCTAGGAGCTCCCTGTCATACGCACTGTATCTTTGTTGTGTTGGGCTCAGCTTGGCGGAGAAAAATTGGAAGGGTTTTGTAACGAGATGGACTGAAAAGCTCAGCTCAAACGTTTACAAAATTTGTTTCCCAACCGCTTATTGTCACCCCGTGCGGCATTTACCTGAGCTCAAAGCCGGTAGGGGTAAACTTTGTCGTGGGGTTTGGGGTGACGCGGTCGAGAATCCTAGTTATACCGCTGTAATAGGTGGAGAAAAGGATGGAAACCAAAAACATTGGTAAAAAAGAGTTTTTCGGGATAATTGATTTTTGGACCCATAGATGAGATCCTTATGGTAGGAATTAGTTGACCATAGCCAACAATGGCGAGCTTAGCTCTGAGCCATAAAAACTAAACTAACAACTACAAAAACAAAAACAAAACAAAAAATAATAATTATCTCCCGTGAGAGGGATTTTATTAATAAGATTTGGATCAGTAGTACGTAGCTGACAGAAAATGCAAAGACGCAACTAAGCGTACTTTCGCCTGCCTCTAATGAGGCCGTCAGCTGACCCACTACTGATTGGGCCTTTTTTTTGTTAGTTACAACGGGATCATACTTACCAGGTATATCAGGTTTTTTTTTCCTTGGATTGCTTTGTTAGAAAAACAAAAAAATTCTTCTCGATTCTCCTTTCTTTATTCACTAAATATTCACCACTTCTTCTTACAATTACTCACTGCACAACCGTCACGAAAACAAACAAAACACAAAGAGCCCCAAATCAAATTTTGGCGAGGTTTTTATACAATTTTTCTGTTGATCAACCAAAAGAAACATTTATTTTTTTTCATCGATCAATAAACCAAAAAAATTCCACAATCGCCCCTCCAATATTTTCTTTGGTGTAGTGATTATTCGGCAAAATTTGCCAAAACATGAGGCACGTTTTCGTTGCATGTGTAAACCCAACATCGCCCAAAATGTAAAACGTTTTTTTTTGAATTCATTCACCGAGTGGAATTTAATTGGCTGAGAAAAACCTTAGGTTAATAAACAAAAAAAAAATTTGTAATAAGCAAAACAACAATTTTTTATACATATACTAATTCAAGTATGTGCGATCAGGAAAAGAAGTGTTTTTACGTTTATTTACTGAAACATGAGATTTACAAATAAACGTAAAAAAAAATGTGTTATATGGGCACGCGCCATTGAGAGTATTTTAGTTTTACATTAATCTAGTTGTTTGTTATAAATCTTGTTTAAGTGCATATTTTAATATGCATACCATGATTGATTCAACATAATTAATGTAATAGGAACATCAACTGTAACCGGATATTGTCAAATGGATTTGTATATTTTGGAAGAAAGAAATATCTTCAAAATGTGGGGTACAATTTTATGTGTGGGTTTGATGGATGGGTGTGTTTAGTAACGGGGATGACAAGCGCCCATTACAGTTTCCATTTGATCTCGTGTCCGTTTCTGCTCTCTTCGCTCTACTGCTGCAACGCTGGTCCGATCGCCGTGTCGGAGGCATCGACCATTAAGGCGAGTTTCGCATAGGACGATGGGTGCCTCAACAACGTAGATTCGCAAAGTTATTTCTTGGACAATTCAAACGCTTGTTTCGATTCTTCTGACCATTCCACTGCCCGTGTGTCGTTTTTCTTGCTGCCTTTCAAATACACGTTGAGTATTGCCTGGTTACGTGCTGCATTGGGCATGAAGGGTCTGTAGAAATTGACCATGCCTAGAAACCTCCGTAGCTGGTTAATCGTTTTCGGCAGTTCGAACCTGGCTATATCGTCTACGCGCTCTGGAAGGGGTCGGATCCCTTCTGCCGAAACCGCGTGTCCTAGAAATTTTACCTCGGTCTGGGCGAAGTGACATTTATCGATATTGATAATTAGTCCGGCGTCGCTTAATTTTGAATAAAATAATTTCTAGGTGTTCAAAGTGTTGCTGAATATTTTGGGAAGCTACGAAAATGTCGTCTAAATAAATAAAACAAAAATGTAGGCCCTGTAATACCGAGTGCATAAATCTTTGGAAGGTACTGCCCGCGTTCCTTGGCCGAATGGCGTGGATATGGCTGTTTTCGGTATATCGCAGTCTTCGATGGGTATTTGATGGTATCCCCTCACCAGGTCGATGTAGTGAAATGGGTTGTTCCCCGTAGATGCTGTGTGAAGTCGTGGATGAATGGTATGGAGTATCTGTCGGGTATCGTCACGTTATTCAAACCGCGATAATCCCCACATGGTCTCCATTCTCCGTTTTTCTTGGGAACCAAGCGCAACGGACTCGCCTACGGACCATCTGAACGAAGACAGTTACCTTGCTCCACCATGTATTTGAACTCTTTCCTTGCGATTATCAGTTTTTCAGTGCTGAGTTTGCGAGTTTTTGCGAAAACTGGAGGTCCGCGAGTAACGATATGGTGTGTAAGAGGGTATTTTGCGGCTGGCCATGACTGTCGTTCGTGTGTAATCTCCTTGTACTTCTCTAGTAGGTGGACAACGCGTGGATCGATATTGACTGCGTTGATCACTCGGATGGTTGGAACCGAGACACGAGTTTTTGTGGCTAATGCGAAAAGTGACGTTAACGGGTCGAGTAACCGGCTGCGCTGGATATCGACCAAG
This sequence comes from Tipula helvola, assembly GCA_963556165.1. NCBI lineage: Eukaryota > Metazoa > Arthropoda > Insecta > Diptera > Tipulidae > Tipula > Tipula helvola. The sequence continues at coordinate 242,767,102 of OY744483.1, read as the reverse complement.
AGTGCTGACTGATTTAGGAAATCCGCTCCTATTATTGCCATCGTGACCCCGCCTAAACCGAATGACCAAGTAAATTATCGGCAAAGATCCAAATCCAGATGGATCCGTTGTTCGCCAAATGTTTTGACGATGGACCCGTTTGCCGCGTGTAAGGTTAAATCCGCGTTGGGCTTCCTGTGGTCGCCTGTGGTGTAGGGTAACACGGATATATCGGCGCCCGTGTCTATTAAATAGGTAGTGTTCGACTATTTATCGTAAATTTTGAGGCGGCAATTAGTTTGCGCTCCGTCGCATGCCGCTGTTTCCGCCGGAGGAATTAATTGTTTGCTTTGAACTCCTCCCACCGAGGACAGGTTGTCTTGCAATTCTGTGCAGCCTCCTGAAATTTTGTGTGGTAAAAACACAGTCGTGGCCCGTCGTTACTGCCGTTCCTATTAGTAGATCGCGCTGGCGTAGTGCCACGAATCGCCCTCGGTCTGTTTCGAGATTGATTTCTCGACTGGTTCCTGACTAGTTGTCGGTCCATGCTCTCCAACCGGCGCATGATTTCGTTAATTTGCTGGGACATATGTGCGTCGTGTGCCACGTGCCGTGTAGGGGTGTTTGCTGGTGCTTGTATTAGAGCGATGGCCATCGCTTGCGTCTGTGTCATGGTCTGAAAAACTCTATCGGCCGGTGTGGCCAGCTGGGTGGCAGTCAATACATCGGCAGTGGTAGCCAGCACCTCCTGTGCTCTGTTTGGCAATCGTTTCAACTATATGGTTTTTATGAATTCGTCGCTGACGGTTTGGCCGGTTGGCCCCATTACTTGGTAACTTGCGCAGTAGTTGAGACGGCGTCATCTCCCCAAGCTCGATGCCCTGTACTTGACGATGTATTTGCGTGGACTTGGATTCGCTCATCCTGCTCAGCATGGCTTCCTTTAGGTCAGACTATGGGATCGCCGATCGTGTGCCCGTTACAATGTCGCTCACATCATTCAACGTTCTCTCGTTGAGAGCCCCCAGGACGTGGTTGAACTTGGTGGACTCGCTCGTTATGCGTCCCAGTGCAAATTGGGCTTCTATTACGTGGAACTACAATCGAGTGCTTTGGGTAGTTAGCGGGGCCAATTTAATAGATAGAGGTGTCACGTGAGCCACCGACGGTCCTGTATTGCTCGAGGATGGCTCGTTCCCCATTTTTGACGCGTACTCCTGCATCGCCCTCTGAATACCTCGGTGAACCTGTTCATTAACTGTCTCCCCGTGGCCTGTGTTGGGTCCGCTGTCGCCTTCTATGTCCTTGCCTTCGTTGCTCGGGCCCATATGACTACCGGCGCCGTGTGCCATGTTGTGCCCCTATTTGGGCTCGACGGTTCCCCATTTTTTTCTTAAACCAACTCACTTCACTTGTTATTCAAATTGTATTAACGATCGTAGCCGCGATTACCGTACGTCGTTAATAACCCAACAAAACAAAAAACCAAAGAAAGGAACACAAAAAAAGGGAAAACAAAACGAAATAACGAATAATAAGGAAATCAATCAGAAACACGACAATTAATTTCCACGAAAACACAACGGTAACCCCCACGAATAACGATAATAACAAATCGATTGGTATAAAAGTCTTTATCAACAATCGATTTACAATGGTTACAACAATGTTTGCACTTACCACTGGTTGCGCTCCTGCGTGACGGCAATGAATCCTGATTCCTTGGATGTTGGTGTGCCGTTGGTGATACTGCTGTGCGGACTGCGGTTGCAGTGGCACCTACCGTTAATACTTTGGATCTCGTTCCCAAGACGTATTCCGTTGGTGATACTCCTGTGCGGACTGCGGTTGCAGTGGCACTTACCGTTCGTATCTGGTGGACTGCTTCTTCGTTAAATGAACCAGCCGTTGCTCCCATAGCTATGGCTGCTCCTGTTTATCGGATCTGGTTGCTTCAGATCACGTCGGGGTCACCAGTTTATGGATTATGGCGTATTGTGCTTTGCCCCATAAAACTTTTTCTGTAGGAGTCTGAGAAGCTGCAAGGTTTACGCGGTAACCATATATGGCGTGGACTTCGGTGAAATAAATATAATTAAAACATTTATACCGATCGACTTTTATATTAATACTTTTCTTTCTTTATTTCAATATCGTTATAATTCGGATGTAGTGAAAACTCCGTTGGTAATTTTGAATATGAATATCGAATTATCCAGCGGCCTATAGTTGCTTGTCTTCTTGTTACGAGTGGCGACGTGGTTTGTGTCCCGGACATCGTGCGATTATTGTTGTTTTTTCCCTGTGAAAAAAGCGTTTATACCAATCGATTTGTTTCTTTGCATTGGCTAAACGATTCGGCGAAAATCTGAAACTACTAATATATTTTCCCCACTAATCAACCCTTCTCTGACCGGCGGGTAGATGGCATTGTTGCCCGCTGAGGTGAATAAAAGGAACAAACAATTCTGGGCTACTCTTCGGTTGTGAGAGTCAGCATCCTTTTCATCAAAATCAAAAATATTTTTAATTGGAATTCTGCGATATTGTATGACCTTCTGTTCCGATTAATCTCTTCTGTGCTACTTTAAATATATGCTGAAGTAGCTTATCACACCCCAGCTCAACATTTGATATTACCTGAATGTTATTGAAATCTGCACTTTTGTTGTAGCTCTATCGCCGTGCTCTGTGTCTTGGTTGCTTATTTAATGGTGACAAATGCGACGAAGCTTGTTTGGCAGATAACACCAACATCTTCTTCTTTTTTTCGGAGCTTGACGACGTTTACGAGTTTGGATGAGGAGAAATAGGTGATACTACCAAATAAATAAGCAAGACCGCATTGCTTTTCGAGGAGGGTCAGTGATGATATAGGGAGCGATTTCTATTGGCGGAAGGACCGATCTCATGTTATCGTATTAAGAAATGGCTCGTTGAATGTACTTCGCTATATTAGTTACATCTGGAGCGCGGTACGTGACCGCGGTACCCTGCCGTCCATTACTAGCACTGATCTTAATCGCTTTGATCATATATAGGACAGGCTGGAACGTCAAGATAGAGTATATCAACCTCAGACTCTCATAGAACAAGGAGAAGCGCTATTAGTTGAGTGGTATAGCTAATACTACAAGATCACATTCGCAAACTTATCCTTATGGTTATCCAAATGCTTTACAAAAGCTTTCGGATGTTTAGGATTATCGTAATGAACCCACTTTTCATCATCAGTAACAATAAGATGAAATTTGTTGTCACATTTGCAAACAAAAAAATGATATTTACACTTCAACTATTTGTTTTTACTAAATAAGAAAACTAGATGTGTTGCCATATTAAACTACACACAAGTAGTTGCGACATCCATACCAAACGAAGACTTTTAATTCCCATACCCAATAGGTTGTCTGAGCTACAACGGTTATCATTGCTACAATAAATGTAATAAACTTAAGTATTTTATTTATTAAAGAATAATATGAGTAATATGGAGAACATTCCGTTTAATTATTTGACGATACGCTTTCTAGTTAGTGTCTTTTAATTTATCGCTCACCCTTAGGAGTAAAACAATTTTAAATAAATGTGTCTACTAATCCCACGTAGGAAAATTAATTTTTCGCTGTCCTCTGAAACAAAATGCCCCTTCTGTTGACACCACACACATACATATGTGACGTAAATCATTTTTCAATCTTCTCATTAAAATGTTTGTCACCATTAACTATACAAAAATATAAAAAGTCATCCTTGTTCAACTTCTTACATAACAAGTACAAGATGAAAACATATACATATGTACAAGTACCATATATGTACATACATACTTATAAGTTATAACTTTTGTATCCATGGTATGAGCAACTCCATGCATATGTGAGTGAATTGCTTTACCACAATTTTTTGAATTGGAAAAAAGTAGGGTGAACTCTTGAGATAGCGTTGACCACCACCTCATGATACAGAAATCTATATATGCCAGTATTTATTATAAAAAGGATAATTTCATTTCTACCATCTTATAATTTTTTTTGTCCGGATTTAGTTCTATACAACGATAAGAGAGAAAAAAACTATTCCCTTTTTTAAGTTTCTATTATCGTTATCACAATATACCATCTTTCCAACTATGAATACCTCATACCACTCGTCGCCATACAGAATTTATATATTCGTTGAATGTCATCCCATCTTATATAAACGATTATAATTTCATTTCTTCAATGCGAATATATTTTTAGAAGACATTATAAACCAAAGAATAAGGATTTCCATATAGATTTAAGATTAAAATTCACTCTGAGTGTTTGGCATGCTATATGCGATACGTACGATATGGTGACCAATGTGTTATGACTACAAAATAATCGTTTAACTTCACATGACAAAATGTAATAACAAACCAATCGACCATTCACCAGTTAGTTTTTTTATGTTTACTGTGTTCTATTGTGTTCATTAAATTTGCATTATGCATTCGAAATATTTTCCATTAATAATAGTTTGTGAAATTATAGTTGCCTTGACTGTATATATGTAGTATACATATTGTTGCTCATGTACATTGAATTGATTATGACAAAATAACACAAAACAACGAAACTACAGAAAAAAATTCTCGTTGGTTGGTGCGGTAGTCACATTATCATTTACCAATGTGTATTGCATTGATTAAAGGTGCATGATATGAATTTAAAATTTTGTTTTTACTTGTTTTTGTCTCTCTGTACATTATAGTTATTTTGTAAATGGCAAAATTGTAAATTTCTGTTAATGCATTGGAAAATTAGGGATTAAATAAAATAAAAAATTTTTAGTTTATAGTTTACGTTTGTCTCTTGCTGTTGTAAATAAAATTTAATCAATTATTGATTTGGACATTGTGATGGCATTTTTCGGGATAGAAAACTCTAGGGATTACTATTACGAATATGAATGCGTAATGTGTTCAAATTGAGATTTATATAATTTAGTGAATGTTGGATGCTTTGGTTGTTATATTTCTCAGATTACCAAAACACAAATCGTTTGCTATTGGTAATTTAAGTATATGAAGTATCAATCTGTTGAGATTTATCAGTTCAATGAAAAATATTGAATAAATTTCAGATAATTGAATAGGTTTCAGATTTTTAATATGCCTTCGAATTTACTTATTTTAATTTTTATTTAATTGCAAAATATTTCAGTATGAAATGTATCACTACTGCAGATACTACTACAGCGGATTGGGACTGCTATAATTAAATTACTTACGTCATAGGTAGCCCAGAGCTATCTGAAGTGCCAGGTCATTTCAGTGTTGCGGCGAATGTAAAGGCAGATGCACTTGCTCGTTAGAGTACAAATTGCTACATTTTACCAAGTACGGTAAATGTTGAAATTCCACTCGTTACATGCAAACTTTTGCTTCAGGACGAATTTAGGAGAACCACGAACTATGGATGGTCCAATTTATTTTTATTATCCTGGAGTTTGAATACCTGATTCAAGTATGAATAACCGACAATATAATTACCACACTAGTTTTAAACTAAATTTGATTTCAAGATTAAATTTTCGTTATTCGAAATTAGTATTTGGAGCTGGAAGTTTTAGTTTTAGACTTGCAGAGTGTAATTAAATTCTCAAAACTTTGTGTCTAGTCAAATGGTCACGTTCCAGAGTGATACTAGTGATATTAAGAACATGTTTAAAATATTTAAGTCAATTATGGAAAAAATTGATTTGCTCGAAAAGAGAATTATAATTTGGAAAATGAACTAAATTATGAGAAACAATTGAAATTAGCGAGCCAGTTAATTATATTTGGCTGCCTAAACTACCGGATGAAAACCTGATGGATACAGTGGTAAAAATTGGTGGACTAATAAATTGCGATGTTGGTAAACAAGACATATTGGTAGAGAGAGTGGATAAGTGAGTTAACCCGACGGAACCAAATAAAAGCAAAACAGTAGAAAATTCATCAATTTTGGATAAATGTAAATCAGAAGTTCTAAAAATGCAGTTTATAGCTAAGAAGAAGACACATGGTCTTGAGCTCTTGAATAGAATTACATTGAGTTTGAAGGAAGGTGAACAAATTTATTTTAATCTGAATTTGACATCGCTCAATCAAAATATTATGTAGGAATGTCGGAAATTGAAACGGGATAAACTAATTAGGTATTTTTGGCTGGGAGGTAATTTTGTGTGTGTTCATGAAACATCATTATCATAAATACTTCTCAAAAAAAATATGGATGATGTTGAGAGTTTGACTAATAAGTTAAAGAATAAATAATGTTAAGGAAATTCATGTTTTTTTTTGTTTTAGTAAGTTTCTAATTTATCTTAATTTTTTTGATGGAACCTTTAGATAATTATAATTTACTAGATAGTTTAATTGTATGTCACTACCTAAATAATTTTGAACTACTGGTTTAAATATACTTTACTGTAATATTAGAAGTTCAAAAAATTCATTTTATGATCTCAATAACATTATAGCACGATATAATTTTGTTCATATAATTGCTTTAACAGAAATGTTTATTTATAACAGCGAGATAAATGATTATGATATTAAAAATTCTACAGTACATTTTTCTACAAGAGATAATAATAGAGGAGGGGGCTGTGGTATTTATGTATTAACCGGGATAATTTCTCACGTTGTCAAAAGTGTCACAATTAACGATCATTCTTTTCTGGTCGTAGAATTAAAAAAATTCAATTGTAATATTATTGCTATTTATAGAAAGTAGAAAAATACTAATTACGATAATTTTTTAAATGTGTTAGAAAATAGTATCAGTACTTTTAGAAATTCTTACGTAATAGGTGACTTTAACACAAATGATTTGAAACACTGAAAATAAAAGAGTTAAAAAATATTTAGCCGTATTAAACAGTTTTGGTTACTTATTATTATTACTAAATAAAATTGATAATGAGTATGCAAACCGTTTATCTGATAACAATTCTGTTATTGACCACATCGTCACCGATGTTACATCTAATACGGGTTAAATATCTGTAATTAATTCGTATATTAGTGATCATAGACTTATTGTTACAGAGGATTAAATACCACTGATTCCACTAAAACAGTGTTTCAGTTTGAGAAAATAAATGTAACTAACTTTACGAGCCAGGTTAAATCCGAATCAACTTTCGAAAATTTAGAAAGCATCTGTTCTAGTACTATATGAGCCGTTTATTTTGAAAGTGGAATAAGTCAAATTTTTAAAAAATTGAGATAGCGTTATACAACATGTTAAAGTATAGTAAACTTTCATATTTTGTTACATTCTTGAGCTTAACTGTAAAATAATTCCTAGAAATAGTGGTTAAAGAATGAATACAAGGCTTTGAAATTAATCAAAAAATGTTGGTTCTATAGAGATACTGCCATTATATTTAAGTGGGCAACCGGCAAGACAGAGCAGTAACGAATTACATTTATTTGAATTAGGTAATGAAAACACAAATTACAATTTGTAATTTGTATTTTAATTACTCGTTTTCCAAGTCATCTTGTATTTTAAATTTTAATTACTTAAATTCTAAGTAATTGTAATTTGTATTTTAATTACATCAGTTTTTGTAATTTATTGTTTACATTTTTACAAGGCTCAGTAGGATTTGGTGCTCGAGCCATCAGTATAAAACCTTATGTTAATGATCGGTATTTTAATGATATGTTTTCAATTTACAATTATAAAGTAATTGTAATTTTTATTTTAATTACTGAGTTTGCTGTAATTTGTAAAAATATTTTAATTAGTCAGTGTAATGTAACTTGCCCAGCCTTGGCGACCGGTCACAATCACGAAATATGAGACATGATGGATTTGCTCCCATATATTCCACCTGTTCATGGAATAAAATGAAATCCAAACCTATCAAATTCATTATAACTTTCTCTTTGTAATAATTGCATGTCATTTATAATGTAAAATTCTCTTTAATGAATTAAATGATATGAAATGATGGTATAAGTCATTTTTATTAAAAAACATATATTTTGAAAGTGGAATAAGTCATTTCCAATACAAAAATCTCGTATTTTACCAAGCCTTATTATGAAATTTATCACTTTAGCTAAAAGTAGTAAGTATCATAATATCATAAATGCAAATACTTTAAACAAAAATTGTATTGATTTTTTTCTTAACATGAAACACAAATGTTTAATTATCTCAATATTAAGAAAACATGACTTATTCCATTTTCAAAATAAACGGCTCATGTCACAAAATACAGTGAACGTTATAAGTAAGGGAAGAAGGCTACCTAAGAAAAAATAAATTATCTACACAATTACTCAATATATCAAGCTGTGAGATTACTTCTATAAACTTTAAATGATTTATCTACTGACAGTAGTTTTAAATTTATTAAATTATAGATTTTACATTAAAATAACATGACATCGACTAATTTAACTTAGAATTGTAGAGGCTAACGTCTTCGGTAACTCTCACGGGCCCGCTTAGCCCTCCGAGGGTCTTTAGATTTGAAATTTGGGGACGTAGGAGCCGGGATCAGCAAACATGTTGCACTGCGTACCGCACATGAGAGCAGATTATAAAGAATTTATTAATGACACCTACTAAAAAGAAAAATTTGTTATGCAAGATTTTGTAATTGTAAGATTTTGTAGTTGCAATATTTTGTTAATGCATCATTTTGAAATATTTTATATCGATCCCAGAAAAACTATTTTACTAAATATTCATTATTTCACTATAAAATAATCAAAATAATTATTTCGGAAAACAAAATTTAAAAAAAAAAATCCAGAAATAAAAAAAATCAGAAAAACAAAAATCCAGAAAACTAAAATCCAGAAACGCAATTATCAAAGTGCAGACCAATTTAAAATTAAAATTTATAAAATGTCTAACGAATTTTTTTTTCGTGAAATTTTTAATATTTACGATAATGGAAATTATTTCGTCAACCTTTCAGACACAGATCAAAGGAATTGCATCGCTAATATCGCTTCTACTGATAGTTGAACAAATATTTCAAGTTATTTTATGGTTGGCTTAATTCGTTGGGTTAGTACGACATCGACGAACGTATTGGGGCGAATCGCGAATTTAAGGCTTCACAAATGCTTCGTCAACCTTGCAGACAGAGATCAAAGGAATTGTTTCGCTCGTATCGCTTCTACTGATAGATGTACCACAAATGTTTCAAATTATGTCAGAAGTCTAAAAATTCCACTAAAATTGATTTTTTTTTTCATTTATTTTAAACAAAATATTTTTTCTGGATTGCTTTTCTGGTAAATTATAGATTTTTTTTTTCGGGATTCTATTTTTCTAGATTTTTACTTGTTAACTACTCTGGATTTTAAAATTTTTGGATTTTTTTTTTAGCAAATGTAGTGATCCCCATTTCAATAAATTAAGTGAATGAAAATTTCATGAAAATTGGGCCTTTCGAAATTCGGCCTTTCGACAAACTCGGCCTTTCGATACATTCGGCATTTCGACACATTCAGCCTTACGACCCATTCGTCTTTTGGACATTCGGCCTTTCGACACATTCGGCCATTCGACATTCGGCCATCCGACATTCGGCCTTTTGACATTCGGCCTTTCGACATTCGGCCTTTCGACCCATTAGGCCTTTCGGCGTTCGGCGAACGGAATTTTTAGGGCTTTCTATGTGACGATAAGGGAATTTCATAAGATTAATAAAATAATAGTTACTTAGGTTCTAATGACTTGTGCCCTTTCGCCATTTGTGTTTTTTAAATTTATAAACAAATACAATTTTAGGTTGATTTATGCCCTTTTGTTTTTCGGACATTTTTTTATTATAATTCAATACAAAATTTTATTAGCACTTAAACTAAACACTTTTGCCTAAGTTAAAAAATAAAAATAACTTAATAATAATAAGTGAATAAACAGTCATTATACCTAAACATTTTTTTCAACGTTAGCTGATTCGGATGGTAGTTTGGCCCTATCATACATTCTATTCGTTTGTAGTTACTTGTGACATGCTGCGTCAATGTTAGGCAATAGATTTAGTAGGTCCATCATTATCTCCGTTGTAATGGGCAGTGGTTTTTTGTAGCAATTTTGTAGCTTTTCTGCGATATTGTTCGAAACATTTTCCCCTCTTAAGATCCGTAACGTGCGAAATGGTGTGATTTTTTGTATAGGCCTTCTTTAAATGGCACATTTCCTAATTTAGAATAACGCAGCCAGCGTCCACCTTTCTTCAGTTTGCATTTCCACTACTTTGAAGTCTCCTGGCTGATGAATCTTCATTTCTGTTCTTTTTGTTATTCGTTTGATTACTGCGTGAACGACATCACACTCCACATGAGTATAGCAGCAAAAAAATTATAAACATGCTTGCGATATGCGAGTTTTATTTTGCCAGAGGCATGAATCACTGTGAAACGTAATGTGGTGATATGTTCTAGGCAAACTCAACAGATGTTTATAAACACATGACTCAATGACATCGGGCCATGTGCTTATAAACATCCTCGCTTCGCTGTTGCTTCATCCTACATATAGTAGTAATAAGCAATGTTAGTTTTGCAGTTATGAACAGTCAAATTGTACGTCCACAACTGACGTTTATAAAAGGAAACAGAATTTTGTAAGAAGGGCGTGATCAGGCACTGTTTTAACGACCGTTTTATCAGTATGTTTCGTGGTACTGTTGTTGTTCTTAACTCAGTGCTACCCATGTTTCTCCCTGTGAAGAATCTATTTTTGCTTTAATCAAATCGCAACGACTGTACCGTTTTTTGGCGGTTTAAATTTTAATTTCATAGACTTTAATACTTCAGCATATTTTCTAATTGAAACCGGGCTTTGTTGATTCTCGAAGAAGAATTTATGCAACTTGGAAATGCTTAAATCCCCCTGCAGATACAATTTTGAATGTTTTTTAAAGTGTGTGTATTTTACCAAGTTCGATTAGATTCGCGACAAATAAAACTTGGAGGCTGTAGACTCCAATCTTTCAAAACAATCATCAAATACTTCACTCAGAGAAAAAATATGATTGAGGTAATCATAAAAGTGACCATCATATTTATGATTAGATGAAATGATTAAGAGAATCATACCTTGATGTTTACCATTATTTATAATGATTATATCTACAAATAAATAATGCGCGTTATCATGCAAAATATTATTGAATTAACCATAACTATGATTACAGATACCGTTGTTATGATGGAAAGCATCAACAAACTAATTGAATTTATTATATGAAACTGATAAAGACAATCAGATGTTATGATAGTTGTAACCAATAAATTAATTGAATTTACTATGTTTATATGATAGAGTCAATCAGATGTTGTGATAGTTGTTACCATATCAATTAATGGAGTACACTACAGGTTTTGTTAGTAGCCGTCATATATGGGACGTTTCACGTCAACTTGGCCATCCTTCAGTCCAAAAATTGACGCAACATAAAAAATTCGTTCTGAGCTTAAACTGTTCATATAAGCATATGGATACGAAATTAAACTGGCCTTTTGGATAATTCAAGATGGCGGATTCAAAATGGCGCCAAAACGAGCGAAACCTCCGGTTAATCGAATAATATCATCTAGCAATTCTTAAGTTATGGAGTTACAGGGATTTTTGAGGTTAGATTGAGGGGTTCTGTGACTAAGAAATTTAGGTTTAGGCTATGGGGCTTATTAGTTTATGTTACGGGGGTATTACATTTCGAAGGTTTTGTTATTTGGGCTTTCAGTTTTAAAGCTTACGTTAGAGGGTGTCTTAGGTTCTTGGAGGTTAGGTCAAGGGGATAAGTGCTTTTAAAGCATCATTTAAAGGACTATAAGGTATTGAAGCATATATGACTCTAAACTCCCCATCAGCGACCTTGAGAACATACGAAATGAGAATTGTTAGATGACATTATTCGATTAACCGGAGGCTTCGCTCGTTTTGGCGCCATTTTAGATCCGCCATCTTAAATTATCCAAAATGCCAGTCAAATTTCGAAAGCATATGCTTATACGAGCAATTTAAGCTCAGAACGAATTTTTTATGTTGCATCAATTAATGATAATTGAAACCTAAATTTTTCAAATGTTGAACACAACTAAAATAGCCCCGTTTTATATCTCAGTAGCTGTTTAACAAGAACAAATTTAAGAATACCATCTGGATACCACCCTATAAGTGGATTACTGATCCTTTCCTTAGAATAATATTTCCGAACTCTATGAAATTATTGCGAGATCACTTTTCTTAGCACGTAAACTTATATTTCTGTGAAATTTAATTTTTTTGTTCTGTTAGACTGCCAAACACAAAACCAGTATCGTGAGCCAAATTCATTAGTTCGTTACCTAACACAATTTGATTTTTTGATGATATTGTGTAAATAGTATTAATTTTATTTTTCGACGTATACGCAATATTTTTAAACCTGATGGAAAGATTTGAATCGACTAGCTGAAAACTATTTTAAAATACCTATTTTTCCATATCTCTGGGATAGTGTGTTAGAAAGTAATGTTTTGGACGTAAGTGTGATTTAGATATTTTAATAAATTGCAAATTATGTTCTTGGACTACAGATTTCAAATAAAGGTATTCATGAGGATGAACCGAATTTGAAAATGTTATTGAAATTTATTCTCGTAATGAAATGTATAATTCCAGGCTAGACAGTTTTGTGGAATCAGGTCACCTAAAAGAATTCCAAAAATTTTAGTGAACGTTTTCATTTCACTTGCACTCATTTTAAATTTTTCTTTATTTAAAAGGTCAGAAGCCTGCAACAGTGGTGGCTTATTTACATTGAAATTACCATAATTAAAATTTTGAAGACGAAAGTTCAATCCTTCAATTGTGAAAACCCTTTTGTCAACGACATAATACTTTAATATTACCATAAAATTGTAATGGAAGACGCCTTCAAGTAAGTCATGCATGATATCTACACTCCAATTCTCGGCCACATGAAGAGTTGTTAATGAATTAAAAACACAGAACTCTTTAATGGCCGTTAGCTTTGAATTATTTAAGTGTACGTCGAAGCGGTAATTTTCTATATTTCGAATGTTTACATAAACGACAATAAAACGTTCCCATAAAGCTCTCTGTGAAATCTAAATATCTCCAATTGTTCTAGTATAGGTTTGAAAATGCATTCATTTCCAAATTGTTTTTTGTCCTCTGTGTACACCAACCCAGCAAGAATAATGGAAGACAATTTTGAAATTAATAATTTAGGAAGTGTGGCAAATTTGACGTATATCCCACCTATTTTCTTGTATCCAGATCGAGAGCCTAGAGAATTGGTAGGTTCCAAGGCATCATAAAATAAATATAGGGTCATTCCATATGAAATCGTACATGAGTTGGACGCGATGTTTCAAAAATTGTTCAAACTATATTTATTCGATTTATAAGAACAAAAAAATAGAAACATTTTTTTGGCTTTTTCACTCTCGAGTTTACACTCTCTCAAAGTTTTCTCATTTTCAAGGAGTTTTGGGTATATGTATTACGTTTTTGATCATATTTTCGGAACGGGTTGACCGATTTTGGTTTCCTCAACGGTTTTTGACGGCTATGTAGTAGAATATGTAAAATTATGAAATAATTTGTTTTTAATAATTTTTAATTTTGGAATTTTGGTGTTTTTTGGAATCTTTATTTCTTAGTATCTCGATAACAAAAAAAACATTTTTTTATAATTTTTTAAATTAACGTTAAATTACTTGCTAATAATGACACTTTAATCTGTGAAAAATTCAGCTTGGCACTAGAAGAAAAAATTTGAGATACAGTCTTAAACTCAAAATGTTATATCGTTCCATACTAAATTGTATATCCTTCAAAATATAAAACCTGTGAGTCACGTCAAAATAATATATTAGTGATATTTTAATGTTTAAGATTATTATGAATAGTAATATTTTACCAAAAAGTAAAATTTGGTAAAATTCGTCACCTTAATAAAAGAATAGTAAAGAAATTAAGAAATTGGACCTTCTTTCTCTCTTCCAAAATGGACGACCCTATGTATATTTAATTATCATCGTAATTGGTTTGCCGATTTTACTCGAAATAGCTGGATAGTTTTTTAAACGTCTTTTGAGGTTCATTTACTCTGGTAACACTAAAATGTAAGATACCGGTTTCTTGGAGTTTGTGGCAGTAAACTTCTAATAAATTTAAGGGTATTGGATAATTGGTTTTTCCGTCGTTTATATTTCAATATCGTCTTCGAATAATCCAAATTCCAGCCGTGCTAAATAAATATAATTTATGTAAATCAATAAACCTTTTTGCTTGTTTAGGTATTTACAGAACAGATGACAGAGCTATTATACCAGTATACCCAAATGTAGGACGAAAAATAGGGTTTGAGGAATGAGAAATTCATTTAAGTAAATACAATGGGTATAATATGCAATTTTAATTATGCCACATTTCTTGACGCAAAGTTTACCTACATTAAAAATAGCAACAAAAATTGAACCAATTTTGTTTTTGGATCAGCATTTAGATCCCAGCAGCTCTTTGCATTCCTTTATCATTTCTTGAAATATGATTTGATCCAAATCAGAACAAACGTAAGAAATGCAGCTATTGCGTGGCGTACACTGGAAAAAATCCTACATCAATACAGACAAAAACTGCATTAATATAGTAAGAAAAATTCGTTAAAATATAGCCAACACGGCCCTTCGTTAATAGTACGAAAATCTTACATTAATATAGTGAAACACATCAATTTGATTATATTAAGGGAGAACACCACTGTGACCTACCATTTTCAAGTGCTTAGTTTGGTTTTTTTTTTTTGAGAAATGGGTTGGGTTTAGAGAAAAAAAAACTTTTAGGCTATATTTGGCATATATTTAAGTAAACAAAAAAATAATTTTATGTAAAAAAAATACAAAATGGCGGCGCTAGAGTAGCTTTAGTAGAAGTGATTTTGCATAGAGTCGCTCCACTGCACGCAGTAGAAGTGTCTTAAATTTGTTCCTGGAACAAAAAATAAAATATTTTCATGGATTATATTAGTTTAAGCATCGAAGTATATGAGGAAATTAAAAACTTCGAAAAAATAAAAAATTGAGACAAGTTTGAAGAAAATGTTTCATTTTTCAACTATAATTTTCATATAAAAAGTTGTATATCTTTTTTAATTTTTAATGAATCACAAAAAACTCATGTACTTCGATTTTAAATCTATTTAAGAAGCTACAGTTAAATTTTCAAGTCGATTGAACAAAAATTGATTGAGTTCTGCTGCGTGCAGATTTCCAAAACACGATTTCGAGAAAAACGCGTTTAAAGTTTTTGGTATCAATAACTTCTCAATAAGAGCTCTCAGGAAAATGCTTGAAAACCTTCTAAAAAAAATTTTTTTTAGCTATAAACGAATTTGTATCATATTTTTGAGGGTCTAAAGGATGTTTTAAAGGCAAAAAAAAAATCGATTTTTTGAAAATCTCACAGTGGTGTTCTCCCTTAAACTTGACTACTTACGTTGTAGTATTTATGATTTGATTCATATGATTTACGAAAAATGTTATAATTTTAACGCATTTAAAGCATTAGCCGATGAACAAATTCATATTATTAACGTAAAGAATTGTTGAGTTAACGAACTTTTTCATAATACATACTTACAAAATGATAAATTGAATAAACGAATAAATTCATATATATAGTGCAGAAATTCATTTTATGTATGTACACGCTAATATTATTTACAAAATTATTCGTATATAGGAAGAAGGCAATATTCAGTGGCAATGAATAATTCACAAATATGACGATTATTTACATAAATATAATGAAAATAATTCATAAAATGTAGGAACGGCTTCATAATTGGCAAGAAAAATTACGTAATATTTATGTAGTGTTTCATAATAGGAATGAACATTTTTTGGAAGTTTGATGAATAAATTCGTAAAATATATACCATATTTTAAGAATATATACATACACATGCAGTGATGAAGAAATAAAAAACTTTAAATTTTATTTTTGAATTATTTTATTTATTGTACTTATCGATATATTAGATATACTAATTATAATTATTAATTTAAATTGGCTGGATTATTAGCTCTTTGAGCATAAAACTCAGTTTAGATGAATTTTTTTTTTTATTTTAAAACTGGTATTATAAACATAATTTTCGACAAAATGCCAAAAAAGCTTTTCCTCGTTGGGATATTTTAAATTAAAAAAAAACAGTTGAAACAAATCTGTGCACAAAAATGAGAAAGGGACAAGTCGAATAATGCCCTAATCAACTTTGCACATTTTCTGTTTAATTTTCTATTAAAACACTTTCATTTTTCCAATTTTTAAATTTCTATCAAAGAGAGAAGAATATCTTATCGATGCGGTTATAAATATGTTGGACATTTCCCCATGGCATCTTGCAAGTCTTTTATTGTGACTTTGTGGTTGTCTTTTTACCCGCGTTGTCCTTCTTCACAATTATTTGGATGACTACTAAAAATCCGTGTAGGCAACATAATTATAATTAAATAAAAAGAAAATAAATAATTAAACAAAATTTGATTATAAAATAACTCATAAGTTGTAAAATACGATCCGGGTTAATTCCTTTAAAGGAAGCGTTCGTTTCTGAATTATATATATGTATATCAATGGTGAAAAAACAGGCACAACTTTAAAACGATCTTTTTTTTGCAATTACCTTTGTGTTACCCAGTTTTCTTGCCGCTAAAAAAGCAGAAAAAAGTTTTCTAAATTTGATTCATTAAATACTGGTAGATTATTGAAATTCCTTACGATTTTTTTTGTAGGCAGAAAAGTAGGTGACCCTTGCGTAATTGCAAATTATCCCATCGATATACAATATTTTTTGTTATTTCTTTGTTTAAAACACCATACTTACCTGATTTCAATACACACAAATTTATTATTTTGTTTAAATTTAATTTATTTTATTTAAATTCAAATTAACTTTCTTCTAAATTTCCACGCCGGACGCTTAAATTGAAGTATGCAATTTATTTACTTTCGTTGTCCCGAAAATGATTAAAGTGAAATTATTCGTACATGGCACGAATGAAATTGTAGACTTAACGAATTTTCATTCGTGCTACGAATAGATTCATCCAATCTATCTTAATTTCTATTATAAACATAATCTTAATTTATAACATATATTCACAAATATTATGAATTCTTCATAATTTTCATTTTTTTAATAAAATCATGCAAGTTGTACTAATACGCAAACAACATGTCAATGTGTTACAATAAACTAACCATTTTTAAGTTTATGAACGGTGATTCGTAATATTAACGCACACATTTTTATGAATCTTTTCAAAATTTTATATTTTTACATTAATAGCACTGAGTACTCAGTGTATAGTACTCAGTGTTAATAGTACGAATAGAAGAAACTTTTACGTTAATAGTACGAATTATGGTTAACGAATACCATTCGTAAATAAAATGCACAATATTTTTTTCAGTGTAGTTCTTGTGGGTTCCCAATTATGGGTATTTTACTTAACAAGCGTGTAAAAAATAACAACTGAGACAAAAATGTTAAGAACAAATTCAATTCATTACAGTTATTACAGTAACTTTCGAAAAATATTTTTGTATTATTTCCTTGAATTTTTTATATCTACACGTATCAAATAATTGGAAATACCCTTTATTTTAATAATTAAAAATAAAATACTCTGTAGTATAAAATAAAATGTACTTACGTGTTCAGTTTTCCATTGCGAGAAAAATTACCCACTTATAAGGTTTTATTAGTATTTATCCACTAAAAAGTCACGCTAGAACTAGGTTTTAAAATCCTGATACCACAAACACTTTATAACTACTTACTTTAATTAAGAGTAATTCAATAAAATTATTTATTTTTAAATTGTTAAAATATTTTTATTTAAAATATCTCAGGAGATTATAATAATTGCACCTTGTAGAAAAAAAATTCAATTCGATATGATCGTAGCAAACACGAGGAGATATACATGTATTCCAATAAACCGTAATTATGTTATATGGTAAACTTAATTCCAATATGATAGACCCAATTGAATTATGATTGCTTTTATCATACTTAAATTTTACTGATCATATTATAAAACCATACTATGATTGAGGGGATCATATTAAATCATATCGCATGATTGTTGCAATCATTAAAGTTGAAAATTATTGCAATTATCATAATTTAATAAAATCTATCATACATAATTCTACTTATCAGATAAATGATATTTACTATTATAATATATTAGGATATATCAAGTTTAGTTGAATATGATTTCCTGGATCATAATACAATAATTGCAATCATTCATTTATCATATTTTTTCTCTGAGTGTTTCTGTTGAACATCTCGGGTTATAACTGTAGCACATTTATTTCGACAAATTCCCAAAAGTGACAGCTTCCGTTCAGCTATAATTTTCCCTTTATCTGTAGAATATGATTTGCCAAGATTGCATAAAGTTTTAATTATTTTTTTTGTGTCGATGAGTTTGAGCTACTACCAGAGGCAATAGCTTTTTCGTTCTTCTTGGCCATATCCTCAATATCCATATCATAATTTAATTTATTACTATGATCATTCATATAGTGTGGTACAAAATTCGGATCGGTATCACGGTCATCAAAATCTGACTTTTTCAAAATTGGATTCATCTTCAGTAGCAGAGTGGTTATCAGAAGACTACTTGGCCTCAGGTCCTAGAAATAATCTCCGTTGTTCGTGATCAATTTCGGTTTGCATGTGGGAAGGCTACGTTGTTTTTGGAACGATAGGATTTAAATCAACAAATGACTGTTTTGCCGTTTTTTCTTCGGTAACGTAGCTATATCCTGAGAGGCTGTAAACACTTTAGAACAAAAAAAAAATTTGGAAAATATCGATTTTAGAAGTGTTACACATAAAGCCGTAAATCTTCCCAATTGTTTGAAACTTTTTTGTCAAATCGTGTTTAAATGGTAAAAATTGGTTCTTTGACAAGTGCAAAATCGAAAATCGATTGGAATATATGTACCTTAGGGGTCAGTTCTTCAACCTTTATTATTTAATATTTATGTAAATAGTGTTTTTAGTATCGCCCTGGAATGTTTTCTACAATTATATGCTGACGACATTGGTGGTGATTTATGGTGAGAAAAATATTCCAGATTGAATGGCTAAAATGCAACGCGATATAATCTCAATAAATCACTGGGCATTGCAAAATCACCTAATGTTAAATGAAGAGAAAAGCAATTACATATATTGTATTTGAAATAAGAAACAAAATTATTAACGATGTCTCAATACAACCTATCCGTGAACAATGTTTTAATAAAAAGAGTTTTTGTTGCTAATTACCTAGGGCTATTTTTTGACATTAAATTGAACTGGGAAAAACATGTGGATGGGTTGAAAGTTAAATTGGGGAAAATATCATTCATCTTCGACAAAATGAAAAATGTTTTACCTATGTTTATTGCCATAGCACATGATTTAAAAAGCACACGTTCGTTACCAATCTGGGGAACTTTCCTAGACCATCGATTGGATGAAGTCCAAAGGTTACTTAACATATAAAAAGTATTAAGAACCTTCCGTTTTTAACTCCATCTGAAAGCTTACAGGACGACAAAAATCGTTCGTTGGACCTCTTAATAAAATATGAAACGATTTTATTGGTTTCCAAGATCAAAAATCATTTTATAAAGCACAAACTTTTATTCAATTTTGTTGCAAAAGTACATGGACGTTTCGACAAAGAAACGACATTGTTATTCATTATTAACGAACAACTGCTGGTCAAATTCATTTTCTGTATCGCGATATCGCTTGGTTTAATAAACTACCTTATAAGTTAAAGAAATGAAACAAAACAAGTGCTCTCTAAAAAGTTACCTATTTCGAGAGCAAATAAATTTTTCTCATTAGCCGTCTTCCAATGGGCAAAATTTGCTACTTCGAAGTACTTGCGAGTAGATACCCAATGGAACGAGAAATTGAGTAACACAAGTAAAACATAGCCTTCTGTTTAGTTGTTTTTTTTGTCTTTTGTAAAGTTGTTTATTATAGTAATGGCGATATTTAAAATTAAATTCAATATATGACAAAAAAAAATGGACATGTAATAAAAGTAAAGCATTGATATTTACCGCATTGATATTTAAACACATTTTTCTTAAAAATGTATCATCAACAATAAAATAATTTTGAATTAATTTTGACATTTTACATCATCAAAAAATAAAAAAACTCGAACGTAATAAAAACTCTCGAAAAATATCGAAAAAGGTCTAAAAGCCATCTATTGGAATTTTCGCAACTAAAATCCACTAGCGCAAATTTTATGCGTAACTACTTCTGTTTTCTACACCATCGTATGAGCATGGGTAGTTGTGAGTAGATACAAGTACTTGCGAGTAGTTTGCTTTCGCCAATGGAAGACGCTTATTAAAGAACTCTATAACAACTTAAGTAATAGTGCGTTTTTTGTTTTTTTTTTAATTTAATAATTGTAAAATACGATTAAACAATAAAATAAGTTTAACTGTGTATTATTATAACTAATTAATTAAGGATAAAATATTTATAAATTCCTTTGAAATTAGACAGTCGTAAATCTAATATGACTTAAATGTTTACGGAAAAACACAAGTGTTTTTGTAAACGATATTGAAAATATAAAATATACATATATGTATTGGTAACATTAATGTAGTTTGCTAATAAATAGAGTAAAAAAAATTATATGAATCATTTGGAGAAAAGAAACACACAATTTGGAGACACATTACATTTGGAGAAAGGAGTTTCAAATATAAGTAGAGTCGAATTGATTGTATTTTTCGTTTATCTCTCTTCCAATTATTTAAATTGCCTTGGTGACAATTTTGGGTGACATTTTGTGGTGTATTTAAAATAAAATTATTTGAAACGGAGCTCAAGTTTTATTCAAAACAGCAATTTTATTAGAAAGAACATTTACTTTACTACTTTAATGCACAGTCTTTAAATGAAATCTGGCTAGAAACTTGTCCCTCTGTATATTTTTGACAAACAGTAGAAATGTTGGGCATTATAATTCCGGCGAAACGATTTTTTTTTAATTTTCTAGTATGAAAAAAGCTCATATTAAAGTTAGAATTTCATTGCCTTGTGACGTAAAGTTGTTTAGTTTACGATTAAACTCAAAACATTTTCAATTTCAGTCAATTTCAGCAACATGTACATGTTATATAAAAATAGTCACTACTAAAACTTTCTAATCACATTGAGCAACTGTTCGATTACAAATACAAATTACAAATGATATAAAAACGCTGCATGATGTCATCCGAAAATAAGAATATAAAAAACTTATATGGAAACGACATGTAACTATTTAATTTATATTTCCAATCAAATTATTGATTTTCCAAAATATTTGGTCGTACGATAGTTGTAACGGAAATAAACTTGATATCATATCTAAATATTTTTTGGGATACATGAAAATCTATCGACATATTTTAATTCTATACGTATAGTGAACCCGCTATCTGGATGTGGTATCTACAAACAAACATAGCAAATGTATATAGTTTGTTCACTGTACTTCATGTAACATAATTTTTCCTGTTTTTTTTTTCCTTTCAACAATTGCAATTATTTGATCACCTATTGAGAGATTTTCGTCATATAATGTTATGTCTTAAACACATGTTATCATCATTGGCAGCTATCGTAATAAAATTGTATTTTCATGTATAGCGAAAACGATGAAGAATAACGAAGAAAACTTGTATAAAAGTTACCATGTTGGTCAACCCAACAAAATGTTTAATGGAATGAAATAAAAAGAGGAGGAAAAACCACAATACAAAGTATTTTCCATTATTCCGTTTTTGTTTCTCTCTGCTAAATAAATAATTAAATTGACACAATCAATTTTCATGTTTATTTTTCCGTTTGTATATCTTCCCAACAACCACTTTTTCATGAAAAATTAATTTTCGGTTTCCGTTGTTTTGGTTCATATCCAACCGTTTACTATATATTATTGAGAGTTATAGTATATAGAAATCCGGCTGATGGATGAAATAAAACTAAAAAGACAACAAAGAAAGCCTAATCTAATTTACAATTTAAAGCAAAAATACAAACCAAAAAAAAATCTCAAATTTTCTTTCGATCAACACAATAAAGGAGAAACGAAACTTTTATTTGGGTTGTATTAAATCGTTGTTGTTACTGCTAATACAGTTGCTGCCTGTTTTGTGCTGCGCGCCTAATGGAACGATGGTAGTGAAAGGGTAAAATCTCATTCCTATTTGTACTACAAAAAAAAAGTACAAAATTCCATTTTCCGATTATTCAATCATCTTTTTATTTTCTTGCTGTTGAGGAAAATATGATGAAAAGTTAATAATGTTTTCCCATTTTCCGGCGAGTTTTTTTTTCTGCAATATTGGGAAATATGCTTTGGATTGTAGATTAGTTTGTTTGGTTTGATTGTTGAATATTATGTAATATTCAGGTTTGGTTGAAAATTATTTAGTTAGCTTAATTTGAAATTATTAGCTGTACAATGTGAATGAACTACAAAATGTATAAAGGATCTATTGAAACGATTTGTAGCAAATTATTACCCCTAAATAGTTCACTATTGGTTTATTTAGTCGAATTTGGTTGCATTTATTGCTTGTTTTCAGTTATATTTTTATTTAAGTTTAAGTATTCCAATGAATTTCTCATTTTAGTTTAATTCAGTCGTCGTTTGCCAAATCGGTAATTTATATTTTGGTCGATATTGGAAATCATCGGGCGATTGAACAATTGAACATCCTTATTTTTTTAGAAAACTTGCATTGTAGTAAACTGCAAAATACTTACATAATATGCTACCATTGTGTATGGTTCCTCTTTTTCATTATTCGCTTTTAAATGGTACTTGTAATAAACACCCAAATCTTCCTCCATTTATAAATCGTTAAAAATGCCACGAGCGCAATGAGGAATAGTTTCGGCTTACTCGATCGTCATTTGAAGAAAAGCTGATAAATCTTTCCAAACCTCACGAGCACGATTTGCTGCGGTTTGTGCTTTTTCAATTTTATGCAAACGCAATTTAGAATTAAAGAAACAAAATTTGAAAGAAATATTTTTTAAGAAAAGTTTGTTGCTCGCCTGATTCGAAAGTCAAACAAGATTGAATAGATTTTACTATTTTACAATTGAATAGTTTTATCTACGAGAAATCGTACGTTTCAACATTCAATAAAGTTGTAGCATTGGTATGAAAAAATGGTACATGTTTCAAAATTTATTTTCATTTTTCAATGAATCTCCTTCAACTTTAATGCTTTTATCACATCTTCGTAATGAAGAACCCACATTTCAATTTCTAACTACCGACGCTTCTCGTTCTGACAATCATTTTCGATTTTCTCGAAACCTCTGCATGGTAACAGTCTGTTGAGGTCTTTTGAATGAATATGGAAGATTTAATGTTAAAATATTCTGGAAAATAGAGATTTACATATAATTAGATTTATTTGATTCATACTTAAAATTTCTTTAGAAGAAATAGCTAAGAAATACTGGCACCCATTTTACACTCACTTTTGACAGATAAATATGTTTGTGTTACTATTAAAAAGTCCTCAAATATTGAATGCTTTTGCTAATCTATTGATTGTGTTGTTATCGCCATAATTGGTGGAATGATGTTCTAGCGCCAAAAATCGATGATTACACAATGTCCTGCTTGGAACATTTATGGATATGTTTTCCAATACAAAATCTGAATCGATGTGGCCAAGTAGGAAGGAGGAAGGGAGGATCCAGCTGGATTCCTTTTACGATGAAAAGACATTTTTGCATTTCTTGATGTTTAAGTGTAATGAGTTTTGATCGTACCACTCACTATTGAGGTCATCTTGCAGTTTATCAGCATCACAAATTTATTCAATCGTATGATAAATTTTTACGCCATCAGCAAATATGAGAAGATTTCTGTTTTTTATGATCTTGGGTATCCGATCAATGAAAACAATAAAAATCCTTTGTCCAATATGTAATCCTTGAGGAGCACTCAATGTCACTTTGATAACGTTGAAATTTTTATTTCCAATAATAACATATTGTAGACGATTTGTTAAGTATGACTTAAACCAATTAATGTATTCTAATGAAAACACAAATGCAAACAGACTTTTGAGTGTTTTATGATGACATATAGAATTAAATGCCTTGCTGAAATCCGTATAAGCTACTTCTACTTGATGATGTTTTTCTACCTCTTATTACTTGGCGGTTGAATTCAACCAGGTTAGTAGATGTAGACAGATATATAACGTATTAGTATTGATTTAAAAGCATTGCATGCAACTAGTTCAAATAATTTAGGAACTTACGAAGAAGTTGATATTCCTCTGTTACATGTAACGTCATCCCGTTTGCCTGATTTAAAGATTGGACTTATTTTATAAATTTTCAATTTTTCGGTAAACACAGCAGTGGTTAAGGAATGATTGAACAGTTTACACAACAGATTTACCAAAATACTCGCAAACGTTTTTAATATAGATGAAGTTAAATCATCTGGCCCACAACAGTCTACAAAACCCTTCAAAGCTGTTAGAATGTATTCTTCAGATATGACTGAAGGAGTGATTGATATGTTACTATTGCTTGTTCTATCGATGTAATCAGTATTAGTGGTTGGTCGATAGGCAGGGTACCCCTCGATTTCACGCTTAAACCTAAAATATTTTCAGAATTGTTTTGGATTACTTCTAATTTTTTCTTGGATGGAAGTTAAATAAGACTTGTACTTAAATTTGAAATAGACATCAAATTCCTCACTGTGCTGAAAAAGAACAGCTTGTCTGTTTCCAAACTTGATTTCATCATTTTAGCATAGGCCTTACATTTACGATTTTTTAGATTTATAAGCCGGTCATCGAACCATGGAGAGTGACTCCATATGGAGTTCAAAGCCTTGCAGTAATATCTCATAAAATTTGTCGACATTTTCATTCACATCCCTTCCGTTTATAAACTCATCCCAATTCACTGCTTCCAAATAAACAAGCATACCAGTATGGGTTATCTTCTAAAAGTTGTATTTGATTCGCTGCAGGTGTTCAGATTCGGCATCCAGTCTGTTGTGTCAAATACATTATCCAAAGATTTATGGTTGACGACAAATGGATTGAGTGATCCAGTTACTTTAAACGAATCTCCTTCATTGGTAAAGACAAGATCTAAAAACTTCCCCAGATTATTAGCAATGGAGTTAAATTGGTTTAAATTATTTGACATTTGACCATTACCGATAAGCGTCGTGGATGCAACTGGGATTATTATCTGAATTTAATTACAATTCTTCTACAAAATTTAAAACTAATTCTTCTAAGGAACGTCGTCAACTTTTATTGAAGTGTACGTTTATATTAAAGTACACATATAAAGTAACGATTTCGGGCTCGAAACAGATTATTTTATCGACAAAGACTAATTTTCAAATTTTATTTTCAGGCATAGAATTTAAAATTTATTGTTTTTGCCAACTCACGACAAGCCAAGTTGTTATTTTCTAACAACGTCTACATATCATGAATAATTTTATTCTGATGTTGAAACTTAAGAATTATAAAAATGATCGATGGGATTACTCAGGCGACACCAATAAAATGTTTGATCTCCCAATAAAATTTCAGCGAGTTGCACATGTTGTAGATCTTTTTTTAATCACTGACTGACGGGTGTGTTTGCGCTTATTCTTATTCTGTTCAATATCGAACTGTTTTGCTTTTCTAAGGGTCTCTTAGCCAAAGGACGGTCGTGTTAGTCAATAAGATGGAGTCCAGTAAAGTTTTATTTCATTGTTAGCAGCCACCTTAAGTTTAACAATCACCTCTTCATATTTTCTACACCAGGGTAACCTTCATGGCTCGGACATAATATTTATATATACTAATCGTGTAATAGTGTTTGATAGAATAATCGTGAGTGAGACCCACGCATCAAATCCCCATGCTACAAATTAATTTCGTTTTTAAGCTTGTTTTTAAATGTACCTTTACGTGTCTTTCGCCTTCAACGAAATATTCATTTTCTGAAACCCGGGTTTTCACATCTATTATCAGTTATTTTAAGGAATTATAGTAGATTTTTAAAGTGAGTTTTAACTAATAGAATCATCCCAATATTTAGAAATAGTTCTTTGTCCACGACTAACGTATAATATGTTCATTATACGTTTATTTCATCACTTATAATGATATCCATTATTAACTGCAGTCTCTTCTTTAATTTTTCAATATTTCCAAGTAAATTATTTAATTTTTGAATATCTAGTAGTCTCTTGCCATTTTCATTATTATTAAACTGTGACGTCAAAATGTCGACGAAAATTATTTGAGGAGTATTTAAAGGATTTGATTATAAAATATATTGATATTTGTCGGTCATGGACAAAGTATCGTATTCCACTCGCATATAATGGCTGTTATTCAATCAGATAATTTACGACACTCACCTATCGGCTCGTGTCGGCAAAATTCACCTTCGTGAATAACAGCTATCATTATATGCTCGTTGAATAATATACTATTTTCCTGTAGTCATTCAAAAAAAAGGCGTTTTCAGTACGATTTTTTTTAAAGAATTTCTACTATTCTCTTATTACTCAAACAAGTATGAAAATTAGACGAGCGAGCGTTAACGATGGGTCCTTTTATCATTTACGAGGTGTTTAATGGAACCCTTTCCGCAAGTGAGTAATACGGAATTTTTCGTACGATAGTATGGGGTTCTGATAATACCACTATAGCGGAACCCTTAGGGGTCGTCTCCCATCACATCCAACCACGTTGGACTTACTCTCATCCCTCCAAATTATTAAACTATAAAATGAACTATGTTTGGCTAAATGCTCTTTAGCAAAAGCAATTCTTTTGGCTACGTTCTGGTTGCTTGATTGCTCTGTGGCTTAATTATAGTGCAACCACTGTGTATTCTATTTATTATTTGTTATGTAGATTAGTGATTTAGGTTGGTCCGCCAAGCGCGCATACACCCAGCTAGTGCAATTAATTTTATCGGGAGGTCATGGCTCTATGGTTGGATTTTGTGAAATGCATTCTGGCGCGCGGACTTTTGATTCGAAATTTTTTCTCACTTTTGGCTAGCCACTTAGTGTGTCTTTTCGACTTAGTTTCATCTCCACTGGCTGAATTTTCATTTTGGTTGATTGACATATAATTAATATTGCATTTATGATTTATGAACCAATTTATGAGCGATATACCTAGTCCTTTCCAGTTCAACAAAAAAAATTCGTTTTTGTTTAAACTAAATTTCAACATATACAAATGTGTAAACAAGTGCCTTAATGTATCTCAAATCAACTCAATCACATTACCAAAAGTTATTCTCATATATAAATCCCCAAGTAGCAATCTGAAACCACAGTTTTAAAAAAACGATAAAATTGGGTTCATATTGATTTTATAATAACTAGTTATTTTAACACGGTATCTAAATGTTTTAAATTTGTATTACTCGAAATGAGATATAGAGTTTTTTGATGTGAAAACATCTTTAGCGGCAGGAGTAAGTAACAAATTGTATAGAACTCGGGTTACGGAAATAAAAGTGCCGAACAAAAAATATTGCAAGTATGTGTGAATATCGATAAGAACAAAAAATAAATAAAACGTAAAATCAATGCAAAATCTACGCATACACATGCAATATACAACATCATCCGGCCTTTTAAAAACATCGTGAGCCGAATACAAAAAAAAATCGCCTACTTTAATTAATTTTGTTGTAAAAATATCTGCCATCCCGCAGCAGCAAGTGTTTTTGAAAATGAAAATTACATACGAGTAAAAGGACCACAAATTATGCTTGTGTAGTGTAAAAAACTTAAATGGAAATAGCTAGCTGTGAAAATTATACATATACATTGATGCATAATAAAATAATAATTTTAAAATTGTTTAATCGGTTCGGTATGTTCTTATTAGTATTGCTCATGCTGTTCGTGAGGTTGGTTGTGGGGGGTTTCGCGCTACTGTCTCTCCAATTGCAATGATTTTACGACCAACAGTGTGCCCAAATAGAACCGCTTTATTTAATTTATTTTAAACTGATCAGTGATAAAGCAATCCGATTTTCCATTGTTCAGCGAGTTTACCGTGACCATTTATTACAATGCAATCTTGAACAAGATTGCTGCGTATGAGTAATGGTACATTTTAAAGCGTACATGGCAGATTTAGGTGATTAACTTAACAGAACTGTCTTTGCTCAAGCTCAATTAATGTTAGTAAGGTTCGTCCTCCAAATTCAAAATATTAGAATAACTTGACTTTTTCAACCAAAAATGTGCCTTAGTTTAAATACGAAGCGAACACATTTGTCTTTATGGAGGGGTTTCTGAGCTTTATCGAAGTGGCTTGAAATGATTTAATAGATATTTATACAAAAAAGTTTTCACATAATTATTTTGCGAGTTGAGGGTGAACTCGCTCGTTGTTTTTTTATATCCAAATTAAAACTAATTAGATTTTGTAAAAGATATCTAAAACCAGTCAGAAACGTATTCTTTATGATTTTAATTTGGATTATTTGGAACGTATTCTAAATGTTATTATGTAACCAAATGTTAACTAATTAGTTTTTGTAAAATGTATCTAAAACGAGTCCGAAAAGGTTCCTGAAAACCATTATTATTACAAAAAAAACAAAACAAAAAAAAGAATAAAAAAGAAAAAGAAGTTTTTAGTGAATATAATTCGCTAAGTCAGTGCGTTCTGCTTGATACTTAAGGTATTAAGCGAGAATTTTATTTTTGTAGTTATAAATTATGCTTACAGTGGAAATGAAAGTATTACTAAAAATATCGACTTATGTATACATATTGAAGTCAAGCCGAGTCCTGTGTGTTTTATTAATTAAAAAAGTGGTGCTATAATTTATTTAGTATTTTTGGTACTTTGTAAACCGGTTAAAAATGAATTTTTTGTTGTATTATTGGTACATTTCATTATTTTGCAAAACCAGTTAAAAATAAGTTTTTTCGGTTTTTTAGTTTCCGTGTTATTGAAACTAAAATAAACTACATAGCTCTTGCACAGTTGCAAAAGAACTGATTGGTACTTTTATAACAAAACATACAAAGCGTTTAAACTGTTTAAATTTTCGATTTTTTGAAACTAAGCAAAATAAGTTCCCAGGTAGAATAAATAAAACGTAAAAGTTTAAAAAACGCGGCCAAAACTGGGGTCCGGAACGGTTTTGTACTATGTCAGAACCGTATCTGAAACAATTTTTGAAACTTTTTGGTTTTGAACCCAAAATTTTCGGATCGATTTCATAACCTATTTGAAACCAAAAATTGCTACTTCACTTTTGAAAATGTCTCTTTTGAAATGGTTTTTTACATGCACATTATATATACGGGCCGAGAAAGGGATCCCCTAGTTCTTTATTAATGTTGACGAGCTTTCCTGGAATACAAAAATAATCGGGATTTGTCAGTTTGTATTGCGGCCCATATATGCGAAACGTAGGGATCTGTTACAGAAAGGGGCTGTGCACTGTTCAATGATAAAGGTGAAGCAACAGTTTTTGATCGTTTCGCAATAATCGCGAAGAAATTCAACTTTATGTTTCATAATTGGCCGAATATTGTTAGTGAGGAGGGTAACATTTAGATATTCACCGATTTCTTTAAATAAAATTACTTAAGGAACGCAGGAGTAACGCAACTTCAACTTTAATGAGTTGGTTGAAACGATATTATGCGTTATCCTTTTATCACCCAAAGGCGGAGGAGCGAAGTTGATGTTAAATTACTCTTGAGTTGCTCCGTCTAATGATTTATTTTTGTTTTCCTGTTATAAGAGGCTGCTTTCTTAAAGGTCTCCTCTTCAGAGTGATTGTTCCGAACTAGATACATATAGTAATTTCACTTCTTACGTGTTATTTGGATTCGCCGCTCGCAAGATTGTAGTCGCTCAATACGTCGGCTATCGAATACCCAAGCCTACTTTTGCGTTGGGGCCGCCAATCAAAATGATGACGTCAGCATTCAATAGATTGTCTAATGGACCAGTCAAGTTAAGGTAAAAATGTCATCCCTGTCTGGAATACATACTCCCTTGCATTTCGAAGGAATTAGCCCCACTCAATTCACACACTGTTAATTTACAGTGCAGGTTTCCAACCACAAGCAAAAGAGGATAAAATAAACACAAGAATCCCCAAGCGATATTTTTGAAATTGTCTTATTAATTGGTCAAGCGTATCCAACGGCAAAATGCATCTTTTTTTAAATCGGCAGTGTTAAGACGGTGCATTAATATATATATATATCAGGGGTACAAATTGAAAATGCGGGATTGATAACAGATGGCGTTACTAACGCTATACGCATCAGGCAGTACTGTGACTATGTTCATGTCAAAGCTACGTCTTATAGCTTTAATTTTCAGTATGTGTCAATTTGTCGCAGTGTCAAATTCATAGTTTTTTTGAGCTCTCAATATGTCGAGTTTCGTGCCAACAAAACAGCATTTGCGGGAAGTTTTAATTTACTTCTTTAATTTGAAGAAAAGTGCTGCTGAAGCACATCGATTGGTCTCCGAGACTTATCCGAGTCATGTTCCATCGGTTTCAACGTGCGAGAGATGGTTTGTGCGGTTTAGAAGTGGTGATTTTGACGTTGAGGACAAAGAGCGGCCGGGCCAAGTGAAAAAGTTTGAGAATGCTGAATTGGAGGCAATACTCAATGAAGACTCGTGTCAAACTCAACAAGAGCTCGCAGATTCATTGGGAGTGACACAACAAGCCATTTCCCATCGTATAAAAGCCCTCGGAATGATCCAAAAGCAAGGACATTGGGTGCCGTATGAGCTGAAGCCGAGAGACGTCGAGCGCCGTTTTTTTGCATGCGAACTGCTGCTCGAACGGCAAAAACGGAAGGGTTTTTTGCATCGCATTGTCACTGGTGATGAAAAGTGGATCCGTTACGATAACCCGAAGCGCAAAAAATCATATGGTTACCCCGGCCATGCATCATCATCGACGGCCAAACCAAATATTCACGGCGCCAAGCTCATGCTCTGTATTTGGTGGGACCAGCTGGGTGTGGTGTATTATGAGCTATTGAAATCGAACGAAACCATCACAGGAGCACTATACCGAACTCAATTGATGCGTTTGAGCCGCGCACTCAAAGAAAAACGGCCACAATACGAGCAAAGACACGACAAAGTAATTTTGCAACATGACAACGCTCGGCCACATGTTGCAGCGCCGGTCAAAACATACCTACAAACGCTGAAATGGGAAGTCTTACCCCACCCGCCGTATAGCCCAGACATTGCTCCTTCCGATTACCACCTTTTCCGATCGATGACACATGGCCTAGCTGACCAGCGCTTCCATTCTTACGAAGAAGCCCAAAAATGGGTCGATGACTGGATAGCAGCCAAGCCGGCCGAATTTTTTCGCGACGGTATCCGTAAATTGCCAGAAAGATGGGAAAAAGTTGTGGCTAGCGATGGACAATACTTTGAATAATTCATTTGTTACCATTTTTTCAGAATAAACGTTCAAAAATAGAAAAAAATCCCGCATTTTCAATTTGTACTCCTGATATATATATATATATTTAGCTAAGTAGGGTAACTGTAGAACGCTTTTAAATAAAGAATAATTGAGATTTTATATCGTTTGTGGCGTAGTGGTAAGGCACTGGACTAGAGCGGCGAAGGTCTTCGGTTCGATTCTCATCCAATTTTATTATTTTTAGTATTCATGGAATATTTTACTTTAAATTAAGTATTGTGCTTTATAATTATTACAGTAATTATTATACAAGAAAATACGTGATACTCGTTTATAATGTGCCTAACCACTACTACAAATTATTTAAAACTTTTTTATTATGAGCTTTAGTAAGCCATGAGAATTTTTCGGTAAAACAATTTTTTCCTGCTATAAACTGCAAAGCATGCTATGTTTGAAACAATATAACAATGAAAATTAAATAAATTTTCTTAGGTTGATGTGGCTTAGTAGATACGTTTTGAACTAAGTAGAGCGGCTAAGGTCTGGGGTTCGATTGTTGTCAAGGCATTTTAGTTTCGTTTTTCCAATTTATATTATTTTAACGTGATCACGTCTTACGCCGCTCTGATTTTGCGAGATTTAAATCCTTCAACAACTAAGTGAGAGAATGGGTCATCCGATTCGAGCAGTTCTGAGTTGAATTTTTGGCGTAAAGAAACAGGTGGTTAATTTATGTTAAATTAAAATAATTAATCTACACGTTAATACTTCTTATACTTTCTGCCGTAGGCACTTGGCGAAACACACTTAATACACACATTTTTAAAATTTTTTAAAAACACTTGTTAAATATTTCGCAAAATTACAAAAGGTTTAAAAAATCACTCGATCGATTTCGGCTTATTAGGCCATCATCAGGAGTATCTACTAAACTGTAAAAATAAAAATGTAGTTAGATATATATATATAGTTGGAAAAAGCAAAAAGTGAAACCAAAATATACCAATAAAAAAATGTGGGAGTGGTAAAAAATAAAAATTAAAAATTAAAAAAGGGGTGAGTTAAACACAGGTAAAATTGGTGAGAGCAATAAACATTAAAAAATAAAAATTAAAAGAGGGTGAGTTAAACACAGGTATATTTATTGATTAGTCAACGGTCGAATAACAAAATTCCAGATGTTGATTTTTTTTATATTTTTTTTATTATTTTTTATAACCCGACGAATTAGTAATTTTATGGTATGGAATGAGTATGTGAATAAAACAATGCGGGGTCGGTAATTGGTGAGAAACGGATTTCTCTCTGTTCGTTGAGGATATTTTGGTTAAGAAATATAGCTTTTCGGATTTCGTAAGATTCTAAGTTGTCTAAACGTCTGATTTTTGGTTGTACATGCAATATTTCTAAATTGTTTAAACTGGATGTGTGATTTTCTAACGTTAAATGATTATAAAGGGATGATTCATGGCTACCAGATAAATGTTCTTTAACTCTAACTTCAAAATTACGCCCAGTCTGTCCGATATAAGAGGAACTACAATCATTGCAATTGATCTTATAAACGCCAGACTTGGAAAG
Organism: Tipula helvola; assembly: GCA_963556165.1. Taxonomy (NCBI): domain Eukaryota; kingdom Metazoa; phylum Arthropoda; class Insecta; order Diptera; family Tipulidae; genus Tipula; species Tipula helvola. The sequence continues at coordinate 242,733,964 of OY744483.1, read as the reverse complement.
GCGATCAATTCTTGGTTTGTTGTTAAAAATCATTTTCTTAATTGTATTATTGTTATAAAAAGCAAAGCTAATATCTGTATATTGTGTCACGATGTTACTAATCCGTTGACTAGTTTTTCCTATATACTCTAAGCGGCGCCAATTTTTCGGCATTGGACTATCAGGTGGATAAATGTTAGCTAAAGCTTTATGCTTCAGTTTTCTGTTTAATAGCTTTAATATAGTCTTAGCTGCATAACCGTTATTCGCTGCTATTTCTAAAATTATATTAAGCTCTTTGTTATAATTGGATATGGTCAAAGGAATGTTTATTAATCTATCTAAGAATGAGTGGAAAGCTGACATTTTAATATTATGGGGATGGTTTGACGAGTTAGGTATAATGGCGTCTGTATACGTGGGTTTTCTATAAATTTTGAACTCTAATGAAGAATTAATTCTGGTTATTGTTATATCTAGAAAGTTAATAGATTTGTTTTCTTCTTTTTCTACCGTAAAATTAATGGTGGGATATTGAGAATTTAACCAAGTGAGAAAAGAGGTTAATAGCCTATCAGTTCCATTCCATAGACATAGTATGTCATCAACATATCTGTACCAAAAGATCACATGACGGAAATAAGGATTATTGCTTGATACAATCGTTTGTTCGAAGAAATTCATGAAAATTTCTGCTAACAAAGGTGACAGAGGGGAGCCCATCGGTAGACCATCAGTGAATCTGAAATACTTATTATCAAAGCAAAAATAATTTTGTTTAATACAAGTTTCAAATATCAGCTTCAGTTCATTCCGAAGGCTTCCATCTGCAACATCCCTATCTAAGTAAGTATAAACTATTTGAGACAAAATGTTAATTGGAATAGAAGTGAAAAGACTAGCAACGTCAAACGAAACTAATTTTGAGTGTAGTGGAATATCAACATCTTGAATTTTGCTAATCAATTCTACCGAGTTCTTAACCGAGAAAGCCGAAACGAAATTGGTATGACTGTTGAAAAAGTTTATGAAACCCTTACATAGCTTGTAGGCAGGTGCATTGCAATACGCTACTATTGGTCTAATTGGAATGCCTTCTTTATGGATTTTAGGTAAACCATAAAGAATTGGGGCAGATGGATTCATAACCGTGTACCTCCAACCAGTGCCATCAAAGACCTTTGGGCATTGGTTGATACACTTACTGACCAAAGTCTTAAATGACCTAGTAGGATCTCTATTGAGCTCTAATGCGTTGCTTTCTGTAATGAAATCAGAAATTTTATTGTAATAATCGATTCTTGTGAGAACAGTGATCGTATTGCCTTTATCCGCTTTACAGGCTATCAGGTCATGATCACGTAACTTTTTCTTAATCGTACCAATCACTTTAAGGTTATTATTAGAAGAAAAAACAGAAGAATGAGAGGAGATAGAGGAGGAAGCGTTACTCAAGCCTTTCTTAATTTGTAACGCACATATTGCTTTCAGTTGGGTTGACTGGCCGGATAAGGCAGTTTCGGCATCTATAGCGAGACTTTCAAATGACTGAACGCCGATTGTATTTGGCACAGGAGCAAAATTTACTCCATTGCTCAGCATTTGAACCTCTACGCCACTGAAGCCAACGGAAGACAAGTTCTTAAAACGTGAATGGAATTGGAAACCAGACATACCACTATTACCTCTATGGTTACGTGGATACGCCTTGTCTCGCAACACATCCAGTTTAGCTTTTTGCTTTACATATTGAATATGAGAAATTTCGGCTACCTCGGCACGAAACTTATTATCCAACCAGTCAAACTCAACAGAATGCAACAGAAAGCAGACGTTTAGACAACTTAGAATCTTACGAAATCCGAAAAGCTATATTTCTTAACCAAAATATCCTCAACGAACAGAGAGAAATCCGTTTCTCACCAATTACCGACCCCGCATTGTTTTATTCACATACTCATTCCATACCATAAAATTACTAATTCGTCGGGTTATAAAAAATAATAAAAAAAATATAAAAAAAATCAACATCTGGAATTTTGTTATTCGACCGTTGACTAATCAATAATCATATACCTGTATTTAACTCACCCTCTTTTAATTTTTATTTTTTAATGTTTATTGCTCTCACCAATTTTACCTGTGTTTAACTCACCCCTTTTTTAATTTTTAATTTTTATTTTTTACCACTCCCACATTTTTTTATTGGTATATTTTGGTTTCACTTTTTGCTTTTTCCAACTATATATATATATCTAACTACATTTTTATTTTTACAGTTTAGTAGATACTCCTGATGATGGCCTAATAAGCCGAAATCGATCGAGTGATTTTTTAAACCTTTTGTAATTTTGCGAAATATTTAACAAGTGTTTTTAAAAAATTTTAAAAATGTGTGTACTACACGTTAATTTGAATTTAAATTAAATCTACAAAATAGCGATTTACAAGGATTGGCTTCAGTATAACGAGAGAACTCTGAGAGATCGAAGTAATCCTGGTGCTAATTTATGCATAAACAAACTGTGACAGATACTTTATTTTAAATTAAAATAATTAATCTCAACATCTTATACACGTTATCACGCAAATGCCGCGTAGATGACACAGCCCACCCCAAATTTTTTTTTTTTCTGTCTGTTAAGTTTTTTTGCGTGATGCCCCAACAAAGACCCAAAAGCCCTTACTCCTTGGTTTAACATAAAACTAATACTCTTTGGTACAATAATCATTATAGGCCTTTAATCTCGAGCTATTCCTACTCGGCTAAAAACTAATGGCTAAAAAATATCAAATTATATATAAATTGTATCCGTCCTAGGACGGGCTGTATTCCCTAGTTCATTTATATTCATTTAAAATTATTTAGATTTTGAAATCAGTAAAAAAATGTACGGTTCAGCAAAGTTATGCTGCAAAGTTAAAATTAGTAACTAGATAAACGACTGATAAAATTGGACATTTTCAATGACCGTAAATATTTACTACAAATTATTATTTTGCGAAATTTGAGATTTGGTAGTTTTTTTTAAAATTTATTTATAAAATTGTAATCAACTTGTATAATAAATAATTTTAATTGTAATTGTAGGAAACACACAAATAAACAAACAAAAATCTCAAAATTATTTCCCCGACAATTAAAAAAAAACAAGATCTTCAAACTCAAAATTCCCACAGCGAAAAATCCCACGTGTTTCCAATTATTCAATTAATTAAATGTTTGCTAAAACAGGTATAGGCCGCTAAAAATAATTACTTACTAAAGACGGATTAGAAATGATGATCTCATTATTTTCAATCTTTTTCCTAAAATTCAAAGGATTTAAGATACTGATGTAGTATCGCCGCACAGTGGGCCAAAATTGACTTTTTGTGGATAAAAATCTTCCTCCACTTTAATTTTAAAGGGATCTGAATAATTTTTTTTTTTAAATCATTCTGAACTTGTTTGTCGCTAGGTTATGGTGTTGTTCTATGATTTGTACTGTTTGATTCAAGTGACAAAATTTTATAATTAAAACAATAATTTTAGTTATACATCATAAAATATGTTGACAGCACAATTCAAATTTTTTAATTACCTATAATGTACATATGCTAAAACCTTAATCGAAAATTCATTTTTCCTATTTCTCACAAACTATACATGGTCGAAAATAAAAGCGGGAGAGCTGGTGTCTAGGTCTACTCGCATAGTGTAAAATTGCTTTTTCTCGCTTTTAGCTAAAAGTCGCTCAAAAAAGGCGACTCGGTGTGTGCAAAATCCCCACTCCTGGTAAGGGTAGGCTACAACACGTTACTACTACTTTTCTGTTAACCTGTAATCTAACCTCAAAAAACGCATTTTCATCGGGTTAAAGCATAATTTGGACCTTTCCAGTTCTTTCATTTTGATAGTGGTCAGTTATTTTCGACCTACTTTTGCGTGTTGAATCCGAATCTAATGACAGAATATCTTCATCACGTCAGGATTTCGAAATATCCTAACCTATGTAAATGTTTAACAATTCCCAAATGCATTTAAAAAGTTACAGAATTAAATTTATCATAAAAAATTCATTAATTAGAGGACGAAAATGAATTTAAGTAAGTTTCTTTTTCTCATGCAATATTTTATGCGATTTTCATTAAAAAAAAAATGATTTCGGCATCGTTCGGTAGGTTTAAATATTTCGAATACATCTATGAAATAACAAAGAACAAAAATCTATGTTTTTATTTACGTTTCTATCATTAATAATTTTCTTACAGTAATCCTTTTAGCCGTTTTTGAGGTTAGGTTACAGGTAAACGGAAAAGTAGCAGTGACGTGTTGCAGCCTAAGCATTTCAAAGTGATTTTAAAAAAATATTCAGGTCTCTTTAAAATTGAAGCTGAGAAAGATTTTGAGCCATTTTTTATCCACTGTGTGCCGTCTAGAAACACACTTTTATTTGCAGGCTTTGTTCAAAGACTGTAAACCCATCAAATATATAGGAAATAAAACGACCATTTAACATTGTTCTTCTTTTATCCATTAAATTTAAGATTTATAAATTAAATTGACTTGTATATTCCATTGTTTAGAAACGGCAACAATACCAACAATAACATAATAATAGCAATAAAAAATGAATCTTTCAATGAGTCTTATCTCATTCATATTATCATCATTTTCCATTTTTTATTTTTTTTTTATTATAAATTTCCCAGTTTAGCTATTTTATTCTTCGTCTTGTGTTTTGTTATAATTGATGGTGATGGTATTTTCATTCCATTTCATTTTTTTTATTTTATGTATTTAAATGCTATGTTGATTGATCTGTAAATATGTATTATAACTATGTTATATTATAAAAATATTTAAGAATTTAAATTAAATATTAAAATATTTTTTTTTATTTATTCGATTATTATTTTCTATTTATACCAGTTTTTTTTTCTAATCTATTAATGTAATCTATATATACAAGGAGATGATGTATTTATGGCGTTCTCGCTTTATTTTATATAAATTATTTATGGTGTGAGAGGTTTGATTTATATTCGTTAATTTTCACTTAATAATTTATAAATACATAGCGCTACGAAGTATTTATTGCGATTGTTGTGTGGCTCTGGGTACAAAATAAAGGCGGACCAAATAAATTTCCAGTTGTACATATAGTACATAATATATACTCGTACAGTATTATACAAAAAAAAAATCGATTTATACAATCCAATTATCAATAATATAATCATTTCGTATAAAGTTATGATAATATTCTCGTATTCGTCGTATACACATAATAAAAATGACACCCAGACCGTGTGTGCGCGCAACAAACATATTTTCCCATATTTCCAATTCCAGCTTCGTTCCCATAAATCATAAAACCAAACTATGCATGTTTTATGTGTAGTATACACCAAGAAGAAGAAAGACATTCTGAAAATGAAATTAAAACATAAAAAATTTATAGTTTTCATATTTCTCTACATATATTTATCATAAATTATGCTGTTTTCTATTTTTCTAACTTTGCAGCATATAAAAATGATCTCACTGACAAATCTAATAACTTTTTCTTATTTCTTGTTACAATTTTTTTTGTTCTTCTCAAATTAAACTTCTTTTTCTTTATAGAAAAAGAAAAGTGGATAATTATTATGTAACCCTTTTTTTGATATAATTCATTGTTATTTATTTTCCACAAATGAGAAATATTTTTTTAACAAGAAAGTGGCGTAATGTTTGGTATTCGTTATTATAATTAGAACTTGAAATTTGATTGTGAATGATTTCTTATAATAATTTTAATTACTTTAATCTTCAATATTTGTGTTTATCGTTCAGCTTCTGTAAAATACACGATCAGAAGATAAAATTCAAAAGCTAATAAATTGATTTTTTTTATGTTGCTCTAACATACTTTTTGGTATTTAATTCCAAAAAAGTGAATTAAAGTCGGCAAAATAATTGGAATTAAACTCAGAAATTCGAATTCTGAGATTCTGCAGTCGAATTTTTTATTACGCAAAAATAACTAAATTCGGAAAACTTATAGAATTAAACTGAGAAACAAATTTTTTTTACGAGTTTAATTCCATTATTTTATGAATATTTTCGGCTTTAATTCAACTGATTCTGCGAATTAAAGTCGGAAGCTCCTTACAAATTTTGTGATTTTAATTCCGATTTTTTACCGAGCTTAATTAATTCCTGCGGCTTATTTCGTGGAGCCCAATATATAGCTTGCAATAATAAAGATCAAATTTTTTTGTAGCTTCCATCGTCATTTTTTATTTTCCTCGCCACTTATTTCTATTTTGCTGTCAGTAAAGCTGTGCCTTGCTTTCTATTATTCTAAATAGCGACTATTGGAACGTCAACCAAATGTTTTATTATTTGCCAGAAATAACCAGTTTCGGTTGGCTTCCGTGCAGGTTAATACGTAATAAAATTGTCTACAAAATATTAAATCAATTTAGTGCCGGGACTAGAAAACCTGACAACTTTCACAGTCGTATATGAGTTCGACCAAAAACTGAAACAGAATATATTTTCAGCATTACTAAAGCAAATTGATGACGGTCTTCTGTTTACCCAAAAGTTTCCCCGATACTTATTTTGGCTACGAACGACCTGACTTATATTTCCTAATGGAGCTTGCGAAAGCAAAGTGAGGATCGTGGTTGCAGTAACATTAATTCGCATTAACCTAAGAAAGAAGGAGGCCAAAATGGCTAATACACCATGAAAAATATATCTAAGGTCTATTAGTAAAAATTAAAACGAGATGTTTTATCATTAGGATTTAAATTTAGTGGGTGTTAATTAATTTGATTTGATGCAGTGGCGTAACTAGGTATCTGCAGCACCCGCAGCCGCGAGGAGCCCACAGTTAATGGGGCCGTCGAGATTTATCAAGCGTTCGAATATTAGTTCGAAGTTAAGATCAGATATATGGTAGCTCAGATTAAGCTTAAAGTAGACCACCCTTTGAAATTTGCAAAACGGGACATTTGTAGAAAATTTTAAGACATAGTTTAAAGGACATATTGCTCTTTGAATAAAATAACCAGGCATACTGTATGAAATTTCGATGTGTGTGCAACAGAATGGTGTATACATTTATGGCGTTTGGATCTAAAAATAACAGGTTTGTATCTCGAGGGGATGGAATGATCCCCAAGTTCCATATTTTACAATTTTTCAGTATTCCTCGTCCATAAAATGTAGGTAATTCGCATAAACTCAACTGTTGCTGTCGACCGGGATGCGAAATGTCTGATCAATATTTTTAAAGGCTATGATATGATGGAGGATAGCATTCGTAAATAGACTTGGGAGGGAGTGTTTTAGTTCCTTGCAATGCAAGCACCATTAAGCTAAAGTTGTAGAACTTATTAATCAGAACGGTGCCATATTTAGGTTTGACAGTTTGATTCTGATTGATGATTACATTGAATACGAAAGATAGCTGAATAACGATATTCGAGAGACCAGTCATTCATTTGATAATTGCCCTAAATAAGAAGAAAATAGGAAATTCGATTTAAAAAATTCGCAGAATCAGAAATTTTACCCGAATGATACAGAATGCAGAACACGAAATGAATGGCTTCTCGGTCCTCTGAGGCACTTTTTCTTCTTAGAGGATGCTTATCCAAATTAATAGCCCAAATTAAATATAAACTTCAAATTTTCATTTAATTTAAAAACTGCATATCTGCTGAGGTTGTGGGCATTTTAACTGTTGGGCACAATATTCTTTACTTGAAAAGTTGAATATGAAAAAAACTGCCGTTACTATGTGTGCCGCAATTGTTAAATGCCGTTCAAAAAGAAACTCAAAAAACATAGTCAATTTTTATCGCAACACGACACTTTGTGCGTTAATTCGCGACTACAGCCTGTGGACGAAACATTATTTTGAGTTTGGCAAAACTTATTTTTTATATCATTGGAAGAATTGCAAAATCACACGAACTGATGTGCACTGACGTCGCTTTAAATGGGTCAATATGTCCGACGGTGCCATTTAGAACTTCGATACCAATACTGTGATGTCTTTCTTTTGCTGTATCTCAATTTCGCACTGCCATTGATTAGGGCTTGTTAATGCTAAAGATGGGGAAATACTCATTTTAAAGGGTGGCGTGAATATAAAATGTAAAAGCTTTTCAATTTTTGAAAAAATTGTGCTTTTTGAATGTCTTCAAGTTTACTTGTTGATTAACACAATGAGTGGAATGAATAAAAAAAAAAATGCTTTAGATTGAAATTTTCAAGTTTTTTACTTGATATCTGATCAATCATCTTCAATATTTACTTGTCAGTATCTACTTCAGTAACAAAGTTTACAAATTATAAGAAAAACTATCAAAATGAGTGGTTAAACATATTATTGGTGAAATATTGTCCAGCGAAATTTATGTGAAAAAGTGACTTAAAACTTGCCCACAGACTGCTTTACAATCGGTAAACAGTAACCCTAAATGAAATTAATAATAATTAAAGAGCACATCTAAATTAAATTAATTTTCATTATAAAGAATAACCTAAAATTATATAATTACCATTATTTAAAGTTGAAGTTGTGACCTACCTAACCGAATACTCGTTACTCCCAGTAGTGTCTGTATAAATTTGGTATGGACCTTCACCTCATTTGGTGCTTGATACATCGAGTGAAAAACTACTTTACCAATATCATACGCTTACAATTACGACTTGAACTCGATTATTGAATTAATTTTTTTCATTTTTAATTGCACTAAATATAATTATCAATAATAATGGTGAACGAACTGAATTTATTGGCAACGTGTTGAGTAAAATAAACAAGTTGTTTCCTGAATGCATGCGATTTATGCAAAATTTCATGGCAATGTGATAGATCGAATGTCATTTTTTCCATTAGTAAATTTTCAAAGCCAACATGTTGGGAGATCTAAAAGTACCCATTAGCGTTAATATTCTATAAAACACTGTGCAAATTTGAATTTTGCAAAACGCATATTAATCCAAGCTATAAATGACAACTAAATTAAAAAGTAATCTCACGAGGAGAATTTTCGTTGGCCACCTGGTGGTGAATAGTGTTGTGTTGTTTTGAAATAAAAGTCGAAAATTTAGTCAAACAAATTGCAAATTTTGATGTATTCTGACATTTCCTTCAATTTGCGCGTTTTTTTCGATTTGTTATGTGACAGCTGAACTGAACGAAATTAAAGATTTGCTGCTCAGTATCATGCACTTTCTACATATCGTATTCTTACTTAAAGTTGTTACTGACTCGCTGGTTCCCCTATAAGAGCACTCACAAATATTGAAACAATAATGTTGAGCGGAAATTTGGTCAAGTAGGTAGCATTCCACTTCGTCTGCATACAAATTTTGCCCGCCTTCATCCGAAATTCAGCAAAGGTTAGATTATGGATGCTTCTCCTAACAATTGACTGATTTGGGGCAAATTTCGGGCATTATTCTAGTTTTTCGTAGAGAACTTTCCGGACTAAGCCACCTAAGATTCAATTAGATATTTGGCGAATAATTTTGATGGTTTCTGGCGATATTTACTGAGCGTTAGTTTCGGTGTCTCTACTGAGACCTTTCGGACCGTATTTATAACTTATTGGCTGGCGCATATTGTAGAGGACCAGCCCAACGAATGGTTTTACTCACAATCGGTTTTATGTCGATCGAAGCAGGTTGTTTAATCATTAAATAAGTAAAAAATAAAAGTATACAATAAAAACAAAGCATAACGAAATGTTGGGCCTATAACGTTACGAATATCATTTTGTACCCAAATAAATAAATTGTGTCGTTTACAGTTAGACAAACAGTTATACAGGTTACGTTACAAAAAACCTTTCCATTACTGTTTAAAATGCTCTAAATTTTTTTAAAGGTGTTCATAACCTACAAGGGATTCCCTTTGTAATCTGATCCGTATGAAGCTAACATTTTATTACTGTCTACAGCATTCCGTCCCAAGAGATTATTTATAAGAGCTTCTTAAATGTTTTAATAAGAAAGATTGGAAAACCACACGTGCTTCATCCAATTTTGCTTTATTATAGAAAAAATTAATTATTAATTATATTAAACAAAAAAATTTAAACAAAACTCGAATTTTTTCAGCGTTGCCAATTTGAAAATACAGCTTCTCAGCAGATTATTCGACCTTCCAGTGAAGTTGGGCTGACTATTTTTTGTTGTTTTCATTTATGCAATCATTTCTGGGAATCAAGGGACTTCCAAGTTCCAACTCTTTCGCAGTTCATTTTACCATCCAACTTTACGCCATAGTAGCCAAATCGAGGACGTACAACTAGTTTGACAAATTACAATAATTGCGACGTGAAGGCATGGCCGACATTTCCACAAACGTTTCTAACTTTTAAGGATAAGTTGAAGAGCTGAAAGGTTTTCGTTCTAAAATTGAAAACCATTTAGTAGTCAAAATTGTGATATGTTTATGGTGGGTGAAAAAATTTGACAACAGTCGTTTTCTTTAGAAGATTTAATAATAACTAAAATATTTTTTATAAATGAAACAAGTTACACAATATATTGAAGCAGATAAGGTTATGAGGAATTTATTTCGATAATAAGTTAGATTTAGGAATTTTGAAACAGAAGTTCAATGCAAATAAATTTTCTAGTACTCATTTTTGAATTCTTTAGATTGAATTTTTAAGAAATTAATTTTCACGTAGAAGTATATTATTTTTTACGAACAATCATTCAACGAAACCGACTGATAAAACGACCATCGCCATCAAAAAATTTTTGATAAAACCTGCATATTGGGTGGCTGCGACAAATGTTTTGAAGTCGAGGATTAAATCCCAATTAAGTATACGGTTACTAATACGTCATGGAAACTAGGGCTTGTAAAAACCCGGTTTTTACCCGGATAACCCGGGTTTTAGGATTTTTAAAACCTGAAAACCCGAGTTTTTACAAGCTTTAATTTTGAATAGAATTTATTTTGAAATATAAATCCGGGTTTTAAGTAAAAAACTCGGGTTTTCGGATTCCTCACATTTGGAGAAATCTGGGTTTTTGAGACCGTTAAAAACCCGGTTACAAGCCCTAATGGAAACAGTGGAAATTAGTGGAAAAACGAATGAAAATTGAGACGAGTTCTGGATCTGCTGAACAGTTGCTAGAAGTTTTAAAAACTAACGTTTCAACATGTAAAAAAACATTTTTATAATAAAACGGTACAATAAGGTTTTTTCGAAAAATTAAGAAATGATATTAAACAGTTTGAAGCAGCACTTCTGGTACCTTTCAATATTATTTTTAAAAGATTTTCAAAATTCTGTGTTCAAAACAACATCTATTTCCAGATTTATATTGCTGAAAATTATAAAACAATATATCAAATTGAAATTCAAGCTGCTCATTTTACTTATAACCAAATAACTTTAGTTACAACATGTGTATGGACAAAAATGGAGACAATTTTCTACACCATAGTAAGTGACTGCTTATGTCACGACAAATTATCAGTATGGTCATTTCTTAAACATATTATACAATTGTTAAAACAACGTTTTCCAATCTCTGCTATATACACATTTTTACTCCCTGAAGCTGATTCTGGACTATATATCATTTGGATTTTTTTTTCAACCAGTCATGGTAAAGGAGCTGTATGTGGCATTGAAGCCACGATAAAACGAAAAATATCTACTCTTATTAAAGCCAATTCTTTGGGTATTTTTTACGCTATTGAATTTTAATGCATCGAAAATTATTCAAGGAATTAATCACGTCGATTATACAACCCGCCGGATGTACTGCGGTGGGAGTATGATTCGATTTTGACGTTTTTCATATTATTGAAAACGTCGAATCAAAAGTGAGCGAATGACGGTAATGCAGGTCGAAAAATTCGTATTATAGAACTCGCGAGTGAAACGCACTCTATACAATAAAAATTATTTTAAATACGCATCAGATTCAAAGCGGATTTCTTACTGTGAAGTGGTTTTAAGTTTTTGTGTTACATTTCGACGTAAAAAATTTTTTTACCATGGAAAATAATAAAAAGTTGTAAGTTGAGAATTTACTAAATAAAAAATAAATTGTATTTTTTAAGAAATATAAAATTTAACTAAATAAAATTAATTTTTTAAGAAAACGTACAACAAATCGAGCACAATTTGGTAAGATGGTGATGATAATGAAGGAGCACCCAGATATCGCCAAAAACCTAAGCAAAGAGGGTCCAGAGGTAGTTTTAGAGTTCTGGCAACAACTAAAAGGCGAACTAAACGCGCTGGGGCCACCAATAAAAGAGTGCGCGGAATGGAAAAAGGTTTGGAGCTTTGGTAGATGCGTTACGGAATAAAATTCAAATTTTTAATTTTAGGTTTGGAGTGATTATAAATCCTCTTTAAGAAAAAAACTGGCTCACAATAATCGAGAGCTTAATAGCACTGGAGGCGGTACAAACAATCTATTTGTATTTACACCGCTAGAGGAAGACGTAATTCAGCTAGTATCATTATGGGATGCCGTTGACGGTTTACCGAATACAAATAAGTTCGGAGTTCCCCGAAAGCGGACAATGCATGATGCTAATAATGCTAGTTTGCAAATCGAAAATTTGCCAACCGCTGATGAATTGGTTGAATCTGGGTGCGACGATGGGTCATTAGTTGAAAATGACGTCGAAGTCGAAATTCGAAACATCGAAACAAGCACCGAAATGCCGCAAACTAAAGGGCCAAAACAACTGAAACTTTTAGAAAAGCAAATCGACATACAACAAAAATTATACGAAAATATCGCTAAATTTGTCGACAGTCAAAATCAGCGATGGGAGGATTTCAACTCATATCAAAAAAGGTTATTATATAAGGTTATTATAGGGCAGTTGAAAAACTTAGTGATCGTCAAAAAGAAGCTAATGAAATATTGAAAGCTCAGTTAGAAGAGACCAAGCGGCATAACCAAAGAAAGGAGCAGTTGTTTCTAGAAAAAAAATAAGATTAAGGAAAAAATTCTAGAAATAGAATTAGAAAAGGCTAATTTTGAAAATTGAAATATTTTACTGGTTATTTTTTGAATTTTTTGTTTATATTGATATAAGGTTAAATTTAAGTGATATGAATTTGTGATAATAGCCAAGAAGGTGTTCTGTCAATACCAAACTGTGAAGGCAGATTATTTTATAATTTTTATACCGATACTTATAAGATTAAAACAAACAGAATTTATCTTGTGATAATTGCCAAGAAGGCTGATTTATATTTATATTTTTTTTGTTATATAAATGAATTAAGAAACTTAAGTACCTTTAAAATTTGGTTTTAAATTAAATAATAAACCATTAAAAGATTAAAGTTATTTGTTTATTTGGATTTCAAAAATTTAACAATACTTGGTTGCGAAAATCATTTGCCTCGGACAAGTATCGTTGATCTTCTTGGGAGTGTATTACTTCGCCGTAATCATCATGGTCCTCAAATTCTTCTGGCATTGGGTCATCATTGCCATCATGAACATTAAAATGTACGCGTATATTATGAAGAGCGGCTGCAACGTTTATAATTTTTATCGATTTTTCAGGCGAATAGTGTAGGTGTCGGGGCGTCGGGCTACACCAAGAAGGCAACGACACCAGTTTTTCCAAACTCCGATTGTACGTTCTACAATATTTCGGGCGGAACTATGGCTTTTATTAAACCTACTTTTCTGGGTGTTCACTCCTGCATTTCTATATGGTGTAATAAGCCAAGGTAGTAAGGGGTGTCCCGCGTCAGCTTAAAAAATTTAACGTTTAGCATAGAAATTCAATGTGTAAGTAACATCCTTACCGAGTACTCGTTGGTTCCTATCCCCGTTGTTATAAATGTTTTTAAAATATTGGGCGGCATCCCCGTTTCTCCAAATGAAGGAATCATGGCTGGCCCCAGGATACGTAGCATCCACACAACGAATTCTTAATTTATGATCGCATATCTTAAAAATAAATAAATTTTAATACCGAAAAAAATTTAAAATAAAGCTTAATTATAATTGTTACTTACTATCATGACATTGAGACTGTAGAATCCTTTACGGTTGTAAAATAGATGAGGGTTATTTGCTGGCTTTGCAATTTTGATGTGTGTACCATCTACGCACATAACGATGCCAGGAATTTTACTTTTAGCATAAAAGTATAATCTTGCCTCATTTTTCTCAGCCTCGCTCATCTTTAGTGTTAACCATTTTGGGCATAACATATTTTCCAAAATATCCAACACCTCGGATAGTACAACTGAGACTGTTGACTGAGCCATTCCCACAAAGCAATCTTGGCCTACACCGTTTTGGTAGCCGCCTTCAGCCAAAAACCGGAGAGTAGCAGAGAGTAGTAAATTTAAGTGATATGAATTTGTGATAATAGCCAAGAAGGTGTTCTGTCAATACCAAACTGTGAAGGCAGATTATTTTATAATTTTTATACCGATACTTATAAGATTAAAACAAACAGAATTTATCTTGTGATAATTGCCAAGAAGGCTGATTTATATTTATATTTTTTTTGTTATATAAATGAATTAAGAAACTTAAGTACCTTTAAAATTTGGTTTTAAATTAAATAATAAACCATTAAAAGATTAAAGTTATTTGTTTATTTGGATTTCAAAAATTTAACAATACTTGGTTGCGAAAATCATTTGCCTCGGACAAGTATCGTTGATCTTCTTGGGAGTGTATTACTTCGCCGTAATCATCATGGTCCTCAAATTCTTCTGGCATTGGGTCATCATTGCCATCATGAACATTAAAATGTACGCGTATATTATGAAGAGCGGCTGCAACGTTTATAATTTTTATCGATTTTTCAGGCGAATAGTGTAGGTGTCGGGCTACACCAAGAAGGCAACGACACCAGTTTTTCCAAACTCCGATTGTACGTTCTACAATATTTCGGGCGGAACTATGGCTTTTATTAAACCTACTTTTCTGGGTGTTCACTCCTGCATTTCTATATGGTGTAATAAGCCAAGGTAGTAAGGGGTGTCCCGCGTCAGCTTAAAAAATTTAACGTTTAGCATAGAAATTCAATGTGTAAGTAACATCCTTACCGAGTACTCGTTGGTTCCTATCCCCGTTGTTATAAATGTTTTTAAAATATTGGGCGGCATCCCCGTTTCTCCAAATGAAGGAATCATGGCTGGCCCCAGGATACGTAGCATCCACACAACGAATTCTTAATTTATGATCGCATATCTTAAAAATAAATAAATTTTAATACCGAAAAAAATTTAAAATAAAGCTTAATTATAATTGTTACTTACTATCATGACATTGAGACTGTAGAATCCTTTACGGTTGTAAAATAGATGAGGGTTATTTGCTGGCTTTGCAATTTTGATGTGTGTACCATCTACGCACATAACGATGCCAGGAATTTTACTTTTAGCATAAAAGTATAATCTTGCCTCATTTTTCTCAGCCTCGCTCATCTTTAGTGTTAACCATTTTGGGCATAACATATTTTCCAAAATATCCAACACCTCGGATAGTACAACTGAGACTGTTGACTGAGCCATTCCCACAAAGCAATCTTGGCCTACACCGTTTTGGTAGCCGCCTTCAGCCAAAAACCGGAGAGTAGCAGAGAGTAGTAAATTTAAGTGATATGAATTTGTGATAATAGCCAAGAAGGTGTTCTGTCAATACCAAACTGTGAAGGCAGATTATTTTATAATTTTTATACCGATACTTATAAGATTAAAACAAACAGAATTTATCTTGTGATAATTGCCAAGAAGGCTGATTTATATTTATATTTTTTTTGTTATATAAATGAATTAAGAAACTTAAGTACCTTTAAAATTTGGTTTTAAATTAAATAATAAACCATTAAAAGATTAAAGTTATTTGTTTATTTGGATTTCAAAAATTTAACAATACTTGGTTGCGAAAATCATTTGCCTCGGACAAGTATCGTTGATCTTCTTGGGAGTGTATTACTTCGCCGTAATCATCATGGTCCTCAAATTCTTCTGGCATTGGGTCATCATTGCCATCATGAACATTAAAATGTACGCGTATATTATGAAGAGCGGCTGCAACGTTTATAATTTTTATCGATTTTTCAGGCGAATAGTGTAGGTGTCGGGCTACACCAAGAAGGCAACGACACCAGTTTTTCCAAACTCCGATTGTACGTTCTACAATATTTCGGGCGGAACTATGGCTTTTATTAAACCTACTTTTCTGGGTGTTCACTCCTGCATTTCTATATGGTGTAATAAGCCAAGGTAGTAAGGGGTGTCCCGCGTCAGCTTAAAAAATTTAACGTTTAGCATAGAAATTCAATGTGTAAGTAACATCCTTACCGAGTACTCGTTGGTTCCTATCCCCGTTGTTATAAATGTTTTTAAAATATTGGGCGGCATCCCCGTTTCTCCAAATGAAGGAATCATGGCTGGCCCCAGGATACGTAGCATCCACACAACGAATTCTTAATTTATGATCGCATATCTTAAAAATAAATAAATTTTAATACCGAAAAAAATTTAAAATAAAGCTTAATTATAATTGTTACTTACTATCATGACATTGAGACTGTAGAATCCTTTACGGTTGTAAAATAGATGAGGGTTATTTGCTGGCTTTGCAATTTTGATGTGTGTACCATCTACGCACATAACGATGCCAGGAATTTTACTTTTAGCATAAAAGTATAATCTTGCCTCATTTTTCTCAGCCTCGCTCATCTTTAGTGTTAACCATTTTGGGCATAACATATTTTCCAAAATATCCAACACCTCGGATAGTACAACTGAGACTGTTGACTGAGCCATTCCCACAAAGCAATCTTGGCCTACACCGTTTTGGTAGCCGCCTTCAGCCAAAAACCGGAGAGTAGCCGCTAATTTGAATTCCGGCGTTAACGACGAAGATTTTACCACCTGGGGTAATTTTGTTTTTATTTCGTTTAATACATACTTAAAGGCTGCCTTATTCAATCGAAAATTTTTAATAAAACTGAAAAAAATTGCATTATAATACAATAATCAAAAATTCAGAAATAATTTTACTCACTGTGCATTTGACAATTGGAATATGTCTTTGCATGCATTCCTAATCGCTTTTCTGCTTTCCTTTCTCTTAATCGGCGCTACTTCTTCACTACAATCAAAATATATGCTTATGGTATCCATAATATCCACAAAATCTTTAATTTTTGTTTTAAAATATGTACATATTAAATATTTCCTTATTAGATAGAAAAAAAAACAAACACAAATGGAAAAATACTAAATTGAATGTCAAAATTTTGACAATTGAGTGAAAATGCAGATTCACTGCGGATCGGTAATGCAGTTTTCCGGCGGATTCTATAATGCAAATATTTTTAAATGCGAATCGAATGCGGATTGAATGAATTCCCGCCGTAGTAAATCCGCCGAGTTGCATAATCGACAAGAATATTCAATTAATTACTGGAAACGAAATTAACCAAAATAAAACCCATTTGGAGGAAAGGTGGAACAATCTTCAAAAAATTCCCACTTTACAATCGCTAGACAATTTTCAAAAATTAAGTGAAACGGATATTTCTGTGCCTCTCGCCAAAATCAAAACAAACGCCTGTTAAAATAATTTAATTTAATATTTCTATCCACTATCTTAATACCTCTTTAAGCATTACTATTTATTTGTCAAAAATGAAGAAAAATGTTGAAATAAAACATTTTCATGAGTAATACTAATAACTAATTTGGTTTTAAAAATCTTGAAATACATAATATAGATGAAGTGAAATGATTTCTTTTTGTATGAAAATTCGTAAGTGTCCCAATGACTAACATAATTATTTTTTGTTGTACTAAGTAAACTTGTGGTAAAGTACCAAAAAACAATTCAGTCCGTGATTTATTATTAAGCACTTATCTGACTTAAAACTTAAGTATTAACTTCATATCTGTTTTAAAAGATCTCGCAGAAAACTGATGACATTTGAGTGGATATCTAACTATTAAGATTATACGGTCCCGATTACAAACAGCATTTTGTACCAAAGAAAGTTCCATTTATTGTGTTAGTATCGATTATTCTAAGTTGAACATATTTGTAAATGATGTAAGAGGTATCATATCAACCTTACTTACTGGCAAAACACTTTTCAAAACAAAAAATTCTATTTGGGTTAAACTAACCCAAATAGAAAAGAAAAAAATCTAAAAGTCTTCAATAAATCAAGTACATACCTACATAATTATTAATTTAAAAAAACAAATATGTAATTCTCATTAAGAGAAATTTACACAGTGGAAATATGTTATTTCTCAATTGATACCAGGTAAAGTGATTTCGGTGCCATCTCTGATTATATTTTGGAAAGTGTTTTATAAGACAAAATGTGACAGCAAATTCTTCAATGCAATTGTCATCAAGTTCGAAGAAAATATTCTTTAATAGATTTGACAGCGATAAAAAGTTGTGTCTTGCAATAGACTTTCACCATAAATCTGATAGGTGGCAGGTTACCTAGTGTAAATTCGAGTCAATTTATTTGTCAATCAGCCTAATATGCTCTCATTGTTACAATGCTTAAAATGTAAAATGCAATGTTCAACATGTTATTGTTATTAGGGCAGGGCCGGCCACGATTCATTTGAAGTTTCGTAATCATTTTTTTTTTACCGGATAATCAGTGATTAATTCATTGATCCAAAATTAACCAACCGTGATTTTTTCATCACCCGCCGGGAATCGGACCCGGGACCTCCGGAACTTAAAGCAAACATGCTAACCACTGTCCCACCGGGGCGGGATTTTTTTGATGTAATTGACTTTATTTCCTTTTTAATTGAATTAAACTAAATCGAAATAAATTAAGGGAATTTTATAAAGCCAATTAACTTTAATTCCAATTATTTGATTTCGCGGCATTTGGCGATACCAATTGATTAACCATTGATTAATAAAAATAAATCAAAATGTAAA
The DNA here is from genome assembly GCA_963556165.1 of Tipula helvola. Classification (NCBI taxonomy): domain Eukaryota; kingdom Metazoa; phylum Arthropoda; class Insecta; order Diptera; family Tipulidae; genus Tipula; species Tipula helvola. The sequence continues at coordinate 242,715,036 of OY744483.1, read as the reverse complement.
TCTAAAAACGGGGATCCAGTAAGCGCTGTGATCGAGAACTTGATTTACAAATGAGCATCAAACTACACAAAGCGTTGCAGTTAAAGTTTCTCCCTTTACGTTTAATGAAAAATGTCCCGCTGGTTACGTAACAGGTAAATATGGAAACCTTTTTGTTTTTTTAGACGATACGTTCGTTACGTTTCTACTGCTCCAGATAACCAAAAGTTTACTGAAATGTTTAAATTTTTAATTTCCATCATTTTTGACAACTTTCAGCACTGCCTTCCAGCGATCAGAAGTTCGTTTTATGTTACCTTTAATTATACTCAGTGAACAAATTTAAGGGGTGGCGTAAGGGGCAATGGTGGATGTTTGAACTAACCTTGATTATTGAGCTTTTTTTTGGCCTCCTCATGGGGAAGACTATATAGGGGCAACATTCGTACCGGAATAATGATACATTCTTTGTTATATTGTAATATTTACTAATCTGTTTATTTGATTAGTACGTAGAGCTATTATGCTTAAAGAGAATTGTTAGGAAAATACTGATTAATATTTAAAAACAATTTTGTTGCACTAAAACATTTCAGATGTTTATTTTAAAAGTAGTGTAGTCCTTTGTTAAAAAAAAATAAGTTAATGATAATAATATATTATAATCAAATAAATCAAATTAGGTCGCTTAAACTTTTGCAATAAATAAGAAAATTAAGCAGTTCGTATACTTTTGCGTTTATTAATTTTCAATGCTTTCATTATTTCATTTAAACAATATTTGGAACCTCAGCATAAAACACAATGAAGTTCAGTCGAATTACCGTTTAGTAAACTGGAGTTCCAAAATAAAACAAAATTCAACCAAACTAAAATAAGTCTTATTTTTATAAAAAAAGATTTATAAATTTAAGATTTGCTTAGGCCCAAATTCACGGAATTGCAAAACAAGAGTGTGTTTACAGTTCCTTAAAAAAATGTATAGTAACTTAAGCCTTTATTTCCTTGAAATCCTGGAAACAGCGGACACTTTTTTAAGATTGTTATTTCTTTAATTAAAGTAAGAATCAAAATAAATGTTTCAATTTTCCTTAAATATTTATGGTAAACTGTTAACAAGAGGGTTAATCTTATCCAATCAAATACTTTTCCTTCCTCCTTGAACAAATGTGTTTCTTTATGATTAATTTTATAAATATTTTGACTTCCGTACAAACTTTCTGGTTAATCTCACGCATAATACGCCCGTAAGTAATTTATAAACAAATTCAAATTTAATCATCTTTATATGTAGTCCTAAATATACATACATACACCGACGATGTTTTATATAAATAACCTACCCCATTTAGAACGTAAGGGTTACTGACTTCTCTATGTAAACATGTAGCATCGCGTCACACACATTTTATACCATACCGCACCCTTCTACGTTTAAACATGATTACTTTTCACAATATTATAGAGAAATTGTATAAATTTTCCTTAATTAGGCTTACATAAAAAAAAAATAATAATTTTAAGTCACGTGACTAGCAAAAATATCGTTCGTTTCCTTTTTTTATGTAACGAAAAGATCTTTTCCGGACAACAACTTTGTATACTTTGTATATACAGAGAAACATTTTATCTTTACATGAAAAATTAATTTAAATTAAAATGTGACGACGAGTAGTGGGAAGAGTTTAGACGGGGTGGATGGTGAACAATATAAAATGTAAATACATACTATGCGTTTGTATGTCGATGGGGTGAATTCGGAACACAATGAATCGAAATTTTTATTGACAGATAGCACGCTTATTATGATAATTAGTGTCATTATCGTTAAGATATGTTTGAAGTGAAATTGATCCATCTGAAACGTTTGTTTTGTCAATGGCAATTTGTTTTTTTTTTTTTGTTTTCGTCAACAATAGATTTCCGATTTCTCGAATTGATTGTCTAACATTAATGTGTAACTAACGTTTTTTTTTTAGTTCTGTGCTACAACACCAATGAAAATCAATATTGATATAATTACCCGGAGAGCTGTATAAAAAGAAAATTTTTGTTCTCATTTTTTTTATTGTTATTTAACGCTTGCAAATTAGATAAATCGAACACAAAAAAATAAAAATATTCAACCCAAGGGTGGTAGTTTGGTGTATTCTATGGTTTTTCGTTCCGTTTTTGTTTAAGGGAGGTTGGACTGATCAAATGATTATACAAAACATGAAATCTATATCTTTTGTTATTCATATCAAGATAACCAATTAATATTTTTTGTTCAGTTTTTCTCAATTTATACCAGAGTTACGTATACGTTGTAATTCACCCTCATCTCATATTTATATCAATATATGTATATCTATCTATAAAACCCACAATCACTGATATCTGGGAAAACTGAATCGAATACAACAACAACAACAAAAATTTAACCAGAAAACCAACAGAATAAAAAATAACGTTTCCATCGCACACAAGAGCAGCAGTATGTAAAGAAACTGTAAAGAGTTCAACTTATCCAGATCTTGTTGTACATATTCCTTGTATATTGATTTACGATGATTTTTCTTTTTTTTTTTAGGTGCTGTTTGGTTTAATAATAAAATATGAAAATAGAATTTCTAATGTAGTTTTTCCTCGTTTTTGCTTTCTGTATATTTTCCTCCAACTCTGGTGGGTGGTTTTTTCAAGTACATTGTAAATTCTGTTGCAGGGAAAATATTTATTTTGAAATTGTCTCGGGAGACTTGTGAAGGAAAATTGAAAGAATTTTCTATTTGTGATGTTCTGTTTGATTATCAAAAGTAGTACAATTTACGAATTGATCATCATCGTCATCATCATATCTTTACAGCATACACAATATACCATTTCAAAGTTAAATTTACATTTTGGTCTCTATGTATTATGCATATCTATGTGGTATAATATTTACTCTAAGAAACCGATGAACAACAACTGTCGAAATTGTTTATCGTACTCATCGTTATATCGCTCCCTTTCCAAAACAAATACATCGTATAAATATAAAAGGATCACTATAGGGACAAATTCTTTTGATAGACGACAGAACATTTGTTATATTTAATAAGATATGTATATAGTACAAATAAGTAAAGTAATGGTCAACAGGTTATACAATTTGTTGTGTTGCAGATATAAACTGACTGAATTATTCATGGTTTTATAAAATCACCGTGAATCTCAATGGAATACTAAAATGGTTGTACAAGATAGATATTCTCGTTAAATTGGTTAGATATTATATGAATAATGGTCAATTTTTTTATTGTAATTGTGTATATATTAGTATATTAACGGTCACCCTACTGAATCATGAGAGATACCATTGTATGGTTTGACTCGAGTAACCTATTGAACAAATAACATAATTTTATAAAGTAATTTGCAATGTTCAAATATACGCTTTGACGTTTAAATACGTTTAAACACTGATTATACCTACGGAAGCAGTAGTACTTAATAGGTAGTTATTATTATTTAAGGTAGTTTTTGGAAGTCGTCTTAACGGCTGGTTTAATTTCGTAAAGTTTTGTTTAATTCGGGGCCTAAGTCAACAAAATATTTAAATAATTATGTAATCTAATATAATATTTGTAAAACATACCAATTCTACTCCATTGGTTTAGGGTCAAATATACGAAAACACGAAAAAAATGCTTAGAGGATATTATCACATTTGCTTTTCTGGATTTCCGCTTAATTTTCCTGCTATTTTACTTTGAATTGCGATGAAATTCGTCAAAGTTAAACAACAAAGTGTACTTTTGCTTTAAGCTGGGCCAATGAAACTTTGAATTTAATATATCAATATACGTGTTTTCGAATTTTGAGTTATTAGTTGTAAAATTAGAAAAAAACTAACAAAATTGACGTTTTGTTGATAAATTTGATAGTATGATGGAAGGTTTTCATAACCGTTTTTAATGCGTCACTGTTGCTTTCGTTTATTTGGCCTTTCAACATACTGTTATGTGTTTAGTTTTAATTTAATAAACTTTTCAATTCTCAATACCTACAAACAACAGTTATTTGTTACTAATCTTTTTTTTAGGGAACTGGTTAGCCGCTTTCCCATTATCTGGTGCGGAATTGAAAATTACATTTTGAGTGGCTGCAAGTGCCTATAGTTGTGGTCGGTGTCGGTGCTAAATTATCTAACCTCAACTAATCTTCATGTATGTTCATGTACTGTTCTTCGTGTAGTTACGTAAAGTTATTACTCAAGACGGAACACAGGAAAAATTTTAATTTTTTAACTTTTGGTTAGCTAAACTGGATAGGGTGACATGAGCACTGATCAGATTCATAAAAATAAGAATTTTAATTTCTTGCACCAAAAATGTCAACTATTATTTATTTTTTTTTTATTTTGCTCGATATATTTTTTAGGTAAATACTTGTAATAAATAGAGAGAATTCGAGACTTGAATTTGAATGTTGATGAAGATATCATTAAAATACAAGAATTCCTAGTAGAAATATGTTCGTCATAAATGATTGATAGGAATAAATTAAATTTAATGTGCTAAATAAAAACAAGTTTTAATTCTCGGTCTGTGAATACTATAATAAATAATTTTCTCCTCATAAAGCTTTCCCCTCAATTGAAGTTTACATCCGATTATTACAACAATAATAATGGAGCAGCTGTTTATGACGAGAAAATTTTTATTACGATATTCAGACACAGTGTATTGTAATTATTTGTAAGCTCTTGATTTAAAATATTCACAAATTCATATAGGTCAAACAATACACATCTATCCATATGTATCAAAATATATTATTAAACTACTAAATTTTATATAGGTGGTCAAAACTTATCAAGACGTGTTATTCACGTCAAATTATTCTCATATGAAAACCATTTCTGGAATTTATACGTATTTAGATATTAGACCATTAGGAAAATACGATTTCAATAAAATCGAGAATTCTGAAATTTGATTCGAATTATGGGTTATACAGTTGAGGATAGCGAATACGCTGGTTCGAACTCGGTTTCCTGAGCCACTCGTTGGGAGGTGTAGATTTCGTTATGGATGAGGTGGCTCCATGAGATGAAACCATATTATTATTGTTAAGATTGCAAACAAATACGAAGATGGAGCCACCAATAAATCATAATATCTGTGGGAATTTTAATTGTTTCTACTTCAAATAGTATCAGAGCCTTCTAGAGTATAGAGCCACAACCATACTGCCGTACTAAAAAAGGACCCATTTGCCTTTTTGTATAGTTTTAATTAATTTCAATTTTACTATTTTTGTTTGCCATCCTTAATAAGAAATATGACTATTAAATAACGTGATTTTCTGGCATTTGATGAAGAATATTTAGCGTTTTAAGCAGAAAAATAGCTATTTGTTTGCAGAATCCAAATATGCCCCTAACGCATTTTTTAGACTTTTGGCGTTTGTCACTTTTTTCCTTACGACGGCAGCATACGTCATATTTCTTAGAAGATTTTTTAGTAGTATAACTTTTGATTGTTCGCATTAGGAATCCATAGTAAAAATGAGGTTTTTTAGCTTCAAGTTTTCCAATGAATAAAGCAAATATATTATAAAACGTTTATATAAAAGTTTTCTACATATCTCTAACAACAATATACAAACAGAAGTAAATACATATTAGTGGTGAAATATTAAAATGAAATTATGTCTAAAATATGTTTTTCGAACTTTAATTTTGAAAAATACTTGAAAGTTGGATCTGACGAAGTAAAATAGTGCTTGCTAAATTTATCTTTAATTTTAATAGTGTACATCAGATGTCGAATGTCTTTGATTGTTTACAGAAAAATACGAAAAAAAAATTATTTTATCACACACCTTCTTAACATTTGTGAATTTGGTTTGATTTTATAATTTTTGAGCTGAAAATTTCAACAGGTGGTAATTTTTTGTAAGATTTTACCAAATTTGTGCTGAGGCGACTGGATTAGTTCCTGTATAATATATTATTATGTGACAGTTTATTAACTTTTTCAGAACTAATTATGACGGGTGTAGCCTTTTCAGCTGATAATACCATGACATGTTTTAGATTTTCTGCCGCTGCATCAATATCAGCTGGTGTGGTCAAAGGAATATTAAGTAGACAATTTTGTTCGACTAGACTCCTATATTGATCCCAATTAGTTCTCTTGCTTGTAAGACGGTTCGGCATTTCGTTCCTTAGGACATCGGTACTCACTGTTGCTATTACCGGTGAGTGATCAGAAGACAGATCATAACAATCAATGGCATTAAAATATTTACGTGCAATACCCTTAGTTAGACAAAAGTCAATTAAATCAGGAATTTTTATTGTATCCGTGGGCCAATAAGTTTCATATTTGCTCTTCATATCATTCCATAGTTTTCCTTTGTTGGCATTCTCAAAAATTGCATCAGATGCTAAATCAAACGATCGTTCGAAGAAAAAAACGGACAGCATAATACCAGCAGCATATGTTGAAGTTCTTTTGAAAACCATATCATACAAGAATTTCATTTTGCTGCTGTCTTTTACTGGTTAATTTTTAACTCGCGAACTTTTCAAGAAATTTTGTAATCGATGAAACTTTTGACAGACGTCAAACGATTGAAGCGAAGTCGTTGGGTTACCGGCAGATAAATAATCCAGGGACTGTTCCTCTATAGCTTCATAAAGTTGTTTGCCTTTCGGCAATCTTAATCTGGATCCCCAATGAGTATGTTTGGCGTTGTAATCACCCGTCGCGAGAAATTTATTACCTAGCTGGCTGAAATAATCCAAGAACTGGATTTTTTTATAGCATATACAGTACACTGCCGATATGGCATAGTTTCCAGATCACTCCTGCAGACAGATGCCCGTAGATTGTATATGCTCTTTCTCATATTTGGTAAGTTCATAGTGTTTTAAGGGCCTATCACACCAAGCGCGGCGCGTCGGCGGCAAATTTAAATAAATTTAAATACACGTTTTTTTGCTTATCTAGTGATAGTAAATCATAGCTTGAACAAAAATAAAATTATTATTCATAAAAAAATTTACAAACTTTATATTTTTAATAGAAAAATTACAATTGATTATGCAATTTCGAAAAGGGCACATCGCGAAAATTTTGACAAAACCGTTTTTTCACGTTAATGTAATGGAAATATATCCCCGCACCTATTTGGTTTGAAATAGGCACATTTCTTGTGTTAATACGGCAACCAGTGTCGGTTTGTATAACGATAATTTCGAAAAGGTCACAACTTTTGGAGATGTGCCCTTTTCGAATTTAATGCATTTTATAAATCGGCGACGGCGATATATCTCTATCTGTTGCTAAAGTGATTTTGTTACTTATGATAACAGTTGCATAAAGTTTATACGTTGTGTTTTTAATTAGATTTACTTTATATTTTATGAATTTCGAAAAGGGCACATCTCGTATGCATATAATATATAAAAAAATATATAAAATAAAGATTAACATTAAATATTTATATAATTTTCAATTACTTTTTGACCCTACACTTAACCTTAAAATAAATTGTATAAATTTATATACTACTTTAGAAAATAGATAGTTTTCTTTAATTCCTGTAAAATTTAATTTTTCAGACATGTGCCCTTTTCGAAATTGCATATTCAATTTTAAGTAAATGTTATAAAATGAAATTTCATCCGCCGCCCGTGAAACCCAGCGTCAAAAAAAAATCGCGTTTTACCCTAGTTTATATTTTTACACAAGCTATGATTTCCTATCACTACATAAGCAAAAAAACGTGTATTTAAATTTGCCGCTGACGGGCCGCTCTTGATGTGATAGAACCTTTAGCCTTCTTTTAATCAATACAGTATTTGTTGTTCCATCTAGTGCTCGGTGTCATAAATAGAGTACCCATTAATTTTTAAATAGCTATTTTTAGTGAAGCGTGTTTCAGATATTAACATTATGTGAAGAATGTTTTTCCCTCCGCTTTAGGCCGTTTGCATTCCATATGGCTATATTGATGATGGTCATTTTTGACTTTTTACGACTATTCGCATCAGCGCGTTCATATTCTGCATCATTAGATCCATGGTTCTCTCCATCATCGCCACGAAGCTTTGCATCATATTAGTCAATTTGTTTAAAGCTGTTAAAATGTTTGCCTCTGCACTTGCTGGCACTTTAGGAGTGGTACCTTTAAGAACACTTGCGTATGAAACCCCTTGATGCATGCTACGATTGACAGTTGCATACCTTTTTCCATTTTGAGCATTTGTGTTTACAATTTCTGGTTTTGCTTCTTTTCTAGCTGAAGAATGAAGATTAATCATTCGTTGCTCTGCTCGCTGCTTTGAATTGATTCTCCTTTTCAATTCTAGATAAATTGGGCACCCTCTATAATTAGCTGTATAATTTCCATCGTAGTTGCTGCATTTTCTCACTGATGTTTCCTGTTTTGCTCTATTGCTTTGCCTTTTAAAGTTCATCACATATAACACAAACATAGTTCAAAGTGCAATATACTCTATTGTTTATTTTATTTTTTATTTTTTATATACAAACTATTCTACGGTAAAATAATCTAATAAACTTACAAAATCACGAAATATTTTAGAAAATAAAATTTTATCTTAAATACTAATGACAAATGTATAGTGCAGACAAAATTGGTTGTTAAAAATCACACTTACGAATTGCAACTCGGAAAATCTCTCTTGACCTCGAAAAATCGAAATTCTAGACATAGAAGCCGTCGGTTCATTACTTCCATATTCAGTCTTGTGGCATGGAACATATAAAAATTCCCTTTGGCGTAGATTTCGTTCGGGAACATAAATGCACCAGGTGGAAGTGAGGTCTAAACAATTAACCCGTTTACATAAAGAATCTCCCACAAACATAGCCGCGACAATTTTACGACGTTTTTCTAAAGTGTCAATACGAAGATCATGACACTTATCAACATAAGACGGCAGGCCACATATCTGTTTCCACCTAGGCTGACTACGATCAGAGAGAAACCCGAGTTTCCTTAGAATATAAATGGTAAATCCAATCTGTCGATATGTACTGCATGGTGGGGATACTATACAACCACAGCATACTCAAGATATGATCTAACTAAAGAGACAAATAGACTTACACATGAGAATATATCACGAAACTCCTTAGTCATTCTAATAATGAAGCCTAACATAGAATTAGCTTTACGTATTATGTTATCAATATGTTAGCAGAAAGTTACTTTGGTATCAAATATAACTCCCAAATCCGTTATTGAAGTTACTCTGCTAAGTTGATTACCGTCAAAATAATAGTTAGAAATTATAGGGTTAAAAGTCCTATAGAACGACATGACACTGCGTTTACTTATATTAACAAACAATCTATTAGCAGAGCACCATCTAGATAAATTATTTATTTCAGACTGTAGTATATCAACATCAAATCAGATGTGATTCAATAGAACAAACTGCTTCCTGTCTAGTAAGTAAGATGCAATCCACTTTAGAAACCTTGGATCCACCCCAATGGCAGCAAATTTGTTTATAATAATTTTGTGGTCAATTGAGTCAAAAGCCATAGAAAATTCAAAATAGATTGCATTAACCTGTGCGGAATCACTACATTAGACCTCAAAAACGGAATCTTCCATATACCGGTCGATAAGGGAAGTCTGGCCAATTTGAATCTTTTTTTATTCCGTTCAGATTATGTACTGCTCCAGCAATATTTAGTCGATTCGTTCATGTTGTTTTCAAACCATTAATCGACCAAAATCTCATCGAAGTTTATATGGATGATATAATTATTCCAACCCGCGATTTCGAAACAAATATTAATGTTCTAAGGGAAGTTCTCAAGACGGCTGCAGAATATGGGCTCAGGATTAAGTTGAAAAAATGTTCATTTTTATCGACACGACATCACAGGCGGTACAATAAAACCTTCGGAAGGAAAAACCAAATCAATTATGAAATTTGCTAAGCCGCAAAATATAAAAACTCTCCAAAGCTTCCTTGGCCTAACCAGTTATTTTCGCAAATTTATTGAAGGTTTCTCTGAAATTGCACGACCATTGTATCAACTACTGAAAAAAATGAAAAGTTCGATTTTGGTCTGAAACAAGAACAAGCTTTTAGGGTATTACAGAATTGTTTATCTACTCCACCAGTTCTTCATATTTTTAGCCCTAACAGAAAAACAGAAGTTCATACAGATGATTCAAAATTTGCCGAAGAAAATTATAACAGCTACGAGTTGAAGGTACTGGCCATAGTAAATGCATTAAAGAAGTTCCGGGTGTACCTGCTAGGTATACCGTTTAAGATAGTTACAGATTGTGCTGCGTTTAAAGCTACAATGGAGAAGAGGGATTTGCTGCCAAGAATTGCTGGTTGGACAATGTTCCTTCAAGATTTTGATTATACCATCGAACATAGGAGTGGTACCAAAATGAGACATTCAGATGCATTGATATCCAATTATCTGTGGTTGCTGATGCAGTTATTGAGAAGGTAAAAATTGCTCAGCAGACCGATTACGCCTGTTAAAGAAATGTCTGGAGAAGAGACCAGTCGAAAACTATTGCTTATATGGAGGAGTCGTCCATCGCATTGAAGATGACGGTCGCAACATGTTGTGTAATTAACCAGATTTGTCCATTGAGCTCATCAAGAAAATGACAACTTGACGGAGTTAAAAACCGAGTTAAAAATATGTTATCTCGCTTTTTTTTTTAGAAATTTCAGAATTAGCAAAACCTAAAATAAGAATGGCAAAAGAAAAAACAATGTTGGTATGCCTGAAATTTTGTGTCCAGCGAGATAACATATTTTTAACTCGGTTTTTAACTCCGTCAAGTTATCATTTTCTTGACGAGCTCAATGGACAAATCTGGTGAATTCAGCTTAAAAAGGAATGCAATACGAGATTATTAAAGACACACACGAAAGAGGTCATTTTGGTTTTAAGAAAACAATTGAATTGCTCAAACGAGAATATTATATACCTGGCTTATTGGCATAAATTCAAAATATAATTCGTAATTGCATACCTTGTATTCTCTCCGAACGAAAAATGGGCAAACAAGAAGGTTTGTTAAACCCTATACCAAAAACAGACTTACCGCTGTCGACTTATCATATTGATCATTTGGGGCCAATGACTTCAACAAAAAAACAATATGGATACATTTTAGTTGTGATTGATGGTTTCACAAAATTTGTGTGGATGTACCCTGTGAAATCATTAACAACAAGCGAAGTAATCCAGAAGTTTGAAGTTCAAAAAACAAGTTTTGGTAGCCTTCACTAGGGGAAAATATTACCAAATACCAACGCAACGAAAAGTAAAATCAATCATTGTTGAGAAGCCGAAAGAATCATACACGAATAAATAAAATAAAAGCTGTTTCATTTTGATTCTTTAGTTTTATTTAAAGAAAGATAAACCGTATATTTTCCCAAATATGTATATCTAGGGGGTCACTCGCGTATTTATGAAATTTATCGGGATTCATTTCTCTTGTGGAAGATAATGAATTTAAGATTACTTTAAACCCCCTAATCAGCTCACAATCAACTTTAGTTATTTTTGCTGTAAGTTCTGCATTCGCAAAAAATCTTGATCTGGCGGTGTTCTCATTATTAGTATTTCATCATTATCATGCCAGTTTCCCTTTTAAATTCTGTCTGAATTCGTGCCTTTCTTCAGATCGTTTAATATTATTTTCAATATTGCCTGTAGTATTACCTTTATGACAGTAAATTATAATTTCGATGTTTATTTAACTCACACCGCGTCACGAGAACATTTAATAATTGATTTTTATCAGGATTTTCAAATAATATTTCACAAACGTCCAAATATTTCACAGATACAGCCTTTTTTCACTTTCGAGCTCAGTTTTTAAAATGAAACAGGCTAGAAAATATGCGCATTTATATAGGCAAGATCTATTAAATACAATATAATCCATTAAAAGCAGGTAAATTTAAGATTTTGGGTACATAGTACCAGAAACCCTAAGACCATAAATTTACTTGTTAGGAACAATGCAACAGTTAAAATATTGTAACTTTTTTTTATGCAATTTTACGCACCTAAATTTATTACCTACAAAACGATATTATAATACTCTTTCATTTGCTACAAGTCCCATGGCGGAGAAACATGGAGGTAAAAAGGTAAGCTTAGCTAAACACAGAAAATAGTTCAAAAATGTGGGTTTTTTTACACCTTAATAAAATAAATTACATTCATAAAAATGAAAAAAGTTGACTTTGCTCAATTTCACAATAGACCAGACTTTCAAAAAATAACCTTTTATATATATCACTTATTGCAGTCCTTTGAGGTTTAAGTAATTTAGTTAAATGACAAAAAAAATAAAAAAAAAATATTTTCAAAAATGTGTAATTTTTAGCGTGCTATAAAATATAAATAGAAAACAATAATATTTTTTCCACTTTTGCTGAATGCATTGGACATTATACTAACTAAAAATCACAATAAAAAATTAATTTTGAAACAACAAAAAAATTACAAAATCAGTACTTTTGGCCACATTTTCAGCAAAATCTAACAGTGTGCGTGGTATCGTTTGCCCACCAACTGGTGCAACACGCGACTTAGCACATGGAAGTTTACTTTGACATTTCCATCTACATTAAAGACGTTATGTCAATTCGATTTCTGTGGTTTTGGATAACAAAATCATGCGAGGAACGTAAATAATCAACCGCTAATTGACATTTGAAATTATGTATTCCATTTTCACGCAAATCCACATGTAATTCATCATCGCATTGCAATTTTGGGACAGATTACAACCTCTGCATAAAACACTTCGCATCGAATTTCGCATGTACAATCGCGTGTCAATATGGAAAAGACGATTTACTTTAAATTCTTTGTTGTATATGAAATTTGATGACGTATACATATACCCAGACAAATTTGATAACAACTGATAACGTAAATGATATGTTATTTGCACCCGGACC